>OY728156.1:1223380653-1225880653 GCA_963277665.1 Viscum album | reverse complement strand
TGCCATAATCAGTGTGACACCTCGAATATTAAAAATATTAATTTCATATTTGATAGAATTTATGAAATTTAAAAAACATAAAAGGGAATATAAAATCTCAAAAAATAAACTATATTTTATATTTTATATGAACTAAATATATTTTATATCTTCCAATTCACAAAAAACTATGTTTAGGTTTTGTTACACACAACAACGAGTTCCTTTGAAAGCTTCTCTTATATGCAAGGCTGTGTTTTACAGAAATAATATATACCATTATAATTTTTATTTAAAAAGATAATTATCTCATATCCCCTAAAATTTTATTTATTAATATGATTAAGTAACTTATGAAAATAAATGGTAGAATTTATTATCTATGAACAGATTATAATTTAATATAAGAACACATTGAATATAAAGGTATTGTTTTTATAAAAAATTATTTCTATGCTCCAAATTAATTTAATCATTATAAATAATATTAATTAAAATTATATATTAATCATAATTAATTTTATATATTATATATTGAATTAAATTTTTTGATATTCCTCAAATATATTTGATATTCCTATGACAATATGGAATCCAATTTTTGGTAAGAAAAATTGTCCTTTTCTAAAATAGAAATTTAATCCCTTCTAATAGGTAAATGGGTTTAAAACTAAAAATGGAATATTTAATAAATTATATATTTAAAAAATAAAATTTATTTTTGAAATATTAATTTAAAAATTAGCTTATGCTGGTTTTTTCGGTATTTACTAAGATGTTTTTATTTTTGATGAATATTTAAAAATAATGAATTATAATTGAAAACTGTCATTTCATCCAAATACTTTATAATTTTATGTTATATTTTAAAATGGTTCTAAAGTTAAATTAAATTAATTAGTAATTTATTAATCCAATTAATTTAATTTGAATAATTTTCATAGTGAATTTTGAATTCCAAACAATGCAATTTTTGATCATTATCACTTTGAAACCCACTATAATGTCACTTTTTTGGATTAGTTTATAATTAAATTCTGAAGCATATATATGTATAATTTTAATAAATTTATTAAAAATTTGGAATATGAATAATTTATAATGTCTCAAAATTATGAATTAATTTTTTTATTGATGTAATTTAGGAAAACAATTAATGTTAATCTCATTGATTAGTGTTAAAATGATTTTACTAAGTTTTAAATATTGAAGGAAAAGGGTTGGAAATGACCCAAAACCTTATAAAAACACATTTTTAGAAACATTAAACCATATATATTACATTTTATTTAAAAAGGATAAATACTGGAGTCATATGAGGTTAGGGACACCTCCCGATTGTTTTTACGTTTTGGTATTTACATGAATGCCATTCCTCCTCCAATATAAAAGGTAACTCATTCCCGTCACTGATTCACACACATAAATCAAATTTTATCATTAAAAAAACCAATAAACTTAAAAAAAATTACCTAAACTCATCCTAGAATCCATATCTATTGAATAAAGAAATCCATTTAAGGATTTAGTGAAAATCTAAGGAGGATACCTGAATAACATGTAATGTATTTATAAAAGAGTTTTTTATTTAATTATTCACTCCATTCAATGATTAATATACTTTTATTTTATTATAACAACAATATACAAAATAATTTTAGATTTATTATGTTAATGGTATGTCCAACACCACCACAAGTATCCATCAAATGTGTTATGTAATTTTTATTGGTATATACGGGGAACTATCACCTCATGAACTCATGTTATCCTTTTTTCCATTACCACCTTTCATGGTTGGGAATAATGTTGAAAATAAATGTTATATATAATATTTATGATATATTTATTATTAATATATAACAAATAAAACAAACCATCATGGTTCTTATTTTTTGGTAATACAATAATGCAGATCGTGTGTATGGTGGATTGATGCCTAGTGGGGCAATGTTATTCGTTCACGCTTTACATGGAAAGTATTATGATTGGGTTTCTTAAAACTATGTGATATATATGAAATTAATATTATAATTCAATGATAACATACATATATATCACTTAATTTTTTTCCATTAAATATGATAACAAAATGGAAGTTGTGTTCTTGTGAACGAGTGGCGTACCTTATCCATGGAGAGTGTATTTTATTTCTCAAAACAAACTTTTTTGGATTACTCTAAATACATATATAATGAATATATATTAATTATAAATTAGGGTTTTAATTATTTATATTATTAAATCATGATCTATGTAAGAGTAATAACAAAATAACAAGTCAAACATAATCGAAAAGCAAATCAAGTTATGACCCAAAATAATGAAAAAGACGATTGAGTATTAATGAACTGCTAATAATATGTTATAAAAGGATCATATATGATATAATAAATATTAAAATGGTTATATTATAAGTTTATAACTTGTTTTAAACCACTATAAATTTGGGATAATTGCATTCCACTAAAAAGAATCATAAGGTAATAAATTTCATCTTAATTTACATTCCAGTGAGAATTATTTTTTTATGGAAAATTATCTTTTATGTGGTGTATATATGACCCCTTTGATATGAAAATATCATAATTTATTCATAATTAATGTAATTTTATATATCACTTAGAATTATCTCATCTAAGGGTAATTGAATTTAAAATTACCAAGTAGAAATAGTTATCGTACAACCACAATTCCTTTTGTTATTGTTATCTTTTCATGAAACAATCACATTCATAAAATCATTTTTCATTAGACGTTATATTTATTTTTAATCTAAATATTATTTTATTTTTAATATTGTTTCCCCCAAATTCGTATTACATTTTCTCATATCGTTTTTACTTTGATAGTTATTTGATCAACTAGGAGAAATATTGATATATAAATATCCTTTATTAAATAAACATAGTATATGATTAATATTGTTATTTAATTAAATATTTTATTTTATATATGAGGAATGATTTATAATGGAAGTGATGGGTAAATCCTAGCTTTTATAAATCCCCACAATGAATTGATAAGTCTCATGAGACAAATCAGTTGGCAAAATTACATAGGTTTCTCTTATAGTTTTAAATCATCTTATGAAATCTATTGACTATATAGGTTTTCATTGGACTAATAAATGACCTCCAATATTTAATCATTTCCATTCTATAGAAATCATTTATTATTTCTTAAGATATTTTTAAAATGGTAAAATATATACATGTATTTAATCATTAAATTTTTGATTAAATGTTATATGTGTTTAGTTATTTACCTTTTCATATTATTTATTCCTTATCATGTTATTTAAATGGAACATCTAATGAATTATTTAAAATTAAATATTTATTATGCTCATGGATTTTTTATTTACCCCTCTTTACCTAACCATTGCGGAGAATTATTTCTAACTGTTATTTTTTCCCTCTCGGTAGGAATCGATGAATTGTTCTAAGAATGATATGTAAGGATATAAAATATAGAATAAAGTTATTCTAAATATTAATTCTATAATTTTTATATTCCTTTGTAATAGAATACTCATATATGTATCCTTTTTACCATTTTTACTAAACCGATCAGTTGTTTGGGATTTGAATCATTTATTTATTCCATTTTAATTGTTATAAAAACCATTTTTCGGATGAAGGGGTTTGGGTCACCACTGTAGGTATCAGAGAATTTTTTGTAAAAACCTCAAGAACTAGATGTCTGAAAAAATTGATTAGTTTACAAAAAACTAAAATATACTTTGAGGAAATCTATAAGAATAATATCATAATGTTTTTTTTCAATGTATTGATTATGTGATTCTTCTTAGAAATGCATCAAATTATGGATACTATGAGTGGACATGGTTTATGTATAGATTCACCTATGTTTAATGAATCCAAAATGGTAATGTTGGGATTGACTCAAGCATAACCGAGTACCTGACTATTGGAATTAATGAACACCTGATTTGAAATTCATAAGGGATATTCTTAGGATATTTCATATTTTATATACAAATAATTATATAGGATATTAATACATAACAATAAAGGAGTCGCCACTGATAAACCCATGACCAATGAAGGAACTATGTGGAAATAAAATGGACGAATTATTTATTTATAGGGTTTCAACAATTAAATTGTATAATTATTTTTAACCATGGTATTTTTTGGTTATAATTATAATGAATCATCAAAGGATTTAATTAAATTTTAGGAACACATATGTGTTCAGTTACATAAGAGTAATTGATAACATAACGGGTTTGGTGTTTAAGATTTATAAAAGGCTCAAATATATAAGAATATATTTCTAGGTTTTAAGTTATTATAGTATACCAATATTGAGGATATTTTGGACCTAATTTATAGAAACTAAACCCAATAGTAGTACATGTTTTATTGGAAATGTTATTTTGGGAATAATGAATTTAAATTTTATGGAGATAATTTTAATTGTATTGAGTACAATTTTAGTTAATATGATCCCTAATGACATTGAAATATTTTCAAATATGATTAATATAATTTTTTTAAAAAGTATCAAAAACCACATTCATAAGGTTATTTAATAATTAATTTTATTTCGAGCAAGTCCATCCTATTTTTCTTAGAAATGTAATATGAATTAATTTAATATTCTATAGAAATAGATAACCCACATTCATTGTTAGAAACCACCATATCCAGAAAGGTCATATGTCTTTAACCCATAATTTATAAATGATAATGTTTTAAAACCAACCACATATATACACAATGTTCAGGTAAACTTTTCATTGTTTTTAGTCAAACAATAATATGAATAAATATTATTGATAAACTGGTACTGTTACATTTGAAGTATATAGATTAATATATAAACCATATTGATTTTGGAAAATGTTTAGAGGTAGAAGAAACACTTTCTCTATTTTATGGATCATATGACCCACTAAAAGAAAAATTTATTTATTCCAAAATAAATAATCCATTTTTGGATATTAATTTCTTATAGTAATTGATTGAAGAAATATTAAAGGTTGAAATTGATTTTCTAAAATACAATTTTATCATTCAAGTATAATTTATTATATTATTTAGCAGTAAAATAATTACTCAACACTAAGAATATGATCTTGATGAAAAAATGTTATCCTACAACATTTATATCTGATGAATCAAAAGTTTCATTAGATCATCTTAGATTAATGTCTTTGAGGATCTAAACATCTAAAAATAACTCAATTTACTATTATAAATGAAGTAAATCACTATCTATAAATATTTGTACATTTCCCCCCAAGTGCATATCTTTATTTTCTATAAATATTAAATTATGTAGAAACCTAGTAATAGGTTATTCCATATAACTATTTTACTTTCCATTCCCCCTTATTAAGAGGATATTTTGTTAAGACTTTTAATATATGGGGTTTTAATCAAATTAATTTCCAAATAAAAAATCCAATATTACTGTGATCAAGTGAATGTTTTGAGGATAGAATATATTTAATTTGGGGAGAATATAACACCCCAAAATTTCAAATTTTGAATATCATATTCAACAATGTGTGTGACACACATTCACAACCATAGAAATGAAAAACAAATCATGAAATTAAAGCATATTTACTATTTTAAATAAATTCAATATATGATATATCTTACAATGGATATAACACTGATTTTATCACTCCTTACCCACAATAATTGGTCCCATTAAAAGTTTATATTACACGGAAGACCAGGTTCTATTGAATTACCATATCAAATTAATATTATTATTTTAAATGAGAATTATATCCCAAATATTATATTTCCAGTTATGAAAATGATTAATTATCTTATGAAAATATGTGGATGAAATCATTTCATATGAATTAATTAGAAATTAATATAAAAACTACATTTATAAAATGAAAATTTTTTTATAAAAAAATTATTTCTATACACCCAATGAAATTTATCATAAAAAATTAAATTAATTACTACTATATAATGATATTTATGAAATTTATATAATATATATATGGTAAAATATTTTTAAATTAATCAAATAGAATTGATATTTATGATATAATAACATATACAATTTTATGCATACAATACTATTGTTTTCTATATCTATAATTTTTTCACTTTTAATGGAGAACTTGTTTTAATACTAAATTTTGAATGCTTATAATTTTTATGTGACAAATTAAGATTAATTTTTGAAATTTAAATATAAAAAAAGCTTAGGCAAAATTATTAGTATTTTTATATGTGGTTTCTATTTTTTATGAATATTGAGAAATACCAGATTTTAATCGAAAAATGAGTTTTCATAAAAAAATGTTATGATTTTAAAGGTTATTTTATTTTTTAATGAAAACATAAAAAAAAACTATAAATTAATTAATCCAATTTAGGTCATTATAATCAATTACAATGTGAATTTTGATATAAAAAATTTCAATCTTTTGAACATTTTCATTTTAGAAACATGTTATATAGTCATTTTATATGATAAATTTAAAATTA
Source organism: Viscum album (assembly GCA_963277665.1). Taxonomy (NCBI): domain Eukaryota; kingdom Viridiplantae; phylum Streptophyta; class Magnoliopsida; order Santalales; family Viscaceae; genus Viscum; species Viscum album. Next base: position 1,225,874,180 of record OY728156.1, on the reverse strand, counting down.
CATTCTAAAAATTATATGAGTCTATGTTCAAAAATTCTATTCCATATTTTGATTCATAATAATATATAATTTATGATAATTTAAACATTATTTTTGACCAAAGTGATTAAAAAATTAGTTCATGTTAATCCAAACAATTATGGAAAAAATGAGTTTACATAGTAATTAATTTTGAAAAATAAGACGTGGAAATGAAATAACACTTATCTCTAATAAAATAAATGGATTTATTTAGACCATAAAACATACATTATATAAATTGGGTAATTATTATAGTATCATGGGGTAATAAATAGATTCCTTTAGTGTTTACATTTTGGAATTTATAAGAATGTCTTTCATCCTCCACTATAAAAGGGCACTCACTCCACTAATTTATTCACACCCCTAAAGACATTTGTATTTTACAAAATCAATAAAATTCAATTCCAAAATTATGTAATCACATACTAGAATATATATTTTGGGAATAAATAATACATTTTAAGGTCTTAGTTTAAACCTAAGACGTATACTTTAGAAGAGATAATGTTATTATAAAAATATTTTTTATTTATTTCCCCTACCCCTTAAATTATATTTATAACATGATTATATAATAAAATATACATAATCAGAAATATGATATTCCCTTATGTGAAAAGTGTGAACTAAAAAACACAAACTTTTATCAAATGGGTAACAAAATCATTAGTCATATGTACGACATGCTACAAGCTCACACATTTATGTCATTCGTTTTTCCATTACTGCCTATCAAGTTTTAAAATAATGATGAATATACTATTTATGTATTATATTTATTATTAATTTATTATTATATAATTATTATAAAACATATACATTCATGATGTAATATTTTTGGGAATATGATAATGTCGTTCAAAAGTACAACATACTTTCTCCTCGCGAAGTGATATAATTCATTAACTCTTTACATGAAATATATCAAGGATAGGTTTAATAAATATATGTGACATATTTGAAATGAATATTATAATATAATGATTATATAAACATATATAATTTAAATTTTTTTTTGCAATATGGAAAGACAATGGAATCAACGTTCATGAATACACACTTCCTCCCATCTCCATGCATGGTGTATTTAATTTCCGATCACAATGTTTTACGGACTACATTAAAAACATATATAATTAATATATATTTTATTTTAAAAATTATTTTATATTTTGAGATTATTAAATCATGATAAATTTAAGTGGAATAAAAAATAATATGTCCAAACATATACAAAAAACAAAGATGTTTTTTACCTGAAATGATGAAAATAATGAAATAATACAGACGAATGGGTACTATTACTTTATAAAACGATATTATTTGATATTATAAAAATTTATATGGTCATTTAATAATTTAATAACTTGTTTGGGACCTCTATAAATGTGGATAAAAAAGATTCAACCAAAATTAAATATAATTTTAGGAATTTAGTCTCAATTTACATTCCACAGAGATTTAATTTTTGTAATGAACCAATTATCTTTAATGTGATGTATATAATTCCTTCTTGATAATTGATATAATTACTCATTCATACATCATGGTATTTAATGTTTCTATTTTAATTATTTCATCCAAAGGGTTTTTAATTGAAAATTATCAAGTGGAAAAAATTATCATACAACCATAACTTGTATGGTGATTGTTAACATTCTCTTAAAAAAACACTTTCATATAATCACTTATCATTACAAAATATATTTATTTTTAATATTCAAAATTTTATATGATGGATGTTATTTTTAACTAAACCATATAATTTTATTACTTATGGTTTTTACTTTGACAATTATTTTATTAACATAAGAAATATTAATAACTTTGTATCATTTACTCAATACAAATATTTGATAAGGAATATTGTTCCCAAATAAAATATATTATTAGATATAGGAGAAATTATTTGGAATCAAATTGATGGGTGGGAAAAAAACATTAATAAGATATTTTATGAATCGATAGATCTCAAGATACAAATTAGTTCTCCAAATTAAATGGTTTTCTATATGTAATTTTAAAATATCTCGTGAAACGTCATTACAGTATTGGTTTTAATGTGACATAGAAATTAAATCTAATAACTAATGAGTTCCATCAATCACAATTTATTTACTACTATCCATGATATTATCACTATGATAAATTCTACGGATGCATTTCATTCTCAGATTATTGATTGAAAGATGTGTATGTTTGGTTATTTACCTTTCCATATTGATTATTTCTTGTCTAGTTATTTAAATGGAATGTGTGCTATGTTTCATTAAATATTCATATTGATTATTATCATTGATTATTTATTGATTATATTAAATTATAACACCCCGATATTTTTTTAAATATTTCCTTTTTGAATTTATTTAATTTTTTCAATATGTTTCATGTCACCCAACACTGAATATAAAATTCATTATAAGAAAAAAATTTATGTTTGGATTCATTTATATGAAACAAAAAATATATAATTTTCAATATGAATTTTTTTATTATATATATGTATATAAAAAACTCTTCTTGGATTGTTTTTGATAATGCTGAGTTCTTTTGATAGATTGTGTTACACGAAATACTGAGTTTTACTGTACAATATTATATCATTAAAATATTATCATTTAATATTATAAGATATAACAAAGACATTTAATTATCAGTTATTAATTTTCTTAAATAAATAATGAAAATATAACGTTTTTAATATGAAACCATTAATTCAAAAATAATTATAAATAAAAATATATACAAATATATTATAAAGGAAATAGTTTTTTTATATTTTCCCATAGTATTTTTCATTAATAATAAAATAAATTAGAATCAGTGATGAAATTAATGAGATAAATATGATCAGTATTCATTATAATATTTATGATATTCATATAATATATTTTATAAGCATAATATAAGAACCAACCCACAATTCGGCATGAAAACTTATATTTTAAAAAAAATGAAATTTTATCACCTTGTAAAGATGTACCCATTCTAATTCCTTTTTTGACACTTTTATATATTATATTTAAAAAATAAACTTATAATTTGAAATAATAATATAATAATTTACTTTGGCATAAATTTTGGTATTTTTCTGATAAGTTTCATGTTTTGATGAATTATATAAAAATGATAAAATTTAATTGATAAAAAAACAAATTCACCCATATAATTTATAGTGTAAAATAACATTATTTATTGGTTTAAATATATAATTAGATAATTTTTATATCATTTACCAAATTTAGATAATTTAAATTAATTTCACATTTAATTTATATGTTAAAACATTTAAATCTGTCGTATTTTTTAACTTCAATAACATGTTTTCTAACCCTCTCTACAAGATTAATTTTCAATTAATTACCACGACTTCTACATTTGTAATTTTTAATAGATGGATTCCGTACTTGGAATTATACGGTCAAAGGTATTCAAATAGGTTTTTTTAACATTAGGAATATTAACATCAGTATTTGTTTATTAACATGGTAAAAGCTAAACAGGCTTATTAAGGGTAATATAATAATATAATAAACGATAAATATTACAAAAAATATATACTAATTTCATTAGATTAGTGTTATCTACCAAAATCATCCTTGTTACAAGATTATATCCTTTATAACCACTTGTATGAGAGTAATACATTAACTATATTTTATTTAACGGAAAGTGAATATATAATACTCATATTTTTAATAACTATATAAATTTTTATATGGGTTTATATAGAAGATAAACAAGGATGTAAATTTTAATTTTAAATATGAAATGTTTCTCTAATTATGTTGATTTATATTTATTTTTTTATAAAATAAATAATTACCCTAAATTATTATACAATTATTATGCAGTAATCATTTAATTAATGAAAATACCATATATATAACATTTGAAATAATGAAATAATTATAGTTTGATATAATTAATTTCATCATAAAAATTTAAATATTTCTATTTCATGTCAGGGATATGTAATTATAGTTTTTTTGAATATATCAAGTTGTTATTATATTTTAAAAAGGTATATAATGAATAGTGTCCAAATTGACACTAATGATATTTTAGGAAAGTAATATTTTATTACATTATTTAAATATAATAAAAATACTAAATTAATAAAATGGGACAATATATGGGATAAAATATCATAAATGGTCCCTTTATGGTTGAATAAAAACTTTATTCACCAAAATTAAACTCTCTTAACATTAAAAACATCATTATCAAAGTTAAATTTAAAATTGGTTAACAGTGTGAAAATAAAAAAGATAAGGATTAATACTAAATAAAAAACTATCTAAATTTTTTTTATGATAATATTAAAAAATTATATCATCATATATTAAAATAAATTACATTTTCATGAAATCTATATTTAGATTCGATTTATTATAAATTAACTGTTTGTAGATTCCAAAAGTGCCATGCACCTCAATTATAAAATATAACATTTTCCATCATTAAATCACATCCATTTGACCCTTGAATCTCGACTATATACTACTAATTTCTCTTATCCACCTACCAAGAGACATTCTAAAGGTTTTGGTATTCCCAAAAGACCAACTATGGAGTTCATTTGATGACATATAAAGGAGACATTCTGAAGAATATGTAATCACTCTAACAAATCATTCTCATTTTATACTCTTCTATACCTCATAAAAATATAATATATATATATATCATAAAATAATAAATTAACCATCCTCAGTATTCTAAAATTTTATTATGTTTAACAACACACCATTATACATCCCCATTACTATCAAAAAAGAAAATTAAAAGTATCGCTCGTTTGTCCGCACGACATACCGTCTCCAGGTTTCTGTATAATTAATTTACCACCACAATATTTTTATGAGTTTAAATTATGATGGGTTTAATATTTATATAATATATTTATGATATAATTTTTCTTATGGAATGATAATTTCATGTCTACCATTTTTCCATCAATATAATATTTTCGTAAAATGATAATGTCTCTTCTCTATAAGTATGGATTAATATATCTAGAATGTGATGTGATTCGTGACTCAATTATTTCACATAAACAATAACATTGATTAATTTTAATAATACATGTGTTTTATATGATATAAAAATTATTATTTACTAATAATATATCATAAAATTCTGTTTCTTTTAACCCGATAAGAAAATGAATGTAGTGTTCAAGCGAACGTACAACCAACCATCTAAATGAATGGTGAATTTTATTTTCTATCTATAATTTTTATCTATCACTATGAATTAATATTTAGTGAATATATATTTTATTTTTATCATGTATATCATTATAAAGATAATTAAATATTGATCTATGTATGATTACCTGAAGATTATGCTATTTTAATATCCATATAATTTTTTTTCATTCATAGGGAATTTTATTCTTCTAATTATAAAGTGATGAGTAATTATTTCACGCTATCATAAATATTTGGGATTTTTTATTCCTCTATTAGGGAATATTTTTATTCCATATAATTTTTTTTATAACAAAATATTAAAATATGTTTTTACTATTCTTGTATGGATTTTTAATTCCATATTACCCAATTTTTACTATTTAATACACAATTTATTGGGAATATTTTTTTGTTATCTTCCAAATAAGGTACTTGGTGAGTTTTCCTACAAAAGTATGGAATGGATGTTTTTTAGTCCTATTTGTAATGAATGGATTTTTTACCCATCATGATTCTATAATTAATTATCAATTCCATTACAAGATTATCTAGATATTTTCAAATAAGTTGTATTTTTAATATTGGGAATCATTTTATGAAAATGAAATATTTTAAAACCTAAAAGGATATTTTACTAAAGAATTATTTTCAAGTGATATCTAAAAATTTATTTCCATCTAAGATAATGATATTTAAAGTTACTTGTGTCTTATTGGGTATATTATTCAATGCTACTTTTATTATTATATTTATGAATGGAATATTTTTATCATGGAATAATATTTATGGAATTGATTTATTTTACATGGGGTATGTTACAATTGAAAAATATTAATGAAACCCATTTCTATCTATGGTTATTGATGTGATGAGTGATTTATGTTCTTTTGGTGCTCATATGTGGGGTTTTCACTATGTTATCAGTGGGAACTATATCTCCCTCTAATGAATTGGGTAAATATATATATCTCATGATATAGAAATGGTTGTAAAGGGGAATGAATGTGGTTCGATAAAGGAAATTGTCCCATAATATGGTATTGGGAGTGAACGGTTATTACTATGATGACCATGTTTGTGATCCATTACTTCCAAGATGGTATGGGGAGCGAAACCATACTAATAATATGGAATTCTAAGTGATTCCTATACTATGGATATCATTTTATATGAATTTTTGGGTTTACCACAATTCCATATCTTATTTCTATGTTATGTTTTCCTGGATTATGATCTTTAATCCATTATAATTTCTATTCTATGAGAGAATAATATTTATGGTGTGACTAATTTAATTGATCTTTCATATGTAGGGTATTGGATTTAAATGTTATTATTATATTCCCACATAGTAATTTTTTTATGATAATGTATCTCCCTTGTTTACCCCTATAGAGATTATAAAATCACTATTTTTTATGTTTATCCAAAGGATATAAAAAAGTTATTAATAAAAATATGTCAAAAAGGGTTATAGTTACGAACTAATAGGGTGGAGAAGAAGTATTTTTGTTATAAACCAGTTTTTTGGGTTTCCATGTTTCCAAAGGCACTAAAGTAACACTGAATTTTGGAATGTATTTTGTAAAATTTATGATATATTCTATATAAATGATGTAATGTTGATGTACATTAATCCTTTGTCATTATTAGTTCATTTAGAGAAAAGGATTATTCAATATTTGGAAACTGTGATTAGAAAACTTCAGTGATATTTCATGACATATTTATAATGATATGTAAAGGGATGTCTCTAATGATAAATCAATGTATAGGTTAAAAAGCTATTGCTTTCATATTGATGATTATGGACGTCGGATAAAACCTATGGCATAATATAATGAAATTTTATAATTAACTTACAAAAATTTTATGGGATTCCACTATAAAAAGTTTTTCTCACATTATTTTTTTTTTGTTTTATTCAACGGAGGGAACATGAAGGAACTAGGATAACATTGAATCATATAAATGATTACATGACTATGAGAAACATAGTTGGGTAATATCTAGCGAGAATGATTTTTGGATTATTTATAATCATCTTCTGTTATATATTTTTGAAAATCTTAGTATTTGTGGTATTCCTAAGACCTCGAGTAAAATAAATATATAATTTTATTAATGTTCACATGGTGAGGACCATCAGGGAAAGAAGATTCGACATCCTTCATGTCAAGAAGAACATATGAAGAACAAAGATAAATACCTCAAATGGAGAGATAGATATTATCAGTGCTGGATAAATTTCATTGAGTGATGAATAATCATGAAGTTTAAGGGATTATATGTTGAGAACACTAGCATTACCCAAATCAACTCCCTCGAATAAGGATGTACTTATAAACCAAGGGAGGAACTATTACATTCCAATCATTGAAGAGGAAATATTGAAGTGTTCATGTATTTGGATTCATGATTTATAAAATACATAAATATTGTTTAGTTTATGTAATTTTCTCTATGGATTTATAAGAATATATTTAATGGTTCTGGTAAAATTGAAATGTGATTTAATGGCATGGTAAAATTTTTACTAAAGGAAATTAATCCTTAATATGTTCTTGACGTTGAGATAATAATGTTTTGATTATTATATGTTGCATTGGAATAAGTATATTAGATAGTTTTGATTTCAATTGAACTGATTAAAGAATTGTTGAATTGCATTTTATGCTACCATGGATGATTTTTTCAACATTTTTGACAAAATTAATATATCCAATAAACATTAGAATGAAAAAAATTCATTTTCTCAAATAATATGTATATTATTTTAGGTTATAAACATGTTTCCAGATAATATATGATAAAGGTATTCACATGATTGGATCATTGCAACCAATATATGACTTTTGATATATTGGAGATAAACGTTAATCTAATTAGGTCAATTCATTCCATTTTTTTGGATTTTCATATTTGGGTAGGATTTTATTATTATAATTTTAATTTAATTTGTATGATAAAATTTTGATGATGCTTTTTATATTAACGTATTATCTCATTATAGGCTGATTTATTCATATTTGATAACTTATACTACATTTTTTTTATAATAAATATATATTTAATGAACCATTATTCTATTTATTGATCCCACAATCTTAAAATTCTTTAGGAATTGAAAACTCATCTTAATTTATTGGAATAATAGATGAAGTAGAAATTTATCCAGGCACACCAAATGATGAAGTTTTCATGAAATCTAGTAAGTTTATCCCCATGTGAAAAATTTTTAACTTTAAAAAAATGACCATGAAGTTACATATTGTCATATTATAATCATTATTTATTATATCAATGACCTCTTTTCTGCTTCATTGTTTTATGGTTTTGTGATTTTTATCATTATCTAGATCACCCACATTCATGAGATCAATGATCATTATCAAACTCTATGATTGTTTACATTATTTGTCAAAGCCAATAACTTTTTACCTGTTCTCCAACCTAGAATCCCAGTTATTATTCAATTCTGGTAACCATTTTTTCCAACTTTTTCATTTTAAAATGATGTTTTAGAATTCATTTTTATGACTTGGGATTATCCAAAAGGAAATTTCAAGTATTAAACCCTTGATAGCATAACAAAATGTTGAGGGGAAAATTAATTTAATGAGTGTGCACCCATAGATTATATAGAATATTTTTTTGAATTAATTTAATATTTTTTATATTTTTCAATTCACACAATGTCATCTACAAGAGTCATTATATAAAGTACACTATGTTTGTCTGGCGTTATATGAAACACGAATTCATTATTTCATTACATGTACCACTAAGACTAGATTTCTATATACGCAATACTGTGATTTACTTGATTAACACAATGTTGAGTTCTTTTAATATTTTTCATTACACATAATTCTGATTTTTATCAAACAACAATATATTATTAAAATATTATTATTTAATACAATAAGATATAACCTATATGTTAATTTAGGGGATATTAATATTATTCAATAAACTATTATAATATATGGATTCTTACATGAAGTGAATGGATACCAATTAATTAGAAAGAAATATATATACCAATTAATTATAAATGAAATTGTTTTATGTTTATTTTCCAATACTGCGTTTTTCATAAGAAATAAATTCATTAAATTTATTCAATGATATTAATTCAATATATATTTAAATTATTCGACCAAATATTTTTTATATTTATCTAATATATTTTAAAGGTGTGATATAAGTACCAATCCAATCTTATGTGTTCAAGAGGAAATTTTTTCACCTTTTAACAGAGAACCCATTATCAATAAAAATATTTACACTTATAAATATTCTATATTTTTTAATAAAAATCTTATGTTAATGTGGTATATAAAAATTTACTTTTTATATTTTTTCTATTTATCTCATAAGATTCATGTTTTAATGAATTATAAAAAATACTAAATTTTAATTGAAAAAAAATTACTTGAAAAAAATTATAGTGCTAAAATATATTTTTTATTTATTTTAATGTAAAATTAGAACATTTTATTATTAATTTATCTACTATATCCCATTGTAATTAACATAACATTGTATTTATATATGAAAACATCTCATTCATCTGCATAATTTAACATTAGTAAACCTTTTCTCACCCAATCAATGATGTTAAATTTAAATTTATTACGAAAAATTATGTCCTTTGAATTTTGAATAATAGATTCCATATTTTTAATTAGAGGGTAAAAATTAGGTGAATAGTTCCATTTTATTTAATTCATTTTGAATAGAAATTTAGTAAATTTTTATTAAAATGGTAAAAGCTAAATCAGGTATTTTAGCGAAATAAATTAAAATTATAAATGATAGAAAATTACCCTAAAAAATTTCTTTATTTAAATGGATGAATGATTATAGAATAAAAATAATCCTTGGGTATATATTTTATCCTTTTTAAGCTTCTTGGTTGAGATTAAGGCATTTATTATATTTTATTTAATGAAATGTTACTCATATCATATTCATATTTTCAATAACTATATAATTTGTAATATAGCGGTATAGAGAAGATAAGTTTAACTATAAATAATAATTATATGTATAAAATGTTTTTATTTATCCTGGATTTTTTTAATTTTTATAAAATAAATAAATAAATTAAGGTCTTATTCAATGCTGATGTAGTAATTGTTTAATCAATGGAAATACCAAATAAAAAATATTCCAAATATTAAAATTGATAAAAATTTATATAATTAATTTCATCGATAGAATTTTTTGAAATAATTAGACATGTTGGAGATGATTTAGTATATTCGGTTTGAAGATATCATGTTGTTATGATATTTTTACAAAGACAAATAATGAACAATGTCAACATTGACAGTAATCATATTTTATCAATGTATCATTTCATTAAATTATTTTTTAATCTGAAAAAAATTAAATAAATACATTGTGATGATATAATGTTGAAAATATCGTTAATTGACCATTTATGGTTCAATTTACACTAACAATGTAAAACTTACATCCTCATGACATTATAAACATTGTTACCAGATTTAAAATAAAAATAGGTTAACTAAGGGTTAGTAGAAATGATAAAGTTTAAAATTACATCAAAACCATGTTAAATTTGTTGAATGATTATATTACAACCCTATATCATCTTATCTTCAAATAAATTGAAAATTTTAGTTATTTGGATTAAGTTTCAATTTATTATAAATTAATATTTTTTGAGATTCCAAAAGTCCCCCTCACCACAATTATAAAAGGTCACCTACTCCCTCACTTATTCACATCTTATTGATTAATGGATCTTGGGCATACCCTGAAAATGTATCATCCACACCACTATATAAATATTTTATAGGTTCTTGGCTTCTCAAAATACCAAAATCTAGACTATTTTAGATGTTATCTAAAGGATCCATTATGAAGAAGAGGTAATCACTCTAACTGATCATTCTCTTTTCCCTATCTTTTTTACCTCCTATATATCTATGATATATTTAATAAATTACTAAATTAATAAGCCTAAATATTATGAAATCTTATTATGATTATGAAAACACATTTTACATCCCATTTACCATCATTAAAAAATGGATGTATCAGTCATGCGTATGCTTGGCATTTTGTGTCCACATATTGATATAATTCATTTTCCATCACCATAACTTATGTTTGAGAATTATGAGGGGATTATTATTTATATATTATATTTATCTTTTATTGATAATTATTTATTATTATTTTAATTTATATTATTTTCCATTTATATATTTTCCTAGAAAATGGTAGCATCGGTCTTGCGTACGTATGTCTGACCATCGACATAATGAGATGTGATTCATCATTATAATATATGTCACATGGATATAAATGAGTATGGATTTTATGAATATATATGTTATATAAGTCATATTTTTGTTTCCTAGAAAGATTGTATTTCATATAATTTCTTTTCTATTAACTAAAGAATAAAATGAAAGAGCGTTCTTCAGTAGTTATGGCATATTTTCTCCATGAACTGTGTTTTTATTTTTATCTCTATATTTTATAAATCACTATGAGTATATATATAGTGAATATATATTATATTTTTATAATGGTTATCATTAATAAGATACTTAAATAGTTATCTAAGTCTAATGATCATGAATAACCAGTCAAAACATGTATGAGAAACAAAGCGGTTATACCTAAATCATAACATGTACGTGGGATTGTTAATAATCTTTTAATATAAGGTAATAATTAATAAATATATTTTATTTTATATATATGGATATGGTTCTAAAATATATTTATAATAAATTTACATTTATTAGACATGAGGTTTTCACAAGTACAATGAGATTCAATACATAATATAAAGGAATTTCATCTCACTTTTTTATTTCGGTGAGATACATTCCATATTCATCACCCTCTTCTCTTATTTTTTGTTTTTACAAACCTATGACATGCTATATAATAAATTTAATTTATTTAATTATATTTAATTATTTAATAAATTTTTTCTTTCGTAGGGTACATGATTTTAATGTTACTCAAGTATTAAGGGATTTATGTCTCACATTTATTTATGTGGGACAAATGCATTATACACTATTCATTCCTAATAAATAGTATAAATAGTGACCATGTATTTATTTTATGAGTATTATACAAATTGTTATGTTAGTTTCATATCCTTATAATTTTCTTTCTTTTAGTGAGTATATTATTCCTATAAGTGTAATGTGATGGGTATTTATTTCACAATCTCATCAATATTTGGGATTGTTTAGTTTAAAGTATCCTTTGGGAAATTGTTTTCTTACCTATCCATGTTTTCTAAAAAAATTAAATTTTTTTTCTACTATTCTTATATAGATTTTGAAATCCATTTTACACATTTTTACATTTTACTACATAGTTTTTAATGAATCTCTTTTTCCAAAAAGTGGCACTTTGTGACTTTTCCTACAAAAGTATGAAAGGAATGGTTATTAACTCAATAAGCATGGAAGGAAATTTCTTCCATCCTAATTCTACATTTCATTATTGTTTTTATTATCGAATTATAGGTTTATTTTCAATGTGAATGGGTTCTATTAATATTGTGTGTTATTTTAAGAAATGAAAATACATTCAAACCAGAAAGGACATTTTTCTCAATAATTTTTTTCATGAGATCTCTCAAAAAAATTCTTTCAATTTTTAAATTATTTAATGTTACTTATGTTTTACTATGGATATTATTCAATGATGACATTATTATCCATTCTATATATGATTTATGGTTATGAGGATATTGTTTTATGATATCCATTTCTTTTCTATGGGTCAGGGTTTGATTGAATGATGTTATTGATACCCATTTAATTCCATAGGTTATGATATGATGAATGATTTATGTTATTTAGGAAAAAATGATTTTTATTTTCATTATGTAATGAGTGGTACCTATATCCCCCTACAATTCCTTGAGTAAATTATTATATCTCAAGAGATATACATGGATGGAACAGGGAGTGAACCATCCTTAGTTAAGGACTTTTTTTGCTAATATGTTCTTAGGACTAAAGTTTGACTACTTAGATGGTCGTGGGAGTGAACCGTGACTAAAAAGATTGTTTGGGGAGTAAACAAAACTACTATGATGAAATTTGTTTTGATTCCTTGAAAATTATGGAAATCAATTTATATACAATCGTGTCTTCCTAAATTCCATGTCTTATTTCTATGTTATGATTTCATGGACTATATTCTTGATTTCCTTATGATTTATGTCTTATAAATTTAAATTATTTATGAAATGACACATTAATTTGATATTTCATATATAAGAATTGATCTTATATTGTAATACCTATGTTCGCATACCATATTTTACATATCTCCATCGTTTACCCATACTATGCATCTGAGCTCACCCTTTCTTGTGTTTATTATCCCTAGGATATGATTAAAGGTCTAATGTCTAATATGTCAAAAGGGTTCTATTTATGATGAAATGGGTTGGAGAATAATTATAAGTGTTATAAAAATAGTAGTTTATGTTTCTAATTTTATAAACGCAATAAAATAGTACAGTCATAGAGCTTGTGTTTGTGTGATATATGAAATGATCTGAAAAAATGACATAATGTCAATGTATCGTAATCCAGGGTCATTATATGTTATTATCCCTTACAGATAATTTGAGATAACCCATATTCTATTTCTAATTTTTATCATTTAGTTAATTGTACTAACAATTATATTCACAGATTCTCTAGATTAGCATAAATTTATTCCTAAAAATATGTTGTAATTTGTGTATTAATTATAAATACAATTCTCATGAATGTATCTAGTTTAACAAGACTACTATTCTGATTTTATCCTTTGGGATCTAAATCCTATATCAGTTCCTATGTAATGGTAGTTGGAAGCAGCTCCAAACTGCTACCTTTGGCGTTACTTTAAACATTTCTTCCAAAATATCCAATAATAATAATTCAAGGTAACAATTTATCTTGAATATAAGATGATTTTTCATTTTCTATGATGGTTTAATGTACTTAGATGATATTCTACATCATTTCACTCAGCTACCCATTATTGTCAGACTTAACTTTTCTTTAAACCATGTTATATTTTCCCAATAATGGATATATATGTATATTAACTTTCCCTGACACCAATAACAGCAAATAGGTTTTGGTTTTTCCTATAATAATGTATTTTAACTGGTGAAGTCTTCTTAAAAACCAATTTTCCTCCTAATATTTTATTATTATTCTTCAAATACTGATGAAAAATAATTCCATTTTCATTTATTTGATCATCATTTTTAGAACATGTGGTTTTATCACTTTTCTAAATCTATCTTCATCTGAATTTATAAAGTACACAGAAAATAAAGGACATTGTGCATACAGATTCATTAGAATGTGGAGTTACCCATTTTTTTATCATATAAGAATATGATTCTTTTCATTCTTCAATAATCATCTTTTCATGGGATTTAGAATTTAATGATTTAATACTGTCTTTATAAATTTCTATTTTGGTGCTTTTATTAACAAACACTAAAGAGAAAACTTCAGTAGTTTCCAAATTTCTCAATCTTATCGCCTGATCAAGACACACTAAATTCAATGTGTATCATAATTTTTATGGTGGAATCAATTTCCATTTATATTACACTTTTAAATTTTGTATATTTTCAATATATATCCCACTCACATCTTTTAAGTAAATATAAATTACATTTACATAATTTTCCTTAATATCTAGTTGATTATTCTTAACTCCAGTAATTTATTTGGATGTACCTTCCATTGTATAGTGTTTTTTTAATGAATATTCCTTATAAAGTCATTCTCAAGAAAACTTTTATGTAAAATTCTACTTCTTCAAGGTTGAACATCAATTTCAAATATAATACCACTTCATCAAATATTTTAGTGAGATTAGAAATAGATTTTCATTCTTAGAACTTCTTTAATAATGAATTCTGTAAATAATAATTTTTCAATTTTAATAATGAGATTTTTTATTAAAGCTTTATATTTGTCAGAATAAGAATAATTGCAACAAAATTTATATTTATCAAGTAATTTAATCTTAAATAGTTTCCAGATAACCATATATTTCATTTATTTTGAAATATTCTTCCCATGTATTAATTTCATATAATTATCCCGAATTTTACTAAGAATATTAACTTATAATTGCAGTAGATCCTCATTATATTTATTTTGAGAAGATGAATTCCATTACATACAATCTTTTTTCTTCTTTTATATATTCCAATATTTTTCCATGACCTTCATGTTTCCATAACCAAGGATAAGTTTTGTTTTTTTACTTTGGATTAGCTTTTATGTATTCTGGAGAAATATATTATTCAACTTATTGAAATCTAAAATTCAAATAAAATAGTTAAACACAATTTTATGCTAAAACATTTTGATCCAAATACAAATAATCATTTATCTAATACAAAATATAGTCGATAGTGGATTGTAATGTCACCATGAGAGTTGGGTTAAATATATGTGACCAAACAATTTCTAAATACATGGAACATAATATTTTAGTTCCTTTATGTTGATTAAAAATCTATCTTTTGTTAGTATTTATGTATTTTTATTATCAACCCTCACTAAATTTCCCATATGTACTGAAAATAATATAAAGTAAAAAATATATATGTATTTTCACAAGAATGGTCTTTATATGAGGGCCTACTCCATACTACATTGGGAATCACCTATGTAATAAATTTTCCACTTAAATAACCATCATTGATATAAGGCCCCAGCCTTAAGCCTTACATAATCTTGAGTTATTACAAGATTACACATTGAGGATCTTTTCGGGTTTAGAGTTTTACAGAATTAGATCATAAAACTTGCATTACATTCCACATATAAACAAAGTGGTTACATAAAGATAGTATTCTTCATTCCCATCAATGGAAACACATTTAATATAAAACATGGATTATTTCTTGACACATCCTTGACTCTATCATCTTATCATGTACCTTTCCCTTGACCTGTGAAAAAACATTTCAAAAACTTGGGATGAGCATAAAAACTCAGTATGGGTTATAAAAAAACATGGAAAGGAAACATGAGTTCATATATACATAAGAATGAAATCATACTTTACCCATAAAACATAGGCACTTTAACATACCTCATAAAATCATGAATAAATCATAGAAATCATAAGACATAAAGGTAACTTGAGGCATTCATAACATTCTTACGTAAGGAGTAACCCTCTTGGTTACGTTTGGAATACCCATCACAGTATATTCCCTAAATCTCTTCGGAGAAACCTTAATGTTTCACTCCTTCATGTTACCCAATGCATTGGAGAGCTATATCGGGCTCACCCGCCCTTAGTTTATCACGGAACCACCCGTTTTCATAATAATGCCCAAGAACATCAACAAAATCATATCACATAAAACATGCATAAAGGAAACATAACATTCCCACCTTTCAATCACAAGATATCAATACAACACATTGATATACAAACATTATGAAAACCATTTTCGATACCAAAATAAAAGAAAAGTAAAACATGGTATTTATTTTTCTTTAAAAAAAGGTATGGCTTGTAGAGGAAGCCGGAAACTCAAATAACGATCACGATGGCGGAGAAGTCGTTGTCACCGCATACGTATGACAAAAACATTCCCTTTTGTCGTTTAGTAAAAGCTTCGTATAAAAAAAAGATTCCTTTTGAATAAACGTAAAACTCAAATGGGTTTATACACCGTATAAAAGAAGGTTGTGTATAAAACAAAATATGCCTCAATGAAAGGAGATTGAGACGAAGTCCCATACCTCGTATCCGACTTGACCCGACCGTTCTTTAATCTCCAGAATAATAAACATGAGTTAATCTCCACTTTCTTAAGAATATTTTTCAAGTTCATTATTCCTTTTATACCATGTTATGAACATCATGTAATCATTTATGTTAATAATGTTCATTTTGTCAGTATTTGGTTTTTATGTCAAAAATAGACTTCTTACACTTACATGTTGTTAAATTTGGTCATAGGTTCATTATATCCAGAATGATATTAATGATTTGGATAACATATATATCATATATATTCATCATATACATGTATTTATAATATTACATCACATTTAGAGGTAAGAAATGAAATGCACCGTTCATGGAGATGGTAAGCCGTACGTACGCATGAACACTACTTCCATTTCTATTTCATATTTTCTGGAATGGAATCATAATTATATAAGAGTATATTATAATTCCAGTATAATAACATATATAATATCATTAACTTTATCCTTTACACATCCCACATATGGTATTAACGAATCAAATCACTTTTAGGGGGCGGTAGTCCGCACTTCCTAAAATGAAGATATCGTGTTTACCCATAATGGAAACCATAAAGGTATGCCAAAAATGAAAAAAACAGAAGCTTAAGGAAAACATAAACATATTATATATCATATATAAAAATAGAGACATCATAATGGCCACCTTTGAAGGTGTTAAATGAGTATTGAACAATCATCGTTTCGGGAGGCAGAATTTCGCCATCCATGGAAACCATATGTTCTTTAACCATTTGATGTAGTTGTGTGAGATTGTAGCTCAAATATATATTATAACAACATCCTATTATATTTAAGATACTGGTGTTGTTACAAAATAAGTAAATAAAAAGAGTTTAGGGGGTTGGAGAAGCAAAATAAAACAAATGAACATGAGAGAATGAATTACCTTTAGAAGTGTAACTCATTTTGATTTGAGCCTAAAGGCTTCCTTTGAAAGGATTCTGCCCAAAGGGAATCCTCTAGGATGAGGATAGGGATGTGGAGAGAGTAAATTGGCAGGGTTTGGCCGAGCCAGAGGCTTGAGGAGTGTGTGAAATGAGGTAGAGTTGGGGGCCTTTTATAAGAGGAGAGGAGGGGCACTTTTGGAAAGTAAAGAAATATTACATTATTTGAAAATGTGTTTCGGTTTTATAAGGTCACACATTGATATAATTCCTGGATAAGGTGATAAGGGTTATAAATCCACTCATCCAATTGGTTTTGGCCATGTGTAGTTCATAGAGTTTACATTATCTTTCCATTTTATTTAAATCGTCAAATAATGATGTCATCGCTGCATCATTATTATGTCATAAATAATTTAATTTATTTAATGTCTAAAAATCATAAAACAAATAACATGATGTAGGAAATCGTTTTAGCTTTCCAATGACTATTTATAATCAAATATCTGATCTTTATAACCTCATGTAAATTTTTTTTTCGTAAAACATATTATGTTGGTGTCATTTTTACTTTTACATTAAATAAAAAGTTATTTATGTCATTTCCCAACCAAAATGTCTCCATGGGGTCCCCAAGTTGACCCATGGCTTTTTTTGGTCGGCCATGACACAAAACATAAGGTTGGGACATGTGTCTAGGTCATTTCATATTATTAAAGCATTATTTATACCTTAAACTACACTAATTACCACTAATCGCGATTAAAAACATAATAAGTTACTATTCACCAAAAAATTATTTTAATCTCATTGAACCACATTTTACTTCTTAATGACAACCATTTATGTCGGATTTTCAAAATTCAAAACACAATGATGGAAAAATTTCATTTAAACGGAAAATCAGTCTTTATAAGTACCACTTAGTGGTTTCACTATTCATCAAAAATTGAAGTTTTTCAGAAAATTACCAAAAATTCACCCTAAGCTATATTTGATATTATGAATTCAAAAATGAAGTCTATTTTACAAAATTCAAATCATATAAGTCACATTAATTAATTTAATAATTAATTCCCGCTGCCAGAGTAAAAAGCGGGTTTTTACAAAACAATAAGTATCAAAAGATTGACACCAGTTTAAGTCTAATTTCAAAGTTAAATTGATTCCAATGACCACCATTGGATAAAATGGTAAAAATATATTCTAATTTCACTTCAAAACCAATTCAAAACATAATCTAATCATATAAATAAATTAGATTAAAAAGCAGTTTTGATGTAAAATGCAGTATTTTTCATTATTCATTAAAAAATGAACATTGTCAGAAAAATACCAAAAATTCACAGAAGGTAAATTTTGATGTCCCAATCATAAAGAATAAGTTTATTTTGACAAAAATAGTTTATAAAATTGTCAAAATATATATTCAAAAATGGTTTGCCATCAAAAGGCAGTAAAACAAACTTTTAAGAATATTAGTGTATTCCATGCATAAGATTGTATTTATTTTCATTTCAAGCCTCTATAACACTATCTTAATCATTAATAGACATAGATAAAAATATCTATTATTCATTACTTACTTGGGATGTTACATCCTTCCCCCCTTTATAAAATTGCGTCCCCGCAATTTATTTACTTATCGAATAAATGGGGGTACTTATCCCTCATTGCATTTTCAGATTCCCATGTTGCCTCTTCAATCATATGGTTTTTACACAAAACCTTTACATGGTGAATCACCTTATTCCGTAACACTTGCTCCCTGTGGTCAAGAATCTGGACCGGTTGTTCCTCATAAGATAGGTTCTCTTCCAGCTGAACTACCTCTGGACTCAAAACATGAGATGGATCTGGCATATACTTTCTCAACATCGAAATGTGAAAAACATTGTGTACTAGAGATAAACTCGGTGGTAAATCCACTCGGTATGCAACTGATCCAACTCTCTCCAGAATTTCGTATGGTCCAATGAACCTTGGACTCAACTTTCCTTTCTTAACAAATCTCATCACACTTTTCCAAGGAGAAACCTTGAGAAAAACATGATCACCTACCTCGAAAGATAGATCCTTCCTCTGGTTATCCGCATAACTCTTCTACCTGCTCTGAGCTGTTCTCATGTGTTTCTGAATTAGCTGAACTTTTTCTGCCATCTCTTCTACCAATTCTGGTCCCATTAACTTCCTTTCACCCACATCATCTCAGAAAGCTGGAGTTCAACACCGCTTCCCATATAATGCCTGAAATGGTGCCATCTGTATACTGGAATGAAAACTGTTATTATATGAAAACTCAACCAAAGAAAGATGTTGGTCCCAACTTCCCTGATAATCCATAGAACAAGCTCGTAGAATATCCTCCAATGTCTGAATTGTTCGTTCTGACTTCCCATCTGATTGAGGATGAAAAGATGTACTAAAATTTAATTCAGTACCCAACGACTTCTGAAGGCCTTTCCAAAAGTTAGAAGTAAACCTGGGATCACGATCCGATACAATGGAGATAGGAACTCCATGTAACCTGACTATCTCTTTAAGATACAAACGGGAAAGTTGATCAGGAGAGAAAGTATCTCGTATAGTAGGGAAATGAGCAGATTTGGTCAAGCGATCAACAATAACCCAGATTGCATTATTACCTCGAGATGTCTTCGGTAATCCAACAACAAAGTCCATGGATATATTCTCCCATTTACACTCTAGCACTGGTAAAGGCTGAAGCATCCCTTTCGATAACTGCCGCTGTAAAGACCGTAAAATTCAAGGGAAATTTTTTCTTAATTTTCTTTGGATTTTTTTACAAGAGCGCGGTTTCAGACGGCACCTGATTCCGAGGCCCGGAGTGCCCGGAATTAATTTCCGAAGTTTGGCTCGGGTACGTTCAGTGAACGAACGAGCGGGAATTCCTAACTTTTGATCCGGTGCTCGGAATTGAAATCCGAGGGCACCGATGAACTCGCAGCGCCGATATTCGCTTAAAGAGACCTTTCCGGGAGTTGCGTTTGTTGCGGGTTGAAAGTTCCGTTTTGGGGTTTTTCAGTTAAGTTAAATAAAATTGTGTTAAACAAATTTTATTTTTAACTTATTAAAAACCTACCCAAGGGGGTTGGAAGTGGGACCCACACCCACTTAACCTCCCTTGGGAGGATTAAGTGTGGTGGGGCCCACACGAACCCCTATCTTTCAAAATTTCTCTCAACGTTCTTAACCCCTAATTAAATTGGTCTAAGTAACTCTTATTTAATTAAGGGAGTTAAACCCCCTCTTTTGAATTTCAAACTTTTGAAAACCCTTTGAGTTATGTGTTAATAAAATAAGTGGTATTCTTATTTTATTGGGGGTTCTTTGTTTGTCTTGGGAGAGCTCCTTCATCTCCAAGCTCTGACGAAGAACGAAGAACGTCTTCATCCTCAACGAAGAACGAGAACTCTTCGTCAAGGATCATCGACTCAGAGACCTAGTATCTTCGGACCTCTGCTTCCTCTTCGGACCTTCTTCGTCGGCAAACGAAGATCCGCCAACAACGTATCGCATCGGACGTAACTCTTCGTCAACGGATTTGACGAACGACGACCGCGACGCCCGACTTCCGCGACGCCGTCTTCCGCGGAACGTAGAGGATTTTCTTTGAATCTCAAACCCGAGGTAGGGGATGTTTTTATTAATTATTTTTTTATTCCATTCCTGAATCGTGGATTTTTTTTAGCATGACTAAACGTGAGACTTTTTAGTTATGTTATTTGTTAACGCGAGGGGAGTCGGACCGCACGAACACGGCCGAAACCCCCTCCTTCGTTCATGTTGATTCATGCGGGTGGAAGCAAGAGGCGTGGTGCCGTCGCACCACGCGGATGAACATGCTTATCATTTCCGCTATACCGTCGCGCTTCGCCGAGGAGAGACTTCAAGACCGCGACGCCGACACGCCGCGTTGGTAGGATTCTTGGCACGGCGAAAGGGGCGCGGTGTCGTCGCACCGCGCCGGACGACGAACGCCGCGGCCGGTTCCGGGCCGCGGTGAGACGAGGAGACCGCGGCCGGTTCCGGGCCGCGGCGGAAGGCAAGACCGGCGACCGGGCCGCCGGCGTCGGAAGTCAAGGGCGGGACCGGAAATTCCGGTCCCGTTGGTAAAAACCGGCCGGCCAGCAGGCCGGCCGGATATCTTAAAAACCGGGGGTTTAAACCCCCGGCCGGCTCTTCAAACCCCCCTCTTAAAGAGGGGGGGGCGGTTCATTTAAGGAGGGGGGCAAAGCCCCCCGGTTTTTGTCCAGCCGGCCCCCACCTGCGGGGGCCGTTTTTATTTCAAGGCACGGCTTTAAGCCGTGCCGTTTGTTAGAAACGCGGGGCTTAGCCCCGCGTGCCTCCCGCATGCGCCGCGGCACCCCGCCGCCAGCGCGGTCCGCCAGCCGCCGCCGCCACGCGGTCCGCCAGCCGCCGCCGCCACGCGGTCCGCCAGCCGCCGCCGCCACGCGGTCCGCCAGCCGCCGCCGCCACGCGGTCCGCCACGTGGCCCGCCGCCGCCGCGCCACGCGGCCGCCGCCGCCACGCGGCCCGCCGCCGCCACGTGGCCCGCCGCCGCCGTCCGCCGCCGCCGGCCGCCGCCGCCGGCCGCCGCGCCGTCCAGAGGGGGGGGGTCGGGCCGGGTCGGCCCGAACCCGGACCCCCCGTTTCGGACCAGATTAGGTTTTTGGCTCATAACTTGAGCCTCGGACCTCCGAATGACGAACCGTCTGCGGCAACGCGATCCTTGGATCGAGACGATCATTTCGGTATATCGCACTCAAGGTTTCGGGTTACTTTGAGTTCGGCCGGGTTGGTTCATTCACGAAACCAACCGGGCCTTCGGAGCGAAAACGCTCATATCTTGAGCTACGGACGTCCGATTGACGTGCCGTCAGTCGCGTAGTGTTCCTCTTAGTGAGACGGATCTTTTGGCATACTCCGCCCGAGGTTTGGACGCAGGTGGAGTACGGTCGGGTTGGTTTTGCCTTAAAAACCAACCGGGCCCCGGAGACGAAAATGCCATTATCTCTCAGACCGGGCGTCCGATCGACGCGCCGTCTGTTGCGTTGAGTTCCTTTTGACGATACGGAACTTTTGGATACATCAACTTCGGTCTTCGTGACAGTTGATGTATCAGCCTCTCGGCTCGTGGAGCGGATCCTCCGTACGAGCTTGCTGTGTGCGGGAACCCTAGTGCTGGCTGCGACTGTTCTACTGCTACGACTGCTACTGTGACTGCGACGACGACAGTACAGAGATCCTGTGTGGATTCGACGACGACAGTACAGAGATCCTGTGTGGATTCGACGACGACGACTACAGCACTCAGCGATCCTACATGGATCAGTGCTACAGGTTCTGTGTGAGCCCGATCCTGTGTGGGTCCTTGCGCTCAGCGGTTCTGTGTGAGCCAGCGCCTACAGGTTCTGTGTGAGCCCGATCCTGTGTGGGTCTTGCGGGGGTTAGTTACCTATCGATCCTTCGTGGGTCCGACGACTTAGATGGATCAGTGATCATCTTTATCGTCCCTGAAGAAGTATACCTGTGTGAGCTGAATCCTGTTACTTTCCTTTGTGGAATACGTATACTTTCCTGCGTGGACTGAGTTATACTTGGGCTCGGAGGTTGGAGCGTATTTGAATTGATGACTTAGGTATATGTATGGGCATATACCTAAGCAGTGTTGGTTGTTACTTCGTGATTGTACTTTGCTTCGTGGTTTATCCTTTGTGGATTTTGAGAGACCTTCAGGGGTCTCGGGGACCCTACTGAGTAGCTTATACTCACCCCTGCACGGGCTTCGCCCGCACTACGTTGTGTTGGTTGCAGACGACGGACAGCGTTGACCTTAGCTGAGGTTCGCGGAGCGGGACGGTACCCGGAGGTGGACCACTGGGCGGGACGAGCACGGAGCGGACGGTGGGACCCGTGGAGCAGAGGAGCTATCTGTACCCACCCTTCAGGTGGGATTTTCCAGTGGACAGCACGGAGTAGCGGCCTTTACTTTTCAGTTGCTGTTTTTCCCTTTTTGAGTTGTACTTTACTTTCAGTTTGGGTTTGTATTCTGGCCCATTTACTTTTCCGCACTTCAGTTGTACTCTGCTTGCTTAGTGTTTACTTTCCGCTTGTTTACTCTGTGATGTGTGTTTACTTTTCAAAGGCAATGCCTTCCCTTTTTACTGGGATATACGCCTTGGTGCTAGTCGCCAGCCCCTGGCCTATGGAAGGCGGGCTTGGGGTAGTCACGGCACGGACCCCGAGGGCGGGTCGTGACAAATTGGTATCAGAGGAGTTCGGTTCTACCGCGAACTCTGATCTTTTCTATGTGAAGCAATAATGTTTAGCGTATTGAGTGTGGTTATCAGTCCAGGGAGTCCAGTGTTGGTGCGGCGGCCGACGTATCCATACACCAGGACCCTGACTTCTGATTTCCGACTTAATGCACGGAAACATTGATTGCGTGTGTGTTTCAAAGTTTTCTTTGTGATTACTTGTGTCAGCTCACCGGGTATACTGATCTGCTTAATGAAAGTCTCAAGTTTTCTTTGTGATTACTTAATTCAGCTCAGCAGGTATACTGTTCTGACTATGGCACTCTTGATCTCCTTTTCAGGATGGCCCCACGACGACAGCCAGCTAGGGTTCCGATGGTCGAGCGAGACGACAGCCCACCGAGCGACGAGGCCTCGGTGCAGGGCCCTTTTCCAGTAGTGGCACCGGCGGTAGCTTTACCCGCCGAGCCCCCGATGCTTCCAGCAGCAGCCGCTGACGATGCACGTCGCCTCAGCGCACTGCATGAGTTTCAGCGACAGCGACCGCCCAGGTTTCGCGGGGAGACGGATCCCCAGGCAGCAGAGGACTGGCTGGAGGCAGTGGTTCGAGTGTTTAGGCTAGTGAGGACACCAGCAGACCTCATGGTGATCCTCGCTGCGAGCCTACTACACGCAGCAGCAGGACGATGGTGGAGCCTGATGCTCCAGGTGCACGATGAGGCATCTCTACTCTGGACGGACTTCGAGAGCCTCTTCCGCTCTGAGTTCGTCCCGGCCACCCTTCGAGCGGTGCGTATCCAGGAGCTTCTACAGCTGCGGCAGGGCAGCATGACGGTCGCCCAGTACTCGGCGAGATTTACCGATCTCTCGCGCTACTCGACCGACATGGTACGGGACCCATTCTTCCGGGCCCGGACCTTCGAGCAGGGTTTGAGACACGAGATCAGGGCATCGCTGATCTCCCTCAGCATACCGACTCAGACAGGAGTACTGGAGCGGGCTCTTCTGATCGAGAGCTTCCTTGCTGAGTCTACACCAGCACAGCGACCCACCGTAGGGCGGCACGTGGCAGAGTCATCTGCAGCAGGCAGTCGACGGATGACTCAGGGGTCCAGACAGACCAGACCTTCAGGCCGACGACCTCAGGGCACTGGCTCAGCAGTGCGGGGCACACAGCGCGGAGCCAGTCTTCCGAGAGGCAGACAGTGCTACTCGTGCGGCGGGCAGGGCCACATGGCTCGCGACTGCCCGACCCGCCGTGCCGAGGAGCAGCAGTCAGTTGATGGACCACCGAGGCAGAGGCAGAGGGTCGACCGTGGCGGTCCGCAGGGAGGAGGCGGACGAGGCAGAGGAGCTGGACGAGCAGCTGGTGGTGGCCGACGCTTTGAGGCTTTACCACCACCACCACCAGGAGGTCCACCCCGACCACAGGGAGCTGGCGGGCAGCGACAGGCACAGCTCCAGGCAGCAGAGGCCTACGACCACGGCGCACCCGAGATGATTCGAGGTACTATCTGTGTCTATTCCACCCTTGCTGCAGTTCTTATAGACACAGGAGCGAGTCATTCTTTCATAGCCGCTGCCCTTGTTCGGAGCTCGGAGATTCCGACAGAGCCGTTGGCTCGATCCTTACGGCTAGAGACTCCTACGGGAGCAGACTCGACGATTACGCACTGGTGCCGGCAGTGTGAGCTTACTCTAGGAGGCGAGAGCTTCGGCTGGGATCTTCTTGTAGCAGCGTCGAGGCCTTACGACGTCATCTTGGGCATGGATTGGCTATCTACGGTTCATGCCCAGATCGACTGTTTTAGGCGCAAGGTGCGATGTGTACGCACCGACGGGAGCAGGTTCACCTTCACCGGCGAGAAGGGAGCCTTAGCAGCACAGGATGGACTTCCGCGGAGGAGAGGACAGCCCATCACTCATCAGTTGGCTAGCCTTATCCTTGGAGCAGTTGACGTGCGGAGTCCTGGTTTTCCTGCAGTGGTGGATCAGTATGCGGACGTTTTTCCCGACGATGTTCCAGGGCTACCTCCTCGCAGAGAGGTAGACTTTTATATTGACTTGTACCCCGGGACAGCCCCGATATCCACTCCAGCATATCGGATGGCCCCCGCCGAGCTTCGAGAGCTACGGGTACAGTTGGAGGACTTACAGGGCAAGGGATTCATCCGACCCAGTGTTTCACCCTGGGCTTCCCCGATATTGTTCGCCAAGAAGGCGGACGGAAGCTTGCGACTTTGTGTTGACTATCGTCGCCTGAACCAGGTGACAGTGAGGAACAAGTATCCGCTACCGAGGATTGATGACCTCTTTGATCAGCTCAAGGGAGCACGGTGGTTCTCGAAGATAGACCTCAGGTCAGGCTATCATCAGCTCAGAGTCAGAGACGAGGATGTGCAGAAAACGGCCTTCAGATGTCGGTATGGCCACTATGAGTTCTTGGTTATGCCTTTCGGTGTAACCAATGCTCCAGCAGTGTTCATGGCTCTCATGAACAGGATCTTTCAGCCATACCTCGATCGGTTTGTCGTGGTCTTCATCGACGACATTCTGATTTACTCTACGACAGAGGAGGAGCACGCCTATCACTTGCGAGTTGTCCTTGACACACTCCGAGAGCACCAGCTTTATGGTAAGCTCTCGAAGTGCCAGTTCTGGATACGTGAGGTCCACTTTTTGGGACACGTTATCTCTGAGGCGGGAGTTGCAGTGGATCCCGCGAAGATTGAGGCTGTGTTAGCATGGGAGCCACCCAGGAGCGTGACTGAGGTTCGGAGTTTCTTGGGACTAGCTGGATACTATCGGAGATTTGTGCCGAACTTCTCCAGAGTTGCGGCATCACTCACAGCGTTGACGAAGAAGGGGAAACCCTTCGTGTGGTCAGACAGTTGTCAGCAGAGCTTCGAGGAGCTGAGGCAGAGATTGACTAGCGCACCTATCTTGAGGTTGCCTGAGGAGGGAGTAGGGTACGTAGTCTACTGCGATGCATCAGGGACCGGACTCGGATGTGTTCTGATGCAGGAGCGGGCCGTGATCGCCTATGGATCACGTCAGTTGAGGCCGCATGAGCAGAACTACGCTACCCATGACCTGGAGTTAGCAGCAGTGGTCTTCGCTCTGAAGACATGGCGACACTATCTGATGGGCGAGCGCTTTACAGTCTTTTCCGATCATCAGAGTCTCAGGTATATCTTCTCGCAGAAGGATCTGAATCTGAGACAACGGCGATGGCTCGAGTTCCTCCAGGACTATGACTTTGAGATAGTCTATACTCCAGGGAAGGGGAACGTAGTAGCCGATGCCCTCAGCAGGAGGACGGGCATTCAGCTACTCGAGGAGGCGACGGAGCAGCTAGCCTCTTTGCAGATATCCTTCGTGGATAGAGATGGAGCAGCCTTTCTTCAGTCTCTCACAGTCACTCCTCCACTACTGCAGCGAGTCAGGGAGGCACAGCGCGGGGACGCTGACTGTGAGACACAGCGTGCACAGATATCCTCGGGACAGGCACCTGATGGTTTCTCCCTTGGAGCAGAGCACGACATCCTTTTCAGAGGACGTACCATGGTACCAATCGCCTTGCGAGAGGAAGTGCTGAGGGAGTTTCACACTTCTCCTTTAGCGGTACATCCAGGAGTGGCAAAGATGTACCAGGACCTCAGACGACAGCACTGGTGGCCGGGCATGAAGAAAGCTGTAGCAGAGTTCGTTTCTCGATGCCTTACCTGTCAGCAGGTGAAGGCAGAGCATCAGGTACCAGCAGGCTTGGTACAGCCCTTGGAGGTTCCGGAGTGGAAGTGGGACGGCATATCTATGGACTTCGTGACTGGACTTCCACGCACTTCCAGAGGTCACGACTCCATCTGGGTGATTGTTGACCGACTCACCAAGTCGGCACACTTCTTACCCATCAGAGAGCAGGGCTCGGTGGAGAGCTTGGGACGTCTCTACGTTCAGGAGATTGTGCGGCTCCACGGCGTGCCATCATCTATCGTTTCCGATCGAGATGCCCGCTTTACTTCCCGGCTTTGGAAGGGGTTACAGGAGGCGTTCGGGACGCAGCTACGTCTTAGCACAGCCTTTCACCCGCAGACGGATGGTCAGACGGAGAGGACCATTCAGACTCTCGAGGACATGCTCCGCGCATGTGTCCTCGACTTTGGTCGTAGCTGGGAGGACCACCTACCTTTGGTGGAGTTCGCATACAACAACAGCTATCACTCCACCATCGGGATGGCACCGTACGAGGCGTTGTACGGCCGACCATGTAGATCTCCTTTGTGCTGGACAGACCCAGGGGAGTCAGCACTAGTGGGACCGGAGATGGTCCAGGCCACGACAGAGAAGGTCCAGGTCATCCAGGAGCGGATGAGGACAGCTCAGAGCCGGCAGAAGTCATATGCTGACAGGAGGCGGAGACCACTAGAGTTCGAGGATGGCGACCACGTCTTCTTGCGGGTCTCACCTCGACGTGGTATTCGGAGATTTGGCCGAGGCGGCAAGTTATCTCCGCGCTTCATCGGACCTTTCCAGATTCTCAGCAGGATTGGCGAGGTGGCTTATCGCCTGGCTCTACCACCTCAGTTGCACCGGGTGCACGACGTCTTTCACGTATCCCAGCTGAGGAGATACGTGCACGACCCGACGCACATCATTGACCATGGGGAGCTTGACGTTGACGATGGGGCGACTTTTACGGAGGTCCCGGTGGAGATAGAGGATCGACAGGAGCGGGTCCTACGTGGGCGATCGATTCCTCTTGTGCGCATCAGATGGCAGCACGGGAATCTCCAGGAGAGCACTTGGGAGCGGGAGGCTCAGATGCGTGCTCAGTACCCTCTTTTGTTCCCCTAGTTTTTGTTGTATCTTTACGGGGACGTAAAGCCCTGAGGTGGGAGTAATGTAAAGACCGTAAAATTCAAGGGAAATTTTTTCTTAATTTTCTTTGGATTTTTTTACAAGAGCGCGGTTTCAGACGGCACCTGATTCCGAGGCCCGGAGTGCCCGGAATTAATTTCCGAAGTTTGGCTCGGGTACGTTCAGTGAACGAACGAGCGGGAATTCCTAACTTTTGATCCGGTGCTCGGAATTGAAATCCGAGGGCACCGATGAACTCGCAGCGCCGATATTCGCTTAAAGAGACCTTTCCGGGAGTTGCGTTTGTTGCGGGTTGAAAGTTCCGTTTTGGGGTTTTTCAGTTAAGTTAAATAAAATTGTGTTAAACAAATTTTATTTTTAACTTATTAAAAACCTACCCAAGGGGGTTGGAAGTGGGACCCACACCCACTTAACCTCCCTTGGGAGGATTAAGTGTGGTGGGGCCCACACGAACCCCTATCTTTCAAAATTTCTCTCAACGTTCTTAACCCCTAATTAAATTGGTCTAAGTAACTCTTATTTAATTAAGGGAGTTAAACCCCCTCTTTTGAATTTCAAACTTTTGAAAACCCTTTGAGTTATGTGTTAATAAAATAAGTGGTATTCTTATTTTATTGGGGGTTCTTTGTTTGTCTTGGGAGAGCTCCTTCATCTCCAAGCTCTGACGAAGAACGAAGAACGTCTTCATCCTCAACGAAGAACGAGAACTCTTCGTCAAGGATCATCGACTCAGAGACCTAGTATCTTCGGACCTCTGCTTCCTCTTCGGACCTTCTTCGTCGGCAAACGAAGATCCGCCAACAACGTATCGCATCGGACGTAACTCTTCGTCAACGGATTTGACGAACGACGACCGCGACGCCCGACTTCCGCGACGCCGTCTTCCGCGGAACGTAGAGGATTTTCTTTGAATCTCAAACCCGAGGTAGGGGATGTTTTTATTAATTATTTTTTTATTCCATTCCTGAATCGTGGATTTTTTTTAGCATGACTAAACGTGAGACTTTTTAGTTATGTTATTTGTTAACGCGAGGGGAGTCGGACCGCACGAACACGGCCGAAACCCCCTCCTTCGTTCATGTTGATTCATGCGGGTGGAAGCAAGAGGCGTGGTGCCGTCGCACCACGCGGATGAACATGCTTATCATTTCCGCTATACCGTCGCGCTTCGCCGAGGAGAGACTTCAAGACCGCGACGCCGACACGCCGCGTTGGTAGGATTCTTGGCACGGCGAAAGGGGCGCGGTGTCGTCGCACCGCGCCGGACGACGAACGCCGCGGCCGGTTCCGGGCCGCGGTGAGACGAGGAGACCGCGGCCGGTTCCGGGCCGCGGCGGAAGGCAAGACCGGCGACCGGGCCGCCGGCGTCGGAAGTCAAGGGCGGGACCGGAAATTCCGGTCCCGTTGGTAAAAACCGGCCGGCCAGCAGGCCGGCCGGATATCTTAAAAACCGGGGGTTTAAACCCCCGGCCGGCTCTTCAAACCCCCCTCTTAAAGAGGGGGGGGGCGGTTCATTTAAGGAGGGGGGCAAAGCCCCCCGGTTTTTGTCCAGCCGGCCCCCACCTGCGGGGGCCGTTTTTATTTCAAGGCACGGCTTTAAGCCGTGCCGTTTGTTAGAAACGCGGGGCTTAGCCCCGCGTGCCTCCCGCATGCGCCGCGGCACCCCGCCGCCAGCGCGGTCCGCCAGCCGCCGCCGCCACGCGGTCCGCCAGCCGCCGCCGCCACGCGGTCCGCCAGCCGCCGCCGCCACGCGGTCCGCCAGCCGCCGCCGCCACGCGGTCCGCCACGTGGCCCGCCGCCGCCGCGCCACGCGGCCGCCGCCGCCACGCGGCCCGCCGCCGCCACGTGGCCCGCCGCCGCCGTCCGCCGCCGCCGGCCGCCGCCGCCGGCCGCCGCGCCGTCCAGAGGGGGGGGGTCGGGCCGGGTCGGCCCGAACCCGGACCCCCCGTTTCGGACCAGATTAGGTTTTTGGCTCATAACTTGAGCCTCGGACCTCCGAATGACGAACCGTCTGCGGCAACGCGATCCTTGGATCGAGACGATCATTTCGGTATATCGCACTCAAGGTTTCGGGTTACTTTGAGTTCGGCCGGGTTGGTTCATTCACGAAACCAACCGGGCCTTCGGAGCGAAAACGCTCATATCTTGAGCTACGGACGTCCGATTGACGTGCCGTCAGTCGCGTAGTGTTCCTCTTAGTGAGACGGATCTTTTGGCATACTCCGCCCGAGGTTTGGACGCAGGTGGAGTACGGTCGGGTTGGTTTTGCCTTAAAAACCAACCGGGCCCCGGAGACGAAAATGCCATTATCTCTCAGACCGGGCGTCCGATCGACGCGCCGTCTGTTGCGTTGAGTTCCTTTTGACGATACGGAACTTTTGGATACATCAACTTCGGTCTTCGTGACAGTTGATGTATCAGCCTCTCGGCTCGTGGAGCGGATCCTCCGTACGAGCTTGCTGTGTGCGGGAACCCTAGTGCTGGCTGCGACTGTTCTACTGCTACGACTGCTACTGTGACTGCGACGACGACAGTACAGAGATCCTGTGTGGATTCGACGACGACAGTACAGAGATCCTGTGTGGATTCGACGACGACGACTACAGCACTCAGCGATCCTACATGGATCAGTGCTACAGGTTCTGTGTGAGCCCGATCCTGTGTGGGTCCTTGCGCTCAGCGGTTCTGTGTGAGCCAGCGCCTACAGGTTCTGTGTGAGCCCGATCCTGTGTGGGTCTTGCGGGGGTTAGTTACCTATCGATCCTTCGTGGGTCCGACGACTTAGATGGATCAGTGATCATCTTTATCGTCCCTGAAGAAGTATACCTGTGTGAGCTGAATCCTGTTACTTTCCTTTGTGGAATACGTATACTTTCCTGCGTGGACTGAGTTATACTTGGGCTCGGAGGTTGGAGCGTATTTGAATTGATGACTTAGGTATATGTATGGGCATATACCTAAGCAGTGTTGGTTGTTACTTCGTGATTGTACTTTGCTTCGTGGTTTATCCTTTGTGGATTTTGAGAGACCTTCAGGGGTCTCGGGGACCCTACTGAGTAGCTTATACTCACCCCTGCACGGGCTTCGCCCGCACTACGTTGTGTTGGTTGCAGACGACGGACAGCGTTGACCTTAGCTGAGGTTCGCGGAGCGGGACGGTACCCGGAGGTGGACCACTGGGCGGGACGAGCACGGAGCGGACGGTGGGACCCGTGGAGCAGAGGAGCTATCTGTACCCACCCTTCAGGTGGGATTTTCCAGTGGACAGCACGGAGTAGCGGCCTTTACTTTTCAGTTGCTGTTTTTCCCTTTTTGAGTTGTACTTTACTTTCAGTTTGGGTTTGTATTCTGGCCCATTTACTTTTCCGCACTTCAGTTGTACTCTGCTTGCTTAGTGTTTACTTTCCGCTTGTTTACTCTGTGATGTGTGTTTACTTTTCAAAGGCAATGCCTTCCCTTTTTACTGGGATATACGCCTTGGTGCTAGTCGCCAGCCCCTGGCCTATGGAAGGCGGGCTTGGGGTAGTCACGGCACGGACCCCGAGGGCGGGTCGTGACAGCCGCTCTGCTTTAACCTGCTGAAAAGTCAAACACTTCACAGTAAAATCAGCAATATCTCTTTTCATTCCATCCCACCAGTAATACTCCCGCAGATCTTTATACATCTTAGTACTGCCCATATGAGGTAAAAACGGAGAACTATGAGCTTCACATAACAACTCTCTCTTCAACTGTGAATCACAAGGCACACACAATCTGTTCCCAAATCTCAAAACGCAAACATTATCAATGTTGAATTCAGGAAACTTACCTTTCTGAAACATCTCTACCTTTTTCTGCAACTCACTATCTTGCTTCTGTGCTTGCTTGATTCTATCTGATAGAGATGATCTCACTAATACCTAAAACAAAACAGAAGGACTTCCTGCACCAACAACTTCTATGCCAAAGTTCATCAAATCCTTAACAAAAGGATCACGTTCCAAACGCAACATTTTTAATGAAGCATTACTTTTTCGACTCAAAGCATCAGCCACATTATTTGCTTTTCCCGGATGGTAATGAATTGTACAATCATAATCCTTGATTAATTCCAGCCATCTCCTTTGTCTCATGTTTAACTCTTTCTGAGTGAATATATACTTTAAACATTTGTGATCGGTATATATTTCACACTTTACTCCATACAAATGATGCCTCCAAATTTTTAAAGCAAAATCAACAGCAGCTAGTTCCAAATCTTGTGTAGGGTAATTTACCTCATGAGTTTTCAACTGTCGTGAAGCATAAGCAATTACCTGATCATTCTGCATTAGGACGCAACCAAGTCCTTTCAATGAAGCATCACTGTATATAACAAACTCACCATTCCTGGAAGGTAGTGCCAAAACTGGAGCATTCACCAATCTTCTTTTCAATTCCTGAAAACAATCATCACATTCTTTTATCCAGATAAACTTAACCCCCTTCCGAGTTATCTTAGTCATTGGACTAGATAACCGTGAAAAATTTCTAACAAACCTTCGGTAATATCCTGCAAAACAAAGGAATCTACGAATCTCGGTTACATTTGTGGGTCTTGGCCATTCTTCCACAACTATTGTTTTTACAGGATCAACAGTTATTCCATCTTTATAAACAATGTGACCAAGTAAAGAAATTTGTTGCAACCAAAACTCACACTTTCTGAATTTCCCATACAGTTTCTTTTCTTTTAAGGTTTGCAAGATAACCCTTAAATGTTTTTTAGGCTCCTCTTTACTTTTAGAAAACACCAAAATATCATCAATGAAAACCACCACAAACTTATCCAAGAACTCATGGAAAATTCTATTCATTAAGTCCATGAATACAACAGGTGCATTGGTTAGCCCAAAATGCATTACTACAAATTCATAATGGCCATATCTCGTATGGAATGCGGTCTTCGGAATATCTGCCTCCTTTACCTTCAGCTGATGGTACCCCGATCTCAAGTCAATCTTTGAAAAAAACTGAGCTCCCTGGAGCTGATCAAACAAATCATCGATATGAGGCAAAGGATATTTGTTCTTAACAGTGATATTATTCAAGGCTCTATAATCAATGCAAAGCCTCATAGAACCATCCTTCTTTTTAACAAATAAAACAGGAGCACCCCATGGTGATGTGCTAGGTCTAATGAAACCTTTCTCTAATAAATCTTGCAATTGATCCTTCAACTCTAAATGTTCAATTTGTTCCATTCGATAAGGGGGTTGTGAAATTGGATTAGCATCACGAACTAAGTCAATAGTAAACTCAACTTCCCGATCTGGTATTATTCCAGGAAACTCATCAGGAAAAACATCAGGATACTCATTTACCACTGGCACATCATTAATCTGAACAGTTCCTTTATTTTCAACGATGTGTGCAAGGTAACATTCATTTCCATCTTTTACAAGTTTCTCGGCCTCTTGATATGTTATCAAAAGTAAGGGTTCATTCTTGTAAACAAACTGAAAGTCTTTCTGAAAAGAAACTTCTTTAGCTCTACAGTCAATCTTAGCATGGTAAATAGAGAGCCAATCCATACCCAGGATAACATCAAACTCTACTAGAGGTAGAACAATAAGGTTTGCAGGTAGGTTCATTCCACAGATAAGGATAGGAAGATTCTTATAAATACTTTTTGCCTCAACATTCCCCCCAGCTGTTTTTACCAAAAGTTTAGGAGTCATTTCTTGAGATGGTATTCCCATTTTACTAGAAAAGGTTTCATAGATGAAAGGATGTGTAGACCCCGAATCAAACAACACACTGGCATAATCTGAAAAAACAAACAAAGTACCTGATACAACTTCATTTGATGGCCCGACATCTGCTGAAGTAGTTGCAAAGGATTTCACCACCGCTTTCTTCTTGTAGTCTAACTGCTTCCCATCACTCAAGCTCCTTGTCGGACACTCATATGCATAGTGACCCATCTCATTGCACTTATAACATTTCACTAACTGTAAATCAAATTTGTTCTTACCTTCACCTTGATCCTTTTTAGTGCAATCACGAGCCTTATGTCCCATCTTACCACATCGGTAGCACTTCCCAGAATTCAGAAGACATTCCCCAGCATGCCTTTTGCCACATTTATCACAAACTGGAAACTTAGTTCTCTTACCATCAGACTTTTTTGAAGAATTGTTACCTTTCTCCTGCCACCTCGGTCTCTTATTCTGCTGGTTGCTATAGAAAACCTGGTTATCGGAAAACTCCATTTCCACCTTCTCAGCACATCGAACAAGATTTTCATAACTTTTAAACTCACGAGAAGCTAATGCCCTTCGATATTTTGGCTTTAATCCTGAGTAAAATGAATGATTTTACTATCAAGGTCCCGGAAAAAATTTGGAGCATACCTTGCCAATCGAGTGAACCATTTTTCATAGGCAGCCACTGAGTCTTCCTCTTGCCTCAATTCCAAGAATTGCTTTTCCATACTAAGTCGAACAGCCTTCGGAAAATACTTCTCAAGAAACATACCTCTGAATTCATCCCAGTCAAGAGCATCAATCTCATCGGCGTCCCTGATATTTTTAACCATAGACCACCACTAATCTGCTTCACCCTCCAAACTGTAAATAGAAAGACTAACCTTTTGATTGTCTGAACACCCCATGACATCAAAAATCTTCTCAAGTGCTTTAATCCACCCTTCAGCTAGCATAGGGTCAGATGATCCTCTGAATGATGGTGGATGTTGCCTAATGAAATGTTCCACCACTGACATGTTCCTCTGCGGTTGGTCTGGCTGATCTCGTGTATGGATACCACAGCCATTTATCGCTTGACTCAACTACGCCATTACTGCAACAAACTGTTCAGTTCCAATTCCGACCATTTCTGGATGCTGATTCGGAATGTTATTTCCTTCTGTATGCCTTCCTAGCACTGCTTCCCTGTTTCCTCTGCGGAAAACCATTCTGAACAAACATGTCTTAGATGAAGCAACATGGTAATCTTTAAATGCTATATCATTTCAAAAAAAAATATTTTTGGATAATAATTTAATAGAATTATAACTCCTAATGTTATCTAAACCTCCCTTTGATACCAACTATAAGGCCCCAGCCTTAAGCCTTACTTAATCTTGAGTTATTACAAGATTACACATTGAGGATCTTTTCGGGTTTAGAGTTTTAGAGAATTAGATCATAAAACGTGCATTACATTCCACATATAAACAAAGTGGTTACATAAAGATAGTATTCTTCATTCCCATCAATGGAAACACATTTAAAATAAAACATGGATTATTTCTTGACACATCCTTGACTCTATCATCTTATTATGTACCTTTCCCTTGACCTGTGAAAAACATTTCAAAAACTTGGGATGAGCATAAAAACTCAGTATGGGTTATAAAAAAACATGGAAAGGAAACATGAGTTCATATATACATAAGAATGAAATCCTACTTTACCCATAAAACATAGGCACATTAACATACCTCATAAAATCATGAATAAATCATAGAAATCATAAGACATAAAGGTAACTTCAGGCATTCATAACATTCTTACGTAGGGAGTAACCCTCTTGGTTACATTTGGAATACCCATCACAGTATATTCACTAAATCTCTTCGGAGAAACCTTAACGTTTCACTCCTTCACGTTACCCAATGCATTCGAGAGCAATATCGGGCTCACCCGCCCTTAGTTTATCACGGAACCACCCGTTTTCATAATAATGCCCAAGAACCTCAACAAAATCATATCACATAAAACATGCATAAAGGAAACATAACATTCCCACCTTTAAATCACAAGATATCAATACAACACATTGATATACAAACATTATGAAAACCATTTTCGATACCAAAATTAAAGAAAAGTAAAACATGGTATTTATTTTTCTTTTAAAAAAAAGGTTTGGCTTGTAGAGGAAGCCGAAACTCAAATAACGGTCACGACGGCAGAGAAGTCGTTGTCGCCGTATACGTATGACAAAAACATTCCCTTTTGTCGTTTAGTAAACGCTTCGTATAAAAAAAATATTCCTTTTGAATAAACGTAAAAGTCAAATGGTTTTATACACCATATAAAAGAAGGTTGTGTATAAAACAAAATATGCCTCAATGTAAGGAGATTGAGACGAAGTCCCATACCTCGTATCCGAATTGACCCGACCGTTCTTTAATCTCATGAATAATAAACTTGAGTTAATATCCACTTGCTTAAGAATATTTTTCAAGTTCATTATTCCTTTTATACCATGTTATGAACATCATGTTATCATTTAAGTTAATAATGTTCATTTTGTCGTTATTTGGTTCTTAAGTCAAAAATAGACTTCTTACACATACATGTTGTTAAATTTGGTCATAGGTTCGTTATATCCAGAATGATATTAATGATTTGGATAACATATATATCATATATATTCATCATATACATGTATTTATAATATTACATCACATTTAGAGGTAAGAAATGAAATGCACCGTTCATGGAGACGGTGAGGCGTACGTATGCATGAACGCTACTTCCATTTCTATTTCATATTTTCTGGAATGGAATCATAATGATATAAGAGTATATTATAATTCCAGTATAATAACATATATAATATCATTAACTTTATCCTTTACACATCCCACATATGGTATTAACGAATCAAATCACTTTCAGGGGGCGGTAGTCCGCACTTCCTAAAATGAAGATATCGTGTTTACCCATAATGGAAACCATAAAGGTATGCACAAAATGAAAAAAACAGAAGCTTAAGGAAAACATAAACATATTATATATCATATATAAAAATATTGATATCATAATGGCCACCTTTGAAGGTGTTAAATGAGTATTGAACAATCATCGTTTCGGGAGGCAGAATTTCGCCATCCACGGAAACCGTATGTTCTTTAACCATTTGATGTAGTTGTGTGAGAGTTTAGCTCAAATAAATATTATAACAACATCCTAATATATTTAAGATACTGGTGTTGTTACAAAATAAGTAAATAAAAAGAGTTTAGGGGGTTGGAGAAGCAAAATAAAACAAATGAACATGATAGAATGAATTACCTTTAGAAGTGTAACTCCTTTTGATTTGAGCCTAAAGGCTTCCTTTGAAAGGATTATGCCCAAAGGGAATCCTCTAGGATTAGGAGAGGGATGTGGAGAGAGTAAATGGGCAGGGTTTGGCCGAGCTAAAGGCTTGAGGAGTGTGTGAAATGAGGTAGAGGTGGGGGCCTTTTATAAGAGGAGAGGAGGGGCACTTTTGGAAAGTAAAGAAATATTACTTTATTTGAAAATGAGTTTCGTTTTTAAAAGGTACCACATTGATATAATTCATGGTTAAGGTGATAAGGGTTCGAAATCCACCCATCCAATTGGTTTTGGCCATGTGTAGTTCATAGATTTTACATTATCATTCCATTTTATTTAAATCGTCAAATAATGATGTCATCGCTGCATCATTATTATGTCATAAATAATTTAATTTATTTAATGTATAAAAATCATAAAAAAGGAAATCTTTTTAGCTTTCCCAAGACTATTTATAATCAAATATCTGATCTTTATAACCTCATGTAAAAATTGATTTCGTAAAACATATTATGTTGGTGTCATTTTTACTTTTACATTAAATAAAAAGTTATTTATGTCATTTCCCAACCAAAATGTCTCCATGGGGTCCCCAAGTTGACCCATAGCTTGTGTTGGTCGGACATGACACAACCAATATGGTTGGGACATGTGTCTAGGTCATTTCATATTATTAATTCATTATTTATACCTTAAACTACACTAATTACCACTAATCGCGATTAAAAACTTAATAAGTTACTATTCACCAAAAAATTATTTTAATCTCATTGAACAACATTTTAATTATTAATGAAAACCATGTATGTTGGATTTTCGAAATTCAAAACACAATGATGGCAAAATTTCATTTAAACGGAAAATCAGTCTTTATAAGTACCACTTAGTGGTTTCACTATTCATCAAAAATTGAAGTTTTTCAGAAAATTACCAAAAATTTACCCTAAGCTATATTTGATATTCCGAATTCAAAAATGAAGTCTATTTTACAAAATTCAAATCATATAAGTCACATTAATTAATTTAATAATTAATTCCCGCTGCCAGAGTAAAAAGTGTGTTTTTACAAAACAATAAGTATCAAAAGATTGACCCCAGTTTAAGTCTAATTTCAAAGTGAAATTGATTCCAATGACCACCATTGGATAAAATGG
Source organism: Viscum album (assembly GCA_963277665.1). NCBI lineage: Eukaryota > Viridiplantae > Streptophyta > Magnoliopsida > Santalales > Viscaceae > Viscum > Viscum album. Next base: position 1,225,834,850 of record OY728156.1, on the reverse strand, counting down.
TAAAAATATATTCTAATTTCACTTCAAAACCAATTCAAAACATAATCTAATCATATAAATAAATTAGATTAAAAAGCAGTTTTGATGTAAAATGCAGTATTTTTCACTATTCATTAAAAATGAACATTGTCAGAAAAATACCAAAAATTCACACAAGGTAAATTTTGATGTCCCAATCATAAAGAATAAGTTTATTTTGACAAACATAGTTTATAAAATTGTTAAAATATAGATTCAAATATGGTTTTCCATCAAAAGGCATTAAAACAATCTTTTAAGAATATTAGTGTATTCCATGCATAAGATTGTATTAATTTTCATTTCAAGCCTCTATAACACTATCTTAATAATTAATAGACATAGATAAAAATATCTATTATTCATTACTTACTTGGGATGTTACAATTGATTATATGTTTTGTGACAATAAATCACAATTAATCTTAGTTCTTCATTAGATAACATTTGTGAAGGATATTTATATTGTATTTATAAAGTATTTAATTTCATGGATGAAATGGTTTTTTATACTTGTACCACTAGAGAAAAATGTTTCTATATGAACAATATTCTTGGATATATCTTTAAAACCCTATGATATTTCTCTAAAAATACAATATTTTTGGCCAATCATTCAGTAATAAAATATTATTCCATAAAACTCAACATCAAAAAAATTTGTTCTAAAAAAACTAATATGTTGTTACAAGGAATTAGACTTATTTCTAAACATTACATAGAATTTTATAATCCTATATCCTTAAAATAATATAACAACTAATCATTTCTTGAAAGATTTAGTTATCTACTTCCTCTAACTATTTCATATACTAAATTTCACTCTCAAAACTTATTCTCTTATTCATCAAATGTCATTGAATAATATTAGAACTATTAAAAACACTTAATACCACTAAATAAAAAGGACGTCTCCCCACAATATTTATTACAATCTATCTCCTCACACTTTATTTGATCTCTTTCAAAGTATCTTATTCACATGCATTCAACATACTTCATATGAATTCCCTTAATTATTACAATCAATGACAATTTTTTCATCCTAAAAACTCATTAAGAATCATAAAATTACTCATTAATATTTAATCATTTAATTTATTTATTAAAAGTGTCAAAATGTTTAATGTATATAATCCTCTGGTAAAATCTAATTGGTAATCATGATTTTCCTCTAAGCGAAGATATGTGAAATATTTCCACTATCTCATAACTCTTTTTTCAAGTTTCTTTTTCCAGATAACCTTTATTTGGTAGCCTCTATCTAAGGAACACATCCTTGGATATAATAAACCCAATCATCCAGAACCGGGATGCCAATAAATAGTGCCCTAAGCTCTATTTCTTACATGGCCTCAAGGACATCTCCCCAAATGTCAAAGGCAACTGGTTAATAAAGAGGGTCTAAGTGAGTCAATAGAGAGCCCATTACCTCATTACCAGAGTATAAAACAATGTAAGTCACACACATTCAATAGATGAAGAAAATAATCAAGTAGACAACTAAAAAGTAAAACTAGATAGGAATACATATCCAATATAGAATTGTCATGTATAAGTGATGCCGACGATACGATTTTATTGAAAGAAACTATAATAGTACATGGATATATAATACAATACACATATCTAAAATTATAAAATGACCAAAATGTTCCAGTATAATCGCGAGCCTCATATTGCTCTCACGGTCTCCTTCCCGAAATAAACTATCAACAACTTGTACTGGGGAGATTTAATCTAGAATCAACTGTAACCATATAATCTATTTGGCTCCACAAGGAGTCCCAAACATGTAGTGAGATAAACATAACATTAGGTTTTCTTGCAAATATCTATAGAGTTCAAAATAGCAATATGAAACATGCTATTATGTGTAAGTAAAATCATAACGTATGTTTAATTTCCCATGGTATATGTCTACTACAACAAATGATACTAATAAGACTCTCATGTATCTATACAATAAGTATTAGCTCCTAAAAAAGAATCTAAAGGAAAATCAAAGACGCAACATGGCCTTACCATTCATTTAACCATATTAAAAACCCATGACCACATCATATAGTGAAGTGTATCACAAATCCACCACCTTTCCATAATAAGAGGTTATGTATCCCACAATCTCACATTATAATGAATTCAAAAAATGAACCAATGACCTAGTCTTATAATCTAGTGTAGACCACAAAGAGTTGTATCCATAGTGTAGAAGACCAAGTCATACTCATCTAGTTCCATGGGAATCCTAGTAGAGAATCGGTGATGGAATTATTTGGATTCCTAGAAGCATGTGTACAAAAATTTCTATCATGAGTCCCAACAATCTAGATCTATGGGGTAGAAAGGACTGAAATATCCCACAAAATGAAGACCTAAGGGGCATAGTCAACCCAAGGAATCCGCGACCTTGTTTCTTTTTCCAAGGAGATCCAGCCTTGTTATTAATCAAACCATTCATTTATACATACAATTTATGTATTTAAATTCCAAGTGTGTATACACACTTACATAATTATTTACATCACATGTGAAAACCCACTCATGTATTCCATTATAAATTTGACATGTCACATGGGTATACCCACCCATTCATCTCAATTTTCACAATAAATCATTCAAAAAATTTAAATACAAGAAACATGTATGAAAAATCATTCATCCAATTCCACTTAATCCATTTATTCCATATAAACATGGCATGCCCGGATAACACAAGAAAAAGAGGTAGTACATATCCTAATAAATATATTCTATTCTATTCAAGTATAAACATGGGTCCTCTAACTAGGTATGCACAAGAATACACCCCTTGGGTTGTTTAACAACGCATAACTAAGGCATCTTCCAATGGTCTCCACCCCCCCCCCACCCATGGGTGACCTTCATTCGGGCCACATGTTTAAATTCAGTACAACCGAACATATGGGAATCTTCACTAAGTATGATTAATTTTTTTGTATGTAATCCTCTCAAAAAAATAGAGTTGCACTAGAATGATTGAAGGGATTTATAATGACTTGTTAATTTAAAACCCACCAAAAGATGAAAGAAAAGTATTGAACACATACCTTTTCTCTATAGTAGAGTTATCTCCCAGTATCAAGTTCTGATTCACCTCGGTTTAGGATAAACATGAAAACAGACGAAGAATGAGAAATTATGGCATATGATCCAAAATCTAATTAGTACAGTTGTTGTTCTGAATAGTAAAGGACTAAAAGGGAATCAAGTACATACCCACGCTATTCTAATGTGACCGAAGATTGAAAAATTGGAGTTTAGATGGCCTCTATATCTAAAAAACTATAAAATAGGGTTTTAGGTTTTAAGGGAGTGGTAAATGTGTATGTTCATAAACATAGTGGATGGTGCCTTTTTTTAAATGAATCCTTTTGGGAAATTATACGCTGTGTAATTACATTACACAGAATGTAATGGAAAAATTTTCCATGCTAAGGAAAATCCCATAAATGTCGTGAAGGGTCCTGTAAAGTCCATTACATGTTGTTAATTGGGATTTAATAATGTGTATCCCCCTTTCAAGTCATGTAATCAGCCTGTAGCCAACCCACATCCTTCCAGCTTCTTATTTCCCAAGAACAGAAAACTGGCCCTCAGATAAACGTAGGTTATAATTCAAAAAGGAAAGGTAATCCAACATTTAACCGAAAAGGAGAAGATCCATACCTCAAAAAATAGGGAATCTCCTAATCTTAATCCTGTATTGAAAGTCATCCCTGAATTTATCTATGTAGACTGTTCAAGATTTTTTTGAAAACAACTCTGGCCACTGATAAGGTACATTGGCCTCCATCTCCCAAGTCTCATCCCATAAACGACCATGATGTCAGGGCACACAAAATAGAGGAGATGAATAGTCACAGAGAACATTCCTTCTCCTGCTAATGATATGAATCAGATGATCCACAAAGGATTCATAAACCTATAACTCAACATCTTAAGGATTTAAATCATGAGATGGTTAGAAATGATACTGGAGTATCTGATATACAAAGTGGATGTCGTGCATGGATCAGTACCTCAAATGTTACTATAACTGATAGGCTACTGACCCGATTCTCTATATAATATCTGACATCCTGAAATATCACTATGAAATGTTACCATGTCTGACAATCCTTATTTGTCCCAACCATGGTGAAACATGAATGAAAACCTAATACACATCCTCAAACTCTAAATTTCATCTATGGTGATCAATGTATAATTTTTTATGTGACTGTGGAGTAGGAATCTACCAATAAATCGTGTGGACCTACACAGAAGTCTCCTACAGAAGACATGGTCGTATTAAATCTTACTCTAATACCCATAACTAGAACATGGGTGATTAACATGGCCTTACATATAAATCCTCATAAAATTCCATCTGTATAATTTCTTTTTAACTGTTACTATCAGTGATCTAAACCAAGGTAATGTGCCTCTCCTAAGATCCCCCAAAATCCAAGATGCATAATCCTAGAATGTACTCTAGATACTATATAATAATCTCCAAATGACCATTAATCTGTGTGAGGTATCCGATGCTCAAAATAATATGTGTACTCAGTACCCTGTGAAATATCTAACAGAAATGAAATGTAAAGAGGGTGTCCCTATCTGAATTTTTTTTACACAGAACAGCGTGATTTCATTTTTATCACTAATATATAACATTCCAATCTCATAAACATTAAAGGAATATTGGACTTGACAAAAAATGAGAATCTTTTATGAGCCACCCAATAATAACCCAGCCAACATCATTTCTGAGAGACGACATTGGTAAACTAGACATAAAATATGTCCCGACAACGTCCCATTTCCACTTCCGAAAATGTAACTATTGTAAAAGCCTGACTGGTCTCTGAGGATCCCCCTTCATCTATTAATAGGTATAACACCTCGTATGAAAACTAGATACTTATCTCTTAATACTTGGCTATGTGTACTAACATTCAAAGTCATGGTACATCCTGTTGACTATAGGATGTTCTTCCCATGTTAAAGCATGAAACTCCTGCTTCATCTCCTCAGTTATTTCCACTAGAACTCAACCATGTTCCAGGATATGAAAAATCTCATCCTCACCAACCATCCAACCTGGTGGTGGATCCATACTTTCCAGACTCTCCCTTAGAACTAGGCCCTCAAAATATGATAGTGGCATCATTCCAACTCTATCCATGAAGGTAGAGGTCAAAGCAATAGATGCTAGATATGATTGGACTTGTCTATCGTGCACCTTTATATGCATCTTAGTGATCAAAACCATAATCCACCACTCGGTACTAGCCTAATAAACTACCGTTATATGAGTCCTTCTACTCAGTACATGAGACACTGCATTTCACTTACCTGACATGTTAATAAAACAGTAAATCAATGTAATTTAGGTACTTCAACAACCTTCGCTACCTGATATTTAGATCACAATGTGTAAAAATATACATGATTATTTTGTGGTCCATATACAACACAAAATTCTCTCCCAATATGTCACATCTCTTATGGAGTAATGTGTGAAAAACTGCAGCCAACTCTAGATTGTGTGGAGGGTAATTCCTTTCATGTGGCCTCAGCTTCTAAGAAAAGTATGCTGTGACTCTATCTCCATAGGCCAGTAAAGCCCCTACATGAATCCTGATGCATTGAAATACATAGTGTAACTCCAGCCTTACTCAATTAGTATCATGATAGGTGCTGATGCCAACCTTCCTTTCATCTCTTTAAAGGTTGTCTCACAAGAATATGACCATACAAATTTCACACCCTTCTTATCCAATATCTTCAACGATGCCGGTAAGCATGATAAGTCCTTCATGAAATTGATTGAGTAACAAGATATCCCTATAAAACTATACATATCAAAAACATTCTTGGGTTTTTCCCAATAAACTACAACTCTCACCTTCTCTTGGTCCATTGATACTCATTTCTTCGAAATGGAGTGACCTAAAAAGTGAATATGATCCATATAAAAGTGACACTTTGTGAGCTTATCATATGAGTAATTCTCTCTTGGTGTTTTCAAAATTCTCCCAACATGGTTTTCATGGTCGTGTCAATTGTGAGAATACATAAAGATATTGTCCACAGAAACCACCAAAAAGGAATCCATGGTTGGAAAAGATGATTTGTCATCACCATGAAAACTACTGGTGTGTTAGTGAGACCGAACAACATAACTAGATACTAATGTAGACCATTCCTACTATGAAATGTTCTACGATTTATGCATGTATGTCGAACATGTATAATGAGATATATATTTCCACATATAGATGATCCACTCATAGACTAAGAGTTGTATCATCCTTTTACACAAAAGGATCAACAAACCATATAGAGAAGTACTGGATTGAATAAACCCATTCACCCACAAGTCCTCTAGCTTCCTATTGATCTCCTGAAACTCCATCATTTCCATAATATAAGGATTAACAGATACCACTGCATCTCTTATAACTAGCTTGATGGAGAACTAAAACTCTCTATCAGGATGTAAACTAGAATAGTGGTTGGGAAACATGTCCATGAAGCACTCATACACTTGTGGGAGGTCTTCCTGTGTTCCTCCTTGATTATCCAAAAACAAACTAAGAATCATGTCTATCCTCCCTTCTATCCCACGATGCTCTGCCCATCTTGGCTCACATATACATCCCATTCCCCCTTGTGAGTAAACATTGCAAACTTTGGTTATTTGAATGTCTCCATATGGAGATAAAAATCAGTACAAGAAAGATAATCTATAAGCCATTTCATCCTAATAATGATGTCAAACCCTATCATCTTGTGGAATACAAACATTAGAATATGTGACCCCCACCAACATCAAGGGGTAAAATCTTACACTAGCTCACATCATCTGTCATGCTTCCCAAAGGTGTGTCTATTATCAAAACTCCCTCATAAAACCAAACATCATGATGAAGGATTTTAAAAACAAGTACAGGTATACAACAATGATATTCACCTATATCAAAAAGATTAGATGAAATAGTAGAGGCAACTATGATCATACATCTCGCTATACATAGTCTAACACCATTATCCTCAGGAGTAGTGTAACACCCCATGATTTTATGAAAAATATTCTTTTAATTTCATTAATGTCTTGTGTTTTATGTTACATCAAGATTAACTTGCACTATACGCAACACCGTATTAGCTTGCAGTATACACAACACTATTCTGGGATCGTGTTACACAGAATTTTGATAATAGTTATTCTACGCAACATTGAGTATATATATATATATTCAATGTATAAATGAAATATGGTTTCATTCTGTTATACGAAACAATGAAGGATTCTTACACAACACGCAACCCGGACTTGGCTTGCATTACACGCAATCACAACCTTCCTCGATAGCGTGTGTTGTACGCAATACCGGGTTTTACTAAATAATGATATATTATTATAATATTATTATGAACCAGACTTTATGAATAGTATTAACTAAATTTTGAATTTTATAACATTATTATTCATCTTAATCATTTTCTAGAACATGGTATAAGAACAAAATAAATTTTTTGGGTAAAATAAGTATTTTTCAAAAAACGCAGTTCTGCCTCCTTTTGATGGTGCACCCACTTTAAATCTAGTTTCTGACATGTTTATAAGTTCAATTTGACAAAAAAATTCTTCTATGAAATCAAGAAATAGAAATTTACTTTGGATAAATTTTTCATATTATTCTGGTAACTTTCATATTTTGATGAATAGTAAAAACACGCTATTTTAATTAAAAACAACTTTTTTTAATCGCAATAATTTATATGGTTAAATTATAATATTGAATGGTTTTATAGTATAAATATAATATATTTTTACCATTTTATATAATTTATGTCATTACCATTTATTTTACATTAAATTCGTAGGTTAAATTAATTCAATATTTTGCAATGTTTTAAAGAAACCCCGTTTTCTTTCGACAACGGGATTAATTTTAATTTAATTTATGCAACTTTTGTGTATTGAATTTGGAAAAATGGATTCCATATTTGGAATCAGTGGGTCCAAATTATGTTAATAAGCTACTTTTTATTTTTGATAATTATGAATAGTAACTACGGTAAATTTTATTTACCGTAGTTAAAGGTAAGTTAGGTAATTAAGGGTAAATATAATATTATAAAATTACCCTAACACATGTAAAAATTCTATTGGATGGCTAAAAGTATACCCATATCACCTAAGGGTCAGATTAGATTCATTTAATGAACTTTTTCCCATGAAAACAACTTAATTATTATTAAAACCAAAGAAAGAGACAACATGTCACTCTCTTAAATATTATAAGTATATTAATTTAAATTTAGTGATAAATTTCATGAAACTTCTAAAATGAGTAGTATCCAAAAAGATAATAAAATTATCTACATCATATGAATTTATTTATAATTTTTAGGGATTAAATAATTATCAGTAATTACGACACAATAGTGATGCAGCAATTGTTTATCTAGTGAAAAATCAAGAATATAGTTTTTATTAAACTAATGGTGACCATCAAATGCACAAAACCGTTGACTCAATAAGGTTTTCCTTATGACTTTTCCATTCCTTCATGTTTTGAAAATCACAAACACCTTATCTTTAGAAAAATTACTTTTATAAGAAAAATTGCTTTTATAAGGAAAATTGCTTTTATAAGGAAAAATTACTTTTATAAGGAAGATTGATTTTGTAATAAAAATCACCCTTATCACATTTTCATTAATATATTTATTAAGTATAAGATTAGGATTCATTTCTATTTTCTCGGATTTGTTTGAAACATTGATATAAAGTATTCTGTGTTAGGATCCGAATTCTGGATAATAACTGTAATAAAGTTTCACTCCGAAATCTATATGAGAACTATTATAAAGTTTCATTCCGAACTTTGGATACAAAATCTGATTAAGTTCTACTCCAGATTTGGGATACGAATCCTTATGAAGTTCGACAACTAATTCTCATTACGAATTCTGATGAGGAATTCTCATTACGAATTCTGATGAGGAATTCTCATTATGAATCCAGATGAAGAATTCTCATTACGAATTCTGATGACGAATTCTCATTCCGAATTCTCATTCCGAATTCACCTATCAAACAGAATCTGATCATCTTTGTTTTATACACTCCGTATTTGTTTAGACTCCGAAAAATTATTTTTTTTTACACTCAGAACATTCATTCCGAACTTTTTAGTCAGATTTTAAACGGTGTCGTACATTCTGTTACACTTGTTTTGTTATAAAACGATGTCATCTATTCTGTTATAAAACTAACCGTTGGCTAAGTGACACATGTACAGGTCCCTCCGATTTTTAAGGAAAATATGACCGTTGGGAAGGAGGACGACCTTACCTATAAATAGGAGCTCATTTGAAAGAGCTCAATATAGACAATTAAGTCGATCAATCTAGGGACCACACGCTACTAAGGTGATTTCTTGAGAGAGAAATCTTTTCATGCCTGGTGCATACTGAACCGCTCGTTCAGTTTTTTCTTTGTGCGACTCCGAATGTTGGTGATTACATTCGAGGACTTCCGGGGATAGGAAGACAGAGGATTCCAACACCTTGAATTTGAGGGCTTCCTTGCTGAGGAAGACAGAGGTGACCGACTACCTTGATGTTGAGGGCTTGCGGGGATAACAAGAAAAAGACTCTAATCTTCGTATCGAGGGCTTACCCTGGTGTGGTTAAGATAGACTTGCTTGAAAGTACAAATCAAGGAACCTTTATCCAAGGTTGTTGGATACCCTTCTCTTTGGGTTAAAAGACTTATATCTTGTTACTTGTAGTTTTACTACTTGTTTATTTTCTCTGCATTTTGTATTATAAGGAAAGTTTAACTTTCTTATACTTCCTTACTCGTACTCTGTTTCATTCAGATTCTGTACACTTTAAGGTAGAATCTCATTGTGTAATCTTTTTTATGTTTCAATTTTTTGGAACCATATTTCCGGAACCTTCTTTCGGAATCTCTTTCCATGTTTTCATTTGGTATTAGAGTTGTTGTGAATTTCCTTAAGTTTAAATTTGTTAAACCTATATCTTTCCTTTGCATAAGGAAAACATAGTTAATCGTAACTAACATTAAAGGTTCCAAATGAATTTTTAAAATATACAATTAACCCCCTCTCTTGTATATTGAGAATATACATCATTATTTCGATCCAACAATTGGTATCAGAGGAGGTCTCTAAAATACTTGTACTCACGTATAAGTTTTTCTTGCTCATTTTTTCCATTCCGAACTTTCCTATTCCGAACATTCTCATTCTGAACTTTGTTATTACGAATCTTTTCTACTAACAAGTTTGTGTGATGAAGGTTTATAAGTATGGATGGAATTAATGTTGGTTCTATTGATAATATAAATCCTAAAAGACCACCAATCTTTGATGGTAATGAATATGAGTACTGGAGAGATCGAATAAACACTTTTGTTATCAATACTGGAGTAGAAAATTTTGTTATTCTTACTGGTGATTATAAAATTCCTGATAAGGAAGTTAGAACTTTTACTAACTAGGAGAAGCAAGAGTATCAACTCAATTATAAGGTATGCAATACTTTACTTTTCTCAATGACTAGAAATATATATAGCCAAATTTCTTCTTGTGAAGTAGCTAATTGTATCTGGAAGAGTTTAGAGGTTACACACTTTGGAACTTCTAAAGTTATTGAAACTAGGAGAGCTATGCTTAGAGCTGAATATCATGGCTTCAATTTTCCTTATGGAGAACCAATTTGTAAAGTACAACAAAGATTTATGAAAATCGTCAACATTCTACAGTCTATGGGAGAAAAACGGTTAGATGATGAAGCACTTGTGGATAAGATAATTGATATTATGACAAATGAGTGGGAATCCAAAAGAATAGCTATAGATAAGAACATGAAGGTCACTCAAATTTTTCATGATGAGTTATTTGGAACTCTTCTCCAACATGAAACAAGAATGAAGAGAGATGCTGACAACATCAACAAGAAAAATGGAAATGGTACCGTTGCTTTTACAATAACATCAAATCATATGAAAGCTAAGACTCCTAAGAGAGTAACCAGATCCAAGTCTATGAAGATGGTAGTTCAGTCAGAGTCTGGTGAGAGTGAAATATCAGAAAATGAATTAGCAAATCTTGCTCGAAGGATGAACAAGATAGTTGGCCAGAGATATTTCCAATCCAAGTATATGAAAAATGACAGGAAAGATAAGAAAGATGGAAAAGTTACTTGTTATGAATGCAAGAGAGCTGAACATATTAGACCAGATTTCCCTTTTCTTAAAAAGAATGAAATGAAAGAAAGGCATTCAGACAAGAACAGAAAGAAGTATTATAAAGCCAAAGCTAAGAAAGTTTTGAACGCTAATGATACCTGGAGTGCTAGTGGTGGTGATTCTTCAGATGAATCTTATGATTATGAATCTTCAGGACAGAAGAATCTTGGTCTTATAGCCAGATTACCTATTGATAATCATTGTTTTATGGATAAGGTACGAAATGCTGAATCATTGAACAATGTTTCTTTAAATTCTAATGATAGTAAGTATTATAACTCTTCATATAAAGAATTCTCTTCTGATGAAGAAAATACTTTACCTACTAATAAAGAAATTTCTAGGTTTGCTGAACATCTTGAGATTGAGAATTCTAAACTCAATAAAAAACTTGATAAGGCAAACTCTAGGAATTCTATTCTTACAAAAGAGATATCAGATCTTTCTATAGAACATGATAAGAAAAATGCTGATTTTGAAAGTATTTCAAAAAATCTTGAGGAAGTAAGTTCTGAGAAGAACAAACTTTCTAAAGAATTGGAAAAAGTAATTTCTATAAAAAATGTTTTCGAGCCTAGCTATAGTTTGAAAACTTATGATTTTTGAGTATAAAAACTTGGTTATAATACTCAAGTCTGAAATTTTTTCCTTATGGAAGTGTTTATCAAACTTTACCCATTGTAAGGAAAATGTTGATAAAATGTATTCCCAAATACGACCTTTAAGAAATAAATCCAGATTTGGTTATACCCATGAAAAACCAATTTTTAGTAACAATTATTTTGTTCCTCACAGTGCCCCATTTTGTACCAAGTGTCATTGTGGTGGTCACTGGGCAAAGAATTGCGCTTTAAACAAAACCCAATCATTAGGATTTCACAAAGCTTACTTTTCCAAGAAGATGTAGGTACCTAAAATTTTATTATCTAGTAATCTCGGATCCAAACAAGTTTGGATTCTGAAAGTCTAATTTTCTTCTTGATTTCAGGAAAATAAATAGAACACCAGCAACAATACATGGTACATGGATAGTGGATGTTCCCGACACATGACTGGTAACAAAATCTATTTTGAAAAGATTATCAAAAAGAAAGGAGGAAAGGTAACTTTCGGAGATAATGCTAAGGGAGAGATTGTTGGTATTGGTAATATTGTTCTATTAAAAAAAACAATGATTTCAAATGTTCTTTTTGTAAAGGGTCTTAAGCACAACCTCATTATCATAAGTCAGTTATGTGATGAAGGATACCTTGTGAATTTTAGGAATGATAGGTGCTTAGTTCACAATTCCAAGGAAGAATTTATTCTCTCAGCCAATAGGCAAGATAATGTTTACAATTTGAACTTATAAGACCTTAGAAGCCAAGATTTACCTTGCCTAAGTTCAATGGAACATCATTCCTGGTTATGGTATAGAAGACTAGGTCACTGTAACCTTAGGAACCTATGTAAACTCTCTATGAAGAAACAAGTTAAGGATCTATCAGAGCATAGATTTGATTATTATAAAGTTTGTGATCCTTGTCAATATGGCAAGAAACATAAATCTAGTATTAAATCAATCGGTGAAGTCTCAACAACCGATGCATTACAGTTAGTGCACATGGATCTTTTTGGTCCAACACAAATTAGAAGTATTGGAGGCAAATACTATGTATTTGTTCTAGTTGATTATTACACTAGATTTACTCGAGTCTATTTTCTAGCAAAGAAGTGTGAAGATTTTTCTTATTTCAAAAGTTGTAGAGCTCAAGTTAAAAATGTGAAAAACCTTCCTTTGAAAACTATTCATAGTGATCATAGAGGAGAATTTCAAAATTCTGATTTTGAAAGTTTTTGTAGTATAAAAGGTATTACTCACAATTTTTCAGCACCTAGGACTCCTCAACAAAATGGTGTAGTTGAGAGAAGAAATAGAATTCTTCAAGAGATAACAAGAACCATGTTGATTGAATATTCTATAGCTATACATTTCTGGGCTGAAGCTGTAAGTACTTCTTGCTATATTATAAATCGAGTTTTGATTAGACCTTTTCTTAATAAAACTCCTTATGAGTTATGGAATGGTAGAAAACCAAGACTATCATACTTCAAGGTTTTTGGTTGCAACGTATTCATTTTGAATACTAAAGATAACTTACATAAATTCGCACCAAAATCTAATGAAGGAATTTTCTTAGGTTATTCCACAACTTCTAAGGCTTATAGAGTTTTTAATAAAAATACGTGTACTGTTGAAGAAACAGTACATGTAAAATTTGATGAGTCTGATCCTTTTGTTTTTAAACCATCCCAGCGAACATCCTCGGATGTGTTTTCAAAAACTGATTATCAACCTTTGATAGAATAATCTTTTGATAAGGATAATGTTTAAGAATAAATTCCTGAAACATTTACCCCAGAAGAAATTATACCCTATGTTGATGAACAGGCTTTTCAAAACCCAAATCAGGCGCTTCTTAAGAATCATCCCAGTGATAGTATCATTGGTGATGTAAATCAACCTCTAAGGACTAGAAGTTCCTTAAGAAATGAAGTATAACATCTAGCATTTCTTTCCCAATTAGAACCTAAAAGTACTGATGAAGCTTTAGGTGATGGAGATTGGATCAAAGCCATGCAAGATAAACTAAATTAATTCGAAAGGAATAAAGTTCGGACCTTGGTTGAAAGACCTAAGGAAACTTCTGTTATTGGAGTAAAATGGGTTTTCAGAAATAAATGTGATGAAAATGGAGTCATAGTAAGAAATAAAGCTAGACTTGTTGCTAAAGGCTATAATCAGCAAGAGGGAATAGACTATGAAGAAACCTATGCTCCAGTAGCTAGACTTGAATCTATCCGTATTCTACTTTCCATTACAGCATTCTTTAATTTAAAACTTTTCTAAATGGATGTGAAATGTGCTTTTCTTAATGGTTATGTTCAAGAGGAAGTTTTTGTTGAACAACCTCCGGGCTATGAAGATACAAAACATCCTGGTTATGTTTTTAGACTTACCAAAGCTCTGTATGGCCTTAAACAAGCCCCACGAGCAGGGTATGATTGAATCACTGGATTTTTGCTTCAAAATAACTATGTTAAGGGAAATGTGGATCCAACCCTTTTCATAAAGAAAGATAATAAAAATGTTTTGATTGTTCAAATTTATGTTGATGACATCATATTTGGTTCAACTCAGCAATCTTTGACCGACTCTTTTGCAAGTCTAATGATATCTGAGTTTGAAATGAGTATGATGGGTGAGTTAACATTTTTCCTTGGTTTTCAAATTTCTCAAAAACCAGAAGGAACTTACATATCTCAACATAAGTATATTAAATATCTTCTTAAAAAATATGGTTATGACAACACTAAGAGTAAAGGTACTCTTATTGGTACCTCAATCTCTTTAGATCTTGATGAATCTGGGAAACCAGTAGATCAAACATATTTTAGAGGTATGATAGGGAGCCTACTATACTTAACAGCTAGTCGACCAGACATAATGTTTTCAGTATGCTTATGTGCAAGATATCAATCCAATCCTAAGGAATCTCACTTAAAGGAAGTAAATATAATTTTTCGATACCTTAAGGGAACCATGGATCTAGGATTATTTTATACTTCTGGAAATGATTTTATCCTAAAAAGCTTTTTTGATGCTGAATTTGGTGGATGTAGAATGGATAGAAAAAGTACATCCAGAACATGTCATTTCATAGGAGATTCATTAGTTTCTTGGTCCTGCAAGAAGCAACATTCTGTAGCACTTTCCAATGCTGAAGCCGAATATGTAGCAGCTGGAAGTTGTTGTGCTCAAGTATTGTGGATGCAACACACACTCACAGACTATGTCTTGAGTTTTACTAAAACTCAAATTTTGTGTGATAACACAAGTGCCATTGCCCTTAGTAAGAACCCTGCACATCACTCTCGTGCAAAACACATAGATATTAGGCATCACTTTCTTAGGGATCACACACTTAAAGGATATATTATTCTTCAGTTTATCAGAACACAAGATCAACTTGCTGATATTTTCACAAAATCCTTACCTTATGATAGATTTGAATACATTAAACAGAAGTTAGGAATGATAACCGTAAGGTAATCCTTCATAATTAAATTTCTATTGAAAAAGTCTCCTGATAGCAATAAACTCCTTTTCATAGGGGGATTACATTTGATTGTTAGAGTAACTAAATTCTTCAAAGATATTTTTTTCAAACTCTTCGGAACCAAAATTCCAGAATGGAAATTTCAGGAACTAAAATTTTACAGAATGGATATTTTCATATAGAAAACTTCTGAAATGGAAATTATCGTATTGGAAACATCCAGAATAGAAAATTTCGTACTGGTATTTTCATAACGAGATTTTTGTACCGAATCATTTATAATAAGTTTTTTTGTTTTCAAATTTTGTAATTTTCGTACTGGTTTTTCCGTACTGAGTTTGCTTTTTCATAATGAGTTTTGCGAACTTTTTCTTTTCGTAATAAAGTTTTTTTTTCTTTCAAAATTTTCTTAAGAATGTTATCAATTACGAATAATCTTCCTAAGCCAATCCAAAAGGTATGATTTTCTTACACATGTTTTCATAGTCATACTTTACATGCTGGTATTTTCTTATATTTTGTTTTCGGATTATAATTTTCTTAAATATGTGTTTTAATAAAACCTCAAAAATATCGGATTCAAGTTTTCATGAGAATTGGTTTTTGACCATCTGATCTGATCTCATCTTGTCTAAACTGTTCGATCAATCGTGGAAGATGAACCGTTTTCTCGTTGCCTATATAAAGGGGACCCCAAACGGTTGTCCCACATCAGTTTTCAAGCTCCAGCGTCGCGAAGCTCTGCTTCTCTGTTTTTAGACCATTCCGAACCTCAGTTTTTTTCCGTTTCAAACTTCCCAGAGGTCATCAGATCCGAATGTCTGTGGAAGTAGCTTCTCAAGACATGTCTTCCTCTAAGCCGATTTCAAAGTGGTTAGTATATAGAGAAAGGCTGGTTCATCCGGATTTCTTCAACAAGTATGACTCTCTTATTTCCAAAAATATTAAGCTTAATGGATGTGAAGATGTTTCGGTGTCAAAACCTGGGAATCAAGATGAAGTGTATTCAGATTTGCTTATAGAGTTCCGTGAAACATTCTCTTTTCTTAAGGAAGATGGAAGAGAGAAGTTGTCCTTTAAGTCTTATGGTAAGACATATAATCTTTCATATGCCAAGGCAACTAGCTTGGTAGGGCTGAATAATGAAGGTGAAGCCGAATTCATATCTCATGTGTTTCCAGATTCAAAGGGTAGCTTAGACAAGGAAAAAGCGTTAGAAACTCTCGGATTGTCAGATGATAAGGCTCCGATTATTTCTTCTCTATCTACAAATTTCTGGATCCTAGAGTTATGGGTACAAGGCCTTATCGTACCGAGGAAGGGTGACAAAGATAGCTTAAAGAAGAGTGAGATCTACATCCTAGATTTTCCGATAAATATGAGGAAGTTTAATTTGATGAAGCACATTCTTATCACTATTGAGAATGTGAAGAAAGGAAATCTAAGAGCTCCGATTATAATGTATCCAGAAATCCTCTCAAAGTTGATAGTTCGGTGCCTTGAGTCTTTCAAGGAGGCTTGCATGTCTAATCCAAGAGTTTTCAAGATTATGCTGGTGAGTGATGGTACACTTAAAAGAATGGATGTAGCTTTTGCCAAGATGACTGGTCAGTTTGTTGATTCACCTGCTCAAGAAGAAACAGTTCCGAAAGATGCTGATCCAGAATCCTCTAAGCCGGTAAGGAAGAGAAAGTTGAAAGAAGTGCAAGTAGAAGCAGAGAATCCCAAGTCTAAAAAAGTTCATTCTGCACCTCCAAAACCAAAGAAGAAGAAAGATTACCCAGATGAGGTAGTTGCTAAATGGAGGGAGATGAAAGAGAAGATAGTGCAAGCAGAGCCTCAGTTTGGCTTAGATACTGTGGAGGCTAAGGCCTTGAAGGAAAGAACTACGGATGAGATCGGAAAACAAGAAAAAGAAAAGAAGCTCAAGAAGAAGATGTCTGAGGCTGAGGTTTCTCAGGCTTTGTTAAAGTTTAATGAGATGGTTTCAACAAACATTCATGTTCCGAGATCTTTTGCATTGGAATCTCTACCTGAGACTCCAGTAAGAGACTTTGTTGCTCTGGAAGAGGTAGTAGCTAAGCCTGTTGATGAAATAGAGCAGATTAAGCAAGTAGAAGAAGAAGAAGTTGTTGCTGAAGGAAGTGTTGAAACCTGAGATGTTTTAAAACAAGTAGATCATTATAAGGGGACTCCTTCCAAACATTTGTCACTCTGAACCTCAGAAGATGAGTCTTCTAAGCTAGTCACTCCAGCAATGGAAGAAGAGAAAGGAGAAGAAGAAGTAGCTTATCATGTAGAGTAAGAACAACTTCTACAAGATATTGCCCAAATGGAGAATGTAGAGGTTGGTGCTCAGAAAGTTCCTAATGAGGAAGAAAATATTGTTCAAGTTTCTGATAGAAAATAGAGAACTCTGGAACAGGATTCCATTCCAAAAAGAGACAAGGGAAAGCAAATTGTTCCTGATACTCCGAGCTCAATTGTGGTGAAGATAAAGGAAGTTGGTAGTTCTTCAAAGAGAAAGCATGACCAAGTTGAAGAAGAAAATTATCCAAGCAGAGTCTCGGATTCGAAGTCATCTTCGTTGGGGCATGACTTTGTTGTTCAGTCTTTAAATAAGTTGGTAGGTTCTATTCTGACCTTCTAAAGCATTGATTCAAGATGTCAGATGCTCCAACATGCTTTGAATCAGAAATCAGACTCTGTATCCATGGTCATGGAAAAGTGTGTTGAGATAGAAGCTCAATTCAAATCATTCTTTGTCGGCTATGAAGCCCACAAAAGATCTTGCAAGAGGATGACCAGTTGTTCGAGGAAGACTGTAGAAGAGATGAGGCTATTTGATGAATTTCAAGACAATGTTAAAGATGCCTTCGAGACTGAGGACAGGAAGATAAATGACCTGACTTCTTCCATTGAAGAGAAGCTGACATATGAAAAGAACTTCCGGATTCATGAAGTCAGAGATCTAAATGGGAATTTGAATTCCATTTATCAAAACTGGATGATTGAAAGGGATCATCGGATTGAGTTTGAAGAGAAATTAAAGGCTCAGGAAGAAAAATTATAGGTTCAGGAAGAAAAGATTAAAGCCCAGGAAGAAAAGATTGATGCTCAATCTGCAAGAATAGTGGTCTTAGAGAAGCAAGCTGAAGAAGATCATAAAGACATAAAGAAGATAATGACTATTCTAAAAGGTCTCATAGCGAAGGAGAAATATCCCAAATAGACAGATCCGATATTTTGTTGTACCTTAACTCTTTTGTTGTTGAAATTTTCAAACTTAATAGAAATTCTGCTTGTCCATTTTTTTGTTACTACTAATTTTTCAGGTACTTTGTTATATTTCCCATTCCCTCGAATTCTTTTTGAAAATCAAAAAAGGGGAGAAGGAAAAGAACTCTAATGAAAGGGAAAAATAATCTTAACAAAGGGTGAGAAAGAAAACAAACTCTAATAAGAGTTTATCTAAGGGGGAGTTTTTCATTAAAGAAGACTTTATTATTTGTAATGAAATATCATTCCGGAACTCTAGAATACGATCCTTAGAGTTTCAAAGCCTAAGGGGGAGTTAGTCATATTCATCTACATCCATAAGCAAAGGGAGATAAGCCTCAATGTTTTCTTTCTTCTTAGAATTTCTTTTTCGTAAGGATGTTTGTGCTTTCCAAAAAGGGAGAGATTGTTGAGTCAATAAGGTTTTCCTTATGACTTTTCCATTCCATCTTGTTTTGAAAATCACAAACACCTTATCTTTAGAAAAAGTACTTTTATAAGAAAAATTGCTTTTATAAGGAAAATTGCTTTTATAAGGAAAATTGCTTTTATAAGGAAAATTGCTTTTATAAGGAAAAATTAATTTTATAAGGAAGATTTATTTTGTAAGAATAATCACCCTTATCACATTTTCATTCATATATTTCTTAAGTATAAGATTCAGATTCATTTCTGTTTTCTCGGATTTGTTTGAAACTTTGATATAAAGTATTCTCTTTTAGGATCCGAATTCTGGATAAGAACTGTAATAAAGTTTCACTCCGAAATCCAGATGAGAAATGTGATTAAGTTTCATTCCGAACTCTAGATACGAACTCTGATTAAGTTCTACTCCAGATTCAGGATACGAATCCTTATGAAGTTCAACAACGAATTATCATTATGTATTCTGATGAAGAATTCTCATTACGAATTCTGATGAGGAATTCTCATTACAAATCCTGATGATGAATTCTCATTACGAATTCTAATGATGAATTCTCATTCCAAATTCTCATTCCGAATTCACCTATTAAACAGAATCTGATCATCTTTGTTTTATACACTCCGTATTTTTTTTAGACTCCGAAAAATTATTTTTGTTTACACTCCGAACATTCATTCCGAACTTTTTAGTTAGATTTTAAATGGTGTAGTACATTATGTTACACTTTTTTTGTTATAAAACGATGTCATCTGTTATGTTATAAAACTAACCGTTGGCTAAGTGACACGTGTACAGATCCCTCCGATTTTTAAGGAAAATATGACCGTTGGGAAGGAGGCCGACCTTACCTATAAATAGAAGCTCATTTGAAAGACCTCAATATAGACAATGAAGTCGATCAATCTACAGACCACACACTGCAAAGGTTATTTCTAGAGAGAGAAAGCTTTTCATGCCTTGTGCGTACTGAACCTCTCATTCAGTTTTTGCTTTGTGCGACTCCGAATGCTAGTGATTACATTCGAGGACTTCCTGGGATAGGAAGACAGAGGTTTCCAACACCTTGAAGTTGAGGGATTCCTTGCTGAGGAAGACAGAGGTGACCAACTACCTTGAAGTTGAGGGCTTACGAGGATAGCAAGATAGAGAATCCGATCTTCGTATCGAGGGCTTACCCTGGTGTGGGTATGAAAGACTTGCTTGAAAGTACAAATCAAAGGACCTTTATCCAAGGTTGTTGGATACCCTTCTCTTTGGGTTAAAAGACTTATATCTTGTTACTTGTAGTTTTACTACTTGTTTATTTCCACTGCATTTTGTATTATAAGGAAAGTATAACTTTATTAAACTTCCTTACTCGTACTCTGATTCATTCAGATTCTATACGCTTTAAGGTATAATCTCATTTTGTAATCTTTTGTTAAGTTTCAATTTTCCGGAAGCATATTTTCAGAACCTTCTTTCGGAATCTCTTTCCATGTTTTCATTTGGTATTAGAGGTGTTGTGAATTTTCTTAAGTTTAACTTTGTTAAACTTAGCCCTTTCCTTTTCTTAAGGAAAAAAATAGTTAATCGTAACAAACTTTAAAGGTTCCAAAGGAATTTTTTAAGTATACAATTCACCCCCCCTCTTGTATATTGAGCATCTACATAATTATTTCGATCCTACAAAAACCATGATTAAAACATATATTTCATGTAAATGTAAACCATAATAGTCCAATGGTTGAATATTGGACCATTTGGAGCCTTATAAAAGTGATTATGACACTTATATTATTTTATTTTAAATGATGCCAACGTTGTCACCTTCATAATGTAATAAATATAAAAATTAAAATATTTTTATTTTAATATGATAAATTCACGTAAAAGTATTATTGTGAAAGGTAATAGATTTATCATCATAATAGGATTTTATTTTTAATTTTTATGCATCAAATAAATATATTAAATAATTATACAAAAATGTTGTAGTATTTATTTTATTAAGAGATAAACCAAATAAATGGTTTTAAAAATAATAAATCAAATAATATATGAACTATTTAATGTGCTACACTAATTTTCAATATAAATATGACATTTTATGAATCTATTATAGATATTAGTTCGAACATATCTTATGTATATATTTTATTTAAATTCAAATAAATGAATAGTGTCAAAATTAACGCTATTGTTATTTTATAAAAATAACATATTATAAAATTGTTTCAAAATCACAAAAATATTGAAAAATTATAAATTTAAATTTATATGGTCTATAATGTTATTAAGTAAACAATTATGGAAAATTCACAACAAATAAGTAATTATTTTTTATAATTTAAAATTTAGAATTTTATTACCACAAATAAACTTAAATAGATTAAATAAGGATAAATCACAATGATAAGGTTTAAAATAAGATGAAAACATGAATAAATTTGATAGTTTGATGATATTAGAACCCCATCTCATCTAATATTAGAATATGAGTCATTTTTTGAGGTTTTTAAGTGGGGTTAGATTTATTATAAATTAATATTTTTAAGAACTCCAAAGGTGCCTCTCTCCTCCCTTATAAAAGGGCACCTCCTCCCTCTCTTCCACACACCACATTGAGCTATAAATCTCGGCCAATCCCTGCCCAATTCTCTTCTACACTTCCCTAGAAACATCCTAGAGGTCTTGGGCTTCTTCAAAGACCAATTGTAGTCCCCTAAGAGGAGGTCTCAAAGAGGCGCTTCAAAGAAGAGGTAATTTCCGTTACCGATTCTTTAACATTTATTTCTTCTTCCACTTCTTCTTCTTAGGTTGTTTCATTATGAAGTAATAACATCAGTATCACTCATATACTGGTATGTTATTATATGTATGAAACAACCCTCTTTCACCATCTATCCATCCTGCAGAAAACGAAATCACCGCGCGTGCGTACATACGGAATACCGTCTCCACGTCGTGGTGTAATCTATTTTCCACCACCACCTTACTTGGATGGGTATAATGGGGTAAATAATA
This sequence comes from Viscum album, assembly GCA_963277665.1. NCBI lineage: Eukaryota > Viridiplantae > Streptophyta > Magnoliopsida > Santalales > Viscaceae > Viscum > Viscum album. The sequence goes on along the minus strand of OY728156.1, from coordinate 1,225,812,718 downwards.
ACTATATATGATTATTGTAAAGTGATAATGATTATATAATATTATACATACACACCAATTAAATCCCACGATCATGGGAACGATATCATCGCTCGTGCGTACGTACGGAATACCATCTCTACGACGCGATGAGATTCATTCTCAATGATTAACCATTCATAAATGATTATAATGTATATATAATAAGTAATCATGAAATATATGAAATAATAATGATACTGTATTTATGTATATATATATATGTATTTCATCCAATTAATTCTATTCAATTCAATGAGGAAACGAAAACAACGATCATGCGTAAGTACGGAGTACCGTCTCCATGAACGGTCTATTTCTTTCCATTTATCAATCTATTACATATATGTATATTCTGAATATATATTATATATAAATCATGTTTTACATTCTGGATGTAAGTAATCATGATCTATGTAATCATATGAAAAATTACAAGTCAAAACACGAACGACAAATGAAACGATTTTACACAAAACGCTCTTTAACATGGAATTTACAAAAGAACGGGTAATATAAAGTCATAAGTGAACCATATATGATATCATAATAATTAATATGATTCTGTAATAAGTCAATAACATTATTTAAATCATTATACATGAGGTTCGGATATGTATGAAGCATATCGGACCTCAGGTAAGGGATAATTTTACAAATATCATTTTTATCCGAGATTGAGTATTCATAAGTATTTACTGGGGTTATTGTAATCATACATGTCCATGTTTCCTAAAAATGGTTTCATGTATTTCTAAAGTCCTTTTACCCATTTTTACTTTTACCCAATGGTATGGAAGGAATATTTCTTTTATTTACCCTACATGGTACTTTTTGACTTTTTCGACAAAAGTACGAGAAGAATGTTTTTTTAACATATACGGCATGAAAGGATTTTTACGGTTTTATAAAGCCATCTTTTCATGAATCTTACTCCAAAATATTTCATGACTATTTTTAAGAAAATCCTTTTCTTTTAAAATTTCATGACATTTTGTGAAAAGAAAATGATTTTGAAGAAAAAAGGATATTTTCCTCAAGAATTCATTTGAAGTGTTTTATCAAAACCATTTTTTATCTAAGATGACATTATATCAAATGTGTATGTTTCAAGTATAATGTCTCTATGATTTACATGGTTTCACTTTTCTTATGATGAAATGATATCAATTTTTTTATATGGATTATGTTATGATGGGATGATGTTTATGAAACCCATTTTTATTCTTTGGGTTATGATGAATGATTTATGTTTATGTTATGGAACAAGTAAGAATGATTTCATTATGAGATGGGTGGGACCTATATCTCCCTCCAATGCATTGGGTAATGATTTATATCTCATGAGATAGACATGGCTGGAACGGTATGTTAATCTGGTTCAGTATTACGGGACAGGAACGAGGAGTGAACTCGATTCAGAAAGGGACTTTGTCCATTAATATAGTCTTGGAAGGAATGCCTTGGCTACTATGGAAATCATTACATGTGCCTAATGGATGCCACAATTACATGATTTATTCCCATGCTATTTTATCAAGATTTATGTTCCATTATTATCTATGCCTTATGTACTTCCATGTTTTATGTCGTAGCTCAAGATTTTTAATGTTCATGTTTATTTTAAGTTCAAACCTATATGGTATGTTTTATTTTATCCATGATTAACATTACTGAGCATTTGAGATCACCCTTTTTATGTTTTCTTTTCCCCCATGATTAAAATAAAGATTTTAGGTAAGGAAAAAAATGGAAGATCTTTATGGGAGATGTTGAAGATCTTTCACTAGGATTATAAGATTATGTTCCATGTTTCCAAAGACACTAAACTATTACGGTCCTTGTGTGTCTGTTTTTGTTATGTACTAAGTATTCCGCAAAATTAATGCAATTTCCATGTACATCAAGCTTCGGGTCTCTATAATTGGTATCAAAGGAAAGGTTTAGTGAACCTTTGGAAACAAGGATGCGAGAACTTTATTGAGATCCCTAGAGATATTTCTAAGGTATGTCTAGGGATGTCCCTAAAGATAATTATACATATAGGATATAGTCCTAGAACTATTCTAATGATATTATAATTAAACCTAAGATGTTATATGTCGATGGTACTCCCCCTTGATTATGTTATTTTTCATTATATGATTTTTTCCTCTCACAAAATTCTTTTTGTGTTTTAGTTAATGGAGGGAACCAGAAGGAATTCGGATAACATTGAATCCAATAGACAAATTGGTGACTATGAGAAACCAATTTGTGTAATGCCTAGAGAGAAAGATATTGTGATTATGCCGAATCAGTCATCGCGATATATGATTAACAAGGTAAAATTTAGTTGTATGCCTAATTCATCAAATAAGAGGAAGATAGACTTTTATGCATGTTATCATGTTGAGGAGAATAAAGAATGGAGGATTGATATTTCTAAATAAGGGAAGAAAAACCTTGAGGAATACCTCAAATGGAGGGACAAATGTTATCTATGTGGAGAAAAGGGTCATAGAGTGACAGACTGTTATGGAGTTCAATGTCTTATTTGTGGAGAACATGGGCATTACCCAACTCAATGCCCTGACCTAAAAAGTTACATCTAAATCAAGGAAGGACTTCTTCCAGGACAATCACTAAAGAAGATGGATTAAAGTGTTTATGTATTGGTATTCATGAATAATGTTTTTGAGGTACTTTTATGGTGTATTAGAATATTTTTGTATATGTCAATTATGGTTTTCAATAATTTTATGGTACCAGTAACCATGAAAAATGATTCAAATATTTTTGAAAGTAGATTATATGCGCATAATGAATGGATAAGGAGAAAATGAAATGTTTGACAGTATTCATGAGCTCATGATTGATATAAGGACTAAGTATATATAATTTTGAGGATTATGGTATGTGGGAAGAGTTATCTTTTGACAACACTCATGTTTTCACTAAGATTCAATGGGTATTCATTTTTCAAGAGATTAAATGATTATGGTATTCACATGACTGGAATGTGACCAACAAGATATATGAGGGATAAATGATGGTATTCACGTGCTTGTTATATGACCTTTTTATTAATCATTCTCTTTATACAATGAGTTTGGAAAGAAGTATTTTCGATAAGCCTAAAGATTGGAATGGAATATGATGGACATAATTTAATATTGTTTAAGGATATAACTTTTTCGAAATTATTGATGGGATGTTATAGTAATGTAGTTTTAGAAAAAGGACAACCTGCAGGACTGGCGACAACCCATCGCGTCAGACAAGGCTATGGGAATCGAACCCACAACTGAAGTGCGACTGGCCTTTATCGCCTACCACTGGCCTACAGGAAGTCCCTGTTTAGTAGAAACTAGTTTTATTATATTAAGTAGTATGATATATGAAGTATAACTCCATTTTAGGAACCATATATGATTAATCTCACTATATATCGACTTATGTATATTTAATAACTTTTTCTAACCTTTTGTTTGAGACAGATGGAATGAACCGTCATTCTATCACATGATCTGCTAACACTTCACGAATAACAAATTTAACTTCATTTCATTCAGAGATGAAGTGGAAATTGTTCAAGTGACGAACAACAGTGAGATTGTACCAAAATAAAGTAAGTATTTATTCTAATTCAAATTCTTCAACTTTAGGGAAATGATCTTGAAAACCAAAAATGTTGTCCTAATGCCCTTATATCCGATGAACCAGATGGTACCTTAGATCATCACAAATCTATAGCTTTGTGATTATTGGATTTTTCATAGCCATGTTATCTACCACTCTCCATCAGAACTTGATGGTTAGATTTTTCTTCCATATCCATATTTTCACCTATGTTCTCCTATGTGGAAAACCAGTGATGAGTTAATTTGGGTAGCCGTTAAATTTCATACTTTAGTTTTTAAATCCATTTTTTGGTTTTCCTTTTTACGATGTGGGTTTCTATTAAACAAACTTTCGAGTAGTAAACCATTTATAACCTCGATGAATTTCGAGGGCGAAATTCATTTTAAGGGGGGTAGAATGTAACACCCCGAGATTTTATGAAAAATATTCTTTTAATTTCATTAATGACTTGTTTTGTATGCTACACCAATATTACCTTGTGCTATACGCAACACTGTATTAGCCTGCAGTATACACAACACTATTCTTGGATCGTGTTACACACAATTTTGATAATAGTTATTCTACGCAACATTGAGTATATATATATATTCAATGTATAAATGAAATATATTTGGATTATGTTATATGAAACAATGAAGTATTCTTTCACAACACGCAACCCGGACTTGGCTTTCTTTACATGAAATCACGACCTTCCTCGATAGCATGTGTTGTACGCAATACCGGGTTTTACTAAACAACGATATATTATTATAATATTATTATGAACTAGCCTTTATGAATAGTATTAAATAAATTTTGAATTTTATAACATTATTATTCATCTTAAACATTTTATAGAACACGGTATAAGAACAAAAAAATTTTTCGGGTAAAATAAGTATTTTTAAAAAAATGCAGTTCTGCAGCCTTTTGATGGCACACCAACATTAAATATAGTTTTTGACATGTTTATAAGTTCAATTTTTCAAAATAAAATTCTTATTTGGAATCAATAAATAAAAATTTACTTTGGATAAATGTTTCATATTATTCTGGTAACTTTCATATTTTGATAAATAGTAAAAACACGCTATATTTTAATTAAAAACAACTTTTTTCATCACAATAATTTATATGGTTAAATTATAATATTGAATGGTTTTAAAGAATAAATAGAATATATTTTTACCATTTAATATAATTTATTTCACTAGAATTGATTTTACATTAAATTTGTAGGTTAAATCAATTTAATCTTTTGCAATGTTTTAAAGAAAAACCCATTTTCTTTCGACAACGGGATTAATTTTAATTTAATTTTTGAAACTTTTGTGTATTGAATTTGGAAAAATGGATTCCATATTTGGAATCCATGGGTCCAAATTATGTTAATAAGCTACTTTTTATTTTTGGGAATTATGAATAGTAACTACGGTAAATTTTATTTACCGTAGTTAAAGGTAAGTCGGGTAATTAAGGGTAAATATAATATTATAAAATTACCCTAACACATGTAAAAAATTCTATGGGATGGATAAAGGTATACTCATATCACCTAAGGGTCAGATTAGATTCATTTAATGGGCTTTTTCCCATGAAAATAACTTAATTATTATTAAAACCAAAGAAAGTGAAAACATGTCACTCTCTTAAATCTTTTAAGTATATTAATTTTAATTTAGAGCTAAACTTCAAGAAACTTAGAACATGATTAGTCTCCAAAAATATAATAAAATTATCTACATCATATGAATTTATTTATAATTTTTAGGGATTAAATAATTACAATTAAATTTATATGGTCTATAATGTAATAAAGTAAACAATTATGGAAAATTCACAACAAATAAGTAATTATTTGTAATAATTTAAAATTTAGAATTGAATTACCACAAATAAACATAGATAGATTAAATAAGGATAAATCAAAATGATAAGGTTTAAAATAAGCTCCAAACATGTCTAAATTTTCTTGGCTGATGAGATGACAACCTTATCTCATCTAATATTTGAATATGAGACATTTTTGGTGGTTTTTAATTGGGTTTAGATTTATTTTAAATTAATATTTTTAAGAATTCCAAAGGTGCCCCTCTCCTCCCTTATAAAAGGGCACATCCTCCCTCTATTCAATACACCACTTTGAGCCTTCAAGCTCGGAAAAACCCTGCCTAATTCTCTTCTCCACTTCCCTAGAAACTTCCTCGAGGTCTTGGGTTTCTTCAAAGACCAATTTTAGCACCCTAAGGGGAGGTCTCAAAGAGGCGCCTCAAAGAAGAGGTAATTTCTGTTACCGATTCTTTCACCTTTATTATTTCTTCCACTTCTTCTTCATAAGTTGTTTCATTTTGAAGTAATAGAATCAGTATCAATAATATACGGATAAGTTATTATAAGTATGAAACAACCCTATTTCACCATCTATCCATCCTACAAAAAATGAAATCACCGCGCGTGCGTACGTACAGAATACCGTCTCCACGCCGCGGTGTAATCTATTTTCCACCACCACCTTACATGGATGGGTATAATGGGGTAAATAATAACTATATATGATTATTGTAAAGTGATAATGATTCTGTAATAGTATACATACACTCCAATAAAATTCCACGATCATGGGAACGATATCATCGCTCGTTCCTACGTACGGAATACCGTCTCCACGACGCGATGAGATTCATTCTCAATGCTAAACCATTCATAAACTATTGTAAAGTATATATAATAAGTAATAATGAAATATATGACATAATAATGATACTGTATTAATGTATCTATATATATGTATGTCATCCAATTAATTCCATTCAATTCAATGAGGAAACGAAAACAACGTTCATGCGTACGTACAACATACCGTCTCCATGAACTGTGTATTTCCATCCATTTATCGATCTATTACATATATTTATATTCTAAATATATTATATATATATATATATCATGTTTTACATTCTGGATGTAAGTAATCATGATCTATGTAATCAAATGAATAATTACAAGTCAAAACACGGATGACAAATAAAACGATTTTACCCAAAACGCTCTTTAACATGGAATTTACAAAAGAACGGTTAATATAAAGTAATAAGTGAACCATATATGATATCATAAAAATTAATATGATTATGTAATAAGTCAATAACATTATTTATAATCATTATACAGGAGGTTCAGATATGTAAGAAGCATATCAGACCTAAGGTAAGGGAAAATGGTGCAAATCTCATTTTTATCTGAGATTGTGTATTCATAAGTATTTACTGGGGTTATTGTTATCATCCATGCCCATGTTTCCTAAAAATGGTTTCATGTATGTATAAAGTCCTTTTTACCCATTTTTACTTTTACCCAATGGTATGGAAGGATTCTTTCTTTTATTTACCCTACAAGATACTTTTTGACTTTTTCGACAAAAGTACGAGAATAATGTTTTTTAACGTATACGACATGAAAGGATTTTTACGGTTTTATAAATCCTTGTTTTCATGAAGATTACTCCAAAATATTTCATGACTATTTTCAACAATCTCCTTTTCTTTTAAAATTGCATGACATTTTGTGAAAAGATAATTCTTTTGAAGAAAACAAGATATTTTCCTCAAAAATTCATTTCAAGTGTTTATCAAAACCATTTTTCATCTAAGATGACATTATTTCATATGTGTATGTTTCAAGTATAATGTCTCTATGATTTACATGGTTTCACTTTTCTTATGATGAAATGATATCCATTTTCTTATATGGATTATGTTATGATGGGATGATGTTTATGAAACCCATTTTTATTCTTTGGGTTATGATAAATGATTTATGTTTATGTTGTGGCACAAGTAAGAATGAATTCATTATGAGATGTGTGGGACCTATATCTCCCTCCAATGCATTGGGTAAAGATTTATATCTCATGAGATAGAAATGGCTGGAATGGTAAGTTAATCCGGTTCAGTATTACAGGACCAGAACGAGGAGTGAACTCGATTCAGAAAGGGACTTTGTCCATTAAGATGGTCTTGGAAGCAATGCCTTGGCTACTATGGAAATCATTACATGTTCTTAATGGATGCCACAATTACATGTTTTATTCGCATGCTATTTTATCATGATTTATGTTCCATTATGATCTATGCCTTATGTACTTCCATGTTTTATGTCGCTGTTCAAGATTTTTAATGACCATGTTTTTTTTAAGTTCAAACGTACATGGTATGTTTTATTTTATCCATTCTTACCCTTACTCAGCATTTGAGATCACCCTTTTTATGTTTTCTTTCCCCCCAGGATTAAAAGAAAGATTTTAGGTAAGTAAAAAAATGGGAAGATCTTTATGGGAGATGTTGAATATCTTTCACCACGATTAGAAGATTACGTTCCATGTTTCCAAAGACACTAAACTATTACGGTCCTTGTGTGTCTGTTTTTGTTATGTACTAAGTATTCCGCAAAAGTAATGTAATGTCCATGTACATCAAGCTTCGGGTCTCTACAAGTAGGCTGTATAGAATATATCTCTCTTTGTAACATGACCATGATACGCAACCTCACATCCCAGAGTAGGCCCACTCTGATGTCTAGGTGTAACTAGTGTTAGGATTCCTCCTCCATAAATACCACTACATCGGCCTAACCAATCCGCAGTACTCCAGATCCATCCCTAATATGGATTTGTGTAACCAATGACGGAACCAGATGTCGGCGTTGACCACCAACCAATCCTAGCTGGAGGGAAGGTCCTGTAAACCCAATTCATGTACCCCATCCTACTGTAGGATCAGCACTATATTGGGTTGAAATCTCATTGATTCATTATGTGGACTCTCTTACAATAATTATGACATAACACCATGCTTTCAGTAATCATAGTTTGACCAGCACTCAAATTGTCAGAATCCTAAACACAGTTCATCCTTCCTGAATATGTGTTGAGAAATTTCACTTCCCTACCTTTCCTTCCCAGTTTCCCTTAGGTTCTTCTATGTAATCAGTTCCTGATTCACAATCGTAGTTGTATATATAAATATGAACATGTATACATGATATTTGATTTCATTTCAGAGACAATAATCGATGTGTCTCATTCATTACATCTCATCAACATGGTACATTATTAAAAATGATTACACTCTGTTAATCTTGTCGAGTACTCTATTATTGTAATTGTTCCCTACTCTAGTCGGATGAACTCACAATCCCACGCTGCTCAATGAGTCTTGGGATAAAATTAGTCGTACAAGAATATTTGGATATAAGTCCAATATATATCTCGTATCCTATCATCTTGGTTTCAATCATCCCCTAGTGATTTTCTTCTCCACGTATTATGTAACTCATGATCCTGAGCCTCCTCTCAGGAGGCATCTCTAGATGATCAAAAATTTCTATCATGGTCTCAAGCCACAACTCTATATCATGTATAATTCCATCCTAGGAAAATGTGGGAGGATGTTGTCTCTAGAACACTCACATTAGCTTATCCATATATTAGTTAGATTCTGGTGCCCTTTGAAATATATTCATATAGACAGATAATCTGTCATAGAACTATGCATGAACACCTATGTCCGAAACTAACAATTCCATAACTAGCACTAAAAAAGAACCAACTAGTTGCCCATGTCCCCTTGCCTCTGGGTAGTGGTTTCCTCAACCCATATGAAGTACCACTAGAGGTTGTGCTGGTGGAAAGTCTCTGCAATAAAAACAGATGCCTCAAAAAAGTACAATATCAATGTCCCAACTCAAAAGTGTAGGATAGGACAAAACAAACCTATAGCCTACTCCTAATGCTAGGAATGGATAAGGAACAAAAATAAAACCACTAGAAAATCGACCTCATTCCTATTCAAAATCTATTTATAGGATAAATATTTATCCATCATTTATGTTTCCATTTCATTTTGACATCATAATTGTTCAGAAAATTCAAAAAAGGGATTACTAATTTCGAATCAATGATGGCCCATAACACCTCATGAACACAAAAATTGGTTCCCATTAATTTCACACATATCTATTAACTTTAGATATTTTATTTAATTGTTGTGTCATTTCCATATCCATAAGGGCCCACAGTACTTCTGAATTTACATATGACATCACTCTTCTATACTCTTCACAATATCTATCACAACAGTATTTACAACTATCACAATATCTATCACAACAGCATACAATAAGTAATGCATCCTAAACAACATGACATAATTCATGGATTGAGATTTCTAACATGTGCATATTTGATAAATGAGATGGAGTACCCTCATCCCATCACATTTCAATGGAAAGAGATCCCAATCATATCAACAATAACAACATAAATCATAGTCATTACCCAATAATGAAATCAAATCAACTATAATAGAAAAAACATAGAAAATCACAATTACATTCAAAGAAATTTGGATTTTTCAATATGTTGGGTTTCTACTCCTTAGAACATCTTATTACCAAATTCAATTTCTTTCCAATAATTTTTTATCTATGTTGAATAGTAAGTGAAACTAGAAAACAAAAATCCCTCTCATATGACTTTGTAAAGTATCGATCCTATATTCCACCAAATAGTACCCAAAGCTCACTAGAAACATATCTTATAGTGCATCTCCCTAAATTATAGAGGCTTCCAACTAGTAGCGATGTCCTGGATGAGTCAATGGGGAGATTATTCCCTCATTACTAGAGTATAAGACATCATAAATCAAAAACATTCAATAGAGGAAGAAAATAAATAAAAGAAAACTGAAATATATGACAAGATCGGAATAAGAAGAAAATACAGAAATGGCACATATCTAGTGATATAGATTATACATGATTCTAGAAATCCTCATGAATATTAAATGGAAATAAAATACAATACAAGTATCCTAAAGACAAAAAAGATAAAAAAGTTCCAGCAGCATCGCAAGCCTCATCTTCATCCCATGATCTACTTACCTAAAGAAAAAAATCAACAACCTGTACTGGGGCACATTCCACTACCACAACCTACAAAAATATAATTTATTTTTTTCCCCATAGATTCATAAATAAGGTGTGAGAAAATCATCTCAGTAGGTTTCCACCCAATGATCTATATATTTCTAAACACAAATATGCATCATGCTAGAAAGTCTAAGTAATTTAGTAATATAAGTATCAATGCCCATTGCATAAGTCTAATTCATAAAATGATACTAATAAGCCTCTAAAAGATTTTTTTTCAATAAGTTCTATCCACAAAAAAGGATGATATAAGAGAATTAAACATGTAACAAGACCTCACCCTATATCCTTCCATAATAAAAAACTATAGTCGTGCCATATTGTCAAGTACATTATAGTGGCTTGACCTTGACCTAATAAGAACTCATGTATACAACAACCTCAACATTGAATTAATTCACATATGAAACCCCAAACATTCCTTATAATTATGTGTAGACCATGAATGGTCAAATCTGAAGTGTATAAGACTAAGGCATCCTCATTTATTACCACATGAATCCTAGTGGAAAATCGGTCTTGGAATTGGTTGGAGTCCTATAATCTTGTGTACTGACATGTCCTATGTGAATCTAAGAAAAATAGATACAAGGGGAATACATGCCCGATGTAGTGCATTTAATCAAGACATAAGGGGTATAATCATCCTATGGTGTCCACTACCATGTTCCAAGTCCATGAAGATCTGTCCATGGCATCAATCAACCCATTCATTCATTAATACAATTTAAAAATTTAATATTCATGTGATAATACCCACTCACATCATCAATTACATCACATGAGTATATGCACTCATGTATTCTATTTAACATTTAAAATTTCACATTGGTATACCCACCCATTAATCATTATTTACATAAAAACCCATTCATGTAATTTACAAACAACCAAGGGGTATACTCACTCATTTAACCAATTCCACTTTAGTCATTAAATCAATATAATAATTATATGACATGATAACATAATGAAATGAGTTTGTACATTTCTTAGTCAATCTATTTCATTCCACTCAAGTATAACTGGGTTTCCTCTAACAAGGAAATCACAAGAACGCACACCTTGGGTATTTTAACAAGGTATAACTACGGGATTTCCAAAAGCATCACCCCATGGGTGATTTGATTTCGGTCATATCTTCCAAAACACCACATAAAACCTATGAGCGTCCCCAGTGGGTCCAATTACATCTACATCAAGTTACCCACTCAAAAAAGGTCCACACTATAAATTTTAATAGGAGACATAATGGTCGATCACTCTAAAAAGAAAAAAAATACAAAACAAAAGTATCGAAAACATAAATTTTTTCTATAGTATATTTCTCATCAATTATAATGTCCCAGTTCATCTAATTTAAAGAGAAATTAGAAGAAGAGATGAAGAATGGTAAATTAGGTAATATGATCATAAATCCAAATAGCACAGTCGTTTCGAAGAATCAAGAATATCTTAAAAGGCATAGATTACTTACCAAAGAAGTTAAAATGTTACCAACAGTTGAAGAATCAATTTTTGGACAACCAATAGATCTGAAAAAATATGAAATATGGTTTTAGAATTCAATTGACTGGAAAAAAGCTGCCCTTTGTAAAAACAGAGGCTACTTGATCTTTCTTAAAAAAACATATTGAGAAATTTCATGGTGTGTAATGTCCAATTATCCCTTCTTAATGAAAATACCATGCACATAATTAATTGTAATTTCCAAACCATTACACATCATGAAATGGGATTATAAAATGTGTATCACCTTTTCACATCATTAAAATAACCTTTATCTAACACACATCCATCTAGTCTCTTCCATCTCAACTATAAAAAACTGACCTAGAGCCCGACATAGTTTCTAAGTCAAAAAGAAAAGGTAAAAAACATATAACGAGAAAAGAAAAGACCAGTACCTCAAGAAAAACCCATGGTGTTACTATTTGACACCATATTTCTATATCTAGTGATATATACTGGTATCTCCCATTTAATATTTTCACAACAGTCTGTCTGATGGATTCATGATCATTTATCTTGATAAATGATATATTTTTTATATCCAATATATTTTCTACATTTCATTCCCTAATAAAACAATTTTAATTTCTCCATCCAATATAACTATTTACTTTTCTCTATATGGTACAATTTTTTACTTTTGTTCGCCCAAAAAATTAGTCTAGTTATCTCTATTATGTTCTCATCTATCTGAATATCTGCCCAACATCAATCTTGCCAAACTTATAAAAAAGGGTATAATAGATATAGTTTAATATATATGTTATATTACCTAATTTTATTTCATTCATTCATCCTATGTTTGATTATTCAGTGTCAAATAATCTAGTAACATCACAATTTTTCATCTGGTGGTGTATGTATGATCAACTCTCTCCATCTAATCGACTTCATAACTCATAATTGGATGAGACTTTCTCTATCTGAAAAAATCATTAAAAACATATTTGAATCATGAGAACCATTAGTATTCATGATGTTATAAATTTTTAATATTAAAAAATAGTCATCTAACATCATACTTGTTATAGTTACAACATCATCTAGTGATGTTTGTAAATTTTCCTCCCGAGTCTTCTTCCATTGGTTCTATATTTCACATATTTTCATTTATACGAAAAACACTTGATAATATATGGAAATGATAACCTTACATTCCTTAGTACTGGATCAAATGACATTTATCAATTACTCAGTTTATTATGTTTTTTTAATCATCCCGATTCCTTCAACTTCACTTATGAGGATTTTACTTTCAGACATACATTCTTCAGTAGATCTTGAGTTTCCCTATCTACTGATAATTGCTTCTTTCATACCAATAATTATTGAAAATGGTTTCTCATTTTTTAAATTTTGTCACAAATAAAATGAATATTAGTTCTATAATAATCTGATCAACATGGACACTTCTATAGATAATCATTTCAATAGAGTTCAACTTTACCCACTATCGACAATATACTTCACATTTATTTATAACTTATGGACTTCTCTTATGAGTTTATATTGTATATAAAAATCTTTTTATTTCATTGATTCATCATTAAAAAGTAAATTAATTTGGAGGAATTATTCTAGAACTTCCATAAGAACCTTTTCCTTAAACATATTCATTAACATTACTACAAACTATTAATGATGAATAAAATATATCAATATCGTCATCTAATAAGAGATTCACTTAACTATTACTTCTATATTTAAATGTAACATAATTATACATTCCCATGAAACTTTTTATGACTCATATATTAGGAATATGGATTAAAAATATCATTCCTTAACTGAAATATTTAGGAAGATTTCTATATGAAACAACTTGAAGGGTTTTTGGGTACAACAAATGCCAATAAAATATTAACATTTTTTAGATCAATTTATGAGTTAATGTAAAGATACAATTCATATAATATTCCCTTGTATGAATATCTATGATATTTTAGTTTGATAATGTATTATTCTAATCCATGTGTTGACAAGTGGTTTAGTTAGTGTGTGGTCAAATTTTAATTATTATATCTCTATGTCGTATTACATATTTGACATGACATTCCAGTCATGCAGTTAGTTTATCACATGTTAAATAAGTTATTTTCTATTATAGTAGTAGGTGAAGTGGCTTATATCCATATAATCATGTTAATTTTTGATAGATCTAAAGGCCTTCATAGACAATGACAAATGGAATATATTTAATAGATACAAAAAAATATTAATATGAAACAATCCCATTGGGGATTTTTTCTTGGGTCACATGGTATATATATCTCAAAATATTTTATCCTCAGACACAATAGGATTAAAAAAGATAGACAATGAGTAATATTTATTATGAATATATTACAAGGTCAATCATGTATCCCACGATATGTTCTATGATTTATTTTTCTTACTTTTTATTTATGTTAGTTAGATATCAAGATGATCCCATAGAAAAACATTAGTAAGTTGTTAAGGCTATCCTTATGTATATAATTCATATAAATGGAGTATACATGGAACTAGACACAAGAGGATATAATATTTCTAGTTTCTTAATAGATCATAACTATCCAAATACGTAGTCAGGATATTTTTTCAGTCTCAATAGTGAATCTATGATCTAGAAGAGATCATTGAATATAGTCTTCTATAATTAGATAGTTGAGTCTAAGAGTATAGAATCTTATTATGAAACCAATGATTTTTTTTTGATTTTAATCATAATTCATGTTCTTGACATGGTGTCTGATTATTGACATCCTATCAAATTGTATTTTTGTTATACTACAGCGGTGGCTCTCACAATTGATCTATATTCACATTAACAAACCAGTAACATACTCTACAAACACAGACACACACAGAGATATATATATATATCATTTGGAAATATTTCTCTCAATGGGGTATAAGTCACATTGAGTATATTTTAATACATTAAAATATATACAACCCATTTAATAAGTATTTTTCCCAATAGAACCATGGAAATCATGTGAGATCTAGTAGAAAGAAATTTGTTAGTAGATGGATCTCTTTAAAGGGAGAGTCTATAAAAATTATATCCCTAGAACTATCATATATATATATTATGATTGATTATATTAATGTATTTTTATATTAATAAATATTACTATCATTTCATGATTCTTATTTTTTATGCCATAGTATGTTGTAATGTACTAAGGATCCTTACAACATTGAATGTCATAATTATTCGTCATTATGACGAGAAACTAGAATTTATATGACAGTATTTTTAAATATATGTAAATATAAGTATAACGTCTAGATGACCACATATTATGAGACAAATATGATACAACTATCAGGCGTGGAGATGAATTAGACTTTGAGACTCATTATCTTGTTGTACTAACTTGGAAATATTTAGTGCTTGAGATTATGATAACATGGCTGAAAAATAGAAATCCATATTTATACATGGTACTAGATACTCTTATAAGTGACATGTATAAATATCATAAGATATTTATTTAATAATTAATGCATTTCATGGGCTATGTCCTTTAATATATTGATGAAAACTATGATGAAATACTCTCTTGGTGATGTAGTACATGTTGGGTGTATCATGAGTGATGTTGTATTAATGAATAATGTGAGAAATTATTTATTCCTTATGTTCATTAGTATATGTTGATATCTTGGTACCTTTGATGAGAATTGAACGACTTAATTAAATCAATGGACCTGTTGGTGTTTTCAGAATGTTTGTTTATCAAATTTCAAGGATACATTGAATAAATAGGTTAATGAAACCAATATGTAACCTTTTTTAATTTTGATTTATATTTAAATTAATTATATTACAATGTTTAAATTATATTAGGTTTTATTTCACTATGAAATAAACTTCATTATCCATGTGATTGTTAGTGTTTTATATATTCTATCATTGGAATTCATGTGATGCAGACCAATTCTTCTAAGAGAGGGGCCTAGAAGTACACATACTATGTTTATTTGAAACCTTTTTTAAATTACATATAAATTTATCATGTTGGTTAAATATAATTTTTGTACATGGTTTAATAATTATTTAGGTTCATTTAATCACAACTCTTCAATCACTTCTTATTCAATAGAATGTATTTGTGACAAGAATATTTAATAAATAATTTATATGCTAAGTCATTATTTAATAAATATGTGAATAATTATTATTTATTTAGTCTATTTCATCCATAATGTACAAATATATTTAATAATTTTGTTTCATGAATATTTATTAAATTTTATTCCATGATATGGTGAATAAGATAATTATTTATATGTCGGATAGTAATGAATTTGTTTTTAGTTAATAAAATATATATTCATTATTCAAGGCCAAAAAAGTTTCTAGCAGTATATGTGGGAAGATTATAATGGTCTTATGAGAAACATCATAATAACTCTAATTTGAATAAGTATTTATTTATTTATTCAATAAAAATAATATTTTTGTTACTCATGAGTTTAGCTAATGTAAATTAAATAATAATTATTCTATTATTATTTACACATGGTTTCTCAAAGGATTATAAATTTAATAGGGAACCTTTTTCAATGATAATTTTTTTACCACAACACTATTTAAAACTAAACATGAAATTTACTAATAAGAATTTCCCAATCATTAATTATACACAAAAAATTATAAATTTTTTCTATTAATCCCTAGATAGCTCTAACTTAAAATGCTATGAAGGATGTAGATCTTTTCTCCTCCACTAAAATATATAATCCTTTCTCTTGATGTATTCATTTGAGATCAACATCAATCTCCATAAATATCATAAAGATCCATGATAGTTACTAGATGATGCTATGATAGCAATTAGAGGATTCTAAATCTTGAGTGGATCAATGCTCGATGTAATATACCCTTGATTCATTGGTTTCAATGATTTTATAAGAGGTGGTCATTATTTATACTTCAATAATTTTGAAAGAATTCATTGAAATGTAATTCTTTAAACAAATAAAATAATATTAAATTTTATGTGAATAGAACCCATATTCTTAGTTTCGAGTTCATATTAATTCATCATCACATTAATTATAATGTTTATGATGACTCGTCATCATGTACATCACATGACATTATTTGATTATGATAAAATGTTGAGTTGGTAACTTCAAAATCTGTGTTTATTCTATACCCTAAACATTCACGTCCCAACACTAGAATTTGGAAATGAATATATCGAGATCCATATCATTATTACTTAAGTTGGGGTATTTATTAGTATTACAGACATGATATAACTCTATTTTTGAAATAAAGCTTTTGTAATTCATATTAAGGAACCCTAATCTCACCAAATGGCCAAACACAATGTTTAAAATTAACACCACATTCGAGAAATTATTGAGGGGTATAATGTAATGATTTTAAAAGGTGAATAAATGATAATATTTATCGAAATAATGATCATGGTAAAACTTGATATCTAGATACATTTATTGGGAATTAAATAAGATTGGGACTATGATTATTTTATTTTTCTTTTGTATTAATCCTAATGAAATTTCAAATAATATATTTTTTTGGAGTATATTATTTTTATAGATTTTTATATATAAAAATGTATATATTATCATTCATTCAAATTGTTTCCATTTTTTAGAGGTAGATGTTAAGAATGGCCTTAAATGAAAACTACGGGGGATTAATAATCAATATTAATCATTTAAATTATGTTTTCAGGATGGATGGAAATAATTAGATGGAGTGGTCACTTTTATAGTGATAACTAGTTTACTAATGAGACACAAGAATGAATTTTACCCATGATTTACATTATTCATGGCATGTTATATATATATATTTCACTAGTATACTTAGGTTTTCTACATCAATGTAATAAAAAACATCAAAGGTAGTTGAAGTACCATACAATTGATGTTGTATAATCTGATACATTTCTTATGAATGTATTCATGAATATAATAATTAAGTGGTATTTGGTTGTGTTGGGATCATTTAGAGGTCCTTAATTAATTAATACGAGATTTATCCTCTAATATGATATGTCTGACATATGGGTCCTGGATTTAGATTAAAAAATAGATTCATGTAAATTCTTAGTTGAGAAACTAGTTTTTTTCAACCAGTTATATGAATTCAATGCAATATATGTATTTAATTTCAATAGTGTACATCAAAAAATCAATAATGGTTCAGTATTACCATATAGAAAAAATGTGTTCCATATCTCAAGTATATACTATATATCATATTTAAAGAGATTATATTTGAATATCATCATCATATGGAGTTACATCTTGAGTGTATAGTCTTATAGAGATATTTCTATTCGATTTTGATCACACCAAATGACTTTTTAACTTGAGTAACTACGATGTTTTTCTTGAGGATGATCTTTAGTTTTGGTTAAAAAATTTGAATTCATAGTCCTTGTTAATACAATTAATTCCTATAATGTAACAAAAAAAATTGATTACGTATTTGATTTTGGTATAAATTTATTTTTTTATGTAAGAGAGAGTTGACATGATAGTTTTATCCAATGAAATTTGTATGTGATATATTGAATTTTTTAAAATATACAAAAATTTAGAGGTTTTTTATACCTGGGATGTTGAAATATGTATATAATAAATTAAAAATTAAAAACAATGATATATTATTTGCATATTTTTGTGATATTCTTTAAAATATTGTGATACGTAAAATTTAATTATCATTTCATATATCTTTTTCATACTTATGATGTCCCAATTAGAAATTTATGTTTCCACCATAAGTATTATTGATATTTATTATATAATTTTATATATGAATTAATGATGATGATTAAGCCTATGTCATTCATTCTAATATAATTCCTAAATTTATATAAAATTGGATAAAAATTGAGAAATATTTTGTCTTTTAGATCCTTCATTCCTTATTAGATAAGGGTTATATAGTGGGACCTACACCTCAATGAATCGTATCTGATAGATTAATTCATTGATTGAATCTCACCCACTACAAAATTCAAAATATTTATCTACTGGGGAGGTACATGAACACCATGGTTGATAGGTAAGACCTAGAACAAGCTTATTTTTATTCCATATTTGTTTGATCAATTAATGTTGAATGACCATATTGCTATTTTATTAGGGTTTATTATCAAGAATAGTATTCATTGATGATAGATATATGATATAATGTTACATCCTGAAGTTTTTTTGGGGAAAATATGTGTCTATTTATTATGAAAATATTTTAAAACCCATTTCTACAAGATTCATGCTTGATATATTTAATTTTGAAGGATGATATATACTTAAAATACCTTACTATTTTATGAATTATATATTCTTCAAACATATTCAAAATTGGTCAATAAGAGAAGTCAAACAGACTATATTCTATGAAGTAATCCATAAGAAATGTTATAACTATTACAATAATTTTGTGTTTCTTGATTATTAAATATGTGTAATTTAATACCCTATAAATTTTTAGAAATAATTTATAAATAAATGGTAAAATATTTTATTATGAAAAAATTGACATACAATATGTTATATAAATATATCATATATATAATGATGGAAATGATAATATATATAAATTTCAAAACAATGTATCAAATAATAAATGTATGCAACACAATAATGAAACACATGTTAATTTCCTATTATTTCTAACTATATTTTATTCAATCACTTTAATTAAAACCTACATGACTTCATTTAAATTTCACCTTATGTCACATCACATGTAACAAATTAGTAAATCATTACCAATAATTTTAAATTAATATTATTTAATAAATATTTTTAATTTATATATTAGATAAATATCTATTTTTTTTACGAAAAATGTATAATAAAATAAATTTACATTCATAAAACATTATTGTTTGATCTTGTGGGACATTATGATATTAATGTTTTTGAATTCATAATTTTATAATTATAAGAAAGGAGGTGCCTCAAAGAGTGAAATAAAACTACTGAATCTATAAAGGGTTATACTATGTATTTACATTAATATATTTATATCCATTCCAATATCCATCAGACATTTCTCATACAGACTTCATAATCATATCAACACTTTTATAAGACAACAATTTTAACAATGAGTTTCAAATCATGTCAATATAATATAATCCAAATATAACACTATAGATTCTTTATATAAAGAATTAATAATAAAGACAAATACAACTTATGTAATTCAACCAAATATGTGTGTCAATCAATTATAAATAACATATATAGAAAATTTTATCACATGTAATTTATCTAGGAAAATCCATATACAATATTGATCATAGACAATAAATGGCCTATATGTCATACATACAATACATTTGATAAAATATAATCATGGATTAGAATAACCTTCATCATGATCAATAACATACCCACCACCTGTTTATTAGTTTTTTTAATGATAATATAATTGTTTGTTCGTTGAAAACCAGTTACACAATGTGGTTTGGGAGTTATAGGTTTGTGGAGGAGGTTTTTGGAGAAACTAAAACATATGGAGTTTAGATTTTAGCTAGAAGTGTGGTTTATATGATGGGTGTCTGGTTATTTTTTTTGAATTAGTAATTCATAAATATGTAGGTTTTGGTTATTGGTGTGATGGTGGTTCATGGAATAAAATTCATAGGGTTAACATTCTAGGCATATTACCTTTTTTCATACATAGTGTGAAGGTTAGTTTCGAGTATGAGGAATTAAATGTTGAATTCTGGTTGTGAAATATTTCGATGATTCATAGTATGAAAAAAAAACTTTTAGAACATTTATACCATATGATTGTTTAGGATCTTGTGACTTGAATTTTAGAAGCGTTTGAACCGAGTTATTAAGGGAGTGATGTTTTTTTCACATAATGATTTGTGTTTTCAAACACTGGATGAATCTAGTGCTCCCTATTTTCAATTCTTAAAAAAATTCACTATTATTTTTTATCACATTCTTGTGACATATGTTATATGAATTTTTAATCTTTTGGGATTTATTTCATAAATAAATCTTACATAAAATTTTATAAAATTTTATATGGCTATGAGCTGACTATGTGTGAATGTGGATTTTTGATTGGAAAACACCCATTTAAAATATGTTGTAATGACATGAAAGTTCAATTTTATATATCATTTTGGTAATTATGTGAGTTCAAAAGAACTTTTTGAATTTATGATTTTTTTAATTACCATGTGGTTGGGTGGATATATAGAAATAGCACAATGATAGTGGATACCAGGATAAATGTGAAATGTGTTGGCATACTGTGGATTTGGTTGGTTTGGACTGAGATATGTCATGGGATTGTTCATAGAAGCTGGTTTATGATTGATGTGGTGAGGATTTTATTTTACTATGTGAGGGAATGTTGTGGTGGTTTCTTGGTATATATATAATGTATTTAGTAATGATAAATTGTTAATGGTAGGACAAAATTAAATTTACTATGGGTTAGAAAATGAATAAATAGACATTAGTTAATTAATTGAATATTGATAAATGAATGGGAATTAAATAATGGGAAAGGTTTAATTAAGAACATGGAATGTTTCATTTACCTTGAAATTATATTTATTGTTAAATAGGGCATGTTATTAAAATAGAAAATATAGAAAATTTTGGAAATTGATATGAAAGAGGTATTATGGGTTCTTTTGCCTGACTTGCATAGTCAGTAGCATTTTTTAATGGTACTAGTTCGTGGTTTATGTGGTGATATAATGTGTTAGTGATGTGGGATATGCTATTTTTTATGTGTCCCAATCAGTTGGGTGATGTTTCAATCTATATGTATATATTTTATATATTTATGTTACTTATATATAAAACCCAGCTGAGCTGAGTACAATATGATTATAACCAAATGTTTTGGGTGAATTTTCCCCGATATCTAGGTTAGTGAAGGAATGGTTGACTAATTACCCAATAACACCCTCTAAATAAGAAGGGGTTAAAAGGATAAATGATATAACCCATGTTAATAAAGTGAAACTTTCCAATCGAAAGACAATTTTAGGCATGTGGGAGGCACTAAGATGGGGGACCTTATGTCTCTAGGGAAACTGGTGGTGCATGAAATCAATGAAACCAAGGACCGTTTAACAGTAATGTGTTTATGGTTAATGTGGTTACCAGTTGTCAAATTGTTATTTGAGGTAGTTTCTATCCATAAGTGTGGTGGAACTCCTTATCCTAAAATTTGGGGTCCTTAATAGGGATGTTTCTTTCTAAAGAGTTGTGATTATTATAAAAACCCTTCTATAGAGTTCACATTAATAAATGATTTATTATATATTTTTACACATCATAAAACACGAAAGATCATTTATTCTAGAGTATTTTGGAATTAGGTACATTAAATAACAATTTATAACTAGTAAGACCATTACCTATATAGAAAAATTCCATAACATGCTCGCAATTAAAAATAAAAGTGGAAACCTAGGTATATACATAAGAAAGGGGTGATATATAAAGCTCGGCTAGGGAAAAAACATAGAATAACATGTATATATTAATATGTGGTGTACAAGAGGAAACTAAATTGTAAATAAAATGAATATTAATAATAAGGCATGATAAATCATGAAAATTATAAAAGAAACCAGGAAAGTGTGGGATCATCATAAAAAATGTATCATAAACATAGGTCATAGATAATTTCCAAGACATGATGATGGAAAAAGTCCCACAAATGAATCAAGTTCACTACCTATCCAAAAATTACATCTCATGAGACTAAACCATTCTCAATGAATTGGAGCGCTATATAACTTCGGGAACACCCAACACATTCGCTTTATTCACATTCATATGTGTTCAACATAGATCATAACAAATAGATTCATTCATCATCATATTTTATTCTATGATATTTTTTGTGAATACATACATTTAAGTACAAATTAAAATAAATATATTTTTATAAGGATGAACAAACATTATAGTAAATGGTCACGATATTTACTAAAGAATAGTTTTGTCTTGGAAAATCATGAGTAAATTACGAAAGCATGAAAACGTCACATAAAATATAATGAAATTGTTTGATGAGATAAAACTGTATCTACAATAAATTGGACATAAAATAGGTAGTAATAGGGACATGAAAAGTTATATCCGAACATATAAAATTGCAAATTGGAGTCATAAGATAAAAAAGGAAACTGGGAAAAAAGGAGAAGGTCATGATATCATAATTGAGTGTGTGACTGCAAATGCTTGGGATCAACTTCTTGAGAGCATCAAGGAACCTTGGGACAAATTTAGATAGGCTAAAAGAGAGTATGGATATGTTCTATGTATTTTTAGTAAATATATAAGGGATTTTTATGAGGTTTATATAAGAAATTATTGGGCATTTATTTTTTATTTCTTAAACAAAGGTTTTGGAATTTATATAGTAAATCAAAAAAACAAGAAACCATTATATAGTTTTTTACTATTTTTTCTACCAAATGGGAGTGGTCTTCATTATTTTATTATGTAAGCAGCCTAACATAATAAAAAAATACTCTTTCTAATGTGTAAGTGACTCAAACTCTTAATAAAAGAAATTTAATGTGTTAAAATATATTAATGGTTTTGGATGATTAATAAAGGCTTTATAAAATTAACAAAACTAACCCAAAATCACATTATTTTAAATTTAAAACATATATATGGTCTTTTGAACCATTTAAAATAGTTATCACAACTATTTTGGGTCAGCATGATGTCATAATACACAATGTCTATTTATACAGTATTTTATTTTTACCTAAAAATGAGACTACCTCTGAAAATTATTAAAAATAACTATTGGTTAACATCGAAATTTCGGTTTCAAAAAAATATTTATTTTATATAAATAGTTTAAGAAATATTTAGATATTTTACTTTTTACATAATATCTGGTATTTATTAGAAATTTTGTTTTTTGTAATAACATTTTTCAAACCGTTATAAAAATTGCATTTGAATTCATAAAAATAATATGATCATTTATATTTAATAACTTTTTAATAATATTAATTTATTATAATACTATTTATTTAAAACATATATTAATTAATTAAAATAAATTTCTTAGTTTAATTTGGAATATTACCCAAATATACTATCTGGGTTTTACTGTATCAAAAAATATCAATTATAAAGTAAAAATAATAGGATGAAAATATATTCATTTTTCTATTAATGATAATGTACATAATAATATTTCAGGGTTCTTAATATATATTACTTTAATATAGCAGTATGTGGCCTAAGATTACGGTTCATGGCTGTTAGAGTTTTATGCTGTGGTGTGTGATATCGATGATCCAGATCTTCTACTATAATCATTTTTTCTCATGCTTACCTTTTTTGATTGTAGATCAATCATGGTAAAGGGTAAATATCATAGATTCTATCTCCCTCTAAATATCCCTTATATAGGATATGTAAGGTACGAACCTACTAGGTGAGTCCATCACTTCCATTTTCTATGTAAATTATGTTTTTTTAAATCCTATATTTCTACTAATCAAGTGATCATAGTTCATCTAATGTGTTTAAAATTTTAATGTAGCTAAATGTTATTTTAGATTTGTTATAATATAATAAAACGAAATAATTTTATGTTTTTTATATTACCATATTAGATAATATGAAATTTAATTAAATAAAAGGCAATATTTTATTTATAACCATTTGGTTCATTGTAATCATCCCCAGTTAAAAAATTTTCCATCAAAATTTTCAATTCCAGCAAAAAATCTAATGAGGGGAAATATGTTTCACAAATTACTCTAGATCCCAGATCACTTCATAAAACATGTGGATTCACCAGAACATTTTGACTAGGGGCATTAACTTATTTTTTAGAAATTTAATTTACATTCTATGATATCCATTGTTTTCTCCTT
Organism: Viscum album; assembly: GCA_963277665.1. Lineage (NCBI taxonomy): Eukaryota > Viridiplantae > Streptophyta > Magnoliopsida > Santalales > Viscaceae > Viscum > Viscum album. The sequence continues at coordinate 1,225,787,705 of OY728156.1, read as the reverse complement.
ATAGGAAAGGTCATTCTCTAATGTTACCATATTTCGATTGAGTATGTGTGTGGGGTTTAGTATGAACTTTCTGATGTAGTGTACATGGAATATATCATTTAATTTAGTTTAAATAGGGGGTATTTAAGTTCTGTTGATCATGGATCCAATATAATAAATGATCTCAAAGGGGAAGAAATATATTTGACTAAGCTTTACCTTATTCCAAATTGTCTTCACTTTTATCCATGGGGATATTTGGAGGAATACCATGTCTCCAACATCAAATTTTTGGTATCATTATTGATTATACTCATAGATATCTTATTGTCCCTAAGAAGCCACGATGAGATGTTAAATGGTAATAACCTTTTCAACCATTTACTCTACCATTTTAGGTCTAAGAAGTCTTCATTACACAACAACATTCCAACATACATGTATTCTTCAACTCTTCCCCATAAAGGGATTCATATGGGTCCATATGGATGATTCAGTGGAAACAATTTTTGGATGAGATATCAACCAGAGGTTGATGTTTGTCCCATCCTTCTTTGAATTAAATTGATCTTGAGGTCAACTTGTCCTCAACTGTCTAGATAGTCTGCTCAAATTTTCCATCTGTTTGTGCATAATAAGTCGTACTGATGATCAGATCATTGTTTATAGAATATTGTAAAATCTTTGAGAATGTAGAGGTGAATATTTCCTCTCAATATGATAAAATATATAGTTGTACTCCATGAAACCTCCCCACATATATGTTGTATAGCCTACAAATTTGATCAAGTAATAAATCCTCTCATATAATAGTGAAGGTGATGACTTTGTAAAAATATCCACGACAATGCATATATAATTATTCCATCTTGATGTATTCTGAAGACCATTGAAAAAGTCCTTGGAAAAGTTTTTTCTATTTCCATGTAGTTATGGGTAATGGTTATTTACCCCCTATATTATTATTCTTTTATTCTTTCACTTTATTAAATAAAATAAATCTTGATATATATTATGTGACCTCATTCTTCATATTTTCCCAATAATAGTATTCTCAGAGGTCTCCATACATTAATATGCTTCTCTGTTCCATAGAGAATGTTGAACAATGTGAATCATCCAAAAGCTCCTCTTTTAACTCTGGATATGATAGTACACATAGTTTTGACCCAAATCGTACAACTCATTCTTCATTAAAATTAAACTCCAAGTCTTTCCATTTTCTTACTATCTCTACATTATTCTAAATTACCTCATAATTTCTCTTAGAAAAAATTTAGCTTTACCAGAAGTGATGGTTAGGAAATAAGTTCTGATATGATTTGTGACGTTTCTTCCTTTATGTATACCATGTCCATCAATTTAAAATCTAATATAACCAGGTCCCTCTAAATTCTCTTCAATGATATAATTTTTGGAACCATTTTACATAAATAATTGACTATATTATTCAATTTAACATGATGGTAGAGGATTATGAAGTCATATTCCTTGATCATCTCTCATCATCTCCGTTGTTGCATATTCAGATCTTTCTTTGTAAATTTATATTTTAGAGTTTTGTGATGAATATATATTTTACACTTCATCCTGAAGAGGTAATTATGTCATCTTTTCAAAATGAATATTAATGTATCGAACTCTAGATCATGTGTTAGGTTATTCTCTTCATGAACAGTCATGAGATTTGAAACATAGGTTATCACTTTTTCATTCTACATTTTAAAAAAACCCAAGGCCTTCATCGATGCATCGTTGAATACCATGAGAAGTTCTCTACATATGTATAGGGTGAGTACATCGGTAGTGAAAATCCTCATTTTTAATTCATTGATTCACTCTTCACACTCATCACTACAAAAAAACATGAATCCTTTATATATTATATTTTTTTAGGGTTTTACAATTTTGAGAATTTTATCACAAAATGATGATAATACCTAGCTAATCAATGGAAACTAAAGATATCTCTCAATGTTTTTAGACATCAACATCTTTAAATTTATTAATGTTTTGAAGGGTCTATATATTTTCCACTGATTATTATGATATTTAACTAGAATGATAAATCCATCACACATAACTCACATTTTTGTTACTTTGCATAAATCTTCTCCTTTCACAAGGTCAGTAGCATAGTACTCAAATAGTGATCATACCACTCATTGGTTTTAGAGTATATTAGAATATCATCTACACAGATTAAATTTTTTTTAGGTAATCTATAATGAAAATATTCATCATATGAATGAAAATATCTTGATAAGTAATGAGTCTGAATGAAATTAATATGTACACATAGTTCCCATACATAATATATAAGGATGAATTGGGAATATTTTCTTTATTCACCCTACCTATGTGATATCCCGACCACAAATTCATATTGGAGTTTATTGTGCTCTTTATATCTGATTTAACATGTCATGGATCTTTGATAGGGATAAAATTAATTTATAGTGACCTCGTTGGGCTCATGAAAATCAATGAAAATGTATATCACCCCTTATTCTTCTTGAGGAAGAGGACTTGTGAACCCCCTGGTGATGCACTCCAGTGTATGAAAACATTATCCAAATTATCATGATCTTATTTACTCATCTTATAAATTTCATAAACATTAAATCAATTGAGAATCTTGGATAATCATAACAATCTCAGTATAATATCTTTTCAAAATTCTACCAATCAATGTAGAGAAGGTATATAAAATTCCTTGGGAATCACATCAGTGTGTTCCGTCAAAATTTCCATGTCTTGGAGAATGTTTCTTTTCTTAGACTCAATAATTTTACCCATAAATTCTTGTTCATATTGAAATAATATCCATGATGGTTATATTGGCGCAAATTAAGATTCATACTTCTCCGTCAACATAAAGAAAATTGGGTATCAATTTATCATACAGAGAGTGATTTCCTTGTGATGAAAAATTATTTTGGATCTATATAGGGAAATCCCATCCATAACCATAATTGCATTAAAATACACCAATGGGAGTATGAAAATTTTCACTTGGATTTTCATCCCTAAAATTGTGATAGGTGATGAGTTATATACTTGGGAAGCAATAATTACCACATTCAACATTTTAACCAAAAACTCTAATTCCATGCTTTGTGGTGGTTCTTAAATAGTTATACTAAATATTCCATATGTGAAGGAATGATTAGAATCAGATTAAAAAAGTACATTAAGTATTATTTAATGAATAACTTGTGTACCTATCACCACTTAATTGTTGGGATCCACCCTAGTAGTTGTGATGTAAACATATCACCCTTGCTATCATGGAGATTGTTGGTCGCCTTTGACAACCCTTAGAATTTTTTGCAATGATATTTAATGTTCCCTAGTTATTTGTTGTTGAAGAAATGAATAATGAATTTATTGTTGGATACATAATTTCATTCCACCAAATCATTAGTTGGTTTTTCCTGTTAGCAATCACTTCATAGGTTCCTTTCCTTCCTAAATCTAGATAACAACATCTTCCCCCATAGGATATCTATATGGTGTCTCTTTATGCACCGTTGACATGTGGGATATTGAATTTTTTTGGAACCACTAGATTTTTTTCCACAAGACCTCCAAAAATAAACTCCACATTTTCTTATTATCTCAATGACACCCATGAGATTTTCCGATATCCATTTTGACTATGAGTGAGAATAATACAATTTCCTCATAGCCATCAAAGACACAGATCACCATTTTTTTCATAGCCGGAGTTTTTGTCCAATCGGAGAAGTTTTCATCCTTTCATTCAGGGGATACGACATTGAAATAGACATATCATGCAAGTATTTTGATGTCTGTATTTTATTCTCTAATAGACTATTCTAGTTATTTACATGAGGGAAAGATAATAATTTTTCATTTTATGTGAGAGAGTGAATGGAAAATATTTATCAAAAAACATTTTCCATAATTCCTTCAACTCAATCACTTCAATGTATTTATTTGTATTTCTTTCCTTGATCAATATCCACCACTGATCAGCATCACCCTCCATTAGACAAATAGTATGTAGAACCTTATCTTTATTGAAACATTGAAGGATGATAGATATCATATCAATGGATTTGATCCACTAATATACTATTAAGGGATCATATGATCCATTTAAAGTCAACATCCTTTCTGAGATAAAGAAATATGATTATTCTTTTTAATTATTAGAGGGATTTTTCCTAATCCTAATATAGGTTTCAATTCAAAACCTGAGTTTTCGAAAAATGTATAATCAAAATGTTAGTGATTTCCACACTAATCGGCTTGCGATCTCATTGGATATGTCATCACATTCCACATCACATTAATTGATTTCATGATTACTAAATTTTTTGGATATTGTTAGGAATAAATAGGGAATTAGTGATAAGTATTAGTTAACTATTAAACTCATAAGAGGTAATATTGTGACATTAATGGGATAAGATACATTAATTTATTTATATTATGAATTTGTTTTCTTTAATCGATGTTATACATGATTTATTTCCTAAAATATTTTATTATGGTATTTCATTTGTTCACTTTAAAATGATTTTTAAGGAGCTTATAAATTTTACAACGCATATCCACTTGGAGTGTGAAACAAGGGTCACATTTAGGTCTGTTGTCTTGTACCAAGTTTCACTGAGTTTGGTTAAGATACCTTGTTAGAGTTTTTAACCCCTAGGAAAATCTTTTCTAGAAACACATCCACTTATAGTATCAATAGATGGATATATTTTCTTGATAAACCAATAAATCTATTCTTAACAAAATTTTGAGATGTTTTTATTTATTTTTTCCTATCCCTATGTATTTCTCAAGAGTTCTCCAATTTGAATCCAAAAAATAACTATTCATTTCCAATGATACATATTATAACAACAATGGTATTTATTTTATATAAATAAACTATTTATTAAATAATTTTACACATAACACAAACAAAAATATCAATAAAACTAGTGTCTTTGGTAATTAGGTAAAATATATTAGAACATAAGACAAGGATAACAACATCATTATTGAAATTTTCCTTAACATTATCAAACTTAAAAATTAATGGATGAACCTATGGACATACATAAGAAATGGGTGAGAAAGAAATATCATTAAGGGAATAAATATGGCATATAATGTAGAGAATAATATATGTTAGGAAATAAGAAATTAAATGGGTCATAAAAGAAACTTGAATAATAAGGAGTGATATAACATGATATTATAAAGGCAACATGGGAAGTGTGGGAATAATTTGAAAAACTGCATCATAAACATAGATATATGACAATAGCTAGTAAGTCATGATGTAATAAGTACCATAATGTAATAAGGATCCCTAACTATCCTAACATGATTTCATAAGAGAGTAAAAATTACCTAATTCATTATATCATTATATAACTTCGGGTGCACCCTTCACTTTCATTTTGTTCACATTTATATGTGTGACACATAGATCATAAAACATGGAATCGTTCATCATTATATTTTATTCCATGAAAATAGAGTGTGGAATATATACAAATAATTACAATTTCAATGAATTATATGTGTAAAATTTAAACACCAATGATTGGAAATGGGTATGATATTCACCATAAAATATGTTGGCATGTAAAATCACATAGAAATTTCGACATCGTAACAACATCACATACAAATTTAAAAAATGGGTTTATAAGAAAAATTGGGGCCTCTCATCATTTTTATGTCGAAGATTAATTATTTGTGACCTAAAAATACATATCCCAAAATAATTAATTCGAAATATAAGGCATAATAAAATAAGGAAACTTGACTAAAGAAGATAAGTTGGGGATCCCTTACTTGAGTTTGTGACTCAAAATTCTTGAGAGTAGAATCATGAGAAATTGTGGGCATCATGGGAGGAATATAAAGAGGTGGTAATACCTAAATAACCTCGTATATTTATTTTTTTGTAAATAGAAATTTAAATATTGGTGGGTTTATATTAGAAATGAGTTGGTATTTCGTGACTGTTTCTCAAACATTGGTTTTAGACTCTATATAATAAATAATCCAAAACCACAAACCATACCATGATTTTGTCCATGGTTTCTTCCAAAATATTGTTATTTTAGTTATTTTATAATTAAAACTTATTAAATTATTAAAATAATATCCTTTCTTTTGCGGAATCAAGTTAAACTATTAATGAAATGATATTAAAACCATAAAAAATATTAATGGTTTTAAAGGATTCATAAAGGCTTTATGAAATTAAATAAATAAACATAAAAACATTATTTTAAATGAAAAACATATATTTGGTCTGGGATACTATTTTTATAATTTATTATATCACTTTTGGTTCGTTATGTTGTCATAATACACAAATTATATTTATAAAAAATTTATTTTTTACCCGAAAAATCAACGATCTTACAAAATTATGAAAAATACAACTATATAATTTAAATAATATAATTACCACAATAATATTAATGTCATCAAAACAAATTTTTAAATATCTGAATTTTTTACTTTTAATATTATAAATAATGGTTATTGAAAATTCTAGATTTTTTTGATAATATGACTACGCCAACCATTATTAAAATTATAATGGACTTCATAATAATTATATACTCATTCATATTTAACTTTTTCGCCAATTATAATTTTTTTAGAAGATTTTTTATTTTAAAAATACATTAATTTATATAAATAAATTTTTAATTGAATTTTAATAATTCCCAAAAAAATTTATTTCGGTTTTATTATGTCAAAATAAAATCCAATTATAATGTCACAATAATAGAAATAAAATAAATTAATTATTCTAGTCAAAATTATGTTTATAATCATATTTCTAAGGTATTGTTACATATCCCATTAATACATTAGAAAACTCCCTATGTTTAAGGTTCGTTATGGGGAGACGTTCACGGGGTGGTTCGACATACATGGTTAGAGACGTGATCTTGATGAACATAAACTTCTCCTATAAATGGTTTTACTGATGTTTAAGTTTTTAGATCTCATTTTGGGCTTGGTCAAATGAAAATGAATGATATGCTATCTCACATGGAATCTCTAATAAATGGTACGCATAGGGTTCAATGCTACTGGTTGGGGGCATTTATTCTTTTTTAATTTCAATTAGATTTATTAAAACCCAATATTTTTACTAATGATGTGATCAATATTAAATGATTATATTATCAATGGAAATTATTCTTAATTGTATTTTAACTCTTAATAAATATAATAAAAAATTATTGCATACGTGTTAATAAATTTATTATATAATAAAAAATTTAATTAAATTAAAATGTAATTTGTTTATAATCATTCAAGTCATCACAATTACAAGAGCCCATAATTATAGGAGGTTAAAGTAATAAATTTTAGTACACATATCAACTAGGTGAAACTCTATTTTCAAGAGCTATATAAATTCAAAATCCACAGTTAAATTATTTTTTTCTTTGGTAGTTGACAAGATGGGTGAACTTTTAGGAAGTTTATTTCGGTGTTTATGAGTGAGGAAAAATCACATTGTAAAAAACATGTGTTTTAATGTGGGGTTAATCAATAGTTTCATGGTTTTTTGTTTACATTGGTATGCCCTAGGTATTGAACAACTTTTTTCTAGGGAAACTGGTGATTCCTAGAGGGCCAAGACCATACAACCATGTTAAGGTTGGGTGTGTGTGCTATTATTGGGGTATAATTTTTACATTCACCATCTTCTTAGTTATTCCTTCGGTAGTGTTATATAATATAGATACCGAGTTAATGGAAAGTATCAGAGGAAGATAGAAAAGTTGGTTAAAATCCTTGGTTGGGGAAGATGTGATATGTTGTGAGGGCTATATCTATTAGGATTAAGTTGTGAGGATTAATTTCGTCATTTTCCAGATACAATACTTTCCTAGTTATGATTTTATGACTTGAAATTGAATTGATAGATGAATATTTAGTTTTGGGATGTGATACATATATATTAACCAAGGGGATTATAATATGTTGTTCCCTACGAGAGGCTAGGGTAGGTATGGTTGTGACCCAACCAAAACATGATATGGCTTTATTTGATATAATTAGTATGTATGTTACAGAATAAAACAAAAAACCTTTGATATTACTTCACAAAAATGGTAAATAAGTGTATAAGGGGATGCGGGGTTACACTATTTATAGTCATTTGATATTTTTTTATGGAATTAGAAATATTACATGGTGAGATATCCTCGATGTGTTTGGGATTGGTTAGCATACCCATTAATTTTTTTACTTGTCCTATCATTCATTAAATGTTGTATTAGTATGTTCTGTTAAAATGTACCCAATAGACATTGGGTATGGTACTTATGTGTATAAATGTCATTCTCAACATATTTATAAAAAAACGGTGTCTCACACAACCTGGAAGGCTTTAGAGATCGAGATGAACACTACTATCTTAGAGACTGGAGTCATTGTACAGTTACTACCTATGTTTTTCACCCAGTTTTAGTATTTTAATTTAGAGAATTTTATTATTTTGTTCAAAATTAATTATGGGGTGTTTATCATTTTATATTATGATAGATTTGGGGGGGGGGTATCTTTTTTAATGACCCTTTTTCTTATATTGGGGGTAATGCCTCTTATTTGTATACTTAATACCCTCGATGCTAATCAATTACATATGTCCTACCATAGTTTGGAATGTGGGTCACTCGTTCTCTTTAGTTTCATCCATGGTGGGGTACTAGTGGGTAGGGGGTGGGTCGGTTATAAAAGATTATTATCCAAAATTATTTTTAAAGTGTATAATAAATCATGGAGGTTGGAACTATGATCTTATCATTGGTATGTAGTGAAAAATTATGAATTGATCTTGGTTAATAATTTTGGCCACATATATTGGATAGAACATGATATTTTTAGGACATGATGATCTGATGAACAAAGTATAAATTTATAGAATGTCCATGTGACATAGAAATTCATGATTGTTGCAGACCTAATAAAGGAACAGTAATATTGATTATTCGGTCTTGTGATATAAATGGGTGATTTTTGGAATTAAATGAATATAATTAAAAAAACTGTTATTTAGTTTATGGATTTTTTATGTGGTAGTGATGTATGTTATTCCTTTATAAATATAAGGGGGAGGGGACTTTTCCTCACTAATAGATGTCATTTTGTTGATATGTTTTATAAATTTGATGGAAAGTTAGGATTACCAAAGTGTAAATATCTTGGACTTGAGGACTATATCCCCTAATTTATATGACATTTGAATCTATAGTCATTCAATAAATATTTTTTACATCGGCCTAAAAAATGCGATAAGAAATGAAATTATCCTGTGCTAAATGAAAATGAATGCTCTTAGTTTTGATTGTTTATCTTAATTTTTGTGTTAATTACCGGAATGTTAAAAACATGTATGATCTTTAAACATGATTATGTCAATTTTCTCAAAATAATGTTTTATAAATAAAATTATTTATTGACGTTCATTCCCTTGAAATGAAGTTATGAACATCAATTTTAACTTGATACAATGTATGATAGGAATACCAATGTTGAATAGAAAACATTAATAAAGAAATAATTAAATGATTTAATGTTGAACTGGTTTAACAATTAAATAATTTGATGTTTATGAAAAGATAGTTTGACAAAAATATCATGCATATGAGTTTATTGATATTGTAAGGAAATGTTATTGATAATATATACTGGATTTCAGTGTGTTGATATTGTGAAATTTGTCCTTGATTATGTAATAATGTGTATAAGGAGGTTTAGTAATGATTACATGATTCTTCGAAATGGCCTTTTTTAATATTTTATGTGCATATAAATAGAACCATAAAATATTTTTTAGGTAAGGATTTGTAAGAAAAAGTCATTTATAGAAAACATTAAAGGAGGAATATTAAAAGAATGTCACTTTACATAAGTATGAATAATCACTTACGTTATATACTTTCCATAATAATAAAACATATGTTAATTATTTACATGATTTATAAACATATTATATTTTATGATTTATTTTATCCCATTAATTACCATGTTATAAAATTATATAATAATTTCAATTAACGTCATATGTTTTGATGATATTCAGTTCATATGTCTATAATGAATTCATTGGTTGACTACGATAAAAGAGGCCATTATAACATCATCATCATCATAATAATTATGAAATAATTATAATTTTTAGTTAAATTAAATTTTTATATCCAAATATTAAAATTCATTTATGAATAATGAACTATGCAACAATCATATAGAGAGTAGACCACACATACACAAGAGTAGAAATTCAAATTTTCCCATATTATTATTAGAAGATGGTGGGTATTATTTAACCATTATGTAATAATCATAATATCATTAGTATTATGTTAATTTCATAGATATACTTATTAATATTATATATTTTATGTGGTGATTAAAAATATCACATCGCTTCATGGAAGAGATAGTCAACTCTTAAACACATAATTATCATTTTTCAATGAATAGTATGGTAAAAATTTAAATGATTTGAAATTATTTAATAAAGATGAATAATTCATGAATATCATTTATAATAATTAAATCTTTCATTATAATCTAAATTAGAGAGACTGTGACGAAAAATGAATTGCATTGGCCCATGAGGTGGTTGTCCTCCAAACATATGTTTAATGGATTGGTTTCTCATTTGATGGAAGTGGAGATGGATATAGATTATTCAATTAATTGAAAATATTATTTTATTTATTACACTTGGGTTGTTATTTTGTAATAGTATAAGATGATTTTAAAATGTGGAAGAATAAATAGAACTAATATATGATGTAAAAACTATACATCTTCGTGGGAAAATATCTTTTTATTAACAAGTTAATGCTGATATGAATGGTATTATGTGGAGAGAAAGCATCAAATGAAGGTGGAGGGATTTTAATAAGGTATTTGGGTAGATATTGGATGAAAATTAGTTTTCTTGTCGGAATTAAGGAGAATATGGGGCTCCCTTTTATAAAATATGGATGGGGAACTAAAGGGATTTAATAAAATAATAATTTAATATAAATTAATTTATATTTCAAAATGTATAAAAATTAATAATTATAGAAATAAATATATGGATCTCTCTCAATAATCTCATAAAATATTCCTTTTCATATATATTTATAATATATATATTATTATCTTTTTTTGGACCCCACATTAACCCTTTTTGCACATACCATGACAATGATATGTTTTCCACATTCATCGTCAATATGGTTACAATAAATGGATAAACTAACACTAAATTGGCCATGGTTTATATTTTAAACCATAAAAAAATAAATTGTATGAATACAATATTGTTAGATATTTTATTTCAATTAAAACTATATATTTTTTCATAAAATATCAATAATTACAATTTTAATAATATTTATCTAATTTTTATTTATAACATCCACAAAATAAATAATGTTCGAATAAAATATTATAATAAATCCCTTAAATGGTGTAAGTGTATATATATTTCACTTGTGACATTTATTTTTTCAAATCATAATACTTTTAAAATATTTAATATCATTTATATTATATTTCATATAATGATAAAATATATGCATCAGCATTGTATAAGAATATAAGGAAACTATCACTCCAATTAAAATTAACAATAAATTTTTATGAATAATATAAAACTTTTAAATTTAAAATTGATATTTATAACTAAAAATATTATCAACCTATCCCTGTTTTTAAAAATAATATAGTTTTTTAAAATAGAAGTGTTACATGTCTTACTATACATTATTTAAAATATTATAAAAGACATAATCATATTGAATTGTATAAAAAGAAAAAATGATTGAAAAAATGATTATTTTTGATAATAAATATTCATGAAATAAAATTTAGTTATGATTTATGGTCATTTTATAGTTTTTTACATGTTATTTTTACACTAATTACATGATTTTCCCTTTACCATGGTAACAAAATTATTAATGTTATTATTAGTATTTTAAAAAATAAGAAGGATCTATTTAGAAAATTTAAAGTAAATGATTCAATTTATTGCAACCATTTTCAATATTCAGAACATATATGCCAAATAATTTAATTTAAAATTATACTGAGAAAATGTAATGAGAAATATGTTTTAAAAAAACTCCCTTTTATGTATAAAATATTTATTTCAAATTCATGTAGAAATATCCTTTCAAAAAATTAAATGAAATATTTTAAATAAAAAAGAAAGTAAATTATTTTTAAAATCAATCCAACATATAATTTAAAAATGTAACTAATAAAAATGAAAAAATTCCATAAAAATTGATATAGTTCCTTATTTATTGAAAAATAATATTGTAATAAAAGTATCAAAAATTAATCCTAAGAAAATATTTACAAGATGTATTAAAATATGAAATTAATTATTTCAAATTAAATTTATAATGTTTTATAATTAAAGTCTATATGAAAGCATATATCAAAAGTGTTTTATAAAACTATTTCCGTTTTGATTTAATAAATCTATAATAAATATAAATATCTAAATAATAGATACTAATAAATATGTAAATAATTGATTCTATCATTTCCTAGGTTATTACATTCTTCCCTATTATTTAAATTTTTTTCCTCATAATTTTATTGAATTATCAATTTATTGTGAATCTAATTCCCTCATTTTATTTTTCTAATTCCATTATTAACTATTTAACCAAATGTTTTCTCCACAAAACCATAACTTAGTGTTTTAAATTGGTTCGAAATTATGTTTCTCTATGGTCAAGAATCTAAAGAAGTTATTACACATAATGAATATTTTCATCCAAATAAACAACTTTTGGGATCAAAACATTATTTAAATCCATCATTTATTTTCATAAAATCAAATGTCGAAAAAAATTACATTGGATAAATGCAGAGGGAAGGCTACATGATAAGAATTAAAAACATATTTCTCCAGTATTTAATATTATTCAATGAATGATAGAATTTTCATCCACTCCTTAAAAAAATTCAAAACACTTTTCTCAGGATATACAATAAGAAAAATAAGATCACCTACCTTGAAATAACGATCATTCCTCTAGTTATCCACCTAAATTTTATGACTTCTATATGATAACCCCATATATTAATGAATTAATATGTCTTTCTCAACAATTTACTCATCCAATTATTGTCCCATAATTTTTTATTCTACTCAATCCCAAAAATTAGGAGATTGATATCACTTTTTATACAATTCCTATATATTTAAAATTTTTATAGTTAAATAAAAATTGATAATAAAAGAAAAAATAAACAAAAGAATATAATGATCATAAATTACCTAGTAATAAATTTAACAGGCACAATGTTTTTCTTCAAATGTATTAAATTAGCATTCAGGATATCAACCAAATTGAGGATGAAATAATGTATTGAAATTTAATTAATTTCTCAAATAATTTTTATTTCCATTCTATAAATTTAAAGTGAACCTTGGATCCTGATTATATATAATAAAGAAAGGAATTATATGTAACCTTACCAAATCATTGAGATACCATCGATTAATTTGATCTAAATTATTTTTATCTTGAATTTGAAGGAAATGCACTAATTTATATATTGATATATAATGACCCAAATAACATTATTAACTCTACATGCCATTGGTAATCCCACCATGAAATTCATGGATATATTTTTAATTTCCACTGAATCATTGGAAAATTGATGAATCCCCTAAAATAATTGTGGTTCTACATTAAAATATTGACATGTCAAAAATTTCATTGTAAAATCAGAAATATATCTTCTTATACCTTTTTATTAGTAATAATGTAGATAGTCTCTATACATATTTTTGTTTCAAGGATGAATGGAAAACATTGAACAATAAGAATCACTAAACAATTGTCTCTTAAATTAGTAAACACAAGGAAAACATGAAAACATTCAAAATCTTAAAACTCCTTCATTATCAATATTATATTCAGGAAATATACCCTTTATGACCAATTATAAATTTTATTGTAACTTATAGTATCCCATATAAGTATGAATAATTATTTCAAAAAGTAAAATTTGTACTAAAACCAAAAACAAAATGAATAACATTCTTGGATCCCCAACATTAATGAAAAAATTTGTTAAATAATTACTCTATGTGTCATTTTATAAATGTAAAATGTTACTGAAATAATAATTTATTGAATCAAATAAAATATTATATTGATTTTTTTTCATGTATGCTAATAAATTGTTAAATCATTATACTTAAATAGTTCCAACCATCATCCCTTACTCATGTTCCACAATTTTTGAATGAATATATACTTCAATCATTTTTGATTAATATATATTTTAAACATTACACCTTATAAATGGTGACTCTAAAATTTCAAATTAGAAACCAATATAGACAATTCTTGATCATGTGTAGGATAAATATAATCATGAGATTTCAGTTGCTATAAAATATATGTAATTAGATGATCAGTCTGCATTAGGACACAACGAATACCCCTCAATGAAGAATCACTATAGATGAAAAATTCATCATTTCAATAGGGCATGTAAAAAAACTGAGCACTTACCGATCATTTTTAGATCTTGATTACAATCATCACGTTCTATCAACTATATTAACATACCTTAATTTAATGTATAATTATTAAATGAGATAAAAACTGAGCAATGTTTTAAAAAAACCACTGGTACTAACCCATTAAAACATGAAACAATGAATTACCAATACATTTATAGTTCTTGAATAATCTTGAAAACCATTATTTTTAATAGGGAAATGAATTATTCTATCATTAGTAAAAATTTGACTAAGAATATAATTCAATTTTCAACCAAAATTTACATATATTAAATTTTACATTTAACTTAATTTATTTTATAACAACCCAAGATTTTATAGAATGATTCTTCTTAAATAATTTCGATTCATTAGATATTTTTTATTCATGCAACATTGAGTCCCTATGAAACAAAACTGTTTGATATGAGATAATTATAACGTAGTGGATAAACATAATTTTTCTAGTTCAGCAATTTGAATTTTGAAAAATGGACATCCACGGTTGTGTTCAATATGTTATTTTGAGTATGATAGAATCAACATAAATTTTAGTGAATTGTAACATACATAGATGAATAGTAATATTACCCTTATGAATAGTAATATTCCCCATATGAGTACTATTATCACTTAAGAAAGTATAAATAACATATAGGAACCTTATAAATGAATGTGAATAATTTATAATTTTATAATTAATTGTTGGTATTTTTCTAAGAAATAAATATTTAATAATGATTTTATAATTAATATAATAATTTATAAGAAAATTAATTTTCATAAAATTTTCTCCCAAATAAATTGATTTCTATAATATGATTTTTGGATAATTTAATGATATTTTAGATAAATTTTCTTGGTATTATAAAATAAGTTATAATTTTGAAAACATATTTTTTATGAAAAATGGGAGTTTAATTAAAATTAAATTTCTCACATCTATAAAATTATTTTCCTAAAGTGGTGTTTTTTTATATTTTACACATCCAAAAATTGTTAGTAATAAATTTTCGGACTTTTTTGAAGTACTTAAATTTTTTTTGAATAACGAAATTCAATAATTTACGAAATATTCTAAATAAATAAATTTCAATATCATTATTGAGTCACGGATAATGAAATTGGATTTAGATATAAGTAAAGTGAACATATTACTATTTTTTCACAATAATCTATACTATATCTTGTATATTTAAAAATAATAAAATAAAGAATAAAATATTGGGAAGTCACTCTAATCCTCTAATATAAAAACCATCTCTCACTCCCCTTTCTCATCCCTAAAATAATCCTCGAAACATCTCAATGTTCTACCAAAATATTCTCTCATAGTCCCTCCCTACATGCAGTATCCCTTGGGTTTTCCAAAGTCCCAAAACCTTTCCCTTAATAAGGTTATCAAGGAATATATTTCAATAGGTAAACCCTCTTCCTTTTTTGTTAATTTCATTTCAGTAAGTCTTCTTTTATTATTATTTTCTAACCTCCTCTATCCAATTTATCATTATTACACTAGTATCACATATATACTGTAATTATATTATGTTAGTTAAATATTAATTATCAATCTCCTTACCCTCTCTCTTTTATTTTAAAAAACAAAATCATCATTCGAGAGGTGCTAATTTACAACATTCATGGATGATGAAGTTTTATTTTTCATATTCTAATTCAATGATTTTAAAGAAACATATTTAATTGTTGAGATAGATTGTAAAATTTATCATATAACACTTCTTATGTTCTTTATGCAAAATATTTATATAATACTCAATGATAAAACCAAATGAGTTCATTATTATCAATAACAACCATAATAATTGTAAATTATCATCACTAAATTATCTAATGATTCATCCACATAACATGTAACCAAATGATAATTATAACCATTTAAACTTTTGGATATTAATTAAAAAATTATAAATACAATTTTAGATAATTATATCCATTCCACATGAACATCAATACTCATACACAAGTATGTTGATCGTGGAAACCAAGGAAAAAAACTCTCTTTAGTGATAAATCTGTATATTTTAACTCATAAAAAGGCTATAAATGAACTCAATAAAATTATAAAAATATAATAATTGTATATAAGTATCTTAATTAATTATTTAATCAATTTAATTTGATTATTCAGGACATTAAAATCATGTGAAGAACTCATTCAGGCATTAGGTAAGGGGTTTCTCATCTAACTTTTCTTTTCATGGGATTTCCATTGTATGCTACTTATTTCATGTATGTGATGTATGTATTATAGAATTTGATATATTATATAGTTTTTATTCTAAAGGATACTCAATAGGGGGTGAATTGAGTTCCTATTAAAAATTTCTGATTAAAAAATTCTTATTAAAAAACCCCAATTTAACAAACAAGTTAAACTGTAGTGAATTTATAATGATTTTAAGTGTTCAATTAGTTTCTCAAAGATTTATTATTTTTCAGATAACTTAATCTGAATATAAATTTAGCATTTGTAACTAACTAACTGTCTAGCAATAATTAAAAACACTTACTAGTTCAACTATCAGAGTTACTTTAAAACAGATTTGAATTTCAAAGTTATTATAAGAGGAAAAGTGAAAATAGTTTAAACAAAAATAAGATGCACAACAATTTTAACCCCGAGGATCAGTCTCAAGCTGAGACATATTCCTCTCAAACTATTTATTTAAAACTTTTATCCACACCCTTGATTGGGGTTGACAACTCTACTGAGACTGTTCAAATACTAAGACCTCTACCATAGTTCTACATGGGATAAAGTAAGACCATAGAACACATGATATATAAGTCACACTCGACCTCTACCACAATTCATAGTGGGATATAAGAAGATTATGGTAGGTTGAGTGAGAATTTTAGATATCCTCTAGTTATTTTTACGATAATGTGTGTGTAAAAGATACATATATGCACACACACTGCTCGATATGTAAATTAAAAAATCACAATAGAAATAATAAGATTGAGATGAGTTTGGAAAGTTCTATGTGATGGAAATGTAGCCCTGGACTCCTTTTGGATTGATCATATGTTGTTTTGAGTCCTTATTTGGAATTTTTCTCGAAAACAGAGTTTCGTGGTTCTTTTTCTTAACTTCTAGGTATGATTGTTTTTCTTGTTATTACGGTAGTCTTTGTAGAATAGAAATTTCCTTCAACTCCCAGTAGAGTTCTTCTTTAATGATATCGTGCTTCAATCACTTTTTCTACCACATAAGAATCTTCTTATGTATGTTTCTCTACAAAGCTTTGATCTTCCTTTTTATATTTCATACAGTGGTTCGACATAAGGCATGATTACTTATGAAGGTACGAGGTATGGTTCCATGACATCTAACTAACATCATTGATTAGTATCCAACATAAGGTCTGATTACTTCTATAGGTATTAGGGATGGTTCCCTAACATCCAAAAAACATCATTAATTAATATCAGTTGCATTAAAAGCACCAAATATGAACGTTTATAATAAACAAAAAGAAATAGAGATTAGAGAAACAGTTACTGGTTTCCATCGGTAGCACTTTGTATCAGTGAACTTGTAATGGTGGACTTGTGTCGGTAGGTCTTATATCAGTAGCCATCACTCGTTGTAACTGTAGCTTTATATATCAGTGAATCTGTGTAGCAGTAGCTCATTTTATCATTAGCTTGCTTGAATTAGTAGCTTCTATTGTTAGCTTTATGTACAGAGGTAGCTCCTTCTATCGATAGCTTTCTGTATAGCAGTGGCTCCTTATGTTGGTAGCTATCTGTACCGGTGACTTGGTATCGGTAGCTGCCTATTTTCAATGGTAGAATACATACCGGTGAACTTCTATATACTAGAAGGATTGGTCTATCAGTGAGCTTTGTTTTATCGGTAGCTCTGTCTGTATCAGTGACTCAAAAACTCAAATGCTTATAATGTTTATGTTCTATGCATATCATTTCTAGATTGAGTTAGTATCAAGATTAATTATTGTTAAAAATTTATAAACATATATAAACATGGATTAAAAAATTCCAATGATATTATATGATCATTTTGATATTCATATCAACTGAATAGCATGATTTCATAATTTGAAAGTATAATTAATATATATATATATAGACATTATTTGGTATTATCAAATCATAACTTAACATAATTGAGATTATCAAAATAGGTGAGTCCAAAAATCTATCTCTTTTTTATAATCACAAATTATGGCATTATAAACCAGAATAATCATTTATGTATGATTATAAAATACATTTTTTATCACTTCTCAGTGTGTTCAATGACATTTTTAAATGATGTAAAAATATCGTACCTTGTAACCATAAATGAAATATTTCAATTGAAAGAGAGAATATAGTATTAAAGGTAAATGTATAATAGGTATAATTATATATAATAAATTAATAGACTCATTTTTTATCTGAGACTCATTATCCTTATCCTTAGCCATATTATTCTCCCACACTTCTCCATATCATTATTGTTCCCCCTTTGTGATTAGAAAAAAGGAGTAAATAAAAATTCAATAGATAAACAACCAAAAGTAAAAGAGAATGAGATCATGTATATATTACTTCATTAAAAATTAAATAGAAATATAGGAATGATAAAAAAAATAAAAGTGATCCCTATCAAATGTATTATCCACTTAATCAATCTACCTCTCTAATATGTCACTTGGATTTTCCTTTAAGATCAGAAGTGGATTCAGGTTGGGTAGGTGTTGGGGTAGGCTTGGGAACACCAGTGATGATGAAAGGTTGTTGAGCTATTGAAACACTGTCAGGCCTATAATGGGTACTCCTTTGTGTGATCATAGGAGTAAGACTTCTGACAGCATCAACTATTGTCCACTGAGGTGTGGAAGCATATTGATGAGAGGTAGGTCGGACTGGATGTACAATAATTGGGGTACTAACCTCATGCAGAAAGGGTAGTAACAAGATCCTAAAATCCATGATGATTCCTCATCCTTTCTCCATAGTAGAGATAAAATCATCACTGTTATCCATAAACTTGTCCAAAGAAGGAGTCAACTCCCAGAGCTTACTGACTTGATCTCTGAAAGCATGAGTGACTTGGGGCAGTTTCAAGTTTTCTAACTGAAGCTTGAAATGATTGTTTAGCCGATACTTGGTGTTCACCTTATGAAAATAAAGATCAATCTTGTCTTTTATTTCTTTTTGGGAAGTAGTAGCATATCTCATATAATCCTAAACTATCTATCTAATATCCCTTGTGTTAGATATCTCCTAATAATTAGATGATCTAATAGAACTAACATGACCATGTTCTTCTTTTAGCACAGATCTAAACTGTTCAACATCAACTTAATCTTTGGAGGTACAAAGGGGTTTTACAGTAAAAGCTGTCATTTCTTTGAAATATTGGGTCAAATTACTTATCAGTTTCTTGACAACAATATCCTGAGTATTGAAATGCTCTTTTATGGTCTATTTAAAACACTCAAAAACATTCAAAAATCATTTCACTACACTTTTGATGTAATTGATGTCAGCATCAACTTCATCTTGGTCACTAAAAAAGATATCAAATGAAGCAACATATTGCTTCAAAGAATCAACAACGTCTGTCAAACTCCTATTCTGATTTTGACACAATTTTACTTCATTCATCGTCTCTTTCACAACAACTGACACAACTATTTCAAGATATAATTCCAAATATTTTTCCTTTTTTCTTAGCTCATTAAAAAATAAACATTTCAATTCTGAAATAGATACAGTCAAAGTCTCTTTTAACTCGGCCTTTAAGGAATCACGATCTACCTTAGTTAAAATATTTTCTTGAAAAACATCAACTGAAGGTACAAAATTTCCTTTGGGTTGGTATTCATCAGATCTTGAATAATCAATTCCAATCACCACAAATCCTAGATCATCTGACCAATCTCCTACCTGATTTAAAACTGAGACATAACTATATTTGGAAGATTGCTCCCCCTAAAGTGGGGATTCCTCCTCTTTAGCGCCAACCGAATCCATCTCCTCTTCAGAGGAGTCATCTACAACCATATTTATATCCAAACCAGGTGGCACAGGCTGGGGTATGTTAGTAATAGGTACTGGTATTTCCACTTCAAAACCCTCCTCAACAGGCATAATAGAGCTCTAAATCAGAGGACTGAGACTCAAACATGTACTGCCATTTTTAGATACATTGTCCTCTTCATCATCACTACTCCTTGAATTTGGAGCTGTCTTCTTATGGTCTGACCTAGGAAGGTCTTTCTCATTTAAAGTGATTTCTTCAACACATTCTCCCAGAACTGCTTCCTTTCTATGTAGTGTCCCAGGTGGACTTGGCTTTCCATATGATACCTTTTAGTAGCTGGTCTTTGTCACGACCCCTCCTCGGGGCCCGTGCCGTGACTACCCCAAGCCCGCCTTCCATAGGCCAGGGGCTGGCGACTAGCACCAAGGCGTAAAATCCAAGTAAACAGGGAAGGCATTGCCTTTATAAGTAACAACCACACAGAGTCAGCAAGCGGAAAGTAAAGTGCAGAAAGTAAAGGGGGCCGGAAATACAAGCCCAACTGTAAAGTACAACTGAAAAGAAAAACAGCAACTGAAGAAAAGACGGCGGCCTCGTGTCGTCCACTGGCAATCCCACCTGAAGGGTGGGTACAGATAGCCTCCAGGCTCCTCGGGTCCCACGTCCGCTCCGAGCACGTCCCGACCAGTGGTCCACCTCCAGGTACCGTCCTGCTCCACGCCCCAACCGTGATCAGCGCTGTCCGTCGTCTGCAACCAACACAACAAGGTGCGGGCATAGCCCGTGCAGGGGTGAGTACAACTACTCAGTAAGGACCCCGAGACCCCCGAAGGTCTCCCGAAATCCACAAAGGATATAGCACAAAAGAAAGATGCAATCACGAAGTAACATCTGACCCGACTTAGGTATATGCCCATACATATACCTAAGTCCCCACTTCTAGCTCTGCTCACGAGCTCAAGAACAACTCAATCCACAAAGGAAAGCAAGACTCAAATCCACAAGGAGAGTAAACAGTAAATCCACAAAGGATAGTTCAACACAATCCACAAAGGAGAGTAAATAGTAAATCCACATAGGATAGTTCAACACAATCCACAAAGGAGAGTAATATAAGATTCAGCTCAACCAGGTATACTTTTTCAGATGACGTCAAAGATGATCACTGATCCATCTAAGTCGTCGGACCCACGAAGGATCGATAGGTACTAACCCCCGCAGAAGACCCACACAGGATCGGGCTCACACAGAACCTGTAGGCAGTGGCTCACACAGAACCGGTAGGCAGTGGCTCACACAGAACCGGTAGTAGGACCCACAAAGGATCGGGCACTGATCCGCGTAGGATCGCTGAGTGCAGTAGTCGACGCAGTCCACTGAGGATCTCTGCACAGTCGTCGCCGCAGTCCACGAAGGATCTCTGCTCTGCCGTCGTCGCAGTCCACGGAGGATCTCTGCTCTGCCGTCGTCGTAGTCCACGGAGGATCTCTGCTCTGCCGTCGTCGCAGTCCACGGAGGATCTCTGCTCTGTCGTCGAGGTCACAGCCAGCGCTAGGGTTCCCGCACGAAGCGAGCTCGTTTAGGAGGGTCCGCTCCACGAGCCGAGGGGCTGATACATCAACTGACACGTAGTCCGAAGTTGATGTATCCAAAAGTTCCGTATCGACAACAGGATCTCAACGCGACAGACGGCGCGTCAATCGGACGCCCGGTCTGAGAGTTATTGGCATTTTCGTCCCAGGGGCCCGGTTGGTTTTTAGGGCAAAACCAACCCGACCGTACTCCGCCTGTATCCGATCCTCGGGCGGAGTATGCCAAAAGTTCCGTCTCACTTAGAGGAAACTACCACAGCTGACGGTACGTCGTTCGGACGTCCGTAGCTCAAGTTATGAGCGTTTCCGCTCCGAGGGCCCGGTTGGTTTCGTGTACGAACCAACCCGGCCGAACCCAAAGTCTTCCGAAACCTTGAGTATAATATACCAAAACGACCTTCTCGATCCAAGGATCGCGTAGCCGCTGACGGTTCGTCAATCGGAGGTCCCAGGCCCAAGATATGGGCGAAAGACCGTAGAGGGCCCGAAACGGGGGGGTACTGGGCCCGGGGCGACCCAGCCCGAACCCCCCACTGGGGTCGGCCGAACCGGGTCGGCCCGAACCGGGTCGGCCCGACCCGGCCCGAACCGGCTCGGCCGGGTCCGGTCCGGCCTGGGCGCGGCCCGGCCGACCGGACCGGCCGGCTCGGTCTTCGGCCGAGCGGCCGAAGAGCCGCCGCCGCGGGGTTGAACCCGCGGCTTGAGAGAAACCGCGGCCCCGCGGGGGGCCGCCTGTCACGCGGACGCGGCCGGGCCGCCGCGTCCGTCCCGGTTCCGCGCGGCCGCGGAACCGGCTGCCGCCGCCGCCGCGGCTTCAGCCGCGGCGGAAGGTTTCCACGGCGGCGCGCCTGGCGCCGCCGCCTCCGGTCGCCGGCGCCGCCGCGCCGGCGACCCGCGCCGCCGCCTCCTTCCGCGGGCCGCCGGAGATGCTCCGGTGGCCCGATTTCTTTCCCGTCTGCGCCGATGCTCCTCCCGGGGGACGATCTTCACTGCGGAGCCAACAAATTGCCCTTGCCGCACGGTTTGTCGACGTCCGCCAAATCCGCACAACCAAAATAGATCGGCGGAGGGTTGCCGGGTCTTGTTCGTTAGACCCGCACCCTCCGCGTTAGTCATAATCCACGGGAGGAACAATAAAACAATCAACAACAATTTTAAATGTTAAAATTGTTCGAAGATCATGCTTCTTTACTTTAAAAGAAATAAATCACGGGAAGGAAAATATTCCAATCAACCCTTACCTTATCGTCGCGTCGGATGAGGGGTCGTCGCGGAATTGCTCGTCGCGGAAGATGGAGATCGCCGCGTCGTCGCGGAATCGCTCGTCGCGTCGCCAATCTCCGGATCAAGATCAACGGATTTAATTAGTTTAAATCCGTTGATATTGAAATTAAAAAGGGAGAAGAAAAGATCTGATTCTCACCTTTGTTGCCGAACGAGGGTCGGCCGCGGAAGAAGAGGCGTCGCCGAAGAACGTCGCGGGTAGATCTCGTCGACGTCGCAGATCTTGGTGTGCGTCGTCGAATTCCGGTCGCCGGCGTTCTTCGCGTTCTTCGCGTTCTTCGCGTTCTTCGCGTTCTTCGCGTTCTTCGCGGAGAGGGTGGAGGAACGAAGATTCTTTCAAATCCTTTCCAAGGATTTTTAGGTTGGTCTTATTTTATAAACATGCCAACACGAAACCGGTTAAGAAACGATCCATCAATTCGTTGAATTAATTCAACGAAACAAACGACCCATTTAATTCACGAAGAAACAGTCCATTTAATTCACGAAATAAACCGCCCAATTAAATGGTCTGTTAAGAATTAAAGAAAACGCGTCGGTTGACTTTTCAGTTACTTTGACGGGTTTTCGCGGGTGCGTTACTTAGCGAAAGAAACGGCGGGGCTCGTGCGGGCCCCACCGCACAAATATCCTACCAAGAGGGTAGGATATTTCTGGATATCATCCTATCCAGTTCAACTCAGTTCAAGCCGTCTTAAAGTGACTTCGAGTGGCTTCCAAGCAGCTTAAGTGAAATAAAATAAAGTTGTCGCACAAACTTTATTTTATTTCTGACTTAAAGCCGCAAAATCTAAAAACCACGTCTGAGCAAACGCAACTCCGGAAGAGGCGTTTCTAAGCAAATACCGGCGCTGCGATTTCATCGGTGCCCTCAGAATTCGATTCCGGGCACCGGTTCAAAAGATAGAAAAACCCGCTCGTCCGTTCACTGAACGTACCCGAGCCAAACTTCGGAAATTGATTCCGGGCACACCGGGCCTCGGAATCAGGTGCCGTCTGAAGCTGCGCTCTTGTAAAATTCCAAAGAAAATTAAGAAAAAAATTTCCTTGAAATTTTCGGGTCTTTACATTACTCCCACCTCAGGGCTTTACGTCCCCGTAAAGATACATCAAAAACTAGGGAAACAAATGGGGGTACTGAGCACGCATCTGAGCCTCCCGCTCCCAAGTGCTCTCCTGGAGGTTCCCGTGCTGCCATCTGATGCGCACAAGAGGAATCGACCGCCCACGTAGGACCCGCTCCTGTCGATCCTCGATCTCCACTGGGACCTCCGCAAAAGTCGCCCCATCGTCCACATCCAGCTCCCCAAAGTCGATGATGTGCGTCGGGTCGTGCACGTATCTCCTCAGCTGAGACACGTGGAAGACGTCGTGCACCCGGTGCAACTGAGGTGGTAGAGCCAGGCGATAAGCCACCTCTCCTATCCTGCTGAGGACCTGGAAAGGCCCGATGAAGCGTGGAGACAACTTGCCGCCTCGGCCAAATCTCCGTAAACCACGTCGAGGTGAGACACGCAAAAAGACGTGGTCGCCATCCTCGAACTCCAGTGGCCTCCGCCTCCTGTCAGCATATGACTTCTGCCGGCTCTGAGCTGTCCTCATCCTCTCCTGGATGATCTGGACCTTCTCTGTCGTGGCTCGGACCATCTCTGGTCCCACGAGTGCTGACTCCCCAGGGTCTGTCCAGCACAACGGTGATCTGCAGGGTCTGCCGTACAACGCCTCGTATGGTGCCATCCCGATGGTGGAGTGGTAGCTGTTGTTGTACGCGAACTCCACCAAGGGTAGGTGGTCCTCCCAGCTGCGACCAAAGTCGAGAACACATGCACGGAGCATGTCCTCAAGTGTCTGTATGGTCCTCTCCGTCTGTCCATCCGTCTGAGGGTGGAAGGCTGTGCTCAGATGGAGCCGCGTCCCGAACGCCT
The DNA here is from genome assembly GCA_963277665.1 of Viscum album. NCBI lineage: Eukaryota > Viridiplantae > Streptophyta > Magnoliopsida > Santalales > Viscaceae > Viscum > Viscum album. The sequence goes on along the minus strand of OY728156.1, from coordinate 1,225,762,346 downwards.
CCTGCAACCCCTTCCAAAGCCTGGAAGTGAAACGAGCATCTCGATCGGAGACGATAGACGATGGCACACCGTGAAGCCGTACGATCTCCTGGACGTAAAGACGTCCCAAGCCCTCTACTGAGCCCTGCTCTCTGATGGGTAAGAAGTGTGCCGACTTGGTGAGTCGGTCGACAATCACCCAAATGGAGTCGTGACCTCTGGAAGTGCGTGGAAGTCCAGTCACGAAGTCCATAGATATGCTATCCCACTTCCATTCCGGGACCTCCAAGGGCTGTACCAAGCCTGCTGGTACCTGGTGCTCTGCCTTCACCTGCTGGCAGGTGAGGCATCGTGAAACGAACTCTGCCACAGCTTTCTTCATGCCCGGCCACCAGTGCTGTCGCCTGAGATCCTGGTACATCTTCGCCACTCCGGGATGTACCGCCAAGGGAGAAGTGTGAAACTCTCTCAGCACCTCCTCTCGTAAAGCAACTGGTACGAAGGTACGCCCTCTGAAAAGGATGTCGTGCTCTGCTCCAAGGGAGAAACCATCAGGCGCCTGACCTGAGGATATCAGTGCACGCCGGGTCTCACAGTCAGCGTCCTCACGCTGAGCCTCTCTGACCCGCTGCAGAAGTGGAGGAGAGACTGTGAGAGACTGAAGAAAGGCTGCTCCGTCTCTATCCACGAAGGACATCTGCAAGGAGGCTAGCTGCTCCGTCGCCTCCTCAAGTAGCTGAATGCCCGTCCTCCTGCTGAGGGCATCGGCCACCACGTTCCCCTTCCCAGGAGCATAGACTATCTCAAAGTCATAGTCCTGGAGGAACTCAAGCCATCTCCGCTGTCTCAGGTTCAGGTCCTTCTGAGAGAAGATATACCTGAGACTCTGGTGGTCAGAAAAGACTGTGAAGCGCTCGCCCATCAGATAGTGCCGCCACGTCTTCAGAGCGAAGACCACTGCTGCTAACTCCAGGTCATGAGTGGCGTAGTTCTGCTCATGCGGCCTCAACTGACGTGATCCGTAGGCGATCACGGCCCGCTCCTGCATCAGGACGCACCCGAGTCCAGTCTCTGATGTGTCGCAGTAAACTACGTATCCAACTCCCTCCTCAGGCAACCTCAAGATAGGTGCGTTGGTCAATCTCTGTCTCAGCTCCTGGAAGCTCTGCTGACATCTGTCTGACCACACGAAGGGTTTCCCCTTCTTCGTCAAGGCTGAGAGTGGTGCTGCAACTCTGGAGAAGTCTGGCACGAATCTCCGATAGTATCCCGCTAGGCCCAAGAAGCTCCGCACCTCTGTCACGCTCCTGGGTGGCTCCCAAGCTAGCACTGCCTCGATCTTCGCGGGATCCACTGCAACTCCCGCCTCAGAAATGACGTGCCCCAAGAAATGGACCTCACGCAACCAGAACTGGCATTTTGAGAGCTTGCCATAAAGCTGGTGCTCTCGGAGTGTGTCTAGCACAACTCGCAGGTGGTAGGCATGCTCCTCCTCAGTCGTCGAGTATACCAAAATGTCGTCAATGAAGACAACGACAAATCGGTCGAGGTATGGCTGGAAGATCCTGTTCATGAGGCTCATGAACACTGCTGGAGCATTGGTTACGCCGAACGGCATAACCAAGAACTCATAATGGCCATACCGACACCTGAAGGCCGTCTTCTGCACGTCCTCGTCTCGAACTCTGAGCTGATGATAGCCTGACCGGAGGTCTATCTTCGAGAACCACCGCGCTCCCTTGAGCTGATCGAAGAGGTCATCAATCCGTGGCAGCGGATACTTGTTCCTCACTGTCACCTGGTTCAGGCGACGATAGTCGACACATAGTCGCAAGCTCCCGTCCGCCTTCTTGGCGAACAAAATCGGGGAAGCCCAGGGTGAAACACTGGGTCAGATAAACCCCTTGCTCTGCAAGTCCTCCAACTGTGCCCGCAGCTCTCGAAGCTCGGCGGGGGCCATCCGATATGCTGGAGTAGATATCGGGGCTGTCCCGGGGTACAAGTCGATGTAAAAGTCTACCTCTCTACGAGGAGGTAGCCCTGGAACGTCGTCGGGAAAGACGTCCACGTACTGGTCCACCACTGCAGGAAAAGCCGGACTCCGCACGTCCACTGCTCCTAGGATGAGGCTAGCCAACTGATGTGAGATGGGCTGCACTCTCCTCCGCGGAAGTCCATCCTGTGCTGCAAAGGTTCCCTTCTCACCGGTGAAGGTAAACCTGCTCCCGTCGGTACGAACACATCGCACCTTGCGCCTAAAATAGTCGATCTGGGCATGAACCGTGGATAGCCAATCCATGCCCAAGATGACGTCGTAAGGCCTCGACGCCGCTACAAGGAGATCCCAGCCGAAGCTCTCGCCTCCTAGAGTAAGCTCACATTGCCGGCACCAGTGTGTAATCGTCGAGTCCGCTCCCGTAGGAGTTTCTAGCCGTAAGGATCGAGCCAACGGCTCAGTCGGAATCTCCGAGCTCCGAACAAGGGCAGAGGCTATGAAAGAGTGACTCGCTCCTGTGTCTATAAGTACTGCAGCAAGGGTGGAATAGACACAGATCGTACCTCGAATCATCTCTGGCATGTCGGGGTCGTAGGCCTCCACTGCCTGGAGCTGGGCCTGTCTCTGCCCGCCAGCTCCCTGTGGTCGAGGTGGCCCTCCTGGTGGTGGTGGGGGTAGAGCCTGGAAGCGTCGCCCACCACCCGCTGCTCGGCCAGCTCCTCTGCCTCGTCCGCCTCCTCCCTGCGGACCGCCACGGTCGACCCTCTGCCTCTGCCTGGGTGGCCCCTCCACCGTCTGCTGCTCCTCTGGTCGGCGAGTCGGGCAGTCACGAGCCATGTGACCCTGCCCGCCGCAAGAGTAGCACAGCCTGCCTCTCGAAAGGCTGGCACTCCGCTGTGTGCCCTGCACCGCTGAGCCGGTGTCCTGAGGCCGTCTGCGAGGGGGTCTGGTCTGCCTGGACCCGTGAGTCATCCGTCGGCTACCAGCTGCCGATGACTCAGCTACCTGCCGCCCTGCGCTAGGTCTCGCCGCTGAAGAAGGCTCTGCCAGGAAGCTCTCGATCAGGAGGGCTCGCTCCAGCACTCCCGCCTGGGTCGGAATGCTGAGGGAGATCAGCGACGCACGAATCTCCTGTCGCAAGCCCTGCTCGAAGGTCCGGGCCCGGAAGAAGGGGTCCCGTACCATGTCGGTCGAGTAGCGAGATAGGTCCGTGAACCTCGCCGCGTACTGAGCGACCGTCATGCTGCCCTGGCGCAGCTGGAGAAGCTCCTGGATGCGCACCGCTCGGAGGGTGGCTGGGACGAACTCAGAGCGGAAGAGGCTCTCGAAGTCCGCCCAGAGCAAGGATGCCTCATCGTGAACCTGGAGCATCAGGCTCCACCATCGTCCTGCCGCCGCCTGCAGGAGGCTCGCTGCGAGGATCACCATGAGATCCGCTGGTGTCCTCACTAGCCTGAAGATCCGTACCACCGCCTCTAGCCAGTCCTCGGCGGCCTGGGGGTCCGCCTCACCGCGAAACCTGGGCGGTCGCTGGCTCTGGAACTCGTGCAGTGCCCTGAGGCGATGTGCATCGTCGGCGTCTGGTACTGGAAGCATCGGTGGCTCGGCGGGTAAGGCTACCGCCGGTGCCACTGCTGGCAAAGGGCCCTGCACCGAGGCCTCGTCGCTCGGTGGGCTGCCGTCGCGCCCTACACTCGGAACCCTAGCTGGCAGTCGTCGCGGGGCCATCCTGAAAAGGAGAACAAGAGCACCACAGTCAGAACAGTATACCTGGTGAGCTGGCACAAGTAATCACAAGGAAAACTTGAGACTTTCATAAAGCAGATCAGTATACCCGGTGAGCTGACATAAGTAATCACAAAGAAAACTTGAAACGTACACGCAATCAATGTTTTCATGCATTAAGTCGGAAATCAGGAGTCAGGGTCCTGGTGTATGGATACGTCGGCCGCCGCACCAACACCGGGCTCCCTGAACTGATAACCACACTCAATACACTAAACACTATTGCTTCACATAGAAAGAAAGGACGATCAGAGTCTGCGGTAGAACCGACCGCCTCTGATACCAATTTGTCACGACCCGTCCTCGGGGCCCGTGCCGTGACTACCCCAAGCCCGCCTTCCATAGGCCAGGGGCTGGCGACTAGCACCAAGGCGTAAAATCCCAGTAAACAGGGAAGGCATTGCCTTTATAAGTAACAACCACACAGAGTCAGCAAGCGGAAAGTAAAGTGCAGAAAGTAAAGGGGGCCGGAAATACAAGCCCAACTGTAAAGTACAACTGAAAAGAAAAACAGCAACTGAAGAAAAGACGGCGGCCTCGTGTCGTCCACTGGCAATCCCACCTGAAGGGTGGGTACAGATAGCCTCCAGGCTCCTCGGGTCCCACGTCCGCTCCGAGCACGTCCCGACCAGTGGTCCACCTCCAGGTACCGTCCTGCTCCACGCCCCAACCGTGATCAGCGCTGTCCGTCGTCTGCAACCAACACAACAAGGTGCGGGCATAGCCCGTGCAGGGGTGAGTACAACTACTCAGTAAGGACCCCGAGACCCCCGAAGGTCTCCCGAAATCCACAAAGGATATAGCACAAAAGAAAGATGCAATCACGAAGTAACATCTGACCCGACTTAGGTATATGCCCATACATATACCTAAGTCCCCACTTCTAGCTCTGTTCACGAGCTCAAGAACAACTCAATCCACAAAGGAAAGCAAGACTCAAATCCACAAGGAGAGTAAACAGTAAATCCACAAAGGATAGTTCAACACAATCCACAAAGGAGAGTAAATAGTAAATCCACATAGGATAGTTCAACACAATCCACAAAGGAGAGTAACATAAGATTCAGCTCAACCAGGTATACTTTTTCAGATGACGTCAAAGATGATCACTGATCCATCTAAGTCGTCGGACCCACGAAGGATCGATAGGTACTAACCCCCGCAGAAGACCCACACAGGATCGGGCTCACACAGAACCTGTAGGCAGTGGCTCACACAGAACCGGTAGGCAGTGGCTCACACAGAACCGGTAGTAGGACCCACAAAGGATCGGGCACTGATCCGCGTAGGATCGCTGAGTGCAGTAGTCGACGCAGTCCACTGAGGATCTCTGCACAGTCGTCGCCGCAGTCCACGAAGGATCTCTGCTCTGCCGTCGTCGCAGTCCACGGAGGATCTCTGCTCTGCCGTCGTCGCAGTCCACGGAGGATCTCTGCTCTGCCGTCGTCGCAGTCCACGGAGGATCTCTGCTCTGTCGTCGAGGTCACAGCCAGCGCTAGGGTTCCCGCACGAAGCGAGCTCGTTTAGGAGGGTCCGCTCCACGAGCCGAGGGGCTGATACATCAACTGACACGTAGTCCGAAGTTGATGTATCCAAAAGTTCCGTATCGACAACAGGATCTCAACGCGACAGACGGCGCGTCAATCGGACGCCCGGTCTGAGAGTTATTGGCATTTTCGTCCCAGGGGCCCGGTTGGTTTTTAGGGCAAAACCAACCCGACCGTACTCCGCCTGTATCCGATCCTCGGGCGGAGTATGCCAAAAGTTCCGTCTCACTTAGAGGAAACTACCACAGCTGACGGTACGTCGTTCGGACGTCCGTAGCTCAAGTTATGAGCGTTTCCGCTCCGAGGGCCCGGTTGGTTTCGTGTACGAACCAACCCGGCCGAACCCAATGTCTTCCTAAACCTTGAGTATAATATACCGAAACGACCGTCTCGATCCAGGGATCGCGTAGCCGCTGACGGTTCGTCAATCGGAGGTCCCAGGCCCAAGATATGGGCGAAAGACCGTAGAGGGCCCGAAACGGGGGGGTACTGGGCCCGGGGCGACCCAGCCCGAACCCCCCACTGGGGTCGGCCGAACCGGGTCGGCCCGAACCGGGTCGGCCCGACCCGGCCCGAACCGGCTCGGCCGGGTCCGGTCCGGCCTGGGCGCGGCCCGGCCGACCGGACCGGCCGGCTCGGTCTTCGGCCGAGCGGCCGAAGAGCCGCCGCCGCGGGGTTGAACCCGCGGCTTGAGAGAAACCGCGGCCCCGCGGGGGGCCGCCTGTCACGCGGACGCGGCCGGGCCGCCGCGTCCGTCCCGGTTCCGCGCGGCCGCGGAACCGGCTGCCGCCGCCGCCGCGGCTTCAGCCGCGGCGGAAGGTTTCCACGGCGGCGCGCCTGGCGCCGCCGCCTCCGGTCGCCGGCGCCGCCGCCTCCTTCCGCGGGCCGCCGGAGATGCTCCGGTGGCCCGATTTCTTTCCCGTCTGCGCCGATGCTCCTCCCGGGGGACGATCTTCACTGCGGAGCCAACAAATTGCCCTTGCCGCACGGTTTGTCGACGTCCGCCAAATCCGCACAACCAAAATAGATCGGCGGAGGGTTGCCGGGTCTTGTTCGTTAGACCCGCACCCTCCGCGTTAGTCATAATCCACGGGAGGAACAATAAAACAATCAACAACAATTTTAAATGTTAAAATTGTTCGAAGATCATGCTTCTTTACTTTAAAAGAAATAAATCACGGGAAGGAAAATATTCCAATCAACCCTTACCTTATCGTCGCGTCGGATGAGGGGTCGTCGCGGAATTGCTCGTCGCGGAAGATGGAGATCGCCGCGTCGTCGCGGAATCGCTCGTCGCGTCACCAATCTCCGGATCAAGATCAACGGATTTAATTAGTTTAAATCCGTTGATATTGAAATTAAAAAGGGAGAAGAAAAGATCTGATTCTCACCTTTGTTGCCGAACGAGGGTCGGCCGCGGAAGAAGAGGCGTCGCCGAAGAACGTCGCGGGTAGATCTCGTCGACGTCGCAGATCTTGGTGTGCGTCGTCGAATTCCGGTCGCCGGTGTTCTTCGCGTTCTTCGCGTTCTTCGCGTTCTTCGCGTTCTTCGCGGAGAGGGTGGAGGAACGAAGATTCTTTCAAATCCTTTCCAAGGATTTTTAGGTTGGTCTTATTTTATAAACATGCCAACACGAAACCGGTTAAGAAACGATCCATCAATTCGTTGAATTAATTCAACGAAAGAAACGACCCATTTAATTCACGAAGAAACAGTCCATTTAATTCACGAAATAAACCGCCCAATTAAATGGTCTGTTAAGAATTAAAGAAAACGCGTCGGTTGACTTTTCAGTTACTTTGACGGGTTTTCGCGGGTGTGTTACTTAGCGAAAGAAACGGCGGGGCTCGTGCGGGCCCCACCGCACAAATATCCTACGAAGAGGGTAGGATATTTCTGGATATCATCCTATCCAGTTCAACTCAGTTCAAGCCGTCTTAAAGTGACTTCGAGTGGCTTCCAAGCAGCTTAAGTGAAATAAAATAAAGTTGTCGCACAAAATTTATTTTATTTCTGACTTAAAGCCGCAAAATCTTAAAACCACGTCTGAGCAAACGCAACTCCGGAAGAGGCGTTTCTAAGCAAATACCGGCGCTGCGATTTCATCGGTGCCCTCAGAATTCGATTCCGGGCACCGGTTCAAAAGATAGAAAAACCCGCTCGTCCGTTCACTGAACGTACCCGAGCCAAACTTCGGAAATTGATTCCGGGCACACCGGGCCTCGGAATCAGGTGCCGTCTGAAGCTGCGCTCTTGTAAAATTCCAAAGAAAATTAAGAAAAAAATTTCCTTGAAATTTGCGGGTCTTTACAGTCTTGGAGGAAAATCAGGTTCCCCTCCATGTTCTATAGAGGCATCCTCCTCAGCATCATGGTCACTGTATTGATGTTCCTCCTCATCAGGTCCTAGACCTGGATCTCTCTTATTTCTTGGACGATTTGGATGCTCAACAGGGTTAAATTTATCATAAACGTTTTCATCATTATTTACCCATTCCGTTTTCCATGGGTTCCAACCAATATTTATGTACTTACAAACTTATTTTGTAATAAAAAAGTAGTCTCTCACAACCACTATCTCATCCTGAGACTCAGCCACACCATTTATCATGATCATCAAAGAAATCTGCTTTGAAAAGAATAGAGCATTTGTTTTTGACTTTGGACTCATCATATCTTCAATTTGAATCATCAGAAGCCTACACAGATTTACTTTGACACTATGCCTTATAAAATACAACAAGAATATATCTTGGAATATGAGGGTTGAAAAATCCCCTCTTCTTGAACATAACACATGCTGGATAAATTTGAACAGAAAGCTGTTTTCTCCATCAATTTCTGTAGAAACTAATTTTCTTGGTGAGCCATATCTAGTGAGCTCTTCCAAAGTAGTTTCATACTCAAAAATGTCATTGGTAGACGGTACTGATGTTGAGGAATATCCAAACTCACCCTCGTGTTGAACATTCAAATAGTTATCCCCATCAATAGAAGAAAAATATATTATCTTTCTATTCACAATAAATACCATTATGTTCTAACCTTTTGATTTCTCAAAATGTACAAACTTATATAATTCCTTTACCAGTTTCAGATAATAAGGACCATTGTTATTCAAAAAACATTCAATCCACCCGTGTTCCTTCAATATCGTTAAAATAAATGATATGCTAGGCATGATCCATTCTATGTAGAGTTCTTTCTCGATTACGATATTTCTTTTCAATAAGTGCAGGTTTACTGCACTCTTCTCATGACTTTTTCCACTTACACTACCTTCATATCCTTTTTTCTTTCTATTTTCACTCCGCGCATCACCTTCATCTTTTACTACCGGCCTTTTTACTCTTTCCATTTCAGAATCGAAGGACTTAGGGTTCACAATAAATGCGGGGTTCAAGAAGTAAGGTTTTATGTGAATAGAGTTCGAGGTGGATTGAAATTTGACTTAGACTTAATTTTTATCATTTAGGAATCATGATGTAATAAAAAAATAAATACGTTCAAAACAATAATGGTTTCGGCTAAAAACATAATATTCAGGCAGTGAAAAACATATATGTGACAACTACCCCTGATAATCCTAATAGTGAGGTTTCTTTAATGGTGAGGTCTCTCTAACGGTGAGGTCTCTATAATTGTGTGGTCTCACTAACGGAGAGGTCTCTCTAATGGTTAGGATTCACTATTGGTGCGGTTTATGGAATGCTTATCATTCCTAACTCATGTCTAATGTAATTTAATCATTCTGAACATAATGTCTTGTTGAATATGTCAGCTAATTTATCTTCAATGCCTATAAATTCAAGAGTAATATCAACCATTTCATAGTGATACCTCAAAAAGTGATTCCTTACATCAATGTGTTTAGTCCTAGAGTGAGATATATGATTCTTAGAGATATTGATTGTACTACTGTTATCATAGTTTATAGATACATGCCTATGTTGATATCCATAGTCCAACAATGTATGTTTCATCCACAAAACTTGTGTACAACAACTTCCAATAGCAATATATTCTACTTAAGCAATAGACAATGCAACAGAATTCTACATTTTACTACACCAAGATACTAAGGACTTACCTAGAATATGACATGTTCCAGAACTTCTCTTCCTATCTAACTTGAAACCAGCAATGTCATCATCTGAATAACTTATTGAATCGAGTGATTGACCTTTTGGATAGAATAATCATAATTTAGTAGTATGATTAAGATATTTGAAAATCCATTTAACCGCAAGAAAGTGTGACGCATTTGGATAAGCTTAAAATCTTGCACACATACACACACTAAACATAATTGTCACGACCCGCCCTCGGGGTCCGTGCCGTGACTACCCCAAGCCCGCCTTCCATAGGCCAGGGGCTGGCGACTAGCACCAAGGCGTAAATCCCGGTAAAAAGGGAAGGCATTGCCTTTGTAAAGTAAACAAACACCACAGAGTAAGAAAGCGGAAAGTAAACACTAAGCAAAAGCAGAGTACAACTGAAAGTGCGGAAAAGTAAATGGGCCAGTATACAAACCCAAACTGAAAGTAAAGTACAACTCGAAAGGGAAAACATCAACTAAAAAGTAAAAGCCGCTACACCGAGTTGTCCACTGGAAATCCCACCTGAAGGGTGGGTACAGATAGCTCCACGGGTCCCGCCGTCCTCTCCGAGTACGTCCCGCCCAGTGGTCCACCTCCAGGTATCGTCCTGCTCTGCAAGCCTCAGCTAAGATCAACGATGTCCGTCGTCTGCAACCGACACAACGTAGTGCGGGCAAAGCCCGTGCAGGGGTGAGTATAAGCTACACAGTAGGGACCCCGAGACCCCTGAAGGTCTCTCAAATCCACAAAGGATAAACCACGAAGAAAGGTACAATCACGAAGTAACAACCGACACTGCTTAGGTATATGCCCATACATATACCTAAGTCATCAATTTCAAATACACTCCAACCTCCGAGCCCAAGTACAACTTAGTCCACACAGGAATGTAAACGTATTCCACATAGGAAAGCAAAACGTAATCCACACAGGATAGCACAACACAATCCACACAGGAAAGTAACAGGATTCAGCTCACACAGGATTTTCATTATCAAAAATGTAACTACTGAAGAGCCCCATCTCTGAAGTGTACAGTGTCCTGTCATGACTCCGAGATACTGCTCACTAACCTAAGACTGCTAGGGTACTCCTCCTGTCGAGTACCGCGGGTCTGCCGCCAACTACCGGGCGCTCCGTCCGCTGAGGGTCTGCTGCCAAATACCGGGCGGTCACCCAAATAGCCTACAGAGGTACTCCTCCAGTCGAGTACAGCGGGTCTGCTGCCAACTACCAGGCGCTCCATCCGCCTTGGGTCTACCGCCAAATACCGGGCGCTCCGTCCACTGGGCTAGTCGACTCACTCCAAGTCGAGTCGGTCGAGCAGTCTTCAGGTCTCAGCCGGCTACACGGTCTCCGTACTCCGTACGCTCGTCTCCAGTATCGCGGGTCTGCCGCTACAACCAAGCGCACCACCTCTATCGAGTAAAACAGAAGATTCAGCTCACACAGGTATACTTCTTCGGATGATGATAAAGCTGATCACTGAACCATCTAAGTCGTCGAACCCACGAAGGATCGATAAGTACTAACCCCCGCAGTGACCTACACAGGATCGGACCCACACAGGATCGGGCCCACGTAGGACCTGTAGCACTGATCCACGTAGGATCGCTGAGTGCAGTAGTCGTCGCAGTCCACTGCGGATCTCTGCACAGTCGTCGCCGCAGTCCACTGAGGATCTTTGCATGGTCGTCGTCGGAATCCACGGAGGATCTCTGCACAATCGTCGCTGTCGGAGAAGCAGTCGCAGCCAACACTAGGGTTCCCGCACACAGCAAGCTCATTCGGAGGGTCCGCTCCACGATCCGAGAGGCTGATACATCAACTGTCACAAAGTCCAGAGTTGATGTATCCAAAAGTTCTGTATCGTCAACTAGAACTCAACGCAACAGACGGCGCGTCGATCGAACGCCCGGTCTGAGAGTTATTGGCTTTTTCGTCCCCGGGGCCCGGTTGGTTTTTAAGGCAAAACCAACCCGACCGTACTCCACCTGCGTCCAAACCTCGGGCGGAGCATGACAAAAGAACCGTCTCACTAATAGGAACACTACAAAACTGACGGCACGTCAATCGGACATCCGTAGCTCAAGATATGAGCGTTTCCGCTCCGAAGGCCCGGTTGGTTTCGTGAACGAACCAACCCGGCCGAACTCAAACTGTTCCGAAACTTTGAGTGCGATATACCGAAACGACCGTCTCGATCCAAGGATCGCGTTTCCACGGACGGTTCGTCATTCGGAGGTCCGTGGCTCATGTTATGGCCAAAACACCGAAACTGATTCGAAACGGGGGGTCCGGGTCCGGGCCGACCCGGCCCGACCCCCCCTGGGTCGGCCCGAACCGGGTCGGCCCGACCCGGGTCCGACCCGGCGCGGCGGCACGGCAGCCTGGTGGCACGGCGGCCTGGCGCCGCATGGAGGCAGCGCGCGGGGGGGCAAGGCCCCCCGCTTCTTGGAGTGGCGGCGCGACAATCAGGCCGCGCCCCTTTGTCAACAACGACCCCCCTCCTGGGGGCCTGCTTCGTGGAAAAACTGGGGGGCCGCCTGCCCCCCCCCCCCCCTCAAAGAACCCCCCCCCCCCTCGTGGGGGGCCTGCAATGAAGCGAATCGGGGGGCCGCCTGCCCCCTCAAGGAAACCGCCCCCCTCATAAATGAGGGGGGTTTTAGAGCTGGCAGGGGGAATTTATTTTCCCCGGCCTTTGACCTTCCGGCCGGCCAACTGCCAGCCGGTTTTCTCCAACGGGACCGGAAAACCAGTCCCCATTCCGGCTCCCGACGCCGGCGGCCCGGCCGCCGGTCTTCTCGTCCCACCGCGGCCCGGAACCGGCCGCAGTGTTCGTCGTCCGGCGCGGTGCGACAACACCGCGCCCCTCCGCCGCGCCTTCGATTCCCCTTGACGCGGCGCGACGGCGTCGCGTTCTTGATGATTCTTCCACGGCGCGGCGCGACGGCACCACGCAATATAATCGGGCGAAAAACCGCGTGGTGCGACGGCACCACGCCACCTTGTTTCATCCGCAATATAAAACATCAAGAACGAAGGAGGGGGTTCGGCCGTGTTCAGGCGGTCCGGCCCCCTCACGTTAAACAATATCACATATTTAAGAATCTTCACATTAGACATGCTAGAACCACGATCAAGGATAAATAAACAAACAAATAACAACAACCCCTACCTTGAAAATTGACGTCGCACGTCGGTTATCGCGGAGAAAGGCGTCGCGGCGTCGGATGCAGATTCCGTGGACGTCGGGGTGCGTCCGAGGAGGAAACGACATCTCTTCCCTTGTCGCTAAGATGAAGAAGAGAGGTACGTTGTCGTCGGCGATGATCACCAGGGTCGGCGACTTCTCCCTTGTCGAGGAGGAAGATGAAGACGGAAGAATCCGGGACGCCGAGTCTCAAAGGTCGTGGGATCGATGTTCCTTGACGGAGAAGAACCGTTCTTCACGTTCTTCGTTGAAGACGAAGAAGATCTTCAAATCTCTCAACGATTCTCCCAATCCTCTCAAGTAACAAAGGAACTAGCCCAAAAATAAATTAAGCTTACTTTTAATTTATTAACACAACCCAACCTTTGAAATTCAAGAGTTTGAATTTCAAAAACTCAAAATTAAACTCACTTATTTATTATACATGAGTTGTATAATTAAATAAATGTTAAGTTAACAAGCCTTTAAGAGGGAGAGAGGGGAGTTAGGGAGAAGAGGAAAAGTTTAGGGTTCGTGTGGGCCCCACCACACTTAATCCTCTCAAGGGAGGTTAAGTGGGTGTGGGTCCCACCCCTAACTTCCTTTGAGAGAAGTTAACCAACAAGTTTAAATAAAAATTTGTAATCCAAAATTTTTATTAAACTTATTCTAAAATCCCAAAAACTAACTCTCAACCCGAAATAAACGCAACCCCAGAAAAGGTCTCCTTCAGCGAATATCGGCGCTGCGAGTTCATCGGTGCCCTCAGATTTCAATTCCTAGCACCGGATCAAAAGTTAGAAATTCACGCTCGTTCGTTCACTGAACGTACACGAGCCAAACTTTGGAAATTGATTCCGGGCACTCTGGGACTCGGAATTAGGTGCCGTCGGAAACCACGCTCTTGTAAAAATCCAAAGAAAATTAAGAAAAAAAAATTCCCTTGAATTTTACGGGTCTTTACATTACTCCCACCTCAGGGAATTACGTCCCCGTAAAGATACATCAAAAACTAGGGAAACAAATGAGGGTACTGAGCACGCATCTGAGCCTCCCACTCCCATGTACTCTCCTGGAGATTCCCGTGATGCCATCTGATGCGCACAAGAGGAATCGATCGCCCACGCAGGACCCGCTCCTGTCGATCCTCTATCTCCACCGGGACCTCCGTAAAAGTCTCCCCATCGTCAACGTCAATCTCCCCATGGTCAATGATGTGCGTCGGGTCGTGCACGTATCTCCTCAGTTGAGACACGTGGAAGACGTCGTGCACCCGGTGCAAATGAGGTGGTAGAGCCAGGCGATAAGCCACCTCACCAATCCTGCTGAGGACCTAGAAGGGTCCGATGAAGCGCGGAGATAACATGCCGCCTCGTCCAAATCTCCGAATACCACGTCGAGGTGAGACCCGCAAGAAGACGTGGTTGCCATCCTCGAACTCTAGTGGCCTCCGCCTCTTGTCAGCGTATGACTTCTGCCAGCTTTGTGCTGTCCTCATCCGCTCCTGGATGACCTGGACCTTCTCTGTCGTGGCCTGGACCATCTCCGGTCCCACCAGAGTTGCAAGATTTCTTGTTGGCCGATAAGAGAAATCTAGTCCCATCCCCTGGATGAACCACATTCTTTGCCTAATACAGTCAATCCTAACATGGATGATACTAATCCATACCAAGGATGACGTCGTAAGGCCTCGACGCTACTACTAAGAGATTCAACCGTTACTCTCGCCTCCAAGGGTTGAGTCACACTGTCGGCATCAGTGTGTGGTAACTGGGTCTCCTCCAGTAGATGTCTCACAAGTGAGGGTCAAGTCAACAGCCAAAACTGGAACCTCTTAGTAACATCACGAAAGAGGATAGGAACGAAAATATCACAAAGGTATGCGTCTCTTATTATTGCAGCTCATAATACAAGATGCTACACAAATGCAACAAGGAACCAGAAGTACAAAGGAAGTATCCACTAGTTCTGCTCCTGTCCATCGGCTCCCAGAGCTCCATGTTCAAAGGCCTCGGCTGCCTGAAGCTAAGCTCTCGCATGTTCACCAACTCCCTGCGGTCGGGGTGGACCTCCTGGTGGTGGTGGTGGCAGAGCCTCAAAGCGTCGCCCACCACCGGCTGCTCATCCAGCTCCTCTGCCTCGTCCGCCTCCTCCCTGCGGACCACCACGGTCGAACCTCTGCCTCTGCCTGGGAGGTTCTTCACTTAACTGCTGATCATCAGCATGGCGGGTCGGACAGTCACGAGCCATGTGACCAATCCCGCCACAGGAGTAACACTGCCCACTCTCGGCACACCTGGCTCTGACTCCACCCCGGCATCCCCGCACAACTGAGCCTGAGTCGTGCAGTCGGCCACTGGTAGGTCTGGTCTGCCTGGAACCCTGAGTCATCCGTCGGCTACCTGTTTCCGAAGACTCCGCTATCTGCCGCCCTGTGGTAGGTCGCTGTGCTGGTGTAGACTCAGCAAGGAAGCTCTCGATCAGAAGGGCCCTCTCCAGTACTCCTGTCTGAGTCGGTATGATGAGGGAGATCAGCGATGCCCTGATCTCGAGTCTCAAACCCTACTCGAAGGTCCGGGCCCGGAAGAATGGGTCTCGTACCATGTTGGTCGAGTAGCGTGAGATATCGGTAAATCTCGCCGAGTACTAAGCGACCGTCATGCTGCCATGCCGCAGCTGAAGAAGCTCCTGGATACGCACCGCACGAAGGGTGGCTGGGACGAACTCCGAGCGGAAGAGGCTCTCAAAGTCCGTCCAAAGTAGAGATGCCTCATCGTGCACCTGGAGAATCAAGCTCCACCATCGTCCTGCTGTTGCGTGTAGTAGGCTCGCAGCGAGGATCACCATGAGGTCTGCTGGTGTCCTCACTATCCTAAACACTCGTACCACTGCCTCCAGCTAGTCCTCTGCTGCCTGGGGATCCGTCTCCCCACGAAACCTGGGCGGTCGCTGGCACTGAAACTCATGCAGTGCGCTGAGGCGACGTGCATCGCCAGCGGCTGGTGCTGGAAGCATCGGGGGCTCGGCGGGTAGAGCTACTGTCGGTGCCACTACTGACAAAGGGCCCTGCACCGAGGCCTCGTCGCTCGGTGGGATTTCGTCACGCTCGACTCTCAGAACCCTAGCTGGCTGCCGTCGTGGGGCCATCCTGAATAGGAAACAGGTGCACCACGGTCAAACAGTATACCTGGTGAGATGACATAATGAAATCACAAAGAAAACTTTGAAACACACACGCAATCAATGATTTCGTGCATTAAGTCGGGAATCAGAAGTCAGCATCCTGGTGTACGGATACGTCGGCCGCCGCACCAACACTGGACTCCCTGGACTGATAACCACACTCAATACGCTAAACATTATTGCTTTACATAGAAACGATGAGAGATCGCGGTAGAACCGAACTCCTCTGATACCAATTTGTCACGACCCGCCCTCGGGGTCCGTGTCGTGACTACCCCAAGCCCGACTTCCATAGGCCAGGGGCTGGCGACTAGCACCAAGGCGTAAATCCCGATAAAAAGGGAAGGCATTGCCTTTGTAAAGTAAACAAACACCACAGAGTAAGCAAGCGGAAAGTAAACACTAAGAAAAAGCAGAGTACAACTGGAAGTGCGGAAAAGTAAATGGGCTAGTATACAAACCCAAACTGAAAGTAAAGTACAACTCGAAAGGGAAAACAACAACTAAAAAGTAAAATCTGCTACACCAAGTTGTCCACTGGAAATCCCACCTGAAGGGTGGGTACAGATAGCTCCACTGCTCCACGGGTCCCGCCATCCTCTCCGAGTACATCCCGCCCAGTGGTCCACCTCCAGGTACCGTCCTTCTCTGCAAGCCTCAGCTAAGATCAACGATGTCCGTCGTCTGCAACCAACACAACGTAGTGCAGGCAAAGCCCGTGCTGGGGTGAGTATAAGCTACTCAGTAGGGACCCCGAGACCCCTGAAGGTCTCTCAAATCCACAAAGGATAAACCACGAAGAAAGGTACAATCACGAAGTAACAACCGACACTGCTTAGGTATATGCCCATACATATACCTAAGTCATCAATTTCAAATACGCTCCAACCTCCGAGCCCAAGTACAACTCAGTCCACACAGGAAAGTAAACGTATTCCACACAGGAAAGCAAAACCTAATCCACACAGGATAGCACAACACAATCCACACAGGAAAGTAACAGGATTCAGCTCACACAGGATTTTCATTATCAAAAACGTAACTACTGAAGAGCCCCATCTCTGAAGTGTACAGTGTCCTGTCATGACTCTGAGATACTGCTCACTAACCTAACACTGCTGAGGTACTCCTCCTGTCGAGTACCGCGGGTCTGCCGCCAACTACCGGGCGCTCCGTCCGCTGAGGGTCTGCTGCCAAATACCGGGCGCTCACCCAAATAGCCTACAGAGGTACTCCTCCAGTCGAGTACCGCGGGTCTGCTGCCAACTACCAGGCGCTCCTTCCGCCGTGGGTCTGCCGCCAAATACCGGGCGCTCCGTCCACTGGGCTAGTCGACTCACTCCAAGTCGAGTCGGTCGAGCAGTCTTCAGGTCTCAGCCGGCTACACGGTCTCCGTACTCCGTACGCTCGTCTCCAGTATCGCGGGTCTGCCGCTACAACCAAGAGCACCACCTCTATCGAGTAAAACCGAAGATTCCGCTCACACAGGTATACTTCTTCGGATGACGATAAAGATGATCACTGAACCATCTAAGTCGTCGGACCCATGAAGGATCGATAGGTACTAACCCCCGCAGTGACCTACACAGGATCGGGCCCACGCAGGACCTGTAGCACTGATCCACGTAGGATCGCTGAGTGCAGTAGTCATCGCAGTCCACTGCGGATCTCTGCACAGTCGTCGCCGCAGTCCACTGAGGATCTCTGCATGGTCGTCGTCGGAGTCCACAGAGGATCTCTGCACAATCGTCGCTGTCGGAGAAGCAGTCGCAGCCAACACTAGGGTTCCCGCACACAGCAATCTCGTTCGGAGGGTCCGCTCCACAAGCCGAGAGGCTGATACATCAACTGTCACAAAGTCCAGAGTTGATGTATCCAAAAGTTCCGTATCGTCAACAGGAACTCAACGCAACAGACGGCGCGTCGATCGGACGCCCGGTCTGAGAGTTATTGGCTTTTTCGTCCCCGGGGCCCGGTTGGTTTTTAAGG
Source organism: Viscum album (assembly GCA_963277665.1). Classification (NCBI taxonomy): domain Eukaryota; kingdom Viridiplantae; phylum Streptophyta; class Magnoliopsida; order Santalales; family Viscaceae; genus Viscum; species Viscum album. The sequence goes on along the minus strand of OY728156.1, from coordinate 1,225,744,575 downwards.
CAAAACCAACCCGACCGTACTCCACCTGCGTCCAAATATCGGGCGGAGCATGCCAAAAGAACCGTCTCACTAAGAGGAACACAACAAAACTGACGACACGTCAATCGGACGTCCGTAGCTCAAGATATGAGTGTTTCCGCTCCGAAGGCCCGATTGGTTTCGTGAACGAACCAACCCGACCGAACTCAAAGTGTTCCGAAACTTTGAGTGCGATATACCGAAACGACCATCTCGATCCAAGGATCGCGTTGCCGGAGACGGTTCGTCATTCGGAGGTCCTTGGCTCATGTTATGGCCAAAAGACCGAAACTAATTTGAAACGGGGGGTCCGGGTCCGGGCCGACCCGGCCTAGCCGGCCGGCGGCACGGCGGCGCGGCAGCCTGGCGGCGCGGCGGCCTGGCGCCGCATGGAGGCAGCGCGCGGGGGGGCAAGGCCCCCCACTTCTTGGAGTGGCGGCGTGACAATCAGGCCGCGCCCCTTTGTCAACAACGGCCCCCCCTCTTGGGGGCCTGCTTCGTGGAAAAACCGGGGGGCCGCCTGCCCCCCCCCCCTCATGGGGGGCCTGCAATGAAGCGAACCGGGGGGCCGCCTGCCACCCTCAAGGAAACCGCCCCCCTCATAAATGAGGGGGGTTTTAGAGCTGGAAGGGGGAATTTATTTCCCCCGGCCTTTGACCTTCCGGTCGGCCAACTGCCGGCCGGTTTTCTCCAACGGGACTTGAAAACCGGTCCCCATTCCGGCTCCCGACGCCGGCGGCCCGGCCGCCGGTCTTCTCGTCCCGCCGCGGCCCGGAACCAGCCGCGGTGTTCGTCGTCAGGCGCGGTGCGACGGCACCGCGCCCCTCCACCGTGCCTTCGATTCCCCTTGACGCGGCGCGATGGTGTCGCGTTCTTGAAGATTCTTCCACGGCGCGGTGCGACGACGCCGCACAATATAATCGGGCGAAAAACTGTGTGGTGCGATGACACCACGCCACCTTGTTTCATCCGCAATATAAAACATCAAGAACGAAGGAGGGGGTTCGGCCGTGTTCATGCGGTCCGGCCCCCTCACGTTAAACAATATCACATATTTAAGAATATTCACATTAGACATGCTAGAACCACGATCAAGGATAAATAAACAAACAAATAACAACAACCCCTACCTTGAAAATTGACGTCGCACGTCGGTTATCACGGAGAAAGGCGTCGCGGCGTCAGATGCAGATTCCGTGGATGTCGGGGTGCGTCCGAGGAGGAAACGACGTCTCTTCACTGGTCTCTAAGATGAAGAAGATAGGTACGTTGTCGTCGGCGATGATCACCACGGTCGGCGACTTCTCCCTTGTCGAGGAGGAAGATGAAGACGGAAGAATCCGGGACGCCGAGTCTCAAAGGTCGTGGGATCGGTGTTCCTTGACGGAGAAGAACCGTTCTTCACGTTCTTCATCAAAGACGAAGAAGATCTTCAAGACTCTCAACGATTCTCCCAATCCTCTCAAGTAACAAATTAACTAACCCAAAAATAAATTAAGCTTACTCTTAATTTATTAACACAACCCAACCTTTGAAATTCAAGAGTTTGAATTTCAAAAACTCAAAATTAAACTCACTTATTTATTATACATGAGTTGTATAATTATATAAATGTTAAGTTGACAAGCCTTTAAGAGAGAGAGAGGGGAGTTAGGGAGAAGAGGAAAAGTTTAGGGTTCGTGTGGGCCCCACCACAATTAATCCTCTCAAGGGAGGTTAAGTGGGTGTGGGTCCCACCCCTAACTTCCTTCAAGTGAAGTTAACCAACATGTTTAAATAAAAATTTGTAATCCAAAATTTTTATTTAACTTATTCTAAACTCCCAAAAACTAACTCTCAACCTGAAATAAACGCAACCCCGGAAAAGGTCTCCTTCAGCGAATATTGGCGCTGCGAGTTCATCGGTGCCCTCGGATTTCAATTCCGAGAACCGGATCAAAAGTTAGAAATTCCCGCTCGTTCGTTCACTGAACGTACCCGAGCCAAACTTTAGAAATTGATTCCGGGCACTCCGGGCCTCGGAATCAGGTGCCGTCAGAAACCGCGCTCTTGTAAAAATCCAAAGAAAATTAAGAAAAAAAATTCCCTTGAATTTTACGGGTCTTTACAATAATATCTAGTAAACTAGTAGTAATATAAAGTAAACTACCAATCGTACCTCTATAATTGGTTTGATCCACTACTTCCACAGTTTTATCTGCATCTAATTAACAAGTGGTACTCATAGGTGTATAACATTCCTTGTTACTATCCAAAACAAAATGTTTTAAAATATCCTTTGTATATTTACTTTGACTTCAAATAATACCATTTTGATTTTGAAAAACTTGAAATCCAAAAAAAATTATTTGAGTTCTCCCATTAAAATAATTTCAACTTCACTGTCCATACTCTTTGAAAAATCAACACACAAAGCATTTTTATAAGATACAAAAATAATATCATCAACATTGATTTTTTACTTTCAATACATCTTTGGATATCCTTTTGATAAAAAGAGTCAGATTAGAAATAACGTTAATAAAAACTTTTGAAATAAGAAAATTACTAAGTCTATGATACCAAGATCGTGGAGCTTGTTTTAAACCATAAAAAGCATTAAAAAGTTTAAAAACTCATTTTGGAAAATGAGGATTAGTAAATCTAGGTGTTTGTTGAAAAAAAATGTTAAATTATAAAAACATTTAGAAAAGCACATTTAACATCATTTTGATAGAATTTCAAATTCATATGTGTAGCATAAGAATGTAGAATCCTAATATCTTCTAACCTAGCTACATGTGAAAAGGTTTCCTCATAGTGTATTCTTTCTTTTTGACTATATCCTTGTGCAACTAGTCTTCCTTTTTTTCTAACGATATTTCTAGATTCATCAACTTTATTTCTAAAAACCCATTTAGTGCATATGGTCAAACTATCCTTAGGTTTATCTACTAATTTGTAGACTTTGTTTCTTTCAAATTTAATTAATTATTCTTGCATAGCCATCACCCAAAAATAATCATTGATAGAATCATTGTGATTTTTAGGTTACAATTGGGAAAGAAAGTCTTGATGTTCAACCTGATTTATTATAGAATGTCTAGTTTGTGTTCCTTTATTTAAATATCCTACAACAGCATCTAAATGATGTTTCTTTAGAATCCTTGCTATTCTGGTCAAGGTAGGACTAGAGAATTCAGGTTCTTCTATAGTTTCGGTTCCAACAGAATCAGGTTCTGGGAAGGTTCTTGAATCACTTTTTTTTGCAGAAGGGTCACTGCTTTTATCATCATGGTCCATAATAGACAGGTCTTCATCATGATTTTTAGGAGATTACTTAGGTTCAGGAAGATCAGTTTCAAAAAATGTGATGTGTTCTGATTCTTCCAAAAATTTTCTTCTTTTGTTAAAGACACAATAGGATTTACTATTTATAGAGTAACCTCGAAATATTCCCTTTTCACTGTTAGAAGAAAATTTTCAATATTATCTTTAGTATTTATAATAAAGACATTGTAAAAAAAACACTAAAGTATCTAACTTTAGGCTTCCCATTATTCCACAGTTCATAATGGGTATTTTTAAAAATAGGTCTAATAAAGACTCAATTTATAATATAACAAGTTGTATTTACAATTTCTGCTGAAAAATAAATAGTTAAGTCATACTAATTAAGCATAGTTCTTGCAATTTATTGAAGGGCTATATTATTTCTTTCGACTACACCATTCTGTTGAGGTGTCCTAGGGGCAGAGAAGTTGTGACTGTAGGCATTATGTGAGAAATAGGTTTCAAAGTCCTGATTTTGAAACTCACAACCATGATCACTTCTGAGGGACCTAATCTTAAATCCAGTAATGTTCTCTATAGACATAGAGTATTTAATGAAATATAAACGAGCTTCACTTTCGTGAGCAAGAAAGTATACCCAAGTGTATCTAGAAAATTCATCTACATGAACATAGACATTGTGCTTCCCATTTAAACTAGAAATTCTAGATGGTCCAAAAAAATCCGTGTGAACCATCTCAAGAGGTTGATATGTTGAATCTTATTTCTTTAATTTGAATGAAACATTATGTTTCTTTCCCTTTTGACAGGGACTAAAAACTTTTTCTATTGGGAATTTTAGTTTGGGTAGGTCTCTAAATAATTTTTTCCTAGTTAGTTTCCTAAGTGAATGAACATTGTAGTATCCTAATCATCTGTTCCATAGCCAAGTTTCTTTATGAAAATCATTTAAACAAGTATCCTTTTGTTTGGCTAATGAATTTAAATCTGCAGCATATACATTTTCATTTCTTAAGGCAGTAAATACCAAAAAAAAATTAGAATCAAATACATTGAAAGCATAATTTTCAAATTTATCATTGAAACATTCATCAAACAACTGAGAAATGCTTAATAGGTTGTATTTTAGTCCATCAACAAATAATACTTTATAAATTAAAATTAAATCAGTTTTACCAATTTGTCCTAAGATGATGATATTTCATTTTGAATTATCACAAAAAATGACATGCCCTCCATAAACCATGATTAAACTCTTAAGACATGAGTAGTCTCCAGTCATATGCCATGAACATCCACTGTCCAGGTACCATATCATATTACAAGAACTCTTCAAGTAGGTCTCCTACAAAATAGTTTTAAATAGAAAATGATTTTGGTACCTAGATTTTATTGGGTCCAAACAGGTTATCAAGTAAAACATTAGCACCCATATTTGTCCAATATGTTTCCCATAGTCAATAGGTTCAAAATATTTTGAATAATGTTTTGTTTTTGGTCTAGTAGAATATGAATATCTAGATGAATCTATAGAATTTACAGAACTGGAACTAGAAGCAAATTGTCCAGTTTTTTGAATAAATTTATTTTTAACAAACTGTCTCTGTCCAGGTTGGTATCCTAAACCAGTAGTATACTTTGGTGCAACATGTTTTCCAATAATTTGAGTTAGAGTATTCTTTCAATTTTTGAACTTATCTAATCATTTTCTATGTATCTCATTGAACAATATCAGTTTAGTATTATCCTTTAACAGTTGATCATTCCTTTCAATTTCTATACTAAGATCATATTTAATAGTAAAATTCAAGTCAAACTATTTCTTTAATGATTTTTACTTATCTATTAGCTCATTACAAGTATCTTATAACAGATTAAATTATTCAAATAATTCATTTTTAGACATATTATCATCATTATTTAAATCACTTTCATTCATAGAATAGTAATCATTAAGCATAGAGGAAACATTTACCTTAGATGTTTTAGTTCTGAAACACATGTTGGTATGATTCCTTTCAGAATTTGAAGCCTCAGAATCCCTTGTGGTTTCTTCCAAAGCACTCCATTTTGCCTTAATATCATTCTTATATTATTTGTCTTTATAATTATATTTCTTCTTAAACTTAAATTTTGAAGAGTCGGCCTTAACATGTCCTTTACTTTTACATTCATAACAGACTATCTCATCATCTTTATCAACTTTCTTCCATCCTCTCTTCCAATTACCTCGTTAGTCATACTTACCATTATAATTTGATTTTCTGAAAAATTTATTCTTCCTATAGAATTTCTTGAATCTCCTAGCTATATGATCCATCTCTTCAACACTATTAGAATATGAACCTTGACTTGTTGAGCTTTCGACAGGTATGTGAACTTTTTCCTTGTCCTTGGTGTTTTGATGTAGTAGACTTAAATGCCACTGACTTCTTATTAGGTTCATCATCTTCCTCATTGTTTACCTTTATCTTATCTTCATACATCATAAACTTACCAATCATCTCTATAACAGGTAGTGAACTTATATCACATTATTCTCTTATTAAAACTGATGTGCCTCTCCATCTTTCTAGAAGACATCTGTGTATTCTCATGGATTTCTCCTTTTCTAGAACATCTTTTCTCAGCGAGCTCATACTGTTAACAATTTCATTGAACCTAAGATACATGTTAGAAAGAGGTTCATCATACCTATTTTTAAAATTATCATATTTAATAGTGTAAGTGTTTAATCTCATCTCTTTCACATTAGTTGTTCCTTCATGAGAAACAACCAAAGTAGCCCAAATTTTGTGTGTTGTTTTACAACCTGAAATTATGTTAAACTCTTCATATACTAGAGTGAAGTAAACATCATTCTTTTCATTATAATTATTGTTGTAATCATATTTTTTACAATCATTCCAAGTAGTTCCAGCAGTCCTTGGAATCTCATATTCAGACTCTATAGCAGTCCAAATTTCAAATCCCACACATTCTAAATGAATTTTCATTTTGATTTTCCATTGGTCATAATTAACACCATTAAACAAAAGGTTGATTGTTGGTAGATACAGCTTATAATCTATTATCCAAAATTATGTTTTAGAAAATATATATTTAAATAGATAAAAATTTAGAAATAACAGAAATTTAAGATCTTTAATATATAACTATAATCACAGATGAAAACAAAGTGTTTTTAAAACTTTTATCAATGAAGCCCTCATACCAAATGCTTTCCTAGAGGATACTCAAGAAGGGGTTGAATTGAGATCCTTTTAAAAATTTCTTTATAATAGATTTCTATTAAAAACCCTCAATTTAACAAACAAGCTAAACTGTAGTGAAATTATAAATATTGTAAGTGTCCAATTAGTTTCTCAAAGATTGATTATTTATTAATAAAAAAATATAAATAAAAAGTTATCTTTTTAAAATAACTTACTGACTTGAAATAATTACAAATACTTTCTAGTTCAACTATTAGAGTTACTTTAAAACATATTTGAATTTAAAAGTAATTAGCAGCAGAAAAGTGAAAATAGTTTAAACTGAAATAACATGCACAACTGTTTTAACCAAGAGGTTCAGTCTCAAGCTGAGACTTAGTCCTCTCAAAGAATTTATATAAAACAACGATCCACACCCTTAATCGAGGTAAAAAATGTACTAAGATTGTCTAGGTACTAATACCTCTACCACAGTTATATGTAGAAAAAACTAAAACAATAGCACATAGGCTATCCGGGTCACACTCGACCTCTACCACAATTCATAGTGGGATACAAGAAGATTTATGTAGGTTGAGTGAGGATTTTAGATATCCTCTAATTATTCATAAGAGATAGTGTGTGTTTAAGATAAACAAAAGCACACACACTACTGGAGATGTAAATAAACAAATCACAATAGAGCTAATAATATTGAGATGAGTTTGGAAAGCTCTATGTGATGGAAATGCAGCTCTGGACTCCTTTTAGATTGAGCAGATGTTTTTTTGAGTCCTTCTCTAGAATTTTTCTTGAAAACAGAGTATCGTGGTTCTGTTGCTTGACTTCTAGTTATAAATGTTTTTCTTTCTATTGTAGTAGTCTATATAGCACAACAATGTACTTCAACTCTCAGTAGAGTTATTATTTGATGATATTGTCCTTATATCCCTTTTTCTACCACAAACATCTCTTCTTATGTATTTTTTCTATGAAGCTTTGATCTTCCTTTTATAGATCATGTGGCAGTTTGACATAAGGCATGAATAATTCTGTAAGTATGAGGTATGGTTCCCTGACATCCAACAAACATCATTGATTAATATCCGAAATAAGGTGTGATTACTTCTATAGATATGAGGTACGGTTACCTAACATCCAACAAACATCAATAATTAGTATTAGTTGCATTAAAATAAGAAAATATGAATGTTGCTAATAAACAGACAGAAATGGAGTTTAGAGAAATAGTGACTGGTTTCCATTGGTAGCTCTTTGTATCAGTGAACTTGTAATGGTGGACTTGTGTGGGTAGGTCTTATATCGGTAGTTGTCACTCACTGTAAGAGTATCTTTATGTATTAGTGACTCTGTGTAGTGTTATCTCATATTATCAGTAGCTCACTTGTATAGGTAGCTTTTATCAGTAGCTTTTTGTATAGCGGTTGCTCCTTCAAATTGGTAGCTTTATGTATAGAGGTAACTCCTTCTATCAGTAGATTTATGTATCGGTGACTTTGTATTGGTAGCTATCTATTTGCATCGGTAGACTATGTACCGATGACCTTTTGTATACCAGAAGGCTTGTTCTATCAGTGACCTTGGTTTATCGGTAGCTTTTTCTGTATCAGTGACTCAAAAACTCGAATGATTATAAAATATTTGTTCTACACATATCATTTTCAGATTGAGTTAGTATCAAGATTAACCATTGTTAATCATTTATAAACATACATAAACATGGAGTAACATAATCCAATGATACGATATGATCATTTTGATATTGATATCAACTCAATAGCATGATGTCATAATATGAAAGTCTAATTAATATATAAATAGACATTATTTAGGATTATAAATCATATCTAATCATAATTGAGATTATTAAAATATGTGAGTCCAATATATTTATTCTCTTTATATTCCTGGTATTCAATGATTCATTTCATTATTATTAATTTTTTTCTTATGATTCGATTGATTACTATATTCTACGAGACATCATCTCAATTTTCATTTCTTTGAGACTTACATGGTATTGTGCCCATAATCCTTTATATGTGGTGTATCTAACTCCCCATTCAGATCATTTATCATTTTAAATTACATTCCCCTTAAAAATATATATTCTTTTATCATTGATATTATTATTTTCTTAATCATATACCATTTTATATACGATGTTAATTTTAAATTTCATTTCAACTGTGGAAATACTGATGAATCGGTATCCTCTACTAAGAAAAAAATTGATAAAGCATATTGTTTGTGAATTAGATGTTTGTATAATAATTATTTGCTAATTTAGTAACTTTTTAATACCATTATATCATCTTGATGCATCAATTGGTCTGATGAGAAAATTTAGTTGGCGAAAAACCCTTTGAGTTGATATAAAAAACATAATGTGATGAGTCTCTATGAATAGAATTAAACCATGTCGATGATCTAATGGTTCATGTTCTAGATACATGATTTAAAAATAATAACAATTATCTTTATTAATAATTAAATTATTACATTCCATGAGGTTTTAACTATGAAAAATCTATATATGCATTTCAATTCTAAGTTTATTGATGGTGTGTGATGTTCAATTATTCACCATGCCCTTTTGATTATGTATAATCTATTATCATTAAATTATTATTGATTCATAATTCCACTATTTGATACCCATAGAATATTATATCACCCAATTAATTTTTTTCCTTCCCAAGTATATGAAGAAGATATCCTTTATTATGTTTTCAGGATTCAGTTTAGTATCTTTTGTTATGTATTATATGTTATCTTCTTCTCCCAATGTAAAATGGATTCCATGTTTGTATATAGTTTTCTCAAGACTAATAAACTGATTAGTTATTTGAAAATCAATTCCCTTTAATCATGAATATGTAATGAAATAATGCACTAGCTCTGGGTTTCTGGGGTCGAGCTGTTACAGTGGGTATGAGAGGAGGTTATGTAGAATCCTTGAGAAATGTGTTTAAAAAACATATATTAGGGAGAAAACACATAGATAAAAATTGAGGATAAATACAGATGAACATACTGTAATTTTTGTATGATAAATATTATATGTGTATCCTAGAAATACATCATTTTTGGATACTACAAGTGGATGTGGTTTTAGAAAAGATATACCTAGGAATAAAATCTCAGAAAAGTTATACCAGAATTGACTTTGGGTAACCATGTACATGAATACAAGACTTATTACATACATGGTTTGAAATTCTGGGGGGATATTGTTATGATAATTAACAATTTATTTACAAACCATTATACAAGATTTAATAGAAAATATAAATCATGTCTATTAATAGGAGATTATTTGTGATTAATTTTTCAGTTTATGTAAAGTGTTATGCTAGTTCAAAATTATGAATTATGATTCATAACCTAATTTATCATATTTCATTGTTCAGTTATTTCACCTAATGAATGAAATGGAATCAATACTCGTAATCAATTTTTGTATTTACCTTCTGAGGTTTTCAAAATAATTAGTGTTTATGTTGAGAAGATCAAGACCATATTAGGACATCTTACTAATGCTATGACGAAACACCTTGTTAAACCTATGTTGGATTGTTTCATGTGACATGATCCCCCATTATTAAGTGGGACTACTAATCCAGTGGTATCTGAGTAGTTGATCGAGTCCCTTGAAAATATATTAATGGTATTAAAATTAAATGGAAATGAAAAGGTAGTACTGAAAATATTTGGTCTCAATGTAGACACTAATCAATGGTGGTACTTGGTCCAGAATTCTGGGAGTAAGATGAAATAGAATATATGTAATTGATAACATTTAATGAAGTATTCTTTGAAAAGTATTTTCCTCATGTGAAATTGACTAAAATGAGGAGAAAATTCCTTAGTATGAAATAATGTGAAGAACAGAGTGTTGCAGAGTACGAGGATATATTCACTAGACTAACAAGGTATTTTATGGAATTCAGATGTGATTTAGAAGAAAATACTGATCATTTAATTGATGTTCTTAAGACAAGGCTTTGAAGGGAACTGTTTTCTAAAATAAAATTATCATATGATTTAATAGTACTATGTTCCATAAAAAGGGAGAAAATATAGAGATCTAATTTGTTCAAGGGGACTCATGATAATAAAATGTCTTTTGATAATCCTGTAAAAGGTGAATCTCCATAGAATAATAGGGGAACTAAGAAATTATTATTTTGTGAGAACTATGTAATGTACCATCTAGTAATATTCATGAAAGACAATATATTTTTTAATAAATTTGGAATAAAGGGTCACTGATCTAATGAATGTAAGTGGGAGAGACAAATCAATAACGTTCAATGCAATAATTGTAGATAGATGTGACACTATATAAATTATTTTCCTAAATATCAATGAAATTTTCCTCATAAAATTCCATAGGATAAAGGGAAGGATTATGAAATCACAAATGCGGATGTTGAAGTTTCTAATGATGTGGTTTTAAGTACATTAATTGTTTCCTATAATTTATCCAATGATTTAATTGATTTTGGATCATCACATTCTTTTATATATTCCTAGTTTTTCATAAAATTGTGAAATTTAAAATTTTATTAAATAAATATGTTTTCAATCAGAACAACTACAAGATTTTTCATTGCAAAAAATATGTGTATGTCAGTCCCCTTTGTGACACATATATGTACATTAGTCACTGACCATATAATAATACCTATGATTGAATTTGACAAAATTCAGATTATAAATTGGATTTCAAATTATGATGTGATAATATCTTTAAAGAAAACCAAAGATACAATTCATTAGAATGATGTAGAATCCCTTATCATTAAATTAGAAACATCGTCATCTTGATCATATATAGATCCACCTTTAGCAGTTCTTCTAAATGAAATTATAAGGGTCAATGAGAAAATATCACTTATGGATCTTCAAATTCATGAAGTACCTATTGTTCAATAATACATTTATGTATTTCTAGAGTATTTACTTATACATCCTTTAGATAGGGAAGTTGAGTTTTCTATTGATTTAATTCTCAGTGCAATATCTACATCAATGAATCCCAATGAAATTGCCACTATGGAATCAGTAGAGTTGTAGAAATAATTTGAGGAATTGAGTTACAAGGGATTTATTTCCCGTCGTGATTATAAATGGGTATCCTCTATTCTATTTGTCATAAAGAAATATGGATCCTATTGGTTTTTCATTGAATATAGAGAAATCAATGCTATTATAATAATGAACAATTATCATCATTTACCCATCAATAAACTATTTTATCAACTTCATGGAGCTAAATATTTTTCGAAGATTGACCTTAATTCTAGATATCATTAGTCATGTTTGAGAAAGGAACATATTCCAAATATAGTATTTGAACCGGGTATGGGCATTATAATTTTACAGAAACTGAGTTGGACTGACTAATGGACCATCCGTTTTCATGAACAAAATGACTATTGTTTTAAAGTAGTATCTTGATGATTATATTGTGATATTTATTGATGGCATCTTGAAAAATTAAAAAAGATATGGGGACCATGAGAACAACATTTGGGTTGTTCTGAAGACTCTTATAAGAAAATAGTTATATGGGTAGTTTATTAAATGTGAATTATAGCTTCATGTAGTCATTTTTTATGGCCATTTTGTCTCTATGGTTGGAATCATGGTAGATACTGTGAAGAAAAAGGAAATCCATGAATGGCCTACTCAAATTAACATAACCTGGGAATGTATTTTTATTGGTTAAGTAGGTTATTGTCGGTGTTTCGTGTATATTTGTTCCCGGTTGGCTAACCCACTAACCAAGATCTCACATAAATAGATTAACATCATATGGAAAAAAGAATTTATATAATGTTTTGAAGGATTGAAAAAGATATTGGTCAATGCCAAAATTTTAAATAATCTATATCGAAATGATAGGTTTGTGATATACTATGATGCATCAATGAATGTACTCGGTTGTCTTCCTATAAAAAATTAAAAAAGATATTTATTTTGGATCAAGATAGTTGGAGATTAATGAAGAAAATTATACAACATGTGATCTTGGATTAGGATAAATAATATTCACTTTAAAAGTATGGAGACACTATCTCTATGGTGAGAGTTGTTAGATATATACTGATCACAACATTTTGAAATGCATTTTTACACAGAAATAAATCCACAAGAGGCATGGGATATGGCTCGAGTTACTCAATGATTGTTATTGTTCAATACACTACCACCCAGGAAAGGAAAACAATGTAGAAAATGCATTAGGTCAGAATGATCATGGCCTTATGACCCAAATGATGATTGAGAGAGGGCCTATGTTTATTGATTTAGTAATGATGGATATGAGAATTTTTATGTAAGGGGACACTTCATTACTTTTTCAAATTATTGCTAAACTATATTTACTAGAGAAGATAAAAATCTCTCAATCTGATGATGAGAACCTCAAAAAATTCATTAAGGATAGTAGATTGGAAGAATTCATGTTTGAGGATGGACATCTAAAATTTATAAAATGGTTATGTGTTTCATATATACTTGAGCTAAAATGTGAACTAATAGGGGATACTCAAAGTTCAAATTTCACTATACACCATGGTAGCACCAATATGTATAGAGATTTGAAGAAAAAAAATTTGGTGGGATAACATGAAGTGATAAATGGGATACTATTTGTCAAGGTGTCCAGTTTTGCAACAGGTGATGACTGAGATACAACATCATGTAATAGTCATGACACCTCTATGAATTCATACGTGGATGTGGGATGATATTTCCATATACTTTATCACAGGACTACCAATGATACCATGAAGGAATGATGTAATAAAGGTAATTGATGATTGTTTTATAAAATTGGTACATTTCATGTCACGACCCATCCTTGGGACCCATGCCGTGACTACCCCAAGCCCGCCTTCCATAGGCCAGGGGATGGTGACTAGCACCAAAGGCATAAATCCCGATAACTGGGAAGGCATTACCTTTATAAAAGAAAACAAAACACCACAGAGTACAAGTGGAAGTAAAACACTAAGTACAAAAGAAAGTGCTGAAAAATAAATGGGCCAAAATACAAACCCAACTGAAAGTATAGCTACAACTGAACGAAAGTACAACAGAAAAAGACAAACAGCTAGAAGAAGGAAGTAACTCTTGGGTCGTCCTCCTCGGATCCTACCTGAAGGGTAGGTACAGATAGTGCAGCTCCTGGATCATCCGCCATGGATCCAACCTGAATGGTAGGTACAGATAGCGCAACTCCACAATGATCTCGCCCGTCAACCCCCTCCGAGTGTCGTCTCGCTGTGTAGTCCACCTCCGGATACTGACTCGTCATGTGGTCCACCTCCGGGTACCATCTAGTCCTCGAACATTCGGCCTCTGTTAGCTTTGTCCGTTGTCTACAACCAACACAACGAGGTTCTGGCATAGCCCGTGTAGGGGTGAGTATAACGATACTCTGTAGGGACCCCGAGACCCTCAAGGTCTCACTAAAACCAACAAGGATAACCACAAAGAAGATCTCAACAGATAACCTATAATTAGGTATATTCCCATGAATATACCTAAGTTATCAAGTAACCATCTCAATCATGAGGAAAACAACAAGATCATGAAATCAACAGATAACCACTACCCAGGTATATGCCCATACATATACATAAGTTATCAAGTGACCCATCTCAATCATGATGTAAACACAAAGGTCAAAATTCTCAGCTCAAACCAGGATTATCATTAACGAAACCGTAACTGCTGAAGAGTCCCATCTCTGGAATGTACAGTGGTCCTGTCATGACTCTGAGGTACTGCTCACTTACCTAAGACTGCTGAGGTACTCCTCTTGTCGAGTACCGCGGGCCATCCACCCAAACACAGTAGTGCTTCCCGCTAGGGTATGTCACCCAAACACAATAGTGCACACCCCCTAGTAGCCTGCAGAGGTACTCTCCGGATGAGTACCATGGGTCTGCACTGTCACACAGGTAGTGCTCCGTCCGCCATGGGTCTACACCTCACAAAGTAGTGCTCTGTCCACTAGGCTAGTCGACTCACCCCAAGTCGAGTCGGTCAAGCAGTCGTCAGGTCTCAGCCGGCTACACGGTCTCCGTACTCCGTACGCTCATCTCCAAGAGGGTCCGCTCAACGAGCTACAGGTCGATACTCCACATATCAAAATTCCCATGAAGAAGTATCTCAAAGGACCGCCTCGTCACAAGGGTCTCCACGCAACAGACGACGCGTCAATCGGACGATCGGTCTGTGTGTTACTGGTCTTTTCGACCCCGGGGCCTGGTTGGTTTCGTGTGTGAACCAATCCGGCCATATCTCAAATGTACCTGGAACTCTCATAGGGTATACTCATATGGACCGTTTCACAACGTGATCACCGACGCCGCTGACGGTTCGTCAAACAGACGTCTAGTCTGAAAGATATCAGATTTTCTGTTCCAAGGGCCCGGTTGGATTTCGGCTACAATCCAACCCATCCACTATCCTACAAAAACCAAAACTTGGGTTATGTATGCCAAAATTTCTGTCTCATCAAGTGGAATTCAACGAGACAGACAACGCATCAATCGGACGCCCGGTCTGTGAGTTATTGGCTTTTTCGTTCCAGGGGCCCGGTTGGTTTTGTGAGCGAACCAACCCGACCACACTCCGACGGCATGCGAATCTCGAGCGTAGTAAGCCAAAAGATCCTTCTCACTTGGAGGAATCCAACAAAGTCAACAGCATGTCAATCGGACGTCCGTAGCTTAAGATATGATTGTTTCCGCTCCGAGGGCCCGGTTGGTTTCGTGTATGAACCAACCCAGCCGAACCCAAAATATTCCGAAACCTTTAGTGCGATATACCGAAAAGACCGTCTCGTTCCAAGGATCGCTACGCAACTGACGGTGCGTCGATCGGAGGTCCGTAGCCCAAGATATGGGCAAAAGACTAAAGAGGGTCCGAAAACGGGGGGTCTAGGCCCGGACCGACCCGGCCCGACCCCCCCCCCCTGGGTCGGCCGGACCCGGGTCCGACCCGGCTAGGCCCGGCCCAGCCCCGCCGGCGTGGCCCCGCCCGGACGGCTCAGTCCGGTCCGACCGGCCTACCACGGCTCGGCCGGCGCCGCCGCGAGGAAGCCGCGGGCGGGGTGCACGGCTCCCCCCCATCACCGCTAATTGAAGCCGGCGGCGAACCGCCACCGCCAGCCTTCTGGCAGCGCGCCACCACCGCCTTCGCGTACCTCCAGACGCGCTCCGGTGGTCTGTTTCTCCTACTATCTTCGCCAACGGTCCTCCCGGGACCCGACCTTCCCTGCGAAGGGATTCAAATGCCATAGCGGCCTGCTTGGTGATCGTCCGTTGATCCACAAAGCAATAAACAAGCTGCGGAGGGTTTTCAGGCTGTGTTTGTTCAGCCCGAGTCCTCCGCGTTAGGTGTTATCAATTGGAAAATAATAAACACATGGTTTTAATCATTACGTGGGTATACTTTATCCAAAATAAATTATACGAACACCTTGCAATCAAAAACCCACACACGAGAGTTTAAAATTTGAATGCGCGGCATGACGACGTCGCGCATTCTTGCCGCTCGATCTCGTGTGGCGTGACGATGTCGCGCATCCTTGCCGCTTGATCCCACGCGGTGCGACGGCACCACGTCAATTTCATTCGATCCGCAACAAAAAGAAAAACAATAAGGGAGGGGGACAATCGGTTTTGTGCGGTCCAGCCTCCTCCCGTTAACTAATATCATGCGGTCCAAATATCACAGATAAAAGACGGAAGAGAATCACATAAAGAAAAATACGTAAACCCCTACCTCGAGCACGGCTTGAAAGAGGTTTTCGTCGCAGAGAAATTCGTCGCAGAGAAACCGTCGCAAGAATAGACGTCGCGGAAAAGGATTAGAAGACGTTGATGGAGATTGTCTGAGATGGAACGTCGTCTCCCTTCCTTTGACATGGGAAGAAGAATGATGGGTGGCGCGTCGCGGGTATGGCGTCGCAGTAAACGGTCTCCGAGGGCTCAATGTTATTTGTTGGAAATCGTTCGTTCCTCGCGTTCTTCGTCGAATATGAAGTAGATGATCTCTAAGCTCCATGCCTTCTTTTTCCCCCAAGTCCTCTCCAGCAACAAAGGAACTAACCCAAAACAAATTAAGCCACACTTAATTTATTAACTCAACATGGATTTTGAAATTCATGTGTTTGAATTTCAAAAACTCCCATTAAGCTCACTACATTAATGTCATAAGTTATTAACTTAAGTTAACAATATTAATGGTGAGTTGAGGGGGTTAGAGGATATGAAGGGGTGGGGTTTGTGTGGGCCCCACCACCCTCATAACCTCACAAGGGAGGTTGGGTAGTTACCCAACTTCCATCCAAAGGATTAGACACTTAGAGTAAAATAAAAATTGTTGTTAAATTTTTATTTTTAACTTCCACAATTTTTAACAACTTCTCTCATGAAAACGCAACTCCAAAAATGGCGTTCCTAAGCAATTACCGGTGCTACGGTTCCATCGGTGCCCTCAGAATTCGATTCCAAACATCGTTTCAAAAGTTAGAGAAACCTGCTCGTCCGTTCACTGAACGTACCCGAGCCAAACTTCGGAAAATGATTCCGGGCACACCGGGACACGGAATCAGGCGCCGTCAGAAACTGAGTTCTTGTAAAATAACAAAAAAATTTAAGAAAAAATTTCCATGAAATTTCAGAGTCTTTACATTACTCCCACATCAGGGCTTTAAGTCCTCATAAAACTTTAACACAAACTAGGGTTACAAAAACGGTACTGAACACGCATCTGAGCCTTCTGCTCCCAAGTGCTTAACTAGAGGTTCTCGTACTGCTAGAGAAAGCGCACCTGAGGAATCAACCTTCCTCAAAGGATCCTCTCCTGACGATCTCCGATCCCTACTGGAACCTCCATGAAAGTCACCCCATCGCCATCGTCCAGCTCCCTATGGTCGATGGTATGCGAAGGGTCGAGCACATATCTCCTCAGTTGAGATACGTGGAAGTCGTCGTGCACCTGGTGCAACTGAGGTGGATGGGTCAAGCGGTAAACCACCCCACCTACCCAGCTGAGGACCTAAGAAGGTCCGCTGAACCATGGAGATAAGTTGTCGCCTTGGCCACATCTCCATAAACTTCGCCGAGGTGAGACCCGTATAAGGATGTGATCTTTATCCTCGAACACTAGAGATCTCCAATTGTTGTTAGATATGGAACTCGAAACGACTGCTGCCACGAGGGTAAGGTTGACTGACTCAAGAGTGATCGGTCGCACCCTCCTGTGCAAGAGATAACCTACGCTGCCTGGGGGTTCCTTTTTCGCCGACAAAGGAAAACCCATCCCGACGTCATAGTTAAACCACAACCTTTTTTCCTAATACCGTCAATTTGTGTATGAACTGTGATTGCCCAGTCCATACTTAAATCAACGTCGTAAGGCCTCGACGCTACCACCAAGAGATTCCAACTGTCACTCTCACATCCAAAGGGTCGATTCACACTGTCGACATTAGTGTGATTATCGAGTCTCCTCCCAAGGTATCTCCAGACGTGAGGGTCAAGTCCATGACTTACTGGAAACTCTAGGTCTGAGACGAGATTTGTGAAAGCAAGGAATGATTCATATCAACGTCTGTTACTAAAGCAGCTAGTAGTGGACACAGACTATCCCTTTAATCATTTTTAGAGTCATTGAGTCACACTCTTTGACCGCATGAAGCCGCACTCTTCCTCCGCCCTCCAGCTCCCTGAGCCTGGCAGGGATAACTACGGCGGGTGGTTGTAGCATGTTAAGATATACACCACCTCATGCTGCTCTCCTTGATCTGCCACCACGTCTGCTGCTTCGCAGACTCATCTCTCCTTCAAGCTTCCTATTATGGAAACATTAAACATGCCCGAGTCTCCAAGACTGGTGCCAGTTTCCTGTATCTTACTGTACTGCGCAGTCTTCATCCACTCCTGGATGATCTACACCTTCTTTGCCTACAATCTGAAAGAGCTGCTAAAATTTCTCCTTTTCCAAAAAGATAAACTCGGTCTCATGCCTTGGATGAACCATGCCCATTGCCTAATACTGTCAATCCTGACATGAATGATGCATTGATGCCATGGATGACTCCATAAGGCATCAACGTAACCACCAAGAGATCCAACTGTCACTCTCGCCTCCAAAGGGTCGAGTCACACTGTCGGCATTAGTGCGAGGTCACTGGGTCTCCTCTAGTAGAAATCTAGAAAGTTATGGTCAAGTCAACAGTCTTAACCCGGACCACTCAGTATCAAACAAACAAAAATGACAGGAAAGAAAACATCACAATGATAAGTGTCTTTTTATTATTGCAGCTCATAGTACAAAGACACGAATACAATAGCAACATGGAACTAGAGGTTCAAAGGACGTATCCACTAGTTTCGCTCCTGTCCACCTCCTCCCAGAGCTCTACTGCCTTGTCCACTACTCGGCTATTGCTCATGCACCAGCCGATGCTTCTATCTTGGTGGCTCCTCCAACACCCGCGGATCAACTATGCGGGGAGTCGGACAGTCACGTGCTAGGTGACCCTTCCCCCCGCATGAGTAACACTGTCTGTTTCTGGAACGCCTGGCTCTGACCCCACTCTGGGTGCCCCGCACCATTGGCCCTAAAACCCGAGATCGTCCAACTGCTGTTCTGGTCCTCCTGGACCTCTGCATCATCTTTCTACTGCCCATAGATGACTCGACTACTTATCAAAAAACATGCAGCAAAGGCAGCAGCTCCTGAACACGCTTGGGGTGTAGAGCTACTGGAACAAACTCCACCCTAAAGAAGGTCTCGAAGTCTTCCCATGCAAAGGCCATCCCGTCACAAAACTGAAAAAATTGGCTCCACCACATTCCTGCTGCTGCCTGAAGGAGGCTGGTAGCAAAGATCACCATGAAGTCTGCAGGCGTCCCCACTAGCCTGAAGACTCTCACCACAGCCACCAGCCAAACCTCAGCTGCCTGCGGGTCCGTCTCTCCCCGGAACATGGGTGGGCTATGTCGCTGGAACTCGTGCAGCGCGCTCAAGTGGTGTGCATTGCCTACTATTGGGGCTGGTGGCATCGGTGGCCCAACGTATGGTAGTACCGCTGGTGCCTCCGCTGGTGCCTCAACTGCATAAGGGCCCTGTACTTAATCCTCGTCGCTCGGCAGGCTGTCAGTACGCACATCCCTCTGGGCTCTATCTAGTCGTCTGTGAAAAGGCATTCGGAAAGAAACAACATGACATGGTCAAACGATTATACCTGGTGAGATGACCTGGTTTGAGAGGACATTTAAAAACTTCTAGAAACACACACGCAATTAGTGTTTTCATGCACAAAGTTGGAAATCAGTTGTCAAGGTCCTGGTGTATGGATACGTCGGCCACCCGCACCAACACTGGACTACCTAGACTGAAAACCACACTTGGTACAGTTAACACTATTGCTTCACAGATAGAAAATATCAGAGTTATAAGTTCTGCGGTAGAACCAACTCCTCTGATACCAATTTGTCACGACCCATCCTCGGGGCCCATGCCGTGACTACCCCAAGCCCGCCTTCCATAGGCCAGGGGCTGGCAACTAGAACCAAAGGCGTAAATCCCGGTAACTGTGAAGGCATTGCCTTTATAAAAGAAAACAAAACACTAGAGAGTACAAGTAGAAGTAAAACACTATTTACAAAACAAACTGCTGAAAAGTAAATGGGCCAGAATACAAACCCAACTCAAAGTACAGCTACAACTTAACGAAAGTACAACAGAAAAAGACAAACAGCTGGAATAAGGAAGCAGCTCCTGGGTCGTCCTCCTCGGATCCTACCTAAAGGGTAGGTACAGATAGTGCATCTCTTGGATCGTACGCCACAGATCCTACCTGAATGGTAGGTACAGATAGTGCAGCTCCTCAATAATCTCGCCCGTCAACCCCTTCCGAGTGTCGTCTTGCCCTGTAGTCCACCTCCGGATACTAACTCGTCGTGTGTCCACCTCCGGGTACCGTCTTGTTCTCGAACATTCGGGCTCCGTCAGCTCTGCCCGTCGTCTGCAACCAACACAACGAGGTGCGGGCATAGACCGTGTAGGGGTGAGTATAACGATACTCAATAGGGACCCCGAGACCCTCAAGGTCTCACTAAAACCAACAAGGATAACCACAATGAAGATCTGAACAGATAACCTCTACTTAGGTATATGCCCATGCATATACCTAACATATCAAGTAACACATCTCAATCATGAGGAAAACACCAAGATCATGAAATCAACGGATAACCACTACCCAGGTAAATGCCCATACATATACCTAAGTTATCAAGTGACCCATCTCAATCATGATGTAAACAAAAAGGTCAAAAGTCTCAGCTCAAACCAGAATTTTCATTAACGAAACCGTAACTACTGAAGAGTCCCGTCTCTGGAGTGTACAGTGGTCTTGTCACGACTCCAAGGTACTACTCACTAACCTAAGACTGTTTAGGTACTTCTCCTGTTGAGTATCGCGGGCCATCCACCCAAACACAGTAGTGCTTCCCACCAGGGTATGTCACCCAAACACAGTAGTGCGCACCCCCTAGTAGCATATAGAGGTAATATCCGGATGAGTACCACGGGTCTGCACTGTCACACAGGTATTTCTCCATCCACCATGGGTCTGCACCTTACAAAGTAGTGCTCCGTCCACTGGGCTAGTCGACTCACCCCAAGTCGAGTCGGTCAAGCAGTCGCCAGGTCTCAGCCGGCTACACGGTCTCCGTACTACGAACACTCATCTCTGGGAGGGTGAAATCAACGAGCTATAGGTCGATACTCCAAGTATCAAAAGTCCCACGAAGAAGTATCTCAAAGGACTGCCTCGTCACAAGGGTCTCAACACAACAGACGACGCGTCAATCGGATGCCCGGTCTGTGTGTTACTAGCCTTTTCGTCCCCGGGGCCCGGTTGGTTTCGTGTGCGAACCAATCATGCTATATCTCAACTATACCCCAAACTCTCATAGGGTATACACATAGGGACCGTTTCTCAACGTGATCACCAACGCCGATGACGGTTCGTCAAACGGACGTCCAGTCTGAAGGATATCAGCTTTTCCGTTCCAAGGGCCCGGTTGGATTTTAGGTACAATCAAACCTAGACACTATCCAACTGCAACCAAAACTCGGGCGAAGTATGCCAAAAGTTCCGTCTCATCAAGAGGAATTCAACGAGATAGACAACACGTCAATCGGACGCCCGATCTATGAGTTATTGGCTTTTTTCGTTCCAGGGGCCCGATTGGTTTCATGAGTGAACCAACCCGACCGCACTCTGACGACATCCGAACCTCGAGAGGAGTAAGCCAAAAGATCCATCACACTTAGAGGAATACAACAAAGTCGACGGCACGTCAATCGGACGTCCGGAGCTTAAGATATGAGTGTTTTGGCTCCGAGGGCCCGGTTGGTTTCTTGTACGAACCAACCCGGCCAAACCCAAAGTATTCCGAAACCTTGAGTGCGAGATACTGAAATGACTGTTTCGTTCCAAGGATCTCTACGCAACTGACAGTTCATCGATCGGAGGTCCGTAGCCCATGATATGGGCAAAAGACCAAAGAGGGTCCGAAAACGGTGGGTCTGGGCCCGGACCGACCCGCCACCGCCTTCCGCAGACCACCAGACGCGCTCCGGTTGTCCGTTTCTCCTGCCATCTTCGCCAACGGTCCTCCCAGGACCCGAACTTCACTACGAAGGGATTCAAACTCCATAGTAGCCTGCTTCATCATCGTCCGTTGATCCGCACATCGATAAACAAGATGCGGAGGGTTGTCGGGCCGTGTTTGTTCGGCCCGCGTCCTCCGCGTTAGGTGTTATCAATTGGAAAATAATAAACACATGGTTTTAATCATGACGAGGGTATAATTTATCCAAATTAAATTATACGAACACCATGCAATCAAAAACCCACGCACGAGAGTTTAAAATTCGAATGCGCGGCGTGATGATGTCGCACATTCTTTCCGCTCGATCCCGCGCGGCGTGACGATGTCGCGGATCCTTGCCACTCGATCCAGCCCGGTGCGACGACACCGCGTCAATTTCATTCGATCTGCAACAACAATAAAAACAATAAGGGAGGGGGAAGACCATGTTTGTGTGGTCCGGACTCCTCCCATTAACTGATATCATGCGGTCCAAATATCGCGGATAAAAGACGGAAGAGAATCATGTAAGTAAAAACACGTAAACCCCTACCATGAGCACGTCTTGAACGAGGTTTTCTTCGTGGAGAAATTCGTCGCAGAGAAAACGTCACAGGAAGAGACGTCTCAGAAGAGGATTCGAAGACGTTGACAGAGATTGTCCGAGATGGAACTTCGTCTCCCTTCCTTTGACGTTCGAAGAAGAACGAAGGGTGGCGCGTCGCGGGTATTGCGTCGTGGTAAACGGTCTCCGAGGGCTCAGCGTTCTTTATTGGAAGTCGTTCGTTCCTCGCGTTCTTTGTCGAAGATGAAGTAGATGATCTCTAAGCTCCTTTCCTTCTTTTTCCCCCAAGTCCTCTCCAGCAACAAAAGAACTTACCCAAAATAAATTAAGCCACTCTTAATTTATTAACTCAACATGGCTTTTGAAATTCAAGTGTTTGAGTTTCAAAAACTCACATTAAACTCACTACATTAATTTCATAAGTTATTAACTTAAGTTAACAGTATTAATGGAGAGTTGAGGGGGTTAGAGGATATGAAGGGGTGGGGTTCGTGTGGGCCCCACCACCCTCATAACCTCCCAGGGGAGGTTGGGTAGTTACCCAACATCCATCCAAAGGATTAGACACTTAGAGTAAAATAAAAATTGTTGTTAAATTTTTATTTTTAACATATACAATTTTTAACAACATCTCTCGTGAATACGAACCTCTGGAAATGGCGTTCCTAAGAAATTACTAGCGCTACGGTTCCATCGGTGCCCTTAGAATTCGATTCCGAGCACCGGTTCAAAAGTTAGAAAAACCCACTCCTCCGTTCACTGAGCGTACCCGAGCCAAACATCGGAAAATGATTCCGGGAACACCGGGTCTCGGAATCAGGAGCCGTCAGAAACTGAGTTCTTGTAAAATCCCAAAGAAATTTAAGTAAAATTTTCCTTGAAATTTAGAGGTCTTTAAATTTCATGGCTATAAGATAAGATTTACCATAAGAGTGATTGGAATAACTCTATATTAATGATGTTGTAAGAATTCATTGTGAACCTTAACTGATTGTGTCTGGTCAAGATCTCTGGTTTACATAAAAATTATATAATATTATTCAAAACTCTTTGGATACTGAGATTTATATGATTCCTTATTATCACCACCAAACTGAAGTACAATCTGAAAGGACTATTCAAACAATCTAAGACGTGTTGAGATCATTCTCACTCGACTTTCAAGGTTAGTAGGATTGGTACTTAGATTTGGTTGAGTCTTCTTATAATAATAGCTTCCATTCTAGTATTCAAAATGTGACATATAAAGCATTATATGTAAAGGGATTATGAACACCCCCTTTTTGGTATGAAGTTTGTGAGAGGAAACTTATAGGCCTAAAACTTATTGAAGATACAACAACCAAGGTAATGACAATTCATGACCATATTAATTTATCCGATATAAAGCATAAGAGTTATGCTGACAACTGTTGAAAGGATTTGGAATTTCAATTGGGATATCATGTCTTTCTAAAAAAATATTCATAGATGGGATTATTAAGGTGCGATAAGAAAGGGAAACTAAGCCCCAGGTACATTGAATCATTTGAAATTGGAAAACAATTGGATTTTTAGCTTACCATTTTACAATACCCCCACATATATCGCATGTTCATGATGTGTTACAAATGAAATTTTTAAATAAGTAAATGCAAGAACCGACACATGTACTCAGAATTGAAGAAAAATAATGTGAACCTGTTTTGTCATACTATGAAGGTCCAATCGATATTCTCAACAATGGATAGAAAGTAATGATAAATCAGATAACTTGACTGTTAATTATTCTTTGGAGAAACTATAAAATAAAAGAATAAATTTCGGAACCTAAGGATGTTATGAGGAGGGACCACCCACATCTTTTTAGTGGGTTATATATGTGAAAACATTTCTGGACAAAATTTTTGATAGAGGGAAGAATATAACATGACAAGATTTTTGTATGTTTCTTCATAAATAATTAAAATTATTAATAAAAATTATTAAGCATGAACCATTGAATCTTTGTGAGAAAAATATTGTCATAGGATATTGATACGACCAAGATGTTAACCATATTATTTCATCTTGTCTGATTTGAATTTCAAAAAACAGACATAAACAATTACGTTCAGTAATATATTTAGAGTCATATTAGATCAACATAATTTTTGTTGAATAGTAACATACAGTTATGAATAGTAATTTCACCCTTAAAGAATAGTAATGTACCCTTTTGAAATAGAATATGACCGTTATAAATATTAAACTCACAAAATAAAGTATAACAAATAATTATGCACCTTAAAAATGAAAGTGATTATTTTAAAATTTAATAATTAAGTGTTGGTATTTTTGTGGGAAATAAATATGTAATTAAAATTTTATGATTAATAATTTCATTTAAAATAAAATTTATTTTCATAAAATGTTTTCCTAAATAAATATTTTCCTTTCTTATTATTTTATGTTAATCTAATGATACCTTATATCGTTTTTAAGGTATTATAAAATCTGTTATAATTTTAAAAAATTATTTTTTGATAAAATGTTGATTTTAATTAAAAATTAATTTTCTCATATATATAATTATTTTCAAAAAAATAATTTCATTTTTATATTCTACACATCATAAAATGGTTTTGGTGAATTTTTGGGATTGTTCTGAAATACATGAGTTTTTTTGTGAATAGTGAAATTTGATAATTTTAGAAATATGTTTAATAAATGAATTTATGCGTCATGATTGAGTCATGGAAGAGGTTAATGTTAATTGTTTGGAACTCACATAAACATATTTCTATATTCAATCATAATAATAAATATTATTTCTTATATTGAGAATAATTAAATAATATTGAATAAAATATTGAGAAATCACTCATATCCTCCACTATAAAAACCACCCCTCACCCACTCTTCGCTTCAATCCTATTTGAATTGAATTTTCTCAATGTCCTAACCAAATAACCTCTATTAGTCCCTAAGAAAGTCAAGGATCCCTTGGTCTATCCAAATGACCAAACACAATCTTTTAAGGAGGTTCTCAAACAGGTTATTTCAAGAGGTAAATGTTCATCAATTTTCATTTAATTTCATTTCAATTTATCTTCATCTATTATTCCTTAGTGAAATCATATATCCAGTTGATAATTATAACTCCAGAATAATCTATATTATAGAATTATATAATGTTAATTTAATAACCATTACCAATATCCTTACTCTCCCTCTTTTATTTTAGAGACGAAATCATCCTCTTAGAGGTTCCAATTTACAACCTTTATGGAAAAATACGATTCATTATCCAAATTATTTTTTGAATATATTCATGAAAAAATTTGAATGGTTTATAATGATGTTAAAATATACAATTTAACCCTTTCAATGTTTTTGATACATCATACTTACATAATACTAAAATATAAAACAAAATGAGTTTGTTATGATCAATAACCGGCATAATAATCTATATGATTATCACTAAATGACATAACTACTGATTCGTCTTAAAAAAATTAAAACAATTTATATATATAACCATTTAAAAATATATATATTCATTAATAATATATAAATTCAATTGTAGATAATTATATCAATTCAACATGAACTTTAATACTACTACAATAGTATATCGATCGTGGAAAATTAGGAAAGAAACGATCCCAAGCAACAAATTTGTATCATATAACTCATCCAAAAGGCTATAAATTAAATTAAAAAAATTTATTGATTAATATAAATATTGATAAGGTTATGAAATTATTAATTAATGTATTTAATCTGATTATTCTAGACAGTAAGATCAACTAACCATCACATTCAGGCATATGGTAAGGGGTTTCTCACCTCACATTTATTTATGTGGGGTTTCCAATTTTCACCACTTATTTATTTTAATGTGATATATGTATGCTAAAAATTGATATTCAATATCATGATTCTTTTTATATTCATGGTATTAAATTATTCTTTTTTTAATTATTAATTTTTACCCATGTGATTTGATTGATTACAATGTTGTATGGGACTTCATCTCAATTTTCATCTCTTTGATATTTACTTGGAATCGTGCACCTAATAATTTTTATTTGGTGTATATATGGACCCTTTGTGATAATTTTTTATTTTAGATGACATTTATATTAAATATCAATAAAATTTTATAAAATATATGATTACTTTCTTAAACATATACCATTTTACATGTGGTGTTTATTTTTAATATTGTTTTAATTGTGGAAATATTGATGAATATGTATCCTCTACTCAATAAAAAAAATTATAGTCTTTCTTTTCATATAATTAAATATTTATATAATAGTATTTTGGGCATGTAGTGATGGGTGGGGCTCACTCTAGTCGCATGATGCATCAGCAGGTTCCATGAGACAAAATAGTTGGCGACAAACCCTTCGAGTTTGTCTCCAAAACATAATTAGAAGGTTATCTACCTTAAGACTAAAACCATCTTGATGACATAATGGTTCACCATCCAGATACATAAAGTAAAAATAATTATTATTCTCTATATTTAGAATACAATTATTACATTCCATGAGGTTTTCAATATGAAAAAATTTATGGTTGCATTTTCATTTGATGTTTATTAAAGGAATGTGTTTTCTTATAAAAATGATGGGGCTGCAGCCTCATTTTTTATTAAAACAAAAAAATACCTCTTTAACTGGGTTGAGGGAGACCCATTACATAGCCCGAAGTCCCAGTGGTCATTTAGCCCATTACATGGCCTATAGGCCCATTTTTTTGCCCAAGGCCCATTCCGTTAATAGTACTGCTACAGCACCCGCAGTGCTACAGTGCTACAGAGTACCTGCCGCTACTACAGTACTCTATCGCCACTACAGTGACATGCCGCTGCTACAGTTCCTGCCATTGCAACAGTGCCATCGCTACTACAGTACACGAGAGTACTGCTAAAGTACCATGCACCCAAAGGGTTTTGAACCCCCATTTTTCATGTAGAATTAAGGGGTGGTTACCACTAAGCCAAACCCCATCTACTATTAAAGGAATGTTCTTCTCAATTATTCACAATAATATATTTATTATGTCTAGTTTATTATGATTCAAATATTATTTTTTCATTAATTCACTATATTTAACCCTTAATGAGCATTTTATCTCACCCCTTTAATATTTTTCTTTCCCCAACTTATGGAAAGAGATCATATGTTATGTTTTTAGAGATGCACTTTATTATCTTTTGTTATATATTATATGTAGTTTTCTTATCCAAATGTAAAATCGGTTCCATATATGTATGTAGTATCTTCAAGACTAGTAAATAGATTATTCTTTTGGTACATGATTCATTTAAATCTAGCCAATTTAATAAAATAATGCACAGGCTTTGTTTTTTTTGGGTCGGGGTGTTAAATCATTTAAGCATTAAAAAAAGGCCCTTATGTGTCTTTTAGGATCCTCCTGACTTTTGAATATAAAAATATTGATACCTGAAACAAAACCCAAAACATGTCTAAGAACTCATAGAAAATACTCTTTATTGTATCCAAAAATAAATATGTTGTATTTGATATCCAAATGGAAATAATTAAAAACACATAGTTCTAATATTTATTCCATCATATAGTTTTGTAATATCTATATCCATGAACATCAAATGATGGTGCCTAAACATGATGTTAATCATTCAATAATAACTACATTCTCTAGAGATAATCAATCAAATAATCGATATGAGAGAAATAGTACTTTTTATTAATAGTGATGTTATTCAAGGATCTGTAACCAATGAAAAGTATCATGGGACCATATTTCATCATAACCAACAATATGATCAGCCAATGTTCAAGTTCTTGGATGAAAGATTCCATTATATAGAAACTCTAAAAATTGTTTTTTCAATATTTAAAGTTCTACATGAGGCAATAAATATGGGGATTTTAATGTGGGATCAGTATTTGATAGTTAGTCGCCAATAATATAAACCTACCATTTTTTAAATAAAAACCAAAAAATGATATGGAAAGAGTCTGTATATTCATTCAGTACTGTAACAATAGTAATATTTAAAGTTTTTTTCTTTTCAAGAACACAATATTATTATATTTCACCTCAATTAATAATCAATTTACCAGTTTCTATTTATGTTATCCAAACTATGAATTCTGTGAATAAAACATTATAGACCTGCAGTCTATTTTATTAGGATAAAATAAATGTCGACCCATAATTAAAATAATATCAAAATCTACCATGTCAAATTCAACAATATTTCCATGAAATACCATTCCACTAATAACAATAATAAGAATCATATAAATCATGTATTCTTTAATATTCCCATACAATATTTTCATGAAATGCTCTTCCATACATGTATGAGTTGATATTTCCAAATTAATTTATATTTTCATCGAAATTACAGAATACGGCAATCTAGAGTTAACAACTATATTTGAATAATTTGAATAAACTTATAACACACCTTTCAAAACATTATTTAATGAACCAACAACAGCTGCGGTAGTATCAAGATATTTTTTCACACTCTTTATTTTCAATCTTGAAGATTTACCACCTATGTTACTAACTTCAATAACATATTTTCATATATTACCATCTCATTAGAATTAATTCATATTTTCATTATATTTTCATTATTTTATTAATCATATTTTTATAGTAACATTCCATTTTAACAAATGTTTTACATCAAAATTATTTCCCATATTTTATATTATATTCCATACGGGGTTTTACCATACTTATCAAAATATGGAAACATCATTTTCAAACATTCAGACATATTTGATTAATTCTTCCCCATTTATTAACAACTTCACCTTTTATTCTTCTATTTTTCATAAAAAATGATCATTAGAAAACTCTATTTCTAATCACTCAGCAAATCGAATGAGTTTCGCATAATGTTTATGCTCATGGTAAAACATTTCCCTTCAATATAATGGATTTAATTTTTAGTAAAATAGAGTAATTTTACAATCATGACCCCAAATATAAATTGCCACACCACTTTTGAAATGGGTGATGTATTCTTTATACTCAAACAATGGATCTTACTCATTTGGTATCTATTATAAGAATTACATTCCATCCTAGTTCTATCTACCTAATAAAAATGTTTCTAAAGTAAATTATTGTTCAATTTAACCCATTAAATGATATTAACATCTTGACATTCATTGTGATTTTTAAAAATTGGTTTAAATTTATTATATTAACCTTAAATATTAAAAATAAATAAACTTTTCATTTTATTTTATGAAAATACTATGACTTTAAATATCTTCTCCAATTTTATAATCCTTCTTTTATCTATCAAATATTAAGAATATATATTGAATACTTTTGGATGTTCTCTTGTTATATTTTCCATTATTTACATGCTCCTCTATGGTAGATCTAGTTTTTATCTACCACTTACTCCACTTCCATTTATATCCTAAAGTAGTAATTCCATAACTAAATCAAAATACCATGTTCCCATTCCAAAAATTATAGGATTTTGATTTTGTAAGGAAATCATCCCCTCAGTTCCTTCCAACATTTTTTTCTCCCATACCTATATGGAAAACAATTTTTAATAGAAATTTTTAAATGAACAATCTTAGGAATATTGACATTATATATCATTTAATCATAATGATAAACGATAATTTTTTAATGGAGTTATATTTATATTATATACACGTATAAATTTATATAATAAATTCATGTATACAAACCATAAAGGTCAATCCTTAAACATCACATATTATAGTAACATTTAAGTAGAACTATTTGTTTTATATTCTCAATGATCATATAGGATTATCATGTTAGAGAGGTATGCCTTAACTCTTTCATAAAAACCCCTTATATATAAAAGGTTGATACTTCTAATCAGTATTAATTTTTCTTGTAAATTAAAAATTTACAAATGAATCCCATATTCATTTCATGTAAAATATTTATGAAATCAATATAGAATTATAAATTTCACTTACCCAACATTAATCAATTTAAAAAATATTTATAATATGGTAT
Organism: Viscum album; assembly: GCA_963277665.1. NCBI lineage: Eukaryota > Viridiplantae > Streptophyta > Magnoliopsida > Santalales > Viscaceae > Viscum > Viscum album. Next base: position 1,225,713,805 of record OY728156.1, on the reverse strand, counting down.
GAGTAGAAAATGATTAGAAAGGGACCTAAAATAAAGGATTGAAACCATTTTTCAATGAATACTAAGAAAAATTATCCTTTTTCAAAATAAACAGTGAGTTAAAAATAAAAAAATGACAAACATAAGTTATCAAATTCATTAAGAAAATATTTTCATAAGAAAATTAAAATATAATTTTTGGAGGAGAATTAAAAATAAAAAATGTACATTTTAAATTATTAAAATTCATATTAATTTTTCAAAAAAGTTATATTTTTCACCAATTAAAAAGAATCATATACTTTCTATTTTACATGAGATCATTATCTTATCTTGAGAAAAAATAATATTCCTATAGTAAACAGTAGAAAAAATATATAAAACAAATATGTTATGTTGGACATAATTTCCAAAGAACTCTTACAATCACTCTTATAAACGTAATAACCATATAGTAAAATTCCATAGCCAATGAATTATAGGGATATTATGGACTCACCGATCTTTGTCTTATATTGGAACCACATTTTATTCGTAAATAATGAAACCACACATTTGTGGTTTATAATGGAATCACCCATAATCATAAAAAATCCCAATATCCATTAAATAATTACAAAACATAAATGTTTTCATCTTTTTATATGATACTCGTAAAAAAAATTTCAAATCTATAATAAAACATTACTAGATATTGAAATTTATCATAAATTTTGAAACCCATTTTGAAAATAACTAGAAAATAAGTAAAGATGGTGACTCATTAAAGAAAACAAATAATCATGTAATGTAATATGAAAATAAAATAATGGTTATTGTGGGTATTAAATTAATTATCACCATATTTGTTAAAATTTAACATTCATGTTGTATTTTTATAAAAAACATCAAATCATTAAGTAAACGGATACCATTTGAAAACCATTGAATGAAACATAAAATTCATATAAAATTTCCTTTATAAATATTTTATTTCTATATAGATACAACTATAAAAAATCATCAATTAGTATGGCCTTGGATAAAATTTATTTTTAAGGGAAGTATTAAAAATGTATCTTTAAAATAAATTACATTACCTTGAGTCCAACACATTAGATACATTATATACCATACTAAATAATAAAATTATTCTAATTATTTAATTTATTAAGAACATTTATCAGTTTTTTATTAATTTTATATCATTTATTACAATTTTATAACAATTACTCAATCACATAAGTTCACATCATAGGGCTTGATAACATATAGTTCGTAACTGAAAAATTACTTCAGTAGGTTTACTATGGTAAAAGTGGTACTTATTTCTTAATATCCCAAAAAATTATCATTAAATAATTATAATTAATAAATATAAATCATAATTTGAATTCAACCTCTAAACATGGTTATGAAAAATATACTCCATTGTAACCATTGAGATAATGGTTCATTTGTATGCATTAGTATCATTTTCATTTTTCAATGACAATTATGGAAAATCGTTATGCATTATTATATATTTCATAAGTGATAATAAAATTATAACTATAATATTATTATTTTAAATAAACAAAAACATTTACATATATATCATCAATGTGGTGTGGTGATGAAAAATAAATCGCATCACATCTTTTAAGTGGTAGTCAACACGTAAAAAAGTAAGATGTTATCATTTATTAGATTATGGAGAGGTGAGAAGGTAATGGATTTATTATATTATAATAATTAACAATATGTCATGAATATTATAGATATAAATTAATTCCATCACTATAATCTCCCCATGAGAGATAGTTATAGAAAATGAATTACATCTTTACTCAAATAATTTTTCTTCCATACACAGAAACGATGGTTTCACTTACAATTTGATGGAAGACGAAATTAAAAGGACCAAGCCTTAAAACATTACATAATCTTGAATTAAATGAATAATTCACATTGAGGATCTTTTCAGGTTTAGAGTTTTAGAGAGTTAGGCCATAACTATTACATTTCAAAATATTACAAAGTAGACACGTCTACAGAGTTGCCATTTTTTCATAAAATAAAAACTCTTGAAAAAAAGATTCATATCTAGTTCCATGTTTAAGATATCATGACATTTCCCTGATCCCATCCTTGACCATATTCCACATTATGTCCTATGAAAAACATTTCAAAAACGTTGGATGAGCATTAAAATCTCGTTAAGGGATACACAAAGAAGGAAAACAGTTAGTATTTTCAAAACTACAAGTAAACCATGAATACTTCAACATAAGTAATAATTTAAACCTTTAGGAAGTAGTAAATACTCTTCACTGAATAAAATATCATTACTTACCCTTTTTTAACCAAAATATTACCATAAAACCCATATAAAGAACACATAACATCTAAAGGTAACTTGGGACATAAACATACTTAAATGAAATAACCATATGGTCGACTTCCCCACATATCACTAAATAGAATAGCCATAAGGCTGACTTAAATACCCAATTCATTGGAGGTCATAACATAACCACCCGTCTTGGTATTCACGAAACCACCCATCATTTGGTTTATCACATAACCACCCGTCAAATGTCCATGTACCAATATAAAATCATACCACATACAACAAATATAAAGGAAATAAAACATTTCCACATTTCAATCACAATATATCACTTAAATATGTTGACATAAAAAATCAATTATCAAAACCATTTTCAATACCAAAATACATAAAATAGTATATGGTATTTATTTTATTTTAAAAGTATTATGTCTTGTTGAGGAAGCCAAAGATCAAATAATACTTGTGGCGGTGGAAAAGGTCGTTGTCACTGCTTACGTTAAAAGAAACAATCATTTTTTTCATTTAGTAAAATTATTTTTAGAAAAATATTCCCTTTTAAAAGTCAAGGGTGTTTATAAAACTTATAATAGAAAGTCGTGTATTAAAACAAAATATTCCTTAATGAAAGGAGATTGAGACGAAGACCCTTACCTCATGTCCAACTTGACTCGATCGTTCTTTAATCTCCTGAATAATAAACTAAAGTTAATTTATACTTTCTTAATAACCTTTTTCATGTTTGTTATTATTTTAATATCACTTATTACCATGTTGTAAACATTATGTAATCATTTCAGTTAATAATGTTCGTTTTTTCGATATTTGGTACTTGAGTCAAAAATGGACTTCTTATAACTAATTGTTGTTCATGCGGTCAATAGTTAATTATATACAGAATGAAATTTATTATTTATATATCCTATATGTCATATGTATCCAGTATATACAAGTATTTATAATAGTACATAATCATTAGAGGTAAGAAATGAAATGCACCGTTCATGGATACGGTAAGTCTTACGTACGCATGAACGCTACTTCCATTTCTATTTCATATTTAATGGAATTAAAACATAATGATACATTGTAGTATTATAATTACAGTATGATATCATATATAATATCATTAAATACATCCATTATACGTACCACATATGGTATGAACGAGTCATATCACTTTGAGGGGGCGGTAGTCTACACTTCCTCTAATGAGATTATCACGTTTACCCATAATGGAAATGATAATGGCATACTAAAAAAGGAAATAGAAGAAGCATAAAGAAAACATATTCATAATATTTATAATATATAAATATAGTTTCATCATAATGACCATCATGTGATGGGGTGGGAGATAATCGAACAATCATCGTTTTGTGATGCGTTAGTTTTCCATCCACAGAAACATTATTTTCTTTATCCATTAGATGGAGGTGTGTATAAGGGTAGTTCGAATCCTTCTCATAATAACATCCTAGTATATTTAGTATATTTGTGTTGTTACAAAATAAGGGAATAAAAAGAGTTTAGGGCTTGGAGAAGTAAAATAAAAGAAAATAATTTAAGGGAAACTGTTACCTTTAATTTGGGCAACTCACTTTGGTTTGGACAAAAGGACTTCTTGAAGTGACTTATGCCTAAGGTAAGGCTTCTAGGAGGAGGATAGGGATGTAGGGAGATTAATTGGGTAGTGTTTGGATGAGCCAAATGGCTTTAGAGATGTGAGTAATTGGTTAGAAGTGGTCTCCTTTTATAAGGGAGAGGAAGGGATCTTTAGGGAAGTGTGAAAGTATTGTTTTATAATATAATGATATTGGGTTTCTAGTCATCCAAAAATCATTATAGTCGAAGATAATATGACTCATGGTCAAAATAAAATCATCTAATAATAATTGGATAGTTTTTGGATAATATTTTAATCATTACAATCTTATTTATTTAAATCATTTATTAATGAGGTAAATATTACACCATTATTGTGTCATGAATAATTTAATTTATATGATGTGTAAAAATTAAAAAAAAAATACTATCATGTAGGAAATAATTTATATTTATAATTAATATTTATAGAGAAAAATATAATTTATATAAAATCTTCTAAAAGTTAATTTACTAAAAGATATTTTCTTTTGTCATTATTGCCTTTACTTTATGTTAATTAATCTAAATTGTCATTATCACTCCTAAGTGGCTCAATGGGGTCTCAAAATCTACTCAAAGATGCCCATGGTCATTAATGACTCAACCAATATGTTTTGGACATGTGTTAAGGTAATTTTGAATTATTATAATATTGTTTTTAACTTGAATTACCCTATTTACCTTCAACCGCGGTAAATAAAAGTCAAAAGTTACTATTCACCAAAAATTATTTTCATCTTATTGAACAAAATTATACTTCTTGATAACAACCATGTATGTCGGATTTTCGAAATTCAATTCCCAGAGGTGGTAAAATTTCATTTAAATGAAAATACCATTTTTTAACTACTACTAAGTGCTTTTACTATTCAAAAAAAATTGATGTTTTTTAGAAAAATACAAAAAAATAAGCCTAATATATATTTGATATTTTTTGAATTCAAAAATGATGTCTAATATTCAAAATTCAAAACATTGAAGTGGCATTAATTAACATTAAAATTAATTTCCGTTATCAAAACAAATAGCATGTTTTTAAGAAATAATAACTATCAAAAGATTGATACTTGTTTATGTCCAATTTCAATGTGAAATTAATTCCAATGACCAACATTGTATTAAATGGTAAAAATATATTTTAATTTAACTTTAAAAATAACTAAAAAGATAATCTAACCATATAAATAAATTAGATTAAAAGGCACTTTTGAATTAAAATACAATATTTTCCACTATTCATTTTAAAAAATTAACTTTATCAGAAAAATCCCAAAAACATACCCAAAGTAAATTTTTTATGTCCTCGTTCTAAAAATTGATTTTATCTGGTCATATAGAATTTATTGAAGTGACCAAAAATAGATTTAAAAAGGGTTCTCCATTAAAAGGTGGTAAATTGGCCTTTAAATTAAAATTATGCTTAAAATTAGATTCATTAATATTTTAAGCATCTAACTTTTTATTGGATAAATGTAAATACATTTAACAATCATGTAAAATAATATTGTAGTTATTTATTTTCATTCCCTCTAATACAACATCTAGGAGTTAACTATCATTTAAAATAAAATTATTATATTTTTAGTGTGCAACATAAGATTTCAAAGAAACATGTTGTTTCATATCAGGTACGCTATCAAACATAGCAACCCATTTTATGTAAAACTAATATTTAATTCACAAATATTAATAAATATGAAAATATCTTATTCTTCATTTACTTGGGATGCTATAGAAATGGGTAGAGGTAATTACATTAGAATAAAAAAATAGTGTCTGTTTCATTTTGGTGTTTTAATTATATTATATATGATGAATTTTTAAGGATATAGAATAATAAATAAAAATAAAATATGAGGTTAAAATTCGGCATTAAATTTGGAAAATATTCATCTCTTAACACATGAGGTCCTATATGATTTATTTTATGAACAAATTAAGGAATATAGAATGTGGGTATGATTTTTAAAAAGGGATTTAGTTATATTTTAAAAAATTCAAATTTGTTTTTAGGAGTGAATAGATGTGATTAACTAATGCTATTATGTTAGAGAGGAGAGGGGAACTATTTTATTTTTTAAAAATATTAATTATATATAAATTAATTTTCATAAAAATAAAAAAATTGATATTAAAATAATAATAATAAATGATTATGATTTTAATTATTCTCATCCAGTAATTTTTTGACAAGTTAAGATCATAGTTTTTCACTTATCTTTTGGTTTTAACCCCCTTAACCCTTTTAACACTTACTATGACAACATGGTTTTCTTAATCTTAGAGTGTCTTGATAGTTATTATAAAAGGAAATAGGCCTATAAATTAACCATGTTTCATGTTTTAAAAATTATAAAATTCACATGGTTGATGATAATATTTTTTAAAATTGTATATCATTTAATAAAAATTATTTCCATAAAATAGAAATAATTTCCCCTTTAGAACAGTTCATTTATATTGAATTTTATAACATTATTAGAAAAATTTAAATATGAATGAAAATTATTAATACATAGTTATCGTGCTTTTATAATATTCTTGGATGACCTTAAGCCTTTCCAATTATACTAATTTTAAAAAACTTATTATAGTTTAATTTATTTTTTCTATTAAATGAATAATTATTAAATGAGTATTGTGTAAGAATTTAAGGTAATTATATTTTCCCAAAAATTAAAAATAAATTCATATGATGAATATAAATAATTTATATTTAAAAAAAATTACATTTGAATATATCCTTAGCTTATCCATATTATTAAAATATTATATTTTTTAAAAAACAAGAGTCTTAGATTTTTTATTATTAATTAAAAAAAATTAAAAGTAAAAAACACATCCATATAACAAAAATGGAATATATATGACATTTTTATTATTATTGATGTGTTGTAGTTAGCCAATAAAATTTGGGTCAGTGTAAGTGTCATTTAACAGTCCTTATGATTTAATTGTTAGCCTTAATTAACAAATTAACCCTTTATGAGGTTAAAAAATAATTAAAGTTGCTATTTAATTTGAAAAAAATGAAAATGGTCCTACATTTCAAATTTGTACCCCACAATTCCAAATATAGATTCCATTTTTAGGATACCTATTAAATAAGTATCATAATTTGATTTAAAATTCAACTATAAAAACTTCATGAAAAACAGTTTCTTATAAAATGACCAATTTAGTTATTAAATATTTAAATATATAATTAAACTATAAAATCCCTTAAAATTTTTTGTTTACATTCAATCAAAAATTACTAATAATTTTTTTAAAATGAATAAAAATATAGAATTTATCATTGAAAATTATTAAAAATAAAAAACAATTTAAAAAAATAAATAGTTTCCACTATTCATTGAATAATTAAATTTTTAATAAAATTATAATAAATTTAACCCTATATAATTTTGACAGGATAAACTAAAAAATAAAATTTATTTTTTAAATATTAATATTCTAAAATTTGAATGTAAAACATTTAAATATAACCATATAATAAATTCATTTTACAGAACTATTTTTATTTTTACATAAAAAATGACAATGTATACAAATATCTTTATCCTGAATACTAAAAATTTGAAAATAATTTATTATATAATTACTTGGGCTATTAAATCATGATTTTACGTGATTTTTGGATTAATGATAAATCCTGAAATCGAGACATGTATAATTGGAGTGATAAATTAAAATCATGACATTTCAATAGTCCACAAAATAATATGGTGTAAATATTTTGGTGAGTTTTTATAATAATTTGATAATTTTGAGAGAATTGGACATAAACATTAATTGATTACCTACCATGAAACGTGGTTGTAATTTCATGTAATAGTTATTGATAAAATGATATCCCAAACATTATTCCAATAAAATTTAATTTCTTAATTATCATCGAAATATGTACTCTAATGGATTACCTCTATGATTGAAAAGTTTACATTATTTTACTATGTTGAGTTATTTTGAAATCATTCCTAATTTTTCCCTTAATATATACAATGTTGTTAGACTAAAGTGAATTATCTTGCATCAATGATTAGGTGTGTCTTTATTTTGTTCATGTTTTTATGTCATGTTTTACCTTCAACTAATGATGTATTATATAATTTTTACATGTTTATTTAATATATAAATTGTGATCAATTATTTCTATAATTCTGAAATGGTGACAATAATTATTAGCAATTACAAATCTAAAATCTCAATTACCATTACCTGAATGAACCAGTTCGTTGCATTCATGTCTAAAGTTCTGTGAAGAAAACAATTATGTGTTATATATTGGGTTGTAGACATCATTACTTTTTATGTTTGTTTAAATATTAATGTGTATTCCAAGATTTAAAATATTAATAAAAAATTCAGAGACCTAAAAAAGATAAATTTGGAAATATATGATAGGAATAATTCTTAATGTTAAAATATAATTGTGAAAATTATATTATAAGCATACCAAAATGTGTGTCACATGTTAACTTTGTGTTCTGTAGTTTTGAGTAATTAAACTCTTACATCTTCAATCATTTTAGGTGTTGAGTGTCCCATATACAAATATTTAATAAAAACTATTTCTCTCCAAATTTAACATGAAAACATGTTTTATAAGTATTAAAATGCATAAAGTGATATTCAAATATACCATGAATGGTTATGTTCAAGAATTTAATGAATAAATGAATTACAATTTAATTTAAAAATGTTTAATATTGTGAATATCGAGATGATGTTTGTGATTATCTCTTTAACAAGTGACTTGGTGAAGTATATTTTTGGGTTTTATATGTTGTTTGATGAATGGTTGTTTGGATATGTTGATATTTACCTGTTAAAAATTGGTGTTAATGAACTATATAGTGGCATGTAAAAGAAAGGATCACCTAAAATGATCTCTTAATAGAATAGAATCCTACAAAATTCCATGTAGTCTATTTAATATCAGTGTGAATTCTTGAGGATTCTTATAGATGTCCAAAATGTTTTTGTAATTTCATTGATAAAACCACATTATATAAATGCATAATCATTAAAATATAGTAATGAATATGGATGGTTGAAAATATTAGATTAGGTGATAATATTCTTGTCATCCATAATTAAATTAAGCAGAAAATTATGATAGCAAGGTTATTTTTTTATATTAATTGTTATTTGGGTTTCTTTGGAACATATGGACATATGTTTTCGAAATTTTTTGTAAATATAATTGGATAATTGTTATAGATAGTTGGGTACTGAGATATATTGGTCCATGGGGATTCATATGGTTGTTCAAGTGAATATAGAATGATTAAAATCCGGATGTTTTATTGAATGAAATATTATAGCTCTTTTAAATCCTTAAGATATCCTTATTCTTCTATTATATATAAGCTGATTGAGTTTTATGTGTGTTTGAGAGGTATCTTCCAAGAGTGTGTTGTTTTTTATTATTCTATTTCCAATTTTAAGCACCTCATCCTTCCTTTGTTGTGGTTATTTTTTTTATCACAATATTCTATAGATTTATCTCATGATATGGATATTTGGTATTTATTATTCTTTTATCCATTCAAAATATTTATTGATTCTTAAGGATTATAATCATTTGACAGATATCTATTATAATAGTTTAATGGTTCCTAACACTTTATTTTTTGAGTTTTATTAGATATAGGGGGAAAGAGGATCTTTATGAAGAAACTGGTCATGATGGGCTAAAGATTTTATCTAGGAGAGAAAATTATAGAAACAATATTTGTTCACCTAAATAATGAGGCTTGAATAGAACTAGTCTTAGTTTTATGTTGTGAAGGTTGTTCATGGTATGATATGATTTACATTTAACATCTAGATTCATTCTATTTTGTTGTTCACGATTGGATGTTTTGTGTTTTGAGATTGGATAGTGCAGATATAATGTTTTTGATTCCTCTAATTGACCTTGTCTTTCAAATAAATTCAGAATGCTTACTTTTAGGTTTCTGATCCTTATTGTCACATAATTTTTTATAAATCTAATTTTGTCATTTTTTTCCTTTTGGTGGATGGTAAGGAATAAATATATAATATAATAAACCATAAATAATGAAACTAAATGAGAAGTGATTATTCACAAGTGTGTACTTACATTTTTATATTATTTATAAGAATATACCAACTTTCTACTTTTTCAAAAGTCACATTTATTGTTGAATCATTATGTGTGATTGGTTAATGTGAATTAAGAGACTTTTTTGAATATATTCATAGACTAACCATTAATAAAATGTTAAATATATTAATATTTCAATGAACCATTTTTGTCAGAATAAATAATTTCTATAAAGCACTCATGAAAGAGATGGAAAATAATATGAAATCCCATATTTAAATTAAAATTATTTTAACAATAAGAACTAAAACAATTGTTTTGGGCATTGATGTTTTTGGTAACTTCCATGTGATTTTTTCAATATTTGGGAGCTTGTATGACGATTATTGTGACCAGTATTGAAGCTTAATATTTTGAGGTGGTGGGGTTGCAGTTGGTTAGGATTGTGTCATGTTGAGGGCTGGTTTTTGGTTTTTAGATGATGGTTGATGGTGGAAGGTAGTTGGGATGACCTTGGTTAATATTTTTGATAGTTTACTAAAATATATATGATGTAGTTAATAATGATAAATTTATAATGGAATGGATGGATGTAATTAAGAGCGGGTTGGAAATGCAATATTTGGAAGTTGTTTAATGAATTGAATGTTGATAAATGAATTCAAATTAAATTAGGGAAATGGATAAACTAAATACATGGTGTGTTCTTCAGGTATTCATTGAATATTAAATTATGTTTCTTCTTAAATGGAGATTTTTTTTAAAAATTACATCTATAATAATTTTTAAATTTTAATGAATATGGAATTATATACATTATGTTGTCAAATATTTTGGTGAGTTTCATTTTATGTTGGTAATAGTTGGAGGAAAATATTGTGAGGTAGTGTAGTTGTGATGTGGACTCTGCTAGTGTAGTTTTCTGTGGACCCTTAGGTTGGGTGATGAATGATATTATATATATATCCATTTACATTTAAATAAACCCCACCCAATTTTTGTACTATATACTGACACGAAAATGTTTTGGGCGTGAGTTTTCCCCAACATCAAGGATGGTGAGGAAATAAATATCTGATTTCACTCTCTTCCCCAATCTTTTCTTATATTGGTATAAAATGGTGGTATCTACTCAGTGGTTATTAATATTAGATGATGACATAGTTGTTGGTGATACCCAATGATGAGGAGATATGGGATGTTGTGGGGGTCATGCTTGGTATGAAATAGAATCGAGTTTTATTTCATTCACATTTATGGTGCCCTACTCCCTTGGTTTTTAGAATGTGATTAGATATAAGATGGATGGAAGATTATATAGCTATGCCATGTGATATGTTGATATTTAGTGATGGTAGAACATGATTATATTCCCTAATAAAATATTGGTTTAGAAGTTTTGAGACTGCACGATCATCAGATATGGCTTGTAACATGATGTATAGTATATTTCGAACAGATGAGAGAAAATGAACTTTCATGTTCACATGAGAAAGTGTAATCTCTGTGCGGAAGTGGATGTAATGAAAATATATATCATTAATTTAAAATTATTTTTCTATATTTGATATGTTGTTTTCTAAGTGATCCCTAGTGGCTCTGAGATGGTTTGTTAACCCATTAATGTACATGTTTGTTCTATCATTTTTTAAATATTGAAATAATAGGATATTTTCTCATTTTTATAGGGGACCCTTGGTATAATCCTATAAAATATGCGTGTTATGATAACCCTACATACATCAAATATATTTTTGATTCATTCAGGATAGTTTTAATGTTTGTGTTGGTTACTATTATCATGGAGATTAGAGTCATTACAGAGTTTCTTTCATAGATTTTCTTTTTTAGTATTCCATTTTGGTGGATTTTACTATTTTCCATGACATGAATTACAATTTTTTATCCTTTTATATTATGAAGTTGTTGTCTGGGGGGGGAATTATCTTATCTATAGATCCATTCATTATATTGATGGTAATTCCTACCATTTTAATATTTTATCGCCTCAGTGCATGTCGCCAACCTGAGGTCTATTTTACATGGGATGTGGGGTTCATTCATTATCTATAATTCTTTCCAATGAAGTGTACTAGTGGGGATGGTAATGGAAGCTAACTTAATAAGTGATTTAAATTACATATATGAGGATATATGTTTTCCCTATAATGTGGGGATTATTGGGAAGCATACACTCTAAGAATACAAATGAAAATAAATAGGATAGTCTATATAGTATCCATACTGGGTAAATCCATAACAAGAATCATATTTTCATTACACAATGACTCTTTTTATATACATAAAATCCTATACTCTTATTTATCTAAAAATCTTATCATAACCCATTCATTTTACATGATCAATTAAAATAGTTATAATGTAAATATATACCTAGAGGGGTTAATTGTTTTATAAAATATCATTATATATGAAGAAAACATGGATTAATGATAAAATTAATATATCATTATATGACACATGTATTTTTTCTTATATTTTTTAAAAATAAAGTAAATAATTACAAAAAACAATAAATATTTGTTCTACCACTACTTACTAATATGTACAAACCTTAATTACCTATTGCTCTTCTAAATTAGTTGGTTTTTTAAATAGGGTTTATCATATGTGGCACCTTCTACATCACCATAAATCTAGTTTCAAAATTGCCATACTAAACATGGTATTGATATTACATTTACAAAGAAAGAATAATTAGATAATATATATATTAGAATTCATAATCCTTTTGTTGATAACATTAATCATTATAAAAAAATGGCATGGCATCAAAATTTATAATATTATAAAGAAGTTTACTCTTTTATCAAACTGAAAAACATTTAGAAATCCATTTAAGAATGAAATCATTCATTGAGAACATTAGTAATATTTATTCTTATAACATTGAAATCCTAAACATTAAATGTATATTTTCAAAAAACTTTTACCTTAAATTATATATATATATATATATATAATTATAACATATTTAGTTACATTTATTTATACTGATATAAACCTAAAATTTATTAAAATTTATTACTTCATTTTTTCTATTATTAAGTATTTTTTAGTCTACAAAATATTAATGTAATACTTTATATAAATGGAAAATAATACATAAAGAGGCATCCAATAATTTATTTCATCATTATAATCATTGGATGCATAAGATAAATAAATTTGATAAAATGTAATAAAGGAAAAAATGAAAAAATTTATAAATAAATAAGATCAATTGAATATGAAAATACATCAGATAGAAATATTTTAGAAATACCACTACTACAAAGAATACTGTAAAAATAAAATTAATAATTAGAAATATAAATGAAAATTTAAAATTACAGAATAGATATCCTTAATAATTAACTTAGAGAATGAATAATTAATAAAATATGAGGTTTTTATATGACATATGAGGAAATTTTTAATGATAGAAGATGAACTAAACCATAAAATAATAGGTAACCATTAGAATAATGACGTGACCATTGGGAATATTAAAAATCATACTAATCAATATTTTCATTTAATATATAAATATATAAATATATATATTTAAATAATAATAAAAAATCATTTCATAAATCATGTAACCTGATGTATGAATACACATAAATTCTAAAAGATATTTTTTAATTTATTTAGTATAAGATTAATTTTATAATAATATTTAAATTTTAAAAATAGATAATTTTTTAATTTATTTTGATTAAAAGATATACAAGAAATAATCTATAGATCATGAAAATTAAATACATTTATATTGTATAGTAATTAATGAATAAAAAATAATTTAAAATGTTATCACAAATTTCAAATGAAAAATTAATTCTTCTATATTGTTTTTCTATGTGTAATATATTATTTTAAAATTTATATTTAAAATTTTAATTATTTTTACATATTAGAATAAAAATTAATTTTTTAATCTACATATCAAAATTTTCATAAATTTATATTTTAGATGTTTTCTAAAAACGATGTTTTGTTATAGAATGGTGAGTAATGTAATTTCATGCTTACAGTATGCTTTATGATATCATAATAAAAAAATAAGAATAAGAAATTATAAAAAAACAATAAAAAATATTTATTTAATGGGTAAAATAATGAATTTATGAAAACATAAATCCATTTTCAAAGCCTCTGATATATTTTATTCTATTAAAATAAAATTAGATTATTCAATTTTAATTAAAAATTTTTATCATTCCATTATATCTGTGGAGTAAAAATTACAAAACAAACCTGTATTTCTAAATTTCACTTTAATGAAATTCATAAAAATCAACACCTAAATTTTTATTGAGAATAATTAAAAAATAAAATGATTTTTTTAAGTTATAACTTTTCAACGTCCATAAAAACACACTTCCTCCACACCATTCACCTTACCTAAAAAACTATTTCCATTTCTACATATCTACCTCAATCTATCTTTAATATATCCTAGAAACATTTTAATTCCCTTGGTCCCACCAAAAGAACCTCATCTAATTAATTTCGTTTATATCCAAATGAGGTGACTCAAAGTACATTGTAATCGTTCTGATGTCTTTATTTAATTTCTAATTTAATAATATTTTATCCTAATAACCCTTTAAAATTCAATTTTTTAACTCCAGTTTTTATTCGTATGAAATTATCGTTTCATTGATCCATTATCGATGAGAGACTACAAATATCCTCCCATCAAACAACTTTTACATGTTTCCACTATTATGACAACCTAGGTAATTTTTATCATATATTCAATACTAAAATTTTATAGAGGAATATTTATTATATAAATATTAGAAAAAAATGGGTAAAAAAATTATGTATTTTTTACCAAATTGTACTTTTATTATATGATTTATTTAAAATATTTATTTCAAAAGTATAAAATTTTAAATTTTCAAAACGAACCTCAATTCTGAATTTATTATGCCAAAATTATCTTATGTTGAATTTATTAATAATTTTAAAAAAATCTATTAACAATGAAAACTGTGGATTACGTTGAAACTTTTATTTTCCTTCATTTTATTTATAAATATGAATTATATTTTTATTTAGTTATAAAATTTTATTATTTATTTTTAATATAAATAATTCAATAATTTTTTTGATGAATTCTATTCATTAATAGAGTATAAAAATATTTACTATTTTAAAGAAACATATTTCTAAAAAACAGTTTGTTTTTATGTGTTTTCATAGTAAAAATTTAAATTAAATTCCACAACTAATGTTTCTTAAATTATAAAAATGGATTCTATATTCCCAATTAGTAGGTTTAAATTGGGTAAATATACCCATTTTATCTATGGTTAATAAGTATGACAACAATAGTAATTATTTACCATAACAAATAGTGAAACAAGTAATTGTTGTTAAAATACAATAAAGAGTATATAATGACAAAAAATAATCATAATTTTTTGGATGAGTCCATTTCATCAATAAATATCCTTTATTTTCAAGTATGACATTTTTAGGAAATTCGGATTAAATCATGACATTTATAATATTTATTTAAAGAAAAGTAAAAATATTCACACCCTAATTTAAATTAATTATTATATATTTAATATAGAGATTATAAATAGATATGTTTAGTTAAAAATATAAATTTGTAATATAAAATATTTATCTTCATCATGGAAATTTATTTCAAAATTTATGTAGATAAATAACAACCAAATAAATTTAAAAAATGCTAATGCATTAATTATTCAATTAATGGAAAATCAAATAAATGATTATAAAAATATTAAATGTAATATAATTTTGGATAAATAATGTAACAGCAAAATTTTATTTATTTTAATTAAATTTTATATATGTATTAAAATATTTCGTTCATATTTTACTTCATGTCTTTTTTTATTAAAATCAATGTACTAAATGTTTCTAAAAGTTGACATAAATGATTTTCTATAATAAATAATATTTAAATAAATTATATAAAAATATTGAAAGAACAGATTCAACAAATTGAAATTTATATGTTTTTTAATACGAACCATGATCTATTTTTGTTCCATTTATCCATTTATAGTAATTAACATGTCCCCTAAAAAGGGAAAATTCCTGTTGTCGATGAAAGTGTCAAAGGGGTTAACAGGGTTCTAAAAACATACAATAAGGGTCAAAAAAATTAATACATGACTATTTTTTATTTGATGATTTTTCCTCGACCTATCCACTAAAATATTTGAAAATAATCACCTTGTATAATATTAGAAATGCATGATTTACCAATAGTTCTGAACTGTTGGTATATATTATACCAATAGTTCTGGAAACCGTAGGGAAGTAAGCCGTTGGGAAAGATTTTCCCAACGGTTTACACTGAACCGTTGGGATAGGTTTGAAAAAATGAACCTATCCCAACGGTTGTGCCAAACCATTGAGATAGTTTTTTCCAATGGTTTGGCTTGAACCGTTGGGATAACCAAGAAGACGGCTTCTTTCCCAACGGTTTCTAAAATGTTGGGAAAGGATTTTTACCAATGGTTCATAGAACCATTGGTAAAAATATACTCAGAGAGGCTATTCCAACAGTATGAAACCGTTGTCATAGCCTATGCTGTGAAAATTGCACAACAACCTTCAATTTACACAGCAGTGACCCTCTCATTTTTGTGTAATTTGCACAAAAACCAGTCCATTCCCTCTCATTTTCAATAATTTCCTATTATTGTACCTGAAATAAACTAACACATTCATATACAAATATTGTACCTACAATAACCAACTAACACATACATATAGAGAACAAATTCCAACACATTTAACAAATAATGCATCATGGAACTATAAACATCCAAAATTAAATCAGAATTCATAATGTAATTATAAACATACATAATTCATTTAGAATTCGATTCAAAATTTAGATGACAATTATATGTGGAATCCGGAATTCAATTAATTATTTGATCGGTTTTTCATATAACATATGTTTTTACTAGAAATGATGTCCTTTTTAAACAAAATACATACACCTGGAGTGATACCGGCCACTCCGTGCCTCAGATTGAGGCGAGGTTAACTCGTACATATCACAAATGACTCACGGATCATTGTCCTCAAATATAAATATATTCCAAAAGTGTTTGGTCATTTTTCCATATATCAGTTGTTGTTTTCACTTAAAATGAAGTGATTTTTAAAAAAAAAAGAGGGACACATTGAATGGTGTCGGCCAAACCATGCCTCGGATTGAGGCGGGGTTGACTCCTACACTTCACAAATAAACCATGATCGTTGTGCTATAATATCAACACAATCAGAATCCGTTTTGTCGGTTTTCTATATGTAATTAAAATGTTTTCCATTTTAAACATAAGAGAGACACTTTGGGTGGTCTCATCCACACCGCGACTTGGATTGAGGCGCGGTTGACTCATACACGTAACATATGAACCATGGATCGTTGTCCTAACGTTTCAACAGATTATGAATGCGTTTGGTCAGTTTTTTGTATGCCAGTTGTACTTTTCACTTATAATCCAGTCAATTTTAAACAAAAGAGACACAGTTAGAATGGTACCGGCCACACTGCATCTCGGATTTAGACGGGGTTGACTCGTACACGTCTCAAATGACCCATGGATCATTTTCCTAAAGTATCTACACAATCCGAATGAGTTTGGTCGGTTTTCCGTATGCCAGTTGATGTTTTCACTTAAAATGATGTCCTTTTGAAACAAAAGACATACACTTTGAGTGGTGTTGGCCACACTGCATTTTATATTGAGGCGGGGTTGATTCGTACAAGTCACATATGACCCATGGATCATTGTTCTAAAGTATCAACACAATCAGAATCCGTTTGGTCAGTTTTCTATATGTAAATTTTTTTTTGTCCATTTAAAACTAAAGAGAGACACTTAGAGTGGGGCCAGCAACACCGCTCCTCAGATTGAGGTGGTGTTGACTTGTAAACATCACATATGACCCATAGATCGTTTTCCCAAAGCATCAACAGATTTCGAATGCGTTTGGTCAGTTTTTCATATGTCACTTGTTGTTTTCACTTAAAATGATGTCCATTTTAAACAAAATACCGACACTATGAATGGTGTCAGCCACACCGCGCCTCATATTGAGGTGGGATTGACTCATACACGTCACATATGACCAATGTATCATAGTTCTAAAGTATCGACAAAATAAAAATTAATTTGGTCGGTTTTCTGTATACTAGTTGTAGTTTTCACTTAAAATGAAGCCCATTTAAAAAAAGAGAGACACTTTGATTGGTGTCAGCCACACCACACCTCGGATTGAGGCGAGCTTGACTCGTACACGTCACATATGACGATGGATCGTTATCCTAATGTTTCAACAGAAATCGAATGTGTTTGGTTGGTTTTCCATATGTACTTAAAATATTTTCCATTTTAAACAAAAGAGAGACACTTATAGTGATCCCGGCCACACCGCGACTCGGATTGAGCCTGGTTTGGCTCATACACATCGCATATGACCAATGGATTATTGTGATAAATTATCAATAGAATCTGAATGCGTTTATTCAGTTTTCCATATGCCAGTTGTTCTTTTCACTTATAATCCTGTCTAATTTAAACAAAAGAGACACAGTTAGAGTGGTACCGGCCACACCGCGCCCTAGATTTAGATGGGGTTGACTCGTAAACGTCTCAGATGACCCATGGATTATTTTCCTAATGTATCTACATTATCCGAATGTGTTTGGTCGGTTTTACGTATGCCAGTTGATGTTTTCACATAAAATGATATCGTTTTGAAACAAAAGAGAGACACTTAGAGTGGTGCCGGCCACACTGCGTCTCGGATTGGGGCGGGTTTGACTCGTACATGTCACATATGACCCATAGATCATTTTTCTAAAGCATCAACACATTTATAATGTGTTTGGTCAGTTTTTCATATGTCACTTGTTGCTTTCACTTAAAATGATGTCCATTTTAAACAAAAGAGAGACACTATGAATGGTTTCAGCCACACCAAGCCTCGGATTGAGGCGGGGTTGACTCTTAAATGTCGCATATGATCCATGGATCATTGTGCTGAAGTATCAACACAATCAGAATCCGTTTGGTCGGTTTTCTATATGCTATTTGTTGTTTTCACTTAAAATGAGGTCCATTTTAAACAAAAGATAGACACTTTGAGTGGTTTCAGCCACACCGCACCTCAGATTGAGGCAAGGTTGACTTGTACACGTCACATATGACCCATGGATTGTTCTCCTAATGTTTCAACAGAAACTAAATGTGTTTGTTCGGTTTTCCATATGTACTTATAATGTTGCCCATTTTAAACAAAAGAGAGACACTTAGAGAGATCCAGGCCACTCCGTGACTTGGATTGATCCCAGGTTGGCTCGTACATGTCGCATATGAACCATGGATCGTTGTGATAAATTATCAACAGAATCCGAATGGGTTTGGTCGGTTTTCCATATGCTAGTTGTTTTTTTCACTTATAATCTTGTCCATTTTAAACAAAAGAGACAGAGTTAGAGTGGTACCGGCGAAACTACGCCTCAGATTTAGACGGGGTTGACTCGTACACATCTCAAATGACCCATGAATAATTTTTATAAAGTATCAACACAATCCGAATGCGTTCGGTCAGTTTTCCATAGTCCAGTTGATGTTTTCACTTAAAATGATATCCTTTTGAAACAAAAGAGAGACACTAAGAGTGGTGATGACCACACTACGCCTCGGATGGAGGCGGGGTTGACTCGTACATGTCACATATGACCCATGGATCTTTTTCCTAAAGCATCAACACATTTCGAATGTGTTTGGTCAGTTTTTCGTATCTCACATGATGTTTCCCTTAAAATGATGTCCATTTTAAACAAAAGAGAGACACTATGAATGGTGTCATCCACACCACACCTCGGATTGAGGCGGGGTTGACTTGTACTCGTCACATATGACCCATGGATCATTGTGCTAAATTATCAACACAATCAGAATCCATTTGGTTGGTTCTCCATATGCTAGTTATTGTTTTCACTTAAAATGAGGTCCATTTTAAACAAAAGACATACACTTTGAGTGGTTTCGGCCACACTACGCCTTGGATTGAGGCGATGTTGACTAGTACAGGTCACATATGACCCATGGATCATTTTCTAAAAGTTAATGTGGAAACCGAATGAGTTTGGTCGGAAATTCTTATTTCCATAAAATGGTGTCCATTTTAAACAAAAGAGAGAAAATTAGTGTGATCCCGGCAACACCGTGACTCAGATTGAGCCTGGGTTGGCTCACACACGTCACATATGTCCCATGGATAGTTTTGATAAGTTATCAACAGAATATGAATGTGTTTGGTCAGTTTTCCATATGCCAGTTGTTCTTTTCACTTATAATTCTGTCCATTTTAAACAAAAGAGACATTTAGAGTGGTACCTGCCACACCATGCATTAGATTTATATTTTTTTGACTTTTACTCGTCTCAAATGACCAATGGATCATTTTCCTAAAGTATCAACACAATCCGAATGCATGTGTTTGGTTTTCTGTATGCCAGTTGATGTTTTCACTTAAAATGATATCCTTTTGAAAAAAAAGAGAGACACTTAGAGTGGTGTCGGTCACAGTGTTTCTCAAATTGAGGCAGGGTTGACTCTTACATGTCACATATGACCCATGGATCGTTTTCCTAAAGCATCAATGCA
The DNA here is from genome assembly GCA_963277665.1 of Viscum album. Taxonomy (NCBI): domain Eukaryota; kingdom Viridiplantae; phylum Streptophyta; class Magnoliopsida; order Santalales; family Viscaceae; genus Viscum; species Viscum album. The sequence goes on along the minus strand of OY728156.1, from coordinate 1,225,693,104 downwards.
TTTCAAATGCATTTGGTATGTTTTTCGTATGTCACTTGTTGTTTTCACTTAAAATGATGTCCATTTTAAACAAAAGAGAGACACTATGAATGGTGTCGGCTATACTGTGCCTCAGATTGAGGAAGGGTTGACTCATACACGTCAAATATGACCCATTGATCATTGTTCTAATGTATCGACACAATCAGAATCTGTTTGGTCAGTTTTCATTATTCTAGTTGTTGTTTTGACTTAAAATGAAGTCCATTTTAAACAAAAGAGGGACAAATTGAGCGGTGTCAGCCACACTGCACCTCGGATTCAGGAGAGATTGACTCATACACGTCACATATTATCAATGGATCTTTATCCTAATGTTTCAATGAAAAATGAATGCGTTTGGTCGGTTTTACATATGTACTTAAAATGTTGTCCATTTTAAACAAAAGTGATACACTTAGAGTGATCCCAGCCACACCACTAGTCGGATTCAGCCCAGGTTGGCTCAAACATGTCATATATGACCCATGTATCATTGTGATAAATTATCAACAGAATCCGAATGTGTTTGGTCTATTTTTCGTATGCTAGTTGTTCTTTTCACTTATTATCCTGTCTATTTTAAACAAAAGAGACAGAGTTAGAGTGGTACCGGCCACACCGCGCCTCGGATTTAGGTGGGTTTGACTCGTACATGTCACATATGACCCATGGATAATTTTTCTAAAGTATCGACACAATCAGAGTCTGTCTGGTCGGTTTTACATGTGCTAGTTATTGTTTTCACTTAAAATGAAGTCCATTTCAAACAAACGAGAGACACATTGAGTGGTTTCGGCCACACCGCGCCTTAGAATGAGGCGGGGTTGACTTGTACATGTCACATATGACCCATGGATCGTTTTTATATAGCATCAACACATTTTGAATGCATTTGGTCAGTTTTTTGTTTGTCACTTGTCGTTTTCACTTAAAATGATGTCCATTTTAATCAAAATAGAGATACTATGAATGATTTCAACCACACCACACCTCTGATTGAGGCGGGGTTGACTCATACACATAACATATGACCCATGGATCGTTTTACTAAATCATCAACACATTTGGAATGCGTTTGGTCAATTTTTTGTATGTCAGTTGTTGTTTTCATTTAAAATGATGTCCATTTTAAACAAAACGGAGACACTATGAATAATGCCGACCACACCGTGCCTCGGATTATGGCGGGGTGGACTCATACATGTTACATATGACCCATGGATTGTTGTGCTAATGTATCAAAACAATAAGAATTTGTTTGGTCGGTTTTCCATATGTACATAAAATGTGGTCCATTTTAAACAAAAGAGATACACTTAGAGTGATCCTGGCCACACTACGACTCGGATTGAGGCACAGTTGACTCATACACGTCACATATTACCCATGGATCGTTGTCCTAAAGTTTCAACAGAATCAAAATGTGTTTGGTTGGTTTACCGTATGTCAGTTGTGGTTTTCAATTAAAATGATGTCCATTTTAAACTATAGAGGGACACTTCAAGTGGTGTAGGCCACTCCGTGCCTTATATTGAGGCTAGGTTTACACGTACATGTAACATATGACCCATGTATCTTTGTACAAAAGTTTCAACAAAATTAGAATGAATTTTTTCAGTTTTATGTATGTGATTTGTTGTTTTCACTTAAAATGTTGTCTATTTCAAATAAACCTGAGACACTTTGAGGGGTGTCGGCCACACCGGGCCTCAGATTGAGGCAGGGTTTACTCAAACACGTCACAATTGACCCATTTAGATATGTTTCTTGAATATCTATCAGGAACACTAATAGTCTCTAATACTTCCAGAAATTGTTTTTTTCTGTAGGTGTCACATAAGAAGCACATGGAGGTTTCAATTTATTTTCACTTATACACACAGGATGCAATTCTGGACTGATGCCCTAGTCCACTAAGTCACGCCGAGATCATAAATCATCTTTTGTCTTCCCATTGACATTTATAAGAACCTAAAGCAACAGTTTTCATATATTCTATTCAATATGAATTACGTCTAAACAATAACGTAACAAATTGGTTGAACAATAAGGAAAATCAAAAAAGATAATCCTCATCCTCCAATTGTAACAGGTTTCTGTGGAAACATTCTTTCTCTTTCCAGATTTCATTTAACCCTTATCGAATGAAAAACTGAAATCTTTCAATTCATTATGCACATCAGTTCCAGACATACACTGAGGTGGATCATCAGTATCTATGGTATTATCAAATCATTGATGATTCATTCTATATGGATGATCATTTGGAAATAATCGTAGAAGTCCCATAAAATTGAAACTACATCGATGTTTCAGTCTTCTGGATCATGTATTATTCATACAAACTGGGCACTACAGTTTTCCCTTCATGCTCCATGCAGACATCATTTCATAAGCTATAAAATCATTGATCATCCACATAAGAGCAACACGCATCTGAAATATGTCTTTAGAACATGCAACATATGTGCGCAAACCCACATCCCAAATAAGATTCAACTCTTTTATTAAAGGTTTCATGTATACATCATTATCAATGCCAGGATCAGAAGGACCAGATATGAGTATACTCATGAAAGTGAAATGTTTTTTCATACACAACCATGGGGGAAGATTATAAATGTGTACAAAAATTTTCCATGTGATGTGAGAAGTAAGAATCTGCCCAAATGGATTAAAATCGTCATATGAAAGACCCAGCATCACATTACGTACATCAGCTACAAAATCAGGATGTCAAGCATCAAATCTCTGCCATGTAAATCCATCTACAGGATGAACCAACTCATCATTAGTCTTCTTTATCTCGGTATCATGCCATCTCATTTTTATTGATATGTCATCAGACATAAAAACATTTTGGAGACTGGGGATCAATGGAAAGATCCAAATTACTTTCTTTGGAATGAGGGATGGTGTTCCATCAGATTTTGACTTCTAGTAGGATGTGCCACATTTTATACAATCATTTTGTTCAGCAGTTTCCTCCCAGAATAAAATGCAATGTTTAGGGCAAGCGTGAATTTTGTTTCTTGATAATCCAAGTTCCTAAACTAACATTGATGCCATATAGTGGTTTGAGGGAATATCTACATCATCTATAAATAAATCCTTCAATAGGGTAAGAATGCAGTTGATATCTATATTAGAAATCCCATACGTAGTTTTCCCATGAAACAATTGGATTAAAAATTCCATCTTTTTAATTTTATCGTATTGTCGGTATACTGGAGTCATGGTAGAATCATTCAATTTTTTCACCCTATCAATATCATTATTTTCACTAGCTGCATCACCTGTCCTCATATCAAAGTCTTCTTGAGTCGAAATCCTTTCTTTTTCATGATGACGAATAAATGGAAACCGATCATCTAAAAAAGTCTAAATTCCATTCCTTTCATTTCGATCATCAACAATTTGAGATTTCATTTTCTCCCCATTGTGATACCAAAGAAAGTAGTTTTCTTGAAAATCATTTTTTTAGGTGGAAGCTGACTTTTTCACGGCTCAACCAAGGTCTACCAACAAAATTGGAACATGGGAAGTGTATGTGACCACTATCTGAAGCATTGTAAAATGAAAAATCTATAAATCTCTCCAATTGTTTTTTAAAATTGTTTGAGATCCGATCAGTTTCATACATAAAACATCAGTCCATTTTGTAAAAAGAGTTTATATGAGTAATTTTGTCATAAACAATTCAATAGGATTAAACTTTAATAGAAAATACATTTATGTAAATGATAAAGGAAGAAGTTTCTAGTCGATGTAGTGAACTATTAAAATAATGTAAAGAACAAGTACTCATAAATTAAATTAAATTTTATTTATATTCATTTTCATTAGGTCTATAAGAGGCACATTCCTCAGGTCTCATTATGTGTTATAGGCATCCCAAATCATTCAATCATATTTAATAACTCATTATTGGCACCTCTATGGCCATACCTTTCATTACCCAATTACTTCCCCAAGTCAAGCGCACCCCATGGGTGAATAAAATTTAGGTTTCTACGCTAATAGGTTATTTATGTCTTGTAAAAAGATTTAATTTCATTAAGTATAGACAAAAACATTTATTTTCAAATTTGAGATTTATAATAAAGTATGTCAATGATAACAATATTACTGAATTAATCTTGTCAGTTATCTATCATTTTTATGGATGTCTACACATGCCAGCATGGGCAGTGAAAATCACCCCACCCTCATAAATGTGAATATTGTCCAAGAAGGACACATAATATACAACGTACAATCAGAACCATATTTAATTGACCCTAAAGTTATATTAGTACAATCATCTTGGGGGAAATGGAATATATGATCCTGGTTAACTGATGAATTCAAAATATCATATTCCATATTTTGGACACTATCTAAGCTAATAAATCATTTGAGGATGGTTTTACATCATTCAATTTCTTACATGCTAGTGAGAATGAAGGCTTGAATTAATGACTTTAGTTCACTGATTAAATAAGGGTAGAAGTTGAATAGGCGATGTAAACAGAATGATTAAATATGGGTAGAGGTTTCATACACCATGCATGGTGGGGGTGTATCAACTGATTTAGAAACTAAAATAAATTCCCATCATAGGTATCAATAAGAAACATCAGCATCAAAAGAAACTCCAAATAAAAAAGGACTTAAAACATCAAACATTTCACGAATTCACTACTATTCATGGTTTATCCACATGTTTAGCAGTAATTATATGTCTTAATCATTAACCACCTCTACAGCTCCCAATTTTCACTAATAATCATAAGGAAAATATCTCCAAATATCTTTAAAACAACTCATTAATTGGATCAAAATGTAAATATAATCTCGAACCAACCATGGAATCTCTTTCACAACACATTATCACACACTAAATATCTCATGTGTTACCAAATACCAAACATAGTCACATAGTGTACTATAACAAATTACATTACACAAGCCTTATTAAAATAATTCATTTTAACTAAACACTTTCCTTAAGGAATTTTAATGAAAACATTCATAAAAACTTTGCTAAATATTAATAAACACATATAAATAAATTTCCAAGTAACAATTAATTAAAAGATGAAGAAAAATCATAAAAAACATACTTAGAAAATCTATAATCCAACCGCAATGAATTTGAGATGTTTCTTCTTCGATGGAGGTATAAAGATTTAATTAATTAAATGGATTGAAATGGAGAAATTCTAGGTTAAATAAAAACAAAAAAATGATATACATATCAAAATCAAAACTTAAAACTAAAATATGAGATGAATAATAATAAAAACAAGGTAGTAGTTTAATATTTTATGTGTATAAAGAATAAAATACCAGATTTGAGATGATTCGGATGGATTTTCAGCGGTTCAGATGGGGGAAGTCACGAGAGGAGCTGAGCCCTTGACAGATTTAGGGTTCTATCATGAATGGGGGAGAGGAGTGGCAGCCGACTGTATATGGGGTAAAAATTTACCAACTGTTTTTAAAAACTGTTGGTAAAGGGGTGTCCAAGGCACCCTTTCCCAACGGTTTACTAGAACCATTGGGGAAGGGTTCCTTGGACACCATTTTACCAACAGTTTATTAAAACTGTTTGGAAAGGGGTACCCTTTCCCAATTGTTCTACCCATTGGGAAAGGTTATCCTAGCCCATATTTAACAATGTTTTAAGAAAACCATTGGTAATGAAGAATTAGGAAAGCCTCCATTTCTAGTAGTGGTATTCATTTATAAATTGAATTTAATTTATATATTTTTAATATTTGGTGGAATTCCAAAAGTTCCCTACGTTACTACTATAAATTGGAAACCCTTTTTCTACATTCATAACACATAAAAATCCATTGGTTTTTCCAATACCTACTAAATGTTCTTTCTAGAATCCCACCCCACAAAATGAATTTATTATTTAGGAATAATACCACACTTAGAGTGATGAAGGTGTTAATCAATTGAGTCTTTATGTTGAGGAAGTATAGTTTTAAATATCAAGTTTTAATTTTATTTCTTTTTCCACATCATTTAAATATTCCTTAAACATTATTATATAATTTCAATAGTATGTTATATATATAAATAGAAGTGGTTATGATAATGTAACAACCTAAAATGATAACATCTTCCATCAAATGGTAAACTAAACAACCATTAATCCATACGATGGACTACCACCTCACGAATTAATTCCATTCAGTATTAATTAAAATTTCTCACAACTAGATATAATGATGGATTTAGAGTATATATATGATATTAATTAAATATTTATCATTATGAAAATATAATATATCTTTTAATTTATTACTTTCTAATTCAATGAAAATGATTACATTGTTCGTGCATATGTGGGGATTAACACCTCCATGAAGTGATATGACATTTTTTTCATAACTAAATCACCTGGACGATATACCTAAGTATAATTAAGAAAATAATATGATTTTTTTTATATGAATATTATTTTGATTATATTAAATCATACTTAACTTATTTCCATAATGATCGAAGGTAAATATAAATGTTATTCATCTTTACATACAACTTACCTTCAATATGATTGTATCATAGTTCATTTTTTAACCATAATTCATGGTTATTTTTAAAATTATAATTTTTGTATAAAAATGATACTTATTTCATGATTATTTTTGATGATATTATTAAATAATGACATATTTTACCATATTATGAAGTCATTTTTCACAAATTAATTAAATATCATCAAAACATATGATGTAAGATCAATTGATTAATTAATCATTTGTGATATGGTAACAAGTGAAATAAATGTATTAATATACTCATAAAAGGTACATAATAGTGTAAATAATTAATATATTTTTATTATTCTAGAATCTAATGAATGTATGTGATGAGTATAACTCAAATTAAGAGACATGAACTCAATTTACATTTATTGAGGTGTATTTTCATGTTATGTACCTACATTATTTTACAATGTCTATTATATCCTTATTGACATGTTATATAAAAAAATTATCTATTATAATGATTTTTAATTTTTTCTTATGTTCTTATGTCATGGGGCTTAAGATTCAAATTCTTCCAATGTTTTAAGGGACATTCTATTATAAATCCTCTATAAAAAGTCATCTTTCATGAATTTTTACAAAGGTAAAAATGAATATTCTTTTATATATATATATAGAATGAAAATAATTTTAAAAGTTCATTAAGAATCACTTTAATGATATATTATTTATAGTTTTTCTATCTTCTTTTCCAAGAAAATTCTTTATTTATTATGTCGAAACTATTTATTTTAATAAATGATTTTAATTTATTTTTTTCCAATGGTTTTAAGTTAATAATCATTTTCTAAAATATTTAACTTTCTTTTCAAATGAAAAAGTTATTTTTTATTTTAATGTCTATGTAGAAATTGAATTTTGTGATTTTCAAAACAATCATTTGGTATTTGGATTCTATTATAATCAATATTATTTTCCTCAAAGAAAAAAAACATTTTTTTCATGGTATTTGGCTACTAAAAATGGGGGTTTAAAAAAATTGTATTTCAATGTCTAAAATTGAATATAATAAGGGTTAAAAGGTGTTTTCAATGGTTTTTGTTATGAAAATTTTCAATTAATAATTTTTTTCATGATATGGTATATGAACATTATATAAAAAATGTGTGATCCTTATACAATTTATAGGATGTTTGGAGACCCACTAAAGATAACAGGTGAGACCGATATAGCTTTTATGAATGGTTGGTCCGCGTTAAATCTTATGAATAACATGTGATCTATTTAAAACATATATTAATTTGGCCCCCATTAAATCTCTTCAATGCAATGAGTGCCAATTATGTTCTCTGATGAATCACTACGTATCCCCCTTATATTGTTATTCTAATTTCATGGGTTGTGTACTAATTTTATTAATATGATGTTCTATATTTTCCAAAATGTTTTTAATTTACTTCTATGGGTTTTAAAGGTTTTCACTAAGATTGATATTTAATTTGTCTTCTTCGTTTGAATGTTTTTATTTAATATAATAAAACTAACAATAAATATAAAGGCATACATTACATGAGTTTTCATGTTTTTCATTTGGACTATCGGATTTCTTCTTTTTATGCCCACATGATATTTTTTGGCCCATCCAATGTTTTAATAAAAATTGTGTGGGATTTAAGGATGGGTAAGATTATGGATTAAGTCAAGTATATAGCCACAATTTTTTTTGAAAATAAAAATTAATTTATTTTAAATGTTTTATATTGTATTAAAAATAGACAAGGATTTGAAATTACCACGTTATATATATATGAGATTATTATGTATGAGTTATGACCCATCTCTCTATAATAATAAACCAAAAGGATCTTTAAGAACATAAGAATTTGAATTCAATTTTCTTGTCATAATAATATACTATATTTATGGATGTATTTGTAAGAGTTTGTGTCTAAGAACCAACTGGTTTACTTTAATTACATGCATATTTAATGATTTATTACACATTGTTTGTTGTTCTGCATGACTATGATATAATAATGTCCTAAAGTATTTGTTTCATTGATTAGGTCTTGGAAGTTCCCCTCTATGATGAGAACCTTGAAATGAAATAATAATATTTTTAAATATAGTTCTTGTGGTTTGATGACATGCTATGATAGGACACATAGCATGAAAAAAAATCATGTGCAAGTACTCGTAAGCAGATGATAGCTCCTCTCATGAAGATCACAATTGGTAATCTCTAAGATAAGATATTATGATAATAGACCCGCTTGTAGGAATTCCGCATGTTTTGGTGTCATAAAATATTTCTATTTGCAAGTGTGTGTATTGATATGTATACATTATGACAATAATTAATAGGTATAATGACTTACACACTTTCATTTACTGATGAAAACCCTCACGCAAACAGTTTGCGAGAAGTTGGGTACATTGGGTGTGTCATGAGTGGCATGCTATTAATGGATAAGTCAAGGATGGATTTGTCCCATCTATTTATGGAATTTGATATCTTGACACTTTAATTTCAATATATCTGTCGTGCGAAATTCCTTGGCCATGGTGTAACGACAAGTTTATTTCCGGTAGCCAATGAATGACGTATCAATCATAAAAGTTGATGACACAATCATGAAACTTTCTTGATGAGATAATGTTACAAAGGGATTATATTACACAGTGATCATTCATATGTGAATGTCGTTGTTGCAACTTTACATTCTTTCTCTTGGGGGTCTTGATCCATTTCAAGATAGTACCCTTTGACTTTAGGCAAGCCCGCCTAATGCCAAGAAGAAAGAATACTAGAGGGTCACACACTAAGTGTTTTTTGTGGTCGGATTTATATTTTATTTGAATTTAATTATTGAAATAAATATTATTCTTATGACCATGGAATAAAAGTATTCAAGTTATAATGTTCTCATAAATTAAATTAAATATATTTATTTATTTTATTGAACATTTAATAAATATTTATTTACTAGTTTGTAAATAAAATATTTATTTAAGAGAAAATATTAATTTTTTATTTATTCATGTGTTCAATAAATAGAAGTGGAGTTTTAGAGGACCATGGTCGGTCTGATAATAAAATAATTATTTTCAAGATGGAAAATAATTATTTTAATAGTTCGCCCAAATTAAAATAACACTGCTATTATTTTATGATGCAGAATTTTATTTATAATTCACTTTGGCTCAAGTTGGCGTACCATAAATAATGATGCAGTATTATTATTAAATGCATGGGTTTTATCAATGTTTATGAATTTATTTAATTTTTTCTTTGCAATTAAATATTTTAACTAAAATTCCATGTGTATATGAAGGCATGTAAGACTATTTTTCTAGACACAACACCACACACTCGGTGAATTGATAATTGTAGAGACAAACAATTTCTCTCTCGAATCCTATTCTCTCCCCTATCAAGGGAGATAGATTTTCATCAAGGCCAAAGAATATGCGATCAAGAAAGACTGACCCAAGTTAGTTGACTGGAAATGATAGAAACTGGAGAATGAGCGGTGTCAATCGGAGGCCGTCAGAGCACGTGTGGATCACCACTAGAGGGATTCTAGTTTGGATCCTGACAAGTGCAATAAGATAATCTGGAAGGTTCGTTCTGAACGATCAATATCATCAAGGAAGAAAAATACCCAAGATCCAGGTTTTAATTTTCTTTATAAAAATAATTAAATTAATTATAAACATGATGTGAAAGATCCTCTCTAATTTTTTTGGGCCTCTTTCTTCATTATCTAAAACTGTGATTGTATTCCATAGATACTGGCGTTTATCATCGTTTTGATCCAAAAATAATCATTGACCATGGTAAAAATAAAAATTTGGGGTCGTCCCAACCACGTTTCTACTTCTCTCAGAACCAATAAGTGGTATCATAGGGGTTACATCATAGTTTATAATAATTTAAATATTTCCCTGATTAATTATGAATTTAATAATTTAGTTGTTTCAAATCATGTTAATCGTTCTGCAAATCCGAATCTTGAGATCTATTCATCCTCTTCCATTTCTCGTTCACCATACAGAAATGATATTTTCATTTAATTTTGATAAAAATAATACAGAGGATCTCATACAGAAGTGCCAAAGCTTCCTGTACCTATAACACCTGAACACACGGCGTGTATTTAGAAGTACATGCCATGTTGTCAATATTCAATGCATCGGACCGATCCTCCATACCAAGCCATGTGTTAGAGACTTTCTGTGTCTTAAATTACTCTGTGTGTTGACCAGGAATAGGTGGCACATGGACCCCAAATTACATGATGTGTGGACTAATGGACACGGTGTGTAGTCCCTTCAGGTTAGGGTAGGACCATGTACCCCGTACACAACTAGTCTGGCTGGAGACCATGTAACGAGGAACTACATGGTGTGTGTCCCACTATACACACCGTGTAATCCGAATATTTCCAAAGTATACTCACACGTTGTTTCCCTGGGCATGTACTTTGGATAGACGGTGAAAAATAATACACACCATGTTGTTTGAACTACACATCGTGTACTCATCTAAATTACACATATTTATTAAAATTTATTATTATATTATACAAACCCCTAAGACGTGTACCATTTTTCAGGAATAAAGCTAATGCACAACACATTATAGGTGTTTTATATATGTTTATTTAATTTTACATCTATGTAATGTTCATTTCTACTCACTGGGTAGTTATGAATAAGAATTCACTAGGTTATATCCATGGTACAACTTAGATACAATGATAATATTAAATGAGTTTATTGTTTAAAATTATGATGGATGAGAATGTCAAGGAAATTTAGAAAAGGGTTTAAGATAAATTTATTAATTAATTAAAGATTATAATTAATTGATTCAAGTATGATTTATCTTAAAGAATAACGATTAAAGAATTGATTTCTAGTTTTATTTATGCATAAATACCATTGCATGTATGGATGATCATGAGCTTGACCAAGACCTTTGTAGGTGGATGGTTTCTTTAAATTTGTTTATTTGAATTAAATTTGTTGGCATGTGAGCCTTATCGTCATTAATATGTAGGGCATGTGTGACCAAGGTTTGTTTTATGTAAAACCCCTCTTTACCCCTCACATACATATGAGTTAAAAAAGGCATATATAATGGTTGGAACTCCATGCTAGTGGATTCAGTTCAAGCTGGAGCCGAGATGAAACAAATCCCAGGAGATACAAAGGTGGACAGGTAGAAGCTATAAACATGATCCCAAAGGTTCACAGTGTTTCTCCCCTAGTCCAGGGTTATTTTATCAACTTATAGATAAACTAACCATTATAAAATCTCATGATAATTTCATATAGGTTATTTTAATTCTATTAGTTGCAAGATTTATCATTATAGATGTGTTTTCAAGATAACATAATTAATGAATTAAACAAAAATTCATGATGGAATTAAAATAATCAATACTTTTGTGAAAATATTATCAATAAAATGTGAATCACTTAAGTAAGTTCCACTTAATATTAAAAATAATGTGATAATGATAATAAAAACTTCACGCATAATTGATAAAAAATCCCACAAATAAAATATTAGGTTATAACAATCCTTTCATTACTTGATTAATTGAAAAACTCAATAAAACTATTTGATTAGAAAACCCTTTTTCGGACACATACTTCTATATAAGAATCTATTTTGAAAGGTTTAGGGTTGAATTAACCATTTTACATCAAGAGAAGCAGCCCCTTCTAGACTTAGAGTGGTATTGGAGGCAACAGTTGAGGAAATCCAAAGTCACGATTTCTGGATTAGGGTGTCCAATCAATATATAAATGAGATGGAATCCTATAGTTGGTAAAGACATGCCTGCCTAGATACCCTCTAATATCTCATTTAACCCTTGTTGGGGTTATGAGAAGGGGAATTTGGATCCTTTACACTAGAATGTCATGGAAACTAGACATTCTTAGTTCAATGGTGAGGACTATTGGGACTTGATAAAATAGTTGGATACTTAATATAATTTATTATTTCTTATAAAATGTAATCTATAAAGTACTAAGGATCTTCTCTTTTAATTATAGAATAATAATGAAAAACTTGTCAACCACACTCTCCCTATGATCAATTCTGGATAAATACAACATCCTCACTAGTAGTAACTTCTATGAATGGTTTAGATGCCTTTGGGTTATCCTACTCCATGAACGTAAGTATTACATGATGGAGTAAGAATTACCTGATCCTCTTGCCAACCATGAGAGTGATGGTGATTTCCTGGTCTATAAGGAGCATTTGAACTACGTGGTTGATGTTCGATGTTTGATTCTATCATTAATGTATAGTGAGCTCATAAAGTCACTTGAAATCATGGATTCATAAAGCATGATTGATCACCTCTATGTTCTTTTCTAGGAGAGAGCATGATAAGAATTGTTTGAGATCTCTACCGAACTCTTTCAGAGTAAGGTCGGAGAAGGTGCCCCAGCTAGGCCTCATGTAGTTGAGCTCATTTCTACATTGAGTGCCTGTAGGTTCTAAAGTTTAATATCCCCGAAGACCAGGGCGCCGATCTCATTCTTGCATCACCCCCTCAGATCTTGTCTAACTTTTTTGTGTATTTCAATATGAACTACATTGAGAAGTCTCTATCTGATCTTATTATCCTCATTTGCCAAGTGGACAATGATATGAAGCACGAAAAACCATCTGTCCTTATGGTGAAAAATAGGAAAGGGAAGGAGAATAGATTTAATCCCAATGATTCTTCTTGGCCTTACAATAAATGTAATATCAAAGTGGTGCAAGGGAATATGAGGTTGTTTGTTTCTAATGTGGCAAGAAGGTACACTAGAATAAGAACTCCACTGATCCTAAGAAGGAAGGGAAGCATCAGGGGTATTTTTTATGTAATGAAATCTATATGTTTCTACAAATTGGGTATAAGATACATCTTGTGGTGCTCAAATATAATTTCAAATATAGTAACCAATTATATTCATAAATTTTGATCGAGGAGAGGTAGATTTATGAGCATCCAATGGATCCAAAATTGCTGTTGTAGCTGTTGGAAACTACCACCTCACGTTGCCAACGGGGATGATCTTGGTGTTAAAGTGTTGTTTTTATGTTTCTTCTGTAACCAAAAACATAATTTCTATATCCATACTAGATATAGATTGATTTTTTCAATATTGGAAATGAATGTTTCATATTTTATAAAGATAGAATTTTTCTTGGTAGGGCACATTTATACAACGACCATTATCTATGGGATTACACAAACTAGGTAATGGAAATCGATGGCAAAGATACTTCAAATGACTCACAGCACACCCATCTTTGGCATCACCAGCTAGGTCATGTAAACTAGAAACACTTTAAAAATTTACATTAATATGGATATTTATATTCTTATGAACAAAACCCACATGGAATATGTTATGCATTTTTACAAGGCAAAATGTCCAAATCCCCATTTAGGGGGAATGGTGAATTAGCAAAAGGACTTCTTGAATTTGTTCAAACCGATTTGTGTGGACCATTTCTAGTTGAAGAAATGGGAGTGTACTCAAACATTATAACTTTTAATGGTGATTTTACTTGATATGGATATAACTATTTAATGAGGAATAATTCATATTCTTTTGATAAGTTCAAAGAATACAAGAATGAAGTTGAGAACCCGCTTGGTAAGAAGAATAAGAAAATCCGCTCAGACTGAGGTAGAGAATATTTTAATCAAGGCTTCATTGATTACTAATGGGAGTTTGGGATCCTATCCCAACTCACTCTTCCAAACACACCCCAGTGGAATTGTGTGAGTGAAAGGAGAAACCAAACCCTATTGGACATGGTGAAATCAATGATGAGTCCTGCAAGTCTTCCCTTATCCTTTTGGGGATATCCATTTCAAACAGTGGAACACATACTAAACCAGGTACCATATAAACCAATAAATTGTATTCCATATGAGTTCTGGTGTGGGAGAAAATCCATGTTATTGAATTTACATGTGTGGGGTAGAGAAGCATTTGTTAAGGCCTTTTCAGGTAACAAAGTCGCACCCTAAGGTACAAAGTGTACCTTTTTACGATACCCCATGGAAACAAGGGGATATTAACTATACAACCTCTTAGAAAAAAAAGATTATTGGAGAAGACATTCCATATTACTTGAGAGTGATCACATCTCCAAAAGAGATATTGTGATAGAGATAGACATAGATGAATTCAGGGATCAAGGTACACAAGAGTTGGTACAGGAAAAGATTCCACAAAACCCCATGGAAGATGAATCTATTCCAGAGACACAAGTTCTATGTAGAAGAACCATAGATATTAGAGAAGAAGAAAGGGACAATTTTCTAGTTACCGAGGAAGGTGACTCCTTATTAGTTGATAATAATAATACTATAACCTACAAGGAAGTAGTATGTGACACAGACGTTTCCAAGTGGTAAGAATCCATGAATCATGAAATGGATTCCATTTACCAAAACCAATTCCAGATTTTTGTAGATCCTCTAGTTGATGTAAATCCTGTTGGTTTCAAATGGGTATTCAAGAATAAACTAGACATGGATGAACAAGTCAGTACCTATAAGGAACGACTGGTTGAAAAAGGTTTTAAACAACGTCAAGGAATTGACTACTGTGAAACCTTATCACAAGTTGCAATGCTGAAATCTAGCTGAATTATACATTCCATTATAGCTTACCATGACTATGGGATTTGGGAAAAGGATGTCAAAATAAAATTGCTTAATTGGAAACATCAGGAAGATGTCTACATGACACAACCTCAAGGGTTTGTGACTCCAAAGGATGCCAATATGGTATGCAAGTTACATAAATCCATTTATGGAATAATGAAAGTATCTAGGTCATAGAACATTAATTTTTATGAATCCATATAAGAATTTGTTTTTATCAAGAATGAACGTGAGCCTTGTATCTAGAAACGGTTTAGTGGGAGTGCATTCATTTTCCTAATAGTATATGTTGATTAAATATTACTTATTGGAAATGAGATTCCAATCTTATATTCTGTTAAGGCATGGTTGAATCAATGATTCCCCATGAAAGACATGTCTAGGGAAACATATATTCTTGAGATCATGATATATTTTGATAGATCTAGTAGATTGTTGGGACTTAGTTAAATTATATACATTGATAACATACTAAAGAGATTGAGAATAGAACAATCCTAGAGGGGATTGTGCCCAGCGTCACATGGAATTCATCTTTCCAAGAAAATGTTTCCTCAAGCACATCATAAAATAATGATAATGGAAAAAGACTCCATATCCATTTGTGATTGGGTCAGTCGGGTATTCCATTCTATGTACTAGGCTGGATGTTGTTGACACATTGTGTGTGGTTTGCAGATATCAAGCTGACCCAGGTGACCATCATTGGATGACATTCCAGACTGTCCCAAAGTATTTGAGGCATACTAAGGATATGTTCTTGGTTTATGGAGGAGTTGAAAACCAACTCATCAGAGGATATGAATATTCTAGTATCTAGACTGATCAAGATGAATGAAGTCTCAAATAGGATACATCTTCACTTTTAAATGAGGCGCAGTGAGTTGGACGAGCTCAAAACAGAGTGTAGTCGCAGAATCTGTTAGGGTTGGTTTCCTGAGAAACAAATATTTATACATTGATTACATGAATGTATACTTATTATATATTGTTTTTAGTTATGCATGATTATAATATAATAATGTCATGGAATATTTGTTTCATTAATAAGGTCATGGAAGATCCCCGCTATGATGAGAACCTTGAAATGCGATAACAATATTATTAAATAAAGTTTTACAATTGGATGAAATACTATGATGGGACACATGGTGTATAGACCGTTATGTTCAAGTACTCGTAAGAAGACGATTCTCCCTCTCATAGAGTTCACACTTGGTAATCTCCAAGATGGGAGATTATGAGAACAGACTCGCCTGTAGAAATTCTACATGTCTTGGTGTTAGTAAACATTGCTATCTACGAGCATGTGTAATGGTTCTTCGACTGGAAGGTTATCATTAACTCATGTCATGACTTGCGCACTAGATTTTCTGACGGAAAATGTCACGAAGATAGTTGGCGTGAAGTAGGGTAATTTTGGTGCATCACGAATGAGATGTTGTTAATGGATAATTAGAGGAAGGATTTGTCCCTTCCATATTTATGGAAGTAGATATCTTGGGCCATTTTATTGAAGTATAATTGTCGCTCAAATTCGATGACCATAGTGTCACGACGAGTTTATTTCAGGAAGTCAAAGAATGATAGATCATGAATATAGGTTTATGACACTTCCATGAAACCTTCTTGATGAGATATTGAGACAAAGGGATTAAATTAAATGGTAATCATTCATATGAGGTGACACAACAATGCAGTGTTAACTTCTATCTCTTAGGTCCTTTGACCCGTTGCTAGATAGTAATCTTAGACTTTTGGCAAGGCCGCCTAATGCCAATGAGAAAGAGGCCTAGAGGGTCAAACACTATGTGTATCTGTGTATCTGGAGTGAAATAATGATTATTAATGTATGGGGTTTAATAATTATTCAAGGAAGCCTAAATCATTTTAGTGTTGGAGGATGAATAAAATGAAAAACAAGATATGCAGGTCGTGTACATTTAATTTACACGCAGTGTAGTTTACATTTTGTAAAGGAAATGAAAAATGAAAACGAGATATACATTCCGTGTACATTGAATTTACACGCCACGTATTTTTCAATGAAAAACAAGTACATGCCTTGTATTAATGATTACACGCCTTGTAGTTTTTCCAGTCGGAATTTTGAGGAAATAATATCGTTTTATTAAATGATATTAATTATAATCAGTGTGGGAACATATCAAGGAATTAATGATTTGACATGGGGATTTAAATAAGAGTTGATGAAATGAATAAAATGAATAACACATTTATTTATTTTCATAACTCTATAACCTCAAACCTGGTTATAAATATCCTCACAACCCCAACACTTTTTGTAAGAATCAGTGTGCACAAAAATTCTGTAGAATTCACTCAAGACTGAAAGAACTTTGTCCTCCAAGAATGCTCTCAAGACCGAGAGAGATACACCTCCATCAAATCAAGTAAATATAAGGAGGAAAATTCAAGAAAATTCATTTCCATGCTAGCACCTATAGATTCCTTTGGAAACGTCCATAGATACATGGTGCCCATGTGGATCACTGCTAGATGAATTCTACACTTGGCTTCTACGACGCAATGACGAATCACATCAGAACATTATTGGAAATATCAATGAAGAAATAATGTCATAAAAGGTACTTATTGTTAATTAATTAAGGTAATTATAATCAACATGTGATGGTCCTTCATTATAGTTCTGGGAATTTTCAATTTCTTTGTCTATTTGTGTGATTCTATCTGTGTATTTTGGCTTTTATCATCATATTGATCCCAGATTGATCATTGCTAATGACAAAAATCCAAGTGGGAACATCCACCCATGAGCTTCCACTACGCTCGAGACCTTCAATTGATATCAGAGGGGTCACAACATTGATTATAGTTATTTAATTTCCGTTGATAATTTACGCATTTATATTTGATTCAATTCAAGATAAATCATTCTATAAAAATAAATAAACAAGATCTGTTCTTCCTTCATTATTTCTCGATTCACATCACAGAAACAACCTTTTAAATTTAATTTTGATTAAAATAAATACAAGGAACTCATCTGGAGGAGCCGCTCATTCCGTCCATACAACCCAAGAATACACAACGTGTAGTAAAAACTACACCCCTTGTACTTAGGTTCAAATAAATGGTACTCATCTGCCAAACCCATGATGAGTGAATTGAGCATACCTATGTTTTTATTTCACCATTTTTACCATAACTAAATGTCACGTGGAAACCGGAATACATGGCCTGAATTTTGAATCAACACGTCATGTAGTCTGATCCGGCCCAGGTGAAACCGTGTACAAGGAAAATCCATATACTGCGTACATGGGATTTCCATGCCGGTAACCGCCTAACAAGAAAATACACGTCATATTAGATTAATCTACATTTCATGTACTCAAAAATTTCCAATGTTCAAAAAACATGGAAAATCCCCCGACATGTACTTTGGATAGAGGGTGAAAACAAATACTTGCTTTGTAATATAGCCTAAACGGTGTGTTCTTTCCAGAAATTGAATTTCACCAGGTTTCTTCCAATGTACAAAGACCTGTACAAGGAATATGGATGGGAAGAATCTCAAGGAAATTAAGAAATGAATTTAAGATAAATAATTGATTAATTATAAGATCATAATTAATTGAATTCATGCGCGACTTATCATGAATAAAAGTAAGATTAAAATAATTGGAATAATAAATATGTGTAAATATTGTTGCATGCTATGGATGATCATGAGCTAAACCAAAACCCTTTGTGTGTGTGTGGTTTCATTTTAATTTATTTAATTTAAATTCGTTGGCCTATGATCTTTCTTCCAATATATTGTATGAAATGCATGCCAATGGGTTCTTTAATGTAAACCCCATGTAATGGAGGATCTCCCAAGCCAAAGGAGATGGTACAAAATCCAAAGCTGAGGTGAAACCCGCCCAAGAAGATACAAAGGTGGATAGGTGGGGGATGCAAAACACGAACCATCGAGTTCAATGTGTTTTTACAAAGGTCATGTTTAACTTATCAATACCGCTAGATATGCTAACCAATAAAGCTCATGATCATGCCATCTTATTTTATTTATATCTGATTGCATGGTTTATTTATTATTAATGTGTTTTTTCATTCACATAATTAATGAAATAAAAAAGAAGGCAAAGATGGAATAAAATAAAAACCAGACTATTAATAAACATTATCATAGCATGGTTAATAACTTAAGAAAGAATCACATAATATTAACAAGCATGTTATAATGCGAAACAATGCATAAATGATTAAAATCCCTCAAATACAATATTATGTTAGAACAAGCCTTCTGTTACTTGATAAATGGAAAGACTCAATAAAACTATGTGTTTGACCAACCCTTGTTGGGACACATAAATTTTTAAGGGAATCTAGTAAGAAAGTTCCAGCTTGACATAAACATTTTACATCCAGAGGAGTAGCCCTTGCTAGACTTGTTGATAAATGGAGGCATGTGTTGTGGAAATCCGTCTCAGGATTTTAGGATTGGAGAGTCCACTCAACAGATCAAGGAACTATAATCTCACCGTTGGAAAATACCTAACTACTTAAATACCATTAAATAGCTTGAACAACCCTTGTTGGGATTATCCTAAGGGGAATATGGATCCTTTCCACAAAAATGGCATCACAATCGGACATTCCGAGTTCAATGGTGAGGGCCATTGTGACTTGATAAAATAGTGGGAGAATTAATAATTTCATTCATTATTTTTCATAAAATATAATCAAAAGGTATTTATAAATATTATATTTTAATTTTTAGAATCAATATGACAAACTCATCAACCAAATTTTCTCTGCGATCAATTCTGGATAAATTCAATATCCTCACCAGCTGTAACTTTCACGAATGGTTTAGGCACCTTCATGTTATCCTACACCATGAATGAATGTTTAATGTGATAGAGTCATCACTTCCTTATTCTCTTACCCAAGGGGTGAGTGATGAAGATTTCCTGGTCTATGATCAACATTGGAGTGATGCACTCAAATTCATTGTTTGATGTTGTCATCAATGTATAGTGAGCTCATGAAGTCTCATGAAGACATGGATGCCTATAACATGCTCAAGCACCTCCATGGTCTATACAAGGAGAGAGAAAGACATGAAAGGTTTGAAATCCCCAATCCCGTATTTGAGATAAAACTTGGAGAGGGTGCCCCAGCTAGGCCTCATGTAGTCAATCTCATTGGCTACACTGAGTGCTTGGATGTTATAGGGTTTAAACTCCCCAAAAAACTAGGTATCGATCTCATTCTTGCATCACTCCCACAATGATTCTCTATCATTTTTGTAAATTTCAACATGAACAACAATGACAAGTCTCTATCTGGTCTTCTTATCCTCATTAACCAAGTAGACAATGATATGAAGCGTGAAAAGACATCTGTTTTTATGGTGAATAAAAGGAAAGGGAAGGCAAAGTGTTTAGTCCCAAATCTTCTTCAAGGCCTTCCCTGAAAAAGAAGATTGAAGGAGAGGCAAGAGAACAGGAGGCTATTTGTTTCACATGTGGCAAGAAAGGCCACTGGAAGAAAAACTGAACCCATCCAAGGAACCAAGATGATGCTTCAGGTACGTTTATTATCGAATGCAATCTATATATTTCTACCAATTGGGTATTAGATACTTCTTTTAGTACTCACATCTGTATCCTAATATAGGAACCATGTAGATATAGAAAGATTGACCGAGGTGAGGTGGATCTGCAAGCATCCAATAGAGCCAGACTCATTGTTGTAGCTGTCAGAGACTACCAACTTACATTGCATACTGGGATGGTCTTGGTATTAAAAGGATGTTATTATATACCCCATGTAACCAAACACATTATTTTAGTATCCATATTAGATACTAATGGATTCATCTTCAAGTTTGGAAATAAATGTTGATACTTTTATAAAGATAGAATTTTTTTGGTAGGGAACATATATATAACGACCTTTATGTGTTAGACTACATAAACCAAGTAATGTCAATCGATGAAAAAGTTAATTCACATGACTCATACCACAACCAACATTGGCATCACCATTTAGGTCATGTTATTGAGAAACTTTTGACAAAATTACATCAACATGGGTATTTAGATTCCTTCAAACTAAAACCACTTGGTGTAT
Organism: Viscum album; assembly: GCA_963277665.1. Lineage (NCBI taxonomy): Eukaryota > Viridiplantae > Streptophyta > Magnoliopsida > Santalales > Viscaceae > Viscum > Viscum album. The sequence continues at coordinate 1,225,671,761 of OY728156.1, read as the reverse complement.
GTCATGTGTGTCTACAAGGAAAAATGAAAAAATCCTCATTTAGTGGGAATGGTGAAAGGGAAAAAGAGCTACTAGAATTAGTTCACAAAGATGTGTGTGGACCATTTATAGTTGAAGCAAGGATTGGGATCATGTACTTCAAAACTTTTACTAATAATTTTATTAGATATGGATATATTTAATTAATGAGGTATAAGTCAGATTCTTTTTATCGGTTCAAAGAATACAAGAATGAAATTGAGAACTATCTTGGTAATAATCTTAAGAAACTCCGCTCAGAGAGAGGAAGAGAATATCTTAATCAGGACTTCATTAATTTCTTACGGGAATTTGGGATTATATGTAAAGACCCACAGTTTCTCAATAGAAAATTACCTTCTTATAACTATGTCATAAAAACACAAAATAATGAACTACTAAGTGATAAGTGACCTTTAAACATAATCTTTTTCACCCCTATGTTTGGAATTTTAAAAATCCGGCATACACGGTTATGCTCAAGATAGTTTTTGGAGTCTAATGAAACAAAAATGATTTTTGGTGAATAGTAACCTACCCTTATGAATAGTAACCTACCCTTATGAATAGTAATATGAACCTTATGAATAGTAAATAAGAGTAACATTACCTAAGATTAATAAAATAAAATTTATCCATCATAGAAAGTGATAATTTGACTTTAGTAAACATTTTTGGTATTTTATAAATCATAAATGATTAATTATAATTAATTAATTAATTTAAAAGAATATTTATTTTCCTGAAATATATTCATAAATTATTGAATCAATGTCTAATAGTTTTTAGATAATTTTTATAAGACCCTAAGTAATTTTTGAAAGAATTGCAAAATCAGTTTTAATTTTAAAAACTGTTTTTTAAGTAAATTATGATTTTAATTAAATATTAAATTAATAATATTTAGAAAATTATTTTTAAAAAATGGACTTCATTTTTGGATTCTACACGTCGAGAAATGGTTGGGGTAAAATTTTGGGATTTTTCTGAGATACTTGAATTTTTGATGAATAGTATAATACATTAATTTATCATATAAATGCATTTTAATTAAAACCCACTATTCCTGACATCACAAGTGATGTAAGCACCCAAATCCCGAATTCACAAGTCAAATTTACTATTCTTGGTCATCCAAGACTCACTATTCCTTGTCCTTGGTGGAATTAATAAACTAATCAATTTAATATTAAGAAAACCCCTCTCCCCTCCACTATAAAAGCCACCCTTCACTCCCTCTTTTCCTCACACCTCTCAAGCTCCAAGCCTTCTCCAAATTCTGCCCAAACACCTTCCCTAGCTCATCCCCCACGTCCAAAATCTGCTGGTCTCATCAAAATACCAAGCCTAGCTTCCTTAAAGAGGAACTCAAGAGGAGGATTCTAAAGGTAATTTCTCTCCCTCTTCTCCTTTAATTTCCTTTCAAGTTCAAGTTCCTTTCTTGATCTACCTCTATCTATCATCATCCAAATTGTTCTGTAAATCCAGTATTATATATATACTGTAATATTATGAATCTAATGTTATATTATATCACCCCTCACCCTTTCCCCCTTCCTTTTTTTTATTAAAGAGAACGTTGTTCATGTGGTGATAATTCATCACCTTCAAAAGCAACATGCTCTCTTCTTCCATTTATACCTTCAATCTGGTCATGAAACCATTTTTATGGTTGAACCAGAATGTTTTATATGTATTATGTTCTATTTTAAGTTCTGTAAATAATCTATGGCCATACTACTAAGTGAAAAATTAAAATGAATTGGTTGTGATCCAAAAACCGCTCAAATCAGCCCAAATAATCTTCATTTAATTATTATCTAATAATTCGGCCACATGAATCTAATATAACTCATTATAAAATCATTAAAGCTTATGCAATATCATTAATTACATGTAACATCAGTTCTGGATGTTTCCCCCATGATCTACCCAAACATCAAATTAAGAATGCAAGCGGACCGCTCAAGAAAACCATGAAAACGAACATCCCCGATCAATGTTTTTAAACTCTATAAGTCATCCAAAGGAACATAATATGAAATAATGAAACCAGAATGAACCCTATTAATGTATAAAAGGTTCTGGAATTTCTAATTAATGAATATAATGTCATTATACAGGACATTAAATAGAAGGAGGCATTCGAGTACAAGGTAAGGGGAAATCTCGAACCCAATTTTCTTCCTTCGGGTTCTCCATCTTTCACTCCATTTTTGATGTGGTTACTCCTCAAAGGTCTTTTGTTCATCATTTCCTTTACTTTTCTGGGATATACATGTTTGTCACTAGTTTTTATGTCCATCAAAATGTTTTCCAAAAGAACTCTTCTTTCAAGATCTCACATTTTGCCTCTCATTCAAGGTTAATGGTTCTTATATCAAGTATGTTGTTCCCTCTTTCTTTTGGGAACCCAAAGATTATGAATGTGTTATTATGAGATGAAACCCATTCCTTTCCATGGTTTATTTATGTACATGTTTATATGTTTTCTATGTGGAAAGCATGATAATGATAATGTTATGATGTGACGGGTGCACCCTGAATTATATAGCGCAATATGAATGTTTAAATGTGACGGGTGCGCCCGGAATTATATAGCACTCCAATGCATTGGGTAAAGTGATGAATCTCATGAGTAAATGTGAAATTATGCGTGAACATGATGCTAGCTTTGTTCACAAATATGTGTGGTAGTTAACCACTAAGACATGATGTTTCATTTTTATGCTTTGCCACATTTCAAGTTTATTGTTTATGCTCCTCTCATGTTCAAGATCTTCTTCATATGTCATGATTATGCTCACCCCATGCTATATTGTTCTTATCTATCCTCTTACTGGGATTTTAGCTCACCCCTTTTGATGTATATCCTCAGGTGGCTACATGTACTAAGGAGAGGACAAGTGCTACTAAGAAGCTATACAAGAAGAGATTAAATGAAATTTTATGCTTGATGTTGTACTTGTTATGTGTAGTCCTAGTTTGACCAAGACACTAAACCTATGTATCCTCCATGTGTAATACTTTTATGTTGTTTATCATTGAAATGATGTAATAGTAAAGTGAGAAAAGGCCGGGTCGCTATAGTTGGTATCAAAGGAAAGGTTTAGTTAATTTGGGAATTAGGATTAGTGAACCCTAAAGAAAACCTCTAGCATGAGACTAAGTACAAATATGCACACAAGGATATTTACCTAGGGATCCCATATGTTATGTTTTTGGTATAATTTTTTAAAAGGATAAGTTATTCATGACTTTTTTACTTATGTTTTGTTCTAACCTTTTCTATTTTATAAAATGGTGGGAACCAGGAGAAATCAGGCCAACAACTCTTGTGAAGGCCAATGCAACGATTTCCCGAACGGCATCCCCAATGATTTTGGAGGTGGAGTTCAAAACTTCATGATGATGCTTACCCAATTATCCCGGGTTATGAATAATAACCATAATAATGTGGAATGTCCTCCTTCACCAAAGAGGGAGCAGCTAGCTATCGAAAGTTTTATGCGGCAACGACCACCGACGTTTTGTGGATCTTCTGATCCACTAGTTGCGGAACAGTGGGTCAACTCCATAGAGAAGATCTTTTCTATTCTTCACTGTTCCGAGACAGAGAAGGTGACTCTAGCCGTTTATCGTCTAGATGGAGAAGCTGATCAATGGTGGGCTTTGATTAAGAACACCAAGCCAAGGGATGAAATTGAAGAGATGGAATGGGAAGACTTTAAGATAATGTTTCTTAATAAGTACTTCCCACGAACTCTTCGCACGAAGATGGAGAGAGAATTCATAGAGCTCAAGCAAAAAGAAGGAGAATATGTCACAACCTATGAAGCAAATTTCACAAGGCTCGCAAGGTATGCTTCGGGTTTTGTTATCAACAATGATAGCAAAATTGATAGATTCTTTAGTGGATTAAAACCACATCTTCGAAAAGCTCTTGCAATTCGAGACTTTGGGAGTTATGAAGAAGTTGTTCGGTGTGCTCTCAAAGTGGAGATGGAGTTTGGAGAATGGTCCCATGGCTATGGTGATAAGAAAAGAAAGATGGAGTTTCAAGCTGGTGGATCTAGTGATAAAGATGGGAAGAAAACACAATGACCCACTTGCCGAAAATGTGGGAAGTTGCACAATGGGAACTGCCTCAAAGGGACGGGGAAATGCTTCAAGTGTGGGAAAGAAGGACACCTAGCTCACGAGTGTCGAAGAGACATGAAAAGGAAGGATAATGTAGCCGATGAAAGGAGAGAACCACTCGTGGTTCAATGCTTCAACTATAAGGAGCTAGGGCACTATTCGAACCAGTGCACTAAACCTCGAGCTTTCGAGGGTAATCTGCGCCAACAACCACCAAAGCCAAAGGAACAAGGGAAGACATATGCCATCACTACTGCGGAGGTGGAACATGATAATGAAGTCATAAAAGGTACACTTCCTATTCACTCAACAATGGCAAAAGTCTTATTTGATTCTGGTTCTACGCATTCCTTTATATCTTGCAAGTTTTCTAGAACTATAGAATCGAAGCCCCGAAACCGTGAAGTAGAGATATCTGTAAAAACACCAAGTGGTGAAATCATTGCAACCCAAGTGTTTGATTCTTCTCCTATCGACGTATGTGGGAAGATTCTTCCGGCAAATCTCGTAATACTTCCCTTGGTGGAATTCGACGCTATAATGGGAATGGATTGGCTCTCATTATGTAGAGCACATATCAACTGTCGGGAAAAGGAAATATATTTTCGTATTCCAAACCATCCCATGCTCCTCTACAAATGCAAGGAAGATCATGAATCTCCTTTGAGAAATCCTTCAATGGTGTGGGTGATGATTCCCTATGAAGAAGCATACCTCGCCCAAATGTTTGAGTCAAAGGAAAGTTCCAACCTTGAGGAAATGTCCATCGTAAGGGAATACGGCGAGGTATTTCCCGAAGAGTTACCCGGAGTTCCCCCGGATCGTGAGGTAGAGTTCTCAATTGAACTCATACCCGGAGCTACTCCTATCTCAATGTGCCCCTATAGGATGGCTCCTATCGAACTGGAGGAGTTAAAGAAGCAGCTGCAAGAGCATCTGGACAAAGGGTTCATACGCCCTAGTGCATCACCTTGGGGTGCGCCAGTGCTCTTTGTGAATAAGAAGGATGGTACCATGCGGCTGTGTATCGATTATCGGGAACTCAACAAGATCACCATAAAGAACAAGTATCCTCTCCCAAGGATTGATGACTTGTTTGACCAGTTAAGAGGAGCTCAATACTTCTCAAAGGTGGACCTTCATTCTGGATATCATCAATTAAAGGTGAAGAAGGAAGATATTCAGAAGACTGCCTTCCGTACAAGGTATGGGCACTATGAGTTTTTGGTGATGCCCTTCAGACTTACTAATGCCCCTGCAATCTTCATGGATTTGATGAATAGAGTCTTTAGACATTACCTCGACAAATTTGTGGTAGTGTTTATTGATGATATTCTCATCTACTCTAAGAGCAAGGAGGAACATGAAGAACATCTAAGACTTGTGTTGGCGACATTAAGAGAGGAGAAGTTGTACGCCAAGTTCAGCTAGTGTGACTTTTGGATGAATCAAGTCACGTTCTTGGGACATGTGATCACAAGCGAGGGAATTTATGTGGACCCTTCGAAGACAAAGGCGATTGAGGAATGGCCCAGGCCCTCTAGTGTCACAGAAATCCGTAGTTTTCTTGGATTAGCTGGGTACTATCGACGTTTTGTGAGAAACTTCTCACGATTGTCAAACTCGCTAACTAAGTTAACAAGGAAAGGGGTAAAGTATGTCTGGACGGATGAATGTGAGGGAAGCTTCAAGGAGCTAAAAAGAAGGCTAATCACTGCACCTATACTCACACTACCGAAAAGTGGAGAAAGTTTTGTGATATACAGTGATGCTTCAAAGAAAGTCTTGGGTTGTGTACTCATGAAAAATGATAATGTGATAGCCTACGCCTCACGACAGGTGAAGATCCATGAGCAGAACTACCTGACGCATGATCTAGAGCTGGAAGCCGTGATTTTTGCCCTGAAAATCTGGCGGCACTACCTTTATGGTGAGAAGTGTGACATATACACCGACCACAAGAGCCTAAAGTATATATTCACACAAAAGGATCTCAACATGCGTCAAAGGAGATGGTTAGAGCTAATCAAGGATTACGATTGCTCTATTCACTATCATCCTGGAAAGGCAAACAAGGTAGCTGATGCTCTAAGCAGGAAAGAACCTGCTACTCTATCCATGTTGAGGATTGAGAAAGACCCTATCTTCTTGGATATGCAAAGGATGGATTTGGGAATCGTAAGGGTGGGGGATACATCCTACCTTGCCCAAATGATTGCGCAACCATCCATCCAACAGAAGATCAAGGAAGCACAAAGGGATGATGTGGAGATACAAAAGAGGGTGAATGCAGTAAAGGAAGGAAAGCTGCAAGAGTTCCATATCGACGATGATGGTGTGATTCGGTTTGGAACGCGGCTTTGTGTGCCTTCATCACCTGGAATAAAGAAGGAGATATTGGATAATGCACATAGATCAACTTTCTCTATTCATCCTTGAAGTACCAAGATGTATCGTGATATCCGAGAACACTTCTGGTGGGATAACATGAAGAAGGAGATTGCAGAATATATATCAAGGTGCTTGGTATGTCAGCAAGTTAAAGCTGAGCGGCAAAAGTCCAAAGGTATGATGCAGCCATTGCCTATACCCATGTGGAAATGGGAAAATGTCACTATGGACTTTGTCATGGGCCTCCCGAAAACGTCAAGAGGAAATAATGCGATATGGGTTGTGGTTGACCGACTCACCAAGAGTTCCCATTTTATCGCTATTCGGGAAGACCTCTCACTTGAACAACTTGCAAGGATATATGTGAAGGAAGTAGTGAGGTTGCACGGCGTTCCACTCTCGATTGTCTCTGACCATGATCCAAGGTTCACTTCTAAATTTTGGAGGAGCCTTCAACATGCTTTGAGTACTGAATTAAACTTCAGCACGGCCTATCACCCCCAAACTGATGGCCAGTCTGAAAGGACTATTCAAACACTTGAAGATATGCTAAGATCATGCTCTCTTGAATTCAAAGGTGGATGGGATCAGCACCTTCCATTGGTTGAGTTCTCATACAACAATAGCTTCCACTCGAGTATTCAGATGGCTCCGTATGAAGCTCTTTATGGGAAGCGATGTAGAACTCCAACCTGTTGGGATGAAGTTGGAGAACGAAAACTACTTGGTCCCGATCTTGTTCAAGAGATGACAGAGAAGGTTCAAGTCATCCAGAAACATATCAAAGCTGCTCAAAGCCGGCAAAAGAGCTATGCTGACAATCGTCGAAGGGACTTGGAGTTTGACGTTGGAGATAAAGTCTTCCTTCGAATATCTCCATGGAAGAGAGTCATGCGATTCGGGAAGAAAGGGAAGCTAAGTCCAAGGTACATTGGCCCCTTTGAGATCCTTGATCGTATAGGAGCTGTGGCCTATCGACTGGCACTTCCACCGAATATGGCTCAAGTTCATGATGTGTTTCTTGTATCACTACTGAGGAAGTACATTCCAGACCCCTCACATGTACTAAACTCAGAGGTGGTACAGTTGGAAGATGATCTCTGATATGAGGAGCAGCCGGTAAAAATTCTGGACCGAAGTGATAAGGTTCTACGCAACAAGACAACCCGTCTTGTCAAAGTGTTGTGGAGGAACCAAAAGTTTGAGGAAGCAACTTGGGAACCAGAAGAGGTAATGAAGGAGAAGTACCCTCACCTGTTTGTGTAAAGTGAAATTTCGGGGGCGAAATTTCTTAAGGGGGGAAGAATGTAACGACCCAAAGTTTCTCAATAGAAAATTCCCTTCTTATATCTATGTCATAAAAACACAAAATAATGAACTAATAAGTGATAAGTGACCTTTAAACATAATCTTTTTCACCCCTATGTTTGGAAATTTAAAAATCCGGCAAACACCGTTATGCTCAAGATAGTTTTTGGAGTCTAATGAAACAAAAATAATTTTTGGTGAATAGTAACCTACCCTTATGAATAGTAACCTACCCTTATGAATAGTAATATGAACCTTATGAATAGTAAATAAGAGTAACATTACCTATGATTAATAAAATAAAATTTATCCATCATAGAAAGTGATAATTTGACTTTAGTAAACATTTTTGGTATTTTATAAATCATAAATGATTAATTATAATTAATTAATTAATTTAAAAGAATATTTATTTTCCTGAAATATATTCATAAATTATTGAATCATTGTCTAATAGTATTTAGATAATTTTTATAATACCCTAAGTAATTTTTGAAAGAATTGCAAAATCAGTTTTAATTTTAAAAACTGTTTTTTTAAGTAAATTATGATTTTAATTAAATATTAAATTAATAATATTTAGAAAATTATTTTTAAAAAATAGACTTCATTTTTGGATTCTACACGTCGAAAAATGGTTGGGATAAAATTTTGGGATTTTTCTGAGATACTTGAATTTTTGATGAATAGTATAATACATTAATTTATCATATAAATGTATTTTAATTAAAACCCACTATTCCTGACATCACAAGTGATGTAAGCACCCAAATCCCGAATTCACAAGTGAAATTTACTATTCTTGGTCATCCAAGACTCACTATTCCTTGTCCTTGGTGGAATTAATAAACTAATCAATTTAATATTAAGAAAACCCCTCTCCCCTCCACTATAAAAGCCACCCTTCACTCCCTCTTTTCCTCACACCTCTAAAGCTCCAAGCCTTCTCCAAATTCTGCCCAAACACCTTCCCTAGCTCATCCCCCACGTCTAAAATCTTCTGGTCTCATCAAAAGACCAAGCCTAGCTTCCTTAAAGAGGAACTCAAGAGGAGGATTCTAAAGGTAATTTCTCTCCCTCTTCTCCTTTAATTTCCTTTCAAGTTCAAGTTCCTTTCTTGATCTCCCTCTATCTATCTTCATCCAAATTGTTCTGTAAATCCAGTATTATATATATACTGTAATATTATGAATCTAATGTTATATTATATCACCCCTCACCCTTTCCCCCTTCCTTTTTTTTATTAAAGAGAACGTTGTTCATGTGGTGATAATTCATCACCTTCAAAAACAACATGCTCTCTTCTTCCATTTATACCTTCATTCTGGTCATGAAACCATTTTTATGGTTGAACCAGAATGTTTTATATGTATTATGTTCTATTTTAAGTTCTGGAAATAATCTATGGCCATACTACTTAGTGAAAAATTAAAATGAATTGGTTGTGATCCAAAAACCGCTCAAATCAGCCCAAATAATCTTCATTTAATTATTATCTAATAATTCGGCCACATGAATCTAATATAACTCATTATAAAATCATTCAAGCTTCTGTAATATCATTAATTACATGTAACATCAGTTTTGGATGTTTCCCCCATGATCTACCCAAACATCAAATTAAGAATGCAAGTGGACTGCTCAAGAAAACCATGAAAACGAACATCCCCGATCAATGTTTTTAAACTCTATAAGTCATCCAAAGGAACATAATATGAAATAATGAAACCAGAATGAACCCTATTAATGTATAAAAGGTTATGGAATTTATAATTAATGAATATAATGTCATTATACTGGACATTAAAGAGAAGGAGGCATTCGAGTACAAGGTAAGGGGAAATCTCGAACCCAATTTTCTTCCTTCGGGTTCTCCCTCTTTCACTCCATTTTTGATGTGGTTACTCCTCAAAGGTCTTTTGTTCATCATTTCCTTTACTTTTCTGGGATATACATGTTTTTCACTAGTTTTTATTTCCATCAAAATGTTTTCCAAAAGAACTCTTCTTTCAAGATCTCACATTTTGCCTCTCATTCAAGGTTAATGGTTCTTATATCAAGTATGTTGTTCCCTATTTCTTTTGGGAACCCAAAGCTTATGAATGTGTTATTATGAGATGAAACCCATTATTTTCCATGGGTTATTTATGTACATGTTTATATGTTTTCTATGTGGCAAGCATGATAATGATAATGTTATGATGTGATGGGTGCGCCCGGAATTATATAGCGCAATATGAATGTTTAAATGTGACGGGTGCGCCCAGAATTATATAGCGCTCCAATGCATTGGGTAAAGTGATGAATCTCATGAGTAAATATAAAATTATGCGTGAACATGATGCTAGCTTTGTTCACAAATATGTGTGGTAGTTAACCACTAAGACATGATGTTTCATTTTTATGCTTTGCCACATTTCAAGTTTATTGTTTATGCTCCTCTCATGTTCAAGATCTTCTTCCTATGTCATGATTATGCTCACCCCATGCTATATTGTTCTTATCTATCCTCTTACTGGTCTTTTAGCTCACCCATTTTTATGTATATCCTCAGAAGGCTACATGTACTAAGGAGAGGACAAGTGCTACTAAGAAGCTATACAAGAAGAGATTAAATGAAATTTTATGCTTGATGTTTTACTTGTTATGTGTAGTCCTAGTTTTCCCAAGACACTAAACCTATGTATCCTCCATGTGTAATACTTTTATGTTGTTTATCATTGAAATGATGTAATAGTAAAGTGAGAAAAGGCCGGGTCGCTATATTATATCTCAACTCACTCCTCCATACATGGCTATGTGGAATGGTTTAAGTAAAAGGAGGGAATGCACCCTCTTGGATATGGTGAGATTGATGATGAGTCATGTGACTCTTCTATTATCCTTTTAGGGATATGAATTACAAACAGCAGCACACATACTAAATCAAGTACCGACTAAATCGATAAATTGTATTCCATATGAATTATGGAGTGGATGCAAATCCATGTTATCAAATTTTAATGTGTGGGGTAGGGAAGCACTTGTTAAGGCCTCTTTAGGTAACAAGATTCCACCCTGAGGCACTTAGTGTACCTTTATAGTATATCCTAAGGAAACAAGGGGATATTACATATAAAACCATTCAGATAAAAAGGTTACAGTGTAAAGACATGATATATTCCTTGAGAGGGAGAACATATCCTAAAGTGATAGTGGGAGAGAGATAGACTTCGATGAAGTCAAGGCTCAAGATACACATGAGTTAGTTCAAGAACAGATTTCACAAAGCCCCGTGGAAGAACAATCTGTTCCAGAGACACAAGAACTACGTAGGATCACAAGAGGTGTGAAACAACCAGAACAGTATGGTTTTCTTGTCACTGAGGATGGTGACTCATTGTTGGTTGACAATTATTATCCTCTTATCTGCAAGGAAGCAGTTGAGTTGAAAATGTTTCCAAGTGGAAAAAAACCAAGAATTCTTAAATGGATTCCATGTACCAAAACCAAGTCTGGATTTTTGTAGATCCTCCAGTTGATGTAAATCCTGTTGGTAATAAATGGTTATTCAATAAGAAACTAGACATGAAGGGAAAATTTAGTACTTATAAGGCACAAATGGTTGCAAAAGGTTTTAGATAGTGTCAAGGAATTGACTATGATGAAAAATTTTCACCGGTTGTAATATTGAAATCCATCATAATCCTATTGTTCATTACCACTTACCATGACTATGAAATTTGGAAAATGGATGTCAAAACAGCATTCCCTAATGGGAACCTTGAGAAAGATGTCTACAAGACACAACCTTAAGGGTTTGTGACTCCAAAGCATGCCAACAAGGTATGCATGTTGCAGAAATCCATTTATGGATTAAAGTAATCATTAAGGTTATGGTACATTCATTTTGATGAAGTTGTAATAGAATTTGGCTTTTTTATGAATGAATTTGATCCTTATGTCTACAAACAGTTTAGAATAAGTGAATTCATTTTCATAATAGTATATGTTTTTGAAATATTACTATATGGAAATGAAGTACATGTCTTGCAGTCAGTTAAGGCATGGTTGATTAAATCCTTCTCTATGAATAACTTGGGCGAGGCATCATATATTCTTGGGATCAAGATCCATCATGATATATACAAGGGAATGATGGGTCTGAGTCAATGTACATACATTGACAAGATATTGAAGAGATTCAATATGAAACAGTCCAAGAAGGTATTGTTTCCACTGTCACATGGCATTCATCTTTCCAAGAAAATGTGTCCTTAGACACTTGAAGAAATAATGAAAATTTCAAGGATTCCTTACACCTCATGATTGGGCCAGTCATGTATTCTATGATATGTACAAGCCTAGATGTTGCTTACGCATTATGTGTGGTAGGTAGATGTTAAGATGATCTAGGAGATTGCCATTGGATGGACGTCGAGACTATCCTTATGCATCTGAGGCGTACTAAGGTTATGTTCCTTGTTTATGGATGAGTTTAGGAACTAGTCATCAAAGGACATGTAGATTCTAGTTTCCAGGCTGATCAAGATGACATGAAGTCACCGACTGGATACATATTCAGTTTGAATGGAGGTGAGTTGAGCTGGAAGAGCTCAAAGAAAGATGTGGTTGCAGATTCTAAAGTAGAGTCCAAGTATATCGTAGCTTCTTAGGAAGAAAAATAAGCAGTATGGATGCGAAGCTTCATCTAAGAGTTGGATGTTGTACCTAGCAGTAATGATCCTATCACACTCTATTGTGATAATACTACAGCGGTGGAACATGGAAAAGATCCAAGGTCACATCCGTGGAAAAAACACATACTTCAAAAGTATCATCTCTTGAGGGATTTTTCTCCGAGTGGTGAAGTTGAAGTGAGCAGTATTTCTACAAAGGACAATGTGGCAGACCCATTGACTAAAGCCTTGACAGAGCAGAAACATGATTATCATGTGAGGTCTAGCTGAATAAAAGTTTTATACAGTTGGTTCTAGTCCAAGCGATATTTTCATAGGTTTGGTGTCCTGAGAACCAACTGTTTATACTTTGATTACATGGATGTACACTTATTATATATTGTTTATTGTTCTTCATGACTATAACATAATAATTTCTTGGAATATTTGTTGCACTAATAAAGTCATGGCAGATCCCCGCTATGATGAGAACCTTGAAATGCTAAAACAATATTCTTAAATAAAGTTCTACCGTTAGGATGAAATACAATGATAAGACACATGATATACAAACCATCATGTGCGAGTACTCGTATGAAGATTAGACTCTCTCTCTCATGTAGTTCACACTTGGTAATCTCGAAGATGGGAGATTATGACATCATACCCACTAGTAGCAATTCTGCATGTGTTGGTGTCATCGGACATTGCTATCTACGAGCGTGTGTAATGGTCCTTAGACTGGAAGATTATTATTAAGTAGGTGTATTACTCGCGCACCTAGATTTGATGAAAAGAAATATCATGACGATATTTGGTGTGAAGTAGGGTACGTTGGGTGCATCACGAATGACATGTTGTTAATGGATAAGTCAAGGAAGGATTTTTCCTGTCCATATTTATGGAAGTAGATATCTCAGGCCCTTTGATTAAAATAAATCTATTGCTCAAATTCCATTTCCATGGTGTCATGAAGATTTTATTTCTGGAAGTCAAAGAATGACAGATCAGACATATAGGTTTATGACACTGCCCTGATACCTTCTTGATGAGATATTGAGACAAAGGGATTAAATTACACTGTAAGCATTCGTATGAGGTTACACATCAATATGACGTCAACTTAATTCTCGAGGGTTCCTTGACTCCTTACTAGATAATAATCTTGGAATTTAGGAAAGGACGCCTAATACCAATGAGAAAGAGGGCTAGAGGTTCACACACTATGTGTATCCATGTTTCTCAAGTAGAATAATGATTATTCTCATATGTGGTTTAATAATTATTCAAGGAAGCCTAAATCATTTTAATTTTGGAAGAAGAATAAAATGAATTTCGAGATATACACACTGTGTACATTGAATTTTCATGCCATGTAGTTTTCATTTTGGAAAGGAAATGAACAATGAAAACAAGATATACATGCAATGTATATTTAATGTACACTCCATGTAGTTTTCAATGAAAAACTAGTACACATCATGTATTAATGATTACACGCCATGTAGTTTTTCCAGTAAGGATTCTGAAGAAATAATATCGTTTTATTAAATGATATTTATTACAATTAGTGTGAAAAACTATCAAAGAATTAATTAAAAGACATGGGGTTTTCAATAAGAGTTAATGAAATAATAAAATTTGTAACATGTTTATTTATTGTCAAAACTCTATAACCTCAAACATGATTATAAATATCCTCACAACCCCAACACTTTTCCTAATAATCGTTGTGCACAACAATTCTGGAGAATTCTCTCATGATCGAAAGAAATTCATCCTCCAAGAATGCTCTCAAGACCAAGAGAGATCCACCTTCCTCGAATCAAGGTGATCAAAGGTAGGCAATGCAAGAAAAGGCTTCTCCAGGCTAGCACCTAGAGATTCCTTAGGCAATGTCCAGAGATACGTGGTGCACGTGTGGATCACCGCTAGATAATGTTTACACATGGCTTCTATGACACAATGACGAATCACATCAGAATATGATTAAAAATACAAACAACAAAAGAATCCCACAAAAGTTACTTCTTTTCATTTAATTAAATTAATTATAATCAACTAGTGATGATCCTCCTTTGTGGTTATAGGACATTTCTTCTTCTTTGTATATTTTTTTGCTTCTATATGTAGAGTCTGGTATTTATTCTTATATTGATCTGATATTGATCTTTACTAATGAAAAAAATCCAATTGGGCACATCCACCCACGAGCTTCTGCTGCGCCCGTGACCTTAGGAATTTAAAGTAATGTCTGAGTATATCACAGCTTTTGAGGCAACTAGAGAAGTAGTTTTGATGAAAATATTTGTCTAGGAGCTAGATGTGATACCATGAAGTAAAGATCCCATCACACTGTACTATGATTATACTACAGTGGTGGATCTCACAAATGATCCAAGATTACATCAATAGATGAAGCACATATTTCATAAGTATCATCTCTTGGGGGACTTTTCTCAGAGAGGTGAAGTTGCAGTGAGTAGTATTTCCAAGGGAGATAACGTGGAATACCCCTTGACAAAATCCTTGACTCAGCAAAAACATGATCATCATGTGAAGTCTTGCAGACTAAAAGACATCTGAAGTTGGCTCTAGTTCAAGAGGGAGTTTGTAAGAGTTTTTTAACTAGAACCAACAGGTTTTATGTTGATTACGTGGATATTTTTTTATAATTACATGTTGTTCAATATTATACATGATTATGATATAATAGTGTCCTAGAGTATTTGTTGCATTGATAAGGCCATGGAAGTTCCCAGCTATGGTGAGAGCCTTGAAATGCAATAAAAATATTCTTAAATATAGTTCTGTGGTTGGATGACATGTTATGATGGGACACATAGCATGCAGACTGTCAGGTGTGAGTACTCGTTAGCAGATGAGACTTCCTCTCATGAAGTTCTCACTTGGTTATATCTAAGATATGAGATTATGAGAATAGAACTGATAGTAGAAATTCCACCCATTTTGGTGTCATCAGATATTTCTATCTGCAAGTGTGTGCAATGATCCTTAGACTTTAAGATTATCATTAATACGTATCACGACTTACACCATTTTATTTACTAATGATAACCATTATGGAGATAGTTGGTGGGAAGTGGGGTGTGTTGGGTGCATCACGAGTGGTATGTTATTAATAGATAAGTCGAGGAACGATTTTCCCCTTCCATTTAGAGAAGTCGATATATTGTCCAATTGATGGAAATAGTATTGTTGCACGAAATTCCATGGACACGGTGTAACAACGAGTTTATTTTAGGTAGTCAAAGAACGATGTATCAAGCATAAAAGTTGATGACACAATCATGAAACCCGCTTCATGAGATATTATGACAAATGGATTATATTACATAGTGAGTGTTCTTATGTTGATGTTGTTGTTGTGACTTTACGTTCTTTCTCTTGGGTGCCTGGACCCGTTGTTAGACAGGACTCTTAGAATTTAGGCAAGCCTGCTTGATGACAATGAGAAAGAATCTTAGAGGGTCACACACTAACTATTTTTTGGTGGTCTCAGTTATATTATATTGGAATTTAATTAATGAAATAAATATTAGTCTCAAGAACGTGGAATAATTTTATTCATGTTATAATGATCACATAAATTAAATGAAATATGTTTTTTTAATTGAACATTTAATAGATATTTACAAATATTTTGTAAATAAAATATTTATTTATGTAAATAATTTATTCATTAATTAATTCGGGTGTTCAATAAATGGAAGTGTAATTAGAGAATACCAAGGTTGGTCAGGTAGTAACATAATTATTTGAAAGATGGTAAATAATTATTTAACTACTTTCCATCTATTAAAATAATGCTGCTATTATTTTATGATGCAAATTTGTATTTATAATTCTTTTTTTGTGCAAGTTGGCACACCATAAATAATTATGCAATATTATTATTAAATTCATGGGGTTTCTCTAAGTTAATTAATGTATTTAATTTTTTCTATACAATTAAATATTGTAACTAAAATTCCATGTATATAAATAGGAAAGTACGCATATTATGCCAGACACCACACCACATGCCTGGTGAATTTAGAATTGCTGAGAAAAACAATTTCTCTCTCAAATACTCTTCTCTCCCCTCTCAAGAATGAGAGACTTTTTTTAAGGATGAAGAACATGAGATCAATAATGACCAACAGATGACACTCGATTCACCATGCTGGCAACCGAAGAATGAGTTGGGTCAATCAGAGGCCATCACAACATGTGTGGATCACCACTAAATTTATTCTAGTTTGGATCCATACAAGTGCAATGAGATAATCTAGAAGGGTCATTCCGGATGATCGACATCATCAATGAAGAAAAATACCAAATATCTAGGTATTATTTTTTTATGAAATTAATTAAATTAATTATAAAAATTATGTGCAAGATCCTCTATAAAGGGTTCGGGCCACATTATTCATTATATAAACCTTTGAATATATTCTGTGGAGACTGGCGTTCAACGTTGTATTCATCTCGGAATAATCATTGATCGTATTGATAATCAAAATTGGGTGTCATCCCAACCATACTTCCACTATGCCCAGAACATTTAGTATTCTTATATTTGGAATCATATAAATGTTTATATAAATTTCAAGGTTAGGATAATGCTAATATCTTTCCCATGAAGGATTTTACTTACCGGTAAAGTTGAAATGATAATGTATTTGAAATTACCATGATGCATTGACTATATTTGGATTCTTAGAGTAATTATCTATATATAAAATCAGAATGATGTAGTGGGAAGGTTCTAGGAGGAAAATATCCTTCCAAATAAGATTCATCCTATTATTGGAAATAGAACAAAATAGCTTGTTGATGTAATGGATTAGTTTGAACAAGCTATAAATGGAGGTGTAATCCATGATAGAGAGTTTCCAAATATACCTTGGATGAACCATATAACAATGGATTATTCTAGGAGGCAATTTACCCCATCATTTAGTTGACCATAAAACCATATTTTAGATGAAGGATGGATCAATTACCTAGAGAATATATTTTAATTAATGCGATAGTCAGAACATGAAAATGTAACCCCTTCTATGTATTGTTTCAAAGGTGATGATAATTTATTGTGGCCTTTTATTAAAAATATCATAGTGAAATTTGGTTATGAAGAGAAGTCATAGGACTTTAATAATAAAATTTTCCATGATAAATATTTCACTGAGGATGTTCATCATAGGATACACAAAAAATACCTGTAATTGATGAAAATTTATGAATATTCTAGGGCCACATAAGAAGAAAATATTACAAGAATTACCATATATATACAAGATGAAATACAGGATCAGGATAGTAAAATTAATCATTTATGATCATGATGTAACTTTTTTTATAATGTGCTTCGGAGGCCAGATAATTGAATTGAAATGGGGATTATTTTTATTTTGCTGAGAAAGATGAGATGGAGGTTTGAGACTATTATGCTCCCTAAGATGAAAAAAGGTAATATATAGTCATGATAGAAAAAAAAGGAATGTAAAAAATTGTGATATTTAACACCAAATAGTATCCAAGTGTGGTGGACTATATTTTGGGGTATCTAGTTCAATTTCCAAAAAGTGTTACTGGTGTAGTATGTTTCGTTATACGATTGGTTACTATAACAAAATGAAACCTGAATAATCCTATAATGAGATAACATATATATAGTCAATAGTGATATTTTTTTTGCTAAAATGACATAACTACTAGTTCAAAATCAATATTATGTTCATATTTCATCCTTAAATCTTCCATTATTGAATTTGGTTGGTTTTGGTAGAATTGTTTTATATAGAAACATGGGTACACTAATCTTTTTTTTAAATGTAGAGTGTGTCTTGTTCTTTCCTAATAGAAGGCCTCCACCTATCCCACTTATTTAGAACTCTGAAGACACAATGTTTCTAAAAATATATTCCCAATTCAATCCCTATAATCCATACATTCATCATTTAATCCGCCATTTTTGTAGAAATCCAACCATAGAATCCCTTTGGAGGAATCCTAAAAGTGTTACTCAATGTAGTGGTAACATCCTTCTTCTAGTTCTTTTCCATTATTTTCTTTCTAAAATACATAACTTTTTCATATTACATTCTCACATAATAACACCATTAACAAAAATATACTAACATGTTATTATTATATGGATTTTAACTTCACTTACCCAAAAAACCATCTAACAAGTAACCAACCATGTGTTCTTGTATATGGTGATCCATTGTCTCACGAAACAATGTTGTTTGTTTTACTATTACAACCTATCATGGTTGGGAATTATGAGGGATAATATGTTGTTATATGATAAATATGATATTTATTTTTTATATAACCTAATTTATTAATTATATAAATTATACCTTCAAGCATTCCATTTTGTTCAAATTCAACAATTCTATTTGGGGATGTGTAGACTACCTCCCCCTCAAAGAAATGTGATTCATTCACACACTACATGGAATGTATTAGGATTGGTTTAGTGAAATTATATGATAAATATGACATAATAATTCTACTAAAAATATATTATATATATACATATCATTCATTTATATTTTTCTCTGAATATTAAAATGAAAAATGCAAACTATGTTTATGTGTACGTAAGGACTATCATCTCCATGAATGGTGCATTCAATTTTTTTATTTTGATATTCAATAGATTATTATAAATAAATATATATTGATTATAAATGATATTTATTTCATGTTTTAAAATATTTATATCATGAAATATTTTTGATGAAAAATGTATAAGAAATTAAGACAAACATAAAAAACAAAGAGGTTATTCCCTAAGTGAACCCCTAAATTGGAATTGATAATAAGTGGGAAATATAATGTCAGAATAAAAAATATAAGGAATTAGGTGTAATATAATAGTTCTATAATATATTTATAATAATCTTATATTTATTATATAAGATTTTTTTATACCAGTACGATGAGAGTCAAAATATAATATTTGAGAATTTCATCTCACTTTTTATTTTCTTGAGATTCAGGCCATATTCTCCTCTCATTTATTCTTTGGGGTGTTTATACTAAACATGGATGTATTATATGATTAATAAACATAAATTTATATATTTTTAAACATCCATTTGATGGTCCTTCTTTCATGGGGTTTGTGATTCAAATGATATCAAACTGGTAATATAATTCTTTCTCAATTTGTCTTCATTAAGACACATGTCATGTTATACACCTATATTTCTCCATAATGTTTACATAATTCCATTGGAATGTTATATCATGAATTTATTTATGATTCAATGTTACCAAATATGTAATGATTTATTAGTATATTCTCACAAGCTATTGATATTGTTTATGAAAATTCTCTCATTGATGAAATCTGATGATAAATACCAATATAACTCGAAGGAGTTTTCTAACCCTTAGGTAATTCTTTTTATATACACTTAATGTTAACATTTATCCCATATTTTGTACATAATACGATCAAATATATGTTTTTTAGAATGTATGGTTAAACCTCTCATTTCAGTCATATATCTGTGTTCCATCAAAACCCTGATTTCTAAAATAGTTTCCATAAATATTTATATATTCAAAAATATTATTGTAAAAAAATTATTTATGTTTTACCATTTAAAAAAATATTTTTAAACAGGAATCATCTAGTCATTTTCTAGTTTGTTCACTTTTTAAAGCTTTTTACGGTGAAAAAGGAATATTTAACATCTATGGATTTACTCGCCATCAGGACAATCATTCCCATGGAGTTTATATTAGATTTTAGGATGATTTTATTTTAATAAAAATGTTTTCTAAATATTATGGATATTTATTGTTGATATTTGTTTTCAATGAAAAATGTTATAAAATTTTCATGTTGATAAAATCATTTTAAATGATTTACAAAACGTCCCTTATATGTTTTAATTTTTTTTTAAAAATAAAATTATATCAACGATTTTGAAGCTTCAATTATGTGTTTTCAAATTATTTTAAAGGAAATGTTTTGAAAATGTTATTAATTTCTTTTTTATAATATTTCAAGTAAAATGTTATTCACAATGTTTTATGATTCTTTTATATTCTTTCAATGAAAATAGTTTTCAAAATTTTTTCAATCATATTTTATATTTTTTTAATTAAAACAGATTTCATTGAAATTTAAATTCATCTTTCTTTATTTTCAGTGTATTTCAAAATAAAATGGTTTTCTGGTAGTTTTATGTTTTAAAAATTCTTTTGTAAAGAAGAAAAGATATTTTCATCAAGAAGTGTTTTTAAAATATATTTGAAAATTATTTTCCATCTATGATGAAATATGTCGATGTTAATAATTTCCATATAAGAAATCATCTAATCTATATATTGGTGTTCTTTTTTGAATGAATTAAGTTTTTATCAAATCATTCTTATTATACCTGTTTGTCTTCTACAATTTACATGATTTTGAAACTCGCTTCATTTTATGAGTTATATTTTATTGAAATGATTATGAAACAAATATATTATTCCTAGGTTATTATATGATGAAATTTTAATGATACCCATATCATTTCATGGGTATTTATTTGAAGTTTATATAACCCATCTTTTTATGGGTTATGATATGATGAATTTTGTTTATCTTATGGAACATTTATGTATGAATTTGTTGTATGATTAGCAGGGACTATATATCTCTCTAATTCATTGGGGAACAATAAATGTTTTATGATCTCTAGATGGTATGTGAGAGGGTATCCCAAGATCGAAATAATTGGGTAAATAGGTGGGTATCCCAGGCCCAAAATAAAAGGATTCACATGAGAGAATCTCAAGACCAAAATAAGAGGGTACAAGGGAGGGTGTCCCATGAGCGAAATAAGAGGTTACATGGGGGGTCTCCCAAGCCCAAATCAAGAGGTTACATGGGAGGGAATCATAATTCCAAATTTTGTACTCATGTAATTATCAAAAGCCTAACACTTTATGATGGTATTTGAAGGGATACTTGACATGAAATTTTATATATTTATTGTCTTCCACAAGTTCCATGTATCATGCTCTTGTCTAAATTATGATTAATGAATTATTGAGTGATAATATTTATTCTATTATTCATGTTAATAATATTTTATATGAATTTTATGATTATTTAATGTAATGATCATGTTTTCATACCCGTATGCCCATATTTTTTCATTACTATCTCCCTTGTTTTCCATTGTTAATAATCTGATCTCACAAAATTTTATGTTTCCTTAACCATGTTATGAATATATATTTTAGGTATTATATTTCTAAAAAGGACCATAGTCTTGTAGAACCTAGTGTGAGATAATGTAGCTCACTCATGTACCAGTCTTTTCGATTCCTTATTGTCAAAGGAACTAAACTAATATGGTATTTGGGAATATGTTTCTGTAAGGTTTTAAGAATTCCGAAAAAGTGGTATAAGGTCCACATATATTAATAATGATTCATTATAGATTCTATTAAATTCATGGATTTGTTGTCATTTGTAAACAAGGATGAGAAAACTTTCACGGTATCTATATGAATATTTTTAAGGATATGTATAAGGATATCTCTAATGATGATATTGAGGATGTGGAAAAGAATAATAAAATGTCCATAAGAAATGTTTAATGATGGAGAAATTGGATTCCTAGAAATACATCCAAATATGGATAATACATGTTGATGTGTATCTAGAACATATTACTTAGGAGTAACAATTATGACAAGGTGCATCTGGAATGACTCAACGTTAAATAATAGAGAACAATGAGTCCTATTGGACAAATCATTTGAAACCCTTAGAGGATATGATTTGGGAATTCAAAAACACTTCACGAAGTATTTATTAATATGTTGGATATGAATAGCCTAGTATAAAGATAAAGTGTTATATATTAATGAAGGATTCATTGTTTAAAAATTCTATAATTGGGTTTTCATGATTATGTGATTCCTCACTATCAAAACTATTTCCTATTCTATTATTTTTGGTTTATATCAATAGAGAATAATAGAATACAATGGGTTAATAATGAATGTAACAAACAACTTTATAAACAATATTAAAAATGGATAATCACTAGAGTAAGGGGAATTTTTATTAGGCCTAATCAGTTTTCACAGAACACGACTAACAATGTGTATGTTAACTAACTCTACGACACACTGAGAAATAAAAGTAATGATATCGCTAAGAGTTATTGTAAGGAAGAAAATAAATGAAATTAAATTCAATATCCTATATTCCATGAATGTGGGAAGAAACACCCAATTTAATATCATAGTAGAAGAGGAAGCTCTTTTGATTGTTGGAATGAAATTTACAATGAAAGTAACTACAAAGGGAAAATGAAAAGTCAGTTAATGCAATGGATGGGAATATTGGCCTCCCTTTGGTATTATAAATTGATTACTACATTAAATGTGTAATGTAAAAGAATTATGAAAATCAATGTCCTGTAAGGAAGGATCCAGAATAAAATCATCTTGTGGTACAAGAAATGGTTTTGTTACTAATAGTGAAAAGACCACAAAAAACATATGAAAGGTATGTTCAATTATGATATTATTTTTTATATGTATGATTAAATTGAGTTTGATAAATGATAATATTTTATTCATGGAAAGATGATATTTTTTTAAGGTAATATAAAAAATTATTTCTAAAATTGACATAATCAGGATTAGAAATAGATATGTTGGATATGAATAAGTAAATTGGATAGTACAGATTACCATAGAACTAATAAAGGATATTTGAAAAAAGTGGTTTATATTGTCATGGATAAATTTTAAAAATTATTGGATTTAAGGAATCTATAAAGAAATCATTTACATAAGGAATTATTCATATTTTATAAAAGGATTTATTGTAATTTATGTTATTACCATGTTTCAAGGGAAAAATGATGAGTATATTAACTTGTTTGGTTTATGATAATGAAGATATGATTTATTATATATGAGGGATCAATGTCAAGATGATTTAGTGAACATCATTCGGAAGATTTTGAGTTTAATCTTTTCGGAGGGTTATAAGGTTAACTCTTCATGGAAATTATGTGTTAAACTCAGATGAAGTTTGTTATATTAATGTATCATCACACCACACGCTAATTTATACATATTTTATGACATATCATAGCAAACTTGTGTTGATGGTAACTTAAGAGGGATGAGATGACTTATAAATGGATATCATGTTATGTTTGGGCTTCATGAATGTGAAATTTTCAATTCGTTTAGGGGAAAGTAGTGAAGTGGAAATTGGTCACGAAATGACCAAAGGGTGCGATATTTCTTATAAAAGGGAATAAAATTTACTAAGTATAAATTCTCATGAAATGTATTCAACTACAGGCAAATAATCCAGAAATTGAAAATCATATACTAGTACCTTTTTTTATATAAATCAAATAGTCCCTTATATCATTAGCAATATATGGTATTTTGGTTGTTATCTTTCTCCTAATAAATTTCTATATCACTCTCCTATAGACCATGATGGTAATATTTCTCTTCCATTTCCATGTTTTCACTTATCCACATTATCCTCCTTTTTCTAAAAATTTTTAGGTGTTACTTTGGGTAACTGTAATGTTTGCATCTTTTTTCAACGTAAGTTATAAAATTCATTTTTACGATGTGGGTTTCTATGAGTGAGAGTTTAATTTAATAAAAAATTGATAACCCAGATGAATTTTGTGGGGAAAATATCATTTAATGGGGGGGTTGAATATAGGACCCGGAGTTTTTGTGAATATATGTGTTGAATTAAGTTTATCTTTTGTTATATTTCATTTCACACAACACTATATATAGCTTGTTTTATGTGGAAGAACATTTATTATCACATTATATGATACTCCATGTTACAATATCATTATATGATATTCCAATATATGTTTTCTCTGAAGACAACACCAACATGGCTTTCACTACAAGCAACATTGACTTTTCTTTCACAATATGAAACACCAACTTAGCGAGCATGAAATACAACAGTGAGTTTCTAGGATACATAATTTTATTGTTTTTATTATATAAAAAGATAATTACAACCTATCTAATTAATTTTGTAATATGAATAGAAATAACTACTTTAAAAATATTATTCATAAAATTTATAATTAAAAATATTATTT
Source organism: Viscum album (assembly GCA_963277665.1). NCBI lineage: Eukaryota > Viridiplantae > Streptophyta > Magnoliopsida > Santalales > Viscaceae > Viscum > Viscum album. The sequence continues at coordinate 1,225,647,106 of OY728156.1, read as the reverse complement.
TGGTAATGTCATTAAATGTTTAAAAATAATATCTTATAAAAAGAACCACTTTTTTTGTTCATTTATGAACAATTATTAAATTAATTAAATAAAATATTATAAAATTAATTTTATAAAATAAATACCAATTTTTAATTCTAAATTTTTATATTACATTAGGAATAATATTTTAGATTTTTCAGAGAAACATCAGTCTGGATAAATAGTGAAAATATAGATTTATAATTATAAAATTCATATTCTAACATATTATTTATAATATTAATTTATAAGTTAAGTAAATTTTTAAGTAAAATTTGATAAATTATAAATATATTAATTCTAATTTCTTCATTGGAATTACTTTTATGTTGAACATGGATATAAAATCCTAATGAACTTTTGAACATTCTCATTTTAAAAACATGCTTTCTCAGCATGTCAGGGATATTAGAATTGAACTTAATTTTGTTACTAATTTGATTGGAATTTAAAAAAATGCACATAGGTTGTAGTAATAATTACAATATAGGGAGTAAAATTAGTTCACCATAAAATTTGACCAACGATCTTTGTGAATGTGATTTAGATTAATTACAGCGATTAAGGTAAAATTAAGCGTTACAAGGGAATAATCCTTAAATATAAGGGCCTAAGTAAAATAAAAGCATGTAAAATTCCTATTTTATATACATATTTTACCAATATTCCTTCCATTATTGAGTTTTATTGGTTTTGGATGACTTTTTTTGGTAAAAACGTGGGTACACATGACTTCTTTAAAAAAATGCCAATTGTGTCCCCTACATTCCTTATAAAAGGCCATTGTCTCCCCTTTTCATTACACCCATCAAGAAACATCAGATATCCCAATATATACCCAAATAACATCCCAAAATCAATCGATTCCTCCTATAAGGATATCTTTTTCCATAAATCCATCCAAAGAATCCCTTTGGGGGAAACTAAAAGGAGTTACTCAAAGCAGAGGAAACATCCTTCCTTATGATCCTTTATTTTATTTCTCCACCACCTCAATTATTCTTATTAAAATATTATAAAATTAAACTAATATCCTAAATATACGTAGTTTTTACTATAATTATTTTAACTTCACTTACACACACTTTTATCTAAAGGGTAATGAACATACTATTCTTATGTACTGTGAACTACCGCCTCACAAAATGATATTATTTCTTTTACCTTTACCATCTCTCATGGTTGGAAATTATGTAGAAACTCTGTTTTTATATGATATATATGATATATGATATATTTATTATTTATTTATTATTCATTATTTATTATATGAATCTTTCTTTTAATCTTTCCAGTTTGTGTAAATATAATTTTTTCTTTTGTGGATGTGTGGATTACCACCCCCTCCAAACACTACATGGAAAATATTATGGATGTGTATAGTAAAATTATATTTTATATATTTCATAATAAATATATTATTAGAATATTATATATATATATATACATATATTCCATTTACATTCTTTCTATTAACATTATAATGAAAAATAGAAATAATGTTTATACGTATGTATAAACTACTATCTCCATGAGAGTTATATTATATTTTCATATTTTATATTCAATATATTATTAGAAATACATAAATAATGATTATAAATCATATTTATGTCATTTGTTACATTCTTGAAATCATCATATAAGTATGAGGATAAAAAATATATCGACTTATGACATATATGGAAAACAAAGTGGATGTTACCTGAAGAAAAATCTTAAATCAGAATAGTTAATATGAGGGCAATATGGAGTCATAATAAAACCATATATGGTATTTGACAAAAAATATGTTTTGATAAATTATTTATAATAAACTTATATTTATTATACTGTGGTTTTGGATTAATATAAAGATAGTCAATACATATGGTAGGGGAATTTCATCTCACTTTTGATTTTTGTGACATTTAGGACTTATCACCCCTCATTTATTTTGTGTTGTATGTATAAAACCATTTTATTTATTTTATTATTATAATAAAAAAATTTGGTATTTAAATTTCCGTTTGATTATATTTATTTTCGGGGGTTTGTTTTTCAAAAGTTACCAAACCACTAAATTAATTTTGTCTCAATATTCCATCTTTGGGTCACATTCCATGTTATAACGCTATATTATTCTTTGAGGTATATAAAATTCCTATGAATTGTTATATCCAAAGTATAATTATTTTCTTGATATCTTAATCCTCATTTAATTTTAGTCACTTATTTTTTTCAATTCTATATTAACAAATTAGGAACAGTTTATAGCTACAATCTCACCATTTATTAATATTGTTTACGATTATTCTCCAATTGGTAAAATATTATAATAAATATATAAAAACATCTCATGATTTTTCTTAACCACTATATATTCATTTTATTTCCAACTAATGTCACTATTTATCCACATTGGGTATTTAATATGATCAAGTAAATTATTTTAAGAAAGTTAAACTTTACCTCACATTTCAGTTGGAAATCGTTGTTTCTTCAAAATAAAGTATTCTAAAAATTTTTAAAAAAATATTATACTATTATAATATAATAATTAAAATAACTTTTCACTCATTTTTCTAATTTTTTTAATAAAAATGTATTTTAAATGTAAGCTTCTCGTCATTTTCTTTTTGAGGCTCATTTTTATTATTTTTACAATGAAAAAGGAAAGTTCGACATGTATGGATTTAACCTCTATCATCACTGTCATTCCCTTTAGGTTTATTTCAGAAGATAAAAATGGTAAATTTTTAAAGAAATTTTTTTCCTAATATTCAGTAAATTTATTGTTTTAAAGTTGATTTCATTGATTTCTTTTCAAAAATGGTTTATCTTTTAAAATAGTTTTAAATTATTTTTCAAAGTATCCATTATTTATTTTGAAAATGGTGTTTTAGAATAAAATTATTTCACTTATTTTCTAGCATATATTATAGGTTTTAAAATTATTTTCCAAAAAAAATCTAAATTTTTAATGAATCTTTTACATGTTTTAATTGATAACAGTTTTCAAAATATTTTTATTCTTATTTTATAAGATTTTACAGAAATCTATTTTGAAATTGGTTTGAAGATTAATTTATATGTTTTATAATAAAAAGGTTTTTCAAAATTATTCTAAGGTTTATTTCTATGTTTTCAATGAATTATAAACAAAATGTTTTTGAAGTGTTTTTATGTTTTAAAAATCGCTTTTCAAAGAAGAAAAATATTTTCCTCATGAAATGTTTTTAAATGATATTTAATAATTATTTTCCCTCTATGTTGACATCCACTTATATTACTAATGAAATTCTAGGAAGTGATCCCAAGGTTTTATTCATATTATTTCATAAATGGTTTGTGTTTCTATTAAATGCTGCTTATGAGTCCAATTTATCTTCCTTGGGTTATATTATATTGAAACCCACTTCCTTTCCTGAGTTCTGTTTTAATTAAATGATTAGAAACCCTATATATTTTCCACAGGATACTATGTGATGAAATTTTAATGACTCCCATTCCAATTAAGGGGTTATTATTTGATTTTTTTAAAACGAATATTTTTTCATGTGTTATGATATGATGAGAGTTTTGTTATCTAATAAAACTTGTCTGTATGGTTCTATGATGTTATTGGAAGGAAATAAATCTCTTCCAATGAATTGTGTAATGATAAATGTTTTATGAGATCAATATGGTATCTCATGAGGGAATCCCATGCCTGAAAAAGGTTGTTAAATGTGAGGGAATCCCCAAACTAAAAGAAGAGGGTACATGGGATGGAATCCAAATACTGAAGTTAGAAGTTTCATGGGTTGGAATAAAATGACCGAAAGTAGATGGTACATAGTATGAAATCCCAATGCCCAAAAATAATTTTACACAAGAGGTAATACCATGACTGAAATAGATACATGGGTTATTATCCTATGCCCAACATATTATGAAGGTATTGGTAGGAAGTCTTAACATAGGATTTTCTATGTTTCCATGTCTTCCATGTGTCCCATGTCATATTCTATCATTGATCATGCTGTTATATCCATTATGAATAATGAGTTATGAAATACTAATATTTATGAAATGAATAATGTTAATAATATATTATATATAGGTATTCTCATATATTGTTATGATGATAATGCCATACCCTTATGCTCATGATTATTCTTACATATCTACTGTGTTTACCCTTACCGAGCATATGATCTCACCCATTTTTATGTTTTCATTCTCATGTTTTGATGATATATTTTTTATTACATGTCTATGAAAGGTTCTAGTATTATATAACCTATTAGGAGAAAATTTATTTCATTGATGTACTAGTGTAAATATTTCCATGTTTTAGAGGCACTAAAATAATACAGTCTTTGGGAATCAGTTTGTCTAATGCTTTATGCATTCCAAAAAAGTGATGTAATGAATATGTATGTTATGACTAGGTCTTTATAATATACCTAATGTTATTCCTGATTTAGATTTTCCATTATCTATTGAATTGGTATTTCGTACATATACTTTTTCTAAAACCCCTTATCAAATATCTCATGTTCAAATTCGGAAATTAAAAAATTAGTTGAAATAATTACATGAAAAAGGATTCATTCATCAAAAAAATTCATCTTGTGGTGATCCTATCTTTAAAAAAAATATGGATCAAGGAGACTTTTCATTGATTTCATATCCATCAATAAAATTAATGATAAGAATAAGTATCCTTTAACTCATATTAATTATTTGTTTTTTTAGAGCTTTGGATATAAATATTTTTTGATGGTTCACATGAGTTCAATGTGCCATCGGTGGAAAGTGAATAAGGTATATATTTTTATGAATTAATTTTAGAATTTATATGCTTAATATGGGGTTTTATTTATACCCTTTGGGTTTTTTATTGCACTTGATATATATATATATGGATCTTACAAACATATTTTTAAATGAGTGATTTTATATGTTTGTGATTGTTTTTATTGATTTTAATTTATTTTTATCTAAATTTTAGGGGTAATATGAAAGGAAACATAAAATATTTTTTGATAACCATAAAATAATTGATAATATAAGTAAAATTTAATAGGTGTGGATTTTTATTGAAAGTGATTTCCTTCCATTGTCCTATTCTTTCCAAAAATGGAATAACTATTTAACCATATAAAAGTGACTAAAAATTGTTATTTTTTATTTCAAACACTTTTAAAGAAAATAAGTGAGAAACCAAGCATCAACCACAACAAGAAATAACGTAGTCATTAAATCACAATTTAAGCCTACCAGAATCCTTTTCTCAAAACATATTCAAGGAGATGGTGGTTACCTGAGTGCTTGGATCTTCCTTTAACAAATATTCAAAATTAGATTTCATATTATCCTAACAATGAATATAGTCATCAATTTTTATCTTCAACATATTAAAGCCCCCAATAAAAAACAGGTCCTTCTTATCAATTTATGTGTATTTCTACTGGGTTAGAACAATATTTATTGACCTCCCCATCATTTTGGTCACTTCATCTCTAGATTCATTGAGTAACAGGACCTTATCGACCATTGCATCTTCCAAAATCATAATTATATCAATATTTGGATAACCTAGACCTCCTGATTGATTTTTACCAATGACTTCACCATCCCTCTTTGGTTATTTTTCATTTTTGTAGATCAAGACACCAGAGGTGGTGGTAGAGAGGAGTAATCATTCCTACGCTTCCTCTTCTGGGTACCCCTATTTTCCCTCAGACATGAAGTTCCGCCTATGGAAAAGATGAATTCATGATCACTGGACTCTTCCACATTAACTCGCCCATTGGATTCTGCATGGTCGGAGCCCTCTACATGCATTTCAAGACCTTCAAAGTTATTTTAAGATTAATTTGTGACTGATTCCTTATAGCATGACCCCTTGACATACGAATATAGACCTCCAAACACATGGTATGACCATTCCTACCTATGTGAAACATCCCATTTCATGAAATAACTATCACCACATAAGAAAATAATTCAAAGTCGTCTTCTCTACTCACCATCTGAATGACAGCAGTTACACTCACATCTGTTTGTGAATCACTAGGGTCAGTCTCAGTCCTTCAATTTCTAATGCACCCTTTGGCATAAGAACTAATATAATCATAACTACTATTGGGTCTAGCCATAACCAACTAAAAAAAGTCATTAATGAATGAGAAGGAACCAAAAATATCATAAATATTCTTACACTTCATGGATTAGTGGGATAATACCACGGTTTGTTGACAACATACCGTGATTTTTTATCCCACTGACTTTGTTAACATAAAAGGTATTTAAATTTTCCTAGATAAAATAATGTTATTATTTTTTTAGGGACTACCAAATGAGTGGGGAATTATCTAGTCTAATCCTTAATATCTAGAAATGTATTATTTTTCATCTAAAAATATTTTCATATTAAAGGACTTGTTTTATTTTTGATGCAGAATGATTGTGTCATTTCGTATGCTTCATGTTTTTTGAAACATAATGTGTTCTGTTACAATATAATTGATATGAAATTATCTTATATGATTATTTAATTATAAATTTCATAGAATCATTTATATTGAGTAAAGTGTGAAATGCATATACTAATCACAAAATTCTGATGTATATACTCACTAATAATGAATTCAAAATGAGAAAGTCAAGTGTTAGTGAACTAAAAAAGGATTATGATTACAATATTAATTATCTATATAAAAATGAAAATAATGTATCTAATTATTTGAGCTAGAAAAATAATTCCACATTAACCAATTTATTTGAATTTATTCATTTAATTTTTGGATGTAGTGACATCAACTATATTTTTAAGTTTAAACGTAGTGGATGTTGTTAAAAAAAATTAACCAAGATCAGAATTAGAATCTTGGTTTGTTGGAAAACGTAGAATCTGTAACAAAATCTATGTTTCCCATTTTTAATATTTATAAATAATGTGTTTTGTGATTTATTAGGACACCATGTCTCATTATTGTTCCTTTTTTTAAGAAATAATTGATTAGTGAAGCTCATTTATCCCCATTTTTCATTCATCCTAGATGTTATAAGATTTATCGAGACAATTGGGTTTTTTACTGGTGGGACAGAATGAAAAGTGATATTACTTAATTTACCATGAAATGTTTGATAAATCAATAGTTTAGGGAAGAAGGGAAATTACTAAAGTGAATACTTCAACCATTTCCAATGATGGAATTGAAATGTGAATATATATGAAAGGATCTCATGGTGTGATTTTCAAAGATATCATGAGGTAACAAAGGGATTTGTGTTATTGCTGATTGACTAAATAAATCAAATCATTTAATTCCCATTTGAGATTAAATGTCTTTATATTATATTTATCTTATCTATATGAAATAGACAGTCTCGTTACATGGAGCTCCCCTATCCATTTTCTTTGACTATGATTCAATTTTTACATTAAATTTATCAAATGGACTTATGATGTCATCTAGTACTTAATAAATTTCAAATGCAGACTCTCATCCATAAGATGAGGGATAGTCTAAACGGATTATTGAAACCATATAAGATATGATACATTCTTTTTCAATTTATTCCTAGTGATGTTTGAAAAAAATATACCATTTTTTGAGTTTTCTTGTAGGAACATCATTCATTCTTATATACAGATGGGACCATTTGAGACATTATAGGGAAATCGTTGTTGAATGATTTCTTTTTGGGATGAAATATGAGAAAAGATGTTTGATGATACTATAGTACGTAAGGGATATGATTACAGTTTTTTATTGTAAATAAAATATGTAGAAGAATTATAGTATACTAAAAATTAATGTAGATAGTAGGAGGAAAAATATTTTTTTAGAGGTAGGTGATCATGTTTTTATTAAAGTACCTCTATGGAATATTGTTATGATTTTTTTAATAAAGGTATGATAATTCCATGATTAAATATAATGAAACAAATCATTTGTAAATATGGAATATTTTCCTATGAAATTTCTTTTCATTTGATTCTATACCTAGTAAAAAATTTATATTTGAATGTTAAGGAAATATCTATAAGATTTAACACACGTTTTGAGGCCTCAATAAGTTCAATTGGAAGAGAAACCTTCATTCTATGAAAATACATTTCAAATTATTGATCATATAGTTATATTTTTTAGGTATAGGTTAATTCACTAGATTATGGATTTTCAAATTAACCATATGGTTGTGAAATCAATATGGAAATTTTAAATTTCAAGGAGGGAAAATTGTCCCACTTTTTTAATAAGTGAATAAAATTTTTAGGAAATAATATAAAAATGAGGGATGAAGGATTTAAATAACCATATAATTTTTATATAAATTATTTTAATATAATAATTATTATAATTATATATGGGTATATTCATTATAAAAAAATTATAAAAAAATTAGTTTAAAAGAAATAGTTTTATTTCTTCCCAAAGTGTATTTTTATAGTGTAATTTTTAGAATATCAATTATAAAGTTATATAATTTGAAATTATCAAAGTTAAAATAATTTTTGAATTATTAATTTATAAATTATATTATGTTCAATTTTATTTTATTTTCTAAAAAGTGTGATATTTCAATGAATATTGAAAAGTACTTAATTTTATTTAATGTTTTACATTATTTTAAAGTATTAATAATGTTAAATTCTATTTTTATTTATATTTAATTTTTAACTAGTTACCAGTAATTTATTATAATACAATTATGGGGTTTTAAATGATTTTTTATATATTTAAATTGTATAACAACATTTTATATTTGAAAAAATAATTTTTTCTTAAAAAATTTTCTTTCTTTTTGTTCTTCTTGATTAATTTTAAATAAAATTCAAACATTATTATTTGTTATATTTTAAAAAATATTTTTAACATTTATAAATGTGGGGGAAAATTTTAAAATAATCACCTTTTATTTGTGGGCAATATGAATAGTAATGTTAATAATATTTTTCCCATGGTAAAGGGTAAAATTGTTAATTAAAGTTAAAAAATTGAAGAAATGGGTTATAACGGGAATAAGAAAAACTTTCAATAATTATATTTTATGAATTAGTTAATTCCATAATGTTGGATTATTTAGTTGATGTAACACCGCAGGTAAATAAAAAATATGACATTTCATATTTATCTATATTTGTGAATAAAATATTGAAATGACTTTAAAGGGGAATCTATGCTTGATGGCGTACCCAACACGCAACAACGAGTTTTTTGGGAATCTTATGTTGCACTCTAATAATAAAATAATATTATTTTAAATGGTAGTTAACATGTAGCCGTTGTATTGGCTGGAATGGATAGAAATAACTAAAATATGATTATATATGTTTTTTAATGTTTTTTACATTTATCCAATAAAAGCTAAAGGCTTAAAATACGGAAAGAAATCAATTCTAGGCTTTTATACCATAATTTTCACTAATGGTTCACTTATCACCTTTTGATGGCGAACTGTCATTAAATATAGTTTTGATCACTCTTATACATTATTTTTGACCAAATAAAACTCTTCTTTAGAATTTGGACATCAAAATTTACTTTGTGTAAATTTTTGGTATCTTTTTGATAAAGTTCATTTTTAATGAATAGTGTAAAATGTTGTATTTTAATTCAAAAAATCTTTTTAATCTAATTTATTTATATGATTAAATTATCTTTTGAATTGGTTTTAAAGTGAAATTAGAATATATTTTTACCATTTAATCCAATGGTGGTCATTGGAATTGATTTCACTTTGAAATTAGACTTAAACCGGTGTCAATCTTTTGATACTTAGTGTTTTATAAAAACACGCTCTTTGCTCTGACAGCGGGAATTAATTATTAAATTAATTAATGTGACTTATATGTTTTGAATTTTGTAAAATAGTCTTCATTTTTGAATTCGGAATATCAAAAATAGCTTAGGGTGAATTTTTGGTAATTTTCTGAAAAACTTCAATTTTTGATGAATAGTGAAACCACTAAGTGGTAATTATAAAAGCTGATTTTTCGTTTAAATGAAATTTTACCACTTATGTGTTTTGAATATCAAAAATCTGACATACATGGTTGTCATTAAGACGTAAAATGTGGTTCAATGGGATAAAAATAATTTTTTGGTGAATAGTAACTTATTATGTTTTTAATCGCGTTTAGTGGTAATTAGTGTAGTTTAAGGTAAAAATAATGCTTTAATAAAATGAAATGAACTTGACACATGTACCAACCTCATTGGTTGTGTCATGTCCGACCATGAAATTCCATGGGTCAACTTGGGGACCCCATGGATCCACTTTTGTTGGGAAATGACATAAATTAATTTTTATTTAATGTTAAAGTGAAAATGACACAAACATGATATGTTTTGCGAAAACAATTTTTAAGTGGGGTTATACAAGTCCAAATTTTGATTATAAATAGTCATCGGAAATATAAAACGATTTCCTACATCATAGTAATTTTTGTATAATTTTTAGACATTAAATAAATTAAATTATTTATGAAATCATAATGATGCAGTGATGACATCATTATTTAACGATTAAAATAAAATGGAAAGATAATGTAAAATCTATGAACTACACATGTCCAAAACTTATTGTATGGGTGGATTTCGAACCTTTATAACCTTATCCACGAATTATATCAATGTGGGATCTTTTGAAACCGAAACACATTTTCAAATAAAGTAATATTTCTTACTTTCCAAAAGTGCCCCTCCTCTCTTCTTATAAAAGGCCCCCACCTCTACCTCTTTTCCCACACTCCTCAAGCCTTTGGATCGGCCAACCCCTGCACATTTACTCTCCCCACATTCCTCTCCTCATCCTAGAGTATTCCCTTTGGGCAGAATCCTTTCAAAGGAAGCCTTTAGGCTTAAATAAAATGGAGTTACACTTTTAAAGGTAATTCATTCTCTCTTGGTCATTTGTTTTATTTTGCTTCTCCAACCCCCTAAACTCTTTTTATTTACTTCTTTTGTAACAACACCAGTATCCTAAATATACTAGGATGTTTTTATAAGATTTATTCGAGCTACACTCTCACACAACTACATCAAATGGTTAAAGAACATACGGTTTCCGTGGATGGTGAAATTCTGCCTCCCGAAAACGATGATTGTTCAATACTCATTTAACACCTTCAAAGGTGGCCATTATGATGTCACTATTTATATATATGATATATAATATGTTTATGTTTTATTTAAGATTCTGTATTTTTCATTTTTGTCTTACCTTTATGGCTTCCATTATGGGTAAACGCGATATCTTCATTTAAGGAAGTGGGGACTACCGCCCCCTCAAAGTGATTTGATTCGTTAAATACCATATGTTGGACGTATAAAGGATGGAACTATGATATTATATATGATATTATACTGGAATTATAATATACCTTTATATCATTATTATTCATTTCTATAAAATACGAAATAGAAATGAAAGTAGCGTTCATGCGTACGTACGACTTACCGTCTCAATGAACGGTGCATTTCATTTCTTACCTCTAAATGATTATGTAATGTTATAAATGCATGCATGTACTGGATATATATGACATATATTATATATAAATCATGAATACAATTCTGGATATAATAAACATTTGGCCACACGAACAACATGTAATTGTAAGAAGTCCACTTTCGACTTAAGAACCAAATATCGACAAAACAAACATTATTGACATAAATGATTAAATAATGTTTATAACATTGAAATAAGTGATATAAAGGGAATAATGAACTATAAAAAGTTTCTTAATAAAGTGTAAATTAACTCAAGTTTATTATTCAGGACGTTAAAGAACGATCGAGTCAAGTCGGACCCGAGGTAAGGGATCCTACAACTCTCTTTCTTTTTAAGTACACACTTTTATGTAATTTCTTTTAAGCTCATCTTTCTTATGATTGGGATGTTATTTTATATTACTCCTACTGTAATTTTTATGTTCATGTGATGAGAGACCCTATTCTCCCTCATCAATCCTTTTTGGAAGTTTTATGTGGCACCATTAGGCTGCCGAGTTTTCGTAAGGGATTTTTCATCTCACTTTTATCCCCGTGAGATTTATGCTACATTTGCCACAATTTCCTTTGAGTGGTGTATGTACTGCCCATTATTCTACTCTTTGTGTAATATACTTTTGTTTATGAGCATTTACATCAATGATTTATTTCCCTTCTTTCATGGGGTGTATGTTTTGAAAGATACCCAAGTCGGTAAGGGAACCTTTCACCCTCCTCTTTTTAAAAGACTTCTTTTATTGGGTCTTTTAATTTACATATTGTTATGTTGGGATATGTTCTAATATATCCTTAATGATGTAAATTTTGTGTCCAAGTGATGAGATACTCTTTTTATCTCTCATCAACTCATTTTGATGTGACGCCGTAAGGCTGTCAAGGGAACTTCTTAACCCAATTTCGATTTCTTTGGGTTCAACATGTAGTTATTGAATATGTCATCCTTTGAATATGTGTGAATGACCTTTTATTTCTTTAAAATTAATATCCAATTATATTGGGTGTATTTATATTTTTCACACATAATTTTGATATTGATTTATCCTTAATTTAAGGATAACTTTTTTATAAGGGATTTCATCACATTTTACATCCTTGTTGAGACTTCATTGTTGTTATGCACCAATTCACTCTTATAGGGTGTATATACTGTCCTTTGGAATATTATATCATGAATCCATTTATTCTCATGATATTATAAAGTTCTTATTAAATGTTATTCCTCAATTATTGTATTCAAGTGTCTCTAATTTTGGTAAAAACCCTTTTGACCAAAATATCGCTTCAAATGTTTTAATGATTTGTTCTTATTAATATCCATGTTTTAAAAATGGTTTTAGGATTTATTTATATGGATATTAATGGTTTAAAATGTTAAATTCTTCATGGTGGTATGGGACACTTTGATTCAAAATTCTCCTTATTAAATGTTTTAAATGGTTTTGAAAATGGTTTTAATGGATTCATTATTTCAATATCCTAAAATGTAATATTGTGATGTGGAAATGTTATGTTTCATTTATTCATGTTTTATGTGATACGATTATGTTATGGTTCTTGGGAATTGTTATGAAGAACAGGTGGTTCCGTGATAAACTAAGGGCGGGTGAGCCCGATATAGCTCTCCAATGCATTGGGTAACGCGAAGGAGTGAAACGTTAAGGTTTCTCCGAAGAGATTTTAGGGAATATATTGTGATGGGTATTCCAAACGTAACCATGAGGGTTACTCCCTACGTAAGAATGTTATGAATGCCTCAAGTTACCTTTATGTCTTATGATTTCTATGTTTTATTCATGATTTGATGAGGTAGGTTAAAGTGCCTATGTTTTATGGGTAAATTATGATTTCATTCTTATGTATATATGAACTCATGTTTCCTTTCCATATTTTTATATCCCTCACTGAGCTTTTTATGCTCATCCCAAGTTTTTGAAATGTTTTTCAGGTCAAGGTAAAGGTACATGATAAGATGATAGAGTCAAGGATGTGTTTAGAAAGAATCCATGTTTTATTTTCAATATGTTTCTGTTGATGGGAAGAATGAATACGGTCTTTTATGTAACCACTTTGTTTAAATGTGGAATGTAATGCAAGTTTCATGATCTAATTCTCTAAAACTCTAAACCTGAAAAGATCCTCAACGTGTAATCTTGTAATAACTCAAGATTAAGTATGGTTTAAGGCTGGGGCCTTATAGTTGGTATCAGAGGTCGGTTTAGATAACTTTAGAGGTTAGGGTATTCTCTAAGCATAAGTGACATTACCATAATGGTTAGTATTTCAGAAAGAGTCTTAGTTTTAGATAAAGTGAATGAGTAAGTATATCTTATTGTCTATCTTACTCATTAGTACATGATGGTTTTGTTGTTATAATCACACTGACATTTCTATTTTTAGTGAATGGATGGATCTAGCAGGCACCAAAGAGACAACAGGTTTAAAGGAAACTGTGGTGGTTCTCTGGTTAAGATACTAGATAAAATGAAGGATTCAATGAGGAAACTCGTGGTTGTTCTAAACCAAATATCAAGGAGTCATGATCAACCACTTCAACCTTGGTGAGTTCTCTAATGCATCAGGTACGAGATGGCCAATTCGATGTTGAAATTCATGTAATAATTATTAAGGTAACCATTAGGGTTTATATGATACTTAATTTTTAGGTAATTATGGGTTACTCTATGATATGGTGGAAAATGAAAGGAATGAGATAAACTTGAGGTTAAAATATTCTATGATTATTCTTGAAGATTTTATCTCATTTTGGGGAATGTTTTAAGAATTATATAGTTTTGGAAAAAGGACAACACGCAGACCGTGTGACATCCCGTCGCGTCGGACAAAGCTGCGGGAATCGAACCCACAACCAATGTGCGACTGGTATTTATCGCCTACCGCTGGACTACGTGAAGTCCCTGGTTAGTTTGACTGATTCATTCTAGTTATATGATTTTATGAATTAAGAGTAAGTTGATTTCGGGTTATTTTTGAAAATGATTAACCTATCATGGAGGATATGTGATTAGGTTAATTACTTTTCAAAACGAGACTTTAGGAGCAACTGATATTGTTTGGAGATAAATGTTATGATTTTTCTGGGAAGACTATGCGACTAAATCCGTCAAATATTTGGGTTTCAATCTTATATTGGTTTACATTGATGAATTTTATGGACAAATTGATTATAGAATGGTCCTCGTTGAACTTTGGATTTTGTTGGACAAATTTTGGAGATTAAGAATAGATTTTCTTTTTATAAAGGGTTATCCTTTTCTAGATTATCTGATCTTGTACTAGCCTTTTTGGTTTTGGATTTGGTTAAAGTCTAAATACATGGGAAGTATATAGTTCTATTTTGTGGATTTGGCGATTCTCTAGAAGTTGATTATAATACTCTTAATGTGAACAAGTCTTCCTAAATACTCGTCTTTTGGAGAAAATATGAGTTTGTGTAAGGAATCTAATAAAGGTTGAAAGTCAATATGATAAGTGATTATGTTTACTTATGAATAAATTCCTCAATAAAAAGTAACTTAAAACAAAAATGTTGTCTATTAACTTTTCTTACTGGGGAATCGAAGACCGTTTAACCCATCACAAGTTTGTGATTTTCTCGTGGTTAACTTTCTCCTAAACATGTTTTCTATCACTCTCCATCAGAACATGACCCTTTGTTTTTTTCCTCCATGTCCATATTTTCATACTTGGAATCCTAGTATGGGTTAACTCGGGTGACCTTTGTACTTATCTTTCTTTATTTTAAAGTGTTTGTTTTACCGACTTTTGTTCCGATGTGGGACTTTCAAGGATGTTTCCAAGCACAATTTTAAAATTGCGAGGACGCAATTCCCAAAAGGGGGGAAGGATGTAACACCCCAGGTAAATAAAGAATATGACATTTCATATTTATCTATATTTGTGAATAAAATATTGAAATGACTTTAAAGGGGAAGCTATGCTTGATGGCGTACCCAACACGCAACAACGAGTTTCTTGGGAATCTTATGTTGCACTCTAATAATAAAATAATATTATTTTAAATGGTAGTTAACATGTAGCCGTTGTATTGGCTGGAATGGATAGAAATAACTAAAATATGATTATATATGTTTTTTAATGTTTTTTACATTTATCCAATAAAAGCTAAAGGCTTAAAATACGGAAAGAAATCAATTCTAGGCTTTTATACCCTAATTTTCACTAATGGTTCACTTATCACCTTTTGATGGAGAACTGTCATTAAATATAGTTTTGATCACTCTTATACATTATTTTGGACCAAATAAAACTCTTCTTTAGAATTTGGACATCAAAATTTACTTTGTGTAAATTTTTGGTATCTTTTTGATAAAGTTCATTTTTTAATGAATAGTGTAAAATGTTGTATTTTAATTCAAAAACTCTTTTTAATCTAATTTATTTATATGATTAAATTATCTTTTGAATTGGTTTTAAAGTGAAATTAGAATATATTTTTACCATTTAATCCAATGGTGGTCATTGGAATTGATTTCACTTTGAAATTAGAGTTAAACCGGTGTCAATCTTTTGATACTTATTGTTTTATAAAAACACGCTCTTTGCTCTGACAGCGGGAATTAATTATTAAATTAATTAATGTGACTTATATGTTTTGAATTTTGTAAAATAGAATTCATTTTTTAATTCGGAATATCAAAAATAGCTTAGGGTGAATTTTTGGTAATTTTCTGAAAAACTTCAATTTTTGATGAATAGTGAAACCACTAAGTGGTAATTATAAAAGCTGATTTTTCGTTTAAATGAAATTTTACCACTTATGTGTTTTGAATCTCAAAAATCCGACATACATGGTTGTCATTAAGAAGTAAAATGTGGTTCAATGGGATAAAAATAATTTTTTGGTGAATAGTAACTTATTATGTTTTTAATCGCGTTTAGTGGTAATTAGTGTAGTTTAAGGTAAAAATAATGTTTTAATAAAATTAAATGAACTTGACACATGTCCCAACCTCATTGGTTGTGTCATGGCCGACCATGACATGCCATGGGTCAACTTGGGAACCCCATGGATCCACTTTTGTTGGGAAATGACACAAACATGATATGTTTTGCGAAAACAATTTTTAAGTAGGGTTATACAAGTCCAAATTTTGATTATAAATAGTCATTGGAAAGATAAAAAGATTTACTACATCATAGTAATTTTTGTATAATTTTTAGACATTAAATAAATTAAATTATTTATGAAATAATAATGATGCAGTGATGACATCATTATTTAACGATTAAAATAAAATGGAAAGATAATGTCAAATCTATGAACTACACATGTCCAAAACTTATTGGATTGGTGGATTTAGAACCTTTATAACCTTATCCACGAATTATATCAATGTGGGATCTTTTGAAACCGAAACACATTTTCAAATAAAGTAATATTTCTTACTTTCCAAAAGTGCCCCTCCTCTCCTCTTATAAAAGGCCCCCACCTCTACCTCTTTTACCACACTCATCAAGCCTTTGGCTCGGCCAACCCCTGCACATTTACTCTCCCCACATTCCTCTACTCATCCTAGAGTATTACCTTTGGGCAGAATCCTTTCAAAAGAAGCCTTTAGGCTTAAATCAAATGGAGTTACACTTTTAAAGGTAATTCATTCTCTCTTGGTCATTTGTTTTATTTTGCTTCTCCAACCCCCTAAACTCTTTTTATTTACTTCTTTTGTAACAACACCAGTATCCTCAATATACTAGGATGTTGTTATAAGATTTATTCGAGCTACACTCTCCCACAACTACATCAAATGGTTAAAGAACATACGGTTTCCGTGGATGGTGAAATTCTGCCTCCCGAAAACGATGATTGTTCAATACTCTTTTAACACCTTCAAAGGTGGCCATTATGATGTCACTATTTTTATATATGATATATAATATGTTTATGTTTTATTTATGCTTCTGTATTTTTCATTTTTGTCTTACCTTTATGGCTTCCATTATGGGTAAACACGATATCTTCATTTAAGGAAGTGCGGACTACCTCCCCCTCAAAGTGATTTGATTCGTTAAATACCATATGTGGGACGTATAAAGGATGGAACTATGATATTATATATGATATTATACTGGAATTATAATATACCTTTATATCATTATTATTCAATTCTATAAAATACGAAATAGAAATGAAAGTAGCGTTCATGCGTACGTACGACTTACCGTCTCCATGAACGGTGCATTTCATTTCTTACCTCTAAATGATTATGTAATGTTATAAATGCATGAATGTACTGGATATATATGAAATATATTATATCTAAATCATGATTACAATTCTGGATATAATAAACATTTGGCCACACGAACAACATGTAATTGTAAGAAGTCCTCTTTCGACTTAAGAACCAAATATCGACAAAACAAACATTATTAACATAAATGATTAAATAATGTTTATAACATTTAAGTAAGTGATATAAATGGAATAATGAACTATAAAAATGTTCTTAATAAAGTGTAAATTAACTCAAGTTTATTATTCAGGACGTTAAAGAACGATCGAGTCAAGTCGGACCCGAGGTAAGGGATCCTACAACTCTCTTTCTTTTTAAGTACACTCTTTTATGTAATTTCTTTTAAGATCATCTTTCTTATGATTGAGATTTTATTTTATATTACTCCTACTGTAATTTTTATGTTCATGTGATTAGATACCCTATTCTCCCTCATCAATCCTTTTGGAAGTTTTATGTGGCGCCATTAGGCTGCCGAGTTTTCGTAAGGGATTTTTCATCTCACTTTTATCCCCGTGAGATTTATGCTACATTTTCCACAATTTCCTTTGAGTGGTGTATGTACTGCCCATTATTCTACTCTTTGTGTCATATAATTTTGTTTATGAGTATTTACATCAATGATTTATTGCCCTTCTTTCATGGGGTGTATGTTTTGAAAGATACCCAAGTCGGTAAGGGAACCTTTCACCATCCTCTTTTTAAAAGACTTCTTTTATTGGGTCTTTTAATTTACATATTGTTATGTTGGGATATGTTCTCATATATCCTTAATGATGTAAATTTTGTGTCCAAGTGATGAGATACTCTTTTTATCTCTCATCAACTCATTTTGATGTGACGCCGTAAGGCTGTCAAGGGAAGTTCTTAACCCAATTTCGATTTCTTTGGGTTCAACATGTAGTTATTGAATATGTCATCCTTTGAATATGTGTGAATGACATTTAATTTCTTTACACTTACTATCCAATTATATTGGGTGTATTTATATTTTTCACACATAATTTTGATATTGATTTATCCTTAATTTAAGGATACCTTTTTTATAAGGGATTTCATCACATTTTACATCCTTGTTGAGACTTCATTGTTGTTATGCACCAATTCACTCTTATAGGGTGTATATACTGTCCTTTGGAATATTATATCATGAATCCATTTATTCTAATGATATTATAATGTTCTTATTAAATGTTATTCCTCAATTATTGTATTGAAGTGTCTCTAATTTTGGTAAAAACCCTTTTGACCAAAATATCGCTTCAAATGTTTTAATGATTTGTTCTTATTAATATCCATGTTTTAAATATGGTTTCAAGGAGTTATTTATATGGATATTAATGGTTTAAAATGTTAAATGCTTCATGGTGGTATGGGACACTTTGATTCAAAATTATCCTTATTAAATGTTTTAAATGGTTTTGAAAATGGTTTTAATGGATTCATTATTTCAATATCCTAAAATGTAATATTGTGATGTTGAAATGTTATGTTTCATTTATTCATGTTTTATGTGATACGATTATGTTATGGTTATTGGGCATTGTTATGAAGAACGGGTGGTTCCGTGATAAACTAAGGGCGGGTGATCCCGATATAGCTCTCCAATGCATTGGGTAACGCGAAGGAGTGAAACGTTAAGGTTTCTCCGATGAGATTTTAGGGAATATACTGTGATGGGTATTCCAAACGTAACCATGAGGGTTACTCCCTACGTAAGAATGTTATGAATGCCTCAAGTTACCTTTATGTCTTATGATTTCTATGTTTTATTCATGATTTGATGAGGTAGGTTAAAGTGCCTATGTTTTATGGGTAAATTATGATTTCATTCTTATGTATATATGAACTCATGTTTCCTTTCCATATTTTTATATCCCTTACTGAGCTTTTTATGCTCATCCCAAGTTTTTGAAATGTTTTTCAGGTCAAGGGAAAGGTACATGATAAGATGATAGAGTCAAGGATGTGTTAAGAAAGAATCCATGTTTTATATTCAATATGTTTCTGTTGATGGGAAGAATGAATACGGTCTTTTATGTAACCACTTTGTTTAAATGTGGAATGTAAATCAAGTTTCATGATCAAATTCTCTAAAACTCTAAACCTGAAACAATCCTCAACATGTAATCTTGTAATAACTCAAGATTAAGTATGGTTTAAGGCTGGGGCCTTATAGTTTTATTGAATTTTATAGCCATTTGGATTTTATTATTAAACTTATAATATTTTATAATAAGAAAATTAAATTATTTCAGAGTCATGTTTTTATTAACTATTTAAATTTTATAAAAGATATTACCAAAGGATATGTTGTTTTATAAATAGTATTATTGATTATAAATTATTTATAGTGATCATTGTAATGTATTTTCAATTTTTAATGAAGAAAAAATCAACTTAAAAATTTACAAAACATTGGGGGAATTTTTTTAAAATTACGGGAATAATAAATAAATGATAGTAAGAATATTAAATGTAATATAATTTGTGATAAATAATGTAAATAAAAAAAATTATATACAAAAATAGAATATTATGGATGAATTAAAACATTTATTTTTAATTTTACTTTCTTTTTTTGTTATTAAAATTAATTTAATTAATAGTTCTAAAATTTATCAATAATGATAATTTTTTAATAAGTAATATTTTATTAATAAATATTAAATTTATGAAAATATTAATTTTTTATAAATGACTACGCCATGGTTTATAATATCATATATAGTCTTTTTATGATATGTTTTCCATTTATATTAGTAATCTTATCCCCAAAAAATTAAAAATCATTTTTGTCGAGATATGTTTAGAAGGGATTATCATTGGGTTAAAAGAAAAGTATAAAGGTAAAAAATAACCAAAAAACGTATAATTTTTATTATATGTGCTTATTTTGAACTATCATGATCCAATATAAAAAATTGATCATTATGGAACCATTTTGATTTGAAAATTAATTTATAATAATATTATATTTTGAGATTTCCAATAGTGCCCCTCCCCTCTCTTATAAAATGTAACCAATTCATTCCATTTTGTAACATTTAAATACCTATTGTGTTTAGATAAATCTTAAAAAAATATCATACTTTAATACCTCAACTTGTTATAGTTTTCTTGGTTTAGGTTGAATACCAACCATTGTGTTTTTAATGTGTCAATTAAATGTGAATTTCAATAGAAGTGGTATTGTTTTGACTACATGTTTTAGTTTTATTTCCTCTTCAACATACTTAAAATATATCTTAACCATTTTTATATAATAAAATATGTATAATAAATATAATTAATTTTATGTTTTTATTATTTATCACCTTATATACATCTCTTCATCCATCAGATAGGAAATGAAACCATCATTCAAGCGTATGGTACAGTACAAACTCGTAATACGTTGTAGTTTGTTTTTAATAACTATTTCTAAGAACATGATATAATGATTAAATTAATGTATATATATGATATTAATGAATTTTTTTAATTTAAAATATATATTATAATTTCTTACCATTTTATTCACTGAAAAATGACAACATCTTTCGTGCAAATGTTTGGACTACCAACTCCACGAAGTAATCAGATTATTTTTCACCACTAAATCAGATGGATTATATATATAAGTATAATTAAAGAAATAATATAATATTTATGATATTTTTATAACTATATAAATATATATTTCTACTTACATTCACATAGTAATAATAATTCAAAAATGGCAATGTTACTTATTTCTATATAAGAATTTCCTTATTAATTATTTTAAAGTGGATCATTCTCCATAAATAACACTCATGATTTGTGCTAAAATTATAAATATTATAGAAAAAATATAATGTTTATTATTTATTATTATTTTGATGTTTAAATATTGACTTCTTTGACCATATTCAATATATTGGAGTCCTTTTTGACACATAAGCTAAATATTGTCAAAAAAACCCATAATAATCTTAATTGATCAAGTAAGCATATATTACATGATAATATTTAAAATAAAAAAGAATAATATTATATGAAATGGTTCTTATGAAATTAAACCATTAACAACATTGTATTATTTGGGAGTATAAAGAACATACATGATGATTTCATCACAAGGTAAGATTCTTCTTCTCAATCTTCTTTTGTTGAGTCATATTTTTATGTTTTTCACATATATTGTTTTATGAGGTGTATATACAGCCTACTTTACATTATATATCATGAATATATATATTCATATGATTTTAAATGTTTTGTTTATTGTTATTCATCATTGGGTATTACGATTCAAATGTTTCCAATGTGGTAAGAGATACACTTTTTGAATTCTTATTTAAAATTTAATCTTTCATCTCTTTTTAGTAACTCCAATATGAATGTATTTTTTAGATATATGTCATTAATGAAATTTCCCACCATCATAAAAATTCAATTATTTAATGTTTCATATATCAGCTTCCTCGAATCTTTTCTAAAATAATGGGATATTTATTATGCGAAAAGATTATATATTTTAACAAGTGATTTAATTTTATTTTATTTGAAGGGTTTCAAAAAAGAATAATTTTATAGAATTTTAAAATTTCTTTATAAAAGGAAGAAAATAATTGTCAATGTTAACATAAAGGGCCACATTAACTTTTCACTTCCCCATAATCACAATTTTATTTTGGTCTTATTTTATATTATTTTAATTGGTCTTTAAATAAAAACCATATATCCCTTTCTCTAGGTATTTTTTTTATTGAAAATGGGTTTTTAGAAGAAAAAACAAGTTCAATATTCAAAATATATTTTAATATGGGATCAAAGGTGTATTTTCAAATGTTTTTATGACAATAATTCCCAAGAATAATGTTTGTAATGATATTGTACATGAACATTTTATGAAAAATGAATTTATTCCGATACAATATATATGAAGGTTTGAGCACCATTATAGCTCACATGTGAGACCAATATGGCTTAATGAGGTGTATTCCTCAAATATATATCAAATTTTTTTGACAGAATGATATATCATATATGAAGTTTGATCCCCATAATGTATTTTAACGAATTGGTAAACGATTATGTTATCTAAAGAATTATATTAGATGTTGTCCATATGGTCATTTAAATTTCAAGGGTTTTCGATGGGTTTTATGATTATGATGATATAAGCATCCAAAATGGTCTTTTATTTTCTTAAAATGAGGTTTAATGGTTTAATTTGAGCAAAAAAACTTTGTGTCTATCATGTTCCAATGTTTTATTTCATAGCCTTAAGGAAATTTAAATTAAAGGTATATATTTCATGTGATTTAATGTTTTCACCAGATAAGAGGATTTAATATTTCTATGCCCCTTACTAAGATTTTATTCACATCCCATGTTTTAGTTTTTTTCATAGGGTTATATGACAGGTAATAATAAGAAAGAAAGGATGTTGAATGTTGTGAAGGTTTTTCTATAGTAAAAGCTTAATATTACGAAAAATGGAAACAACATAGACTTGTCCAAATTCTATATATATGGTTTTTTATTTATGGGTAATGAAAATGCTCTATAAAACACCAAACCTATATGATCTTTTGAATTTTTAGTTATTGATTTCTAGTTTAATATCACAATAATAGATAATGTCTATGGTTGGGTCTATATAACTATGTCGATGTATCGTGACTACCCCAAGCCAGCCTTCCATAGGCCAGGGGCTCACGACTAGCACCAAACGTGTAAATCCCTAAACTAGGAAGGGATTGCCTTTATAAAATGAACACACACAATAGATTATGCAACTGGAAGTAAAACACTAAGTAAAACTGTATACAAAGGAGAGTTATGAAAGTAAAGGGGGCTAAAAATACAAGCCCAATAGTAAAGTACAAGGAAACGGAAAAGTACAAGTTCAACTGAAAGAAGAAAATTAATGTAGCCACTGTGTAATCCTCCATGGTCTCCACCTTAAGTGTGTGTACAGATGGCCTCTTCAGCACTTCATGTCTGTTCATCCACTCCATGTACCGTCTCACCGAGTGGTCCATCTCTAGGTACCGTCTAGTCCAACTACTCTCTCTCAGTCAGCACTGTCCGTCATCTGCAACCCACAAAACCATGTGCAGGCATAGCCCATGAAAGGGTGAGTATAACGATACTCAGAAGGGACCCCGAGACCCTCAAGGTCTCATAAAATCCATCAAGGATTAACCAAAAGTTATGAAGTCAATGGATAACCATAACATAGGTATATGTATTGGAATATACTTTATCCGTTGATTTTATACCTTTTGGTTTATCCTTATTGTAATTTGTGAGACCATGAGGGTCTCGAGGTCTTTACTGAGTATCCTTATACTCACCCTTGCACGGGTTATGCCGGCACATAGTTGTGTTGGTTGCAGACGACGAACAGTGATGACTGAGAGAGAGTAGTAGGACTAGATGGTACCCGGAGGTGGACCACTCGGCGAGACGGTACGCAGAATGGATGGACGGACGTGGATTGCTGAGGAGGCCATCTATACCTACCCTTCAGGTAGAAATCCCAGAGGATGACCTAGTGGCTGTATTAATTTTCTTCTTTTAGTTGAACTTGTACTTTTCTGTTTAATTGTACTTTATTGTTGGGCTTGTATTTCCGGCCCCCTTTACTTTCAGCACTGTCCTTTTGTATATAGTTTTACTTAGTGTTTTACTTCCAGTTGTGTACTCTGTTGTGTGTGTTCAGTTTATAAAGGCAATGCCTTCCCATTTTAGGGATTTACGCCTTTGGTGCTAGTCTCCAGCCCCTGTCCTATGGAAGGCGGGATTGGGGTAGTCACGATATGGGCCCCAGGGGATGGGTCATGACAAATTGGTATCAGAGGAGTCAGTTTTACCATAGAACATTGGACTCTAATCATTCTTTACTGTGAAGTAATAGTGTTAAGGGTACTAAGTGTGGTTTTCAGTTCAGGGGGTCCATTGTTGGTGCGGGCGGTCGACGTATCCATACACCAGGACCAGGAATACTGATTTCTGACTTAGTTCATGAAAACACTGATTGCAAGCATGTCATTAAAAGTATTCTTAAGTAATCTCAACTAGTTCAGCTCACCAGGTATAATAATTTAAGTATATCACATCTGTTTCTTTCAGGATGCCTCCCAACAGAGCCCTGAGATTTACACGCTCTGATAGCCCACCGATCGATGAGGCCTCAGTGAAGGTCCCATTACTAGTAGTGGCACCAGCGGTACCACTTCCCGTTGGGCCACCGATGCCACCAGCACTAATAGAAGATAGTGTACACAGATTGAGCATGTTTCATGAGTTCTAGCACCAGAGGCCACCCAGTTTTCATGGAGATACGGACCCAAAAGTGGCTGAGGATTGGATGTAGGCTATAGTGAGAGTATTCAGGCTAGTAGGGAAACTAGAAGAACTCATAGTGATCCTTGCTGCAAGTCTATTTCAGGCAGCAGCAGGCAAATGGTGGAGCCTGATGCTGCAGGTCCATGATAAGGCAACACTACTCTGGACAGTCTTCAAGTTCCTGTTTTGAGTGGAGTTTGTACCAAAAACCCTACACGCGATGCAGATATAGGAGTTACTTCATTTGTAGCATGGAAATATGACAGTAGTGTAGTACTCAACAAGGTTCATAGACCTCTCATGCTACTCCACAAATATGTTGTGGGGACCATTCTTCAGGGCCTGGACCTACGAGTAGGGGCTCAGACAAGAGATCAGGGTATCGATGATCTCCCTCAGCATCCTGACACTGGCAGCGGTGTTAGAGAGAGCCCTCCTAGTGGATAGATTCCTTGCTGAGTAGTCTCCAACAGTGAGACCCACCACTCGTCGACACACAGTGGTGTCTTCTGCAGCTAGTAGTAGATAGATGAATCAGAGGTCCAAGAGGACCAGACCCATGGGTGGATGACCGCATGAATTAGCATCAGTTGTTCGGGGCACCTGGGGTAGTGACATATATTCCAAGAGAAGACAGTGCAACTCATGCGGTGGAAAGGGTCACATTGCTCGTGACTGTGTGACCCTACGTACAGATGATCAGAAGACAGTTGAGTTACCTCTTAGGAAGAGGCAGAGGTTCGATCGAGGGGGTCCACAGGGCGCAGACGGACGTGGAAGAGGATCTGGTCGATCAGCTGGTGGTGGAAGACGTTATGAGGTGTTACAACCACCACCACTAGGAGGACCACCCTAACCGCAGGGATCTGGTGGACAGGGTAGAGCACAACTTCAGGCAGCTGAGGCATATGACCATGGCGCTCTAGAGATGATTTGAGGTACTATCTATGTCTACTATAGCTTATCTGCAGTACTTATGTACACAGCGTCCAGTCATTATTTCATAGCCACTGCCCTCATTCGGATCTCAGAGATTCTGACGGATTCGATGGCTCAATACCTACAGCTAGAGACTCCAACGGGATCAGACTCGACGATTACGCAATGGTGTCGGTAGTCTGCGTTTACTCTAGGAGGCGAGAGCTTCAGCATAGATCTCTTTGTAGTAGCATTGAGGCCTTACGACGTCATCTTGGGTATGGACTGGTTATCTACAGTCCATGCTTAGATTATCTGTATTAGGCGAAAAGTGTGGTGTGTCCGCCAGGATGGGACCAGGTTTACCTTCACCAACGAGAAGAGAACCTTTTCATCATAGGACGATCTTACCTGGAGGAGGGTGTAGTCGATCACTCACTAGTTGGCTTGCCTTACCCTTGGAGCGGTTGATGTGGAGGGTCTGACTTATCCTTTAGCGGTGGACCAGTATGCGGATGGTTTTCTTGATGATGTCCCAGGACTATCTCCTCACAGGGAGGTGGACTTCTACATTGACCTGTACCCTAGGACAACACTGATGTCTACTCTAGAAGGGTAGGTACATATGGCCTCCTCACCAGCATTATGGTATGATCTCGAAGTGATAGTTTTACACATAGTATTTTTTTTCAGATAATCTTCTTCAATTAGAGTCATACCTATATCCACCAAATTATTCACTGAAATTTAATTCTAATTATTGTGATTGAATATATTTCATTTAATTAATAGTCATTAATTTATAAATAAATTTAACAAGGGGATATTTTTTCAACAAGACATTGTATAGTATGTATTATTTACCAGGATCTATTGTTTATACAGTCAATCTGCTATTTTAAAAGGGAGGTAGATGTAGTGATCGATTCATGAAAATATTTGAATAATTTTATTATTGTTCGCCTTCACCTGTGTTGTTTCCATAGTAACATCAGCATTGAATCCATTATTCTAAACATGATCATGATGATCCTTATTAGTAAGGGTATATTATATATGAAACATCTTAATATACTAGTTTTTTTATGAATGCATGGTAATAAATTTTTATGATGACTCTACCAATGAATTTCAATTTGGTAAAAATTTGGTGGGATATAAAAAATGGATCTCATTATTACCTCAAGAATTGTACTAAATTGTTTAATTGACTACCAAAAATTAAAATATTGACCATTATTGATCATTACATAGAAAAAAACTATATATGTAGTAGATATTTTTATACGATGTGGCACAGATGGGGTAATCCATTTTAGCTTCTTGAAAATCAATGAAAGATTTAATGTCACTGGAATAATGAAATATTCCCTAAAAAATTAAATGTAGAGAACAATTAGTTCACTTTAAAATTGAAATCCTAAGTAGAGTTAATTTGGGAATTGTTTTAAATGTATTTTTTCTTCATTCTAATCTCCTCAACATGATATTTTATAATCTAATTGCTATAATATTAATTCTAACGACATCAATTTTCCAGCAATTAAAAAGACTCCACCACTAACATTTGTTTGTGTTCTAATGGATATAATAACTATTTTTTTATTCTAATGTCCCGAATAAATGGAATAAATAAATAAAATATTTATTAATTTCTATATAACAACTTCCATAAACATTATTATTAAAATCACAAAACACATTATTTAATATTGTAATTAAATTTCTCCTACTCATTAAATTTTCAAGATAACATTTGAATCATCATTTTTTCATTGAGATGATTTTTAACTATGTATGTATCATAATGCTATGAGGTCATCTAAAATACATTGAAAGAATCATTAACTTAATGTTTTCATTTAATTTTAAAAATATATTTGAGTTTAATATTGGGGTGTTTATAATATAAACTATTAAATATAGAGACTAATGATTTGATGAATAAAACATTGTGACATTATTATTGTCCTATACATGAGAGGTTTGAAATATCAGAATTAATTGAGTGCATATATTTTTAATATTTTGTCAAATAATTCATGGAGCTTTAGTTTTTATTGAATTTATTATAATAGATCTATAATTTATCATTATAAACCAATTGATTTTTTATTCTATGTGGTAAAATTTATTTTGATGAAAAATATATGATTATAATAATTATGTTTGATTAGGTTAGGGAAGAGGATTTTATATTGATCATGTGATTGAATAATGATTTTGGGATACAACTTTCTTCTTTCTATGTCAGTCATTGAACTCTTGGTATATAATTTTAATGTTCTTGGGATTTATACCTAGGATATTCTAGGTATAATAACTTTTAACCCTTTTATTTTAATATTATTCCTTTTAATACATTAGATAAAGAGAATATATATCTATTTATTGGAAGTATTTAATCCTTTTATAATATTTCAATAAATGAGTTTGTTGATTATCATCCAAAACATCATTGAATTGTGACATTATTTTTGTTCTTATTATGATTGGTTAATTTACCTTCTTTATGTTTTAACTCAAGATTTGTTTAGTTTTCACGATATTTTTTTTACTATTATAATATGATTAGTTTTCAACTTATAACTTCTTGGGTATTTGTTATCTCAAGTAGATTTTATTATCATTTACTCAACTTTATTTCAAACACTTCCCCTATTGATGCTACCATATATATAAAAATTTAGGTATCATAGAATTATTTTATATCTTATTTAATTACAGATTCATATAGAAAATAAAATATTACATTTTTATAACAGGTGATTTACCATTTGAATCATTATAGAAAAAAATTTGAATCATCCATCTATTTTTTATGGTCCTCATTATGTGTAACATAGAGATAAAATATTGACGTAAGTTATTAATACTATATTTGATTACTATCTTATGCATACTAAAGAATAATATACTACCCACACATATATACTATATATTAGTCAAGTCGATCATTATATGTTTTTGTTTAATTTTATATTCTGGAATACTCTTTTATTTTTTTACGATGTAACACAAGAAATATATTATCTTATTATAGAACTAATTACATAACATGATATAATGTTATTTTTACAAAATTAAAAATATTTAAGATTAATTAAATTAATGAAATTTCACAAAGAGTGGATTATCATCATTTTTTCCTCTATCGTGAGAGTCATTTTTCCACATACTTCATATATATTTGACAATCATTGAAATATTTCAATATCATGGAAAGAGACAGATTATTGAAAATTAGTTGCTGGAAGAAATTATTGATATACTATTAAAGTAGTGATAATCTATTAGAAATTGAATTATTTATTTGAAATATTTTTCTATAATGATCCTTGGTGATTGGATCAGAACATTGATGCGATAAAAGAATTGATTTAAAATAAATTTCTATAAGGAATTGAAGAAGAATATAAGAGTTTTATTTGATTATACTCCTTCTAGATATATAACCTCTAAGATTTGAGCATCAAATAAAACATGTAAGATTTGATTCATTGATAGTGAGAAAGAACATATTAAAGTTGTTTTTCTTTAAGTGTTGAGATGAATTTTTCAGAAGAAAAATGTTCAAAACTATTATTTTTTGAATGGTATGAAGTAAATTCAACGAAATTATGGAAGATGAGTGGTTTATTCATATTTTATCTTAAGTGAGTTTAATAAATTGGTGTATATGTAACATCCAATGAATTTACAAATAGATTCAATATATAATGTAGAGACCCGTATCCTGACGTACATTGACATTACATTACTTATGCGGAATACTTAGTACATAACAAAAACACACACACAAGGATCGTAATAGTTTAGTGTCTTTGGAAACTCGGAATAAAATCTTCTAATCGTGGTGAAAGATCTTCAACATCTCCCATAAAGATCTTCCTTTTTTTATACCTAAAACCTTTCTTTATATCCTGGGGAAAAGAAAACATAAAAGGGTGAGCTCAAATGCTCAGTAAGGGTAAACAAAAGAAATATCAATCACATCGTATTCATAAGAACATAACATTTTGGAAATCGTAACCTGCAAAAGAGAGCATAATTTCATAACATGGGATAAATCATGGTAGTGAAATGTAATCACAATAATCATAACTTAAAACATGAAACTTTGTGGCATTCACACATAATCATAGAGAATCATTTCTTCTTAGTCAAGACTCATTGCCAAGACTATCTTAGTGGACAAAGTCCCTTTCTGAATCGAGTAACCCTCGTTTCAGTCCTGTTTCACTGAACCGGTATAACCTACCATTCCAGCCATGTCTATCTCATGAGATATAAAATCTTTACCCAATGCATTGGAGGGTGATATAGGTCCCACCCATCTCATAATGAATCCTTTCTTATGTGTGCCGCATAATCATAAACCATACATCATAGCGTAACCCATGTAATAAAAATGGGATTCTTAAACAACATGACATCATAAAACAATTCATATAAGATAAAGGAATTCATAAAAATGTTTCCATCACAACATAATCAAATCCATGTAATAATAGGGATAAAAACATAACCCTTTTATTATCTTGGATGGAAAATAATTTTGATAAAATACTTGAACATCATTCTTGAGGAAAATATCCTTTCTTCTTCAAAAACATTTTTCCTTTCATAACATGTCATACGACTTTAAAATAAAAGAAGTTGATTAAAAATAAACTTGAAAACTTGTAAAGGAAGTTTCTTGGAAATAATATTTTAAAAATCCATTCATGCCGTATAAGTTAAAAAAAACATTCTTCGTACTTTTTTCGGAAAAGTCATAAAGTACCTCGTACGAAAAACGACAAAAGATTCCTTTCATATCTTTTACAAAAAACTTACCGAAGGGTAAAATTGGATATAAAATATTGTAGAAGGATGGAAATAATATTACATATTGATGAAACATGGATGTGGATGATAAAATACACCCCAGTAAATACTTACGAATAAACAATCTCAGATAAAAATAAGATTGTGATATTTCCCTTACCTTAGGTCCGATTTGCTTCGTATGTGTCCGAACCGCCTGTATAATGATTTAAATAATGTCATTGACTTATTAAAGAATCATATTCATTGTTATGATATCATATATGGTGCACTTATGACATTATATTACCCGTTCTATTGTAAATTCCATGTTAAAGAAGCGTTTTGGGTAAAATCGTTTCATTTATCGTAGGTGTTTTGACTTGTTGTTCTTGACATTATTATTACTTATATCATGATTTACTTACTTCCAGAATATAAAATATGATTTATATATCATATATATTCAGTATATATATATATATATAATAGATAGATAAATAAAATGAAAAACACCGTTCATGGAGACGGTAGTCCGTACGTACGCATGAACGCTGTTTTACTTTCCTTATTGTCTTGAAATGGAAGTAAGTAGATGACATACATATATATATATATACATAAATCCAGTAGCTTTATAATGTCATATATTTCATTATTATTTCTTATATATACTTTATGATCATTCTTAAATGGTTAATATGGAGAATGAATCTCATCGCGTCGTGGAGACGGTAGTCCGTACGTACGCACGAGCGATGATATCATTTCCAAAAATATTGAACTGAATTGGAGTGGATTATACAATATATCAGAATCAATATGATGTTGTAATAACTATGTATAATTATTCTTTACACCATTATACCCATCCATGTAAAGTGGTGGTGGAAAATAGATTACACCACGGCGTGGAGACGGTATTCCGTACGTACGCACGCGCGGTGATTTCTTTTTCCGTAGGATGGATAGATGGTGAAATAGGGTTGTTTCATACTTATAATAACATATCAGTATATGAGTGATACTGATGTTATTACTTCATAATGAAACAACCTAAGAAGAAGAAGTGGAAGAAGAAATAAGGATGAAAGAATTGGTAACGGTAATTACCTCTTCTTTGAAGCGCCTCTTTGAGACCTCCTCTTAGGGCACTAAAATTGGTCTTTGAGGAAGACCAGAACCTCTAGTATGTTTCTAGGGAAGTGGAGAAGAGATTTTGGCAGGGGTTGGACGAGCTTGAGTACTCAAATTGGTGTGAGGAGGAGGGGGAGGAGGTGCCCTTTTATAAGGGAGGAGAGGGGCACCTTAGGAATTCTTAAAAATATTAATTTATAATAAATCTAACCCCACTTAAAAACCTCCAAAAATGACTCATATTCGAAGATTATATGAGATAGGGTTGTAATATCATCAACCAATCAAATTTAGACATGTTTGGATCTTATTTTAAACCTTATCATTTTCATTTATCCTTATTTAATCTATTTAAGTTTATTTGTGGTAATAAAATTATAAATTTTAAATTAAAACAAATAATTACTTATTTGTTGTGAATTTTCCATAATTGTTTACTTTATAACATTATAGACCATATAGATTTAAATTTATAATTTTTAAATATTTTTGTGATTTTTAAACAATTTTATAATATGTTATTTTTGTAAAATAACAATAGTGTAAATTTTGACACTATTCATTTATTTGAATTTAAATAAAATAAATACAGAAGATATGTTCGAACTAAAAGTTTTAATATATTAATAAAAGGTCATATGTATCTATAAAATTAGTGTATCACATTAAATAGTTCATATAATATTTATTTTATTATTTTTAAAACCATTTATTTGGTTTATCTCTTAATAAAATAATTGTTACATCATTTTTGTATAATTCTTTAATATACTTATTTGTTATATAAAAATTTAAAATAAAATCCTATGATGAATATAAATATATTAACTTTCACAATAATACTTTTAATCGAATTTATCATCTTAAAATCACAATATTTAAATTGTTATATTTATTAAATTATGAAGGTGACAACTTTGGCATCATTTAATATAAAATAATATAAGTGTCATAATCACTTTTATAAGGCTCCAAATGGTCAAATATCCGACCATTGGATGATTATGGTTTACATTTACATGGAAAATAAGTTTTTGTTAGGTATTTGTGCATTTTATGGTCACTATTAGTTTAATAAAAACAACATTCTTGATTTTTCACTAGATAAACAATTTCTGCATCACTATTGTGTCATAATTAATGATTATTATTTAATCCCTAAAAATTATAAATAAATTTATATGATGTAGATAATTTCATTAGATTTCTGGAGACTATTTATTTTCGAAGTTTAATGATGTTTATCACTAAATTAAAATTAATATACTTATAAGATTTAAGAGAGTGACATGTTGTCACTTTCTTTGGTTTTAATAATAATTAAGTTATTTTCATGGACAAATGTCCATTAAATGATTCTAATCCGACCCTTAGGTGATATGGGTCGACCTTTAGTCATCCAATAGGATTTTGACATTTTTTAGGGTAATTTTAAAATATTATATTTACCCTTAATTACCCGATTTACCTTTAACTATGGTAAATAAAATTTACCGTAGTTACTATTCATAATTCCCAAAAATAAAAAGTAGCTTATTAACAAAATTTGGACCCAATGATTCCAAATATGGAATCCATTTTTTAAAATTCAAAACACAGAAGTTTCAGAAATTAAATTAAAATTAATCTCGTTGTCGAATAAAAACGGGTTTTTGTTTAAAACATTGCAAAAGATTGAATTGATTTAACCTACGAATTCAAGGTAAAATCAATGCTAATGACATACATTATATTAAATGGTAAAAATATATTCTATTTATACTTTAAAACCATTCAATATTATAATTTAACCACATAAGATATTACGATGAAAAAAGTTGTTTTTAATTAAAATATAGCGTGTTTTTACTATTCATTAAAATATGAAAGTTATTAGAAAAATATCAAAACTTTATCTAATGTAAATTTTTATATCCTGATTCAAATGAAGAATATTATTTTGTAAAATTGAACCTATAAACATGTCAAAAACCAGATTTAAAGTGGGTGCGCCATCCAAAGGCGGCAAAACTGCATTTTTTTGAAAAATATTTATTTTACCCGAAAAATTTATTCTGTTCTTATACCATGTTCTAGAAATGTGTAAGATGAATAATAATGTTATAAAATTCAAAATTTAGTTAATACTATTCATAACGGCTAGTTCATGACAATATTATAATAATATAACATTGTTTATTAAAACCCGGTATTGCGTACAACACACGTTATCGAGGAAGGTCGCGATTGCGTGTAATGCAAGCCAAGTCAGGGTTGCGTGTTGTGAAAGAATCCTTCGTTGTTTCGTATAACAGAATCCAACCATATTTCATTTATACATTTAATATATATATATATATATACACTCAATGTTGCGTAGAATAACTATTATCAAAATTGTGTGTAACACGGTCCAAGAATAGTGTTGCGTATACTGCAAGCTAATATGGTGTTGCGTATAGCGCAGGGTAATCTTGGTGTAGAATACAACATAAGACATTAATGAAATTAAAATAATATTTTTCATAAATTCTCGGGGTGTTACATTCTACCCCCCTTAAAATGAATTTCGCCCTCGAAATTCGTCGGGGTTATAAATGGTTTACTATTTGAAAGTTTCTTTGATAGAAACCCACATCGTAAAAAGGAATACCAAAACTTATCTTTAAAAACAAAAGTATGAAACGTAACGGTTACCCAAATAAACTAATCACTGGGTTTCCACATAGGTGAAAATATGGATATGGAAGAGAAATCTAACCATCATGTTCTGATGGAGAGTGGTAGAGAACATGGCTATGGAAAAGCCAGTAATCATAAATCCATAGATTTGTGATGATATAAGGTACCAACTGATTCATCAGGTATAAGATCACTAGGACAACATTTTTGGTTTTCAAGATCATTTCCCTAAAGTTGAAAATTTGAATTAGAATAAATACTTACTTTATTTTGGTACAATCTCACTGTTGTTCATGCCTTGAACAATTTCCACTTCATCTCTTAAATAAATGAAGTTGAATTTCTTATTCGTGAAGTGTTAGCAGATCATGTGATAGAATGACGGGTCATTCCATCTGTCTCAAACAAAAGGTTAGCAAAAATTATATGCATAAATCGATATATAGTGAGATTAATCATATATGGTTCCTAAAATGGACTTATACTTCATATATCATACTGCTTAATATAATAAAACTAGTTTCTACTAAACAGGGACTTCCTGTAGGCCAGTGGTAGGCAATAAAGGCCAGTCGCACTTCGGTTGTGGGTTCGATTCCCACAGCCTTGTCCGAAGCGATGGGTTGTCGCCCGTCCTGCAGGTTGTCTCTTTTTCTAAAACTATATTACTATAACATCCCATCAATAATATCGAAAAAAAACTTCTATCCTTCAACAATACTAACTTATGTCCAACATAATCCATTCTAATCTTTAGGCTTATCCATAATACTGCAGTCCACTCTCATAATATAGTGAAAACAATTACCAGAGATTTAATACCATCGTTGATCCCCATAAGATATGTTTTGTTGGTCACATTCTAAACATTCAAAGTCCTTAATAATGTATTCTCTTGAATACCTTATAGAAAACATGAATGAAGTTTAAAGTTAAAACTTTCCACATACCAAAATCCTCAAAATTCTATATACTCAAACAATGATATCACTTAGTCCTTATATCATTCACGAGCTCATGAATACTGCCAAATATTTCATTTTCTCATTTTCCCTTCATTATGCGCATATCATCTTATTTCCAAAAATACCTCAATCACTTCGAATACCACATTAGACCAATACATAAATATTCCAATACACCATAAAAGTACCTCAACAACATTATTCTTGAATACCAATACATAAACACTTCAATCCATCCACTTCAATGACTGTCCTTGAATAATTCCTTCCTTGATTTAGAAGTATCTTTTCAGGTCAGGGCATTGAGTTGGGTAATGCCCATGTTCTCCACAAATAAGACATTGAACTCCATAACAATCTGTCACTTTATGACCCTTTTCTCCACACAGATAACATCGGTCCCTCCATTTGAGGTATTCCTCAAGGTTCTTCTTCCCTTCTTTAGAAATCTCAATCTTCCTTTCTTTATGTTCCTCAACATGCGAACATGCATAATAGTTTATCTTCCTCTTCTTTGATGAATTAGTCATACCACTAAATTTCACCTTGTTAATAATATATCGCGATGACTGATTTAGCATAATCACAATATCTTTATCTCTAGGCTTCACACAATTTTGTTGCTCATAGTCACCAATTTGTCCATTGGATTCAATGTTAACCAAATTCCTTCTGGTTCCCTCCATTAACTAAAACACAAAAAGAATTTTGTGAGAGGCGAAATCATGCTAGGGAAGAAAACATAGTAAAGGGGGAGCACCCTCAATATCTAACATCTTAGGATAAATTTTAAGATCGTTACCGTAGTTCTAGGACTATATCCTATACGTATACTTAACCTTAGGGACATCCCTAGACACACCTTAGAAATATCTCTAGGGATCTCACTAAAGTTCTCGCATCCTAGTTTTCAAAGGTTGACTAAACCTTTCCTCTGATACCAACTGTAGAGACCCGAAGCCTGACGTACATTGACATTATATTACTTTTGCGGAATACTTAGTACATAACAAAAACACACACACAAGGATCGTAATAGTTTAGTGTCTTTGGAAACTCGGAATAAAATCTTCTAATCGTGGTGAAAGATCTTCAACATCTCCCATAAATATCTTCCTTTTTTTATACCTAAAACCTTTCTTTATATCCTGGGGAAAAGAAAACATAAAAGGGTGAGCTCAAATGATCAGTAAGGGTAAACAAAAGAAATACCAATCACATCGTATTCATAAGAACATAACATTTTGGAAATCATAACCTGCAAAAGAGAGCATAATTTCATAACATGGGATAAATCATGGTAGTGAAATGTAATCACAATAATCATAACTTAAAACATGAAACTTTGTGGCATTCACACATAATCATAGAGAATCATTTCTTGTTAGTCAAGACTCATTGCCAAGACTATCTTAGTGGACAAAGTCCCTTTCTGAATCGAGTAACCCTCGTTTCAGTCCTGTTTCACTGAACCGGTATAACCTACCATTCCAGCCATGTCTATCTCATGAGATATAAAATCTTTACCCAATGCATTGGAGGGAGATATAGGTCCCACCCATCTCATAATGAATCCTTTCTTATGTGTGCCACATAATCATAAACCATACATCATAGCGTAACCCATGTAATAAAAATGGGATTCTTAAACAACATGACATCATAAAACAATTCATATAAGATAAAAGAATTCATAAAAATGTTTCCATCACAACATAATCAAATCCATGTAATAATAGGGATAAAAACAGAACCCTTTTATTATCTTAAATGGAAAATAATTTTGATAAAATACTTGAACTTCATTCTTGAGGAAAATATCCTTTCTTCTTCAAAAACATTTTTCCTTTCATAACATGTCATACGAATTTAAAATAAAATAAGTTGATTAAAAATAAACTTGAAAACTTGTAAAGGAAGTTTCTTGGAAATAATATTTTAAAAATCCATTCATGCCGTATAAGTTAAAAAAAACATTCTTCATACTTTTGTCGGAAAAGTCATAAAGTATCTCGTACGAAAAACGACAAAAAATTCCTTTCATATCTTTTACAAAAAACTTACTGAAGGGTAAAATTGGATATAAAATATTGTAGAAGGATGGAAATAATATTACATATTGATGAAACATGGATGTGGATGATAAAATACACCCCAGTAAATACTTACGAATAAACAATCTCGGATAAAAATGAGATTGTGATATTTCCCTTACCTTAGGTCCGATTTACTTCGTATGTGTCTGAACCGCCTGTATAATGATTTAAATAATGTCATTGACTTGTTAAAGAATCATATTCATTGTTATTATATCATATATGGTTCACTTATGACATTATATTACCCGTTCTTTTGTAAATTCCATGTTAAAGAAGCGTTTTGGGTAAAATCGTTTCATTTATCGTAGGTGTTTTGACTTGTTGTTCTTGACATTATTATTACTTATATCATGATTTACTTACTTCCAGAATATAAAATATGATTTATATATCATATATATTCAGTATATATATATATATATTAGATAGATAAATAAAATGAAAAACACCGTTCATGGAGACGGTAGTCCGTACGTACGCATGAACGCTGTTTTACTTTCCTTATTGTCTTGAAATGGAAGTAAGTAGATGACATACACACATATATATATATACATAAATCCAGTAGCTTTATAATGTCATATATTTCATTATTATTTCTTATATATACTTTATGATCATTCTTAAATGGTTAATATGGAGAATGAATCTCATCGCGTCGTGGAGACGGTAGTCCGTACGTACGCACGAGCGATGATATCATTTCCATAAATATTGAACTGAATTGGAGTGGATTATACAATATATCAGAATCAATATGATGTTGTAATAACTATGTATAGTTATTCTTTACACCATTATACCAATCCATGTAAAGTGGTGGTGGAAAATAGATTACACCACGGCGTGGAGACGATATTCCGTACGTACGCACGCGCGGTGATTTCTTTTTCCGTAGGATGGATAGATGGTGAAATAGGGTTGTTTCATACTTATAATAACATATCAGTATATGAGTGATACTTATGTTATTACTTCATAATGAAACAACCTAAGAAGAAGAAGTGGAAGAAGAAATAAGGATGAAATAATTGGTAACGGTAATTACCTCTTCTTTGAAGCGCCCCTTTGAGACCTCCACTTAGGGCACTAAAATTGGTCTTTGAGGAAGACCAGAACCTCTAGTATGTTTCTAGGGAAGTGGAGAACAGATTTTGGCAGGGTTTGGCCGAGCTTGAGTGCTCAAATTGGTGTGAGGAGGAGGGGGAGGAGGTGCCCTTTTGTAAGGGAGGAGAGGGGCATCTTAGGAATTCTTAAAAATATTAATTTATAATAAATCTAACCCCACTTCAAAACCTCCAAAAATGACTCATATTAGAAGATTAGATGAGATAGGGTTTTAATCTCATCAACCAATCAAATTTAGACATGTTTGGATCTTATTTTAAACCATATCATTTTCATTTATCCTTATTTAATCTATTTAAGTTTATTTGTGGTAATAAAATTATAAATTTTAAATTATAACAAATAATTACTTATTTGTTGTGAATTTTCCATAATTGATTACTTTATAACATTATAGACCATATAGATTTAAATTTATAATTTTTAAATATTTTTTTGATTTTTAAACAATTTTATAATATGTTATTTTTGTAAAATAACAATAGTGTCAATTTTGACACTATTCATTTATTTGAATTTAAATAAAATAAATACAGAAGATATGTTCGAACTAAAAGCTTTAATATATTAATAAAAGGTCATATGTATCTATAAAATTATTGTATCACATTAAATAGTTCATATAATATTTATTTTATTATTTTTAAAACCATTTATTTGGTTTATCTCTTAATAAAATAATTACTACAGCATTTTTGTATAATTATTTAATATACTTATTTGTTATATAAAAATTTAAAAAAAATCCTATGATGAAGATAAATATATTACCTTTCACAATAATACTTTTACTCGAATTTATCATCTTAATATCACAACATTTAAATTGTTATATTTATTAAATTATGAAGGTGACAACTTTGGCATCATTTAAAATAAAATAATATAAGTGTCATAATCGCTTTTATAAGGCTCCAAATGGTCAAATATCCGACCATTGGATGATTATGGTTTACATGTACCTGGAAAATAAGTTTTGGTTTGGTATTTGTGCATTTTATGGTAACTATTAGTTTAATAAAAACAACATTCTTGATTTTTCACTAGATAAGCAATTTCTGCATCACTATTGTGTCATAATTAATGATTATTATTTAATCCCTAAAAATTATAAATAAATTTATATGATGTAGATAATTTCATTAGTTTTCTGGAGACTATTCATGTTCGAAGCTTCATGAAGTTTATCACTAAATTAAAATTAATATACTTATAAGATTTAAGAGAGTGACATGTTGTCACTTTCTTTGGTTTTAATAATAATTAAGTTATTTTCATGGAAAAATGTCCATTAAATGATTCTAATCCGACCCTTAGGTGATATGGGTCGACTTTTAGTCATCCAATAGGATTTTGACATTTTTTAGGGTAATTTTAAAATATTATATTTACCCTTAATTACCCGATTTACCTTTAACTATGGTAAATAAAATTTACCGTAGTTACTATTCATAATTCCCAAAAATAAAAAGTAGCTTATTAACATAATTTGGACCCAATGATTCCAAATATGGAATCCATTTTTTAAAATTCAAAACACAGAAGTTGCAGAAATTAAATTAAAATTAATCTCGTTGTCGAATAAAAACGGGTTTTTGTTTAAAACATTGCAAAAGATTGA
Organism: Viscum album; assembly: GCA_963277665.1. Lineage (NCBI taxonomy): Eukaryota > Viridiplantae > Streptophyta > Magnoliopsida > Santalales > Viscaceae > Viscum > Viscum album. The sequence goes on along the minus strand of OY728156.1, from coordinate 1,225,606,651 downwards.
ATTGATTTAACCTACGAATTCAAGGTAAAATCAATGATAATGAAATACATTATATTAAATGGTAAAAATATATTCTATTTATACTTTAAAACCATTCAATATTATAATTTAACCACATAAGATATTACGATGAAAAAAGTTGTTTTTAATTAAAATATAGCGTGTTTTTACTATTCATTAAAATATGAAAGTTATTAGAAAAATATCAAAACTTTATCTAATGTAAATTTTTATATCCTGATTCAAATGAAGAATATTATTTAGTTAAATTGAACATATAAACATGTCAAAAACCAGATTTAAAGTGGGTGCGCCATCCAAAGGCGGCAAAACTGCATTTTTTTGAAAAATATTTATTTTACCCGAAAAATTTATTTTGTTCTTATACCATGTTCTAGAAATGTGTAAGATGAATAATAATGTTATAAAATTCAAAATTTAGTTAATACTATTCATAACGGCTAGTTCATGACAATATTATAATAATATAACATTGTTTATTAAAACCCGGTATTGCGTACAACACACGCTATCGAGGAAGGTCGTGATTGCGTGTAATGCAAGCCAAGTCAGGGTTGCGTGTTGTGAAAGAATCCTTCGTTGTTTCGTATAACAGAATCCAACCATATTTCATTTATACATTTAATATATATATATATATACTCAATGTTGCGTAGAATAACTATTATCAAAATTGTGTGTAACACGGTCCAAGAATAGTGTTGCGTATACTGCAAGCTAATATGGTGTTGCGTATAGCGCAGGGTAATCTTGGTGTAGAATACAACATAAGACATTAATGAAATTAAAATAATATTTTTCATAAAATCTCGGGGTGTTACATATAATGAATGAAAAAATGAGTCTCTGAAAAACAACACATTGTTATAACCATGCAAATAAAAAGGATTTTTAACTTCTATGAGTTAAATTTCAAAAAACTAACATACATTGTTATGTTCAGAATGAAATTTAGAGTTTGATAGTATCAAGTTACATTTTCAGTTAATAGTATCCTAAACATTATGAATAGTAGCAAAACCATATGAATAATAATGAATGTTGAATAATCCAAAAAAAGACACTTCACCCATGAATGTATAAATATAATTTAGACATCTTATAAGTGACAAATTTATCATAGAAAAAGTACATGTATTTTTAAAAGTCAGAAATATTTTAATTAAAAATTTATACTTAATTTAATAACTTAAAATGGAAATTTATTTTAATAAAATGTAATCCAAAATGTTTATTTTATTATCCTATGGTTATATGATAATTTTATGATATATTGATTAACTTTTCAAGGTGTTATGAAAGGATTTATAATTTTGAATATGAAATTTTCAATAAATAATGTATTTATATAAAAATAGAATTAGAATTTTTTACAATTTTTTTTAAAAAATAGATTTTATTTTTTAATTTTACACTTCAAAAAATTGTTGGGGTGAATTTTTTATATTTTTCTAAAATACTTGAATTTTTTTGGAATAATGAAATTCAATAATTTACCATATAAACATTATTAGTCTAATAACCTATTAATAGCATCATATAATATTTAATAACCCATTTTTATAACTCAAATTTACATATATTTTTTTCAGGGATTCATCGCTATTTCTTACCTTAGGAAAAAAATTTAATCAAATGACTAAAATATTAAAAAACCCTCCTCTCCTCCACTATAAAAAACCACCCACACTCACCTATTATCATCATTACTCTCAAGTCATGTTCCTTTTATAAATTCTTCTAAAATATCTTCCCATGATCCTCCACCACATCCATCATCCATTGGTCTCTAAAAAAGCCAAATCTATTACCCTATAGCGGCCCTCAATGATGAATAATTGAAGAGGGAAATTCCTCTTTTCAATTCATTTACTTTCATCTAAAGTTACATTTTATATTATCTATCCTCACATATCCTCATCCAAATTTTATGACTACTACATTAATTTAAAGGTAAATTAATTTCGTTATGGTTATGGAATAAGTAATTATGATATCTTTTTTACACTTCTTTAATGCTTGTAGTAAAAAACACCATCCGAGATATGCTAATTAACAACATTCAAGGACGATGAGTTTTCAATTTATATTTTCATATTCAATTCTCTTAATGAATCAATTATTATGCATAAAAACTATAATATTTTCATTATTTATCATATATGGTTCTATAATTTTTTTACTAATTTTTTTGATTTATAAATCGAAATGATTTCATTGTGTTCAAAAACCACCAATTAACCCAAACAGTTTTCATTAAATAAATTATATAGTGATTAATTTTCAATGTAAGTAACCAAATGAAATTTACAACAATGTAACATTATGTATTGTAACTAATAAAATATAACATAAATTTTTTATAACTATACTCATTTTACACGATTCTTCATTCATGTATATATGTATACCGATCATGAAACAAACTATTCCAAAAAATAAAATAGAACATCTTAACCCATAATAAAGGCCATGAATGAAATTAATAAGGTTATAATATATAATAAAATGTATATAAGGTTATTTAATTATTAATTAATGAAACTAAATTTGATTATTTAGGTATTATGATCGTGTGAAGCACACCATCGGACTTAAGGTAAGGGGATTCTTTATCTCAATTCCATTTTTTTGAGATAATCTATATTCACTACTATTACTTGTGTATGATGTATTTATATTTCCATTTTTATTTTTCATATCGTTAATATATTTATTTTTAAGATATTAAATGTTTCATTTTATGCTTATTAATTTTTGGGAATACGATTAAATTGATTACAAATTTCTATGGGGTTTCCACCCGAACCTCCATTTTCATTCAAGTTACTCTTATTCTCTTCATACCTCAGTTAAATAATTATTTATTTATATATAATCATAATATATTATTTTATAATGATATATATTTGTGTACCAATCAGAATCCTACTATTAATTTTGGGGAGATATATGTTTTAAAATTTACTTTCATAAATCCTTCCTGAAATACAAGAAAGATTGAAGGGAATTTCTCAAATTCATACCTATTTTTAAGGGAACTATATAATATATTTTTGGAGAACATTATAATTATAAAAAAATAATTTTATTATAAAAATACTATCTACCTAACATATATATTTATAAAAAAAATTCCCAAGAGAACTCTTCTTTTCATAGTACAAGAATATTTATCTCATGAATTACTCAGTGACTATAGAATAGTATCTACACCTATATAAACACTCTTTTATATTATTATGTTTTATTGTGATTAATAATTTTTGATATCCTCTACAATATTTAATATGATGGTTTGTTTTTAGATTGACTATTTGTGTTTAATCTAAAAACCATTCCCCAATTTACTCTAAATGGTTAGTGTTTATGCTAAATGTTTAGTGAATATTATTGACATTTCATATGTTAGTTTCAATATAAATGTTTATGATGATTGTGTGTATCCCCATTCCTATGATGAATTAATTTTAAAAATTATGTTATGGTTGGGGCCTACTATATCTCGTAAATGCATTGGTAGTTCTAATGAGACAAACCATAGTCTGGGCATGAGGACATGACAAAATGGTTATTTATGGTCATGGCATGAGGACATGATGTTATAGTTATGATGTCCCACATTATTAATTTTTTAATTATTAAAATAATAATTTAACATTCATGAGGTTATTAAACTAGTAGAATAAGCATTATAGTTCTTTATTACAGAATATTTACTCAACTCTTATTCTTGTCAAATTATGTTCAAGTTTATTTTAAAAGGAATTTGTTTTTAGTTATTCACAATGCCTAATGTTTATGATATATTTTGTGGTATTGCTTTATCTTACTAAGGATCTATGATCACCCCTTTCATTTGATTAATTTTCTCAGGACATGAAGAAGTTTTTTATGAATGACTTGTAAGGATAAACAAATGAGTTCTGGTTGCTCGGAATAAAACTTATATGTTGTATTTCCCTTAAATATTTAATGTTGAACCTATGTATATACCTGGTATTCCAAGACTACTAAACTACTCAGTCCATTGGGATTTGATTCATTTTAATCAGTAACATGTTTTATAATAATCCACAAGATCTTTGCAATTATGTTTGGGGTATTATAGTTGGTATCGAATGAATTTTAGTAGAAAACATGGAAAATAGATTTAGAAAACATATATTTGAGAACAAACCCCTAATATATTCTTTGTGGATAAGTATACATGAACATCCTAAAATGTTAGTAAGAAAGAGAATATTTGGATCCTTCTAGAAAATACATCATTGTTGAGATAATATATGTGGTCATGGTTCTGGAATAGATGTACATAAGAGTAACAACTCTGACAAGGAGTTTCGGGCAAGACCCGTGGTATAATGGTATAAGACCATGATCCATACTGGACACCTGGTTTGAGTCTCCCAAGGGATACTCTATGGATAATTAAAATTTTATTTACCCACCATTATAAAATATTTATTCCCCAAAATAAATATAGTATATCGCTCTATGATTTATGATGCATAAATTTATATTATGTGATATACCATGTTTACAGTTATAGAGATTTCATGATTTAATGAGTAGTAATATAATATGGAATTGATTATAAATAGAACCTATAATAAGGAATGAGAACATCACCAATACACATAATGTGATGTGTAAGAAGGATCATATCTTCAATGTTCTTAATCCATTATTTCAAAGGAAGATGGTCTCTAAAGTATCCTAATCATATAATGAAATATTATCATATTTCAACAAGGTATGTAAAGACTTCTCTAAATCCTATGGGTTTTAAGGGAGATAAAGAAGAATAGGTGGGGATAGAAAAACATGGATAAAGGGAAGAAAATAAAGAAGGGGTTTCCCACATTTGATAACTATGTAAATAATCAAACTTGTAGATTCATAAAAGGAATGTGAATTTTATATAATTGTGGAGAAAAGGGCATCAATTTTATGATTTTAAGGCCAAGAAAAAGGTTTCCAATGTAAATTCATCAAATGTAAGTATATGTAACACTATGTGAATCAATGTACCACGTGTCAAAGGAATATTCCCCCAATATTGTTAGTGGATAAGGATCATGTACGGATATTTCCATAGATAAAGTGGAATGATTAATGTGCCTCTTAATAAAATCATGTCATTTGAATATTTTATCAGTAATGTACAGATTATATGAATTAAAGAATATATGATGATTGTGATGTAGTATTATTTCATTTTGTATTTTAGGTCATGTGATGAATTATACCAAGGGTAAGTGACTCAATAGAAAGTTAGTATATTGTTAAATAATATGGTTGATCGAAAGAAGACACTTAATATATTTCTAATGATGAATTTACTCAAATGTTTGGAAGGTGAATATTTTTCTCTACTTCATGTTTATTAAGAGAAAATAAGGTAACAGATGAACTGATCATGATAGATCATGGAGTTCTAAACAAAATTAGAATTTCCAAGGACCCTGTATACGTGGATCTATCAAGGATGAATATGGGAATGATTCTAAATTATTGGATCACGGTCTTTTGGAATGATAAACCATTTGTGAAATGGTTTATGTTGATTATTGTTTGAGTTTTTAGTGTTTATTGTCACTACATGATTCAATATGTTCTAAGAGATGAAATATATATAGTTCAAGGCACAAACAAAGTATAATATTGGGTTTATGAAATATAATTGTATATTTTTACACATGTATATTGGAATAATTCTTCAACTCTATGAAAAGTGTCTTAGATAAAATATTATCATAATATCATTTTTTCAGGATATCACTGAAAATTTTCATAATTGAACATTATGGTTTTATGGTAATGATTTTTCATCTGGAATGTTCTCTATCAATTTCCTTCAGAAAATGAGGGTTTTATTATTCTTTCATGACAAAATTTTACAATTAAAATGCATAGTTTTGTAATAATCGGTGCATTTACTTTTCCCACTTTTTAAAAAGATATTTTAATTTTATTTCTAATGTGGGTTTCTCCCAAGGGAATTTTCACATATCAACCATTAACATTCGAAGTTCCCTATCAAATTTCATGGAAGAAATTTTTGTAAGGAGGGTAGAATGTACCAAACCAAAAATTTAAAAATAGATTTAATATATAATGAATGAAACATTATGTCTCTACAAAAAATACACTTTGTTATAACATAGACAATAAATATTATTTTTTCACTTCATTTATTTGAATTTTGAAAAAGTAACATACACGGTTGCATTCTGTAAAATATTTAGAGTCTAATAAGATGACGAGAGGTTTTTGTGGAATATTAACTTGACCTTTATAAATTGTAATAGACCATTAAGAATTATAATGAATAAAAAATCATTAAAAAATAGAAATATCATCCATGAATGTATAATTAAAATATAGAAATATTATATGCGACAAAATGGTCATAGCATAAGTATGGATATTTATACAGGTTATAAATGTTTTTTTTAATATTTTATGATTAATTTAATAATTTATAATGGAAATGTATTTTAATAAAATTTAATCATAAATGTTTATTTTTTTCTTATGGTTATAATATAATTTAATGAGTCCTTGATTAACTTTTCATGGTGTTAGAAAAGGATTTCTACTTTTAAGGTTGTTTTATTTCAATAAATTATGATTTTATGTAAAAATCAAATTAAATTTTTCTAGCAAATTATATTCACAAAATAAATTTCTATTTTTTAATTCTACATTTCAAAAAATGTTTAGTTTGATTTTTTGGTATTTTTCTAAAATACATTAATTTTATAGGAATAGTAATATACCGTAATTTACCATATATATACATTGAGTTAAATACACTATTCATTGAATCATCATTGATGAAAGAACCCTTAGTTTCAAATCAAAAGAACCTATTACTATTTTTGGTTATGGAAGCATCATTATTTCTTATCATATGGAATAATAAAACTAGTGATTAAAATATTAAGAAAACCCTCCTCTCCTCCACTGTAAAAACCACCCACACTCCCCTCTTCTCTTCACTCCTCTCAAGCCTTGTGACTTGTCTGAAGTATAATCAAATATCCACCCAATACCCTAACCCACGTCCAACATCTTGTGGTCTATAAAATAGACCAAATCTTCTCCTCTAAAGAGTCTCTCAATGTAGATTAATTCAAGGGGTGAATTCCTATTTGCAATTCCATTACATTTTTTCGAAGTTCCTTTGTATTATTATCTATCCTCACCTATCTTGAACTAAATTTTATGACAACACCGGTACCTTAAATGTACTGTAATGTTTTTATGATTGTCGAATAAGTTATTATAATCTTTCCATTACCCTTTTTATATGCTCGTAGTAAAAAACACAATCCGAGATGCACTAATTTAGAACATTCAAGGATGATAGGCTTTCAATTTCTATTACCATATACAATTATTTTCATTAAATAATAATTATGGTTTGAAAAGACTAAAATATATTTATTATATCTCATATATTGTTATGTAATATTTTTTTACAGATGGTTTTTATTTATAAAGCTAAATGAGTTATTTGTGTTCAAAAACCGCTTATTAACCCAAACGGTTATCACTAAATAATTTATATAATGCTTCATATTCCCTATAAGATCCAAATGATATTTAAAAATACATAACCATTTGGATTTTTACAAATAACATATAACTAAGATTATGTAAAACCATCCACATTTTAGAAGATTCTCTATTCATGTATATATGTATTCCGATCATGAAACAAACAGACTCAAAAAATTAAATTGATCCTCTAAACCCATAAATAAGGCCATGAATGAACATAAAAATTTTATAATAAATAGTTAAATGTAGATGAATTTTTGGAATTATTAATTAATGAACGTAAATTTTATTATTCAGTTCAATAAAATCAAGTGAATAACATCCTCAGACTTAAGGTAAGAGGTTTCTTCATCGCACTTTCATATTTGTGAGATATTCCATATTCCCTACTATTAATTTTGTTTGGTGTATGTATATGGATCATTGATGTTTAATATCATGAATCTATTTAATTTCATGATATTCAATGTATCATTTGATGATTATTATTTTTTTGGAATATGATTCAACTGATTACAATGATGTAATGCTTTTCCACACGAACCACTGTTTTCATTCGGGTTACTCTTATTATCTAATTACCACAATTAAATTCTTATTTATTCCTATATACACCTCATATATTCTTTTAGATTCTTCTATATATGTTTAACAACTATAATCCAACTTTTATTTTTGGGGAGTTATATGTTTTAAAAGGATCTCTTAGAAATTTTTCTCAAAATACATGCCAGTTTCAAAGGAAATTTAAACTTCTTACCTATATTCAAGGACAATATATAATATGTTTTTAGGGACCAATATATTTCTAAAAATACAAATTTTATTATGAATATACTATCTTAATTCTCTGATGGTTTATTCAAAAAAATTTCCAAAGAACAATTCTTTTCTTTGTAAAAGAGTGTATATCTCTAAAATTATTTGATGACATTATAAGAGCACCTTTACCTATTTCCATACTCTTGATTATTATTATGTATTATAGGGATTTATATTTTATTATATCATCTAAAATATTTTATATAATGGTATATGATTATATTGAATATGGATGTTCAATCTTAAAACCATTTAGCAATTTACTCTGAATGGTTTGTGTTTATGCTTTATGTTCATGGAACATTATTGAAATTTCATATGTTAGTTTCAATATGATTGTATATGTTGGATATATTTTTCCACATTCAAATGAAAAATGAATTGGACTTAGTTTTTGATAGGTGTGACCCACTCTATCCCACCAAAGCATAAGTGGGTCTCAGGAGACAAACTATGGTCTTGGCATGAGGCCTTGAAAAAATGCGTTTTAATGGTCCTGGAATGAGGCCTTGATGGTATGGATATTATTTCCAAAATTACACATTTCCACATTATGTAACTAGTAATTTAATGTTCATCTTCTTATTCTACTAGTAGAATTCCCATGTTAGTGTTATATTCTGTCATATTTACTCAGCCCATATTCCTGCCATATTATATTCATGATTGTTTTTAAGGACGTGTGTTTTTTGTTATCAACCATGCCTAATATTTATTTTTATGATATATTTTGTTGTACTTCATTCCCTTAATGTGCATATGATTTCCCCCTTTCATATGTTTAATTTTTCTTAGTACATAATGATGTTTATTATGAATGTTCCTTGAGGATAAACATAGAGTTGTGGATGCTCCAAAAAATTCTTATATATTTTATTTCTTTTAAAGTTGTAATGTTGAACCTATATATGTATTTTAATTTCCGAAACTACTAAACTACTTAGTCCTTCAGTATTTTATTCTTTGTAAACATGCCAATGTATTAATATAATTCACTAGCTTCGGGCATCTGGGGTCGGGGCGTTATAGTATATTATATCATAAGGTCTAAATTATATAAAAGATTCTTGGAATATATAAGAATATCTTATTTGAGTGGGAAGAATATTTTAATGTTAATGGAAACATGATTTTTTTTAGAAATTATACATATGGTATTTCTTTTGTTAATTATGTCAGTCATAATAGAAATAAACATTCCATCTATGAAAATGTACCTAATGAATAGAAATTTTATATACCTAATAAGACTGTGGAATATTCAATAAATATATATATAGATTCCATCTATAAATATTTTTATAATGATGAGGTTGAAGTTTCTCAATCATACGATGAAATAATAGTTTTTGTGATGGAAGATGATGATATATTAGGTCATTTTAAGAAGACCACTCAAGGTAATAATATAAATTTTATATTTAATAGGGCTATTTATAATATTACTTTTTAGTTGAATACAAATCATATTTTTGATTCATAATCTTTTAATTATCAAAATAATTTAGAAAAACATACTTATAAATATTATAGTCTAAATAATTTTCTTAGAAATTTTACTTTTAGAAGGAAGAGTGTTGAAAATATTCTTTTCCAATTGAAACCATCTAAGATATGTTTTGAATATAGTTATACATCTTCTGTAAGTCTCATATTCATATGAATTGTTTTATATTTATTGGTTACCTGTTTGTGCATAGATTCAAAGAGGAAGTTATTAGAAGAACCATTGATCATTGAGAAAATTTAAATTTTTCAAAATTAGAATAATTTTTATTTCTAATGTACAAGTTTGTGTTTAAAATTAATGATTATAGTGTAGGTGGGATCCAAATGTCTTGTTCTCTAATATTTCATAACCAATTAAATTTTTGGTACCTAAATTAGAATTAATTTTTCATATGGAAATGATTAGTACCAAATATAAAACAACCACTATGTTGAACGCCTATATGAATATATATTTATAAAAATAAATGTATTAATTTTTATTTCAGAATATTTCTAAAGATCTATGATTGATTAATTATAGAGCCTTATATCATATGGAAATTGTTTTGAAGGACTCTTTATAAGAGTATCTTTTATTTTTCATGTCTCTCTTTGTAGGATGGATTCATACTTTTATTTACCCTTTCATATAGGGTATATTTTCCCCTTTCTATCGATATATAAGAGGATCATATATTTTTTATAGATCATCAATGGAAGATAATGAATTTTTTAAAATCATACTAAAAATATATCATATTCATAAGAATACCAACCATAGGAATTAGAGTATATCTTCTAGAATATTATATATAGTTGGTGTGTCCTAAATAAGTATATAAATCTAGTAACATCTTTTAAATTTTTTCCTAGACATATCGTTTTTCATTTTTATGTATTATAGGTTACTAGAAAAATTTAAATAAATTTATTATTTATTATTTGAGGATATTTCATTTCACCATTTTTAACTCGAAATAAATTAAACCATATAATGAGTTTTAGAACAATGAATAATGTAAACTACTATATTATGGTTTTTAAAAAAAGATCTCATTATAATAATTTATTGTGAAGTTCAACATATTTTTATTTAAATATTAGATATTAGTTATCAAAAAAATGAATCATTATGTAATCTTCTAGTGAAATTTTAGCCAAGGAGATTGTAGTAGAACGATTACTTAATTTTTATTGGTATAACAATAATTAATCCTTAATGTATATGGTCATATTGTTTTATTGCTAGAAATATATTGATTTCTCTAGAAATAGTATTTATTTTTTTATGCATGAATTATAGAATAGTTTTATTTGTATGTTATTTTTTGATAAAACAGATAGTGAAAATAAAGTTAAGTCTACCTTTTAGTACGCATTACTTTCCATTTTCTCCCTTGTTATTTTGGGGGTGGGGAATTATCCTATTCATTATGAAAACGTGATGGTTTAATGTTGTTGATGGGGGTTCTAGATTACAGGAACAGATTCAGGATGATGAAGGGATGGTGTTTTTTTAAGTACACTACTCGTAGGGGGGATTCCAAGAATGGTTAGAGGTCATATGGTGGGGTTTGCAACTGGTGGTGCATCATAGGAAGGTTCCAGAAAATTGACAGAGTTGGGGAATGTGATGTTAATATAGAACAGTGAAACATTGGGTATGTATATATGGATGGTTTATGGGTATTCCTTGAAAGGAGGTGGGGTGATGATAGGTTTATAGGAAGAGGATGCAGAGAAAGTGCTAGCGAAATAATTGGATGAGAAAGGGGTATGGGACTGTGAGCTAAGAGAAGGGAAATATTGGGAATACCCTAATCACAAGGGATTATCATAAAAATTTACTTTAATACATGGGTGTTTTATCCACATATGTTATGGAAAAGAAACACTAGGCCTATTGGCCTCCACCATGTTCTGGACATAGGATACATAGTCTTTGGGTCACGTTAAAGGCTACCTCTCAACCAAGTTAAAAACGAGCGTTATACCCTAACACCGAGTCCAGAAATATCCAAGAATGGCGTAGATCTGAAGAAGAACAAAAACCGAACGAACATAAATAATTTATGTTAGGATAAGAATTGGCAAGAACGGTACCAGGAGAAGAGAGGTCTTACACGTGCGGTTCCATCGAAATCGTCTGAAGCCGAATCGGATTCCAGATGAACACTCGGTGGATCTTCAAAGATCCAGCCTCCTTCTTTGGCTGCAAAATGGCTCAAGTGACTCCTCTGCCAAATGAGGAGGCTACTGCCTGTTTTAAGACGAAAAAACAAAGTACACGGCGTGTAGTTCTGAGTACACGACGTGTACTTCTTTCATTTAACTGTTCATTTGGAGGCACCACCACACTGTTAGTCCGTCGACATGAGTACACGACATGTACTCTCGAGTACACGGCGTGTACTATCGACCAGCTGGCGGCGACGCCACCGCCATACTGTTTAAGCCTGACGACTGACTACACAACGTTTAGCGGTTCCTACACCCTTCATCTCCGGCATGGCTACACGCCCTGTGTACTAATCCCAACACGAACAAAAGTACACGGCGTGTGGATAAAGTACACTGCGTGTAGTTCCAAAATTTAGGATTTTTCCCCATTTTCCATATTTTCTCAAAAACACTTAAGGAAAAGGAAAAGAAGAAGCTTGTACCTCTAAAATAAGGACCGGGTTCTTAAAAACTTCCCCCTTATAGAAATTTTTCCCTGAATTCCCCTTCCCAGGGTGGCGAAGAATAAGCTCAGAACAGCTCTGGCCACTGAGCACGTACATCGGCCTCCCGCTCCCAGGTGTTGTCCAGCACTCGGCCATGCTGCCATAGCACCCGTACGAGAGGAACTGACCGACCTCAGAGAACCTTCGTGCTCCTGTCAACGATACGGATCGTATGCTCTTCATAGGACACATGATGATGAATCTCGACCTACTCTAGCTAAAAGGTGTGAGACGGGTCTGAATGGTAGCGATGCAACTGAGATACGTGGAAGACATCGTTCATGGCTCGGTACCGCTGCGGTAACTGCAACCGATGTGTATCCAGACCGACTCTCTCCAGAATCTCAATTGGTCCCACATACCTCGGTGAAAGCTTACCATGTCTCCTGATCCGTTTGTGTCCCAGCCTCGGCGAAACACGCATGAAAACCTGATCTCCGACCACGAACTCCAAAGGTCGTCTGTGGCGATCATCATAAGACTTCTGACGAGACTGCATGGTAGCCATCCGATTTCGAATCAACTGGACCTACTCAGATGTCTCCTGCATGAGTTGTGGCCCTAGTAAAGCTGCCTCACCTACCTCTAACCAACAAAAAGGTGATCGACATGACCTACCATATAAATCCTCGTATGGTGCCATCTCAATAGTCTCCTAAAAACTATTGTTATAGGAAAACATGACTAAGGGTATATGATTCTCCCAAGAGCCCCCAAAGTCCGGGACACAAGCACACAGCATGTCCTCTAGCACCTGTATCGTCCGCTCTGACTGACCATCTATCTGAGGGTGGTATGATGTGCTCAGAAGCACATGTGTACCGAACACCCTCGGAAAACTATTCAAGAAACGGGACGTAAAGTGGGCGTCCCTATCTGAAATGATAGAACGAGGGAGCCCATGAAGATGTATGATCTCTCGGATATACAGCCTTCATATCTCGTCCACACCGACGATCTCCTTGATCAGCAAGAAGTGATCTACCTTTGTGAATCTGTCCACAACAACCCACACGACGTCATTACCTCGAGGTGACCTCGACAATCCCATCACGAAATCCATCGCGACATCATCCCATTTCCACTCTGGAATGGGCAACTTCTGTAATAGCCTAGCTGGTCTCTGATACTCTTCCTTCACCTGCTGATAGGTGGAACACCTCGTAACAAAACCAGCTATTACTCTCTTCATACCCGGCCACCAGTATTGACGCTTCAAGTCACGGTACATCTTGGTATCCCCGGGATGAACTGCCCAAGATGAAGCATGAAACTCCCACATAATCTCCTTGCGTATATCCACTGGAACCCATACACGTCCATGGAAATGCAAAACCTCATCATCACTTATCGTCCAACTGGGAGGAGGGTCCTCACTTGCCACAGACTCCCGTAGAACTAGGCCTTCTGAATCTGATAGCTTCCTCATCCTTACTCTATCCAGGAGGGTATAAGTCATAGTTAACGAATAAAGATAAGTCTGCCCCTGACTGTCGTGCACCTCTAGATGCATCTCATAGAATAGGGGAATAATCTTCCACTGACCACTGGCCTCCTGCACTGCCTGTATCTGAGTATTCCTACTCAATGCATCGGCGATGACATTACATTTACCAGGTGTATAGGAAAGCTCAAAATCGATGGAATGTAGGTACTCGACCCACCTTCTCTGCCTCAGATTCAGGTAACGATGAGTAAAGATATACTTGAGGCTTTTGTGGTCGGTGAAAACCACAAAATGCTTTCCCAAAAGATAGTGTCTCCAACAGCGCAACACATAAACAACTGCAGCCAACTCGAGATCATGTGTCGGGTAATTCCTATCATGTGGACTCAACTGCAAAGACCCGTATGCCACAAAACGGTCGCCCTGCATAAAAATGGCTCCTAGATCAATCCTTGATGTATAATAGTAAACTGTATAGCTCTTCCCCTGCTCCGGTAGTATCCGGATTGGTGCTGATGTCATCCTTCCCTTCAGGTCTTGAAAAGTTGTCTCACAAGCTTCTGACCAAACGAACTTCACACCCTTCTTAGTTAGACCTTTCAACGGTGCTGCTAAGCGGGAGAAGTCATGTATGACGTATCTATAATAACCATCTATTCCTAAGAAAATCAGTATCTCAAACACATTCTTAGACTGCTCCCAGGAAACTACTGCTCTCACCTTCTCTGGGTCCACTGCAACTCCTGCCTCTGAGATGATATGACCCAGGAAGTGAATCTGGTCCATCCAAAAGTGGAACTTTGAGAGCTTAGCATATAGCCGATGTTCTCTCATTGTACTCAATACGATCTCAAGATGGGTGGCATGGTCGTGTCGAGTGTGAGATTACACCAAGATGTCGTCCACTAATACTACCACAAATGAATCATGATACGAATGGAACAGACAATTCTTCAAATCCTGGAAAACTACTGGAACTTTCGTGAGTCCGAACGGCATAACCATGTACTCATATAGACCATACCTACTCCTGAAAGATGTGAGAGGTATATCAGATGGTCTCACATGCAGCTGATGATATCCGGATCTCAAGTAAATCGCCGAAAACACTCGTGCTCCATGAAGCTGATCAAACAGATCATCTATCCTTGACAAGGGATATCAGTTCTTAACTGTCAACTGGTTCAGATTCCGATAATCCACACAAAGTCTGAGGGTACCTTCCACCTTTGTCGTAAAAAGGACCAGAGAACCCCAAGGAGAAGTACTGGTTCAGATAAAACCCTTTGCCTGTAACTCCTCTAACTGCCTCTTGAGCTCCTGCAACTCAGGCGTGGCCATCCTATAAGGAGGAATGGACACCGGTGCTACTCCTAGAACTAGCTCAATATATAAATCCACCTCGTGCAATGGAGGTAGACCTGAAAAGTTGTATGGGAAGACATCCATGAAACGATCAACAACTGGAGGGAAATCCATCTGACAAGTCCCCTAGTAATCCAGATATAAGCTCGCAATCTAGGTTGTGACTCCACCTCGCACATGATGCTCTGGTTCAGCTAGACTCGCCTAAACATCCCACTCGCCCTTTTATAGAAACTCTCTGCCCGCTGGTGATGTGAAACACACCCTGCGACGATAGCAGTCTACAAAGGCTCGAAAGGGAACCAACCAGTCCATCACGAGAATGACGTCATAGCTCGTCATCTCCAGGACATAGAGGTCCCAAAAGAAGTGACACCCACTAACCTAAAGGGGGAACTCCTTGCACTGACGTACACCAACCGTCCTAGTCCCCAACTGAGTGACTAGCATAAAGATATCAGATGAAGTAGAAACACTGATACCAAGGCTCTCCACAACGGGTACAGATATAAAAATATGTGTAGCACCCATATCAAAATGTACTGAAGACAAGACAGAAGCTACTAGAATAGTACCTCTGACTGTAGAAGGTCCGGGAGCCTGCTCATGCTGGGTCTGTTGCACTGCATACGCCTGCCCAGTGCTGCAGCCCTATGACACAGCCTGGCTACCCTGAGCTATCCCGCCCTACTGCCTCTGCGATCCTGGTGTCTGGCTACAATGGCCACGACCACCATCTATGCCTGCACTCCTTGACGTATTCCAGTTCCTTGACTAGTAAGAAGCCACTGGTCTTGCTCCCACACGCTGAGTCTACACAGAACCCATCTCACTAGCCACTAGTAGAAATTCCCTTCAAAAGCACTGCAGATGACCCATCTTGCCGCAAGCTCGGCACTCCACTATGTCTCGTGGACACTGCGGCCTCTGGTTCCCCTCTCTGCCAAACTTGTAGAACCTGATCAGGCCACCTGAAGAAGCTGCCTGGCAGGTACTACGGTCCTGAGAGAAGACCACGAGTCTCTTCCTCTTGCCAGGAGAAATAGTACCAGTAACTGGTGCTAAACCTCCCTGTCCCACACCACTAGATTTCCACAGGTTCTTCTCTGTAATCAACGCCTAGTTCAAAATCGCGTGTACAGTAGGCAACCTGAAAACATTCACCAGCACTCGGATGTCATACCGATGACCATCCTCAAAACGTCTGGCTCTCAAAG
The DNA here is from genome assembly GCA_963277665.1 of Viscum album. Taxonomy (NCBI): domain Eukaryota; kingdom Viridiplantae; phylum Streptophyta; class Magnoliopsida; order Santalales; family Viscaceae; genus Viscum; species Viscum album. The sequence goes on along the minus strand of OY728156.1, from coordinate 1,225,589,990 downwards.
TCTCATCACCCACCAGCACGGGTGCAAAACACCGAAGCTCTGTAAAATGAGCATAGTAGTCCATCATCGACATAGCGCCCTGCTGCAGATTCATGAACTCTCAAGCTCTATCTGCCCTCAGCATCTCGGGAAAGAATAAGTCATAGAAGACTGCTTGAAAATCTTCCCACACCATGTCCCTGTGATGCTCTGACTAGGTGGTGACATCCCACCACCTCTTGGCGGAATCACGCAGCATATATGTCGCGAGCTTGACCATCCGCCCTGGAGGCGTCTCAAGATGCTCAAAAATAGTCTTCATCGATCCTAGCCAAGAATCTGCAGCCTATGGTCCGCCATCCTTTGAAAACGTAGGTGGATGCTGCTGGTGAAAGATACATGTTAGCTCAGCCATAGGTGTGGCAGCCTGCGGTGCTCACTGAATGGTCTGCATGGACCGCAATAAGCCTTCACGGAACTGCGCCTCCACTCCTGTGTCCGGTATAACAGCCAGTGCCGCATCTGGCTCTGCTGGTGGATAAACTAGTAGCCCATGGCCCACCATCTTTGGAGTATAATCGTCGCCACTCTCCTGGCGAACAAATCGCGGTCGTCTAGGCGGCATGAATCTACAAGGTCTAAAGCACGCCTCAGATTCATGATTATGAAGACTGAAACGAAGGAACCACAAAGGAACAAGAGGATAAAGGCGTTTCAAAATTTGGAAAACAAGACTACACGGTGTGTACACTGACTACAGGGTGTGTACTTGACTTCCGTTCCCCTGCCCGGGTCCTTCTACAGGGCTAAGCCACACGGCTTCTGTTCAACAAAACTACACAGCATGTACGGTGTTTTTTTCCAATTTCCCGTGTCATCTGTGACACAGACAACTACTCGGATTAACACTACACGGTGTGTTACACCCACACACGGCGTGTACACCATCTCGTTTCCCAGCCACATGGATAACTACACATAGTTTTTCCTTGGAAAAGACTACATGGTGTGTCCCACAGGTACAAAACGTGTTCAGGGAGAGGTGACACCGGCCCGTGTTGTCAGTTACACGGCCGAGCCCCCCGGTCACACTACACTTCATGTCTATAACTGACACGGCGTGTACTTAGACTACACATCATGTTTTACTCAAGCCCTTCCCTACCCCGTGTCACCGCCCACACGGTTTGTGACACGGGAAGAGACTAAATGGCGTGTACTTAGGGTACACGACGTGTACTAAAAAAGTTCATTTTTCTTCCCAAACAGAAGAACACACACGAAATGTATGAGGTCCTACACAGCGTGTCTTTTGGGTTATCCGGACAGTATGCCTCAAAATCTTCCCCAGAAACTAGAAAATACTGAATGCCAACTCCAACGTGTCAAATTCCGATCCGTGAGGGCCCATACTACCCAAGAATCAATGTTTGACATCTTATCTGTGTTATAACAAATAAACAGTCAATGATCCACCAAATTCCTGGTCAATGGGTTCCCATAATCCCCAAAAAACCAACGTTTGGTGTCCATTATATAAACAATCTCCCACAAACATACCATACCAAAAGGGAGGTATTTATCAAGAAGTTATCACAACAACATGCTTTAATAGCACAACAACTATCACAACAACATGCAAATTCTAATGCACCTACATTGCATGGAAACTGTGCATGGCAAGTGATATCTAGAATGTGCCTATATGATGCATGATACAACATACCCTCATCTCATCAGGTTGCAACTAAATAAAACCCACAGATAAAATATAAACAACACAATCCAAGTGTGTCACCCAACGGTGAAAACATATCAACTGTAAAATTGCAAAATCAAAATAATGAAAAATACAAGGTAGACTGGCTTTTCCCTCTACACGGGTCAGCTACGCCCGTGCACAACTTATTACCAACTACCGTTCTGTACTATCCCTGACTACGGCTCCAAATAGTAAGTCAAAGAAATGAAACTCCTCTGATACAACTTTGTAACATTCCAGACCCGGGTGCCACACAACGTTTGCCCCAAGCCCGGTTCGCCACAAGACCTCAAGCGCATTTCCCCAAATGACAGAGGCTGCAGACTAGCAGCGAGGGCCCAGGTCTGATAGTGGGGAAACTATTCCCTCCTTTTTCAAAGTGTAGTGCAGCGGAATACAAAATAAAACATACGACAAACAGCGGAAGCAGTAAACATACAAAACTGAAATATAATTGATGATGCTACATGTTTCATGTTTTAAGAAATCAGCCAGAACATGTTATACATCAATACAGTACAGCAGAAAATAGAGTACAACAAAACAAGAAAAACAGCTAGCAGCGGCATCGCGAGCCTTGGCTCGGTCCCATTCCCTCCTACTCCTTAGCAACAGTCAAGTACCTGTATAGGTAATCTTTCCCCTATCTACACTTGTAGCAACGTAATCTATTTGGGCAGAAAAGCGTGACCCAAATAGGGTGTGAGTAATATATCTCAGTAGGTGTAACACCCCAAGCTTCCTCGGTATGTTTCCTTTCGAATAATGCAATGACGTGCATTGTACGCAACTTCGAGATTTTAACACACCACAACCAATCAAACTAGCCGTTATGAATAGTAATACCTAATTTTTGAAATTATATATATTTTATATTTCAAAATGGACTTCATTTTTGGATTCGGAATATCGAATTTAGCCTAGGGTTAAATTTTGGTACTTTTCGGATAACTTTTGTATTTTGATGAATAGTGAAAATTACTAAATTTTAATTAAAAACAACTTTTTTAATCAAAATAATTAATAGTGATAAATTGTGAATTTGAGTGGTTTTAAAGTATATTTAGAATATATTTTTACCATTTAATATAATTTTGGTCATTGGACATAATTTTACAATTAAACCGAACATAAACAAGTGTCAATCTTTTGATAGTTATTATCTCTTAAAAACACGCTTTTTGTTTTGACAGCGGGAATTAATTTTAAATTAATTTCTGCCACTTCTGTGTTTTGAATTTAGAAAAATGGATTCCATATTTGGAATCAGGATGTCCAAATTGTGTAAATAGGTAACTTTTATTTTTAGACATTTTGAATAATTACTGCGGTAAATATTTTATTTACCATGGTTAAGGGTAAATCCGGTAAATACGGGTTAAAAAAATAATATTATAATAATACTAAATTACCCTAAAATGTGTCTTAACCCTATTGGTTGATACATGGTCGACCATGGGCATATTTGGGTCAATTTTGGGACCCCATGGATCCACTTGTAAGTGATAATGACACTTTATATTAATTAAGTTAAAATGAATACAAAAATGACACAAGCATATATCTTTTTGAAAAATAATTGTTACATAGGGTTATATATGTTGGATTTTAGATTATAAATATTCATTAGAAAGGTAAAAATATTTCCTACATAATGATATTTTATTTATACTTTTTAGACATCAAATAATGTAAAATATTAATGACACAATGATGATGCAGTAATTACTATAATAGTGAAAAATTAAAATAACTGATTTTATAAATACCCAAATAAATATAATATGACACTTTTAATGAATTAAAATAATTTTTTAGGATAATATAATATATTAGGATTGATTTAATTGACTTTTTTCGAAATAATCAATCTGTTATAAGTTTCACAAAAATCAACTAATGAATAGTGTCAAAATTGACATAAAAGAATTATTAAAACAAATATTATATTATTAATTGATATTAAATTCCTAAAAATCTAAGGTTCGGCCAAGAGACTTATATAATGATAGGTTAAGCATTAATGGACCACTTGGGGGTCTTTTGGATGTATATAGTAAGTTTAGTAACCATATTATATAAAAATACAAAGAGACATTGTAAAAGTGAAACTAATTAACATAGAGTTAATACTTAAAGATAAGGTTAATATAAGTACCCAAACCTGTATAAATTCTATTGGATGAGTTGTTTTCGACCTATCCCCACCTCATACTTTGAATAGTAAACTTTGGAGCCTTTGGAAACCGAATATGAATTTATTATAAATTAATATTTCTAGCTTTTCCAAAGGTGCCCCTCACCCCTCTTATAAAAGGGCACTCCTCCTTCTCTTTTCCTCACACCTCTCAAGCCACTTGGCTCGTCCAAACTCTGCCCAAATAAGCTCCCCACATCCCTCTCCTCCTCCTTGAAGCTTCCCCTTAGGCAGAAAGCATTTCAACAAGTCCTTTGGTTCCAACCAAAGTGAGTTACCTAAATTAAAGGTAACGATTTCTCTTAAATTATTTTCATTTATTTTGCTTCTTCAACCCCCAAACTCTTTTTATTTCCCTTCTTTTGTAACAGAACCAGTATCCTCAATATACTAGGATGTTGTTATAAGAAGTATTCAAACTACACATACACACAACTCCATCTAATGGATGATGAACATAATGTTTCTGTGGATGGCAAACTAACGCCTCACGAAACGATGATTGTTCAAAAACATCTTACCGCCTCTCATGGTGGCCATTATGATGGCACTGTAATTAAATATGATATTAATGATATATATTTTATATATAAGCTTCTGTAATTCCATTTTATTTCATACCATTATTCGTTTCATGACGTATATACATACGACAATTTCATTTGAGGAAGTGCGGACTACCGCCCCCTTAAAATGATATGACTCGTTCATACCACACATGGAACGTATAAAGGATGGTGTTAATGAACTTAAGTAACATATATAAAATATTATATTATACTGGAATAGTAATATACCTATGTATCATTTGGATTCGGTTCTTTTAAAATAAAAAATTAAATGGAAGTAGCGTTCGTGCGTACGTACGGACTACCGTCTCCACGAACGCGATGAGATTCATTATCCATCATATCCATTCAAGTATAATTATCATTTAATGATTTAAAAATTATGTTTAAAGACTTGATATCATTCTGGATATGAATAAGATACAACAAACATGACTTATGTAACAAAACATATAAAAGAAAATGAGTAAGTTAACACCCGAAACAGCGTTAATACTAAGATATTATTAACAAATCAATGTTAAAAGATCATATATGATATCATATTAAAGTAAATGATTCTTGTATTATTCAATAACAATTATTTCACCATTATACAGGAGGTAAACCTACCATCGACCAAGGAAAAAGTACAAAGTAAGGGATTCTCTTATCTCACTTTCAATTCCGTGAGATTTCCATTGTTCGCTACTAAATTATTGAAAGTAGTGTATTCTGTACTTCAATTTGATATATATTATCATGATTCACTTTATATTCATGTTATTCTGTAAATAATTTGGTGGTTATTAACTTTTGGCCATGTGACTCAGTTGATTAACGTGGTAAGGGTTTTCTTATCTCACTTTTAATTCCGTGAGAATTCCATTGATCACCACTTAATTATTGCATGTGGTGTATGTGTACTGCCCATGATCGTATTCATTGTGTAATATACTTTAATTTATGGGTATTTACATCATCATGGTATGATACTTCTTTCATGGGTGTATGTTTCGTATGTTACCTAATCGATAAGGGAATTTGAGATTTCAATTCCCACTCATTCGGCTTTACGCATATTTCATTGATTATATTACCCCAAGATTATGTGTGGAATCACTATTCATTTGATTATGTCATAATTTCCACTCCCATTCCTGTGGATATAAGTTTGATACACATAATCACTCCATTGATAATTCTCAAGTCATTGATATGAATTTGATAAGAGTAATTTTAACTCATTCTCCATTTATTGAGTTAAACATCCAATTCGTTAGTATTGATTTAACAAGAATATGTGTGAATATACTTTGATTGATTTACACTGAATATCCAATCATATTTAGTGTATTTATATTTGTCACACATAATTATGTCGTTGATTTATCCTTAACCTAAGGATACAACCTTTATGAGAGATTTCATCTCAATTTACATTCCATTGAGACTTCTTTGATGATATACACCAAATCACTTTTATGTGGTGTATATAATGTACTTTGACATAGTATATCATGAATTCCTTTATTCTCATGATATTACAATGTTTTGATTACCTCAATTATTTGTATTCAAGTGTCTCTCTTTTGGTTAGAAACTCTAACCAAAATACCATTTTAAAATGTTTTAAAGAATTATTCTTCTAAATCATGCTCATTAATGTCCATATTTTAAAAATGGTTTTAAGGATTTATTTATATGGACATTAAAGTTTTAAAATTAAAAATCCTTTTAAAAAGTTTCAAAGTGGTATGGGACACTTTGATTCAAAAATCTATTTTTAAATGGCTTTTTGACAAATAGTGTGACTTTTAAATGATTTCAAGAAAAGGCGGATATTTCTCTCAAATAGTTTTGATGATTATTTTCTTCTATGTCAACATCCTTCATTATTCTTGATTGAGGTTAATGTGATACAATACAATCTTCCATATTGTATCGAATGAGTTATGTTTGACTGTGGATGTGCTATTTTTATACCATTCAAGGTTTGTGGTAAAAGTATTGACATTTCGTATGCTAGTTTCAATACGAATGTTTATGTTATGTTTAAACTTGTTCATATGAGGAATGCATTGGACTTAATAAGTGACGGGTGGAGCCCGCTATAGCTCCTCGATGCATCGGTAGGTCTCATGAGAAAAACTAGTGTCTTGGCACAAGGCCTTGGCAAAATCTTATTTGTAGTCTTGGCACGAGGCCTTGGCTATGTGGTTATGATAGTCTGGCATTATGCATTCCATCATTATGAAAGTGGTTATTGATATTGCATGTGATCATTCGACTAGTAGAATATCCATGTGAGTAAGTAAATGGCATTATTTCATTTTACTTTTGCCATACTATGTTGAAGTTCAATTTTAAAGGGCTTTTGTTTTAGTTATAAATTGCCTTAAGTGTTTATGCTTATTTATGAAAGCTTCTGCTATAATGTTATCCTTACTGAGCATCCGAGCTCACCCCTTTCAATGTTTTATTTTTCCCAGGATTATGAAGAAGTAATTTATGAATGACCTGCAGGGATAGTATGAGGGGATATGAAGACAAGATGTTTTTTTATGATGTAATGTAAAAATTTATGGATGTATCTAGTTATTCCAAGGCTACTAAACTAATCGGTCTTTCGAGACTTGATCTTTCTCATGATCATGCCAATGTTATGTAATAAAGCACCGACTCTAGGTAATTAGGGTCGGGGCGTTATAGTTGGTATCAGAGGATGTTTAGTACAAACCTTGGTAGCTAGATTTAGATAAACTCTGATTAGAGCACGTAGACCTAAGATGAACTTTGAGGATTAGTATAAAAGAACTTCCTAGAATTTTGGTATTGTAGAGATTTTGTGAGTTTTCCGAGCAATACATCCCTGTCTGGATACGAGCAGGTAGAGGCGGCTCTGGCACAGATGTACCTAGGGGTAAAACCTGAAAACACTGCTTTGAGCTAGACTCGAACGGGAACTGGTGCACGACAACGGGCCTTGCTGCACTCTTGGTTACGACACTCCCGGGGGATATGCTTAGGATAATTTACATTTTCATTACAAACCAATTTAAGTAATATATACATAAGATGAGAGTAAATGACCTTGGTTAATCCTAATATGTTTCAAATTGAGAATATGGTGACATTTTAATCTCTAAATGATTTTACGACTACTATTACTCACACAATGCTTTCTGGTTTTAGTCAATGGCTGGATTCCAAGGAAGTCATAGTGACTTTGAGAATGATGTACAAGGTGGGAACGGTGGTGGCAATGAGCAACAAAATGGAATGTTGATAGGCGTAAAAGATATCGTCTTTATGCCAAATCAGTTTTCCAAAAATATGATCAACAACATATATATTAACCAACTCCCAGACTCAACAAGGAAGAGAAAGGTGATAAATGATAAGAGCTCCAGCAATGGAGACCATGGAGAAAAGAACCCTCAATTTTCATCATGCAGAAAATGTGGAAAGAGACACCCAGGAAAGTGTCTTAATGGGACAACGAAATGTTTTACGTGCGGGAAGGAAGGACATAAAGTAAAGAATTGCCGAAGAAAAATGAAGAGTACTATGGAAGAAGATAAAAATGGTCCCAAGAGTCCATTTACAGTCATTTGCCGTAAATGTAGGGGAACTGGCCATTACCCGAGTGAATGTCCTATTCTATAGGATATTTTCTTGGTCAAAGAAGAAGCTATGTGGGAATAAATGGTTGGAGAAATGTTTAAAAAGTATTAGCACTCCTTGTTGATGGGTTTACTATGGAATAATTTTCTCTTGTATTTGTAACCCCGCAGTTTGCCATGTGAGAATGATATTTGAGGAAGAATTGTCTCTTCTCTTGTGGATATTGGTATAAATAACCATTTGGATTTATATGATCATTGGGGTTTGAGATAATTATAAGTTATTCTAATTTGGGATGAAGATTCAAGGTATGATATAACATTTGTGGTTAAATTTATGATATAGTATTTTGAGGAATTTATCTCATTTTGGCAATATTATAAAATATAGTTTTTGAAAAAGGACAACACATAGACCGTGTGACAACCCGTCGCGTCGGACAAAGCTATGGGAATCGAACCCACAACCAAAGTGCGATTGGGATTTATCGCCTACCACTGGACTACGTGAAGTCCCTGGTTAGTGTGACTTTTTTTTAGTTAAATGATTATATTGATCAATAATAAGTTGATTTGGGAAAATGATTTGGTGATTAAGTGATAAATGTTATTTTGGAAGATGTTCGCTTTGTTGGGAACACTATATGCCCAAGGAAAATAGAATACTATGGGGTTTCATTTGTGGAGTAATGATAGATTTTTATCTACGTTTTTATTGTGGATTTATAGTGATTTGGGTTATTTATGGAAATGATTAACCTATAATAGAGAATATGTGATTAGTTTAATTACTTTTGAGTATGTGACTTTAAGAGTATCTGATGTCATTTGGAGATACAATTTAACATTGGAGACTACATAATCAAATTCTTCTATGTTTTGGGTTTCAATATTAGTTTGGATTATATTAAAGGATTTTAAGGACAATTGGTTATTGAATGGTATCTATTTAACTTTGGGGTATTGTTGGTTTAATTTTAGAAATTAAGATTAGTGCATATTTATCTCAATGAATATCCTTTTGGGGGATCATTAGACCATTCACTGACCATTTTGGTTTTGATTAATCTTCAAAGACAATGTAAATATATGGTTTATCCTTCATGGATCATGTGATTCTATAGAAGTTTATTCTATCTCTTCCAGTGTGACCAAGTCTTCTTGAATACTCATCGTTTAAAAAAAATGAGTTAGTGGTGGAAATTTATTAACGAATGAAAATCTACTTAAAATGTAAGTATATCTCATAATGTTCTTAGTCAATATCATAAATGAATTACTCTTCCTTATGTAATGTAACTTAAAAAAAAAATGTTGTCCGTTTACTTTCCTACTAGGAGACTAATGGTCGTTTGTCCCAACACAAGTTTGTGGTTTTCTCATTGTTAACTTTCTCCTGATGATGATTTCTATCCCTCTCCATCATAACTTGACACTTAGTTTATCATCCATATCCATGTTTTCTTACATGGAATCCTAGTATGGGTTATCTTGGATGACCCTTATACCTCTCTTTCTTTCTTTTAAAGTGATAGTTTTATTGACTCTTTTTTCCGATGTGGGACTTTCCATTATATTCCCAAGTAAAATTTTAAAAATTGCGAGGACGCAATTTATTGAAGGAGGGGAGAATGTAACACCCCAAGCTTCCTCGGTATGTTTCCTTTCGAATAATGCAATGACGTGCATTGTACGCAACTTCGAGATTTTAACACACCACAACCAATCAAACTAGCCGTTATGAATAGTAATACCTACTTTTTGAAATTATATATATTTTATATTTCAAAATGGACTTCATTTTTGGATTCGGAATATCGAATTTAGCCTAGGGTTAAATTTTGGTACTTTTCAGATAACTTTTGTATTTTGATGAATAGTGAAAATTACTAAATTTTAATTAAAAACAACTTTTTTAATCAAAATATTTAATAGTGATAAATTGTGAATTTGAGTGGTTTTAAAGTATATTTAGAATATATTTTTACCATTTAATATAATGTTGGTCATTGGACATAATTTTACAATTAAACTGAACATAAACAAGTGTCAATCTTTTGATAGTTATTATCTCTTAAAAACACGCTTTTTGTTTTGACAGCGGGAATTAATTTTAAATTAATTTCTGCCACTTCTGTGTTTTGAATTTAGAAAAATGGATTCCATATTTGGAATCAGGATGTCCAAATTGTGTAAATAGGTAACTTTTATTTTTAGACATTTTGAATAATTACTGCGGTAAATATTTTATTTACCATGGTTAAGGGTAAATCCGGTAAATAAGGGTTAAAAAAATAATATTATAATAATACTAAATTACCCTAAATTGTGTCTTAACCCTATTGGTTGATACATGGTCGACCATGGGCATCTTTGGGTCAATTTTGGGACCCCATGGATCCACTTGTAAGTGATAATGACACTTTATATTAATTAAGTTAAAATGAATACAAAAATGACACAAGCATATATCTTTTAGAAAAATAATTTTTACATAGGGTTATATATGTTGGATTTTAGATTATAAATATTAATTAGAAAGATAAAAAGATTTCCTACATAATGATATTTTATTTATACTTTTTAGACATCAAATAATGTAAAATATTAATGACACAATGATGATGTAGTAATTACTATAATAGTGAAAAATTAAAATAACTGATTTTATAAATACCCAAATAAATATAATATGACACTTTTAATGAATTAAAATAATTTTGTAGGATAATATAATATATTAGGATTGATTTAATTGACTTTTTTCGAAATAATCAATCTGTTATGAGTTTCACAAAAATCAACTAATGAATAGTGTCAAAATTGACATAAAAGAATTCTTAAAACAAATATTATATTATTAATTGATATTAAATTCCTAAAAATCTAAGGTTCGGCCAAGAGACTTATATAATGATAGGTTAAGCATTAATGGACCACTTGGGGGTCTTTTGGATGTATATAGTAAGTTTAGTAACCATATTATATAAAAATACAAAGAGACATTGTAAAAGTGAAACTAATTAACTTAGAGTTAATACTTAAAGATAAGGTTAATATAAGTACCCAAACCTGTCTAAATTCTATTGGATGAGTTGTTTTAGACCTATCCCCACCTCATACTTTGAATAGTAAACTTTGGAGCCTTTGGAAACCGAATATGAATTTATTATAAATTAATATTTCTAGCTTTTCCAAAGGTGCCCCTCACCCCTCTTATAAAAGGGCACTCCTCCTTCTCTTTTCCTCACACCTCTCAAGCCACTTGGCTCGTCCAAACTCTGCCCAAATAAGCTCCCCACATCCCTCTCCTCCTCCTTGAAGCTTCCCCTTAGGCAGAAAGCATTTCAACAAGTCCTTTGGTTCCAACCAAAGTGAGTTACCTAAATTAAAGGTAACGATTTCTCTTAAATTATTTTCATTTATTTTGCTTCTTCAACCCCCAAACTCTTTTTATTTCCCTTCTTTTGTAACAGAACCAGTATCCTCAATATACTAGGATGTTGTTATAAGAAGTATTCAAACTACACATACACACAACTCCATCTAATGGATGATGAACATAATGTTTCTGTGGATGGAAAACTAACGCCTCACGAAACGATGATTGTTCAAAAACATCTTACCGCCTCTCATGGTGGCCATTATGATGGAACTGTAATTAAATATGATATTAATGATATATATTTTATATATAAGCTTCTGTAATTCCATTTTATTTCATACCATTATTCGTTTCATGACGTATATACATACGACAATTTCATTTGAGGAAGTGCGGACTACCGCCCCCTTAAAATGATATGACTCGTTCATACCACACATGGAACGTATAAAGGATGGTGTTAATGAACTTAAGTAACATATATAAAATATTATATTATACTGGAATAGTAATATACCTATGTATCATTTGGATTCGATTCTTTTAAAATAAAAAATTAAATGGAAGTAGCGTTCGTGCGTACGTACGGACTACCGTCTCCACGAACGCGATGAGATTCATTATCCATCGTATCCATTCAAGTATAATTATCATTTAATGATTTAAAAATTATGTTTAAAGACTGATATCATTCTGGATATGAATAAGATACAACAAACATGACTTATGTAACAAAACATATAAAAGAAAATGAGTAAGTTAACACCCGAAACAACGTTAATACTAAGATATTATTAACAAATCAATGTTAAAAGATCATATATGATATCATATTAAAGTAAATGATTCTTGTATTATTCAATAACAATTATTTCACCATTATACAGGAGCTAAACCTACCATCGACCAAGGAAAAAGTACAAAGTAAGGGATTCTCTTATCTCACTTTCAATTCCGTGAGATTTCCATTGTTCGCTACTAAATTATTGAAAGTAGTGTATTGTGTACTTAAATTTGATATATATTATCATGATTCACTTTATATTCATGTTATTCTGTAAATCATTTGGTGGTTATTAACTTTTGGCCATGCGACTCAGTTGATTAACGTGGTAAGGGTTTTCTTATCTCACTTTTAATTCCGTGAGAATTCCATTGATCACCACTTAATTATTGCATGTGGTGTATGTGTACTGCCCATGATCGTATTCATTGTGTAATATACTTTAATTTATGGGTATTTACATCATCATGGTATGATACTTCTTTCATGGGTGTATGTTTCGTATGTTACCTAATCGATAAGGGAATTTGAGATTTCAATTCCCACTCATTCGGCTTTACGCATATTTCATTGATTATATTACCCCAAGATTATGTGTGGAATCACTATTCATTTGATTATGTCATAATTTCCACTACCATTCCTGTGGATATAAGTTTGATACACATAATCACTCCATTGATAATTCTCAAGTCATTGATATGAATTTGATAAGAGTAATTTTAACTCATTCTCCATTTATTGAGTTAAACATCCAATTCGTTAGTATTGATTTTACAAGAATATGTGTGAATATACTTTGATTGATTTACACTGAATATCCAATAATATTTAGTGTATTTATATTTGTCACACATAATTATGTCGTTGATTTATCCTTAACCTAAGGATACAACCTTTATGAGAGATTTCATCTCAATTTACATTCCATTGAGATTTCTTTGATGATATACACCAAATCACTTTTATGTGGTGTATATAATGTACTTTGACATAGTATATCATGAATTCCTTTATTCTCATGATATTACAATGTTTTGATTACCTCAATTATTTGTATTCAAGTGTCTCTCTTTTGGTTAGAAACTCTAACCAAAATACCATTTTAAAATGTTTTAAAGAATTATTCTTCTAAATCATGCTCATTAATTTCCATATTTTAAAAATGGTTTTAAGGATTTATTTATATGGACATTAAAATTTTAAAATTAAAAATCCTTTTAAAAAGTTTCAAAGTGGTATGGGACACTTTGATTCAAAAATCTATTTTTAAATGGCTTTTTGACAAATAGTGTGACTTTTAAATGATTTCAAGAAAAGGGGGATATTTCTCTCAAATAGTTTTGATGCTTATTTTCATCTATGTCAACATCCTTCATTATTCTTGATTGAGGTTAATGTGATACAATACAATCTTCCATATTGTATCGAATGAGTTATGTTTGACTGTGGATGTGCTATTTTTATACCATTCAAGGTTTGTGGTAAAAGTATTGACATTTCGTATGCTAGTTTCAATACGAATGTTTATGTTATGTTTAAACTTGTTCATATGAGGAATGCATTGGACTTAATAAGTGACGGGTGGAGCCCGCTATAGCTCCTCGATGCATCGGTAGGTCTCATGAGACAAACTAGTGTCTTGGCACAAGGCCTTGGCAAAATCTTATTTGTAGTCTTGGCACGAGGCCTTGGCTATGTGGTTATGATAGTCTGGCATTATGCATTCCATCATTATGAAAGTGGTTATTGATATTGCATGTGATCATTCGACTAGTAGAATATCCATGTGAGTAAGTAAATGGCATTATTTCATTTTACTTTTGCCATACTATGTTGAAGTTCAATTTTAAAGGGCTTTTGTTTTAGTTATAAATTGCCTTAAGTGTTTATGCTTATTTATGAAAGCTTCTGCTATAATGTTATCCTTACTGAGCATCCGAGCTCACCCCTTTCAATGTTTTATTTTTCCCAGGATTATGAAGAAGTAATTTATGAATGACCTGCAGGGATAGTATGAGGGGATATGAAGACAAGATGTTTTTTTTATGATGTAATGTAAAAATTTATGGATGTATCTAGTTATTCCAAGGCTACTAAACTAATCGGACTTTCGAGACTTGATCTTTCTCATGATCATGCCAATGTTATGTAATAAAGCACCGACTCTAGGTAATTAGGGTCGGGGCGTTACAGTAGGCACCCACCAAAGGCCCGTGCCCAATTGCGTGTAAGCATGCAACAACAGTCTGCAGTGTTAAAATTCAATAAAGTAAGTAGTACTCAAAATTAACCAATTACCAGTTATATTTCCATTTTATTATCCATTTAATTCATTCAACTTAGTAACATTCTTGTGCTCAACAACACCAAGCCCTCAGGCCAATCAGAACCGTGCCCTCAGGCTAAAATAGTAACCACGCCCTCAGGCTTTCCCTCAGGCCACACATAATCCAACCCGTAGGTATTACCCTCAGGCGTAACATAAATTTACCTCAGGCATAGGAAGTGTCACCCTCAGGCACAGAAGTCAAGCCCTTAGGCACGAAAGGTTGCCCTCAGGTGGAATAACAACAACCCTCAGGCTAAAACAGTCACACCCTCAGGCTAAAACAGTATAGTGCCCATAGGCCAATCACAACAAGGCCCTCAGGCTAAACAGGTAACCGGGCCATGCCCAATGGTAAACAAGCAGTAACAAGAAATTCCTCTCAAGGAAATTCTACAATAACTACTTTAAAGGCATGCCCTCGGGTATCCTGGCAAAATGAATAAATAGTGAAACACACCCCAGGGGTGGTTCCAGATCCAAGAAATGATCCCAACCAGTATTTTATTATCAGAATTAAATACCTAATCAATTCTATGTATTAAATATAGCAACATCCTCAGCCACATGACACCCCAACATGGGTTTGTGGCACAAAAACGCACAAAACACACAGCAGTTGGAAAACTGAACACAAAGCCACCTACCATATACTTCAACGAGCGTTATACCTGAATGCCGACTCCAGAAACGCCCAGGAACGGAGTAGATCTGACGAAGATCAAAAACCGAACAAACTTAAATTACTTACGTTAGGATAAGAATTGGAAAGAACGGTACCAGGAGAAGAGAGGGCTTACCCTTGCGGTTCCAATGAAATCATCTGACGCCAAATCAGATTCCAAACAAACGCCCGGTGGATCATCAAATATTCGGCCTCCACCTTTGGCTCCAAAATGGCTCAAGTGACTCCTCTGCCAAATGAGGAGGCTACTACCTGTTTTAAGTCGAAAAAACAAAGTAAACGGCGTGTACTGCTATGTACACGGCGTGTAATTCTTTCATTTAACTATTCATTTGGCAGCACCTCCACACTATTCATCCGTCGACATGAGTACACAGTATGTACTCTCGAGTACACGGTGTGTACTATCGCCCAGCTGGCAGCGACGCCACCGCCTTACTGTTTAAGCCTACTGAATGACTACACGGCGTGTAAGGCACCACTACACGGCGTGTAGTGGTTACTACACCCTTCTTCACCTGCATGGCTACACGCCCCATGTACTCATCCCAACACAGCCAAAAGTACACGGCGTGTGGATAAAGTACACGGCGTGTAGTTCCAAAATTCAGGATTTTTCCCCATTTCCATATTTTCTTAAAAACACTTAAGGAAAAGGAAACGAAGAAGCATGTAGCTCTAAAATAAGAACCATGATCTTAAAGATTTGGATGCTGGTTCTGACTCAGCTTCGGAAAAAGTTGTTCAACGAGATTATCAAGAGAGTAACCCCTTGGTTGCTGAAGTTTTCAACAGGTTGAGGAGCGACTTGGGTTCTACCACACCTGTAGTGCAAGGTCCTTTGATACAAGTGGAATCTGGTCTGGAAAATATTGTTGCTGCAAATGTTCCGGTCCCTGCTAATGGTACTAATAGGGCTGTGGAAACAAGAATGGCTGTGGAGGAAGGTTCAAAGGCCCTCAAGGATTTTTCTGATGTGGAGGCTGTGATTTCAGGGCTTGATAACACTAGATGTAATGGGGATGAGACAATGATCAGGCCAAGCCTGAGAATGGAATTTCCAGCTATTAAACTGAGTAACCGCTTAAAGATATTAGAGAATAAAGGGTATTCCCAGGAGGCATACTGGTATGAAATCATCAATGGGGAGCATGGTATGCCGAGGGAGGAGTTTCGTGATGATTCGTCTAGTTAGTTTTTAGGAGACAATGTTCATGATTTTCATGGTAGTGATGTCTGTAGTCCGAGGAGGATGAAGGGCCATCGAGGAGACAAGAAAGGCTGAAAATATTATTCATATCTACCATCACCAATGTAGACACGATCTACCAGGAAGTTGAAGGCCCAAGTGATAGAAGGTGTTGTTAACATTAATGGAAATTCTTTTCGTTCAGAGGCTGCAGACTACGAGGCTGATCCCATTAAGAATGTCCTACAGAAGACAGGCATGATGGTTGTGCAACCATTGGAGCTACTACTGCATTCTAGAGAAGAATAGGATGAATCCCTTATGATTAATGCTTTAGCTAAATATGGTGATAAAATGATGGAAAAGACCATTTGGGTGGACACAAATAGAGAACAGAGTGATTGGATTTACAAACAGAATATTATCCTAGTAAGTGGTTTCAATGTGGGGAAAATCAAACAAGAGGAGTACATGCAAGCTTGGGACAGACTGGAGTGTCGATTTGAAGACCATATAAACAATGATCCAGAAACATTGGTATCTTCTTTCTCATGGGAACTTTTTAAGGATAAGCAGGTCAATAAGATTATGTTTTTTTTAATAACTATGTCTTCTCCTGGGGTTTATCACTTTTTCCTTAAAAGTATTTTTTGCTTAATAAAAAGAAAATAATGGTGGAGGTGGTGGTGGCCATTCCTATGGTAGTAATGGATAATATCAATCTTAAGTTCCATATCATGACACCATAGTTCCCTTTGCTATCCAGTGGTGATTAGGAAACCCCTTCCACCTTGTGGTGTGCATGATCAGTCAATGTACCCAATCAAATGTTTCCATTTCATTAGAAAAAGGAATTAGATGCCATTTTTATTTGGGTTATAATGGTAGAATGAATATTGGTCCATAAAAATTTCGGAGGAAAATTGGATGATGTTATGTGACATATCTTCTTAATACCAAACATCATGTTTTCCTTGGTGGTTGAGAATTGTGTATAATATATGAACATATATATCAGATCATCGTACGGATATTTTATGTTTTTGACTAAATATTATTAGTTTATGGGGAAAATTTTGATTTGTTTTTTTGAAATATTTTGTTTTAGGATGAAATAGGGAAGGAATATAGTGGCCCAATTTTTAGTGGCATGGTCTAGAAAACTCTGTGGTAGATGTGAAACCTGGTTTAAAAAATTATAAAATAACTTTCATAGTTAGAACATGGTTTCCCAAATCATGAATCAACGTTTTAAACAATTATTAAATGTTTATATATTAACTGATTTTACCCATTAATCTTTTTTAATTGATTTTTTTTATTATTATTTTATTAACAGTAATTGATTGAGTACATACGGATAATTAAATTTAGTTGGATAAAATGTTCTATTAAATTGAGTTTTATGTTTTATGTTTTATATATTATTTCTCCATGAAGTACTCCAATGAAGTAAATATAGGGATCTAAGTGACATTTTAGATAGTATAACCCTCTCATAGACCCTTCTACTGTTGAATATATTATCTAGGTCCTTGTATAATAATATTAGGAATGCAGAAATGATCAAAAATGAATACTAGACAACTCTAATGATTTTTTATAAGAACCACACAAATTATTCATGGTAATAATCGGACTCTAGAGACTGTTGTGGAATGAAAATATCAAGCATATCACTAATTGTCACACGATTATATTGAATTTGAATCATTTAATCACCACCTAGATTATGGATGGTCCATGTCGGAAGTTGTGGGGGTCCTTTTTTCACTTTGCAGACATAAGAATGTCACAATGGCCTTGTTTAGGAAAACCGTAAGTCAATATCCTTAATTGAAATCACTAAATATGGAAAAATACATATAGATATTGACCTTGGATAATGAGAGTAATTTATTAATAGAAAATCCCATTCAATTTACTACATTGGTTCATCATTCTTCTAATATCGTCATGATAAATTAACTCAAAGATCAGTTATTTTAAGTGGAATTATATAGTGAGATCAGGTCAATAATCATTCTATTTTTCTTACAAACCTATATATAGTTGGATTAAAATTTCATGATGGTAATCAATGATATAATGTGATTGAAAATCCTAATTGGTTCACAATATGTAGCATGGGTAGTCAGAAATCTTAAGGTAGATAAAACAAAAAATATAGGGGTTCCTCCATATTGTAAAAGTATAACACACTATTCATAAGATTCATTTCCATTTTAAATAACAATTGGAAAGAAGGTTAATTTTTACTTGGGTGAAATAATCCCACACAATGAAATATTACCAAGAGGCACCCATGTTGTTCCACCATTTTCAGCATCCATGAAACATTTGATAGTTTTCTAGAATTATTTTTTATGGTAGTAGAGTTGGGTATAATTTTACCATAGTCTCTAAGGACAAATATGTTTCTTCTAAGGGTTTAGGGTTTAATTCTTATATTAATCGAGATTCTCACTTGATTAAGAATATTCACTTAGGGACTTACATCCGGTTTCTATATGAAACTATTCATGTTCTTGAGAACTTTGGGATTATCCTAGCCATCATGAGACATATGATATTCATGCGTTCTTCTTTGGATTTGGAATTGATCCAATCATGTCTTTACCTTTTATGAATTTCATCAAAATTGATTGTGTTTTTAGTATTTCGATCAGATATGACTCCATTTACGATTGATACCTCTACTCCTTTGTGAATGAATAATTAGTAGAGAATTTGGTATCTAGTTTTTATAGTTTTTATTTTTCAATTTGAGTTTCTTGGGTTTTATTTTTCCGTTGATTGAATGTTTTTTAGTCTTGTAATTAGAATATATTACTTGATATGTTTTAAATTCCCTATTGGCTAATATCGTGATGGAGTTTTGTTTTCTCCCTTGATAACACAAAATCCTTTATGGTGGATGAGATCCTTGGTTTGGGAGGGATAGGCATGTAATTATGTATATTGGATTGATCAGAAGATCGTTATCTTGTTTACTCATTAATGTGGTTGATTAAGGTTCACATAGTCATATTTCAGCGGTGGAAGATAAGTATCAGGTTACTTTTTATTAGATCTTAATCGAACCAAGGTGAACATAACCCAAATAACACATTTATATTGCAATTTAAATAATATATACCATAAAAAGTTTCAAAACTCGATGACCTAATGGTTTATGGTATTAAATAATATTTACATAAACATATTATTTTCAACAACTCAAAAAATTTATCTGTAATTCCATTCCTCAAAAACAATTTTTAGAAATCTCACATAATATTAAAATCTTCATAACCTCCGTACGTGAAATAATATCATATTCTAACAAATCATAAATATCTAAGATAACATTATTACGACAAAAAACCATAATAGATGATCAAAATAATATAGAATATAATCATAAAATATGTTAGTGAAAAATAAAGTCATAAACATATTGTAAAAGTTGAAAAAATATATGAAATTGATTAAAATTTTCTCATTCATTTTATATCATGTTAGCATGTTTTAAAAATGAATATTCTATTAAAAATATGGAAAAATCCAAAAAAATAAAATTCATGGAAATGAAGTGTATCTTGTCATGTTAAAATAACTTTATAAACAACATATAAATATGAAAAAAGCGTAATAAAAGTATATATGTTTTTTATTAAACATGTCATTCCCATTCCTATATGAAAAAACTCAATATATCCACACAATAAAATCTGAGAAAATCCATTATACATATTTATATATGGAAAAAATAAATTTTCTCACACATGAATACCTCATGATATATATAAATAAACAAATGAATTGGATGGTGATATATTCCCCCATCCATCTTCATAAAGAATATGGTCTCCTCATATAATAAGAAAATAATACGTAATGAACCCATGTTAAAAGAATGGGTTTCCGAAAAATAGTACATAACATAAACATAATAATTCCTAGCATTTTAAAATATATGTTTTTCAAAAGGAAAAAAAACATAAATAAGATTAAAAAACACCACTATATGAGAGATAAATTTTTGATGAAAAATACAAGTGAGAAAAAACTTATTTCACGAAACCTTATAAGTATTGTTATAAAAAATGAAGTGCTTATTAATTTAAAAAATAAAAGGTAGAGAGAATTATTTTTCAAAACATTATTACAAGTAATTCCCAATAAAGGAATCCAGAAAAGAGATATATTTTATTCAAAAACTTGTACGGGATGATAAAACATATGATTTATTTGAAATGATGGAAAACGTGTTTTTTATCATTTCAAATATTTTTTTTGAAAGAAAATATCATAAAGAAAATACTAAAAATTTAATTGTAAAATGGGTAAATATAATTATTATAATCATACAAAATAATCCATATTACAATTTGAAAATATTAAGTACAATGTTTGTGGGAAAGAAAAAAGATGAATGTAGAGTGAAAATACCTTCAAATGGTTGAGAAATTTAATTGGAAAAATTACATTTTCACAAAATAGTATATTCATAAAAGAAGAAGTATTTAATGTGATAGATGATTTGAAAATAAAATAATGTTTAAATAATGCATAAAAATATTTTATTTTATATTATGAAAATATTTATATACAATAGTGAAAGTGAAGTCATTATGATCCAATGAAAATATCTAAGTCACCAAAACCCATTAATATTATGCCTTCATTGTCGAATTCAGTCAAAACACATATAAAAAAAATAAATTTCGTAATATTCAATTTCATATCCATATTAAAACAAAAAACACATTATAATATTCAATTATGAAAATTTACTACAAGTATATTAGTTACTTTTTGACAATTTTCCCACATCGGGTGTATATAGTTTTGACTGTTTGTACTTGTTTCACTGGAGAAGTATCAATATTCATTATTATTCTATTTTCAATAATTAAAAATACATTAATATTACAATGATTTCTGAACTTTTTTTATTTATTATGTTTAATGTCTCTTTCATGATAACTTTAGTCATTATATTAGAAGATTAAATTGATAAGAAATGTTTGTATACGATCTTCATCATATAAAAGTTTTCATCATAATTAATGATTTAAAAATTTATTTTTCGTTTAAAAAAATAGAAAATTATTATTATTTATAAATTTATATAATTTAATAATAATTATTATGTATTTATATTAATCAATGTTACATGTTTATATTGTTGTTCGAGTTCATATCAAAGGTGACCCAAACTAGAACATACAATGACTATTGCTGATTATGTGGTTATTTAGTTGAAATATCCTTACTATTGTATCAAAATTATATAATAAAGTAATTATTAGTGTTATTAATAAAATTTATAATTTAATTATAATATTAAATAATGGATATGAAATAATTAAATAATTTTAACTAATTATTTACCTCATTTTACACTTTTTTTAAATGATCGAATTAATGATAAAAAATTATTGATCATAACATTAATATGTTATATAAATAATTATACTAGAATAATAATGATATCATAAAGAATTATATTTATCCATTAATCACATTATCATGATCATCCATATAAGGAAATAATTAATATAAAAATAAAATTAATTGTCGAATGAAGGCAATAGTCTTGATGTATGTACGATTATCGATTTCATTTTCAATAGATTATGATAAATTAATAATATGTTTCATTAATTAATAACATAAAATACGTTATAAATATAGTAAGTAATTATAAAATTACATATTATGAACATTCATGGGATGTGGTTATGGAATGATAATCATGATGTTTAGAGGAGTTGATCATCCATACATAGGAAAACGACATCTTTATTTTTAATGGGGAAAATGTTATGTGTGGTTGAATCATACACGAAGATTATAGTGTAATTCCAATATAATAAGGATAATTATTTTATCAGTTTCATAATGTTAAAATAAATATGAGAGGGAAGAAATTTTTATAAGTTAAAATAAAATATGAATATGTTTTAGAAGTCACTACATCACCACTTCGGTTATCTTCATTGAGAATGTGAATAAAACACTAAAGGATGTAATTATTAGTTAAAGAAAAACAATTATGTTCTTAGGAGTGTTTTTATAGGTTTTATTAGATTTTGGAAAAATCATAGAGGGTTTTGGTGTGATAGGAAGTGATGGGAGGAGTTTCTCATTTACAAGTGAAAATTATTGATCTTTTCTCAAAATACACAAAACTATTCAATAATGTATTGTACCTATCAAGGTAAATGTATATAAAAATCTGAAATAATAGAGTTTGTATGATATTAGTCGAAGAAACACCTCAATATATCAATTGAAAACCATTTAAAAAAATGTTATGCCCTTTTCCTCTTCGGTTTCTCATTTTTACAATTTTTATTTTTACCATTATAAGTAGTTTTTTTCCTAGGTAATATATCATTTATGAATTTAAATAAAAAGATATTATTATATAATTGGGAATTAATTATTCTAAATGTGAAATCCAATATATGTGATACAATTTTTAAAATTGAAAAAAACAACTTTAAAATAATAAATATATTCTATATTATAAATATTTTTTTACAATATAACATAATAAAAAAAATGAAAACTATTGTATTGTAAAAATAAAAAACTTTTTTTTTAACTATAAATTAACATTTATAATTAAAATATGTTTTTACAAAATGGATTCATTTATTTCAATTAATAACCATATACTTATATTTTTGTAAGATTCATGTTAGTTTTAACTTTATTATTTTTCACTAACTAAAAAATAAATCAATTTATAAAAATAAAAAATATAAATCATAATATTTATATTAAACACTAATTTGAATAACGATGTTATCATTCTCAAATTCACATTCTACATATTTTATTTTTTTAATTTATAAAATAATACGTAGAAAATATAGATTTTTTCAATTTTTTTAATATTAACTATTATTTTTTTTATAAGGTAAAAATTAATCTAGTGTTAACATATTATTCATAGATTAAATTAATTTATTATTCAATCATTTTATCCAAAGTTACTTGAAATAAAATTCAAATTATTAGAAATTGAATTTAAAATCACAACCTGAATTGAATAAAAGAAACCATTCTAATAGTATAAAAATGTTTCAAACATCTACATATATAAATATATTATTACATATTGATAGAATAAAAATTTATACTGAAATAACCCATTTTGACCTCTCGGTAATACCCTAGCATAAAATAATCTTTGATTTCTATTTTGGGTGGTGGTTCATCTAGGATAGATCTTTTGGAATTCTTCCACGATATTCACATTCACATATATATTATTTTTCACAATCCTTCATTTCTCAAAATTGTAATTTGATATGTCTAGGGATGAATCTATAAAATCTACCTCCCTTCCGACCATAAAAAAATTGTCTCCATATTGATGAAATTTTTTTTTGATGAGATTTCTTCCTTTTTTTCATTATTTATTTTTTAGTAATGTCAATTCAATTTGAACAAAATAATTTAACGGCTATATTATCTAGATCAAACATTATTTTATCATATTATGATTAGGATATATTTTGACTTTTCATGTGAAATGAACTATTAAAATAATAATTATTTATGATAAAATATAATGAAATATCAGGTAATAACCAGCTTCCTATAAATAAATTACATCCTTTAATTTTAGTTTTTACATAATTATGAATATTGAAAAGGGTGTCTATAAGATAACTCCATATTTAATTTTCTCATTAAATATTGATCACATATATTCACTAATAATAATCCAAATATTATTTAACACTCAAACAATTTGAGTTAAATACCTCTCTGGATTTCATGTTAAGACTGTTATTATGTCATTGGGTTTATAGATAATACCTGTAATGATATAATATCAATTATATGTTTATGTTATGAAATGTGCTTTCCTATTTTTATAATACCTACAACACACAGACCAATCTCTCCTACCTAATATTTTTTCAACTTGGATGTCTCAATGGAATATTGAGGTCAAAAGATGAAGTTGATAAATAATGGTCCTCATTTAAATAAGGCTCATTGAGATCCAATTTCATACCCTTATAAACCCTATATATATTTGTGTCTTCCACCACACTACCCTTCACATAAATCCATCTTATCGTATGCCTATGTCTCTGGCTTCAGAAGATAATCAGCCATCACTTTTCTAATATTTTATACCCATCCATAAAATAATATATCTTTGAAACAATCTCAAATAAAGGGTTAATAGGGATGGACTTCTAGCCTAACCCACCATAGATGCGTCTTTATATTCTTAAACAATAACTCCCAAGACCCTAACTATTGACCATACACATTGCTTGGGCTCATGTCCTCTAGGGAATGAAACCATATTCTCGAACATCTACCATCCACAAGGTCACCATGCAGAATAATTTTTCACCTATGAAACATGTCATTTTTCACTAGTTATCGTATATTGGAGGTAATATAAATACACCGTTAGAATGGTGCTTTAAAATTATTGGTAAACATAGAGGCCTATATGCGTTGACCGTGTTTGATTGCTGATGACGGTGATAATTTTTTGATGTCTTATTTTTTTGAAAGGATGTTATGATCTATCTATAGTGTCTTATGGTTATCATTTCCAACCATATAAATTTTCAACAATGAGGATGTTATTAGTAATTTAAATTTGTCCATTGAATATGTAGTTTAGGTTTAAAAAGTTATTTCATTACATTGATTCAGCCAAATCTATTTTAAGGAACCATATTATGATTTATATTATTGTAAACATTATAATAAAAATGAAACCATAATTTAATTAGATATTTTATTCAATAAACAAAACATTAAGTGGACACACCTAATAAAAAGTTATACAAAACAGAGTGGCTAGAATAAACATCCCATATACAAAAATCATAAATAGTGGATTTATTTGTCAATATATATCTCATCGGTAATCATTAAACATTCTCTATCATCTTCCACTTGTTGTGGTGGGTTTTCATACCTATCATACTTATTATTCTAGGTTTTATTACACTGATCAGATAATGTACTTATTTCTCACGCTTAATATAGTAGATCGTTATAGTATATTTTCAATGGCCATTTTCTACATCCATAATTTAAAGTATTATCTCTATTTTTATACATAGTTTTATTCTTGATGACCCCCACTTCTAAATAGAAATCATCTTCTTGCATCATTGAGGAAATTCACTAGGTTCTTCTTAATTTTTTTGACATATAGGAATTTGAAAATCTTCTCCAATATAATTTTCAACAATTTCTCCTTCATGAGACTCCATATTTACTTTCGATAGTGGATTTCATACTTCATTTATGTTTACATTGTTAATCATATTTTTTGATATCTGATTTAAAATAATCCCAATAAATCTCATTATATCTCATTTTCATGCGTTTTTCATTATATGAATCATTTCATTGTCCATTTTACCAATGGTTACTTATATTTATGTATATTACTAAAAATATAGGGGCTGACATGAGTGAAAAAAACTAAAAATACGGGGGCATTTTAATAATCACAATCGGAATTTTAACCATCAAAAATATTTTCATTTTACATTTTATTATTTTTATATAGTTCTTTTAGCTAAAACCATATCAATATAAGTTTGAACATGGTTAATTTAAGTTGGGTTATCAAAAACTGACCACCTTAGTCCCTCAATCTAGGAAATTAGTCATTCATAAATGGTACAGATGGTCATATGATCAGGAAAATAATATCTGCCGAGAGTCTCTAACCAGGTGGGTAGTCATATAGTAACTCATTGTTCATCTGGTTTATAACCTAGTTAATGGTCAACCAATAATTTTCACGGTGATTTCCACATGGTAAAACTATTACACAACCACATCCACATTCCGGTATTGTTTAATTGATGTTATTCTTGAAGAAAAACCAAATCAAAACATTTATAATATTTCAGGATAGCATCGTATACATTTTCTATTCTCTATGGTATTCTTTATGTTTATATAACCTTATAACAAAAGGTACCAATACAATCTCCATAAATAAATATATAATTCTATAATACAAAAAAAATTCACAGGAAAAATATAACACAAATAAACATGATTTTCATGATATATATTACAAATAGTCACAAAACCCAATGACTTAGTGGTTAGTGTCTTGGAAATTCTCTTTAAAAAATTATTATTTTACCACATTGGAAAAGAGTTCACTATAAAAACATTCACGTAGAAAACATTTTGAAATGTCACAAAATATAACCTCCTTTATTTACCTAGAGAATTAAAACAAAGTAAAAGGGAGATCAAAGATTCTCAGTATAAGAAAAACATATCATATTGTAATAGATCATAAACATAATGGAGAATAAGAGGGAGATATAATACCTTAAAAAATTAATTATTTATTAGATAATTGTCATAAAACATGTTATAGTGAAATAAGATCATAAAAAGTTCATAAAAGAAGTGTAAAATATATTAAATGGCTCCGAATAAATCTCAATAATCATATAGCATGATTTAAAGAATGAAATACATTAAAAATACTGAATGATAATGAAAACATGGAATTTCAGGGAAATTAAAATAATCATAATATTTTTTGCATAAAATGATAAAATTCATGGTAATGGGGATTAAACATAATCATAATAATTCTTTTGTGAGAAAATCTATTATTCCCAGAGCGATGTGAAAATACACATTTTTATGCTTAAAGATGTGATTAAACCCATTATTCACATTCTGTTTTTAAAAGACTCATTATCTCCTTGCATGAATATATCACGAGATAACGAAAAATTATGAATTATTGGGTAATATAGGATCCCACCTCTGAGAACCAAAACCAATCCATTTTCATGGACATGGATTCAATTTCTAATAACCTTAGTTGAAATTCCTGTCACACCAAAGGATATAAATAAATATAAATGAATTAAACTAAATTTAAGGGATTCTTTTCTATATATTTTTACTCACACACTAACATTACAAGAAATAAAGATACTATAGACCAAATACATCCTTATAAATGATGTGAGTATAACTTTTTCCTAAATATCTATTGGGTGACCAACTCATGTCTTATTTAGTTCAAAATAAATAAAACATGATACAAATTACAACAGTAACACAAATGATAAAATGAACCATAAACAATGAATCAAATAATACTATTGAGTATTATAATAATAATGTACAATAGATACTAAAACAACAAAGTAGGAAAAACTCTTTCATTAAGGTGGAGTCATTCACGAAAAACAAAAAAACAGCTCTAAGATCCATCCATAACGACTATGACAATGACTAAAAACGTGATCCACTAGTGATGTATGGAACCATTCACATTAATGTAGCATGGAAAAAAATTCTTTATATTCCGCGAGGGTTATATTTAAGGGTGATTAAAAAAAGGTAAATCACAAATAATTTTATCACATTCCACTAAAAAAATAAATAGTTTAAACTATATGAATATAAAATGTGTTTGTATAATATCATAGTAAAAATCAGTTTCCAAATATAAAATATAATAAATTAATATGTTTTAGAAACATTAATTAAAAAAAATTCCCCTTTTAATATTAATAAATTGAATATATATTCCAAATTGGAATCAACATCCATGTATACACACACACACACACACACCCAAACCCATATATTACGAATGGAATCCCTATACATAAGAATTATGATATTTCATAAAAAAACAACACATGGTGTTAATTACCCCCTTGTTAATTTTTAGTAGGCAATGCAAGACATGAATATTCCAAAAATTTCATGTATAATTAAAATCATTTAAAAAAACACAATATGTCACTTTCCAATTGGAACCCACAACCCAATTATTCTTATAAAATATTCCAACAAACTCATTTTTTATTAAAAACACAATTAATCAATTGAAAAAATAGATTATGGGTGACACCCCCAACCCAGTTTGGAAGACAGTCAGTATGATAATCACCCTGATTGTTTTAGTAGGGGGAAACAATGGAAATTTGAGTTATGACATTTAAATGAAACCTATGTCTCATTGAATTAAAATAAAAGTGGAATGAGACAAAACTCAACTACCTAAAATAGTTTATTCAATCTCCCATTTCAGATAATTTAAAAAACATGGATTACCATAAATTAAATCTCAAAAAACAGATGATGGTTGCATCTCGATCAAAGAGATCCCCCAAATCCCATATTCAATGGTTGTAGATTGAGAGAAAAGTGAGCGAGGCATATGATAAATGTATGGAATGAGAACTAAATGGGACAAATTGACATGACTAATTCATGACATGAATTTGTAATTCATTTCATGAATCATTGATATGTCACATATGTCGATGTTAACATCAATTCATCTTATAATTATAAAAACCATTTAACATAATGAATGAATATCATGTTGTAAACTAGTTATTTAAATAAACACATTTATTACTTGAAAGTAACTCACAACACCATACAAAAAAACATTCCTATTGTGAATAAATACTCCTGCTTTGAATTGTTCCTATGTCTATATTATACATTACCATCTATTTCATCATTTAAAATCATCCCAAAACTAGTCCCAATTACTCTAATTAGAAATAACAAAAAATTATGGAGTGCCTTAAAATGGGGTGAGGGGCACTGTATTGTCCCCACTATTGGGATTTCCATCCTCGAGAAACTGTAGCCTTGTACTTCCAGATAATATGTATCTTTTCCATACTATCATAAACTATAATTGATATAATCGGTCGATTATGTCATATTTTTTTACCAACATAGTGTCGAACGGAAAGGTTGAACCTATTATGAATATAATAGGGATATATAAATTGTCTTGTGATATTTTTTATTATAAAATTATCCCATTATATGAATTTGATCATCCCTTAAGTCATGAAAGTATATAAAAATAGCTCTAATAATATCAACCAAAGTTTGAATTATTTATTTTTATTGACCATACATTAGGGGATGGTATTTCATGTTCATAGTCAATACTATTCTGGGATCCTATTACAATGATCTCGATAAATGATATGTGAAATGAGTTTCTCTATTAGAGATAATAAGAACTATAACTCCATTCAACTCACTCACTTAAAAAATATTAAACTACACTAAATCATATACAATATTTGAGACTCTAATAGGAAGAAATGATGCTGAGTTGTTGAGACAATCCTTAATCACCCAAATAGAATCATGATAATGAATAATTACTTTTATACCTTTGATAAATTACATGGAAATATTCTCCCAATTTTAAAAAAGTTATATTCATCTAATACATCATTCTAAATGGTCATTGATACTCAGTATTTATTCTCTAATAGGTTGGACTTTTCATAAAAAATATACTTATATACATTTTTTAACTAACAACCTGAAATGAAGATTCCCCACATCGTATATATATTCAACACCATGATTAATAGACTATTTTTATTGGTGGAATGTTGAAAAATAATTTCATAAAAATAATTATAGACCACAAATAATTTATAAAAGCATTGTGAAGTGTTAATATCCCCTGTCCACACCTAAAAAGACTATTGAATATTTAGGTATGAGATTATGGTGAAGAAATTAGGATATTCTCTCTGAGAACCATTTACAAGATACAGAAAGCCCAGAATAATTTAATCTAAAAATAAATTTAAACATCAATTGTTTCACCAAAATCTGTAGGCATGTATGCGTGAATTTCCCTAAGATACTTGTGGTCATTATCATCTCAGACCACTTTACTCTATGATTTCCATCTCAATGCATATACAATATACTATTGAGTTTATATAAATAGTCTAAATCATGCAATGAGAGGAACTCCATCCATATTCATTACCTCATGTTCATGTATCTCCTATAAAATATGCATTCTAAACTATTTTGATCAGTGAAAACTATAAAATTTTAATCGAAGATAACATTACAATGTAAGTAATTCTTGGAAAACTATAGATAATTCGAGGATATGTGTCAAAGTATTCTTATCATCAGTTCAAAACTACATTAAAACATAGAGTACCACATGATCCCCGAGAATAAGAACACAACCAAGATCAGAGCTTAGAATATCACAATATAACATATTGGCTCGATCTAGTTCTAGAATGATTATTAATGATGATGAAGCAAGTTTAGATTTAATTTCTAGGAATCATTTCTATATACCATTGTCTCATTATAATGGAACAACCATTATTATCAGAATATTTATAAGTGGATCGAGCATTATAAAATCATATCCAAAATTAAATGAATAGAATGCTAATTGGATAAAATTTAATCTCTCAAAAAAAATTATTTGGTGTCTACCAAGAGATTAATTCTATAATATTTAATAGATTAAATGACATCACATCCTAATATACAACATTTTCAGGGAATTAGACATCTTATATTTATAAGTAGCATTTAAAATTCTATATTAGAACTGACTAACCAATAATGTAATCTATACCATTTCAATGTTACTATTGTTGTAATTCATTATTCTATTAGATACCAAAATATCATCAAAAAATACCACAAAAACGAATCAAGGAACCTGTAGAAGATAATTTTCATCAAGTCCACGAATAATGTTTTTTTATTTTTCAGACCAAATGGCTAGATGAAATATTCATAATTTGTATTACAACATTAAAATAAAATCTACAGAATATTCTATATTCTAATATTGAGTTGATGATTTTATTATCATATGTCAATAATAGAGAATCAAATGTTTCCCTTTAATGGAAAAAATATATCAATGTTTGGCAAAAGATGGTAATAATTTTTAATCAAAGACTAATTCATTTTATGACAATCAATGGATAGTTAGGATGACCCATTATCCGTCTTTATGAATTAAACCATTAAAGCCCAATGCAACGTACTAGGAAAAATAGAGTCTTTACCATCTAAAAAGTCTATCTAGATGATTAATTCCCATACATTTGTAAGATCAATTCTCTGTATATGAGTGAAATAGGGATTTTTTTAGTTGTGGATAAATTTATAAATCAATAACTATTTTTGGAATAACCTAGAGAAAACATTTGGAATGAAATAACGATATCAATCAACATTAACAGGAATATTATTATTTTTAATTTCCTATATTGAACCCTATGTCATTGTTTATAATTAACCATATATGGTTCTATCCATAGAGACAAATCATCATTATCTACATGAATTTATATCCCTCTCCCCATCGAATGCATGATGAGTTACATTTATGGATTTGATTGAAATTTAGAGAGAATAACATTCAATATGTTGTTTATATACCATTATCCATTCTACTACCATGAATACATAAAAAACATCAATAGGATTCTAAAACCCCAAATATGCTACATCGCATCAATGGTAATGGATCATGATTTCTAGTTGAATCCTTTAACTCCCTTAGTCCTTGCAGTTTCTTGACACTCATGATGCGAACAATTATTACCGTGGGTAAAACCAATTATTAAAGCACCCAATGTGAATGAAAAGAATGTGACACACCAATATCACAGAAGAAATGCATAACTGTTTAGTTCCGAAGGATGGTGTTGTTCACTATTGAGAGACCCAATCTATATGTCGATATATCCATCTCTACTATATAAAAATATCAATATGCTCCTACAGGATGGACCTTCCTTCCATTCTACGTTTTTATTGAAAAAATAAATTATTCTTTGAGATGTCCAAATTTAATTGGGTATATGAATGGGAAATATTGTGACTTAACTATTTTATCCTAGAATATTAATTTTAAGTTAGAGTTGAGCCATTTCCACTGGCTAATTTCAATATTTTATGAAGATACTTCTTGTTGTTCCCTTTCATTCAAGAACGTCAGAAATTCTATTATGGTGTAGTGAATTCATTCTTACATTGTATAGTCTCACCACACTAGAAACAACCTAGTTCCGAGTTTCAACTTGGGTGGAAATAGAGTAGTCAAATGGACTGATTTTCAATTTCCATTTCACCCTAAGAGTAACATTACATCTTACATTTTCATACCATATAGAATCCCCCACCAATTATATGGTAGAAAAAGGTCTCTATGCTCTAGTATTTTCTATAAGGTATATTTCCCTATAAATTTACTTTTATTCCAATTCTGTATAAACTATATTACAAAAAATTACCTCCATTGAGTGAACCTCATGTTGAAGACCCTCCTCAATTATCCATTCTTTCAGTCTCTCATAGGAATCTACCTCAGATATATAACAGAAAAGGTGAGTGAATTATGTAGAATATTTTGTCACTAACATGCTTCATTCATCTTATCGAGTGAATTATATATTATAGAATATCAATAATGTTTATTGAAATAATTTTGGATAGAATACTTCCAAAAATTCATTCCATGTGAGGTGTTGAAAGAACGTAGTTTAGCAACTGTGTTCTATGTTGATATCAATATTCTCTCAACCATATAGTCTACTAACATGACCTTCATTTCATCTGTACTTATGAATAGTAAAAAATCATTATCATGCTATTGATCCATACATATTCCTTATCAAATCCAAAATCTACAAAAAAATATTGGAGGGTCTTATTAAAAAATTATATTTTTGGACTCAATTTATAGGGTTCCATAGTCTTAAGTCCATTTTCATGAGTATGAATGGATTTAAGGATACTCTAAAGAAAATACTAGTTTACCTATGGTTCAGTTACAAGGGAATTATAAGATAATCCCTATTGCTGTATTTTTTTCTAATTGCTGATGAAATATTTTTTCAACCAATAATTTAATATATAAATAATTTAGCACTTTTACTTTTAACATTTTTAGGGAAAAATTTTAAATATCAACACAATAACAAAAATATCAAAAAATCAAAATAATAATAATAATAACAAAGTGATAATAATTTTATAGTGGGAATATTCATTACTAGGCTATGATACCATTCACTTATAATCTTATCACCTAATGAATATTTGATGACATACTTAGATGTTTTTACAACACATTTTGTATATATAATACCCGTGTAAATTGATGTTCAATATAAAAACGTTTGATATGTCATTTAATTCTATTCAATTAAAGTCCTGACATCCATTATGAACTTTATACCATCTAAACATTAAGGGGAAATAATATTAATACTATTTGTAACATTCCTTCCCATCCAATTTTCATATATAATTTCATAGGTTCTTCTATCAATAGGTGAAAATACATATAAATAAGTTAAAATGTTTTACACGGATAGATACAATGAGAAAATACTTAATAAAATATATGCAGAAAAACTAATTTTGAAATAGAATAAAAATCAGATAAATATAAAAAACTCTATAAAATATACATGTATCCAAATCCAATATAAAAAATAATGAAATAACTTCCCCTAAACATAAAATAAAATGAAAATTTATGAGTAACAATATTGCAGTGTAAATTATAAACAAATACTCTAACTAAGTATAAAAAACTAGATCCAAGGTTGATCAAATTGTTAAAAAGACATATATAGCTTCGTTCTCCCTCTCTTCCATCTCTAAAAAAACCATTAATCTTCTCCACTAGTGATGTATGATACCTACCCATTTCCTGTATCAAGGGAAACAATATCTACATAAGAACCAAGGATCAAAAAAAAGGGCGAGTTTAACAACCCAATTGGTAAATCCTATAGATGTCATCCACATTCCATTAAGAGTAGAATACTATTTTCGTAGAGGAATAGAACATATATATGTAGATTATCAAATAATTTAAAACAATTTTCACAATACAAAATATAAAAAACTAATAGGTTTCAAAAATAACATCTTACCAGGCATGTTCCCATTTCATGATGTATAAATAGTATATAAATTATAATTTGGTATAAGCATCCATGTTCTACCTCCCCAGACACACACTAACTGACACATGCATGGGAAGTGAAATCCATATGCTCAATATTAGTGATATTTCATCCATTATGTAATCACTTGGTTTCAATTCATCATTATTACCTTCTAATCAGCACCATGAACCATATCTCTTCCAACAAGTACTTGATGAATTAAAAACATGTACAAAATACATCCATGTTCCCTTGTAGTTAGCACCCTTAACTCTGTTAATCCAAGAACATGTGTGAAATCCATATTTCATTTTAGAAGACCCTTTTTGTCAATATTTAAAAAACATTATTGGAGATCTCCCTAACATAGTTTGAAATCCACATATTGATAGAATAATCATTATTGTTTCATTAAGGTATACCCATTTGAAACAATGTAAAGAATCATTTAACAAAACCTAGTGGATTGAAATTCCAATAATGATGGAATGATGTAAAATTAGATACCTAATGTTTTCGATTCATGATTCCATTTCTAATCCTTGGTAAACAATTTTATTCATATATATCACAGCTTGAAGTTAATATTGTGGCATCCTACTAATCAAAGAGATCCCTAAAACATGCCTTAATTAAGGGATGGAGTATGAGAGACTAGACAAAGAAGCTAATGAGAATCATAATACATAAGATATAAATAGACCTACTTGTAATGATCAAATTCATGGAGAAAATTACTAATAGATGTTATGAATCATTTATATTTTGCATATTCCAAAATTCCGGTCACCTCAGCTTAAAATTGTTAAAACCATTTCACATTTTTAATTAATATCATGTTGGGAACAGATTGTACTTAGAACCCCATTCATCTGTTGAAATATACTAACATACCCTTTTGAGAAAAAATTTAATATGATTAATAACCATTCAAACCATGAATTGTTCCTTTCGAAATATTAAAATTTAACTTCACTTTAATCCCTTTTAATTTTTTCAACAATTTGTCCCAAGGAACCTAAAAATAATAAAAAGTCATTGTACCTCAAACTGGGGGTGTCTAGGCACCCATAATCTCAAACACATATGTGTGCCACCTAAAATTGGTAATTAAGATATATTAATTAACCCATGTAAAAATATTGGGTTTCATAAACATATCACATAACATATATATATGAAATCACAGAATAATAAATTATAATTTTTCATATAGAATAATATAATAATTACATATATATGATGATAAGAACATCACAACATGAGAGATAGACCTTCAATGAAAAATATAATACAATATTCAATCGGATTCAAAAAATCCTCAAAACAATGTTATAAAATATGAAGTGTAAATTACATTCTAAAAACAATTTTAGTGATGTGGGATATAATATTTTTGGAGAATATCTGTGTAAACAACTAGACCCAAAATATCTTAGAAAATACATAATTCTTATAAAAAATTGGTGAGAAGATAAAAAATTGATTTTTTAAAATGAATTAATAACATTTTCATAATTTGAAATTCATTTCTTCGAAAACACACATGGTAGAAAAAATTACTAAATATTTATCTTTAAATGGGGGAAAACAT
This sequence comes from Viscum album, assembly GCA_963277665.1. NCBI lineage: Eukaryota > Viridiplantae > Streptophyta > Magnoliopsida > Santalales > Viscaceae > Viscum > Viscum album. Next base: position 1,225,554,138 of record OY728156.1, on the reverse strand, counting down.
ATTAAGATAACCATATAAATTATTCAATATTTTCTTTCCCAAAATGGGGATAGAATATTAGAATAATGTAAAAACATTAGTGTGGAAGAAAAAATAAAATAATTTTTCATGATAAAATTTAATTTTCACAAAACAATAGATTCATCATTGAAAAATATTTTGTTTCGAAACACGACTCATATAGAAAAAAGGTGAAAGAATATATCATCATAATAACATAGAATATATTATTCCTAAAACAAATTTTTTTAATATATGTAATTATTAACCAATGAAATGGTTTGAGTTGCACAACACATTACCTTTATTCCTACATAGTCAAATATACTTTGAACTCATGTATAATAAACATTATTATGTTAACAAAATTTTTCATAACTATATTAATAAATGAAAATCTATATAATTTTAATTTATACTCATTTTCTACATCATTATTTTATAGTTTTTGACTTTTTTGAACTTTAGGTTTTTGTATTTTTGACCATTTTTAGATGTTTCAAAGGTGTTATGTGAATATTCACTATTCTTTCGATGTATTTCAAGTCATGTTAACTAATTTTAACATAATGGGTTGATAATAAATATTTATTAAGTTGAAATTTCATTTCATCAGTAATTAGTTTTTTTTCTAGAATATGAAATCGACAATGACCACTTTTTAGTGATCTTAAACTTGTAAAATTTGTGTTTATAATAAAGATTTAAATATTGAAGTATCTTCTCTAGATCTAGGAAAAAAATTATTTTCATATTTAAATAATTTTATACTAGTAATTATGTTTTCACAATCATCAATGATAAAGTTATATAATATTGTTCATGTAGGTGGTAAAAAGACCAAAATATGAATATACCATGATTATTGATGATTATGAGGTGATTTTTTTGTATTATCATTAAAAAAGTAGCATAATTATTTCATTTAGGGTATTTTATGGTGATAATATAGAGTTATAATGTTAGTTGAAGAAGAAGTAATGGTTGTGAATATATTCCATAGTTAAAATTAAATAATTTCATCTAATTATTCTATTTTAAATGATTAATTTAAAAATAAATGTTTTTTGTTCATATAATTAGTAGGTGTAATACCCAAAAATATTACATTATTATTTCCTTTAAATAAGTAAATTTGTTCTACAACATACAATACACATGAGAACAAACTGAAAAAATTGTGATATATTTAGATACAATATAAATATTTATGTGTGACTATAAGAACCTAGCCCTTGAATTTGAATAAAGGAAAAATATTAACCAACATATTTAATAAATGTAAAATTAAAATAAATTAAAATCTTAATATGAATGAAATTCCATTACATTTCATAAAATGACTAATAAGATCATTATTATTTAAAAAATTATTTGATATAAAATTCACTTTTTTATGATATTAATTTATATTTAATGAATAATATTAATATTGATGATAAATTAATTTTTATATTAATATTATTTTATTCCAATTTAGATAGTAATTGTTATTAAATAAGGATAAAAAGTGTTAATATTTGAAAATATCACAATCTAATAAAAAAAATTAATTATATATCATGATTTTATTAAAAAATGAATATATTAATTTTAGAGTTTAAATTCTCAATATTAAAAATTTTAAAAAAACCCAATATCAACATTAAAATAAGTTAATTTTTCTAATTTCTTCGAAAAACAATTTTTTTGGATGAAATATATGGTTTTTGGAAAGGTTATAATATTTATAATCTTGTTATTATTTGTGTGTATAATAGATGATTCCAAAACATTTTGTATAGTAAAATTTGTATTTATGGAATGAAATTAAGTATTTTTAATATATCCTATGAGCTTATAAATCCAATGTTCAACATTTTTATAGCTAAACAAAAGTTTTTGTCTAATAAAAAATGTTTTTGATCTTTTCTATTAATCAAGTAATTTTAACGGTAATGTTCAGTTTTGGATTTCCATTAATGAGTTATATATTAATTTTTATAATGAAATAATTTATATCATAGTAATAATATAATATTTATAAATATTTGTTACTTATAAAATTTAATCTAAAAACAATCGTTTCTTAAATAACTATTTTTTATGGGTTAAGTATGCTAATATTAAAATTAACATTTTTTACCCTAGGAAATTTTAATTTTTGAAATGGAATCAAAGCATGAAATCACATGGTTAAAATTATATTAAAGGTTTAATTTTAATATTAGTCATTAAAAATAATTATTTTGATTAAAAATAACTTTCATATTAGATGAAACTTTGGTTAAAATTTAAGAAGTAAATTAGGGTAATTTGTAAAAAGTAAAAATGTATAATCCATAATATAGTCAAGGTTATCTCCTAAATGAGTTTTTAGGTGATTATAGGCCCAATATAACCTTCAAAAATGATATTTTCCATTTTAATATCATTGATCACTGAATGATACTATACGTTATTGAAAATATAAGGGTTATATTCAAAACTACCCTTCAAATTACTTATAAACTGATAATAGCTTCACCATTTAGAGACTCATATTCCCTTAAAATTTATACATTAAAATTTTAAAATGAATCCTTTTATAAGACTCTCTCATAATAAAAATACTTATGTAACTATTAGCCATCGTAAGCACATCATTTCAATGAACAATTCTGTGAAGAAATGGAAGTCCCTGACGTGAGTATCCACTTATTTTTAATATTCCTTTTATAATTTATATTATACTAACCTTATATAAAAATATAAATATAATAAAATAATTTTTTTAAATTATCATTATATAAACATGTAAATAATTATTCAAGCATTTCCATCCACTATGAAAACGAAATAACATTGATCATATGTACATGTTGACAATTGCTTCCGAAAGTGGTTTTGTTTATTTTTCATCACCCATATCAACATTGGAATCATAAATGTATTAGATGAATTAATAATGTTTAGATGTAAAAATTTATTTTCTAAAATGATTAGTTTTCATATACCATTATTCTATTCAAACATTGAAAAACTGGATTGTTAATCATACAATTGGATGGAAACAGGCATCAAGAAAAATGAATATTCTTTTTTCATAACCACCATATTAAATGGTTCATGTAATGGATTAAATTTGGATATATAATTTTAAAATAATTTTTAATTTTATTTAAATTTATTATTTTCATTCTATAAAGACATCCCCTTACTTATTAAATCAATTTAACATGTTACCATTTCGGTCGATTTAACCACATATGTAAATGATGTAATAATTATTATGTCATAAATGTTAATGGGAAGACAAGTAATTATAATATAATATAATAATTATATATCTATATTTTTTTAATGAGCCTGGATTTTTTTTATATTTTGAATATTTATTTATACATCACTTTTCAGTTGTTAAAAACAATAAAAACGAGATGATCGTTACATCCTCTATAACATGTTGTATTCATACTTTTCACCTGATTAAAATGGTACTCAAGTAGTAATAAAAAAATAATATTTATTATATATTGAATTACATATGAAGGAATAACTTGAAAAAACATAATGAGATTGAATCCAATTGTTATGAAATTTGTATAAAATAAACAACTGAATGTTCGAACACCAATAATGAAATAAATTAAAATCAAGTCATATTTGAGTAGTATATGGTTATAAAATAAATATAAAACGAAATTATGTTTATAATATGTATCCTATAGAAGATGTTGTGATATATTTTTCCATTATACATAAGGTTATAGTATGATCGAGTATACTGAATTACACATTAACAATTTTTTGCCTCAAATTCCTCCCTTAGAAACATGTTTGGTATTATGAACACAATTTCATTTATGTGGTAAATATACATCCTATTTAGGTAATTATATAATTAGTTATATTTTAGTCATTTAATTTTATATTCAAAAGAATTACCAATATTCCAATTTATTTTGAATAAATTTTACTAATGTTATATTTGTTATCTTGGTCTCCATTGGGATTCATTGAGACATGTTAGATATTTTGCATCATGTTCCAATTCTATAGTGTTTTATTGATTTAATATAAAATTAATCAAACAAAAATTATATCATTTATTTTAATGGTATTTATTATCAAAATCATGATTGATTTTATAATATGTTTCTGATTAAGTCATTTCCCCAATAGTTAATATTTTTGGTAACTCAACTTTGATTCAATGTGTTCTGATCATTCTCTTGGACTTTTTTCACATAATTCTAGTAAATTATTCCAATTAATTTTATTATGTTGTATTCTCACTTTTTTTAGAGATATACTAACCTTGTATATAATCCCTTTGATATAAATTTCTCACGTTTTGGGATATTTTCTTTTGTAGCCAACCACCTTCTTTCCTCGGATGACTTATGATCATGTTATTTCATTATTACCATAGCCATATACACATTTTTTGAAAAATATTGAACATATAATTTTATATAATAAATATTATATTATTTTTACCTATAAAAAATGTTTTTATATTAACATGGGAAAATTATTTTTGTTCAATATATTTTTATTATAATACAAATGATTATTGATATGTTTACTGGGTATTGTTTGACCATCAACGTACATTATCTTAATATTTTGGGTACATGTTATGCATTTTATTAACATGAGAAATATTATTATGATTTTATAATTTGATATTCCAATATGGATGAGAATTGGAATGATGAATATGTATTTTTTAACCATCCACCACCTTCCCTCACATTAGCTCTGTCCATGTTATCCCTTTTTGGACATGAGGAAATTCTTTTTAATTTTGTATGATTTTATTAAAAGATAGATTATTATTCAAAAGTTGGTTATATATTGTTTAACCGTCGACTTTATTCCCCCAGATTGGTTATGACAATGTTATCCCATTTTAACATGCGAAAAATTATTGGTGTTTCATAATTTCCTTAAAAATATAGATAATTACTAGAAACATTTATTAGGAATTGTTTATTTATTTTATCACATGATTAATGCATTGAATGTAATATTTTTATCGGTTGGGACATACATTATATATCCAAATGATGAATCTATAGGTCTCATGATATAAACATGTTTGTGTATTTGGCTATGTACCTGACCAGACTAATATATTACCTTTATGATAAGATATTTCTTCCTATGATCCTTATTTCATGGATTTTGGTATGTAATTAGATATATAACGTATTGAATTTCATCACTATGGAATTATTTATCTATATATATGTAATATATTTATTTCCACAACTATCCAGTGGAATATTTTTATTCATTTTCATTCAATTATGAATTTTTGGACAATTTAATCCTCCCATAATATTTATTCTATATTTATACCATGATTCCATCAACTGTATGTTTTCTATTATTGAGTGTCTCAGATCAACACTTATTTTTTCTCCATTTACTAAGGTTATGAATAAAATTATTACACAAGATATATAATGACACACGATATTCACACATATATTGTACATCTTATTTGATTAATATTAAATATAATTAAAAAAAAGTTTGAGGATAATAAATGCATTGTGTATTTTCATAAATGGATACATAAATAATATGATCATAAAAAAGTACAACATCTCCCCCAAAAATATTTATTACTTGAAACCATAAAAGAAATATTAGTTTTACAGTTTTTTCCTTATCTTGGGGAAAGGAAAATAAGAAATCATGAGGTCAAATGCCTAGTGATGTTAAGAAAGGGAGATATAATAGTTTACTTATGTATAACATGGGAATAAGTATATGAAAACAGAAGTTTAGGATTTGAAAAACAAACCCTACATATTATATAACTAAAAATTAGGTCATGTCATAATGTTTGGTAGTTTATATGTTATGTATCATAATGGTATAAAAGAACATGAACCATGAGAGTGTAATATTAGCATGTGTAATCTGTTAGAGGCATAAAAAATACGTAAAAATAATTTTCTTATATGAAAAGGTTTACATACAAGACTATCCTGCTGGATTGGGTTCACTCCCCTTCAATCATATTATTCAAGGAAAACACCCAAGACTATTATAATTTAAAGTGACCCATAATGAATTGAGTTCACACCACAATCTAATTTTTTATCCCATGAGATATAAATCTTAAATAAATTCATTGGTGAGCTATATAAGTTTGTTCCCAGACATCAAATAATGAATTCCATGCACATGTCTTCCAAAATATTATAACACATTGATCATTAATAACCCATGAAAAAGAAATTGTTTTTATAAAAATTTCATCATATAATACCCCATAAAAAATAAATAGGTTTAAATTTTTTTGATTAATTTATCATATAATAACTGTTGAATTGAATGGATTTGATAAAATTTGTATAAATCCATCACATCTTTACCCATGGAAAAGAAAAAAGTTTCATAAATATCTCCTCATTATAATCAATAGCCATTTAGAGATTTAATATGTATGATATTGTGGGATCATATTCCCAGTAATTCATAAATAACAAAAAAAGGATGCCATTTGAGATAAATAATACCATCAAAAGATAATTTAGTGTACTTCCTTTGGAAATTATACATTTTACTTTTCAATTAGTTATTTTAAATATATAAAATTACCATATATTAAACAAAAAAATTTATTAAAAATAAAAATTAAATTGTTTAATGGAAGCTTCAATGAATTTTGTTTCCATGAATATGGGAAATTGTATTCACTCTATATAAGTTAAAATAAAAAAATTAATTTAAATTATTTTTTAAAAGGTAAAAAATTACATCATACAGAAAAATAAAACAAGAATACAATTTAACTATTCTTCAAAATTGTAATCGTGGGAAAAATAACATAAAAAATCATAAGAGGAAATTAAATGAACAATTGAGAAAAAAATTAGAAAACATTTATATAGAAGAATTATTTTTTCTGATCTAAGTGTTCAATATATTATGTTTTTTAAAATAAAATATTCTGTCATTCTCTTTAGTAATTGTTGTAAAAAAAATCATGCGTTTATTGATATTTTCATTGCACGATTTCATCATTGGAAACATAATCACAAACACCCTCGATAAATAATACGATTTCAACATTAAACCCTTATGAATATAGAAAATATTATACAATAATATCATAAAATATTGAACCATATATTTATTGGGAATTCCTAAAATTTCTTATGATAACAATTATAAAATTCATTAATTTATAATATATACACTACACCAAAGTAAAGAGTGGTGAATTTGTCACATGTGTCACATATATTAATGTGAAAAAATTTCTTAAATTTCGTTCAAATTGATTAGAAATAAAAATAACTATAACACCCTATGATTTTATTAACTTTTTATTAGAATAATTATATTTATTTTAGTTATATTTTATTACACACAACACCGAGTTCAAATAAAGAGTGATATACTATAATAATATTATTTTTTAATATAAAAAATATCAAATAATCATTGGATTGAATGGTATGAATATGAATACCTAAATAATGAGAATTATATGGTTTATATATTTATAAATCCAATTTATTAGTTATCAATTTAAGAAAACAATTAAAAAACTATTCATAAGTATAAGAAATAATTTTTTTCAAAAACACACTTCATTCGCACAATATGTTTTATCAAACTAAATTTAATTAAGAATAATAATAAATAATTTAAATTAAATTAATAATATCTATACTAAATAAATTTTATTATCATTTATATAATATTTTTATTCTATGAATGGGTCAAGAATAAATTCATTTCTATGCTTAAATCTATTTTTAAAAAAATTGGTATCATCGCATACTATACCAATATTTAACAATTAATATTTTATAATTTTATAAAATGTATTTTAAAAAATTATATTACTTTTTGTAATAAAATTATAATAATTATCTTAAATTTAATTATTTTAACATTTTCGGAAAAGAATAATTTTTCAATGATAAGTGCAAAATAATAATTATAAAAATAAAATTTTCATATAAATATTTAAAAAATATAAACATTGTTTTAAATTTAATATAAAAGTAAAAACTTGTGAATTATATTATGAGTAATCTTAATTAGTTTAATAAAATATATTTTATGGTAAATTTGGATATATAATTTTTTATACTTATGAAATGGGTTCCCTTGGAAATCATATTATTTATCTCTCTTTCTTGTTTAATTGTAATTTAAGTTCTCTAAAATTGTTATAATGAAATAAATAAAATGGATTCTATATTAAGAATTTGAATCATTAATATTTTTTAATATGGTAAAATTAATTTTTAGTTATAATGAATTGTAATAACAGTAAAAATTACTTGATGTAGTAAACGAATGAACATTGTTTTTCCTTTTATATGATCCACATTAAATTAATTTTTTCACACATATTGTAATTTAATTTGATTTAGTTTATTTTATATTTATAGTAAATGGTTCAAAATGGTCTAATAAGGCACAATTATTTTTATGCTTAAAGGATAATTACCTTGGTAAATAAATGAAAATGTATATTGGTTAAATATAAAATTATAAAGATATGTAAACATAGTGGCTAAGAAAAAAATAAAAATTGATTTTTTATGGTGGTTGTATTTATAGAACATAAAAACACTAAAAGAAAATATTAATCAATTTTTTAGGAACATGGGGTCGGAGTGAGTCAATATTATTGAATAGTTTTTGTGATTTAAAAAATACCACTCCAACTAAATTATAAATAATAATCTCACCCCTACCATATTGACACCAAATAAGACCATTGGATCAACTAACACTCAAAAATATTAATCCCTGAAAACATTATCCATGTTCTAGAACTTTGGCTCAACCATCTCTATAAAAGGTTTAATTAATTTTTATTTTTATAAATTTTTTATTACTATAAACACATATATAGTTAATATATATTTTATTTATATCATGTTTAAAATTATCCTTATTGTTGAAAAGTGATATAATTAAATGAGCTAAATATACCAAATCAAAACATAAAAGGAAAAGGAAGAACTTATTATATGAAACGTTATTTTAACATTAATTATTAATAAATGGGTAATAAATGGAAATTCTTAAATCATATATGGTATGATATATATTATTATGATAATTTATTTTTTATATTATAAACCCATATATTTTAGGAAAGATTATTTCGTGTGAATTTGGGAATTAATGACTTCAGGTAACAGATTTCCATCTCAGTTTTGTCTCCATTAGAATCATGGAATATTCATCACTTATTATTTTTGGTGTATATAAATCCCATGAATGAAATTTATAATTATTTTTTAAAATTTTATTGTGATATAAATTACCATCTATGGTTATTTTTAATGGGTCTTATGATTGAAATGTTACCAGTATGGTAATGCTTTTGATGTTACAGTCTAATTGATTATCAAGAATGTTTATGATTATAATTTTGATGATGAAATATTATGATACAACTATGAAGAAAATCACCAATTTTATTAAAAATAATTTAATTGGTGAAATTTTTTTTTCACTTTCATTTTCTTATACTTTATAACTAAATAGACCAAAAATCGTTTTGAAGATAACTAATCTTTATTTCATTCTTCTTTTAAAATCATTTTTCTTATATAACCATGTACTCTAAAATTTTTTTAAATAATGTTTTTATGATTCTGTAAATATTTATTAAAAACCTTTTTAACATTGTTTTAATATTAAAAAATGGTTTAAAATTAATCATTTCTTATTTATTTGATCAAATTTATTTTTAAGTTTTACGAAAAATGTAAATGTAATATTCTTTTTTAGGTGTACAACATGAAATGTTTTTTACCATCATTAATGTTTCATGATTTTTTGGCACCCAAATTTATGTTTACTATGATTTTTATGACTTATATTCACCTTTAATGAATTGTTAAAATATTGATATCTCATGAGATAGATTAGACTGTAATAAGGAGTGATAATAGTCCAGTTTGGGACTTTGTACACTTTGAAAATAATGGGAGTGATCCAATACTACTTTTATGGTAAGGTGAGTGAACCCATTTCATTACGATATCATTGCAAATGATCCTTTATTGGTATGGAAATTAAAATCGTTGATTATTTATATGCCAAAAATATTTTCATTTTGGTTATGTTTATCTCTCATGGATAATGTTCATTAATTCCTTTTTGAATTATTTCTAATTAAATACCATCATTTACACCATGACTGTAGTTTTTGAAGAATTGTTTTATGTATTATATTTGAAAAAGTATTTATAGTTATGAAGAACTAATTGGGAGATGTTTTATATTATTTATGTACTCTTTTGTTTATTCTTTAAGGTTTTCATAGGCACAAGACCTAAATGATTTTGGCATGGATCATTATATTATGTAATAAATATTAAAATCTTTAAATGTTATATATATATATATATGATATTTTTTGGTCGTTTAATTAACCACAACTATGTTGAAATGAATTATAGTTTTCATGGAAACCGTAGGCCAAATTAATGCATGAACACTATTTTTCATTTTCAATGGATGAAATAAATGAATGAAAAATAATAAATCACCTTGATTGAATCGTTTCTATATCATATATATCTCATATATTAATTAATTACATAATTCTTACAAAATAATTAAATTTAAAATAAAAAACTAATCGCATACATCATGGAGATGATTTTCCACATGTAGGAACATGAAACATTATCATTTTTAAATTTATTTGAATGAAAGGAGGTTGATGTGAAATTATAATTCTATAAGAACAATCATTTCATAAATATCATAGATAAATTTTAAATCCACCATAATTTCCATCTATTAAAGATTAATTTGAAAATTAATTACACTACTATGTGGAGATTGTAATCCATACATATATAAAAGGAATGTTTTCGTTTTCCTTAGAATGAAAAGGTGATAGAAAATGGGTCTTCCATAGTCATAATAACATTAAAATATATTTATGATACTATCATTATTATTTTATTATGGGTAAATTAATTTAAAATGAAGTAGAATAAGGCATTGATTTAAAAAAGTTGGTAATGATGATTACCACTTTTTCAATCAATTTACATTAGATCCCCTCTTTTGGTCATATGGTAGGTCTTTTAGGGAGACCATGACCTATAGATCCAGAATAAGTTATATTATTAGAGGAATTTTTATAATTTTTTTAAAATATATGGATCAACATGGCGTAATTAAAATAGGGAATGAGGATCTTTTATAATGGACGGAAAGGAAAAACATTGAAATACTAGAATTATTAAAACATAATTAAATCATTTTTAATAAAAATACATGCCAATGAAAAGATATTAAGATATAAATATTCAGTTGTTGAAATATTGTCTACAAATAATATTTATATAGGTTTTGATGTCATCTTAGACCTTATCATTTAGTTTCACCCCTTGGTGAAACAATTTTATTTATAATCATGGTACTAAAATTTTAAAATCATAGGGATATAAATTTAATTAAAAGGTAGAAAATGGATCAAAAATGGTATATTTATGTCATCATTCTACCATTTATCATTGTACATTTCCTCATGCATGAATTATATGATTTTTAAATAAATTAAAAATATAATATTCCCATAATGTTCTATTAATGTTATTTTTGAACTATACCCATAATTTGAATTTTTTATCAATATTAAAGAAATTGAATTTTAATATAAAACCTTAACATATATATAAAATTTTATATTATCCTAAAATTTTTTTTTAACATTATTATTCATCCAAAATATTTTACATTAAGTATTTTTAATATATATAATCTATTAATTTAATAAATACTATATTGATGTTGTATATGAATTTAAGAAAAATATTTAATTACATAAAATTTGAAATAAATTAATATGATAGGAAATTACATTATCTTTAAAATATATAATTTTATCTGAACATACCCTCTTATTTTCATTTTGTAAAAATATTATAGATATTAAAGTCAAAAGTGTTAAATTTTATATTTATTATTTAATTAAATTAATTTAATGGTTATAATAAAATAAAAACAAAATAAAGTGGCTATATATTCAATACATTTATGCAAATGTCTAATCTACACTCAACAAGTTGGATGATAAATTGTTATAGAATTTTTAAAGCCTTATCAGAAAATATAAAGCTTATCTTAACCATTTTAACCTTATTGTGGTGAAAATAAATTTATTATGGTTAGTTTTCATATGAAAAAAATTAAAATTTTAATATTAACCAATTTGATCCTCTTAATTCCAAATATTTCATCAATATTTCATTATTCATTTATGAGAAGTTATAAATAAATTAATTTATAAAAAAACATAAAACCTATTAGAAAAACTTTTTAAGAACACATTTTTTAATATAAATTATTTATAACAAATTAAACAATAAATTTAATTTACTTAATTTTATTAATAATAATTAAAGTGAAAAAATTTACATTGAAACCATTTTAAATTTTTTTACATTATTAATGTCTAAAAACATTTCAATATAAATAAATATTTGTAATTATCCACTAGAAAATCAATATTTTTAGAAAAAACCTAAAAAACTAATAATAATATTATTTTGATATAATAATTTGAAAATAATTTTTCATTTTATATATTACAAATTATAAATAGTTTAAATGTAAATTACAATACAGGCTCAATGAACCCATTTTTAGAAAAAATTTATTTTTTAAAAGAAAATGACTCTACCAAAAATTATATTTTTATTCCAAAGAATTTATCAATAATTTGATTATGACCATTATTTATCTTTATAATTTTGTTAATTATATTCTTACCCTTAGAGTTTATGTTTTTTTATAATGGTCATAATTAAATAATATTTTATTTTTTGTTTATAATTGCTATTATGTGTTTTATCAACTATAGAACATAATGTTATTTTAAAATCTCTAGGTGTTACATAATCCCCACCACCCATTTTACCTCTATCTTGAGGTATGATGCCTTTTTCTATGACTTTTTATGTGTTTAATGTGCTTGGAATGATTTTAGGAGAGTTTGGTACTATTTTATTGGTTTTGAATAAATTTGGAGGTTGTTCTATGGGCACACAGTTTAAGCACAATTAGGCGATACCATGTATATTCTTCATAAAATCATGCTAGGGGAGACAATAGCCATCGCATGGCCTGCAAACGGTTTTTCAAACTATGTGAGGGAATCATGCAGATCCCCACTCTCATGCCAGTGGCTTGCGCAAGGTTAGTGCACTGCTTTCAAAGCATGTGGGCTAACCGTGCAGCCACTTAAAAGAAGAGTTTTTATATTCTATCTCTCGTGGTCTTGACCTATTGCACTCAAATTCCTCTACCACCCGGTCCACACTCATGATTTTGGGTTCTCAAAGGTTTAAGGTTCTCTCCCAATCATTTTGGATGTAAATATAAGGGGTTTATTGGTGTATTGAAGACAAATCTTCTCAGGTAAGTCTTCTCTTGTGGTTCATCTAGTTTTCTCTAGATATACTATTCCATTTTCATAGTTTTCAAGATCTAAATTTGTTTCATATATATCTTGTGTTTTGGTTGCCTTGGGTGTTGATTTTAAGGCCTATGGATGTCAAGGAAGGGATCTAGAGCAGATTCGATGGTGTGTTCGCCAGATTTGAGCTGTGATTGCTTGTGGGTCAGTTTCACCGAAACATTAATTTTAGGTGGCATCTATCCAAAGTCCACATAGTTAGAACTAGTAGTTTTTGTTACTATTAAATTTTTTTATTTAAATTTAATGTGATAATAATGTTAAAATCTTATAGGAAATCCATTTGGTGAAGATTTGGGGGATATTGGGGAAAAGGAGTTATTATTGGAAAAAGGGGCTTTGTTGTGAAATTTTAAAATGATGATTTTAATACCATTAGTATATGATTATGAATATGTTTTTTGAAATATGGTTTTCAATAAATAAGTTTTTTATGGAAATTTGGTTGGGATATAATGTTATTTAAATGGTGTTATCAATAATTGGGTGATTTATTGAAGTGAATTGGAATGTGTTGGAAATGGTTGTGTTCATATTCCGTGACCTTGGTGCTTTATTCTTGTTGGTTGAGTTAGTGTTATGTCTTCTGTTGGTTGTGTGGAAGTTGGCAATATGTCTCACAACAAAAGGATATGGATAGTGGATGGAAGAACCACCATTAGGGAAGTTGGTTGGGGTCTCACTATAAAAGTTGATGGATAGTGGTTGGAATAACCACCGTTATGGGTAGTGGATGGGAAGTACTGCTAGTAGAGAATATGGTGAATGGGATGGGTGGATGTCCCACCTTAATGGTCTCTTCATTGTGTTTTTCTTTGAAAATATGTAATTGTTGTGATAATGCGTGATGGGGATATGGATTATGGCATGGTTATGAATTTACATTGTTTCCCATGGCTTGGTAAGAGTATGTTTGGAAAGTTCCAAGTGGTTTCACTATTGAATGTTTTATATAATCTGTTTTATATAAATGTGCTAATAGTTTTGTCCTAGTGGCATGTGTAGGGAAGTCATTTGGGGGAATACTACTGACTATTAGTACTCAACACTTCCATTAGCACATGGGTGCTTTTGCAGATGTTGTATTCTGGGACACGTGTAAAGGTAAAGAATCTCATGGCTAGTGGATCTTAGTGATGCTTGGGAGATGTGGTGGTGCTTGGAGCATTGAGAATGGTGTGGAGCGGTGGAGTGTGTCTTGGTTTATTTTGGGTCTCATGTTTAGTCTTCCTCATGGTACTCTGATATGATGTTTGGTTGTACTGTTTGTTGGGAATTCTTGTGGAATTGTTGGTTGTCTTATGGTAATTTATGGGTATTTTTGTTTTGTGGTCATTCATCATATAGTTTTTTGTTAGTGGACTGGTTGGTTGTATCTCAAGGGAAATTTTTTCACAAATTTATTCTCAAAGACCTCAACATTTAATTCCAGCCTTTGGCACCTTAGGAACGTCGTTTAAGGGAAAGTAGCATTCCTCTTCCTTCTCAATCCAATGAGATGGGGTGGGATGTTACAAGTTGTATCAATTTTTTTGATCCTTAGCATTCAAGTGAGAGAAATTGTTTGGTCCTTGGTGATTGATCATTGGTCTTGGTGTTGACATTCGTTCTTGGTATATTCCATGAGTTGGGATTGTAGCAAGGCTTAGAATTGTCAAAACATGGAATGTAAAGAATAAAAGGACATAGCTAACCCTTTTATTATGAACTTCAAGTTACCAAGGTGTTATGTACATAAGTGTTTATAGACACTTATAGGCATTGGAAATCTCATTTTCGTGGGTGTGGCCAACGAGATGAGCATGACATGCATGATAGAAATGACTTCCAACTAGGATGCATATTTCATTAGGGAATAATAAATTATGGTGTCGTGTGAATTTGTGGATTTTGAAAAATTCGGAATTTGGTTTCAAAATGGATGGGTTTGACCATAGAAATTCTTTGTATTTTAAAAATGGGTTGATTTTCAAAACATTGGGGATTTTTCAAAAATGGTGCAACCTGGGAAATGTGAAATTGTGGAAATCCTAGTTGTGATAGTTTCTATGTAATAGACATTGAAATTGTAAGCATTCGGTTTCTAGGGAGTGGGACATATGGTGATTCATATGTTGATAATGATGGAACTAGGTAGGCACTATAGTGGCCAATATAAGGAAGCTACTGGAAATGTGGTTGCACCTGAGCCCCAAGTGAACCAGTAGTTGGGTCAAAGCATCATTCAGGCTTTTTAAACAGTGCAGTTCGAACTAAAACTAGATATACTAGTTACAATATCTCTCATAGTTAGAAATCAAAGTAATGTAAGTACGATTGTCCTCATGAGAGGAGCTATGAACCAAAACATTTAGAGAAAGATCAAGATGAAAACCTCTTCTCACCGACATGGATCACATCAGAATCACACCACAAGATTGTTAAAACTTCCACCAAGAACCAAGTGTAAGACAAGATGTTTTTAGTGCGTCTCCATAAGCCACATTATGCGAGATTGTTAGGAAGGACCTCGATAATGTCATAACTACAAGGATATGGGGTATCTTCAATGGTATTGTCATAAGACTCTGAGGTCAGGCATTTGTGACACTCCTCATAAAGGGATGTTTCAGTATGATAATTAAGAGCAAATCATGGAAAGAACACAACTACTAGCAGCTGATCTTGTTTTTGTGGATGATCATTCGGGACCATCCTGAGTGCGAGGTACGGTTCTTTTAATTTAAATATTGATGAAAGAATTATTTGATATGGTTGCTTCACCTAATTTTATTTCTTCTTGCATCATTGATTTGTTGGGATTACATATAGAAATGATTCTTTTTGTTTGAAACATAAAACACCTATCGGTCAATGAGACTTTTGAGCCTTCCTAGGTAGAGTGTTTTTATTTGTTATGGATGACATTGTATTGATGTAATATTTCACACTGAATAAGATGGATGTGTATGATATAAACCTGGGAATGGATTTTTTGACATTTTTTAAGGCCTCCAATGACTATTATGCATGAACGGTTTGTTTTGTGACAGAGGATGGTCTGAGGCATCTTTTTAGATGGGAGAAGATAGAGAAGCAGGGTGCAATAGGATTGGTAGACCCAATGGTTGGAATGATATCATACTAGTTAGTGTGTTTTTAATTAGAATCAGTGGAAGGTATTAAGCAGAGCATCCATCCAGTAGTCGCAGATCAGTTTATTGATGCTTTTCCCAAAGAATTCTTAGTCTTACCACCATTGAGAGAAGTGGAGTTTAAAATTGATCTCCCTCTAGGGATGAGTCCTATCTCACTTCTGTCTTATCAGATGGAATTTGAAGAATTACAAGAACTAAAAGTGCAGTTATAAGAGTTAGGAAAAAATGGTTTCATTCGGCCTATCACATCTCTTTATGCAGTGCCTGTTTTGTTTGTTAAAAAGGTGGATGCAACCTTGTTGTTATGTGTGGATTATCATAGACATAATTAGGTAACGATAAAGAAACGATATCCACTTCCTTGTTTGACCATTTGAAGTGATATTAGTAATTCTCCAAGACTAACATGAGGTCAGGATACCACCAATTGCGGGTGAGGAAAAATGATATCCGAAAAAAAACATTCTGATGTAGATATGGCCATTACGAGCATGTAGTTTTTCCCTTTTTTCAATCAAATGAACCAGGAGAGTTCATGGAATTGATGAATCAGATATTTTAGAGATATCTAGATGATTTTGTGGTCGTATTTGTTGATTACATACTTGTGTATTCGAGGAGAAGGGTTGAGCATGGGAAACCACTGTCGATAGTATTGTGGATCATGAGGGATAATCAGTTGTATTAATAATTGTCATAGTGTGACTTTTTGAAACAAGATGTTCATTTCCATGGCCATGATATTTCTGAGAAGGGTGTTTTTTTTATCTGAAAAAGATAAAGGTACTTATCTATTAGAAGCTTCCAAAGAATGTTTTCGTGATTCAAAGATACCTTGGTCTTGCTGGGTATTATCGAAACTTTTTTCATGATATTTCACAATTGGCTTTGCTGATTAATGCTATGAAAAAGAAATAATTTTCCATTTCAATGAGATGTGAAGTGTCAGAAATGATTTGAAGAACAAAAGGGTCAGCTTATCAAAACACCAATCCAGGGTTTTTCATAACCATGTAAAGGTTATGTGGTGTATTGTGATGCATTTTGATCTGAGTTGAGGTGTGTTCTCCCAAAAATGTGATTATGGGGTTTCATATGGCTCAAGAAAGTTTAGTTTTCATGAGAAAAACTACCCAACACCTGATTTGAAGTTGGTGGAAGTGGTTCATGATTTTAATATGTCCTGTCATTATCTATTCGGTGAGAATTTTAGAGTGTTTAATGATCAAAAGAGTTTAAATAATATCTTATTAAAAAGTTATTTGACCATGATGCAAATGAGATGGATAAAATATCTTTAGATGGTTGATTTCGACTTAATCTACACACTGGGTATGAGAAATTCAGTGGATGATGCATTAATTAGTAAATCATAAGCTCCTGTGGTGAACCGGGTATCAGACTAGTGGAAGTTGATGTCGGTCATAGCTGAAATATGATTGGAATGTGAGGACCAGGGTGACATAATGGTCTTATTTCCAGTTTTGTTGGTTCCAGACATGGATAGTTAGGTTAAAGAGGTATAGAAAGCTGATTATGAGTGTATGGCGAGGAGGTATAAAATGAATAGAGTGGAGACAATTGAGAACTGGGAACTGAATGATAATTCAGTCTTTTTTCTTTAGAATCAGATGTTAGTACTAGTGTCTTATCAGGAGGAACATATTAGGGATTATCATCATTCTTGGTGGGTTGTCCATCCTGGAATTTAGAAAATGTATAAGGCATTGAAGGCGTAGTTTTGTTGGCCAGGTATGAAAAGTGATGTGGTCATTTTTGTCTTGGGATGCTTGAATTTTCAACAATTCAAGGCATAGAATCAGCAACTAGCAGTCATGCTATATTCTTTTCCCATCCCAAATTGGAAATGGGTGCAGATAGCAATGGATTTTGTGACAGTCTCCCAATAACTGTCTGGAAGTAGGATGCTATATGGGTGATTGTGAATCAGCTCACGAAGTCAGCCTATTTCATCCCGATTCGTGAATCAAATGCGGTGGAGGATCTATCCAAAATATATATCCGGGAGGTGGTAAAGAGGAATGGTGTTCCAGTTTGAAGTGTATCCGATTGAGATAAGAGGATCACATCTCATTTTTGGAAATCATTTTAGCCAGCCCTTGGGACACATTTCTCTTTGAGCATGACATATCTTCTTCAGATGGATGGGAAATCCAAGAGGATGATAAACACATTAGAGGATATGTTACGGGATTATGCGATATAATTTTTTGTTTCATGGGAGGAGCACATACTTTTGGTGGAGTTATCCTATATTAATTTTTATCAGGCATTGATTCATATGGCTCTGTTTGAGGCTTTATATTGGTGTCTTTGTTGTTCTCCACTATATTGGTTGGAAACAAGAGATACTTTTATGATCAGACTCAGCCTTGTCCAATATACTACAGAGAAGATAATGATGATTAGGAAGAGAATAGTGATAGCTCAAAGTCATCATAAAACGTATGCAGACCATCATCGACAATCATTGTCATTCGAGGTGGGTGATCATGTTTTTTTTGAGAATCTCTCATAGGTTGGGACCTCATCGGTTTGGGAAGCACGATAAGTTATCCCTGAGGTATATTTGGAATTTTGAGATACTTGAGAAGATTGGAGAGGTTTATTATCATTTTTCTTTACCACCTAGGTTTAGTGCAGTGCACAATGTGTTTTATGTGTCGTAGATGAAAAAGTATCATCCAAATCGTGACCATGTGCTTCGTTGGGATCTTGTTGAGCTATAACTAGATGCTTCCTTGGTACACGTGCTAGTGCGGATTTTGGATTGGAATAATATTTTATTTCATGGTAAAATCATCGGTTTAGTTTGTGTTTTGTAAATACCTATTCAGATTCAATAGGAGACATTGGAGAAGGATAAAGAGATGGTCGAGCAATGGCTCGAGCTCTTTCGGAAAAGCAATGGTTCTCTAATTTCCAAGGATGGAATATCGAATGGTGGGGAGAGTGTAGAACCCTCATTTTAGGTATGTAGCCTTTGTTAAATCCTTTTTATGTTTCTAATGTACTTTATATGATTTGGGATGAGTTTGGGAGTGTTTGGAATGGTTTTGAATATGTTTGGAGGATTTTTTAAGGGCGCACAGTTTGAGCACGGTTAGGGGAAACTGTTCAGATTCTCCAAGAAACTGTGCACGGGGAGAGAGTAGCCTTCTCATGACCTACACTTGAACTTTTAAATCTTGCAAGGAAACTATACAGATCCCCTCTCTCATGTCTTTGTCTTTCCCATGGTTAGCTCATGGTTTTCCAAACCTTAAGGTCTAACGGTGCAACAACTTAAAGATAGGGTTTTTAAATTTGGGCCCCCTTGGGCTTGACCTATTTCACACCAATTCCTCTCTCACTCGAGCCACACTTGTTATTTTGTGTTCTACATTGTTTATGGTGCTCTACCAATAATTTGGGAAGCAAATTGAAGGGTTTTCTTGGTGGATTGAATGCATTTCTCCTCGAGTAAGACTTCTCTCATGGTTCTTTGGGGTTTTCACTAGATTTATTCTTCCCTCTTTCTTGGATTTCATGATCTACATCTGTTTCATGAAGATCTAAGGTTTTGGTTTTCTTGAGTGTTGATTTTATGGATTGTGACTATTAGGGAATGGGATCTATAGTGGTTTCGGAGGTGCATTCACCAGATTTGAGGAGTGATTTCTTGTGGGCTGATTTCGCTTGAACCCTAATGGTAGGTGGCATGTCTATCAACTCTATATGGATAGAACTAGTAGTTTTGGTTACAATAAATTATTTTTTCTTGAAATTAATTGTGATAATTTTGTTATAATCATAATTTAAATCCATTTGGTGATGATTTTGGTGATTTTGGGGGAAATGACTTATTTTTCCAAAAAGGGGGTTTGTTGTTAAATTTTAAAATGGTGATTTTAAAATCATTTGCAGGAACATATAAAAATGTTTTGTGCAAGATGGTTTTAAATAAAGATATTGTTTATGTAATTGAGTTTGGGAATATAATGTTAGTTAAAGGGTGTTTTCAACAAATTGGTGATTTATTGAAGTGAATTGGCATGTGTTTGAAATGGTGGTGTGCTTATTGTTTGGCCTTGGTGATATTTTATTGCAGGTTAATTGAGTGTCATGGCTTGTGTTGGTTGTGTGGAAGTGGGTGGAATGTCTCACTATAAACATTGAAGGATAGTGGTTGGAAGAACAACCATTATGAAAGTGGGTGGGATGTCTCACTATAAAAGGTGGTGGATAGTGTTCGGAAGAACCCCCATTAAGGGTAGTGGTTGGTAAGTACTGCTAAATGAGAATGGGTTGAATGGGATGGGCAGAAGTCCCACCATAATGGTCGATTTGTTGTGTGTTTATTTGAAAAGAAGAACAGTTATGTTAATGCATGATGGGTATATGGCATATGGCATGGTTGTGGCTTTACATTGTTTTTTCATGAAATGGTAAGAGTGTGTTTAGAATGTTGAAAGTTGTTGAACTATTGAATGTTTTATATAATCTGTTTTACATAAATGTGCTAACAGTTTTATCATAGTGACATGGGTAGGGAAGTCATTTCGGGAAAACCTACTGAGTATTAGTACTCACTCCCTACATTGGAACTTGGTTGCTTTTGCAGATGTTGTATTCCGGGACACAGGTAAAGGTAAAGCCTCTCATGGCTATTGGTTCTTAATGAGGCTTGAAAGATGTGGCTCTGCTTGGAGCATCGAACTTGGTGTAATACTATGGATTATGTCATGGTTTTATTTGGGTGTCTTGTTTAATATTCCCCACAGTACTATTATATGGTGTTTGGATGTATTGGTACTTGTGAATTATTATGGAATTGTTGGTTGTCTTATGGCAATGTATGAGTTTGGATGTTTTGTGGTCATGCATCAAATAGTTTGTTTTTAGTGGACTAGTTGGTTGGTTTTATCTCAAGATAAAACCATTCCCCAATTTATTCATGAATCCTTCGACATTTATTTCCAGACTTTGGTGCCTCGAGAATGCCTTTTTAGGGAAAGTATCATTCCTCTACCCCCTAGCCCATGAGATGGTGCATGATGTTACACCACCTGAATTATACTTTTAATCCTAATTTTAAATATTTATATGAATTTTGGGGTTTATTTTAGATTAGTTCTTAAATAAAACATTGTATAAAGGCTTAATAAAACCACTTACTAAAATGTGGGGATGAAAAATTTGAAGTTAATCTGGAATAACACCTATCTATGTTTCCAAAAATGTGAACAATAGTGGGAAAAGTAAACATGAAAAAGTTCAAAAAATAATGATTAATTAATTATGAAGTGCGATAGAGATTTGGGTTTACAAGAATGTGAATTATTATGAGATAGTTAATGACCAAAAAAACTATAAAACTATTAGGTGTGAAAAAAGATAATAAATACCTAATAAATGAATTATTTATGTGAATGTTTTTTGTTAGTATCCATTTTCTATATTTGAGGAATTCTTTTTCTATTTATAGTTATATCATTTATACTTAATTGAAAAGTATAATTTCATCCTTTCATTATTTTTCTAAATAGCACTATATATTTATCCAAACGATGAGTATTTAAGATGAATTTTTTCATAAATGATGAACTAAAATGAACTTCTAACAATGAAAATGATTCTTATTAATTTAAAATTCTCTTACGCAAAATATCTATACATGAACAAAAGTAAGAAATGGTTATAAAAAAGTATTACAATTACCAAAATGAATAAATCTTCATATTAATCACCAAAGAAAAACATCAACTAATATCTGTACATATATAACACTACATCTCGAATAACATCAAAATAATTGAATGTTTAAAGCATTATGTCTATATCATACCATTCATCTTACATATTCAAAATTTTAATAATATTATTCTGAAATAATAAATCATGTAAAATCATATGACCAACCTAAGGATTATATATACATATTCGAAATTAAACACCCCCAAAATATCATTAATTAAGGAAATAAATCAATATATAATAGTATAATGACTTAAGTTTCACTAAAAAATCAAATTTAGATACAAACATAAAATTTTATCCATGTAATGGCAATAAATATTTCCGAAATATTTAATTTTCAGTGAATCAATTTTCTACGATCAAGATTAGCGGTATCCCACTATCTAATAGAAAAAAATTAACATACAATTAATTTATATACTAACCTAAAGGGTAATTTAATCCTCAATAGAGTATTCTTCCTAAACCGCTACAAAAGTTTTTAGTCACAGAAATCCTATAAAAACACCAATAAGGATATTTATTCCTTCCAATATATTATAAACCTTAAGGTAATACAGGTATCCTAATATCATAACCTCAAAAGAAAATATATAGGTATATAAAAAATAAGTACAACCCATATTCCAAAAATAATATCTTAGTCTGTTGAATATAATTCATACTTCCAAAAAATAAATAAACTTCAACAAGGAAGACCAAAATCAGTTTTTCAATAAATGGATAACTAATTTTAAGTTCACAAGTACCATTCCATTTATTTCATCAATGTAAATAATCCACTTATCATAAATAAACACTAACACTTTAAAATTTAATCACACTTCCTTGTTATCAATTAAATTGAATAAATGTTTTTATATAATTATATAAAAACTAATATGAAAAACTCCTTAGATATTTTAAGACTCTTATATCCAGAATATCATAGACATAAAACTTCAAGAACATCATTCTCAATCCCAACACATACACACTTCAATCCTTTTACTGCAATGATTTGTATAGTATATTTATTTACATGCAAAAGGATATAACACTTGAATTAAGGATTTATATTTGATATTTACCATTTTATTTTCACATATTACATTGAACAACAAATGGTACCTTAGGATGTACTTCATATTCCTCTATCTATATCTTTATTTTCCTCTACAATTACTTTATCTATTCCATTACTTTCAATAAATTATATATTTTATCATTCATTTGGGGAATTTACTTGAGATATTATTTCTACATTCTTAAAATTCCATAAAATTAATATTCTTCTTTTTATGGTAATCCAAAAAAGATAATTTTCCCTTATAAGTTGTGTTGGGAAACTCACTCATGTCATGATTGATAATAAAATAATGAGATAGATGGTTGGGAATAAACACAATCTTCAAAATTATAACTTTTAATTAACTTGGTTGGTCATGAGGAAAATAATTCCATTTTCCATAATAGTCTTCATTAAAAACAATTTTCAAGGTTCAATCGATTGACAAAACCTACAAAAATTAATGTGTGAGAAATAAAAACCAAAGTGAAATATCTTGAAATATAATTCATTTGATGTCTAAATCATAACATCATATTTTTAATATATGATATATTAGGTTTAACCAATGTTTATTATGATCATTTATATTCAAATGTTTTATAATTTTTGTAAATGTGATGTGAATAAACTCAATAATATACCCTCGGAGTGTCAAAACAGTTGTGTAGTCCGGGCATAATCATTGTGTTACAGGATGATGAAGAATATATAATTGAAAAACACTTTTCCAGGTTATTACACTTAGTTGCATCTATGAAAAAATCTTATCTACTTATAATATTTTGATAGGGATGAAATTATAGACAAAATACACAATCTCTTCCTTACAAAAAATTATGATTTTATCATATACATAAACATCTCTTCAAGGTATTCACCAATGTTTTCTAATAAAAACATCCAAATAGTGAATATATTAATCATATCATACTGACAACAAAACCCAATGATTTTTATGCATATATATTAAATTTTATTAGATTAATATACAATATACTTTATTAAAACATGCTTGAGGTCTATAATAGTTTATTATCATTAGAATCATGGAAACATAAAAAATTGGTTCATAAAATATCTAAATTGTATCCAAAATAGTTTTCCATTACAATAATAATTATTAGATATATAATACATCAAATTTTAATCATATCATAGAAAAATAAATTATAAGAATTGTGAGAATAAATACTCAGTAAATGCAAAAAAGGGATATATCATTCATATCTTAAAAATATCATTAGTATAAGAGTATGATAATATCATCTTAACGTTCAAAAAATATACCCAATAAAGCACAGATCTTTATCTGTAGTAATGGAATGATACATGGATTTTTATAGGACTGAATCATAATGGAATAAAATAACATGATCTCGGAATGCATAATGTCAAAATATGACATAATTTTGTGGCATACACAAAATAATATAAAAGAATTTTCTTATTAGTCATGTTTAGGATCATGGATTATCATGATGGATTGGGTTCATTCCCTATTTCATCATGTTATTTAATATTCACTCCCAAGACTATCTTAGTATATATATTCCCTTACTAAACCATGTTCAGTCCCTATTCTAGTGTTGTTTATCTCATGAGATATATTACCAATGTATTTGGAAGGATATATTATTTAGGGTCCATTCTTCACTTAATGAAAACCATATATATGTTTTCCATAAGATCATAAAAAATAAATCATTTTATAAACCATAGAAAAAAATTGGTTTCATAAAAAAAATCATCATAGAATAACCAAAAGATAAAAAAGTGGTTTCATAAACATTTCATCAATCTATAAAATCATAAACCTTTCCAAAGTAATTATTTTTTTACTATTTCATGAATTAATTATAGAATAGCCCTTGTATATGGAAAATATTGATTATATATATTTTCATCAAAATAATAAAATATATTTGCAAATAATAAGGATTGTATAGTTGGATCATATCCCCAATAAATATTAATTAATATCAATTTATGTCTTCTTATATGATAAATTCCATTAATATATCACACGGAATATTTATTACAGAAAATACTATTTTCAAGTTGAAATTATTCATTTAAAATATAAAAATATCCAAAATTATAAATAAAAATTATTATTTAAAATTATCCTTGGAATCATGTAAAGGAAGCATAAAATCATTTAATTGTCATAATCGTTCAAAATTATGTTACTATCATATAAGTTAAAAGAAAAAATTCCTTTCAAATTTTTATGTAAAGACAAAAAAAAATTATTAGTTAGAAAAAGTAGATTCTATTTTAACAATTTTAAAACTGTTATTCACTGGTAAAAATTACATTAAACAGTCATTGGATAATAATAAAAGATTCATGAATGTATTTTTTGAATTCATGTGTATGGAAGAAAAACGATATTCAATCATCGAGATAAAAAAATATTATTATATAAGATTATTTATTCTCTATATTGAGTATGTAAAGAGAAACAAATTTAAGAAAAACCTATAATATTTATAAATAACCATATAAAAATGAAATTATCTAGTTTATTTATAAAAATATCATAGTATTTTAACATTGGAAACATAAAAAATATAGATAAATAAAGATATTCTAATACAAAACCATTACACATTTTGTATTTTCAACCAAACCCTTTTAAAAGTGGTAACCATAAAAATGCTGGTAGGGAAACATAATTTTCATGAGAATAATCATAAAATATATTCATGTGTAGAAAAATGAAACACAAAAGATAATAATTTTGTGAATATGTCATATGCATCATGGAAATAAAAGTATTATGAGAAACCCTTAATTCAAGTGTGACATTCTTTACAATAATATTTATCTATTAAAAAATTTATTTAAATTTATAATAGTTCTATACTAGAGTAATGTACATATTTATAATATCATATATGATATAATTATTGTAGTGACTCATGATCCATGTATCCCAGATTCATTACCTACTATAATACATTGGATTATAATACAAAAAATTGCATCTCAATATATTGACTATTTTATTTTTTCGGGTGAAATAGATATATTCATGATCCCAATATTACATTTAAATACCAAAAATTAAACAATTATGTTTTGAATATGACATTATTCTCTCTCATATATCAATTGTTTCAACTCTTCTTGGATTCTTAGGTAGGGAAAAAATATAATGCTGAGATCAAATACTCAGTAAGGGTTATTTACAGTGGATAAAATCATGAATCAATAAGAATAATGAACATGTAAAGGTAATTAACTTAACACACATTCTATGTAATCAATAAACTAGTATGGTAGTGCATTCCAAGATAATATCAAAGAAAAAATATCATAGATAATAATTAATAAAAAAGGTAAATAACTGGAAAGGCATTCCCTTTAACCAATAACATGATTATTATAATTAGATTGGGAATAATTAATATATAATGGTAAATAGTGGAATATAGATTCCATTTAATTGATAACTAAGAATGAAATCCATCTAAAGATAATATCATTGAAAAAATATCATGGATAATAATTAAAAATTAATGAGAGAAGGTAAACATAAATTATATGATGTCATGTTTACTATAAAGAGGATAACTCTACCATCAAGATCAGTCACTAAAAAAATTTAAAATGGATTGTTATAAACCCATTAATACAGGTTATCTTAAAAATTCACCCAATGAAAATACAAATTCATCTAGGGGATATATATAATTTGACCCACCCAAGTAATTCAAGTACATATAATTCACCACATATAAAATAATATATTTAATTCGCAATCAATATTAATTATTAGAAAATATATATTGGGTAAAGAGTACATATTTATCAATATTTCAATAAATTAATAAATTACTTCAATATATAACACGATACATAAAAATGATATATTATTTATGTAATAAAAATATCCATGATAAATAATATGTATATTTAGGGAAAATTAATTTCCAATGATCATAGGAAAGTAAAAATAAGAATGGAAAATCATTGACTACAAAAAAATGTTTCAATGATGTGAAAGCCAATACTATCCTTTTCAAAATAATCATAAAACATCCATATGAAGAATTAATATGGTATCAACACATAATATCCCTGGTGGTGTTTTTTTAATATAAAGGGATGTTGTTATTTATATATAGAATTACTACCAAAGGTATTTCAAAACCCTCTTAAGGAAAATATCCAATTCTTTTTGAAAATCCCATCTTAAATATAAAAGTTCAGAATACATTTTGAAATTAATTTTCGTGGAATATATGCTTTGAAATGTATAAAGGAATATTTAAATAATTTTATTCATCATGATTAGTAGAAATTTCATTCACCTAAAGTACATAAAAAAATATTTATTTATCATTTTTGGTAAATTATAGTCATGATTTATTTCGAAAATGAAATTATAACATCCTATGTCTATATTTTAGGTATTTTCCTTATTTTTAATAAATTTTCATCCTTAATTGGGAGGTTATTGGGACTACAAAGGATGGAAAACATTTTCTGAAAAATGGCCTAAATTTCATTGACATATTTCTATTTGAATTATTCGATTATAGTTATAAACATGTAATGGATTAAAAGAGTTATTCCCAAGTTAACATAATTCTTGTCATGGTTTGGGTTCCCATGTATGAATATTCTATTTTAACCATATTATGGTAATTTGAAATATCTATAATGGGAGTACATGATGTGTAATTTCATCAGGATCATGTCATGATATATTTTCAGAGCATGAAATATTACACATTGTGAATGAATTATTCGATGTAATGTTAAAAGATTTTTTTTTAAAAAAAATATGACGTGTTTCCATAGAAATGGAACATGTGATTACACAATGTTTAATTTGATTACACATAATGTAAATATTCTGAGTTTGGATTTTAGGTTGCTTCTTGGATTATCTGTTTTGTTAATCATACATATCCCTAATTTCTATCAAACTAGAAATCTTGTCCAGTAATTTTGGACAGCTCCCACCCTTCTAGTCCATTTCATTTGGTGATTTATAATTGTTACGATTGTAGTTTTTTTATATGGGTGAGTAATTCTTTTTTATTTATTCATTTCCTTTGACCGCGATATCACTATAGCATTATGTTATTTGATATATTGATATGCGAAGGTAGTTCTATTGACTCATTTCTAAACATGTTCTATGATCTTTTTCTAAGGAAATATCTTTTGTTGCTTATGGTGAAATTGGTGTGTGTTATTCAGGAATGAGTTGTATCCTCTTCTCTAATAACTCAATTATTTAAATGAATCAATTTAAAGATTTATGGATTGATTTTAAGGCCTACTTTTTTGTTCAAATTATTAATGGATCAATTTATGGGCATGTCTAACCTTGAATTATGGTTTAGGTGGTTCAGTGTGTAACTTGTACAAGTGAACTCTATTTAATTTTTTATAATTTTTTTAAGAATTAATTTTCTTTATTGACTATGTTATTTATAAGTGTAGGAAAGTGTATTTCTTAAAATATTCCTTTCCTTAGGTTTAGTTAAATGAAAAATGTTTTTAGAGAATTTTGAATTGGTTTTTTGGAATGATTTTAAAATCATAGTTAAATTTAAGTGGTATGATGACTTGATTTAGAAAATAGAGAACATAGGGAGAATTAGGAATTAGGTAGAAGGTGTGGTAATAGGACTTGTCCAATGTGAGGGGGTATTATCTTGGGAAATTCCTTTACAACATTAGTCTTCTGTTCTAAAGAAATGATATACCTATTGGGGGTTACATTCTAGGGAGTTCCTCTACTTTCTAAACTCAATTCATGGGTCTATATGATTGATGTGTTTGATTGTCTATGTTAGTTATTGGTGTCTTATCTATCATGAACTGGTTTGATGCTAGGTGTGATGTTACCCATGCCTTGGAAAATTTTTGTTATATTTTATTGTACTATTTATCTCGTAATTATATAGATTTGATATGTTATGGGATGCATGATTTGTTTTTTGGATATATTTGATTTTGTATATGGATATAAAATTCATTGAATCTGATTTACATTCTTTTTTTGGTCATGTTGAAAAAGGAGAAACTAAATTATTGTTTCTAACTATAGATAGAACAATTCTAAATTATTTATTATGCCTTATTTTATTTTTATTTGAGAATTCTTGGATTTTTGTTCAGATACTTGATATGAAACACCTGAGGGGGTCATTTTGAGTATATTATTTGACACTCAACACTACCCTTTAGAAATATATAGTTATTATTATTTCATTCAATGCATGAAAATGGAAAGCGCCATAGTGTGGTGGTGATTTTTTCTCTCAGGTGGGTTTGGATTTCTAGAATTGTGATGTTGGGAGTTTTCCCTCACTGTCAAATAATCCTACTAGAGTAACGATTTTGGGTTTTTTGTTCTTTACCATTAGACTTGTCTCATGGAGATTTTTTTAGACCGACTTGTGTGGTGTCTCTTTTATTTTCCATTATCTGTTATGATATATATATTTATATATATATATTCTTGTTTTATTCCATTGTTTCTTTATGTTTTTATATATATAATTATAATTTTTTCCACTTCAGGTTAGTAAACAATTCCATCAATTTGTGTTTGATATGTGGGTGCTTGACTCCAGCCCAATGGAATCAAGATTTACCTTCATGTATGTGAAAATATGGGGTAGGTTCTAAATTTGGAAGGTCTCTAGATCAAATTCAATACATATTGGTATCATAGTTTGTCATTCCTTATGATTCATTTTCTTTGGACTTTTTGTTGATTAGATATTTTATTCATAGGATGTAAGAGGTAGGATGTGATGAGTTGTTGGACTTTTTTTTGTTATGAAGAGACTTATGTTACCAAGGAATATTGGGATGTGTGTCTCATGTTTTGAGTTTATATTATAATATTAGTTTTTTTAATTATTTTTTTTATGGTATGGACTAAGATTATTATGTTTTATTATCAGTTTAACTATTTTGGGGTGCATTATCATGACTTCTGGATGTGTTTCAATAGTTCCATAAGAGGGTGTAGTGAATGATCGTTAAGGTAATCCACCCCTCGATCATAGTTTTTTCAATTCAATTATGTGGTAAATTTGTGCTATCGACCATAATATACTACATGTTTATAACATAGTTTTTCATATATAACAATGTGCTATAGGATGAAAATATAGATTACGACAATTATTTTGCGAGAAACCCCAATCCTATAAGGGTATGATTGATCCTTAAAAGGTAGATGATAATAAATAAAATATTTATTAAATCAATAAAATCTCGTATACATATGATGGTTTCAAGGTTATGTGTGCAATTCTTATACTTGAGGGTCCCAATAAGCATTAGTGGGATTCCAAGGTGAATGATAACTGGAAGGTGGTCCTGGACTGGAGGTGTTTTAAAAAACACTTCATTCAACATTTTTTCTTTAGTTTTTTATTATGTAAAATGATTGGGAGTTCTTATCTTGGTATACAAGAGAGTTTTATATGATTCCTTACACCAAAGAATTTGTTTAGATTGTTTTTTTTTCACTGATGTTTGGAAATATTAACTAGCTAAGATATCATTTTGACCTATAGGGTTTACGTACATATATCAATTTGTAGGTATTTATACTAAAACATCCAACCACTATTGGGATAGTGGATGAGGATATGAGGGAAGAGATGAACATTTAACATCGGGTTGGTAAATTTTCACCTTTTCTTCCACCTATTATTAGTTTCAATAGTGTTTGAAGGAAAAATTGAAAGTGAAATATCAAAATAAGAGTGGTGGAGGCTGTTCTCAAATATACTCCTCTTCAGCACCCCCAGTTACAACTAGAAGCGTGACACCAACTTTCTATAAATTTGTAATGTCTAGAGACACAATGAATTCTTTTCCTTCACCTACAAATACGTGTAATAGTTTTGGACACGGATGTATAAAACAATATTTCTTAAGGGATATGTCTAATACTTGATATGTTCAAGGATCACCATCTCCAAAGGATACTTTAGGGTACTCAGATGATTCATGGACTATGGAGATCTATCCATATGCTAACAGAGAGAAACACATTTAAATAGTAGATGAGTTTCCAAAAGAGGTATACATGGGTCTAGTGATATTGA
Source organism: Viscum album (assembly GCA_963277665.1). NCBI lineage: Eukaryota > Viridiplantae > Streptophyta > Magnoliopsida > Santalales > Viscaceae > Viscum > Viscum album. The sequence continues at coordinate 1,225,522,635 of OY728156.1, read as the reverse complement.
ACGGAACAATATATATTTTATCTTTTATAGTGATTTATTTTTTTGATACAGGTTCTTCCTTCTTGTTTATATCTAGTCATTTTTTTAATATCCTTATCCTTCAATGGAGCTCATGTATATTATTACAGATTTAGAAAAAACTCTTAGTAAGTTATGAGAGAAGGTGTTTCAATGACCTTATTTGGAACTATCGATAGAGGATGTTGAATCATTTAATGAATTTTTGGTACTTTATCTATATCTATTTGACACCATCCGTCAGATTGAACAGACTATTTCTCATTATGATGTGGTACATTTTAATCATCCTCATTGCTCATTACATGTTGTTTATGGGAGCACAATAGTGTTATAGGGAGTGTGTGACTTGATGTATTGTCATGGAGTAACATCTCTCCTATAAATCAAGTTTGTTTTGTCTAATGTAGTATTAATGATGGATGATGTTTCAAATATCTGTGACCATCCCACTATTTTTTGGGAAATTACAAATGATTTCCTAGATGATTTATTAGAGATTTCTTAAGTGGGGGATGTGGAATTTATGATTTACATGGTTCCATATAATTAGTTATTATCAATACATTATTATCATGTGGAACCGTCATAGTTTAAAGTGAACAATGCTCAGTTGAATGATCTGATTGAGAAGGGTTTTGTTCCCCATATTTTTTCAACTATGGGAAGACCCATTACTCTTTTCCAAGTAGATAGATGGTTATCTCTGGTCACGAGTTGACTATTAGAAGTTGGAGAATGTAATGGATAAGAACAAGTATCAATTTCATCATGTGGATATTTTAATTAATCATCTAATCCTGAAATGTGGTTTTTATAGATCATCCTTTGGTCTAGTTATCATCATCTCATAGCTCATGGTTTTGATATACCAAAGGTGATTTTCAGGATAAGGAATGGAAATTATGAATAATGTATGATCCTATTTGTTTTGGATAATGATAATACAACTTTTATGGATTTTATGAATTGGATATTCTATTAACATGACAACACATCTATTGTGGTTTTCATTGTTAATATTTTGGTATATTCAATATATGAATATGAGAACCAGAAACATCTGCATTTGGTTATACAAATCATGTGTAGTGATTGTTTGTATAGAAACTAATACAAATTATATTTATTTTTAATGAAGATATTTTCTCTAGGAATTTTGTTTTGTGTCATGAATTATTATTGGATTCGAATATAGTGAGTTTTTTCTCCCTCATGGGAGGAATCATGGAATGTGTTTCAAATTCTGAGGATGCTTTACCTTTTTGGATACTATCGATGAATCATTATAGTTTTATCATTGATGTAATCATAATTAACTACTATTACCATGAAATGGGTAAAATTACCATGGGCGTAAAAGTGACATTCCTCTTTTGATGAGTTGAAAACAATTCTATCATCAGCTCCTATTCTTATCGTTACTGATTCCTGATAGGATAATGTGTTTTTCTGTGATGCATGTAGAATTGATTTCAGTTTCATGATTATGTAATATGATCATGTGGTGGATTATGTATCTCATCATATTTTATTTCAAGAGAATAATTACCCACACACGATTTAGAGAAATCCATAGTTATGTATATTTTTAATTGTCAGTGACTGTAACAGCCCGAGATTTTATGAAAAATATTCTTTTTATTTCACTAATGTCTTGTGTTGTACGCTACACCAAAAGGAGCTTGCACAACACGCATCCTTGACTTGCCTTGCATTACACGCAATCACAACCTTCCTCGATAGCGTGTGTAGTACGCAATACTGAGTTTCACTAAACAACGATATTCTATTAAAATATTATTAAAACTAGTCGTTATGAATAGTAATAACCACTTTTTGAAATTCTATAAATCTTATTTTTAAAAATGAACTTCATTTTTGGATTCGGAGTATCGAATTTAGCCTAAGGTGAAATATTGGTACTTTTCAGATAACTTTCATATTCTGATGAATAGTGAAAATTACTAAATTATAATTAAAAACAACTTTTTTAATCGAAATAATTAATAGTGATAAAAAATTAATTTGAGTGGTTTTAAAATATATTTAGAATATATTTTTACAATTTAATACAATGTTGGTCATTGGATGTAATTTCACATTTAAACCAGACATAATCAAGTGTCAATCTTTTGATAGATATTGTTTCTTAAAAACACGCTATTTGTTTTAACAGCGGGATTTAATTATAAAATTAATTAATGCAACATCTATGTTATGAATATGGTAAAATAGACTTCATTTTTGAATTCGGAATATGAAATATAGCTTAGGATGAAATTTTGGCATTGTTCTGAAAAACATCAATTTTTGATGAATAGTGAAACTACTAAGTGGTAGGTTAAAAACTGAATTTTGCATAAAACTTAATTTTACCACTTCTGTGAATGGAATTTCGAAAATCCGACAGACACGGTTAATATCAGGGACGAAAATGTGGTTCAATGAGATGAAAATAATTTTTGGTGAATAGTAACTTTTTACTTTTTTTTACCACGGTTAATAGTAAATAGGGTAACTAAGGGTAAATATGATATTACTATTACCCTAACACATGTCCTAATTCTATTAGATAAGTGTAATTCGGCCAAAAACAACCTTATGAATATAATATGACCATTTAGGCCCACTTGGATTAGATTAGGACATTTATTATTATTTAATTCAAAGAAGAGTTAAAAGAGTTAAAATCAACGTTTATTTACTAAAACATTTTTAATATGGGGTTATACATAAGATAAATTCGACTATAAATATTAATTAGAAAGCTAAAAATATTTCCTACATAATTATATTTTATTTATAATTTTTAGACTTTAAATAAATTAATTTATTTTTGACACAACGATGATGCAGTAATTACCCTTTTAAGGAAATATTAACATAATTGATGTTATAAATGCTCAAATGAATGTAATTTAAGACTTTTTATGAATTAGACTAATTTTCTAGGTTACTATGATGTATTAGTGTTGATTTAATCAACTTGGTTCGAACATATAATTCTGTTATGACTTTCAAAAAAATCATATATCAAATAGTGTCAAAATTGACACAAAATAGTTTTTAAATCAAATATTATATTATTAATTGTTATTTTATTCCTAAAAATCTAAGGTTCGGCCAAATGACTTAGATAAGTATATATATATTAATAATAAACAATTTGAGGTTCGTTTGGCATGTTATAGTAAGTGTATTAACCATATAGTGAAAGAAAACAAAAAGACACGGTAAAAGTTAAATTATTTAACTTAGAGTTAAATCTAATTGATAAGGTTAAAATAATAACCTAAACTTGTCTAAATCCTATTGGTTGATAGGATTTCGACCCATCCCCACTTTAGCTTCGAAATAAGACCATTTTGAACCATTATAAACCGATTTTGACATTAATATAAAATAATATTTTGAGGTATTCCTAAGGTGCCCCTCTCCTCCCTTATAAAAGGACACCTCCTCCCCCTCCTCCTCACACCAATTTGAGCACTCAAGATCGGCCAACCCCTGCCAAAATCTCTTCTCCACTTCCCTAGAAACATACTAGAGGTTCTGGTCTTCCTCAAAGACCAATTTTAGTGCCCTAAGAGGAGGTCTTAAAGAGGCGCTTCAAAGAAGAGGTAATTACCGTTACCAATTCTTTCATCCTTATTTCTTCTTCCACTTCTTCTTCATAGGTTGTTTCATTATGAAGTAATAACATCAGTATCACTCATATACTGATATGTTATTATAAGTATGAAACAAACCTATTTCACCATCTATCCATCCTACGGAAAAAGAAATCACCGCGCGTGCGTACGTACGGAATACCGTCTCCACGCCGTGGTGTAATCTATTTTCCACCACCACTTTACATGGATGGGTATAATGGTGTAAAGAATAACTATACATAGTTATTAAAACATCATATTGATTCTGATATATTGTATAATCCACTCCAATTCAGTTCAATATTTATGGAAATGATATCATCGCTCGTGCGTACGTACGGACTACCGTCTCCACGACGCGATGAGATTCATTCTCCATATTAACCATTTAAGAATGATCATAAAGTATATATAAGAAATAATAATGAAATATATGACATTATAAAGCTACTGGATTTATGTATATATGTATATATGTATGTCATCTACTTACTTCCATTTCAAGACAATAAGGAAAGTAAAACAGCGTTCATGCGTACGTACGGACTACCGTCTCCATGAACGGTGTTTTTCATTTTATTTATCTATCTATTATATATATATATATACTGAATATATATGATATATAAAACATATTTTATATTCTGGAAGTAAGTAAATCATGATATAAGTAATAATAATGTCAAGAACAACAAGTCAAAACACCTACGATAAATGAAACGATTTTACCCAAAACGCTTCTTTAACATGGAATTTACAAAAGAACGGGTAATATAATGTCATAAGTGAACCATATATGATATCATAACAATGAATATGATTCATTAATAAGTCAATGACATTATTTAAATCATTATACAGGCGGTTCGGACACATACGAAGCAAATCGGACCTAAGGTAAGGGAAATATCACAATCTCATTTTTATCCGAGATTGTTTATTCGTAAGTATTTACTGGGGTGTATTTTATCATCCACATCCATGTTTCATCAATATGTAATATTATTTCCATCCTTCTACAATATTTTATATCCAATTTTACCCTTCGGTAAGTTTTTTGTAAAAGATATGAAAGGAATCTTTTGTCGTTTTTCGTACGAGGTACTTTATGACTTTTCCGAAAAAAGTACGAAAAATGTTTTTTTTAACTTATACGGCATGAATGGATTTTTAAAATATTATTTCCAAGAAACTTCCTTTACAAGTTTTCAAGTTTATTTTTAATCAACTTCTTTTATTTTAAAGTCGTATGACATGTTATGAAAGGAAAAATGTTTTTGAAGAAGAAAGGATATTTTCCTCAAGAATGAAGTTCAAGTATTTTATCAAAATTATTTTACATCTAAGATAATAAAAGGGTTCTGTTTTTATCCCTATTATTACATGGATTTGATTATGTTGTGATGGAAACATTTTTATGAATTCCTTTATCTTATATGAATTGTTTTATGATGTCATGTTGTTTAAGAATACCCTTTTTATTACATGGGTTACGCTATGATGTATGGTTTATGATTATGTGGCACACATAAGAAAGGATTCATTATGAGATGGGTGGGACCTATATCTCCCTCCAATGCATTGGGTAAAGATTTTATATCTCATGAGATAGACATGGCTGGAATGGTAGGTTATACCAGTTCAGTGAAACAGGACTGAAACGAGGGTTACTCGATTCAGAAAGGGACTTTGTCCACTAAGATAGTCTTGGCAATGAGTCTTGACTTACAAGAAATGATTCTCTATGATTATGTGTGAATGCCACAAAGTTTCATGTTTTATGTTATGATTATTGTGATTTCATTTCACTACTATGATTTATCCCATGTTATGAAATTATGCTCTCTTTTGCAGGTTAAGATTCCCAAAAGTTATGTTCTTATGAATATGATGTGATTGATTTTTCTTTTGTTTACCCTTACTGAGCATTTGAGCTCACCCTTTTATGTTTTCTTTTCCCCAGGATATAAAGAAAGGTTCTAGGTAAAAAAAGGGGAAGATCTTTATGGGAGATATTGAAGATCTTTCACCACGATTAGAAGATTACGTTCCGAGTTTCCAAAGACACTAAACTATTACGATCCTTGTGTGTGTGTTTTTGTTATGTACTAAGTATTCCGCAAAAGTAATGTAATGTCCATGTACGTTAAGCTTCGGGTCTCTACAGTTGGTATCAGAGGAAAGGTTTAGTCAACCTTTGGAAACTAGGATGTGAAAACGTTAGTGAGATCCCTAGAGATATTTCTAAGGTATGTCTAGGGATGTCCCTAAGGATACGTATATGTATAGGATAGTCCTAGAACTATGGTAACGATCTTAGAATTAAACCTAAGATGTTAGATATTGAAGGTACTCCCCCTTTATTATGTTGTTTTCCCTAGCATGATTTTTGCCTCTCACACTATTCTTTTTGGGTTTTAGAAAATGGCTGGAAACAAGATGATTCACAATAATGGAGGATATGATGGACAATGGAATGATATTCTTCATAATGAAATGGGATTTGGAAGTCCAAACATCATTATTATGCCGAATCAGCAATCTCATAATATGATCAATAAAGTAAAATTTGGTAAGTTTCCTGACTCGGCTAATAAGAGAAAGATGGAGTTTCATGATGATCATAGAGGAAAGAAAGTTCAATTTCCCCTATGTAATTCATGTGGGAAGAGGCATCAAGGAGAATGTTTTAAAGGAACTGGAAGATGCTTTGGGTGTGGAAAATAAGGACACAAAGCAAGTAAGTGCAAAGGAAAAGGTTCAGTTAACACTATGGATGAGGATAATGGTATTGCTACGACATCAACAATGGTTAAATGCTTTAAATGTGGAATGTACGGGCATTATGCAAACCAATGACCTAAGGGAAAGTCTCATGAAGAGAATCAGTATGGTCGTATGGGAAGTATTTATGTTGATGATGATGAAGAAACTACAAATGATATGTGAGATGAAAGAAATGTTGAAGCTCGATCAATGGTCTAAGAATGTAGTGGAATGATTACATGTTTATCATGTGTAATGTTGTATAAGTAATATCATGGAATAAGGACACATCTAAGGATTGTTACACTGTTGTCTTTCCTTAAGTTTTGAAAGTGTATGATGAATGGTACCAGTAACCATGAAAGATTATTCAGATACTTTTGGAAAGTAGATGATAAGTGCATAATGAAAGGATAAGAAGATAATGAGATGTTTGATTGTATTCATGAGCTCATGATTGATATAAGGACTAAGTGATATCATGGTTTGAGTATATAGAATTTTGAGGATTTTGGTATGTGGAAAGTGTTAACTTTAAACTGCATTCATGTTTTCTCTAAGGTATTCAAGAGAATACATGATTAAGGACTTTGAATGTTTAGAATGTGACCAACAAGACATATCTTATGGGGATCAACGATGGTATTAAATCTCTGGTAATTGTTTTCACTATATTATGAGAGTGGACTGCAGTATTATGGATAAGCCTAAAGAAGTTCTTTTTTGATATTATTGATAGGATGTTATAGTAATGTAGTTTTAGAAAAAGGACAACCTGCAGGACGGGCGACAACCCATCACATCGGACAAGGCTATGGGAATCGAACCCACAACCGAAGTGCGACTGGCCTTTATCGCCTACCACTGGCCTACAGGAAGTCCCTGTTTAGTAGAAACTAGTTTTATTATATTAAGCAGTATGATATATGAAGTATAAGTCCATTTTAGGAACCATATGTGATTAATCTCACTATAGATCGACTTATGTATATAATTTTTGCTAACCCTTTTGTTTGAGACAGATGGAATGACCCGTCATTCTATCACATGATCTGCTAACACTTCACGAATAACAAATTCAACTTCATATATTTAAGAGATGAAGTGGAAATTGTTCAAGGCATGAACAACAGTGAGATTGTACCAAAATAATGAAAGTATTTATTCTAATTCAAATTTTCAACTTTAGGGAAATGATCTTGAAAACCAAAAATGTTGTCCTAGTGATCTTATACCTGATGAATCGGATGGTACCTTAGATCGTCACAAATTTATGGATTTGTGATTGTTGGCTTTTCCATAGCCATGTTCTCTACCACTCTCCATCGGAACATGATGGTTAGATTTTTCTTCCATATCCATATTTTTACCTATGTGGAAACCCAGCGATTAGTTTATTTGGGTAATCGTTACATTTCATACTTTAGTTTTTAAAGCCAAGTTTTGGTATTCCTTTTTACGATGTGGGTTTCTATTAAAGAAACTTTCTAATAGTAAACCATTTATAACCCCGACGAATTTCGAGGGCGAAATTCATTTTAAGGGGGGTAGAATGTAACAGCCCGAGATTTTATGAAAAATATTCTTTTTATTTCACTAATGTCTTGTGTTGTACGCTACACCAAAAGGAGCTTTCACAACACGCATCCTTGACTTGCCTTGCATTACACGCAATCACAACCTTCCTCGATAGCGTGTGTAGTACGCAATACTGAGTTTCACTAAACAACGATATTCTATTAAAATATTATTAAAACTAGTCGTTATGAATAGTAATAACCACTTTTTGAAATTCTGTAAATCTTATTTTTCAAAATGAACTTCATTTTTGGATTCGGAGTATCGAATTTAGCCTAAGGTGAAATATTGGTACTTCAGATAACTTTCATATTCTGATGAATAGTGAAAATTACTAAATTATAATTAAAAACAACTTTTTTTAATCGAAATAATTAATAGTGATAAAAAATTAATTTGAGTGGTTTTAAAATATATTTAGAATATATTTTTACAATTTAATACAATGTTGGTCATTGGATGTAATTTAACATTTAAACCAGACATAAACAAGTGTCAATCTTTTGATAGATATTGTTTCTTAAAAACACGCTATTTGTTTTAACAGCGGGATTTAATTATAAAATTAATTAATGCAACATCTATGTTATGAATATGGTAAAATAGACTTCATTTTTGAATTCGGAATATGAAATATAGCTTAGGATGAAATTTTGGCATTGTTCTGAAAAACATCAATTTTTGATGAATAGTGAAACTACTAAGTGGTAGGTTAAAAACTGAATTTTGCATAAAACTTAATTTTACCACTTCTATGAATGGAATTTCGAAAATCCGACAGACACGGTTAATATCAAGGACTAAAATGTGGTTCAATGAGATGAAAATAATTTTTGGTGAATAGTAACTTTTTACTTTTTTTTACCACGGTTAATAGTAAATAGGGTAACTAAGGGTAAATATGATATTACTATTACCTTAACACATGTCCTAATTCTATTGGATAAGTTTAATTCAGCCAAAAACAACCTTATGAATATAATATGACCATTTAGGCCCACTTGGATTAGATTAGGACATTTATTATTATTTAATTCAAAGAAGAGTTAAAAGAGTTAAAATCAAAGTTTAATTACTAAAACATTTTTAATATGGGGTTATACATAAGATAAATTCGACTATAAATATTCATTAGAAATCTAAAAAGCTTTCCTACATAATGATATTTTATTTATAATTTTTAGACTTCAAATAAATTAATTTATTCTTGACACAACGATGATGCAGTAATTACCCTTTTAAGGAAATATTAACATAATTGATGTTATTAATGCTCACATGAATGTAATTTAAGACTTTTTATGAATTAAACTAATTTTCTAGGTTACTATGATGTATTAGTGTTGATTTAAGCAACTTGTTTCGAACATATAATTCTGTTATGACTTTCAAAAAAATCATATATCAAATAGTGTCAAAATTGACACAAAATAGTTTTTAAATCAAATATTATATTATTAATTGTTATTTTATTCTTAAAAATCTAAGGTTCGGCCAAATGACTTAGATAAGGATATATATATTCATAATAAACAATTTGGGGTTCGTTTGGCATGTTATAGTAAGTTTATAACCATATAGTGAAAGAAAACAAAAAGACACGGTAAAAGTTAAATTATTTAACTTAGAGTTAAATCTAATTGATAAGGTTAAAATAATAACCTAAACTTGTCTAAATCCTATTGGTTGATAGGATTTAGACCCATCCCCACTTTAGCTTCGAAATAAGACCATTTGGAACCATTATAAACCGATTTTGACATTAATATAAAATAATATTTTGAGGTATTCCTAAGGTGCCCCTCTCCTCCCTTATAAAAGGACACCTCCTCCCCCTCCTCCTCACACCAATTTGAGCACTCAAGCTAGGCCAACCCCTGCCGAAATCTCTTCTCCACTTCCCTAGAAACATACTAGAGGTTCTGGTCTTCCTCAAAGACCAATTTTAGTGCCCTAAGAGGAGGTCTCAAAGAGGCGCTTCAAAGAAGAGGTAATTACCGTTACCAATTCTTTCATCCTTATTTCTTCTTCCACTTCTTCTTCTTAGGTTGTTTCATTATGAAGTAATAACATCAGTATCACTCATATACTGATATGTTATTATAAGTATGAAACAACCCTATTTCACCATCTATCCATCCTACGGAAAAAGAAATCACCACGCGTGCGTACGTACGGAATACCGTCTCCACGCCGTGGTGTAATCTATTTTCCACCACCACTTTACATGGATGGGTATAATGGTGTAAAGAATAACTATACATAGTTATTAAAACATCATATTGATTCTGATATATTGTATAATCCACTCCAATTCAGTTCAATATTTATGGAAATGATATCATCGCTTGTGCGTACGTACGGACTACCGTCTCCACGACGCGATGAGATTCATTCTCCATATTAACCATTTAAGAATGATCATAAAGTATATATAAGAAATAATAATGAAATATATGACATTATAAAGCTACTGGATTTATGTATATATATATATATATGTATGTCATCTACTTACTTCCATTTCAAGACAATAAGGAAAGTAAAACAGCGTTCATGCGTACGTACGGACAACCGTCTCCATGAACGGTGTTTTTCATTTTATTTATCTATATATTATATATATATATATACTGAATATATATGATATATAAATCATATTTTATATTCTGGAAGTAAGTAAATCATGATATAAGTAATAATAATGTCAAGAACAACAAGTCAAAACACCTACGATAAATGAAACGATTTTACCCAAAACGCTTCTTTAACATGGAATTTACAAAAGAACGGGTAATATAATGTCATAAGTGAACCATATATGATATCATAACAATGAATATGATTCTTTAATAAGTCAATGACATTATTTAAATCATTATACAGGCAGTTCGGACACATACGAAGCAAATCGGACCTAAGGTAAGGGAAATATCACAATCTCATTTTTATCCGAGATTGTTTATTCGTAAGTATTTACTGGGGTGTATTTTATCATCCACATCCATGTTTCATCAATATGTAATATTATTTCCATCCTTCTACAATATTTTATATCCAATTTTACCCTTCGGTAAGTTTTTTGTAAAAGATATGAAAGGAATCTTTTGTCGTTTTTCGTACGAGGTACTTTATGACTTTTCCGACAAAAGTACGAAGAATGTTTTTTTTACTTATACGACATGAATGGATTTTTAAAATATTATTTCCAAGAAACTTCCTTTACAAGTTTTCAAGTTTATTTTTAATCAACTTCTTTTATTTTAAAGTCGTATGACATGTTATGAAAGGAAAAATGTTTTTGAAGAAGAAAGGATATTTTCCTCAAGAATGAAGTTCAGGTATTTTATCAAAATTATTTTCCATCTAAGATAATAAAAGGGTTCTGTTTTTATCCCTATTATTACATGGATTTGATTATGTTGTGATGGAAACATTTTTATGAATTCCTTTATCTTATATGAATTGTTTTATGATGTCATGTTGTTTAAGAATCCCATTTTTATTACATGGGTTACGCTATGATGTATGGTTTATGATTATGTGGCACACATAAGAAAGGATTCATTATGAGATGGGTGGGACCTATATCTCCCTCCAATGCATTGGTTAAAGATTTTATATCTCATTAGATAGACATGGCTGGAATGGTAGGTTATACTGGTTCAGTGAAACAGGACTGAAACGAGGGTTACTCGATTCAGAAAGGGACTTTGTCCACTCAGATAGTCTTGGAAATGAGTCTTGACTAACAAGAAATGATTCTCTATGATTATGTGTGAATGCCATAAAGTTTCATGTTTTATGTTATGATTATTGTGATTTCATTTCACTACTATGATTTATCCCATGTTATGAAATTATGCTCTCTTTTGCAGGTTATGATTCCCAAAAGTTATGTTCTTATGAATATGATGTGATTGATTTTTCTTTTGTTTACCCTTACTGAGCATTTGAGCTCACCCTTTTATGTTTTCTTTTCCCCAGGATATAAAGAAAGTTTCTAGGTAAAAAAAAAGGGGAAGATCTTTATGGGAGATATTGAAGATCTTTCACCACGATTAGTAGATTACATTCCGAGTATCCAAAGACACTAAACTGTTACGATCCTTGTGTGTGTGTTTTTGTTATGTACTAAGTATTCCGCAAAAGTAATGTAATGTCCATGTACGTTAAGCTTTGGGTCTCTACAGTGACACTGTCTTTTTGGGGAGAGGTTCATAATATTATCTAACCATAGGGGTTTGAACTATATCTTTTCATAGATATACCTAAAAGTCCACAAATGGAGGTTATTGGAATATATATAGTAATTTCACTTGAACATCACCTACACCCTGGGGAATGATAATTTTTTTAGACACTCATTATAGGAACATACCATCGCATGTTGTTTTGAAATCGAAGGAAAAGAGGAACCTAGTGTGTCACAATGCTCTATTAAATCTGGTTGAGAATGAGGATGTTTCATCTATGGATATGACCTATGTTTAGTTATCATCATCTCTCCATGAATATATTTTCAAGAATTAGTATCATGATGATGATTTTGGTGGAATTTGGGAAACCATGTATGGTGTAAAGACCATTTCTAGTTGCTCCCTATCCTCGAATCATAATATCCATTTTAGGATTTAGTTTTTCATCCTAAAATCCACCAAGAGATTAATTTCATTTTACCATTATATTTCATCATGGAAAATTAATTTTAGAACTATAAAGATGTATTTTGACATGGGACTACATTTGTGTGGCTGCGTATAAACCATTAAATTTCATATTTTGTTTTCTAGATTTACACTTTCTAAAAGATATACAAAGAGAATTTGAAACCATCTTTCTTGAAGAATCCTCTACTAGTGCCAGTTTGGAAATGGGACAAGATATCCATGGAATTATTGTTAGATTATCCTAGAGATACCTATGAAAGAATGATATCAGGGTGGTGATTGATCAATATACAATTTCATCTCAAAATATTTAGATTAGGGTCTTTGTAATTTTGATGGTTTAGATAAGTTGTATGTGTTTGAAATTATGAGATTAGATGGGGTTTCTTCTGCCATTGATTCAAAAATGGATTATATATTTTCTTTGAGGTTTTAGAAGAGTATCTAAGAGGAAATATGGACTAAGGTTTTTGTATTAAAACATATAATTTTTAGAAATATAGTTTGACAGAGTATGATATTATTATTTTTAAGAACCTGCACTTTTCCTCTGTCTTAGATTTTATTGGATCTTGGAATAGCTGTAAAAGACAATATTATTTATCTTATAAAAATTTTAATTTGTCGTCGATAAAAATGTATCCTTTTGAGGATTTTACTGTTATCAGTGGAGACCAATTGGTTTCTTGTAAGGGTTGTGTGGATTTTATTTGTTGATCTAATGTTTGGTTTATAATACATCAATGAAGATTCAAGATATACCTTAGTTTTTGGTTATGGCTCTGATTTAGCAGAAATATTATATAGATTATTAGGGTAGTGCTTTGGATATTTCCTTAGGATACCATATTTTCATTATAATATCCACTTAGTTGTGTCACCATCATCTTTGGAAACAATTATTGTTAGATTTTAGGTATGTTAGACCATTTGGGATCACTAAGCAAGTGGGGATGGTTTCTGAATAGTTTTAATGTCGGATTCATTATAAAATAATTCATGATGTTTTCAACATATCACAACTCAATTAATACAATCTGTATCCCTCTCACATTCATATTTGTGAAGTGATCATATTAGAACCTAATAATTCTCTTAAAGAATATCCATAAGATTCCATTGACTTTCAAGTGAAAGTTTTTTGTTGGAAGTAAGTTATATTTGATATAGTGTTACAGAGGGATGTATTAGATTCTCATGAGAATTGAGATCATGATTCATTGATGAGGAAGCACTGGTCTCACCTCATTACCCATATTTATTCCTCTACATGACATTATAAGGATGGAAGGTCTTGTAGTGTAGATTTTCTTTTGACAAACTATTACCATTATTCAGGTATTTGTAAACACATTACATATTTTTTATCTTTATTTGGGTGTGTTTTAAGACTCCTATTGATGGAGAGAATTTTCTGGGAAAAAAGAAATGATTTCTAGAGATGTATTTTTATTTGAATTAATGTATTTTGTGCATTAATGTGTAATATATTAATGATATTATCCCCATGTTTGGAGAATGCATGAGGTGGTTTGGATTATTCTTGTAGCAATCTAATATTTATTATTTCTACTAAGAATTTATGCACCATATTATGCGAGTATAAAATCTGTTATTTTTTCATGGATTATAACATTATTTGAGTGCACACAATGAAATATTACACACCATGATATCATTACATTCCATTTAATGTTAAATGAACATGTTTTAATCAATAGATGATGATTTCTACGATGTATATAGACCCATTGGTTTAAATTGTATATAATGGGATTACAAACCATGTAAATAACATCAGTTTTGGATTTTTGGGTGTTGATATGATGTTATTATTTTTAATTGGGCTGAATCCATCCTTTCTCTCAAATTATAACTCCCCTTTTATTATTTTAGAGACCCACAACACTCATAGATCATTTCATTCAGTGATTGATCATTTTTTCACATATGGGGAATTTTATCATGTCAGTAATCCTTTTTTCTTATTTATTTTTTATAACTATAACACCATTATGTTTCATTATCCGATACGTATATTTGTGTTGGTAATTCTATTGATTCTTCTCTAGACACACTGTTCAATCTTGTTCTATAGAATGATCCTTTGTTTGTTTTTCTATAGTAGGTGTTCATTCTTGAGTGACATGTTTTCCCATATTATCTTCTAACCCCTTTTATGAATTTCAACTATCTTGAGATATGACAATTAATTCCATGTACCCCATTTTCTTTGTTGAATTATCACTGTTTTTTATTACCTTTGTGGGCTTGTCTGACCTGTAGTTTTTAGGTAGGTCAGTATGTCTCTAACATGTAATGATGAACCTCATTTCGTTCTTTTTATAAATTGTATTTAAAAATAAATTATAATGATTTAATGATGGTTTTGAGTGTTTATAATGGTATTTTTATAAAATATGGGTTTCCAATGGTTTTGATAAATAAAATTGAATTTTCAAAGCCTTGAGAAATGGTTTTAGGAAATTATTTTCAATAAATGGTTTGATGAAAATGTTTTCTTGAGATTTTTTAGGCAAATAAGGAATATCCGAACCCTTGGGTGTTTAGGTGGATGGGCTAGTAATATACCTCTCCCATTTTATTGGGATTTTCCCAAGGGGATGTCCTTTACTCCCTATGCCTTCTATTATTGAGTACTATTAGACTTATTAGTGGGTCACTTTTGGGTTATTCCTATTCTCTCTAGAGTCCATGTATATTCCAAGGGACTTTATGAATTTGACATTTTATTTTAACTATTATTTTATTAAATAGCATGTCACAATGTGATTATTTTGTGATAATATCCACACTTTATGTGAGTTGGGATGTTTTTTCTAATACTTATTATATTGTAGTTTAATTATTTTATGTGATATGTGATGCATGATTTGTATGATTTATATATAAACATTTGTGTATGGATATGAAATTATTTGATACAAATTTACCTTATTTATTTTGAAATGAGGAAAAGGGGGAACGAATTTTTTCTCCCATTAATCAAATGTAAAACATTTAATTTATTTCTTGCCTTCTTTTTTTCTAATATTTACCTTTATTGGATTTTTATTCAGAGACTTGAAGTGTAATAATTTTTTGGGATTATACTGGGCTTGTTAGATCCCACTATTCACAACCATTCAATTATTATTAGACCTTGCCTTGTCCTTCAATATAGAAAAATGATAGGTGCTATAGTAAGTCAGTGAAGTATTTTGTCTGCTGGACTTAGCAAGCTGTTGGTGAGATGTTGTGAGTTTTTTTGATTCCATCACATTGATTTTTTGGAGTAGTTGCTTTCATTTTTTTAATCCTCCACAATTGGATGTGTATCTTGGATTTTTTTAACCATTTTGTTTTTATTTCTTCCATTGTTCTATATATATTATGACATATATATTAATATTTTTCCATCTGTTGTTTATGTATGATTATTAATATATGACAGGTTTTCTACTACTTATTGGATGAAATCATTCCATCAATTTTTTTAATAACGCAATACCAGTCTACATCCCATGGGGATCAGGAACACCCTTCGTGCATGTGGAAATTTCACATGGATAAAGTTTTAGAGGGTACCTCGGTTAGATTTTTCATTGAAAAGATGATTCATTGCAAATTTTGTTTTGAAAAAAGTATCTATGGATAGAATTTTATTTGAAAATCATTTAGAAAAAGATAAAATTATTTTTGAATTTATTCTTACAAGAAATGATTATGGAATAAAAATGGATTTCCTAGAGGGGAAATGAAGTTCTATTTTCTTAAAAACAAATTCTCAATCATTTTGAATACCAGAAAGTAACAAATGGTACAATTATTTTTGAAATATAATGAAAAAACATTGTATTATATAATGAAATTATTTTATTTGACCATGATCAAATAAAATTACTCGATATAAATAAACTAATGAACTATCTCTACTAGAATGAGATTATGAAATAAACCATCATAATGATCATAACATTTATGTAAGAATTAATAAATGATTCAATTATTAATATCAGTTAGAAATAAAAATAAAACCAATGGAAATGAAAAATAATTTAATAAAAATTTATTATATACATAATCATATTATATTAATGATAATAACTATGTAATATAACCCAATGAATAGAAATTGGGTTATGAAATTCCATACCCCATGATAAATCTTATGTATAATCGCATTAGAAGAATTATTAAAATTTTAGGAATAAATTATGATGAATTGTTAATTACTTATTATATTACATGTCATATGACTATTATATACACTATATAAAATATTTTATGTGAATAAAATTTAATATTCCTCAGTAAACTAAAATTTAAATGAAATCAATTACCTCATGCTTCCTTTAGGATGAACAAGTTTTAATCTCCTGTATAGTGGTCTGGAAATTCTTATTGAATTATTAAAAAGAAATGTTAAAATTTAAAATATACTATATAATAATTTTGTAACATTTCATCACTCAATAATCAATAGACTATAATTATTTTCTTTACATTGAGTATTAATTGCCTGTTTTCCTCATTTTGTGTCCTGTCCTGAAAGATATGGTTCCAAAGAATATTATAGAGTTTTAAAGTATCTAGAATAGTAATAATTGAAAAATATTCATATTAAAACATGAATAACATTTTTAATACAAATGATGAATGATGGTTCTTATAAATGATGTACACTATTATCTTGGATAAGGTAGGTCGTATGTACGCACAAGTAATATTTACTTTTTCCAATGATAATCATAGAAAGAAGGATGTTAATAATTTATTTTTATAGAATGATAATAATGAAATATATATCATATTATTTCTTTAAATATTGTTATATATTTCTATAATTATGTTTGGTTATGAACAGGTAGTCACCTTGTTTCATAAAGGTTGTAGTCAACTCGTACGCGAACAATGGATTTATTTAACAGTTCAAAAAAATGTTATATTTTAATTTTAAAATAATAAATGTATCCTGAATAAAAAAATATTTCATGTATATCACATAAATTAATTAAATCTATCCAAATTATCTTCCATGTAATGAAATACTAAAATTGAATGACATCACTTCATAAGGCAGTAGTCTTCCTTACACATGAGTGACAACATAAAATTTACTACCGAATGAGAACTAAAAAAAGGTACATATGATATAACGACCCAAAAGTTATTATTATGTTATAAATATAATATATTTATATATATAGATCAATTATAATTACCAATTGTGAGAGTCTGGGATGGAAATTTTGATGACATTGGTCCATGAGCGCACATCTTCCTT
This sequence comes from Viscum album, assembly GCA_963277665.1. Taxonomy (NCBI): domain Eukaryota; kingdom Viridiplantae; phylum Streptophyta; class Magnoliopsida; order Santalales; family Viscaceae; genus Viscum; species Viscum album. Next base: position 1,225,504,660 of record OY728156.1, on the reverse strand, counting down.
AGTCATGAATGATAATTTCATTACCAATTTTATGGTAGTAGATATTGATGTAGGTAATAATCATAACAAAGAAAACCCTAAATATATATAAGATAATCTTTTTATTTTATCATCATGGTTTAATAATAATTTAAATATGTATATGAGGAAATAAAATATAAAATACTTTTTGAAAGTAGTTAACTATTCTTTGGGTATCCACCTTTGGTTTTCACCAAAATACATCCTTGGATGGATTAAATTCTAGAAAAGGATTATAGGATGAATGGAGGGAATTATTAAATTAATTTGGATTGTTATTTGATTAATATAAATTGATTTAATGTTTTGAAAGTACAGGAAAATTGATGACCTTTTATAGGTGAGGTGAGTGGAACACATGTAAATTTTTAAAAGAAAATGGTTTACCCAGGTTTCTTAATGGATAAAAGGGTTGTAAATAGAGTAATATCGAGAATTAGACAATATATGGATGAAATTTGGTATGATAATAGATTTGGACATTTTTAGGTTATTTTAACAGTTTTATTTCTTGTTTAACAATGGGTAAATCCTTCTTTACCTAAGCCATGATAAGTATTTTTTTTATTTTCACTATTCATTTTGGTCAAATATTTTGTTGAACTAATCAGAAAATATAAATTATGAACATTAAAAATATGGATTCCATTTTTCAAAATTCTATTGGCATAATATTTTATTTTTATATTAATACCAATATGAGAGGAGAAAGATAATTTTCAAGAGAAAATGTGAAAATGATTAAAATGTTTTTATAACTAAATTAATCATTAAAATGATTTTAATCAGTTGGATTATATTAATTGGTATAAAATTGAAATACTTTTAAATTAAAACCAATTTAACAAATATTTTATCCTTATAAATTATGTAAAAAACGTTGTATTCATATAAAATGATTTATTTATCACTCTTTATCAAGAAATATAAATTTTCGAAAAAATACAAACAAATTACCCTAAAATAAATATTGTATTAGGATTAATAATTGAATATTATTTTTTAGATTAAATTTTTTTAAAAAAATTTAATATTAATTGTATCTTAATTTAACAAAGTGCGACAAAACATTATTTCTTAAAAAAAGTGTTTTTTTGATAACATTTTTTATTATAAATGATTATTATTGTATGTATAATCAATAAATAACCATGATTTTCATAACATAGTTAGTAATATTTATAACCATTTTTCAAAATAATTGGAGATAACTATTAGAAAACAATTAATGTTATTTGGTAATACTCTGACTTTCTTGTTATGCAAGTTATTGAAGAAACTCATCATTGTGTGTTTCAAATGTTTTAGAAGAACTTAAATTCATTCTAAATTTTTTTTATTATAATGTATATGGGGTCATATTATCATATATGTTTTGCGGTTCATGTAATAGAGGATTTAAAATTTATTTTTATTCTTTTATAATATTGGGGGGTTAAAATTATAACATCTAAACTCCTATTTATAAAATATTAATTATTAAAATTTTCATTTACGTTGTTAATTGTTTCATTTTTCATGTGAAATTCAGTACGGTGGTATCAATATTTGTAATTAATCCATGTTTAAATCCAGTTAGGAATTATCATCATGATAATAAAATATTATATATTCATTATATATAAATTTATATTCATCAATTAATGATAGCGATAAAAATGAATTACATCGTTCATGGAGACGATAGGTTGTACGTATGCATGAATCCTGTTTTAGTTTTTCAAAAATTGAACGAAATAAATTTAACTAATAAATAACAACATAATTTTCATTATTATATAATATATATCACTTATATTCATTTAATCTATCCATGTTACAGTCCATGTAATTGATAAATGAAAAATGAAACATATCACTTTGTTATGGTGGTCGTGAAAAACTACACATAAAAACATTATATTTTTTTAATGGATTGGAAGTTAAGAATGAAGATATGATATTTTAATTACCTAATCATAATAATGTAATAAAATTTAAAAAATAATCATCAAATTCCACATTATAACTATATATTAAAATGTCTATTAAAAATTCATTACATTGTCATGTGGATACAATAATATTTATGTGTGCATAAGCGATGTTTTTATTTTTCATAGGATGAAAATGTTGTAGAAAATGGATTTTTCATAATAATAATGAAATAAAATTTTATTTATGATACATTATTTATTATTTTAGGTTGTCTGAATTGTATTTATATAATGTATGTGGGGAAATTAATATTAATGAGAGGGTAGAGATGATTACCTATTCTTCTGTGATCTTCCTATATATCTCTAATTAAGGGGCCTCAGGTTGGAAATTTGGAAATATCAATACCTATAGAACATAAGTAGGTATGTTTATAAAATAATTTTTTTTGGTTTTTAGAACAATATTATAAAAACATGGTTTGAAGAAATGGAAAAAGGATTTTCCTTTTATATGGGAGAGAACAGAAACCATTCAAATCACAAAATTATTGACGTTTTATTTAGTAATTGTGATTAAAAACACTTAAAATTGTAAATATATTATAATAAAAATAGTATGAGGTTGAAATACCATACAAAAATTAAATTGATACTGGGATGGTGTAATTTTGAACAATTTATTTTAGTTTAACCTCCTAGTTAAACAATTTTAATCTTAACAATATTATGGAATTTTTTAATTTTTAAGGGTTATAATTTTGAATAGAAGTTAAAAATAATCTCTTAAATGGTAGTGGGATAAAAATTTAGATCATTTACCTACCTAAATAACCTCAAAATTTATTCTTACGACATTTGAATAATTTAATATAATGTTATAATTATTAAATAAATTTAATTCTTTTTAACAACTATAAGCATAATATGACATTATAAACCACATCATAGAAATGGAATTGAAATTTTAACATTTAAAAAATATAATATTTTATATTAAACTATAAATTTTTTGTAACACAATTTTTCACCCAAATTGAATTACATTATATATTTTTAAAAACAATTATTTTATTTTTCTATTTATTTAAAAAATACTATATTAGTGTTGCGTTAGCAATTAATATAATTTTTCAATTAAAAATTTATTAATAATTTAATCTGATAAAAATTTATTATATATTTCAAAAAAACATTTAGAACTAGACTTTCCCTCTTTTTAGTATTAGTAAAAACATTGGAGTTATTAATCTAATGAGAGTGACATATTGTATTTATTCATTTGATTATTTAATATAATGGTCACAATAAAACAAATTGCACCACCTAGTAATCTATTTTCACATTTAAACCAGCCTTTTTAACTCAACTCATCTTATAGGTAAAATTAATGTTTTATATTAATTTTAAACTCATATTTAAATGTATTATCCCTATTTTTCTGGTTTTATCTTCAACAAGGTGATAATAATTTACTATTATTACACTTAATAATGAGAAAAAATTAATGGGTAAAATTTTCCAAATTTTTTCCAATTAATTTAATATATGATATCCAGTTTACTGATAAAATTCATATAAGTGGACTAAATAAATTGAAAATAAAATTGTAAACATAAATGAAAAAATTGTTTTTTAAATTAATTTTTATGTATTAAAATGTTTTTTATAAAAAATTAATCCATAAAATTGATTCCAATGATATTAATTTCATTGATAATAATATTAAATAAATAATATATCTTTTAACCTATTTCCAAACAAAATGATACTTTCTAAATTCTTGAAATAAAGATACAATTTTCTAAACAAACTAGTAATTTTAACTATTCACTATAAAATCAAACTCTTCAATAAATAATGAAAAATTTTACCCAATATAATATTTATATTATAATTAAAGAATAATATTATATTTATCAAATAGAATTTATATAATTTTAAAAAATTAGTTATAACATTCATTGAATAAAAAAATTATGAATTTTATTTGAGAAATAAAATCACTCAAACATATTTTTTGTGATTTCATACTATGAATTTATCAAAAAAAATTTATGGATTATTTCATTTATATTAATTAGAAAAACATATTCATACATAAAAATTCATAAACAGTTTATAACTTTTATAAAATATTAATATTTTAGTGTTTGTTAAAGCTCTGGGATGTATGTTTTATGAGGTATGAAACATAATTTTATTTTCAAATCACGGGGTGTTACACAATATTCCTAAAAATATGTTTTGTGTGAATAGTTTTTGGGATATTTTGAATACATGGTATGGATTGAATAATTTCACAAAAATTTGGAAAAAATTCATTAGTTCATATTGATATGGTTATTGTTAGTTAATGTTATCCCAAAATTATTTATTTTTATATAAAAAATATTTTCTAAGATTGTATTTAATTAATTAATTAGTTTTATTCTGGTAATTTTATTATCATATAATCTAAAATTGGTATGAAATCTAGAATGTAATGTAGACGTTTACAAGCTCCTAATATGGGAGAACCTATCTAGGGCACTATAATAGGTTATCTAATTTGTTATATGGGAAACATAATTATATCATTTACATAAAATTGATCAATTTAAACCATTTTACAAACTATCCATGTATTGTAGAAATGTAAAGAGAAATGGAAATCAATCATCTAATAGAGGTATTATTCCGAACTTATGCATGGTTAATAATTTTTGTTCATATAATACGATAAATGAATAATATCTTATATAATTTTAGAATCTAAAATATGTTATAAATATTATACATATTTATTAAATTTAATATTAGGACCATTCATTTATGGTGTTTAAAGAAAAAATATTAAATTCAGTGGACGCAGTACTTTGTGAACAAACAACTCAGTATTAAGAACTTTTATTAGAGAGAGGGGCCAGGACCCAAAATAGTCCTGAGGGCATAAAATATTAAACCCTATGAAATCATTCGATAGAATTTTTTTTCATTTGGGATAAAGGGATGGATGTATAATTATTGAAAATATTTATAATAACATAATATTATAATAATGATACCAATTTTTATGTTGTTGAGGCATTGAAAATGAATTTTGTTAAAGATGAAACTCACATAAGGACATACAGTAGACGAAGAAGTGGATAGAATTATATACAACAAAACTTGGGTTATCAAATTAATTAAGGGGGATAAGCCGTTGATGGGTGGTATTTTGAAAAGGAAAGTACCTCCTTCAGATATCTATAAGTGGTGATGAGGGGTTTTGGTATATTTTAGGAAAAAATAATTTGTTCTGTTTTATGGAATTGTGAGGAGGGAATATACCCATTTATAACAAAAAATGGTCAACATTTTTGTTTGTACTCAATTATATTAAAAAATGGAAGTCTCTATCAAGGGAATGTGATCCAAAATTGAGAAATAATAGAGTGGGAAAGTGATAATGTTGTTACCCAATTAAAATACTCAATTAAAATAATGTTTTATAATTTTTTTACTTTCCCATTTAGGTTATTCATTTTCTCCATTTTTATTTTTACTAATTTATGTAATTTTATACCTTGGTAATTTATAAATTTTCCCAATAAAATACAAAAACTTTTATAATTTGGATATAATTTTTCTGTATTTTAAAAAATTATTATTATTAAATTTCTAAAAAGGTGTCAGAAAAATTTAAATGTTCTAAATGGGTAATGTATTGAAAACATTATTTTTGAACAAATATAAAATATGTTATAAAATATAAAATATGGATTTACAAATTAATACCATTAATTAAAATATTATAATGTCTTTAATTATATATAATTTTTTTATATTAACTATAATTTTTTATCTAAATAACATATAACTCCATTGTTAACTTGTTATTCATATAATACATATATTTTTTTTATTAAATCATAACAAATATTTCTCTTTGAAATAAAATTACTATTTTTGGAAGACACATATCTATTTATAATGTTAATTGATAACAAATTTCTTTTTAAAAAGAATAAAAATGCATGATTAATATATATAGAAATATTTTTTTATATGTTGATACTGTGTAACTTTATACTTATATAATCCATTTTTATCTCAATATAATACCTAATAATCATGCATTCTATGGTTCTATTCTTAGATGGTGGCTCAATTAGCATGGATATTGGTAAATATGCACTATCATGCACATTTATCTTTATATAGTTTTTATTAAATTGAAATTGTTCATGATTTCTTAGGACTAATCAAGTGAAAATCAAATTGAAGTTCTCTCCCTTTTGAGATCATATAAATGGTATTTAAATGGATGGATTCAGTAACTAGTTCTTATTTATACTAGTTGTAATTATTGATTTTGTGTCATGGTTACTTTAGTTAATACCATATAATTTAAGAACAATATGATTAAAATTAATTTTTTTTCAGCATATCATGGTTTATTTTTAATTTTTTTTATAAACACACTATTAACATAACATTTGTATATAGATAAAATATAGTGAAATCACGGGTCATTAAAAATATATCTTGTAATATAAATTTCCTAGATTATATTTTTATGGGAATTTATTATATATGTTTTTTATGGTTTACCAGACATTAAATACATTGGGTAGTGTAATAATCTAAATTAGTACATCTTGAGTATAGATGGTGTGTTATATTGGGAATACTACCCAATTACACCGAGTGAGGTAGTGGTATTTATTAGTAAACTTATAAGACATGATAACTATGAGAATTTTTAGGATTGTGTATGTTGGTTATTATTTATTAGGTGAGGCTTAATTTTCGTAGACTCATACATTTAATCCCATGATGATATATTGTAACTACTTGATATTTGTTTCTATTTATCACCCATTTAATTATTTTGATATTAATGTTACATTTTCTAAGTCACCGTAATTCTTAATTTATCACTACCTTATTCATTTTATTTTTAGAACATGACTTTTTTTAAGGAATCCAATGATTTATTTGAATCATTTTAAATGAATGGAATTTCCAATTTTTTCTAAATTAGAAATAATTGGATTCATTATAGAAGACATTATGAATATTCATCACGGTATACTAATAGAATTTTACTTACACCTAGCATTCTCTCATGGTTTCTATAAAGAGTTTTTCAGTCTTCATATTAGAAAACAAAATACTTTCTTGTAGTTTTTTTATCATTATAACAAACGTCATCCCCCCTTGGTATAGTGGGGGTGACGAATGTATGTCATAATGAGTTTTGGCTTCTCTAGAGAATATATGATCCTAAATTTCATTTCTAATATTTCGTATCGACCTACACAACCATGATGGTTTTTCTATTTATTTTTATTTTGGATGTTTGAAATTACTTTTTTTTACATTCATGATATGAGGGTTATATTTAACATATACATAGAGGTATGTTATATAATGTTTGAATAATTTTATATTTAGAAATATGTTAATTTTGTGGATGAGAATCCTATGTATGGATGGGTAATTCCAGATTCTCTAATAGAATACCAGTATTTTAAATTATATTTTAATGGTGAAACCATTCCTATTATACTTATGTTAATGCCCTATGGATTTTTTTCTCAACCCATAGTGATAAAAATTGAACATCATCCTTTGAAGAGATCGGGATTCAGTGGCCTGTTAGGTCAAGCTAGGATAGATCATTTCAATATCAGTCATATAATGAATGGAGAGACCAACGGAAGATGATTTTTTCCCATGCCAATCCAAAAAGTCCAATGATGATATATTTTCTTCTGATCATTTAGATGATGGATGTTCCAAGGTATCGAATCATGTGTTTACTGGATCTAGGTGCAAATCCTTTTTTATTTTTTATTTTAAAAAATATTTCAGTTGCTAGAAATATTTATATATATTAATAATACTCTTTGGAAGGTATTTATATATATATATTTTTGAAAAATCATTTTATTGTTTCATTTTTATTTTTATAATCCCAATTTCATTAATTACATTATTAATGTGTTAACATTTGAGTTATTTAATTTACACTACAGTTTTCTGATTTTTTATGTCTATTATTTATAATTTATCAATTAAATAATATTTATTTATATAGTGGGAAAAATTATTTTGTTTATTTAAAATTTAGTCCCCCATATTAATGTATCTATATCATGGTAAATATAAAAATGTTAACAAAATAAGAATATATAAATTAATAATACATCTCTATAAAGACTCCTGCAACATATAACCCTTTTTCGCTATATAGAGCTCATAAGTATCTCCCACAAGAAGTAGTGAGCTCTCTTGTTTTTGAAATAATATTGTTAGGTGATCGCATTACCTCCTTATTATAGGAATGGTGGTAAGTATAATTTTTGAAAAACTCCAACCTATATACACCTGCACTAACTAATACCCTGAATATTTCCCATGTAAACCACTAAAAAACTATTTACAATACTGATGCCACAGATTACGTTATTTTTTTTGATAGATTAGATGTATATATGCACCATCTAGTGAATATCGAATGTATAAAATATCTATATAATTTTCCCATTTTGTGCTCTAACAACATTAATAAAATATTTAACAATTTTATTTTTTTGGGTAATTCATGGTGGTGTGCGATCACTTTACTATGTCACATAAATTTAGTTAAAATATATTCTTATTTGAGTATACATTGAATTCATTATTAAACGATTTAAAACATATTTTTGGATTTTAATTTAAATTTTTTTATTCCTATAAATATGTTTTTTGTTATCATGTTTTTAACTTTTTTCTTAAAATTTATTACACATTGTATTTTTATCTATTTATTAATTTTTAAATATTTTAAATATAGTCTGAAACTTTTTTAAAGATCTATTATTTAACATGTATGTTAATGTTGTTTTGGTTGCATTGATTATGTAATAAAACATAATAAACATTGGAATATGAAATAAAAAACAAGCATTATTATTTGGAAGTCTATAGAATTTGTTTATTTTTTAATTATTTAATTTATAAATATTAATTATTTTAATTTAATTTTTTAAATTTCTTGGTTAATTAATGAATCACTTTTTATTTATTTTAAAATTTAATGATGGGAGAAAAATATATAATGTGACTCTCTATAAATATTCGATCTTTTTTACATTTTACATATATATTAATCAACATATATATATAATTTTATTTAAGATAAATATATAATTTTTATATTAAAAAAATTAACAATATCAACAATAAATAATTATTATAAAATTACTATATTGAAAATAGTAAATATGTAATTTTTATTGGTGTTTCCTTCTTTTCAAAAAAATAATACAAAATAATTTTCCTATAAACCTAATTTAGAGGAGCCATATTGTCCTATTGATTATATTTTTATATTTTTTTAATGTTTAGTAATGTCTGTGTATTAAAATGAATATATAATAATTTTTCATTATGATTATTATTTTTATTATGTAATTGAATGAATTTTTTTTCATAAACATTAAGAATAATTTTAATACAGGTTATACCAAAATCATATATAACAATTGAAAGTAATGATAAAAAATGTTATATAGCACAGAAAGGTAATAAATTTTATTTATTAATTATTATTATTTGAATAAATAATTTTATATTTTCAATTTATTTTCTTATATTCAAATATTTAGTGTAATTAATTTATCACACTCTCAATTTTATGTGTATATTTCGTATTTGTAGAAAAAAATTATATTGTTATAAATAATTAAAATATTTTTATTGATATACGAAATAAAATTTATATTTAAATTATTTAATGGATTATGTAGTTTATTATGTTCAGTATTGAATTTTTAATTTAATGTATCAATTTTCCATATAGAAAACATGAAATTTATTATAATTTAAAATGAAATATTATAAGATATTTATTATTTATAATCAATTTTTATTATATAATTAATATAGGATGGATTATCTTTTCTTATATTTTTTTAGAAACTATTCAAAAAAATTGTGATATATGTGGATCCTTTAATGAAAAAAATAATGGGGCCCCATGGCATATAAAGGGTGTAGTTAACATTGCTTGAGTTTTTTAGATCATCCCATAAGACGTGGAATATCTTCCTTATCCAAATGGTTGATATTGTCGGTGCATCATCTGAAAGAAATTATTTCTAAATAGTGTGTGTTATTTTCATAACTTTATTTTAAATGGTTTCTCAAAACATAAATGGGATATATTAATAAAATATTTTTTTCTTTTAAATGAGATTATATGAAGGTTTTTTATTGAAAAAAATAATATATTTTATATTATTTATAAGGGGAGTTATCCCTAATATGGTTCCGATGGAGAATAGTTACAATTCATAATAATTATCAGGTATTAAAATTATATGATGTGTGGAAAATTTTAAAAAATGTTTCATATATAATAGATTTTTCAAACGTGATGGGGCTAAAGTAATTAAATTAAATATCCTTTTATATGTTGTTATAGTTATTAAAGATGATATTTTATATTAGTTTACTGATTCATCAATCATACTAACATGAAAGCATGTTGACTGAGAACGTAGGTTTACAAATGACACTAAAAATGCATGTCCAAAAAAATGTATGATTTATACAGAAAATTCATTTACTACATAATATAGTATTATTTTTAAAATTTCTCTATATGTGATTATAAATAAGTTATATAGAGTTATCAAATTTCACTAGGTAGTTTTCAGAACCATAGAAAGTAAATTATGGGGAAGGTTATGTGTTAATTTCCCTTTAAATCCATGATTGAGAATACAAATTTTTTATTAAAAAATTACATTAGTTATATGGATAGAATAAATACATGCATTTTAATAATTTACAACCCCCCATACCCACCGCAACCCCTCTTTCAAGCCATATAACTCATTTTTATTGAATTATTATGATCAATGAAATTCATAATTTTGATACGACAATCATAATACTTAAATCAAAATACATGATGATAGTTTTAGACCATTTTATACAATATTTTGTGTAAACCGTTGAAGATATATCATAGTATTGGTTCAATGAAACCTTCCTTTTGTAGCTATATATGAATCATTCAATTTTATTACTTTCCACTCAGATAAGTATAAATCGAGGAACTAAGGATATAACTGATGATTATTTTCAATCATTAATGAATAAAATGAATGAACTTTAGATTAACATTGTAATATATGGTCAATTAATAATTAGTTAAATTTTAACGAATTGAATTTCATTATTTTGTGTAATTAAATAAATCTTTTTTATGTGAATTTATTTAGCTGGAGTAGTAAAGGTTAATTGTATTTTCTTTATTACAAAAAAATTAAAATTTCTGATATGGATTAAGATTAATTAATTGTATCAATATATTATTAACATATGTTTCTACAAAAAATTTAAAGATCTATAAGTGATATAGGTTCATTTCATGGTTATATAGAAAATATAACAATATTTATTATCACGAAATATGTTCTATCTTTAAAATAACTCATGAAATAAAAAATTTAAATTAAATACCTTTATGGATTTTTTGTACTATAAAGTACATTATATTTTATTTATACATATATAGTGAAGTCATAATTAGAATAAAATATGCATTTTCTTTAGTTTTCCATAAAAAATTTATATTACTTTAAAAATGAATTTTGATTCTATAAACATTGTGAAAAAAATGTATGATAATAAATTGTGTACCATTTTGGGTGTTAAGGGAAAATTGTTAACAATTTTGTGCATTTTAGGCCTCTACCTTTATCATGGCCTCCTTAATTACCATGAATTACCTTGATCATATAATTTTTCCACTATGAAAGTACTATTATATGAGACAATATATCAAAAATTAAATTTCATAGGGAGATGTTTCAACAATAGCGGGTCAAGATCATAGATACTCAAAATAAAATTATCAAATAATGTGTAGATATTTAAATTTTTGATGATTTTTCCACCGTTGAAATCATTTTCTAGGTAACTGCTAAATTAACATAATTATGGAAAACAGAATGTATAATTAGAAAACTCGATAATGATTATGATAAGTGAATCTATATTTGAGAGTTAAAAATGTAGAGATATCAAAAGAAATAAAATTAGAAGAAACAATGATGAGTTTAGAAAGTGGATTTTTTGAGATATAAATTTCAAGAATAAAAACTAGTTATACTATTATGTATTATATTCTCATAATTTTAATGGTTTATCATTGTGTTATTCATAAGGATGCATAATGATAACTCATGGAGTTTTGTGATACACACACCATTGACCAGATGAGTTGGTAATGGGGGTGGCAGTCAGTCATGGATCAAACCTTAGTGAATGATCATCTATAAGTTTTATAAAGTAGATAATGTACTTGTATATATTATACCCTACTATATAAATGGTGTGAAATTTTATCGAGATATATAAAACAAATTTCCCCATTTAAACATTATACTAATTATTTTTATAATTTTTTAAAAACATTTAACAAACGAAGTCAGACATTTTCTAAACCATATATGCACATCTATATTTTGTTATTAGTTTTTTTATTTATTTCAATTAGATTTTATTTTCTATTCTATATGTTAGTTTTTTGTTTGTTGTTGGGATAATTTTTTTCAATATCTAGAAACATGGTAAATGTATCTTCATTTAATTTCATATGTTTCTGAACTTTTTTATTCACTTAGGGCATCTAAAAACTTCTTCTTGATAAGAGGTTCATGATATAATAAGTGGTATCTGATCTAGGTTGTAGATATGGATTTGATTTACATTTAAAAAAATTCCTAATTATTTTTCAACATTATTATTATAACCTCATTCATGTTTGATAATTTTTGTAATTGTTTCTTAATGTATCATTTTTTTGTTTTAGTGGGAGTACATTGAATAATAAAGGATAAAATTGGATGAGGGTGAGTTCGAGGTTGATATGATTGATGTGACAGATTTTTCATCAAAGTAGATAAAGATAGAGGATTTTCTATATATGAAATACCAAGGCCTTTCACTAACTAGAACCAAATAATAGTGACAGAGAATGAATAATGGGAAAGGCTATATAAGAAAGCCTTATAGTTGATCCTGGGGTGATTAGCCAAAAATGTGGCATATAAAATCCATGAGTTGAAGAATAGTTTAAAAATTTTGAATACTCTTGTTGATATGTATGTGATGCCTACTACCATAAAAAATGGTTTTCTATTGTAATAATAACATGACACCATAATGTATGGGAGATAATTGATGTATGATCATATAAAAGACTTCATTATGATCTTATGTATTTTGAATTCAGTAAACGTAAATTTTTTGGATTATGGTGGATAGTTTCCATGCTTTCATAACTCCTAGAATCATGGGATATAATGGTTAAAATATATATAATATCATGGAATGACATAGTCTTTGGGTTGGTAGATATTTGAAATTTATTTCGGAATATATATATTTAGTTAATAGATATCAATGTGTATACCAAAAATTCTTATATTGTTCAATATAGAAGATGCTAAACTATATTGAACATTTATAAGAATGAAAAATTAAAAATAAGTAGCAGCTAAATTATCTCAGATGAAGGGTGTCCTTTATTTTGGAATTACATTAAAATATATCATATGAATAATTTGTATAGTGAGGCGAGAGTAAACTCCCAAGGATATTATTTTAGAAGTTAATCAAAATTCCAATTTATTAATATGTGATTGGTCAATTGCATAGTGTCTCTAGACTCCTTAATTATTGTATTATAGGAACTAGGAATTATTTTCTCAATGCATTTGAGAGTTTGAAATTGGGAGTTAGTACTTCTAGAATAATTGGAAAGGTTTATTAAATAATCATTAAAGTTTTAAAGTGTGATGTTTCTGTATATGTGCATGATAAAAAACATCATAAATTCTAATGAGTTTGACGTATACCAAGTTCAATGAAGAATTTTATTTTGTACGGATATTTGTATGATGTGGGTTTCATTATAACATTTGAGGGTTGACAATGTAATACTATATGTTGACCCATAGTGGTGAAAAAATAGTGAAAGATGGATTATTATACCATATGGGAGTGTCATAAATATAAATGAATAGTATAATATAAACATTGTTAATGTTGGGAAATAAAAATCATTGTGAATTAATTGAGAAAGGGATGAAATTCCTTACATACAATGGAGTCATGGAGAACTAAAGGATGCAGTACGTAACATTGGAAGAATAAATTCTTGATAAGATGCAAAAGGTGTTGTTCTAAAAAAAGGGAATAGTTCCCAATGAATAGGAATTATAGAGGGATTCTAATAATGAATGGGGTGATTCTCAAATTAAAATTCACAGATGCTCATTATAGAATGTTAACATTTTCAATGACGAAATGTATATTTTTTTTGTATTTTTTCTCAACTACAAGTCTAAATATTATTGAATCATTAGTATATGACGATTTAATAAGGAAAGGTAGACAATAATTTATCATAATTTTTTTGGTCAAATAATGATGGGGAATATGAAAGTATGTAATTATATAGGCTCTAATTGTGGGGTGGAATATTAATTGATAATACCATATTAATAACTATGGGAAAAAAACATTTCCACATAGATTATGGATCTATAATTAGTTGAGATGTAAAAAATAATGCATATACAAGCTGGGCTCCCACGTGATTTTTAGGATGAGTACATGAATTGTGTTTTCCACCAGTTGAACATAATAATTTTATCCCCATCGTGGTATAAATTTTAAAAATAAAATTTCTCTTCAAAGAGAATTTAGGTTTCCTATATCAAACTATCAGTTTCAATCTACTGTATGTGCTTTGATTCTAAATAACAGGACATATTAGTAGTTATACCTTGAGTGAGTTTCCAAATTGGGTATGGTGATGGAAACCTTTTTTATTAACTCTACCAAAATAATTTTTCGATTTCTTTTAGATATTGGAATTTTATAATCAGTTAATGTGTTTTATGAAAAGATCAAAACCAAAATGAAGATATTGATTAAATCATATAATCTTCTGAAATCAATGATTGTCTAAATGAAACTATTAAGGTTATATATTTTAAAAAAATTATAGCGTTTGAAAGTTTTAGAAAGAATATAATATATGAATTGTTGAAGAAATGTTATGATTGTGTATAGAGGGATAAAATTTCTAAAAAAAATGGGGAATGTAAAACCTCAGGGTTGATATCTCAAAGGTTATCTTATATATGTAGAGGTTCAAAATTTAATTTCTCTATAAAATTAATTGTAATGATATATTAGGATTCTGTTCTAGGTACAATGATATATATATTACTTGCATGATGAGCTTCTAATAAATGAATGATATCTTAAATTTATGAAATATATTGATAGTATGGGTGACTCGAGTTAGGGTATTTTTCCATAGACGATGAAATTGAAATCCATACAAGATTTTGGAACATGGTTTTCAATAGAACAACCCTAGGAGAGGGGGTATTTTAAAAATGTGGTTTTATTTTATGATGGAAGAAACTATCATTGATAAACCAATAGAACACAAATCTATTCATATTTATTTTAAATAAAAAAGGTGTATATTTTTTGAGACATTTTCTCTAGTTTATACATACACTACAATTAGAATAGTAATTGGAATAGTAAAATGGATGATTCACATGTATATTAGTTAGATATCAAAACAAAATTTCTTTACATATATTTGGATAATTTTATTTACAAGGTAAATCCAAAGTATTTATTTCATTAATAAAATAATGGACTTGTTTTCCTTGTAAAATAGAACCTATTTGGGTTGAAGAAAGCACGAATCTAGTTTAACCGGAAGATCAATTACTTTTTATAAGAAAAAAAATACATAGTTAATAATGAATACCATTTTTACTTCTATATAGTGAATGGTTTGAGAATTTTTATCATTTCACTTATTTATATAGATGACATCTTTACTCTCAAACTAATAATGTAAAAAATTAGTGAACCATGTGATGAATGTTATTGATTTTTTGATATTATGAATCCTAATCCTACAAAATGGATTTGGGGGTTATGTATTGTATGTGAATAAAATTATGAAACAGTGTTCCTACATTAATATGATAGCATATCGAAGGTGGTGGAACAATTTGGGATGATTGAGTCAAAATCGATTACCACTCTCTTCGATAAACACATTAATCTATTAAAGGAGAAGGCCACTATAATAGATGCAGAGTTTGAATAAAAGGAACAAGTTCAATTTTCAACGGTATTCAATGTTATCTTTATTCCATTTTTGTTTTCTGTTAGATATTTAACTTGAACTGGGAGTTGTTAATAGGTTCACAGATATTACAATAAGATAAATATATTAAGAATTCTTATGGATCCTATGATGTATAAAATGTTACGAATGTTCTTAACTCAATTTTATAATTGAAACCCCACTTTATATATTTGTAGAATTGAAATTTTGGGGATATTTACACGCATAATGGGGCACTTATTGCATTGTGATAACTTAGGGAGACAAAATTTTGAGATTTACGTTGAGTATTTATTAAATATATTAACTATTCATAATGGATGTAGATATATTTCACAAATGGAATTCGGAAATGAAATTATTTGGATGGATTTTCTTTTATAGTTTATATAAATAAGAAAAGAAGATGGGATTCATTTTTGAGATTAAAAAAGAGTGTCCAACATAGCCAACAATTAGATGGTTCATTCCATCACAAAGTTAATCAGATGAAATATCCCTTTAGTAGAATTATTTTAGAGGAAAAACTCATTAGGACTTAAATGATGGATAGATATTGAAATAAAATAGAAATTATGATCATAGTAATTGTATAGGATATATTGGGTTATTAATGTAACTTAATTAGTCTATGATAACAAGAATCATTCTGGGGGAACCGTGGAACTATGATAGAAGTGTGATGGAAAAATGGATTTTTTTTATACAGATATAGTACTTGGAAAAATAGACTAAGATTGATTTAGTTTTGGAATATTGAAACTTTTTGGATAGCGTGGAAACCATTTTTGGAAAATTGTTTCTATAAAATGAAGTAGTGAGTACAAAATTCTGATATCGAAATAAACAAAGGATTTAAGAGGGTTGCAATCAAATTCAATAAAATTAATTAGTTATAAGTAAAGGAAATATAAAAAGAGTAATTAATATACATTAAACCAAAAGTAATAATAATGTGTATCCAATTAATAAGTGTTAAAAATCTATGGAATTCAGTCAGAATCATTTTCGATGTTAAGTCATATGTTCTCCATATTTATGAGGTTTTTTAAGGGTTATTAATATGGATTTATAAGGAGAAATAACGGATTTTCATATTGCACACATTGTTTACCCTAGGATTTATTAATGATTTCAAACGCAGTTAGTGAAAAATAATTGCGGGATGATCATTTGTGTCATTAAAAATGTAGTGGATCTAGTTTCACTGATTAGAGACTACTACAAGTGTAGCGGTGATATTTTATTAAAAAAACTATAAAAAAATTTTCAATATTTTTATATTTTTTCACTTCTTTAATAAAATCTTTAAAGCCATCCCCAATGTAGTTGTTCATTTTTTGAACCACATAAATAAATATTTTGTTCTTTTCATTCATCATTTTATCATCATATTCAGGTGTATTTATTTGGTGTGTTTATGATTTTTTTGTTTTTTGGATGCTATGATGTTTCTTCATTGTTTTTTCCTCATCATTTATTTAGATTCAATTAATTTTGACATTATCATACTTTTTCAACTTTTAGATGATTTTCGAGGTTTCTTTTAAATCAGTTGTTTTAGACCAGAAAAATTTATGGGGAAGGGGGATATGTTACCCAACAGGAACTTGAATCTATTGAAAATACCTATAAGAATAAAAAATGGATGATCAATATTTTAACTAGTCGAATAATTAAGAAGGATCATGGGGTTTCAAGATAAAATTACAAGAGTAATTATACATTCATTCATTTGTTTTGAGGGTATAATGGGGGGGTTGATATATTTTAAAAATAGAAATATAATAGTATGAACTTGTTTATTCTATAGTTAAAAAATTATATTCCAGGCTTTTTAATAATTTTTTAAATGAAAAAATCATTCTGAGATAATGATCCAGCCTGTTTTTAAAATTATGATCCCACTATCTTCTTTTTATGAAAAATAACCCACCACCTATGAAATTGATGTCTCTAACTTTTATATGGATGATTTCATGGTATAATTATCTTTAAATTATTATAACATCATGGAATAATCATTTTAAATAATGTTTTACTTAATCAGATAAACCGGTGGCTCAAATTCTATTTCTATGAATGGTTATTTTTCCATACTATGTAATTTCATGATTAATCTATGAAATTTTTTACTCATTATATGGGTCTTATCTCTTGAAATTACTCCCCCAATTCCTCACAGCGGGTCATGAGAAATTAGGTTATTGGTAATTTAAGCATGTTCTGAAAAATATCACTCATATCATCTCCGTGATTCATTTTCATGACAATATAGTCAATATCACTAGCCAACATAAAAATATTTATCATGAAATGTGATAATTCAATAGAAGAAAATTTGTATCATTAAATACAGAACATACATTACAGTAACTTTTTGTAAATTGGATAATGTGGGAATTTCAGTGGATATTCTCTGAATAATGGAAATGACCAACTTCTTATTGAAACTATTTGGATAGCCTTTTCTGTAAAAGAATCTCTCTCCTCAGGTGCACCCACACTATGTCACTTGGATGGAGAACTAAATTCCGTTGACCATTACCTGAATATTTCGACTAAAGTTCATTCTTATACTTAATTTTTTATTTAACTTTATCATAACTACCCTTAAAACATTATCTTTTTTACTATTTTGAATAATAAACTCAATAGTATACAAAAAAAATATTAGCTAGAGTTAGCAGAATGAAGCTATATAAAACAACAAAATGTGTAGAATTAGTAGTGGATAGAACCTCCTGGTTATATAAAAACCTAATGTGATAGAATCAGTTTACCAAATGATATTAATTTTTTATATGAATGAAATGAAACTAATTTTATTATTTTTTGTCAACAACGTCATTTTGACTATAATTTTTTTTATTGTATGGTCAATGTAAATAAAAGGTAACTTCTATATGTATTCTTTAATTCCCCTAGAGACTATGGTTTTTGACATCCCTATCACCGTCATTTTTTTTTAACTGTGGAATCCTAGATAAGTACCTGAAAAAAAATGATGTGATTTGAATAATTGGAATAATGAATTTATTAAAAACAACCCCATTTATTATTATAGAGTCATTTCATTGATCCTCGCATACCTTATAAAATTCATGATGAATTTATAAAGGAAGTTGGTTAACTTATATTTGATTATAGTGAATGAATATTCATAATCATTTCCACACTTAAATCGCAATCCTTTCTTGAAAAATTCATAAAATGATACCACAATGGTTGAAATATCCCTCATAAACCTTCAAAAGTCACTTAAAAGACCATATAATACTCTTATGTCATAAGTATTATTTAGTTTTGTCAAGTAATAAATTACATTCATCATCTCTTTGTAGACTCTCGTGCAATTAGTTCCTATAGGAAAACAAAGAAAAAATATAATTTCAATAAAATAATATTTTCAAAATCATACGAACAACCTATTTTTCTTATGAGTATAAAAAAAAGTATTTCAATATCCATGGAGTTCATTAAAGTTATTTGATATGACTAGCATGTAATCAATGTTAACAAAAAAATATCCAAAATAATTGATAAAATCATAGATTCATCAATTTCAATAATGAAAATGGAGTGTATGTTAACGCATAATTAAATAAAACCCATAATACAATAAAAAAAGTTTTAAAAGTAGTATTCTATTCATTTACTGGCAATAGTTTAATTTACATATATCCTCTCCTTTGTTTATGTCTATGAAAAAATAATTCACTATGGATTTCATCTGTAATAGAATCCAAATGAGGCATGTGATAGTTATATATTACCATAATATTATATTACATTGTCTATGAACCCACATTCTGAATATTCCATCTATTTTGGTTAAAAGGATTATATGTATCACATAAGGATTCAAGATTTCTCTCATTAATGATTTTTCCAGATATACATCAACATTCCACTAATTTTCTTTAGTTTCCTTTGGATTGGATTGATAATTTGGATGATTTGAATTGTTTTATATATAATGAAATCAATATATGACTAAATACCAAACATTAAATGTAATAAACCAAGGATATAATCTTAGAATACATTAATATTTTTTAAATGTGAAATTACAGTAAAAGGTATTGATCAGTTTATAATAAAAAGTGGTAAATTATTCTCTATTTTATAGATGACTGGATGTTTCCTCCCCCATTAAATATCTTATATATATATATATATTTTTAAAAAAATCACTTTTCCAAAAACACTTTTTATTTCAATATTTTTTAGCTATTGTTTTCTATCATTTCATTTGATTTCAATCATCAGTCCACTATAACTTTTAATTTTTAAACTCTATTCATTCTCTCATTAATTTCATTTTTTATTTTTCCCTTGTTTTACTTTAACTCTCTATCCTCACCTAGTCTTTATAATATTGAAAATGTTTCAATGGTGTAAGATTTACTATTCTCATATTATACTAAAAATATATAATGACTTGTATACCCATCACGGGTAATCGTATTATTAAATTTCTACAGCCCTCAAAATAAGATAATACTATAATTCATAGGAACATCATAGTATATCACCATGTATTGATACTTCCCATTAAAAATTGAAAAAAAATTATTCACATAAACATGTCAAATATTATTTAACCATTCAAATATCTATATATTAGGATTCATGGTTGTAATTATACTCAATTTATATACTAATAAACCATTAATTACATTTTTTAAAATTGGACCATCAATTAAAATACTTCATAATAGAACATTTATATTGAATCTAGTTTTAAAAATAAGATTCATATTATCTCAATGATGTTCTCAATTTGGTTTGAGTACCCAACATGTCATACCACAAGAATTTATATTCAATCTGGGATTTCAAATTCCATATCCAAATACACATTAAGTGGTGTAATTTTTTCATAATTATATATAGAAAACATGTATGGGCCTAGACATAACATTACATATTCTAGTGACTTTATACAACAATTCATTTTATTTCATTCCAAATGATCATTTAGGTTTTTATTATAAAAGAATTTAGACAAACATATAAAAACATAAACATTGAAATTACATGTGGAAACTGTTATACAATATAAAGTTTTTCTCCAAAGGAAACTATTTCAAATAAAATGAGTGTTTATTTACATTACACATCATCAATACTGTCATTATAACATGTTATTTGTCCTAACCAGAATATAATCATTTCAAAAATATTTTAAAAAGAAGGATGAGAAAAAAAATCTGTAAGGGACATAATAAAGTATGAAATAAATAGATAGTCTATGAATAATTATAAACCAATGAAAACATTTTCACAAAGATATATTTTAAACTATAAAAATATTCTCATTATATTACCTTATAAAATCATAAGGTTCCTGTAAAAGTAATAAAATACATATTAAAACTAGATTTGTTTTATTTATTAATTATGACTATAAATTAGTTCTATAAAAATGAAAAAATTATCATATACATATTTAATTAATTTTTAACCATTATAATGGTTTAATGACCAATATTGAATGTGTTAATGGAAAATAAAAACTAATCCTTCACGATGATGGTGAATTGAGACTTCACAGATGATATTTTCATTTTTAGAATAAACGGAGAAGTGAATATGTTTGATGAAGGATATAACAATAACACAATAAAATTATAGTATATATATTACACTAGAGTTATAACTCAACCTTAGATAGGGGTGGTGAGTATAGTATATGATAATTAAAGAAATTAAAATAGAAAGGAGGATTTTACCTCTTGAATATTGTTTCCTTAAGAACCTCCATAAGGAACATTGATTTGGACTTTTAGTTAGACCCAAATGTCTTAGACGTGTGGAAGATTTTTGGGAAGGGAATTGGTTATAATTTAGGAATGATATAATCCTTTTGAGGTGTGAAGAGAAGTGGGGGTGAGGGATCTTATTTATCGGGATAGTTTATGGGTGTTTTAGATTTTTTATTCATTTTTTATTATTTTGGCACAAGAAATTCAACAGTTTTGATTATTGTCAATAAGTATAGTAAATAGTTTATTTTAGTTAGAAAAAATGTTTTATTAAATCATTCATGATTCAAAAATTCATGTATTTTTTGTATAATGTTATATGATGTAAAATAAAATATTTCACTATTCACCAAAATATCACTATTTTATAAAAATATAACAAAATAACAGTGTCCATTTTTTGATGTGTATAATAAAAAAATAGATAATTGTTTTTGAAAATATTTTTCAAAATATGAAATAATTTTATTTTTCATTAGATTCAACATTTATTAAAAAATATCAATTTTAATATTACAATTAATTTAATGAAACATTGAAGAATAAATTATGGTCACATAAAATAATCTTACAATTACAATAAAACAAAATATTAACTTATGAATCTATTTTATAAACTAAATTGTATTTTAAATTATTATGTTAATTATAAAATTCTTATTATAAATTTACATTTTATAAAAATACCCACACTAAATGTTTCATATTTAAAAAATATATTTACTTCTTCCAAGATATAATTATATCATATTTTCATTTATAAGATAGATAAATTTTATTTATAAATTCAATGGTAAGGATACTATTATATTCTTCACATTATTATTCTTAATAGTCACATTACTATTCCAATGGGAAAATTATTATTCCATTAGAATAGTTTCCTTAATTTCTATAAATACCAATTATTTCATTATAAATTTATAATGATGTTTAATGTTAAAATACATAATGAAATAAAATTATTTTATATGTACTTGGATAGTTACATATTCATGATATCACCAATGATACCATATTTTATAAAGATACTGTATTTTTTACTATTCATCCAAAATAAATCTTTTATAGAAAACTATCAAAATTAAATCATAGAATAATGCTGGTAAGATGATCTATATAATTAAGTTACTATTATCAAATATTTATTATAAAATATCCAAAAATTAGTTTTATTTTATTACATAAAATGAAATAAAAATAATTTTTGAGGAAAACAAAAGTTTTTATAATAACTTGACCGTACTAAAAACTGTGGGATTATTTTATAAGAAATTTAAAAACATTCATATTTTATTTGAAATTTATATTTATTTTGAAAATAAATAATTCAAAATCATTCCCTCCAATTTAATAGCTACCTTATAACTTTCATGTTTAAATAATAAAATTTAATTATTCATTTAAGCGTGATGCGACATATCTCATTCATAATCGAGCATAGTGTTTCACTTTAAAATATCAGGATATTAAATTCCTTCCCCCCCCCCCATTTAAAATATATTTCTAATAAATTTGAACTAGATATTGTAAAGAAGGGTTCCACTAATCAAAATACCTTTTTTTAAAACCTATACTGGAAAAAGTATTAATTAAACATTTTCTAAAAAATAATAAAATGGATATACGATCATCACATGATATTACACGTACTATCATTCAATTTAATAATCCATTAAACTGTAAGAGAAAGTAAACTTTAATTATATGAGGGAATGTTGTAGATAACATGATCCATATAATGGTAACTATCACAAAAATTAAAATATGTGATGTGTTATAAGGCAATTAATTTCTCATTAATAAAAGTAAAAGGATAACCTTTTTAATTTAAGAACATTTTCCCTTAAGTTGAGTAATTCAATAGACATCAACACTATGAATGTAATTATACTTATGTAAGAACCTGGTTTTTTTTATGAGGTACTGATCCTTTGTATTTTATGTTTAAATGCCTTTTTCTGGCGTTGTGTGAATGGTTAACTTGATCGTAGGTGTTTTCGAGGTGTTTGGGGATTCTTCAGAGGCCGAACATTGTATTGGGATGAAAATGACATAGATCTTGGTTTTCACATGGTCTGTGCATGGTTACACTAACTGTGTGAGATGATTGAAATTTTTAGGTTTCAAGTAGGAAATTTTCACATGGTTACTATATGGTTAGTCAAACTATGCAAGGTATGCAGGAGATACACCCCATCATGGAAGTGATGTGCACATAGTTATTACACGGTTTCTCAAACTGTGCGGGTAAACTGTGAAACCCTACAGTGTTTTTTCAAAAACAATTTATTTTAAAAACATTTCATTCTTCTTAATCACCTTTTGGGTTTTCTTCTCCATTTCACAACAGCACTGGTGGAGCACTACCCTTTGGCGCCTAACCTAGGATTTGAGACTGAGTCTCCCTATGACCTCTATTTCAATCACTTGTTGACTCATCCAGTCTGTATCGGTAATGCCTATGTTCCTTTTTAGCCATTTTCAATTCTTCTAGAAATCATTTTCACTATTTTGATTTAGGATCGTATGCCCTAATTTCACATTTTCATCCATTCTTTATATTTATCTCAATCCTGGACAAATTAGAACTTGATATTGGACGGGTTATCTGTTACTGAGTCTAGATAAGTGGTCTACACATTATTTGGACTCTTCTTTTTTGTTTTATTGGGTGTTCTACCTTTATTTCGTCCATCAGAAATTCTTGAGAGGTCTTGTTTTTTGGGCAATATTATTTTAGTAGTTGTAGTTGGATCTATTTATGTTGACCATATGTTCTATTTATGTGCATTGGTGCCCGTTTCTTGTTTTGAGGTCAATTAAGGGGTGATCCTTATAGTTTTAACCTTTTTATAGATATTTAAACCACCCAAAGAGTGTGTTCTTCTACTTTCCTAGATATAATAAGCTTGTTAATCCCTTGATAATCATTAATATTTGGGTAAGTGATGTACTGCCACCTCGAGTAATGGAAATCATGTTATGCCTTTTCCTATTTTTATATTTTGGCAAGTTAAATATATAATATGGGATGGTATAGCAATATTTAATGAATAATTCATTGTTAAATTGTTTATAGGGTAGTGTAGGCCCGTATGTTTATTTTTTTAAGTGGTTTTCATAAGTGGGTATACTAAGGGCTAGTGCAGGTTGATGTGAGTGGGTATCCTCACATGTATTGTTTGTTTAAATTGATGGATTGAATGCCTTAATGAAGGTTTTGATAGATTCCCTGTACAAATCTCCATGGATATAGAACAAGGTAGTGGTCGCCTTGGGTCGAATCTTCCCTTGGGTCACGATTCATGGGATTCCTTAGGCCTTTCTACCCATAGATCCATCTTACCGGGGCTCATGTTGGACATGCTATTACCATTATCCTAAGACCCTATCAAATTCGCAACTGCATTTACACCAGTGATGCCCATGGTAATTGATTGGATTCCTTGGACATTCTCCTTGAATTCAGTCTTCTATGGTCTATAATTATTTTATATATGAATTGGTCTTCAGACACCTTGGATACAACCTTTGAGGTCTATTTGTTACTATACGGCGTGGTCGTGGGTTTCTATTCTTGACTATACTGCAAAACCGTGGGAATCATTACTTATCTATATAGCATGGATGTGGGTTACAAGATAGATATCAGTGTTCATTTTGGATGTGTGTCTAATGTCCAAGATTCGGGTGTCACCCAAAGGTTCCCCAGAACCATTTTTTCTCAGGACCTCAAGTGAATTTCCCCGAACGTCAGTGGTTGCCGACTAGTAGCGAGGGCCTTCGGTGTGATAGTTGGAAACTATTCCCTCCTTGGCAGAGTAGTAAAAATGAAACAATATTAAACATTAGATGAAGAATTAATACTATACAACAAATTAAATAGCGGAAGACTAATAGTATAAACAAGTTTAACTTATATAAAATAAATAATGCATGTGACATGTGTCTAGGAAAGCATCCAAACAACTCACAATACTAAAAATACAATACAGAAACCAAAGTAATTAAATTTAAGTAAATTCCAATTGCATCTCAAGCCTCATCTTATTCACATGCTCCCCAGCTCCAACAAAAATCATGTACCTGATGAAGAAGGGTGCTTGGCCTTATCTTCACCTACTAACATATAATCTGTTTGGGTCAAAAAATCATGACCCAAACATGGTGTGAAATAAATCCTAGTCGGAAAATACTAAAATATATTTTCCAAACAATCATTGAATATATATATCTTTTATTATTATGAAATGAGGAAACAAACTAGTAATTACTCAAATATAAATAATCCTACAATTTTCAATTTCATTAAGTATCAATTATTAATTGTTCAAATCATTGAATAATTTTACTTCAGGATCTAGCCTAAGCAATCTATTCCGCTGTATAATGGTAACAAAAGATGTCTCAGAAGACCATCTAAACAAACAAGTATGATTGATTCCATTCTTGTTCTTTGTCTTGGATAACTCGTCACAATCATTAAATCATTAAATAGAATCCCTGTAGGAATGTTATCACAGACCATCCCCTCTAGTTCAACATATTATCAATTCAATAAATAATAATGATTCTCTAGTAAAACTCATATAGTATTTCCCCTTTGGTCGCACATAGTAATAATCCATTACAAAAAAACCTCATGGGTTGCTCTTATAGTCAATACCATTTCCTCTTCATAGAAAAAATATAATTTATAATGAACCCTTGGTATCCCTCACATTCAATTCCCTATGGTCCAATATTCATTAAATAATGACCCTCTAGGCAACTCTAATTGTATCACCCCTCTGGTCTATGATCTCCCACCAGCTCTAACAGTCAATTCCCTATGGGTCAACACAAAAGTGATTATACCAAAAAGATCTAATCTTGGGATTCTCTCACGGTCAATTCCCCATAGTCATATTTTCTATAAGTGAAACAGATGCATCTCATATAAACCACAACTCCATCCTAAAAACATGAGGCCTGGAAAGGTAGCAATACCAAGATGCTTCTTACACCCATCATCCACATTTAATCCAATATGTAAAAAACATCCATAATCAATGAAATAAACATAATGCATAATTAATAACCCATTCTAAAAAACACTAAAATAGGTATTAACAAGGGTTAAATTCCATAACACGTAATACCCTTAACATTGTTTTTGACAATTTTAGCATATATATTCCAATTAGAATCATAGAAAGGAAAAAACCACCAACCACGAAATAGTTTCATGAACACTATAGTACACTGTCCCTTGAATTTTTCTATAATGATGTAGATCTACAAAAATATTAAAAATGATAAACCCCTGATAATTCAAAGGAGAGGAGATATATGGAAGAGAGGTTCAAGAATAAGGAATAACTAACTGGTGGGATTCCAATGCACCTTTTGGAATTCAGATATGACCTAGGATGGATGAACATTGGCTCATACTTTGATCATCATTCTAGGTCTCTCCTGGACAAACCATGGTTAGATGAAGGTAGTTATATAGATAAAACACGACCCTGCTCCATTTAAAAAATTAAAAATTAAATTACACAAAGTGTTGATTAATGTACAGGTCGTGTACTAGGCTCAATCGGACCCCGCATTTGGTGGTCTTCTAGGTCACCACATGACCATGTACTCAGCCTTTACATAGCCAATACACGGCTACACATGGCAATGGGGTACACGACGTGTACTATGAAATTTTAAAAATATTCCTTTT
The DNA here is from genome assembly GCA_963277665.1 of Viscum album. NCBI lineage: Eukaryota > Viridiplantae > Streptophyta > Magnoliopsida > Santalales > Viscaceae > Viscum > Viscum album. Next base: position 1,225,477,033 of record OY728156.1, on the reverse strand, counting down.
CCCTCAAAACATCCAGAAATAATGATCCATACAAGAAATAAAATCTCGGTTCTTACAAAATTCCCTCCTTAAATAAATTTGTCCCAAAATTTCCCTTCCAAGGGTGGCAAAGGAGAATCATTAATGATCTCTCAACACTGTGATTGGACATCAGTCTCCCTCTCCCAAGTCTCATACTATACTCACCCGTGATACCATAGCACCCATACCAGAGGAACATACCAACCATTTAGAACCATCATGTTGTGATCCACAATCCATATAGGGTGATTCTTGAAGGGGGCATCCACCTCAAACTTAACCTCCTCTGGTTAAAAAATGTGAGATGGGTCTGAAATGTAACTTTGTTGCCAAGAAACATGAAAGACGTTGTGTATAGCCTGGTACCTCTAAGGTAACTGAAACTGATAGGAAACCGGCCCGACTCTCTCCAAAATCTCAAATGGTGTGACATATCTTTGTGAAAGATTCCTCTGTCTCATAATCCTCATGTGTCCAAACCATGGTGTGACACATAAGAAAACTTGATCCTTGACCTCAATCTTGATAGGACATCTCCATCTAGCATCATAATATTTCTTCTGAGACATTGTAGTATCCATCCTCTTCTGAATGATCTCTACCTACCCAGTGGTATCCTGGGCAAGGAGTTTCCCTAGAAAAGCTTCCCCTCCTACCTCCAGCAAAAATAGGGGTGATCGGCATGGATTACCATGGAAATTCTCATAAGGTTCCATCTGTTTTGTTAACTACAAAAAAATTATTTGAGGAAAACTCAACTAGGGGTACATGTCTCTCCCAAGAGCCCCCAAAATCAAGGATGCATGCTCGATGAATATCATCCAAAACCTAAATCGTGTGCTCAGACTGGCCATATCTCTGGGGATGGTATGTTGTACTCCAAAGTACCTTTGTACACAAATCCATATGTAGTCTCTTCCAGAAATGAGAAGTATACCTAGCATTCCTATCTTAAATGATATAATGTAGAACTTCATTAAAATAAAAATTATATCAGATTTACAACCTTTCATGCTCAACAACAGTAATGGTTTCCTTGATTGGAATGAAATGTGAAAACATTATGAGTACCTCAACAATAACCCATACTACATCTGTCCCTCAAGGCGACCTCAGTAAACCTGTCTAGAAATCCATCAAAAAATAAAAACACTCCCATTTTGGAATGGGTATCTACAATAAAAGCCATGTTGGTCACTGATGTTATGCCTTCACCTGATTATAGGTGGAATATCTCATAACAAACACATCAACATCCATATTCATACTTGTATACCAATACTGATGGTGTTGATCTCGAAACATCATGGTGACAACAGGATAAAATTTCCAAACAAAGGAATTAAAATTTTGCAAAAGCACCTTGCATATGTCATCTGACACCTGTACACACCCATGAAAACGCAAGACCTCATCATCATCTACCGTTCACCCAAGAGTAGGGTCCACACCTAATACACACTCCAGTAGGACTATGTATTCAAAATATGATAGCTTTCTCATTCTAACACGATCTAGAAGAGTAGAGGTAACATCAAAAGAAGAAATAAATGTATTCCCCAGTCTATCATGCACCACCAATTTCATCTCAGAGAACAATGAAATAAGTATACACTCACTAATGGCCTCCTGAACTTCCTGTATATGAGTCCTCTTTTTCAATGCATTAGCAACTACTAGCCTTTCCATCCCACAGAGGAATGCTCAATGTCAAAAGTAAGATGGTACTCAAAATCACTTTCGATGTCTCAAATTCAAATCACAGTGAGTAATGATATACATGAGACTTTTTTGTTCAGCTAATACCACAAAATTATTTCCTAAAATATAATTTCCACAATAGAATAAAGGATTAAAAACTACAGAAAACTCGCAATCGTGCATTGGGTAGTTCCTCTCATGTGGCCTCCACTTCCAAGACTTGTGCGCAATGACTTAGTCCCCTTGCATAAGCAGCACTCCTAGCCTGATACGTGATGTGTCATACTAAATGGTGAAAATCATACCCAAATCTAGAAAAATTAGTATCGGTGCTAAAGTCAATTTCCATTTTATCTCCTGAAAGGCTGAATAAGAGGAATCTGTCCACATGTACAATACAACCTTCTTAACCAGGATCATTAGTGGCACAACTAAGAGTGAAAAGTCTTGTATAAATCCTCTATAGTAACTAGGAAACCCACAAAAGCTCCATAACATGAAGAATTTCATTGGATTCTCACAAAATACTACAACTCTGACTTTCTTGATGTCTACTAATACCCTTTTATCCGAGATAACATGACCCAATAAGTGAATCAGATCCATCCAAAAGTGTAATTTTTAGATCATGTCATATAAAAAATTCTCTCTGAGTGTACTCAAAACATTCTCTAGATGGGTGACATGGTCGCATCAAGAGTGACAGTACACCATGTTATCATACATGAAGAATAACCTCAAAAGAATCCATGTATGTATGGAACACTCGTTTCATTAGTTCCATTATAACTACAGGTTAATTCATGAGACCGAACGGTATCACCACATACTCATATAGACGATACCATATTGAAAGGATGTAAGAGGTATATATGATTGTCAAATGCACAAATGATGGTAACCCGATCTCAATTAAATCTTGGAGAACACCTAGGCTCCTCAAAGCTGATAAAAGAGATCATCCATACTCGGTAAGTGATATTGGTTCATGATCATAATCTATTTCAGCTTCTGAAAATCCACACAAAGTCTGAGGGTGCCATCCGACTTCTTCGCAAAAATGATATGATAACCCAAAGGATAAGTAATGGGTCGGATAAATCCATTTTCATTTAACTCCTCTAATTGTTTCTTGAGCTTCTGTGACTCTGGAATATCCATCCTATATGGAAGAATGGAAATTAGTGGTGCACCTGGGATATGATTAATAGATAAATATACCTATATCTAGAGGTAATCCTGATATGTTGGCTAGAAAGATATCATTAAAACGATCCACCACTAGAAAAAATTCCATCTGTGAAGTCTCATGGTCATCCAAATATAAACATGTACTCTGTTATATAATTCCTCCAAACCCATGATGCTCGGGTCTAGCTCTACTCACATGAACATCACATTATCCCTTTTGTAGAAAATACCCTCCCTATGGTGATTGTAAACTCACCCTACAATGATAACATTCTAAAAATGCATGAATGGTGACTAACTCATCCATTACATGAATGAAATCAAACCCTATCATCTTTATGAAATAGAGGTCCTAAAAGAAGTGACACCCACCAACCTCAAGAGTCCACTCCTTTAATTGATGTAAACTATCTATAATAGGCCCCAACATAGTGTCTAGCATGACAACATCATCAGTTGTAATGATATAGAGCCCAAGTCTCTCTTCCATAGAAATAGATATGAAACTATGGTATTCCCTCGTATCAAAATTGGAAGAAGCTAAAACCAAGGAAACTTGAATCATACCTCAAACTATAGAGTGTCTATGATCCTACTTCTGCTAGGTCGTCCCTACTTCAAAAGTCTATCCTATACGACATCCTTATGACCCTTCCAAAAAACCCTGAGGTGATCCACCATGATGTTTTTGAAAACCATTTTCATGAATATTGCGGCCACAACCACCACCTCGGCCTAAACGTCCAAACAAACTCTAGTTCTCAGACTGATGACAAATTGGTGGTCCTACTCCAGACTGTGGAGTCATTTCAAAAGCTCTTTCACTAGTTTCTAATGACAAAAAACTGGAAACAATGATAACGATTACGCATATGACTCCAAGACCATCACTCAACTGGGTCCTTCGGGTAATGTGGTATCATATGCCTACTCTTCCCACATTGGTACCATACCACCTTGATACCTGAAAAAACATCACATGAAGGGTACCTATGGAACTTCCTTCTATCTTTTGATGGAGTACCATCCCTAGATGTTGAACCTCCCAAGATCATAGCTTCCAATGCCCTCTAATTATTATATGTAACCAGAACATGGTTCACTATAGCCATCACTAAAGTCATCCTGAATATATTCAACTATGAACAGATGTAATAAATGAGACAATCCTCAAATTTCTTAAGCAAAGATAACTTGTCACCTCCCAAAACAGGTTCAAAGTGTTGAAGCTCAGTAAAATGAGATGAGTAATCCATCACTGAAAGAGAACCCCACTCCAAATTAATAAACTCTTGGGATCAATTGTCCCTCAATGTCTCGGGGTTGAAATAATCATTTAAGGTCCTATGGAACACTTCCATAGTTATATCATGTTGTTGTCCGACCTGTGAGATAAAATCCAACCATCTCTTTGTGGAAATCACATTACATATACATTTTAAGTTTCAACCTCATCTGAGTAGGAGTATCCATATGCTCAAAGATAGAAATCACGACCTCCAACCTAAATCTACAGCCTGCAATATACCATCCCCTAAAGAGGTGGGAGGATGATACTATTGGAACACCTGTGTCAACTCTACCATAGTCGGGGTAAGATGTGGTGCTACATGGAATGTCTCCATCCTCCCCATAAATCCTTCATGAAACTATTCATCAGCACCTACGTCCATTATAATAGCAGGTTACAAGATGGGCATGGAAGGAGAATCTGCTGGTAGACCATAATCTTCCATTTCCGGGGTTTGGTCATTGACCTGCACCTGGAATACCACCAGAGGATGTCTCAGTGGCATGACTCTGCAAGTTCAAGTGCACACATCAGTTCAAGAATATGAAGGACAAAAAATTATATGTTCATGACTGGAACAAGGGAAGGAAAGCATTAATGATTTTAAAAACAAGGCTAAACGATGTTTATAACCCCTACATAACATGTTACCTTAAGTTTTCAACATTGTTTTGTACCTCTAACAAACCAATTCATGTAACAACCCTAGATATGGTGTGTTCCTCATGTGACAAGACATGTTATTGAATTTCTCCCTCCTTCCCAAGTAACTCTTTCTAGATATTACTACATGGTTCTGTCTCAGGTAACACTAGAAAACATGTTCATCCCTAACACGACGTGTATCGCTTATGTCCCATCCACCCATGTAATTAGTCACATGGTCAGATACACGATTGATAATTACACAGTGTGTACAATCGAGACATGGCGTGTACATCCTATATTTCTCAACCACAGGTATCTACTCACACAATTTTTCACACGGTTAAAGACTACAAGGCATGTACATACAGTACATGTCATGTACATAAGAAAGTTTTCTTTCCATAATATAAGAACACATGGCATGTGTTTATAACATCACAGACCGTGTTGTTTGGTGTTCCAGAAATAATCCTCTAAAACATCTCCAGAACCCATAAAACAAAAAATTTTATCCAACGCAATACAAATTCTGACCTGTGAGAGCACATACACCCTGTGAATCAATTCTTGGAATCCTTATTCATATCAAAACATGACACAATTCAATGAAAGATCAAAAAAGATCCAATGCATTATGATAAAAGAGGGCCCATATATCCTCAGGGAAAAATGATTGGTGTCTATCCAAATGAACATGCATAATTTAGAATAACCCATCAAAATATCATGTATCTCTGTCATGGAATCTACCACAACAACATTCATATGTAGCACATCATCTATCACAACAACATGCAATTAGTAATGAACCGTAAATGGAATGACAAGAATGTGGGACATGTGATCTCTATCAAGTGCATGTATGATGCATGAGATGGATTACCCTCATCTCATTGGGTTTCAATAGAAATATATCCACAATGATTTAAATCATAACAGAATAAATATGTGAATTATCCAACTATGGAATAATGTAAAATGTAACAATCGTAAAACCATAAAAATGAAATTATTCAAGGTAACTTGGATTTTCCCTGTACACAAGATAGCTACTCATTGGCACAACTTATTACTAACTACCCAATAATTCCTATTCCTGCTTATAAGATCCACACAGTAATAAAAAATACATAAGAGTTCATCTGATACCACTTTGTAACGTCTTTGATCCAAGTACTGCCCAAAGGTGCCCAATACCTGGTTGGCCACATGACCTCAAGTGCATTTCCCCAAACGTCATAGGCTGCTGACCAGAATCGAGGGACTTGGGTGTTATAGTGCAGAAAAAATCCCCTCATTGTCATAGTAACACAACAGAAACAATAGTATATAGTAGTTGGAGTATTAATACCATACAACAATGTAAAGAGTATAAGACAGATTGTATAAACAAATGCAGTATACATAAATAAATGATTCTTGTCACATATATGTAAGAAAGCTGTCAAACATGTAACAATTATGGAAATAAAATAATGAAATAAAAGTATTGAAGAGTATGTAAACTCCAAAATAATCACAATCCTCAACTTGGTCACATTCTCCCTAACTCCAACAACAATCAAATACATGATGAACAAGGGTGATTTCACTTATCTACATGTGTGGCCGTATAATCTATTTGGGTCAAATATCGTGACCCCAAAAGTGTGTCAGATTAATCCTAGTAGGAAACCAGAAAAAGAGTTGTTCCTAACTATCAGTGAATATATATAACATATAATAAGCAGAAATAATGAAATAAACAAATAAGTACTCAAAATTTAACAATACTAACGATTTAAATTACATTAATTTTAATTTTTTAATTATTTAAACCATTGAATAATGTAACCTATGGATCTATACTAAGAATTATATCCCACTGTATAATTGTAAGAACAGATGTCTTAGAAGACCATCTAAAAAATATGTATGACTGAGTCCATGTATGTGCTTTGGATTGGCACACTCAACACAATCATTCAATCATTCATAAGAAACCATTTTGGAATGTTCTGATATTATAACCCCTTTGGTTAAACATTTCATCGATTCAATAAATAATAATGTCCCTTTGGGAAAGCTCAAACAATCTAACCCCTTTTGTCCCTCATAATACTAATCAATTACAAATGACCACCTGAGTAGCTCTCAGGGTCAATACCCATTGGTCTACCTAGCAACAATATAATTTATAATGAACCTATGGTGGCTCTAATAGTCAATGCCCTATGGTCAAATGTTCATTTAATAATGACCCTCTGGGTAGCCCTCATGGTCTAGCCCCTCTGGTCTATGACCACTCAGAATCTCTCAAATTCGATTCCCTATGGGTCAACATAACAACAATTATACAAAAAATACCCCATCATTGGAGGCTCTCACGGTCAGTTCTCCTTATTCATACATTCACAAAGTGAAGTACTTGTATCTCATATACACAAAAACTCCATCCTAAAATCATGTGGCATAGAAAGAAATAAATCCAAACATTCCTCTTAGGCCCATCATATATAATTAATCCAACATGGAAAATAATTCCATAATCATGGAAATAAACCTTATGCATAATCAATAACCCTTTATCAAACAAACACACTGTAACAGGCATTAAACGTTGTTAAATTCCGCAACACACACTACCCTAAACAGGGTATTTGACACTTTTAGCATATACAATACAAATAAAATCAAATATTTTCCAAACAACCTACCTCTACATTATAAGATGAACACACTTTAACATCGTCCCCTGAATTGGCCTAGAATGATGTAGATCTATGAAATGTGTAAAAACAATCAACCCTTGATAACCCATGGGAGAGGAGGAATCAAAAAGAGAGGTTAAATAAGAAAGAAGAACTCATTGATGGGATTCCAATGCACCATCCAGAGTTTGGATCATACCATGAATAGTGAAACAATGGCGTAGACTTAGATCATAACTCCTGATAGCTCTTGGCCGATCTGAGGATTGAAGAAGGTACATTGGAGATGACATGTTTCCCTGCTCTGATTAAACAATAAAAAAGAAAAATACATGGTGTGTTCATTTAATGTACATTCCATGTACTAGAATCAACTGGACCCTACCTTTGGCAGTCATCCAGATTACCACATGGCCATGTACTCAACCATTTCATGGATACACATGGTAACCAAGTACACGACATGTACATAGAATGTTTTCAAATATTCATTTTTCCTCCAAAAACCCAAAATGAAGAACCATACCTGAAAATAAGATCTATGTTATTACAATGTAACTTTATTGTTTTCCTTGTTATAGATGATTTATTTGGAGATCACTCATTTTTAGGTAGCCTTGTGGACTTATTGGTTTTACATACTGTTGTATATTTTTCCATGGGTATATGAACTTTATTTTACTAGTATAATACAAATTCTAGAACTTCTATATATTATTGTCAGAACTATGTAGACCTAGGTGGTTGCATACATGGATGTTTATCTCACTTTATTTTTGGGCCTCCTTGGGTCCCCAAATTGTTTATATGACTGGAGGTGATGATAGGGGAAAGTGCCCTAGTACAGGTTGTTGACTATGGATTTGGATCTGGGGAGCATATGACCAATATAAGGCGAGTGATGTTTGGATACATTATTTGTATTTTGTTCATTTTGGGATAATTGTATTTCCATGTACATTTATGGATACTTTATTGATACTTTTACCATCTACATCATTTTATATATGATGCATTTCTAGATATTATTATGTATTCTTGTCTGTCTTTTCTTACATTTACTTGACTATTGTTTATTTTACTTCCTCAATTTATTGCATGTTTTGAATTCTATTGTGATACTATGGTAATGAGGGAATATTCTCCCCCCTGAATCAACTAGGCCCTTACATATAGTTCGTAACATCTGGAATTTAGGGAGATGGGCTTGTTGCCTTGCACCTACCAGGATCAAGGAATCGTTTCAGGTGGTATCCGGGTCGAGGATGTTAAAAAGTGGCATTAGAGGAGTTTTTTTTTACAAGTTTGAATTAATGTTTTGTGATATTAGATGTGGATAGAAAAGAAAATGGATTTTGGTAATAAACTGTGTCTGGGAGTAGCTACCCCACTTACAAGGAAAAACCAAATTCCCTCGAATTGAGTTTTGATTTTCTGGATTATGACTATTATAGATTATTCGATATCACCATTGGGTGACATACATGATTTGAACTATTTCTATTGGTAAAATTGTTGGTCATATTTTAGTTTCAACTCGATGAGATGATGGTTTTCTATCCCATGCATCATATAGATACTTTTTATAATAGCATGCCATGCATTATGTCATTCTATCTATGATGCATTAGAAATTGAATGCTGTTGTGATAGTTAATATTATAGTTGTTCCGACTATTTTGTTATTTGGGTAAAATATATATAAAGGGGTGATGTCATCTTTCAAACCATAAAGATTATTGGCCCTTGTGAATTGGTAAATGACGTACTGATGGGATGTAAATGTAAAATGAACTTGTTACATGTATGGTTTGAATGAGAACCAAGGTTGGGTTAGTGATGTGTGATGGACCCTTGACTTTTCAAAATTGGTAACCCATGGTAAAATATCCTGGGTAACTAATTGGTAACTCGAATATAAATGTAAATTTGAATGGTTCATAAAGACAAGACCTAGTCATACTTTTGAGAGGGCTAGAGGCATAGTTTCAAGTGGTTTGATGGTCATTCATTATACTGTCTAGGCTTTAGGTGTAGGTTGTGGGATTGACCATGTTTCTATGAGGGTTTTAACCTATCATATGATTTTGAGAGTTATCATTAATGTTTTTATTTCTTGAGGTGTGAGTTTTTCATTATAAATACATTCCACTATGAAAACCTCTAATGGTATGCCATGAGAGAGTTAATGACCATACATCAGAGACAGTTGGCCACTCACTACCATTTTTTCCTCCTATAGTGCTAGTTGTGGAACCTATGGTTCTTTAATACACATGTACTGTGGAAAAATCTCATTAGGGCTTCTTTCACAATATGCTAGTGATCAAGGGAGCACCACAACCCACTATGACTACGGCTTAGCTGACACAAGTGTTTCAATAGCTGCATCCTCCAACGTTTTTAGGTTATGGAAGACCACATGCTACATCCTCATGGTTAGAGAAAACATTGGTGATTTTTTGAATTTTGATATGCCTTTGGAGAGGAAGGTCATGACCACAACTTCTATGTTACATAGAGCGGCCATGAATTGGTGTTCCATTTTGAACTAGGCTGATGGGCTGCAGAATAAGGGTTGGTTGTTTAGAAAAACCTATTTGAGACTCATGATTTCAAATGAGATGCGAGATATCTCTCTTGACCCATGATATTCTAGGGTGTCCCTTGTAGGATCCCTATCCCATGTACAGTTTTCAAGGATCCCATGTAGTATTCCTCCTTTTCCTTTTACCTAAGGATCTCGTGTAGGATGCCTTCCCTCATATTATCCTAGAGGATCCCATGTAAGATGATGCTCAATGCCTATATTGACTAGAACCAACTGTTGTAGTGGTATTTTGGTAGTACCTCTCAATGTTTGACTCCATGAACTAACCCATGGGGTAGGAATATGGGTTATTCATATTGGATGGGGATGACCAGTCCTGTTTTTATATCTTCTCTTTTTAGCTACGAGCTTTGATAGTATCTAGAGGCCCTTGTTTAAGGGTATTTTAATGGTTTTTGGAGTTCATCTTGGAACATAAATGTGAGAGATCTTCCGTAGGATTTTTATTTTATCCATAGATTAAATAAAGAAGGCTCTTTTTCCAATTTGAATATGTTTGGGTGACTATGGTTTATGTTCAATGAGTTTGATTCGTAAGAGTCTGGCATGTGGAATGTAGAACTCTTAGAGTTTGTTGTTTGGATTTTTTATAGAAGATTTCTGATGTTGGGTCCAATAAAGTGTCATTTCCCCTAGTAGGACATGCGATTTTTTGGAAATGAAACCTTTGTTCGTATGGGTGATCTTTGTATCTTTACCATTGATATAGAAACGATAATTTATGAATGATCAGTTCAGCAGGTTAGACATGCCTCGAGCCGGTTCTGCTACATAGGAGGTCATGTGAACCTCTCTTCCATATGTTGTGGATTAATTGGTATGTTTTCATCTATATAAATGGATTATGGTCTTTTGATCCAGTTTCCACATGAGCTATCTGTTACTAGGATGCATAGAGTGGAAAACCTATGAATAGTACCAAACATGTTCCATTTTAATTGTCAAACTAGGTGTAGTATATATTAATATAAATGGTACCCATCAAGTGATAAATGTTTTAATGATACATTTATTTTGGTTTTAATCATTGAGATTCGAGCTGTTGTGTATGTCCTTAGGTAATCTCTGAAGTAGAGTGACCTGATCGTTATGAAACAATGTTTATCCCACTACTCAGGAGGACTTTCGGGGGCACTGATGTTTTGACACACCAATTAGTTTAGTTTTGTATTCTATGCCATGTGATACGACATTTTGATCATTGTTCATGGAATGGAACTCATGTGTTTAAATGTGACCTTCCAGGTGGAAGGATCAAAATCAAGGACCATTTGAAAAAGGTCGATTCTACTTCAATATTTTTGAGGCTTGTGAGTTTTGTTTATTATTGATGATTTCATGGAAGCACAATGTTGTCATTATGGTTGGCTATGTGTGTAACCTGTGTGAGGAACCAATGATCATGGATAGAACTCGATGGTGAAACGTAACATATAATTGAAATTCTATAGGATAAAGTCATTATCGTTAGTTAAATGAAAATTCATCAGCATTTAATGCGGAGTTTCTTTCAAGAGGTCGGCAAGTAGTGGTGTGACTGTCCTTTTCTATTAATTCATAAAATCCACTTAGTGTGCCATTAACAGATAGATGATCCTGTCCCCTATCATAGTGTCATCCTGAATACACTAAGAGAGCATCAGTTATATTCTAAGATCCCAATGTTCCACTTTTGGATGGAGCATATTCACTTACTAGGCCACATCAACTCAAGGACATATATGTTAATTGGCCTAAAGATGGTAAGTGTTGAAGTTTCTTGAGAATATCCCACGAATTATTTTGACATACAGAGTATCATGGGGCTATATTGATGGATATTATCGTCAATTTATACATGAAATATCATGGTTAGAAACACCATTTTCTATCTTTCCTAAGAAGGGTGTGAATTTTGTCTGGTCAGAATCTTGTGAAATAGCATTTTAGGAGCTGAAAGGGAGGTTAACATTAGCACTCATCCTAATATTGGCAGTGTAGGGAAAGAGCTACAGTTTACTGTGACGCTTCAGGTATTGGGATAGGGGAAGCACTGATGCATGGAGATCAAGTTGCGGTGTATGGGTATCGGTAGTTAAGCCCTCCTAAGATTAATTACCCAACACACGATCTTGAGTTATCTGTAGTTGTTCACCCGTTTCTCTATTTGAGGAACTATTTATTAGGATAGAATTTTGTTGTGTACATATAACAAAAAGACATCAAGTATATCTTTATGTTGTGTGATATAAATTTGAGGTACCGAAGGTGGGTGGGGTACCTAGAGTACATTGGCTTATAGCTTGCCCACAAACCTAGTAAGGGAAATGCAGTAGCTGATGCACTGAGTAAGATGACTCAGATACAGGCAGTGTAGCAGGCCAGTAGGGGCTAAAAGCTAATGGAGTTGTTTTGTGAGATGCATCTGGAGGTGCACGATAGATAGGGGTAGACATTTCTTTCATCCTTAGCTGTTACATCTACCCTAATGTACAGATTTTGGATGAGGCAACTATCATATTTCAATGTCCTAGTTCAACACGAAGGTGTGGCAGGTGAGGACCCTCCTCCTGGTAGGATGGTAGGCGATGATGAGATCATGTGTATCCATGGACATGTTTAGGCAACAATGGATATAAATTAGGATTTGATGAAAGAGATTCATTATTTAGCTTGGGCTGTGCGTCCTGGGGTAACCAACATGTACCGTGACTTGCAATGTCAGTACCTGTTGCTAGGAATGAAGCGATCGGTAGAAAGTTTTTTTATGAGGTGTCCTACTCCTCAATAGATGAAGGTGAACCATCAATGACCAGATGTGATTTTATATCAGTTCCATATCATTTAGTGGAGATGTGATTGGGTCACAATGGTCATCGTTTTAGGTTTTCAGAATTAGCCTCTAGGTAATTATGTTGTGTGAGTTTTTGTGAAACATGATTACAAAGGTTTCACATTTCCTGCTAATAAAGGAGTCCTTCATTGTTAATGATATTGGATAGTGGAACATATGAGAGGTGGTATAAAATCATGGGGTACCACAAAATATCATTTCAGATAGGTATGTCTGCTTTACATCTCATTTCTGGCAGATTTTTCAGAGGGTGTTGGGTAAAAAGGTGCTTTTGAGAATAACATACCACTGTCAAACTAATAGAAAGTTAGAGAGTATAATAAAAGTGCTAGAGGAAATGTTTCAAGCATTCAACCTTGATTTTGTGGGATCTTGTGAGAGGCACATTCTACTAGATTAGTTTTCCTAAAATAATAGTCATCAACAGATGATACAGATGGCACCATATGAGGCTTTATATGGTAGGCCATGCCTTTCTCCCTTGTTCTGGTTAGAGCCAAAAGTGGAAGTTTTTATGGGACTGCATGTCTTGCAGTATACTTCTGAGTAAGAATAGATGATTCATAAATGGATGGAAATAGCATAGTTTCTCCATAAGTCTTGCGCCTCTCACCATAGATGACATATATAGTTAGTTTTCGGAGGATGAGGGTTTCTACATGTTTCGTTGAGGTTGGGGTTCAACATGATATATCGAGCCGTTTGAGATTCTAGAGAGAGTCTGGTTGGTATCCTATCAGTTACAATTACATCATAGGTATTGATCCATGTATGACATATTCCATGTATCTCAGCTACACCGCTATCACTCATACCAATCTCACATTTTTTAGTAGAGGGTGTTTAATTATAGGTTGTGGCATCCAATGAGGAGCATCTATTTCTTATAGTTGACCAGAGCACAAAAGTTCTTGGATTCTGGTTAGTTCTTCGAGTATATGTGTTATGGAAGAACATATATTTATAGGATGAGACTTGGGAGATGGAGGCTGACATATGTTTTCATTGTCCAGAGTTGTTCTCAAACGAATCTTAACCACCCTTCAAAGAGAAATTCAGGGAAAAATTTCAATAAGGGCAAAGATTGGTAGAACCGAGGTTTTCATATGAGGTATTAATCCATCTATTTTCATTTTAAATGACTTTTTATAACCTTATTTTAATGATTAAATTCATCATAGGTGTTTTGGAGGTGTCTGAGGATTTTTGGGCACCCAAAACCATGTTTTGGGTAGAATAATGTCCTGGATCATGGTTCGAAGATAGTTTGTATTACACAGCTAGATGTATGAAATGTGTAGGTTTTTGGCAGAATATATTAACATGGTTACCACACAGTTAGTCAAACCGTGTGGTTAACAGATATAAGTTCCCCTTCTGGTAAGTGAGGTGTGAACGGTTTTCAAAGAGTTTCCTAAATTGGGCGGGTAAAACGTTCGATCATGATGTGTTTGTTTATTTAAAATTACTTTAAAACCCATTTTTTCATTTTAAACTCATTAGGGTTGTATTATCCATCACATAGAAACTGTTATGGAGAACCCCCCTTTGAAACCTAACCTAGTATTTGAGCCTGAGTGTTTGTCCAACTACTATATCGATTCCCTATTGTCTCATTAGATCCTTATAAGTAAGGCTTATGTTCATTTTTTCATTTTCAATTTTTATGGAAATAATTTTCACTATTTTGATTTATGATCTTATTCCCTAATATAATATTCTTCATCCATTCTTAAGATTTCTCCCATTCCAGGATGAATTTTTTCTTGATACTGGATGAGATGACTCCTACCATGTCGAGGTCGGTGGTCTATATTGTTGGACCGTCTATGATTTTTTAGTTTTAATAATCACAGATAATGTCAATATACAGATTGTACTCTTTAATGAATTTGAATATCTCTAAGTATATAAATTATGGCATACATAAAAATATATTTAAATAATTAAATAACCTATATTCATGAATAAATATGTTTACAAGTGTATTGATACATGTATTTTTCGATAACACTTAGTCTTGTAATGATTTGTGTATGGCATAAACCTCATTATCATTTTAGATTATCTGGCACCGATGATCGACACACCGATGTTCGACACAATGATGTTTGACAGACCAAAGATGACACACCAATGTTCAACAGATCAAAGTCCACACACCGAAGATGACATACCAAAGATGACACACCGATGTTTGACAGACTGAAGTCGACACACCGAAGACGACAGACCGAAGATGACACACCGATGTTCAACAAACCGAAGTCAACACACCGAAGATGACAGACCAAAAATGACACACCGATGTTCGACAGACCAAAGTCGACACACTAGAGATGAGTGACCTAAGAAGACACACCAATGATGACCGGCCAAAGATGACAAACCGACGTTCAACAGACCGAAGTCGAGACACCGAATATCACAGACCGAAGTGGACACACCGAAGATGACAGACTGAAGATGATAGACCGAAGATGACAAACAGATGTTACGAGACCAAAGACAACAAACCGAAGAGGACTCACCAATACTCATAAATGACTGTTTAGATTTTATTAATTTAAATTTATTATGAACAATCATATTAAGGAAAATTAATGTTTCTGAAATTATTTAATGTTGTATGTAGGTGTATCCGAAGACAGTACAAGGTACATGCACGTGATGATATTTTCATTCCCATTGTATCTTGATGTATAAAATTACTTCAACCAAAGCTCTAAATATATAGATACATAGAGATATACAGATACACATAGAGCTTGAGGAGAAGGCTGAAATATAGACTATGCAAACTCATAATATTGAAAAAGAGAGAATCTCAAAGCTTGAGGTTACCTATCAACTACCTACTAAAGCTTGCTAAACATCTTCACAAAGAAGAGGTGAACACATTCAAAAGAAATTGTGAGACTATTCTATGAATGCAACATTCAGAATAGGACTCAAATATCATAAACTCAACATCCATTGAATCCAGATCGTTGATGCACAACACAAAAAGAATTCTAAACCCTATTCTCTTACATAACACAATTGTGTTCTAAATATTTGAGCAGTTTGTATATCTGTTGGAATCTCAAACACTGTCACCTGAGCTAAACTAGAGGATAACAATATATCCTCACTCTCAATCCCTTCTAACACTTGTATCCCACGTAGAACTATATAAGTGATCATGTGTGATCTTTTTATTTGTTTTTTCCCACAAATAATTGTGGTAGAGGTCATTTGTGACATGGATAGCCTTGTGTGCTATTATGAACCCCGATCTATAGTGTGGATCAAATGTTTATTAATATAAACTGCTTGGTGGCAGGTGATCGCCAAGTGGAGAGGTCTAAGTATCATCTTAAGACTGAAACTCTTGTTTTAACCATTGTGCCATTTATCTTATATTCTTATCGATTATGTATTTATTACATTATGATAAACCAAACGTTGATAGTTAGTTTAGAAATTTTTTATATATGTTTTTATTAAATATATTTTTTTTTGAAAGTTATACTAATATTTAGATTGGAGAATATGATAACTAATCAATCTTCTGAGATCAAAATTAAACCTTTAGGACTTTTATAAATCCACTACAAACTGAATTTGATCTTATTATAATAGGGGGATATTATTCATAAAGAACCATGTTTAACAGAAATTTTTATAGGTACTCAATTAACCCCCCTCCTGAATCATCTACTCCCACCAACATTGGGTATCAAAGGAATATTGAACATTATAATTTTTTTAAATCGTGTCAACTATGATTATAGTTGTGTTTCAATTATCTTAAAATTTATTTTATTTATAAATTTTTATCTCTTTGAAATTATTTTACACCCATTATCACTGAATATTGATTATAAGGGGCTGCTACTAATCAACTGCCTTTCTTTAATGGAACTAACTATGCTTAGTTGAAGATTAAAAACGAAAATACATCTAGGAAGTATTGGATTTGAAATCTAGACTACTATTGAAAGTAAATATCCAATACATGAAACTGCTAGAAATAATTGGGATGAACCTACCAAGACTGCTTATAACAATAATTGTAAAGCAATGAATGCTCTATACTATGTACTAGAAGATGAAGAGTTTAACCGTATTATTTCTTGTAAAACTGCATAAGAAATTTGGGGTACTCTCTCTATTTCTAATATTAAGGAACATCTAATGTTAACAAAATGTGATTGAATGCATATACTATAATATATGATAACTTTAGAATGAACCTTGATGATTTAATATTTGATATGTATATCAGGTTCAATGAAATTGTGAATATATTGATTTTTTTAGGAGGAGAAGTAACTGCCAAAGAGTATATCATGCGGATTCTATGATGATTATCAGAAAGATTGCATGGATCATCTATGTCTATCAGAGAATCATGTGATATTGATAAGATGACAGTGAAGGAATTGATTGGAAAATTAATTATGTATGAAGAATAATTGAAGGTAAATCTAGAGGAGGATGACCAAAACGAATGTCTGTAGCTTTCAAGACAACCGCATTCAAATGTAAATACCAAAATAAAATTCACACTACTATTGAAAGCTCATGTAGTGATGATGTTGTTTCATATAGTGATGAAAAAATAGACCACTTGGATAGAAAAATCAAGAAATTATATAGGAAAAATAAGTTCTAAAAAAGCCCTGTTAAAAATGAAAATATAATAAGAAGGGAAATTGGAAAAAGTATTGGATGAAAAATGATAAATCATAAGAGATAATGTTTTATGAATGTAAATGGAAAGGACATGTCAAGGATGACTTACCAAAGATGAAATACAAGAAAAAGTATGAATTTCATGACAAAAACAACTGAGATAACCATAGACACTCCCACAAATAATTATTTTAATTCTAAAAGTGAGTCTAAAAATATGGCAAATGATGAACTATTTCTATAATGTAACATGTTAGAGAAAACCTGTAATGAGTAGAAATATATGTATTAATCATTGAAGAAACAACATGCACTTACTCTTATAGCTAAATCTGAACTTACAACTGAAAAGGATAAAAATTCTCAACTGCTCAAAGAGAACAATTAGTTAAAAATGTCTAATGAACAATTGTAAAAGACACAGAAAAGTTTAATAATGGAAAAATTACTCTTACTGAAATGATTGTTAAAAAATTAGCTCATATGTATACTTCTGGGATAGGATATCAAACAGGTCAAAGGAATTTATCCACATCACATTTGGTACCCAAATCTGGAAAATCTACTACCTTTTTCAAAAACCATAGTTGTACTACAAGTTCCAGTTCCAAAAATACATTTACTATATCCAATTATTCAAGACCAAATAGATTTTATTTTTCAAACACTTTATATTTTTTATATAGGAAACCCATAAGGTAGTTGTGGGTTCCTAAGACATATATCACTAATGTATGTGGACCTAAAAAAATATGGGTACCAAAGTCGTTTCTTGGTTAACTGTTTTGTAGGTAATCTACCTAGAGGGTTCATATAAAAAGTTGTGGTACATGGAAAGTGGTTGTTAAAGACAAATGACATGGGATTTTGCATGATTTAAAAGTCTTATCAAGATTTTTGGAGGACATGTCACATTTAGTGAGAATGGTAAAGGAAAAATTATCAGCCCAGTCTAGATTGGTAACCCTAACTCTATTTCAATTTCTAAAGTACTATATATGGATGGACTGAAGTTTAACCTGCTCAGCATATCACAAATATGTGATGATGAATTTAATGTTAAATTCAAAATTGATTCATGTCATTTTTTTATTCCATAAATGATTTAGTATTTAATGATTTCAGAAATGATAATGTATATGCTATAAATCGAGACACACTATACTCACATAATATCTCTTGTCTAAATGCCTTTCACAAAGAGTCTTGGATCAGGCATAGAATACTAAGACATAGTAATATACACTCTCCTAGGACGTTAACTAGAAATTGATTAGTTAGAGACATACCCATATTAGAGTTTCCAAACAATAATGTATGTAATTCTTGTCAAAAAGGAAAGCAACATAAAATCTCTTTCAAACCAAAGAAAGAAGTAACTACTTCTTAAACTCTCGAGTTGGTTTAGATGGACATGTTCGGGACATCTAGAGTTTCATGTCTCAATGTGAATCACTATTTTTATGTTCTTATAGATGATTTCTCTAGGTATACCAAAAACCTTTTTTCTGGCGCATAAAAGTGAAGCATGTTCTCACTTTACTAAGTACGGTAGGACTGTAGAAAATCTACGTGGATTTAAGACTAAATATTTAAGAAGTGATCATGGGCGTGAGTTTGAGAATCATTATTTTGAGGCTTTTTTCTCACAAAATGTCTATAATCATAACCTATCTTCACCTAGAACACCTCAACAGAATGGTGTGGTAGTAAGAAGAAATAGAACCTTACAAGAAATTTCTCGGACTATGATCAATGAATATGATCTACCCATTTATTTCTGGGATGAAGCTATTAATACAAAATTCTAAATAATAAACATAGTCTAAATTAGACCCATTCATAAGAAAACTCTTTATGAGTTGTGGAATAATAGGAAACCCAAAGTAGGTTTTTTAAAAGTGTTTATATGTAATGTTTATATCTTAAATACTAAAGATAATTTAGATAAATTTACTTCTAAAAGTAATGACTGAATATTTAATGGATATTAAACATCAAGAAAATCCTAGAGAGTCTTTAATAATAGATCCGAATGTGTGGAGGAATCTGTACACAACTTGTTTGATGAAGCATATCCACATGATCCCGGGACCTCACTAGAAAATATTGAAGAGGATATGTCTAATATAGACATTAATGATACAACCTCAAATCATCATGTGAAGGAATCTATGAAAATTTCTAGTTATGTTAACTCTCCACATCCTAACTGTGGTGAACCAGATCAACCTGAACAACCTAAAATATCTTTTCCTACTTTCTCTAGACCAACTAGAACCCTTAAGAATCATTCCTTAGATGTTGTTGTTGGAGATTTAGATTGAGGAACAAAAACCGTAGCTTCCATGAGAAACCAGGTTGAATATCAAGACATCTTTTCAAAATATGAACCTAAAATATCAATGATGCAATCAATGCTGAGTTTTGGGTAATAGCCATGTAAGAAGAATATAATCAGTTTGAGAGAAATAATGTTTGGGAACTTGTAGACATACATAAGGATACATTGACCAGAAGAACCAAATGGGTGTTTAGAAATAAGGTATATTATGTTGGAAATATAGTTATAAATAAAGCTAGATTAGTTTCACAAGGAAATAATCAAGAATAGGGACTTGATTATGAAGAGAATTTTTCACCAGTAGATAGACATGAGGCAATTAGGATCTTACTTGACTATGCAACATCCTTGAATTTTAAACATTATCAAATTCATGTAAAAAGTGTATTCTTGAATGGTTATATAATTGAGGATGTTTTTGTTGAATGACCCCCAGGTTTTAAAAATCTCCACTTTCCAAATCATGTGTTCAAATTTTCGAATGATTTATATGGTTTGAAACAAGATCATGGATATTGGTATGAATGGTTAATTAATTTTTATATTTCTGAAGGTTTTAAAAAATTACTTGCAGATCGTACTTTATTTATAAAAAGAGTTTCAAAAAAATTTCAATAACCTAAATATAGGTAGATTATATTATCTTTGGATCCTCTAAAAATTCATTATGTAATGATTTTTAAAACATAATGCAAAGTGAGTTTGAAATGAGTATAATGGGTGAACTTAATTATTTTCTTGGATTTAAAATATTTCAATATAAAGGTATTATATTTAATCAAAGTAAGTACACATAATATCTTTTGAAAAGATATGGATTTGATATCATTAAGAGTAGTAAAACCACTATGAATTCTACTTGTAAGTTAGATCCTAATGAAAATGGAAAATCAGTTGATGAAACTGCTTATAGAGGAATGATTGGGATTTTGCTATACTTAACTGCTAGTAGGCCAGATATTATGTTTAGTGTGTGCATGTGTGCGAGATTTCATGAAAACCCAAAAGGGTCACCTTTTAAATACTGTTTAAATAATTTTCAAATACCTCAAATATAAAACTAATTTAGTATTTTTCTACCCCAAAATACAACCTTTTGATTTAGTTAGCTATTCAGATGCTGATTTGGGAGGATGTAAGTTAGATAAAAAATTTCCTATGGAACATGTCACTTTTTGGGAAAGTCACTAATATCATGGTGTAGTAAAAGAAAAATTCAGTTTCATTATTAACTACTGAAGTAGAATACATTATTGAAAGAAGTTATTGTGATCAAATTTTGTGGATGAAATACACATTATTAGACTATGGATTTCAGTTCAGACATGTACCCATAAACTGTGGCAACAAAAGTGCTGTTAACTTTTTTAAGAATCCAATTTATCATTCTAGAACAAATCATATTAATGTGAGACATAACTTTTTCCGAGATCATTATCAAAAACATGATATAAATATTGAGTTTATTGGGACTGAACACCATCTTGCTAATATAGTTACTAAAACCTTAAATTATGAGAGAATGAATTACATGAGACATGAACTAGGAATGATAAATTAGTATATGATCTTTTGAAACAGATTTCTTGAAACCGATCCTTGAAACTAATTTCTTAAAACTGATCACTTGAAACAGATCACTTGAAATCGATCCGCGAAAATGATTTCTTAACACCGATCCTTGAAACCGATTTCATAAAACTGATCTCTTAAAACCGATCTCTTGAAACTAATCCTTGAAACTGATTTCTTAAAACCTATCTCTTGAAACTGATTTCTTGAATCCAATTACTTCAAACAAATCTCTTCAAACCGATCACTTCAAACAAATCCTTAAAAAAATCTCTTCAAATTGATCTCTTCATACTGATCTATTGAAACTTATCCTCTAAACTGATATCATGAAACTGATTCATAAAAATAATCCCTGAATCCGATTTATTTCCACCAATATAGTTATGGAATTTTTTCATAAATTTAGTCTCTTTTTTAAATTAATCGATGTTTATTTGTATTCATATTTTTTGGCGTTTAAATTTTTATGATTTAATATTTACAATAACTAAATGATATATATAGTTCAATCCATCCCAACCCATCACCTTCCATCTACTGAAAAGCTTTCTACCTTTTGTCACACTCTCTCTCGACTCTCGACCACCCTATATTGTTGGAATCCGAAGCCTTGTGATGGGAAGGACCAAGCATGCAATGGAAGAACCTATAAAATATCCTTCTTATAAGAGTCATAAAGGTGATTCCATTGGAGATGTGAAACCATTATTGTAAATTCATGTGGTTATGGATGAAAAATAGGTGTCCGCTGAGTAGCTTATGTCATGAAATTATTTTTTTAAAAGTGCTCGAATCTCAAGGATGGATCAGTTGGTTTGCAAAAAATGAAACACCTTATTATCCTTATCTAGTGCATGAGTTCTATCAACATTTGAGGATATCCCTAGATGAATAAGAGACAGCAAAAATTAAGTTCATGGTAATGGTAAAGGAGATAAATTCCTTGTATTAGGAATGCGATGAATGCTTAGAAATTCCTCATGAAGATGTCTATAATAACAATCTGAGTAATATTCCACCTTCCTCTAATTTTTTCTCTTATGTATATGTCTAGAGAAGCTAACAAGAAATGTAGAATCTACGAGGACTATTGCAAATGAATTCGAAGGAGAGGTAATACTACCATTTAAGTTCATACAACATCAAATCTACCCAAGGAATGGATATTTCACTACAGTGAGCTATCAGGATGTTTTCTTGATCTATTTTATGAAAAATGGAATAAAAATGAACCTATGTAGGTATCTAATGGTGCACATCTCTGATTTTATTGATCCATCCATGAAGGCCACCTTCTTGTACTATCCAAGGATGATTTCTTCCATGTTGAAAATGTTTGGTTGTGTGGATGATGGAGATGAAATGATAAGTTCCTGTAATGGGTTTTGTCTTCAAAAATGAATTTATAAGAGGATGAAAATATTCTAGAACCCATGGAAGAGATGTGGGGTAGGAGACAAGGAAAGGATATTTGAGGGTTTCAATCTAGTTGACCACCCTTCTAGACCAAAGGTTCGTGTTGATCTAGGTCTCAAACCAGGAGAGGTTCTAGTTTATTTTAACGAGGAAGCTTAGCCTGAAGTGCAAAGGGAATAAGGATATCCTTTTGATAATAGGAGTGATCCTGATTTTTCGGAAGTTCCCAATGATATGTCTTTTGGACCTACTACTCCACCTATGAAGTTTCCCTCAAGATAATCTTTATTAGGTGATGAGGATGAGGAAGAAACTAAAGTTACTAGAGTTGAAGGCTATGTTAGTAAATCATATGGGGAATCTAATTATGATTATGATGATAATGAGGTTGATAATATAGTAAATGATGAGCATGTGAGTGACTCTCTAAAAATGGGACAACAAGTGCTTGAAAAATATAGTGAGGAATATGTACATGGTGCTAGTTAAGGTGTTGAGCATGTTGAACTATAGGTTGTTGGTCATCGAGATGCTAAACATGAGGACAAATCACCACTTCCAAGTGCTGAAAATCAAGAGATCATTCAGTAATTGAATTATCTTATAGCTGCTAGCCAAGAGGAAGAAGATGCGGTTCCGGTACCTCAAATTGTGTAAGTTCTTGGTGAAGCTGAAGTAGCTGGAGCTCAAGCAGAACCTAATGTTCGGTTAATTCCAGTTCAAAGACAAGTTGCTATGGCTAGAAACAAGGATGAAGAAGTTGATGATGATGTTGTTATAAAACCTCAGAGAAGAGAGATCAGAATTGATAATTTTGAGCCAAGATATTGGACCAGTACTGGAGAATGGAATAATGATCCAGGATACATTCAAATTGGTTTAGAATATGACTCAGATGATGAGAGGGTACTTCCTCCTTCTACTACACAAGTCCAGGCATAACCAAAACATATTTCACCTATTCCACTAGCTGCACCTCCACCCATAGAACTATTAGCTTAGTTAGTGACTAATGACTATGTCACTAAGGTTGATTTGGAGAAATTTAAAAATGATTTATGTGAGTTTGTGATAGATTTAGTGTGATCCAGAATTGAAGCCTCCACTTCATCAGGTATCTCAGATACTGATGCTACGTAGATTGCTATAATAGTCATACAGGAGATTCAACTGAATCTCATTATCATAGAAGAAACCATTATTAGACACAATACCTTGCAAAGAGAAGAAGTAAGAAAGATGATACATGAGTTAAACTCTTTAACATATGAATTAAATACCTCCTTTAGTGGTGTTCTAGACGTTCCTAGGGACATGGTGACTCATCTCGTTAGTGTGGATCTGAAAAATTTCAAAGAAGCTCTTGGGAAAATGTTAACTAGACTATCAAGTTCCAGGAGGGGGAATCGTGTTTTTGCTGATTTAGAGTCTCTCAAGGTTGTGATGAGAGAGGAACTATAAAAAAAATCAGAGTGATTCGTACAATGAAAATCTAGAAAATGTACATCAAAATATAGATCTTATCTATAATATGGTCAGGTATTGCACAAATGAAGCCTATGCAGCTCAGAAAGTGATTCGAGAAAAGGTGGATAACTATTTCCCTAAGATTTATACCAAGCATGATCTCATCAATTGCTTCATGTATCTCACAGAAAATCTTCGAATTCATCCAATCATAGAAGCAATCAAGAAGAATGTCCTTCAATTGAATAATTTTACCCCTTTGATGAGAAAATTAATGGAAAACAAGGATAACTTTGAGAAAGCCATGAAATATGGTGGTGATATCATTAATGTCTTTATCAACCTCCTCAAACCTTATCTGTCTGTTCAGTCTGATGCTATTGTAGTTCCTTCAGCTGCATCAATTGGTACTGACTCTCGGCCTCCTACTCCAATGACTATCTCTTAGGATCATTCCTAGATTTGACTGATCATCAATGTGAAACCTCCAAGTCGCGTGTTGTCAGAAAGGCAGCCTACCCTTCTAGCCAATGTACCTATATGTGTTTTTCTGCTTGGTGTTATCTTTAGACCACATCTTCCCTCAACCACTCCCAAACCTTCTCTTTCTCCCTCAAATCCTTCAGACAAAGTCAAATCACATCAGCATCCAGACCCTTAGCGATGGATTGTAGTATTTATAGGGATTTGATCTTTTCTGTTTGACTTGTACTCGTATGCCTCTAAATGAAAATATTTATGGTTTCATTCTATTATGTTATTTCTACATAATGTTTTTTTCCTAATCCCAAAAGGGGGAGAAAATATGGCATACAATATTTATCTAAGGGGATATTTTCTGGTTTAGGACACATGGAATGTACTCACCTTAATCCGTTTACTGAGGGGAGATTTGTTTTTAAAATTCAAGCAAGGGAATCATTAGTTATACTGGATAATTACATTGAGTTCAGTATGCTATGTCAAGATATCTTTATTCTATATATTTTATCATGTATGACATAATTTGTGATTATCAAGAAATGGGAGATTGTTGGACCCTCTTTGATTTTGTAGTTTTCATAATAAAAAATTATGTCAATATACAGATTCTACTATTTCATTCTATATTAACATCATTAAGTATATCAATTATTTCATACATAAAAAATATACTTAAATAATTCAATAAAAAATATTTATGAATAAATATGTCTACAACTGTATATATACATGTATTTTTGGATAACACAAAGTCTTTTGATGATTTGTGTAAGACAGACACTCCATAATCTTTTTAGATTCCCCGACACCGATGTTTGACACAGTGATGTTCGACATACCAAAGATGAAACACCGATGTTCGACAGACCAATGTGGACACACCTAAGACGAGAAACCGAATATGACACACCGATGTTTGACATACCAAAGTCGACACAGCGAAGATGACAAACTGAAGTTCACATACCGATGTTCGATAGACCGAAGTCTACACAATAAAGACAACAGACTGAAGATGATACTCCGATCTTCCACAGACCAAAGATGACACACCGAAGTTGATAGACCTAACATGAAACACTGATGTTCGACAGAACAAATTCGACACACTGAAGATGACAGACCGAACTCGATACACTGAAGATGACAGACTGAGGATGACATACTAAAGTTCGATAGACTGAAGTCGACACACCAAAGATGATAGAATGAAGTCGACACACCGAAGATGATATACCAAAGATGACACACTGAAGATGACAGATCGATGTTACCAAACTGAAGATAAGAGACCAAAGATGACTCACTAATAGTCATAAATGACAGTATCAATTTTATTAATTCAAATTTATTTCTAACGGTCATATTTAGACAAATTATGGTTTCTAACATTATCTAATGTTGTTGGTAGGACTATCCATAGACAGTATGATGTACATGAACGTGCATAGATTTTCATGCCTAGTGGATCATGAATTATAAATTTACATCAATAATATATCTAAATATATGGATACATAGAGATATACAAATACAAATAGAGCCTGAAGAACACGCTGAAATATAAATTGTGCGAACTCAGAATATTGAAAAATAGAGAAACTCAAAGCTTGAGCTTACCTATTAACTACCTACTAAAGCTTTATGAAAATCCTCACAAGGAAGATCTGAACACTTTCACTAGAAACTAAGACACTCTGTTTTGAAGACAACCTTCAGAAGAGGACTCAAAGATCATTTCCTCAACATCCATTGAATCTAGAGTGTTGTTGCACAACACACAAGGAATTCTAAACCATATTCTCTTTCACAACTCTGTTGTGTTCTAACTATTTGAGCAATGTGTATATCTGTTAGAATCTCACACACTATATCCTGAGCTAAATTGAAGGATAAAAAAAATATCCTCACTCTCAATCCCTTCAAACACTTGTATCCCACATAGAACTGTGGAAGAGATCATGTGTGATCTGTTTATGTGTTTTTCCCATGAATAACTATGGTAGAGGTCAAGTGTGACCAGGACAGCCTTGTGTGCTGTTGTGAACCCTGATCCAAGGTGTGGATCAAAATATTATTAATATAAACAGCTTGGTGGTAGGTGATAAGCAATTGGAGAGGACTAAGTGGCATCTTGAGACTAAACCTCTAGTTTTAACTGCTATTCCATATATCATATATTCTTATCTATTATGTATTAATTGCAGTACGTTAAATAGAAACATTGAAAGTAATTTACCAGTTTTTATAACTATTTTGAATTTATAGATTTGTTTCAAATGTTTTAGTAATCTTTAGATTCTTAATGAAGAGAACTAATCAATTTTCTAAGATCTAAATTTAACCATCATGACTTTTATAAATACACTACAAACTAAATTATATCTTATTATAATAGGGGATGTTATTTTTAAGGAACCATGTTTAACAAATTTTTTTATAGATACTCAATTAACCAACTCTTGATATATTTTATTTAGGTTTTTCTTTGGTGTTTTTTGGGAATTCATCTTTTATAGAATCAATCAGAACTTTTTGTGAGGTCTATTGAGTGATTGGATTTTAGTAGCTGTCGTTGGACCTAGTGAGGTTCACCATAGGTTTTTTTCGGGTGTGTTGGCACTCGTTTCTTATTTCAAGGTCACCCAGGGGGTCAGACTCATGCTTTTAACCTGTTTATTCTAGTTTAAACCAGCCAAGGGGTGTGTTCTCATTCATTCCTAGGTACAAGAATCTCATTAATTCCTTGATAGTTGTTAATAATTATGTTGGAGATGTACTGCCTCCTCAACTAATTAATATCTTGTTATGCCATATTAATTTTGATTGTTTGGTATGTTAAATAGATAATATGAGTGGGTAAACCTCCATGGAAGGACTATTGTAATATTAATTATATTATATGGGAGTGTATGCCCAAATTATTTTTTTGTTAAATGGTATGAAAGAGTGGGTATACTCATGGATTGTGAAGATTGATGTGAATGGGTATACACAGATGTAATTTTTGTTAAAATTGATTGATTTACTACCTTAATGAAAGGTGTGATAGATGCCATGGACTACTATCAAAGGGTCTAGAACGCAGCAGTGGATGCCTTGGGTTAACTCTTCCCTATGGTTCTTGATTATATGGGATGCATTGGGCCCTACTACCCCAAGGATCTAGCAAGTTTGGGCTCATGTAGGATATACTATTACCATTCCCAATTATCCCTACATGTTCCAAATCTAGTTTCCACTAGGAGAGCCCATGGGACTCAATGGGATTCCTTGTAAAATCTCCTTGGATTCTGCTCTTTGTGGTCTATAATTATTACATGGATCCCTTGGTCTACTGACACCTTGGATATGGCCCGTAACATATGTTTTTTGCAATATAGACTGGCCGTTGGATTCTTCTATTCAGTATATAGCATGGTCCTGGGACACATGACTTCCCTATACAATGTGGACGTGGGTTACATGATACAGATTGATGTATGGATTGGCCATGTGACTTTCATGTTAAAATTTATATTATACTTATAAAAAGATGACTCTTTTTTAGGTATCCTTGTGGGATGTATAGTTTTACTTACTAATATAGACATATAAGATGGGAATGCGCTCTTTACTTTACTCATTGTTTAAACTTTCTAGAAAATTTATATATTTCTGTTAGAAATGTATAGACCTAGGTAGTTTCTTACTATGAAATTTATCTCACACCCAACTTCAGACTTATTTGGGAACCAAAAATAATATATGGTTGCATGTGATGATAGGGGTAAGCGCCCTAGTACATGTTGTTGACAGTGTCTTTGGAGTAGGGGATCATAGTAAAAATTATGAGGCTTGCGATGAACAGATACCTTTTTGGTCTTTTGTTATATTTGGGATACATGTATTTTCATTTACTGTTCTAGAATATTTCTATATACATGTACCATTAGTATCATTTTGTATATGAGACATTTTTTTTATTGTTATGTATTCATATCTATCTTCTCCTATATTCAATTTAATGTAGTTAGTTTCACTCCTGCTATTCATTGTATGTTTCAACGTCTGCTGTAATACTCTAGTAATGAGAGAATAATATCTCTACTGACAAACCTGGGCCCTCACTTCTAGTTGGAAGTCCAAAGAATCTGGGGAGATGTTCTTAATTCCTGGTGACCAACTGGGCAAAGGGAACTATTTGGGTGGTATGTGGGTCCAAGACGTTACAATATACATGAAAACTAGAGATTCAACATTTAATCAACTGCCACCACAAATTAATATTTATCATTAAATAAAATCTATTAATCTTTGATTCTTGAAGAACTAGATAAATTTTTCATAGATCCATAAATCCCTAAGAATAAAACAATATATTCCTCTAATCTTTGGAAAATGACCAAAACCAAAATAGTTAGGATAAGATAAGATAATTTAAAAAAAAATATCCATAATTAAAAATTAATTCCATATGTTCAACATATATCATTCAATATGTATCTATCATTGTAATTCCTTTAAATTATTATAGGTAATAATTACAATAAATCATAATTATTTTGTCTTATTGAATTCCATGATAGTATTAATATTATCACCAAATAACACCAATTGATCTTAAGGTCTCACTCAAAAAATAATATTAAAAATCATATACGGTCCAAGATATACTGTCCAATTCTATAAATTACCATTATGCCATTATAAAATCATTTTTACCTCTAAAACAGAGTTTAACCGTTACAACTCAAATAGAATCTAATGGTATTATATTTTCCTAATTAATGTAATGATTTATTAAATGATTGCAGGCTTCTTTCAAGATAAAATTTCCTATTAAATAAAATTATGATAAAATATATTATCATAATATATAATAAAAAATGATAACATCAACATCAATGATCATAGAAACCATAATTTTATTTATAATATTAAAATAATCTCCACAAAAAGAGACTTTTTCCTCAAATAAAATTTTTTCACATGAAAAATTAAGTATTACATATAACTCAGACACAATAAATGTATCCATAATTACTATTATAATCAAAAGATTAATTTTACTTTTAATCATTTCATCTAACTTATGTATGAAATAACTCTTGAATCCATTGTATATAGACATCTTAATCATTCAATCTTCTTAATAATCCATTAAAAATGCATTTCCAACATTTTTCATAATACATTATTCCTTAAATTAAATGAAATGAATTATATAATCATGATTCATAAATATAAATTCAATCTTGTTACACACATTTTGAATACGAAAATAATTCATACATTGAATCCAGATTTTAGGATTTTATTGACGATCCCTTTCTCTTTCTATATGTTGTCATACATTCAAAAAGTTCAAAATCATGAAAATTCTAGTATTTCACTTCTGATAAGAGTTAGAGGAGTTGCGATCATTAAATCCTATTAAATATACACCATTACCGATAATTGTTTTTTAGAAATGAGTTGGTGTTGGATAACTCAAATAATTTCTTATTGGTGATTTGAATACTCATAATGTACATAAAATAATTTTAACAATATTTTTATATAATAGTGATGATAAAATCAATAGGGAGGGATAAAAAGGTTTTGTATGATATCTGTCTATATATCTTTACAAATGATAATAATATCACATAAACATGAAAGGAATTATTAAAAGAAAATAAATATATAGGATAAAGATAAGTACATATTTCATTTTAATAATCTAATCCATCAACTCCCTTATAACATAGTTGATTTATGTTTTTATGCAATACAGTAAAATTATTATAATACTCAAAAAAATTATATGATGATAACCATTGTGGTTATAAATAATCATTAATTGACACTCAAATAACATCGTAACCTATAATGTTTGTTAAACCCTACTCTGATGCCAACTAAAAGGACTCAACCTTACTCATTACATAACATACTAAATTTTGACTATAGATCATATTATTTCATTCATTATGATTTTTTCTCTATATTTTCAGAAAATTAGAATAGGATCAATTTTTATCTAAAGGAAACCCTTTTAAATAAAAACAAGATTTATTTTCATGAAACATCTTCAATAGTTTCATCCTGATGTCTTCTTTTTGCATACTCATATTTAGACATATGAACAATATTTTAAAATTTTGGATGATAGAAAAATATTTTTATATGTAATAAAATTTATGAATCAAACCGATGGTACTTGAATACATATAAACCCATTAAAAACTTTTTAGAAAGTTATACTTTTCTCCCAAAAAACATAAGCACTTTGGCATACCGTATGATATCAAAAATTTCATACAAAACCATAGAAATCATAATTATACCAAAAAGGAATCCCGGGGAATTATTTTCTTATCACTCATACATATAAATTAGCTCTCTTAACTACTCAAGGAGTAACCGTCCTGGTTAAGCTGGGAATAAACATCACAATATATTTCCATATTCTCTTAAGATAAACCATACATGTTAATTATGTCCATTAAACTATTTCATTGGAGAGATATAAAGGGATCACACATTGTGAATTTAAAATATAACCACCAATCATTATAAAAAATTTCTTAAACCATAACATTATCAAAATACATAAATCTTGTATAATGAAACCTTCCATGGGAAAATAAAATTTCCACTTTGAAATCACATACCATTTATAAGAAGATGAACACTTATAAATGAAATTTTTTTATGAAATAAAATTTTTAATAATTTAAAGTAAATTTACAAAAAACAAATCTTTACGAATGTGTGAAATTATATTCATACAACATATTTAAAAAATGTTGTGGTAAAAATATACCATAAGGATGGTTTTTAAATGAAATGCCCTTATTAATATAATATCATATAACTGATAATTAATAAAATTAATTGAATTTGTGTATTCACTTTAAATAAAAATAAAAATTTTATAAATACAATATAATATAATCTAAAGTCATTTAAAATATAATCTTGTCATGAATTAATCGATGGAATAGATGGTTTACCCAAAAAATGTAAATTGGTTTAAGAATTACATTACCTTATATATGAATGTGTTAAGAACATGTAATTAATGACCTTCATTATCAATTTATATTTATTTATTTCGAACCCTTACTCATATATTATATTTGTTATCATTTTTGATGTTCATTTAATGACATTTAATTGAGTTATAAATATGAGAATCATTGTTTTGGAGTATTCATTTCATGTAATTATAGTCAGTTGATTTAGTATAATAATGGGAGTTCCTCTCAAATGGAATAAAAAATACCAAAGTGGAATGAGATTTTAATAATGTAGTAATATAATTTTAAACATTCCTATATATAATTATTTTTTGATATGTGGATGATTAGATAAACCATTAATGATTAATGTTTGGAATATTTTGTAGAGACCCGATTTTTGGCCTAATAAGACTTTGAAATATTTCTAAGAATATTTCTAGAGCTTGGGGCTAAAACGGCGTGTAATTCTGAGGCCTGGTGTGCCCATAATTAATTTTATAAAAATGTAAAGTGTTTCTATATTATTCAAGTGCAGTTAACTAAATAAAATGGGATATCTATTAAACAGTTGATCAGATCATAAATCTGAGACCATGTTTGGGTCCGGAACACAGTGTTTCCTCTAAGAGTGACAAAAAATAAGTCGGTGAGGGATGTTCGGACCCCTCTCTCATTGGAAGTGTATTAAATGGATAAATTAAATAATAAATCTATTCATTTAATAGCACAAACCCAAATATCTCTAGAATAGGGACTCAGATGAAAAATCTGAGCCCACTGATGAGCTCGTAACATAGGTTTTACCCTAAGAAAGGTATAAGCTTTGTCCGTATAGGGTGTTTTCCATATGCGCCATCACCAGAGAATAATTAAATAATTAAATAAATGATTATTTAGTTATTTAATTTATTTCTTTTAACCTAGAAAGAGGTTATAAATTCTTTGTTTAGAGGGGGTTGGCCTCATAATTCATTTTGGCCGACAGTGGTAAACCCTCCCTTCATCTCCTCTCCTCCTCTACTCGTTGATGAATGACGAACGAAGAACAAAGAAGCCTCAGATCCAAGAGAATTGAAGAGCGATGAACACAACATCTTCTTCTCATCGTTGTGCAAGTGTGATCCTCGTCAACACCGATCATATCTTGGTGAACATGATAGTCACCAATGATCAATCCAAACTTGAGGTAGGATTTATTTTTTTGGATTCCTTACCTCGGTTTAATTTTCTCAGGATGAACGCGAATTAAATAAATTAATTCCTGGATCGATAAACAATTGATTGAATTAATTTTCTTCTTGTTTATCTTGGATTTGAAATTCGTGAAGCATGATAAATATTTAATTTACAATTCCACATGATCTTAATTCTAAAAAACGATGGCCAAACTAACATGGCTATCGATCTACTCTTTGACCATGATCATTCCTTATTCATTGTCCGCACATTCTTCTGTTCTTATCGCAAAATTATTAACCACACCAAGAACTCAATGCATCGTTGAGTGCAACATACGGACGCGTAGGTCTCGACCCAAGGACCAGGGATCCACCTTCATCTCTTTTTTCTGATTTAAATCAAAGACCATATGGCGGGCGGAAGGATCATGTGGCATGGGTATAGACGAGGTAGCCAGTGCGACCTACAATGGCGGTCGAGTGGTTGGCCTGAGGCACAATGGAACGACACCCTGGAGGCGCCCAATGCTGCTAGTCGGAGGTGGAAGTTGTGGAACATCTACTGGGTGGTGGGAAGACGCGTGGTTAAAGGGCCTAGGGATGATAAGGTTTACATCATGAGGGCGGTGCTAAAATTGGAGGAGAATGAAACATGGAATTGGGGGAGGTGAATTAGACTGGAGAGAGATGAGTTTTGAGATATAAAAATTAAAAGAAAAATGAATATAATATGTGGGAGGTGCTATGTGGAATCGGGTGCGTAGCAAAAAGGTATACCCTTGCGTGAATCTCAAATGAGATTGGAGAGAGGAATGTATTCTACGATAATAATGTAAATAAATTTTGTTATTATTAATTTTGTTGATAAAACATTTTTTTCTGCAACTCCTTCGTGCGACCTCGGTTTCACGAACCGTCTGTAGCAGTGTGACCTAGATTATGAGACAGAAATTCCAAGTCCAATATTGGATTTCTTTTTCAGGTGTTTGGATCGGGTACCAAAACGCTCATAAATTAATAGATTTAAAATTACTATTAAATATTCGACCTGCTATAGCTCATGCGTGTGACGTCTGATTGACTCGCCGTTAGCAGCGACATGACCCTATCGTTAAGACGGTCGATTCAAGTCTAATGTCGGATACAATATTCTGGTTTGTGGCTTGGGTCCATGAAACACCCAATAATGATAATGTTATTATTAATACGGGATCTTGTATATGACATATCTCTCTCATGCGGTGTCATAATTACGAACCGTATGTGAGGTTGCGAACCTGAAATTAAGAAAAATGATTCAGGAACAGTTTTTTATATTTAAGTCGATGTCGAGGAGTGGGACCCATGAGGCCGGTTCACGCGTGTTGTGGAGAAATGCAACTTTTTCATCGGCTATGTGTTTTGGACAAATGGGTAGTCCATATCGTGGGTTTCTTCGTATGGATCAGAACTGTTTGAGTGGTTTGGTTAACCGGTGTCATTTGAAGTACGGTTGTGTTGGATCAAACATGAATCCAACTGGTCCCTCATCATTAAAATGCCTATAACATACAAACAGAGCATCTGATTGATGCACCATCTGTCGTGTTGGAAACCTTATTACATGGCGGTACTCCGGGATTCTTCCTTGTGAAACTTCATGGAGGTTGTGGTATGGCTGAAGACCTGAGGAGCAGAGCTAGGGTGTTTCTTAGATGGATACTCCCTTCACGACTCAATGAGCGGGTTTCTTCCACCTCTACTCTAGTAGAGGAGGGACTCCCCACCTCATGAGTTTGGGTTCATTTTCCTCTAAGATGGATTTCCTATCCTTGGAGTCGGTTCTCCATCACATGGCCAGACCAGGCCAGTTGCATGGGTCACCATGTGTACTGATTACATGGGTTGGATTATATGGGTTGAGATAGTGTATGAGCACATGGCCAGCGTACACGGGGTGGACCCTTGATACTTTGACACAACGGGTGATCTTTTCTATATTCTGTGTAGTTTTGTTTTACACCAGTAGCCTTTCGACACAAGCTGTTGTACACGGGTAGTACACGGGGTCAGAGGACACGACGTGTAACCTTTCTACACGTCATGTACTTTTCAGTACATGGCTTGATCTTCTTACCCACCGTATCTTGGACATCTTTTTTTTGGTTTAGTACCCTTACTCTCGTTCCCCTGAAGGTCAAGAATCAGTTCCTACTACAAGAGAATAATCCCTTCCGCAGGACTTTCTGTGATAGAGTCACCATCCCTCTGAGAGGCCCATAGTGAGATCCTCTATCCATTCATGACCCTATGTAGAGTCAGGAATCGACGTGGACAACTCTACAGGGCATTAATCCTCTACCAAGCTGGTGAATCGCCTAGCAGGTGAATCTGGATGAGTCGTGGTATCCGCCATGACGCTGGCAGTGATCCTCATCTGTGTATCGCGTTCTTTCCCATTCAAGGGTGTGTCTCCCGTAATGAGTGCTTCTATCTATCGTGATCCTCCCACTCAGGAGTGTGTCTTCTGTAATTATTGTAACTACCCCTCGTGACATTTCCCGATGAACATTACTTCTCGGACGAACGTCATTAGAGCTATTTGACTTGTGGAGTGTGTTCTCCCAGAATGATTACTTCGTGGAAATCATCAAACTGGATCCCTAACATGGGTATGTGGTGCTGTGAATCGTCTCTGGAATACGGGTCTAAGTAACGAGTATATCTGGTTTCCCTGGGTATATGTATGGGCATATATCTGGTGTGAGCTGTGAGATGAAGATTCCCTTACTCTATCGTTTGGGTTTCATTGAGTGATCATATCTATTATTGGGCGGAGCTGTACTCTTTTTTTCACTCTTATTGTACCTTGTTCCCTCTTACTTATATCCTCTTCAGTACCTCTATTACTGCTCTGTTGAGCCTTCGGGTAATCCTACTGAGTATTTTTATACTCACCCCTTCTTGGTATTTGCCCGCATTTGGCGTGCCCTTGCAGACGGCACACAGGTTGATCGTGACATAATAGGAGCTTCGAGATATGGGGTGCTTGGACCACGTGCAGTGGTTGTAGCTTGGGATTCAGCAGTGGGACTCTTCCAGCTGCTTTAGTTTTTCACCTGTTGCCGGGTTTTGGTGCTTTTTTAGTTGGTTGTATATTTTTCCCCCTTTCCCTTTCAGCTTTAATTTTCATGTACTTGTACTGTTAGAGGTCGATGTATTTTTGTTTGGTTCCCTTTTTATAGTAGTGTGGAACCTTAATTTCTTCTTTTTCTATGTACTTTTTCATAGAGTTAGCCGTGTGTGTGTGTACAGGTTCTTAGGCAAAGGCCTCCCCGAGTTTGTTGTGCCTTCGACGCTAGTCGTCATCCCCTGGCCTATGGTGGCGGGCATTGGGTAGTTGTGGTTCGAGCCCTTGTATGGGTCGGGTCGTGATAGAGTGGTATCAGATGCGGTTCGACCCTTGGGACGTTGTTAA
Organism: Viscum album; assembly: GCA_963277665.1. Lineage (NCBI taxonomy): Eukaryota > Viridiplantae > Streptophyta > Magnoliopsida > Santalales > Viscaceae > Viscum > Viscum album. The sequence continues at coordinate 1,225,440,458 of OY728156.1, read as the reverse complement.
GACATTTCCCTAAAATGGTCTTGGTTGGGTTTAAGGAAACAGTGTCTATGTGTCTCGAGAGCGTATCTCAGGAAAGGGAGTCCAGTGATGGTGCAAGCGGCATACGTATCCATTCTCCAGGACCCTGATTACCCGCTTGTCGACTCGGCACCCTGAGACACGTCTTGTAGGGATCATTGGTACATGCATCCTACATGAATGAGTCTTTGACTAACCTTACCGAGTCACCTTCCCATCATTATTGATATATATATATATATGCTCATCCGACCGTGGTACTCCTTGATAACATTCAGAATGTCTCCATGATGATAGCTATCCAGGATACTAGCTACGGTTTGTGGCGATGGTTCTGTGAGCGACGAGAGCTTAGTTCAGGACCCATAATGAGAGACCCTTTCTCTAGGTGGGCTGGTAGCAGTACCCCTACCTGTTGAGAAGAAGACTTCCCCAATAGAGCAGGATGAGGCCATGCATAGTTTTGGCGCACTTTATGAGTTCCAGCATCGGAGACGGCTGAGGTTCCGTAGTAAGCCATGCCTTCGGACAGTAGAGGATTGGATAAAGACGGTGGTCCACTGGTCTATAACGGTAATTTCCATGAATTAATGTTTGATCGGGGACTCTATAGAGAGTTCTATGCTATCATAGTTCTCTTGTTCATCCCCACCTATGTTGAGGTGATGGAGTAGGCACTTATCGTATAGAGCTTCCTGTCACACCATACGACTGGTTGTGATAGGGAGTTTAACATAGCTGAGATGTCTAATACAGCAAGAAGATTCAAAATGATGAGATATCAACGTAGGAGATCTTATCATGACCAGTCGCGGGCACGTGGTCATAAGGGACCCAAGAAGCACAGTGAAATCACAATTGATGAATCTTGCGGACTTGTGCAATCAAGGTGCGGTAATGTAGAATATTCCCTTAGTAAGAAGTGTGGGAAGTCCCAGAATCACCTGGTGAAGGACGTTCTAGAGCAGTTGACTTCCCTACAGCCAATCCTAGTGGAACATGAGGGTACAACCTTTATTCAGTTGATGGTGTTGACTGCTTCGCTTCTCGAGCGTGTAAGAGAGTCTTGGTTGAGATTCAGTGACTGCGAAATCCCGTGTGACCAGATATCCTTAGGTGTTTCACAATATGGACATTCTAAAGGAGGGAATCACAATACTTTTTCCTAGTTACAAAAAGTTATTCCAATTGTGACATGTGATGTAGAGGTTCAGTCGAGGAGACAAATTTTCCCCCGAGTTCTATCAGGTCGTTTGAGACACTACAAGGAGATGGAAAGGTTGCATACCACCATACCTTATCCCAAAAAGTTGGAGTGGGTATACAACGCCTTACACGTGTCAAAACTAAGGAGATGTGTGTGTGTTCCTACCCACGTCATCAACTGAAGAAAGCCTTATGAGGGTGGACCACTGTAACAGCCCAAAATTTTATAAAAAAATATTCTTTTTAATTTTATTAATGTCTTGTGTTGTACGCTACACCAAAAGGAGCTTGCACAACACGCATCCTTGTCTTGCCTTGCATTACACGCAATCGCGACCTTCCTCGATAGCGTGTGTAATACGCAATACCGAGTTTCACTAAACAACGATATGCTATTAAAATATTATTAAAACTACCCGTTATGAATAGTAATAACCACTTTTTAAAATTCTGTAAATCTTATTTTTCAAAATCAACTTCATTCTTGGATTCGGAGTATCGAATTTAGCCTAAGGTGAAATTTTGGTACTTTTCGGATAACTTTCACATTCTGATGAATAGTGAAAATTACTAAATTATAATTAAAAACAACTTTTTTAATCGAAATAATTAATAGTGATAAATTATTAATTTGAGTGGTTTTAAAGTATATTTAGAATATATTTTTTACAATTTAATACAATGTTGGTCATTGGTTGTAATTTCACATTTAAACCAGACATAATCAAGTGTCAATCTTTTGATATATATTGTTTCCTAAAAACACGCTATTTATTTTAATAGTAGGATTCAATTATAAAATTAATTAATGAAACTTCTATGTTATGAATTTGGTAAAATAGATTTCATTTTTGAATTAGGAATATGAAATATAGCTTAGGATGAAATTTTGGCATTGTTCTGAAAAACATCAATTTTTGATGAATAGTGAAACTACTAAGTGGTAGTTAAAAAAACTGAATTTTTCATAAAACATAATTTTGCCGCTTCTGTGAATGGAATTTCGAAAATCCGAGTGACACGGTTAATATCAAGGACTAAAATGTTGTTCAATGAGATGGAAATAATTTTTTGGTGAATAGTAACTTTTTACTTTTTTACCGCGGTTAATAGTAAATAGGGTAACTAAGGGTAAATATGATATTAATATTACCCTAACACATGTCATAATTCTATTGGACAAGTGTAATTCGACCAAAAACAAACTTAGGAATAAAATATGACCATTTAGGCCCACTTGGATTAGATTAGGACATTTATTATTAATTTATTTAAAGAAAGGTTAAAATAGTTAAAATCAAAGTTTAATAAGTAAATCATTTTTAATATGGGGATATACATAAGATAAATTCGATTGTAAATATTCATTAGAAATCTAAAAAGATTTCCTACATAATGGTATTTTATTTGTAATTTTTAGACATTAAATAATTTAATTTATTTATGACACAATGATGATGCAGTAATTATCTTATTAATGAAATATTGACATAATTGATGTTATAAACACCAAAATAAATGTAATTTGAGACTTTTTATGAATTACACTAATTTTCTAGGTTACTATGATATATTAACGTTGATTTAATCAACTTGGTTCGAACATATAATTCTTTTATGACTTTCACAAAAATCATATATCAAATAGTGTCAAAATTGACAGAAAATAGTTTTTAAATCAAATATTATATTATTAATTGTTATTTTTTTCCTAAAAATCTAAGATTCGGCCAAATGACTTAGATAAGGATATATATATTAATAATAAACAATTTGGGGTTCTTTTGGCATGTTATAGTAAGTGTATTAACCATATAGTGAAAGAAAACAAAAAGACACGGTAAAAGTTAAATTATTTAACTTAGAGTTAAATCTAATTGATAAGGTTTAAAATAAAATCCAAACATGTCTAAATTTGATTGGTTGATGAGATTACAACCCTATCTCATCTAATCTTCTAATATGAGTAATTTTTGGAGGTTTTTAAGTGGGGTTAGATTTATTATAAATTAATATTTTTAAGAATTCTTAAGGTGCCCCTCTCCTCCCCTATAAAAGGACACCTCCTCCCCCTCCTCCTCACACCAATTTGAGCACTCAATCTCGGCCAACCCCTGCCAAAATATCTTCTCCACTTCCCTAGAAACATCCTAGAGGTTCTGGTCTTCCTCAAAGACCAATTTTAGTGCCCTAAGAGGAGGTCTCAAAGAGGCACTTCAAAGAAGAGGTAATTACCGTTACCAATTCTTTCATCTTTATTTCTTCTTCCACTTCTTTTTCTTAGGTTGTTTCATTATGAAGTAATAACATCAGTATCACTCATATACGTATATGTTATTATAAGTATGAAACAACCCTATTTCACCATCTATCCATCCTACGGAAAAAGAAATCACCGCGCGTGCGTACGTACGGAATACCGTCTCCCCGCCGTGGTGTAATCTATTTTCCACCACCACCTTACATGGATGGGTATAATATTGTAAAGAATAACTATACATAGTTATTAAAACATCATATTGATTCTGATATATTGTATAATCCACTCCAATTGAATTCAATATTTATAGAAATGATATCATCGCTCGTGCGTACGTACGGACTACCGTCTCCACGACGCGATGAGATTCATTCTCCATGTTAACCATTTAAGAATGATTATAATGTATATATAAGAAATAATAATGAAATATATTACATTATAAAGCTACTGGATTTATGTATATATATACATATGTATGTCATCTACTTACTTCCATTTCAAGACAATAAGGAAAGAAAAACAGCGTTCATGCGTACGTACGGACTACCGTCTCCATGAACGGTGTTTTTCATTTTATTTATCTATCTATTATATATATATATATACTGAATATATATGATATATAAATCATATTTTATATTCTGGAAGTAAGTAAATCATGATATAAGTAATAATGATGTCAAGAACAACAAGTCAAAACACCTACGATAAATGAAACGATTTTACCCAAAACGCTTCTTTAACATGGAATTTACAAAAGAACGGGTAATATAATGTCATAAGTGAACCATATATGATATCATAACAATGAATATGATTCTGTAATAAGTCAATGACATTATTTAAATCATTATATAGGAGGTTCGGACACATACGAAGCAAATTGGACCTAAGGTAAGGGAAACATCACAATCTCATTTTTATCCGAGATTGTTTATTCGTATGTATTTACTGGGGTGTATTTTATCATCCACATCCATGTTTCATCAATATGCAATATTATTTCCATCCACCTACAATTGTTTAATCCATTTTTACCCTTCGGTGAGTTTTTGGTAAAGAATAAGAAAGGAATCTTTTGTCGTTTTTCGTACGAGGTACTTTTTGACTTTTCCGACAAAAGTACGAAGAATGTTTTTTTTAACTTATACGGCATGAATGGATTTTTAAAACATTAAATCCAAGAAGCTTCCTTTACAAGTTTATTTTTAATCAACATCTTTTATTTTTAAGTCGTATGACATGTTATGAAAGGAAAAATGTTTTTGATGAAGAAAGGATATTTTCCTCAGGAATAGAGTTCAAGTGTTTTATCAAAATTATTTTCCATCTAAGATAATAAAAGGGTTCTGTTTCTATTCCTATTATTACATGGATTTGATTATGTTGTGATGGAAACATTTTTATGAAATCCTCTATCTTATATGAATTGTTTTATGATGTCATGTTGTTTAAGAATTCCATTTTTATTACATGGGTTATGTGATGATGTATGATTTATGATTATGTGGCACACATAAGAAAGGATTCATTATAAGATGGGTGGGACCTATATCTCCCTCCAATGCATTGGGTAAAGATTTTATATCTCATGAGATAGACAGGGCTGGAACGGTAGGTTATACTGGTTCAGTGAAACAGGACTGAAACGAGGGTTACTCGATTCAGAAAGGGACTTTGTCCACTAAGATATTCTTGGCAATGAGTCATGACTAACAAGAAATGATTTTCCATGATTATGTGTGCATGCCACAAAGTTTAAAGTTTCATGTTATGATTATGGTGATCTCATTTTCACTTCTATGATTTATTCCATGTTAAGATATTATGATCTCTTTTGCAGGTTATGATTTTCAAAAAGATATGATATGATTTTTATTTCCTTTATTTGCCCTTGATGAGAATTTGAGCTCACCCTTTTATGTTTTCTTTTCCCCAGGATATAAAGAAAGGTTTTAGGTAAAAAAAAAGGAAGATCTTTATGGGAGATTTTGAAGATCTTTCATCACGATTAGAAGATTACGATCCGAGTTTCCAAAGACACTAAACTATTACGATCCTTGTGTGTGTGTTTTTGTTATGTACTAAGTATTCCGCAAAAGTAATGTAATGTTCATGTACATCAGGCTTCGGGTCTCTACAGTTGGTATCAGAGGAAAGGTTTAGTCAACCTTTGGAAACTAGGATGCGAAAACGTTAGTGAGATCCCTAGAGATATTTCTAAGGTATGTCTAGGGATGTCCCTATGGATAAGTATACGTATAGGTTATAGTAATAGAATTACTCTAACGATCATAGAATTAAACCTAAGATGTTGGATATTGAAGGTACTCCCCCTTTATTATGTTGTTTTCCCTAGCATGATTTTTGCCTCTCACACTATTCTTTTTGGGTTTTAGACGATGGCTGGAACCCGAAGGAACCGTGTTGATCAATGCAATGGACAATGCAATGATTGCCCTCCTGAACAAACAAATGTTATGGGAGATGGAGTGCAAAATCTTATTGCTATACTTACACAAGCTATGAATCATTCTGGACTTCCAAATGAGCAGAGAAGGGAACAATATTCTATTGAGTCCTTCATGAGGCAACGTCCACCTTCTTTCAGTGGGACTTCCGATCCACTTGTTGCTGAACAATGGATCAGTACCACGGAAAAGATATTTTCAGTTCTTCAATGTTCTGAACATGATAAAGTCATCTTAGCAGTATATCGTTTGGAAGGTGAAGCTGATCAATGGTGGAATCTTATCAAGAATATGAGGCCAAGAGATGAAATTGAGTCCATGGAATGGGACGAGTTCAAGAACTTGTTTTTCAGTAAGTACTTCCCTCGTATTCTTCGAACGAAGATGGAAAAGGAGTTTCTTGAGCTGAAACAGAAGGATGATGAATCTGTTGGTATATACGAAGCGAATTTTACAAGACTTGCAAGGTATGCATCTGGCATTATCATCCAACCTGAAAGTAAAGTTGATCGATTTTTCAGTGGCTTAAAACCAAGTCTTAGAAGGGCATTAGCTATAAGAGACTTCAGTTGCTATGAAGAAATTGTTCGTTGTGCTATCAAGGTAGAAATGGAAGTTGGTGTTACATATCCATCTCATGGTTTTGACAAGAAACGAAAGATGGAGTTCAAGGAGAAATCTCATAATAATGGTTAAAAGAAGATGAATGTTTCCTTATGCACAAAGTGTGGAAAGAAGCATGGTGGAGATTGTCTTAAAGGAACTAGAAAATGTTTTATGTGTGGAAAAGAAGGTCATCGAGCAGCTGAGTGTCGAAGTAATGGAAAAAGGGTTTCTAATGATGTGAATAAAGCAAACACTGCAGAGAATGCACCACCAACACTTCAATGCTTCAAGTGCAAGGAAATGGGGCATTATGCTAATAATTTCCCTAATCCAAGGGTTAGTGATGATCAACATGAGCAACCACTGAAGGCAAAGGACAAAGGGAAGTCACATGCGATCACTATTGGCGATGTTGAATATGATAACGATGTGGTGGAATGATTAAGCGTTTATGTAATGGGATTCCAAAATAATGTTGTATCATTGAGTATTGCAATATTTATTGATGTGGTATTCAAAGTGATTGAGATATTTTTTTTTGGAAATAAGATGATATGCGCATAATGAAGACGAGAAAATGAAATGTTTAATAGTATTCATGAGCTCATGATTGATATAAGGACTAAGTGATATCATGGTTTGAGTATAAATAATTTTGAGGATTTTGGTATGTGTAAAGTGTTAACTTTTAACTGCATTCAAGTTTTCACTAAGGCTCAATGGGTATTCAAGAGTATACATGATTAAGGACTTTGAATGTTTGGAATGTGACCAACAAAACATATCTTATGATATATGGGGATCAACGATGATATTAAATCTCTGGTAATTGTTTTCACTATGTTATGAGAGTGGACTGCAGTATTATGGATAAGCCTAAAGATTGGAATGGATTGTGTTGGACGTAAGTTAGTATTGTTTAAGGATAGAAATTTTTTTCGATATTATTGATGGGATGTTATAGTAATATAGTTTTGGAAAAAGGAAAACCTGCAGGATGGGCAACAGCCCATCGCTTCGGACAAGGCTGTGGGAATCGAACCCACAACCGAAGTGCGACTGGCCTTTATCGCCTACCACTGGCCTACAGGAAGTCCCTGTTTAGTAGAAACTAGTTTTATTATATTAAGCAGTATGATATATGAAGTATAAGTCCATTTTAGGAACCATATATGATTAATCTCACTATAGATCGATTTATGCATATAATTTTGCTAACCTTTTGTTTGAGACAGATGGAATGACCCGTCATTCTATCACATGATCTGCTAACACTTCACGAATAACAAATTCAACTTCATTTATTTAAGAGATGAAGTGGAAATTGTTCAAGGCACGAACAACAGTGAGATTGTACCAAAATAAAGTAAGTATTTATTAAAATTCAAATTTTCAACTTTAGGGGAAATGATCTTGAAAACCAAAAATGTTGTCCTAGTGATCTTATACCTGATGAATCAGATGGTACCTTATATCATCACAAATCTATGGATTTGTGATTACTGGCTTTTCCATAGCCATGTTCTCTACCACTCTCCATCAGAACATGATGGTTAGATTTCTCTTCCATATCCATATTTTCACCTATGTGGAAACCCAATGATTAGTTTATTTGGGTAACCGTTACGTTTCATACTTTTTTTTTAAAGATTGGTTTTGATATTCCTTTTTACGATGTGGGTTTCTATTAAAGAATCTTTCGAATAGTAAACCATTTATAACCCCGACGAATTTCGAGGGCGAAATTCATTTTAAGGGGGGTAGAATGTAACAGCCCAAGATTTTATAAAAAAATATTCTTTTTAATTTTATTAATGTCTTGTGTTGTACGCTACAACAAAAGGAGCTTGCACAACACGCATCCTTGTCTTGCCTTGCATTACACGCAATCGCGACCTTCCTCGATAGTGTGTGTAATACGCAATACCGAGTTTCACTAAACAACGATATGCTATTAAAATATTATTAAAACTACCAGTTATGAATAGTAATAACCACTTTTTAAAATTCTGTAAATCTTATTTTTCAAAATCAACTTCATTATTGGATTCGGAGTATCGAATTTAGCCTAAGGTGAAATTTTGGTACTTTTCGGATAACTTTCACATTCTGATGAATAGTGAAAATTACTAAATTATAATTAAAAACAACTTTTTTAATCGAAATAATTAATAATGATAAATTATTAATTTGAGTGGTTTTAAAGTATATTTAGAATATATTTTTTACAATTTAATACAATGTTGGTCATTGGTTGTAATTTCACATTTAAACCAGACATAATCAAGTGTCAATCTTTTGATATATATTGTTTCCTAAAAACACGCTATTTATTTTAACAGTAGGATTCAATTATAAAATTAATTAATTCAACTTCTATGTTATGAATTTGGTAAAATAGATTTCATTTTTGAATTCGGAATATGAAATATAGCTTAGGATGAAATTTTGGCATTGTTCTGAAAAACATCAATTTTTGATGAATAGTGAAACTACTAAGTGGTAGTTAAAAAAACTGAATTTTTCATAAAACTTAATTTTGCCGCTTCTGTGAATGGAATTTCAAAAATCCGAGTGACACGGTTAATATCAAGGACTAAAATTTGGTTCAATGAGATGGAAATAATTTTTTGGTGAATAGTAACTTTTTACTTTTTTACCGCGGTTAATAGTAAATAGGGTAACTAAGGGTAAATATGATATTACTATTACCCTAACACCTGTCCTAATTCTATTGGACAAGTTTAATTCGACCAAAAACAAACTTAGGAATAAAATATGACCATTTAGGCCCACATGGATTAGATTAGGACATTTATTATTAATTTATTTAAAGAAAGGTTAAAATAGTTAAAATCAATGTTTAATAAGTAAATCATTTTTAATATGGGGTTATACATAAGATAAATTCGATTGTAAATATTCATTAGAAAGATAAAACGATTTCCTACATAATGGTATTTTATTTGTAATTTTTAGACATTAAATAATTTAATTTATTTATGACACAATGATGATGTAGTAATTATCTTATTAATGAAATATTGACATAATTGATGTTATAAACACCCAAATAAATGTAATTTGAGACTTTTTATGAATTCCACTAATTTTCTAGGTTACTATGATATATTAATGTGGATTTAATCAACTTGTTTCGAACATATAATTCTGTTATGACTTTCACAAAAATCATATATCAAATAGTGTCAAAATTGACACAAAATATTTTTTAAATCAAATATTATATTATTAATTGTTATTTTATTCCTAAAAATCTAAGGTTCGGCCAAATGACTTAGATAAGGATATATATATTAATAATAAACAATTTGGGGTTCGTTTGGCATGTTATAGTAAGTTTATTAACCATATAGTGAAAGAAAACAAAAAGACACGGTAAAAGTTAAATTATTTAACTTAGAGTTAAATCTAATTGATAAGAATTAAAATAAAATCCAAACATGTCTAAATTTGATTGGTTGATGAGATTACAACCCTATCTCATCTAATATTCGAATATGAGTCATTTTTGGAGGTTTTTAAGTGGGGTTAGATTTATTATAAATTAATATTTTTAAGAATTCCTAAGGTGCCCCTCTCCTCCCCTATAAAAGGACACCTCCTCACCCTCCTCCTCACACCAATTTGAGCACTCAAGCTCGGCCAACCCCTGCCAAAATATCTTCTCCACTTCCCTAGAAACATCCTAGAGGTTATGGTCTTCCTCAAAGACCAATTTTAGTGCCCTAAGAGGAGGTCTCAAAGAGGCACTTCAAAGAAGAGGTAATTACCGTTACCAATTCTTTCATCTTTATTTCTTCTTCCACTTCTTCTTCTTAGGTTGTTTCATTATGAAGTAATAACATAAGTATCACTCATATACTGATATGTTATTATAAGTATGAAACAACCCTATTTCACCATCTATCCATCCTACGGAAAAAGAAATCACCGCGCGTGCGTACGTACGGAATACCGTCTCCCCGCCGTGGTGTAATCTATTTTCCACCACCACCTTACATGGATGGGTATAATGGTGTAAAGAATAACTATACATAGTTATTAAAACATCATATTGATTCTGATATATTGTATAATCCACTCCAATTGAATTCAATATTTATAGAAATGATATCATCGCTCGTGCGTACGTACGGACTACCGTCTCCACGACGCGATGAGATTCATTCTCCATGTTAACCATTTAAGAATGATTATAATGTATATATAAGAAATAATAATGAAATATATGACATTATAAAGCTACTGGATTTATGTATATATATACATATGTATGTCATCTACTTACTTCCATTTCAAGACAATAAGGAAAGAAAAATAGCGTTCATGCGTACGTACGGACTACCGTCTCCATGAACGGTGTTTTTCATTTTATTTATCTATCTATTATATATATATATATACTGAATATATATGATATATAAATCATATTTTATATTCTGGAAGTAAGTAAATCATGATATAAGTAATAATGATGTCAAGAACAACAAGTCAAAACACCTACGATAAATGAAACGATTTTACCCAAAACGCTTCATTAACATGGAATTTACAAAAGAACGGGTAATATAATGTCATAAGTGAACCATATATGATATCATAACAATGAATATGATTCTGTAATAAGTCAATGACATTATTTAAATCATTATACAGGAGGTTCGGACACATACGAAGCAAATTGGACCTAAGGTAAGGGAAATATCACAATCTCATTTTTATCCGAGATTGTTTATTCGTAAGTATTTACTGGGGTGTATTTTATCATCCACATCCATGTTTCATCAATATGCAATATTATTTCCATCCACCTACAATTGTTTAAATCCATTTTTACCCTTCGGTGAGTTTTTGGTAAAGAATAAGAAAGGAATCTTTTGTCGTTTTTCGTACGAGGTACTTTTTGACTTTTCCGACAAAAGTACGAAGAATGTTTTTTTAACTTATACGGCATGAATGGATTTTTAAAACATTAAATCCAAGAAGCTTACTTTACAAGTTTATTTTTAATCAACATCTTTTATTTTTAAGTCGTATGACATGTTATGAAAGGAAAAATGTTTTTGAAGAAGAAAGGATATTTTCCTCAGGAATAGAGTTCAAGTGTTTTATCAAAATTATTTTCCATCTAAGATAATAAAAGGGTTCTGTTTCTATTCCTATTATTACATGGATTTGATTATGTTGTGATGGAAACATTTTTATGAAATCCTTTATCTTATATGAATTGTTTTATGATGTCATGTTGTTTATGAATTCCATTTTTATTACATGGGTTATGTGATGATGTATGATTTATGATTATGTGGCACACATAAGAAAGGATTCATTATAAGATGGGTGGGACCTATATCTCCCTCCAATGCATTTGGTAAAGATTTTATATCTCATGAGATAGACAGGGCTGGAACGGTAGGTTATACTGGTTCAGTGAAACAGGACTGAAACGAGGGTTACTTGATTCAGAAAGGGACTTTGTCCACTAAGATAGTCTTGGAAATCAGTCATGACTAACAAGAAATGATTTTCCATGATTATGTGTGCATGCCACAAAGTTTCAAGTTTCATGTTATGATTATGGTGATCTCATTTTCACTTCTATGATTTATTCCATGTTATGATATTATGATCTCTTTTGTAGGTTATGATTTTCAAAAAGATATGATATGATTTTTATTTCCTTTATTTGCCCTTTCTGAGCATTTGAGCTCACCCTTTTATGTTTTCTTTTCCCCAGGATATAAAGAAAGGTTTCAGGTAAAAAAAAGGAAGATCTTTATGGGAAATTTTGAAGATCTTTCATCACGATTAGAAGATTACGATCTGAGTTTCCAAAGACACTAAACTATTACGATCCTTGTGTGTGTGTTTTTGTTATGTAATAAGTATTCCGCAAAAGTAATGTACTGTTCATGTACGTCAGGCTTCGGGTCTCTACAACCACCCCTTTGGTCCATATTCTTTTGCAGCAATGAAACGTACAGGCTTCCCTAGGAGTGAGAGTGCTAAGTGTGGGCTCAGTATCATGAGTGGTTTCCCTGGTTTTTCTTTTCGAGGATGAAAAGCTTGAAGGAGGGAATAATTTAGAGACCCGGTTATTGGCCTAATAATACTTTGAAATATTTCTAAGAATATTTCCAGAGTTGGGGGCTAAGACGGCATGCAATTTCGAGGCCCGGTGTGCCCTGAATTAATTTTATAAAAATGTTAAGTGTTTTTATATTACGCTTGCATAGTTAACTAAAGAAAACGGGATATATCATAAATATTTGACTGGATCAGAAATCCGAGACCATATTTGGGTCCGGAACACATTGTTTCCCATAGGAGCGACATAAAATAAGTTGGAGTGGGATGTTCGGACCCCTCGCTCGTTGGCGGTGTATTAAATGGATAAATTAAATAATTAATATATTAATTTAATAGCTCAAACCAGAATATCTCTAGAACAGAGACTCAGATAAAAAATTTGAGTCCAGCGATGAGCTCAGATCGTAGGTTTTACCATAAGAAAGGTATAACCTTTGTCTTCATCAGGTGTTTGGCATATGCGCCATCATGAGAGAATAATTAAATAATTAAATAATTGTCTATTTAATTATTTAATTTATTTCTTTTAACCTAGAAAAAGGATATAAATTCATTGTTTAGAAGGGGTTGGCCTCATAATTAATTTTGGCTAATGATGGTAAACCTCTCTTCTTCTCCTCTCCTCCTCTCCTCCTTGATGAACGACGACCAAAGAACAACGAATCCTCAGATCCATGTAAATCGAAGAGTGACGAACGCAACATATTCTTCTCATCGTTGTGAAAGTGCGATCCTATTCAACACCAATATGATCATGTTGAATGTAATATTCACCAAGGATAAATCCACACATGAGGTAGGATTTATCATTGTGGATTTATTACCTAGGTTTAATTTTCCCATGATGAACGTGAATTAAATAAATTAATTCGCGGATCGATAAACAGTTGATTGAAATAATTTTCTTCTTGTTTATATTGGATTTGAAATTCTTGAAGCATGATAAATATTTAATTTCCAATTCCACATGTTCATGATTCTCCAAAATAATGTCCAATCTAACACGGCTATCGATCCACACTTTGATTGTGATCTTTATTTATTCATTGTCCGCACATTCTTCGCGCGTTCTTCATCACAAAATTATTAAGCACGCTAAGAACTCAATGCTTTATTGAGAGCAACATAAGGACGCGAAGGTCTCGACCCAAGGATCACAAATCCAACTTCATCTCTTTATTTCTATTTAAATCAAAGCCGGTATAGTGGGAAGAATGATCCCAAGGCATGGGTCCAGACGAGGTAGTCTGTGCGACGTACAACGGCGGTCAAGCGGATGGCCTGAGGCACGGTGGTGCGACACCCTGGAGGCATGCAATGCTGCTAGTCGGAGGTGGAAGCGGTGGAACATCTAGTGGGAAGAGGGACGACACGTGGTTGAAGGGCCTAGGGATGATAGGGTTTACATCGTGAGGGCGACGCTAAAATTGGAGGAGAATGAAACATGAAATTGGGGGAGGAGAATTAGATTGGAGAGAGATGAGATTTGAGATATAAAAATTAAAATTAAAATGAATATAATAAGTGGGAGGCACTATGTGGAATCAGGTGTGCAACAAAAAGGGATACCCTTGCGTGAATCTCAAATGAAATTGGAGAGAGGAATGTATTATAAGATAGTAATGTAAATAAAATATTGTTATTATTAATTTTGTTGATAAAACACTTTTTTGTCCGCAACTCCTTCATGCGACCTCGGTTTCATGAACCATTGTGATAGTGCAACCCAGATTACGAGATGGACATTCCGAGTCGACTATTGGATGTATTTTTGGGGTTTTTGGATCGGGTACCCGAAAAGCTCATAAATTAATAGATTTAATATTATTATTAATCTTCGACCTGCTATAGCTCAGGCGTGCGACGTCTGATTGACTCGCCATCAGCAGCGACGTGACCCTATATTTAAGACGGTCGATTCAATTCTAATGTTAGATTCCAAATTCTGGTTAACCGTCTGTGATGTTTCGACCTTGAAAATAAGAAAAATGCTTCAAGACCAATTATGGAGATTTAAGTCGAGGTCGAGGTGCGGGCTCCATGAGGCCAGTTCGCGCGTGTTGCGGTGAAAATAAACTTTTTCACCAGCTATCTATTTTGGACAAATGGGTAGACCATATAGTGTGTTTCTTTGTATGGATCACAACGGTGTGACCGGTTTGGTTAACTGGTGTCGTTAGAAGTACGGATGGGTTGGATCGAACATGAATCAAAATGGGCCCTCGGCATTAAAATTCCTATAACTTATAGACCGAGCATCTGATTGACGCACCGTCTGTCGTGTTGGAAGCCTTATTACATGGCGGTCCTCCGGGTTTCTCCCTTGTGATACTTCGTGGAGGTTTTGGTATGACTGATGACCTAAGGAGAAGAGCTAGGGTGTTTCTTATATGGATACTCCCTTGAAGACTCAAGGAGCTGGTTTCTTACTCCTCTACTCTGGTAGAGGCGGGACTCCACACCTCATGAGTATGGGTTCATTTTCCTATGAGTTAGTTTTCCTATCCTTGGAGTCGGTACTCCATCACATGGCCAGACCAGGACAGTTGCATGGGTCACCCTGTGTACCGATTACACAGGTTGGAGTACCTAGGATGAGACCGTCTAAGGGAACATGGCCAGCGTACATGGGGTGGACCCCCTATACTTTTACATGACAGATAATCCTTTTTACAATCTGTGTAGTTGTTTTTTACACGACCGGCCTTGTGACACAGGCCTTTGTACATGGGTAGTACCCGGGGTCAGTGGACATGACGTGTAACCTTTCTACACGTCGTGTACTTTTTAGTACATGGCATGATCTTTTTTCCCACTGTATCTTGGAAATATTTCGTTTGGGTTTGTCCCCTTCCTCTCGTTCCCTTGATGATCAGGCATCGTTTCCTTCTACAAGAGTATGATCCCTTCAGTAGGACTTTCTGTGATAGATTCGGCATCCCTCCAAGAGGCCCAGAGCGAGATCCTCTATCCATTCCAGACCCTAGGTAGAGTTAGGCATCGAGGTGACCAACATTACTAGGTGTTGATCCTCTACCTAGCAGGTTAATCACCTAGCTGGTGAATCCGGATGAGTCGCGGTATCTGCCATGGCCCTGGCAGTGATCCTCATCTGTGTATCATGATACTTCCCACTTAGGAGTGTGTCTCCCATAATGAGTGCTTCTAACTATCTTGATCTCCCAACTCAAGAGTGTGTCTCCCATAATGTGTGTAACTAACCCTCATGATGTTTCCCGACGAACAACACTTCTCAGACAGACGTCATCAGAGCTATTAGACTCGTGGAGTGTGTTCTCCCAGAACGAGTACATCATGGAAATCTTCTAACTGGATCCCTATAGTGGGTATGTGGTGGTGTGACTTTTCTCTAGACTATGGGTATGTGTTACAATCATATCTAGTTTCCTTGGGTATATGTATGGGCATATACCTAGTGTGAGCTGTGAGATGAAGATCCCCTTACTCTATCGTTTGGGTTTCTTTGAGCGATCATATCTATTATTGGACAGAGCTATACACTATTTATTCATTCTTGTTGTACCTTGTTCTATCTTACTTTTCTCCTCTTCAGTACCTCTATTGCTGTTCCCTTGGGCCTTCTAGGAATCCTACTGAGTATTTTTATACTCACCCCTGCTTGGGCTTTGTCCGCATTTGGCGTGCCCTTGCAGACGAAGGACATGTTGATCGTGACATCAGAGGAGCTTCGGGATATGGGGTACTTGGACAGTGTGCAGTGGTCGTAGCTTGGGATTCAAGAGTGGGACTGTAGAGACCCGAAGCTTGACGTACATTGACATTACATTACATTTTCGGAATACTTAGTACATAACAAAAACACACACACAAGGATCGTAATAGTTTAGTGTCTTTGGAAACTCGGAGTATAATCTTCTAATCCTGGTGAAAGATCTTCAACATCTCCCATAATGATCTTCCCTTTTTTATACCTAAAACCTTTCTTTATATCCTGGGGAAATGTAAAAATAAAAGGGTGAGCTCAAATGCTCAGTAAGGGTAAACAAAAGAAATATCAATCACATCATATTCATAAGAACATAACATTTTGGAAATCTTAACCTGCAAAAGAGAGCATAATTTCATAACATGGGATAAATAATTTTAGTGAAATGAAATCCCAATAATCATAATATAAAACATGGAACTTTGTGGCATACACACATAATCATAGATAATCATTTCTTGTTAGTCATGACTCATTGCCAAGACTATCTTAGTGGACAAAGTCCCTTTCTGAATCGAGTCACCCTCGTTTCAGTCCTGTTTCACTGAACCAGTATAACCTACCATTCCATCCATGTCTATCTCATGAGATATGGAATCTTTAACCAATGCATTGGAGGGAGATATAGGTCCCACCCATCTCATAATGATACCATTTTTATGTGTGCCATAAAATCATAAATCATACATCATTTCATAACCCATGTAATAAAAATGGGAATCTAAAACATCATGACATCATAAAACAATTCATATAAGATAAAGGAATTCATAAAAATAATTCCATCACAACATAATCAAATCAATTTAATAATAGGGATAAAAACAGAACCCTTTATTATATTTTATGGAAAAATAATTTTGATAAAACACTTGAACTCCATTCTTGAGGAAAATATCCTTTCTTCTTCAAAAACACTTTTCCTTTCTTAACATGTCATAAAATTATAAACTAAAAGATGTTGATTAAAAATAAACTTGAAAACCTGTAAAGGAAGAATCTTGAAAATAATGTTTTAAAAATCCATTCATGCCGTATAATTTAAAAAAACATTCTTTGTACTTTTGTCGGAAAAGTCAAAATGTACCTCGTACGAAAAACGACAAAAGATTCCTTTCATATCTTTTACTAAAAACTCACCGAAGGATAAAATAGGATTTAAACTATTGTAGAAGGATGGAAATAATATTACATATTTAGGGAACATGAATGTGGATGATAAAATACACCCCATTAATTACCAAAGTAAAAACAATCTCGGATAAAAGTGAGATTGTGATATTTCCCTTACCTTAGGTCAGATTTTCTTTGTATGTGTCTGAAGCTCCTGTATAATGGTTTAAATAATGTTATTGACTTATTCCAGAATCATACATATTGATATGATACCATATATGGTCATATTCTTAGCTTCTTGTTAGTAATATTTCATTGTTATTTGTTACTCGGGTCTTTATTGCCTTTTGTTCTTATGCGTGTTTTTCCGAATAAATTCTTATTCTTCTTTTAAGGTTATAGATAACTTATATCCAGAATGGTATTAGTGTAACATATATCATATTTATTCATTCAATTCATTTATATAATTACTATGTAATGATGATCATGTAGAACGAGTCGCATCACATCGTGGAGACTGTATTCCGTACGTACGCACGAGTGATGATATCATTCCTATGATCGTGGAATTGTATTGGAGTATATATATATTATTTTAGTATCAATATTACTTTATAATAATCATAAATAGTTACTCATTACACCATTATACCCATCCTTGTAAGGTGATGGTGGAAAATAGATTACACCACTGCGTGGAGACGGTATTCCGTACGTACGCACGCGCGATGATTTCATTTTTCCGTAGGATGGATAGAAGGTGAATTAGTGTTGTTTCATATTTATAATAACATATCAGTATGTAAGTAATACTGATTTTATTACTTTATCATGAAACAACTAAAGAAGAAGAAGTTGAAGAAGAAAGAAATTGAAAATATCGGTAATGGATATTACCTCTTCTTTGGAACATTTCTTTGAATCCTCCACTTAGGGAACTAAGATTGGTCTTTTAAGAAGACCAGGACATCTAGGATTATTATAGGGAAGTGGAGAGGAGAAAATGTCAGGGTTTGGCCGAGCTTGAGTGCTCAAATTGGTGTGAGGAGGAGGGGGAGGAGGTGCCCCTTTATAAGGGAGGAGAGGGGCACCATAGGAATATCTCAAAATATTATTTTATATTAAAGTCAAAATCAATTTATAATGGTTCCAAAGGGTCTTATTTCGAAGCTAAAGTGGGGATGGGTCGAAATCCTATCATCCAATAGGATTTATACAAGTTTAGGGTATTATTTTAACCTTATCAATTATATTTAACTCTAAGTTAAATAATTTAACTTTTACCGTGTCTTTTTGTTTTCTTTCACTATATGGTTAATAAACTTACTACAAGATGCCAAAAGAACCACAAATTGTATATTATTAATACATATATCCTTATCTAATTCATTTGGCCAATCCTTAGATTTTTAGGAATAAAATAACAAATAACAATATAATATTTGATTTAAAAACTATTTTGTGTCATTTTTGACACTATTTTATATATGATTTTTGTGAAAGTCATAACAGAATTATATGTTCTAACAAAGTTGTTTAAAGCAACACTAATATATCATAGTAACCTAGAAAATTAGTGGAATTCATAAAAAGTCTCAAATTAAATTTATTTTGGTGTTTATAACATCAATTATGTAAATATTTCATAAATAAGATAATTACTGCATCATCTTTGTGTCATAAATAAATTAAATTATATGATGTCTAAAAATTACAAATAAAATACCACCATGTAGGAAATCTTTTTATATTTCTAATGAATATTTAAAATCGTATTTATCTTATGTACAACCCTATATTAAAAATGTTTTAGTAAATATACTTTGATTTTAACTCTTTTAACTCTTCTTTGAATTAAATAATAATAAATGTCCTAATCTAATCCAAGTGGGCCTAAATGATAATATTTTACACTTAAGGTTGTTTTTGCTCGTGATAAACTTGTCCAATAGAATTAGGACATGTGTTAGGGTAATATTAATATCATTCTTACCCTTAATTACCCTATTTACATTTAACCGCGGTAAATAAAAGTAAAAAGTTACTATTCACCAAAAATTATTTTCATCTCATTGAACCACATTTTACTTACTGACATCAACCATGTCTCTCGGATTTTTGAAATTCCATTCACAGAAGCGTTAAAATTATGTTTTATGAAAAATTCAGTTTTTTAACTACCACTTAGTAGTTTCACTATTCATCAAAAATTGATGTTTTTCAGAACAATGCCAAAATTTCATCCTAAGCTATATTTCATATTCCGAATTCAAAAATGAAGTATATTTTACCAAATTCATAACATAGAAGTTGTATTAATTAATTTTATAATTAAATCCCGTTGTTAAAACAAATAGCGTGTTTTTAAGAAACAATATCTATCAAAAGATTGACACTTGATTATGTCTGGTTTAAATGTTAAATTACATTCAATGACCAACATTGTATTAAATTGTAAAAATATATTCTAAATATACTTTAAAACCACTCAAATTAATAATTTATCACTATTAATTATTTCGATTAAAAAAGTTGTTTTTAATTATAATTTCGTAATTTTCACTATTCATCAGAATATGAAAGTTATCCGAAAAGTACCAAAATTTAACCTTAGGTTAAATTCGATAATCCAAATCCAAAAATGAAGTCCATTTTGAGAGCTAAAATTTCTAAATTTTAAAAAGTGATTATTACTATTCATAACGGCTAGTTTTACTAATATTTTAATAGCATATCGTTGTTTCGTGAAACTCAGTATTGCGTACTACACACGCTATCGAGGAAGGTTGCGATTGCGTGTAATGTAAGGCAAGTAAAAGATGCATGTTGTGCAATCTCCTTTTGGTGTAGCATACAACACAAGACATTAATAAAATTAAAAAGAATATTTTTCATAAAATCTTGGGCTGTTACATTCTACCCCCTTAAAATGAATTTCGCCCTCGAAATTCGTCGGGGTTATAAATGGTTTACTATTCGAAAGTTTTTTTAATAGAAACCCACATCGTAAAAAGGAATATCAAAACCAATCTTTAAAAACAAAAGTATGAAACATAACGGTTATCCAAATAAACTAATCAATGGGTTTCCACATAGGTGAAAATATGGATATGGAAGAGAAATCTAACCATCATGTTCTGATGGAGAGTGGTAGAGAACATGGCTATGGAAAAGCCAACAATCACAAATCCATAAATTTGTGATGATCTAAGGTACCATCTGATTAATCAGATATAAGAGCACTAGGACAACATTTTTTGGTTTTCAAGATCGTTTCCCTAATGATGAAGAATTTGAATTAGAATAAATACTTTATTTTGGTACAGTCTCACTATTGTTCGTGCCTTGTAAAATTTCCAATTCATATCTTAAATAAATGAAGTTGAATTTGTTATTTGTGAAGTGTTATCAGATCATGTGATAGAATGACGGGTCATTCCATCTGTCTAAAACAAAAGGTTAGAAAAAATTATATACATAAGTCGATCTATAGTGAGAATAATCATATATGGTTCCTAAAATGGACTTTATACTTCATATATCATACTGGTTAATATAATAAAACTAGTTTCTACTAAACAGGGACTTCCTGTAGGCCAGTGGAAGGTGATAAAGGCCAGTCACACTTCAGTTGTGGGTTCGATTCCCATATCCTTGTCCGACGCGATGGGTTGTCGCCCGTCCTGGAGGTTGTCCTTTTTCTAAAACTATATTACTATAACATCCCATCAATAATATTGAGAAAACTTCTATCCTTAACCAATACTAACTTATTTCAAACATAATCCATTCCAATCTTTAGGCTTATCCATAATATTGCAGTCCACTCTCATAACATAGTGAAAACGATTACCAGAGATTTAACACCATCGTCGATCCCCATATATCATAAGATATGTTTTGTTGGTCACATTGCAAACATTCAAAGTCCTTAATCATGTATTCTCTTGAATACCTTAGTGAAATCATGAATGTAGTTAAAATTTAACACCTTCCACATACAAAAATCCTAAAAATTCTATATACTCAAACCATGATATCACTTAGTCCTTATATCAATCATGAGCTCATGAATACTGTTAAACATTTCGTTTTCTCATTTTCCCTTCATTATGCTCATATCATCTTATTTCCAAAAATATCTCAATCACTTTGAATACCACATTAGACCAATACATAAATATTCCAATACTTTATGATACAACATTATTTTGGAATCCCATTACATAAACACTTAATCATTCCACCACATCGTTATCATATTCAACATCGCCAATGGTGATCGCATGTGACTTACCTTTTTTCCTTTGCCTTAAGCGGTTGCTCATGTCGATCATCACTAACCCTTGGATTAGGGTATTTATTAGCACAATGCCTCATTTCCTTGCACTTGAAGCATTGAAGTGTTGGTGGTGCATTCTCTGCAGTGTTTTCTTTATTCACATCATTAGAATCCCTTTTTCCATTACTTTGACACTCAGCTGCTCGATGAACTTCTTTTCCAAACTTAAAACATTGTCTAGTCCCTTTAATACAATCTCCACCATGCTTCTTTCCACACTTTGTGCATAAGGAAACATTCATCTTTTTTTCACTATTATTCTTAGATTTCTCCTTGAACTCCATCTTTCGTTTCTTGTCAAAACCATGAGATGGATATGTAACACCAACTTCCATTTCTACCTTGATAGCACAACACACAATTTCTTCATAGCTACTGAAGTCTCTTATAGCTAATGCCCTTCGAAGACTTGGTTTTAAGCCACTGAAAAATCGATAAACTTTACTTTCAGGTTGTATGATAATGCCAGATGCATAAATTGCAAGTCTTGTAAAATTTGCTTCGTATATACCAACAGATTCATCATCCTTCTGCTTCAGCTCAATAAACTCCTTTTCCATCATTGTTCGAAGAATACGAGGGAAGTACTTACTAAAAAACAAGTTCTTGAACTCGTCCCATTCCATGGACTCAATTTCATCTCTTTGTCTCGTATTCTTGATAAGATTCCACCATTGATCAGCTCCACCTTCAAAACAGTATACTTCTAAGATGACTTTATCATGCTCAGAACATTGAAGAACTGAAAATATCTTTTCAGTGGTACTGATCCATTGTTCAGCAACAAGTGGATCAGAAGACCCACTGAAAGAAGGTGGACGTTGCCTCATGAAAAACTCAATAGAATATTGTTCCCTTCTCTGCTCATTTGGAAGTCCAGAATGATTCATAGCTTGTGTAAGTATAGAAATAAGATTTTGCACTCCATCTCCCATTACATTTGTTTGTTCAGGAGGGCAATCATTGCATTTTCCATTACATTGATCAACACGGTTCCTTCGGGTTCCAGCCATCGTCTAAAACCCAAAAAGAATAGTGTGAGAGGCAAAAATCATGCTAGGTAAAACAACATAATAAAGGGGGAGTACCTTCAATATCTAACATCTT
The DNA here is from genome assembly GCA_963277665.1 of Viscum album. Lineage (NCBI taxonomy): Eukaryota > Viridiplantae > Streptophyta > Magnoliopsida > Santalales > Viscaceae > Viscum > Viscum album. Next base: position 1,225,417,464 of record OY728156.1, on the reverse strand, counting down.
AGGTTTAATTGTATGATCGTTAGCATAATTCTAGTACTATAACCTATACGTATACTTAACCTTAAGGACATCCCTAGACATACCTTAGAAATATCTCTAGGGATCTCACTAATGTTTTCGCATCCTAGTTTCCAAAGGATGACTAAACCTTTCCTCTGATACCAACTATAGAGTCCCGAAGCTTGATGTACATTGAAATTACATTACATTTGTGGAATACTTAGTACATAACAAAAACACACACACACAGATCGTAATAGATTAGTGTCTTTGCAAACTCGGAGTATAATATTCTAATCCTGGTGAAAAATCTTCAACATCTCCAATAAAGATCTTCCCTTTTTTATACCTAAAACCTTTCTTTATATCTTGGGTAAAAGTAAACATAAAAGGGTGAGCTCAAATGCTCAGTAAGGGTAAACAAAAGAAATATCAATCACATCATATTCATAAGAACATAACATTTTGGAAATCTTAACCTGCAAAAGAGATCATAATTTCATAACATGGGATAAATTATAGTAGTGAAATGAAATCCCAATAATCATAACATAAAACATGGAACTTTTTCGCATACACACATAATCATAGAGAATCATTTCTTGTTAGTCATGACTCATTGCGAAGACTATCTTAGTGGACAAAGTCCCTTTCTGAATCGAGTCACCCTCGTTTCAGTCCTGTTTCACTGAACCGGTATAACCTACCATTTCAGCCATGTCTATCTCCTGAGATATGAAATCTTTACCCAATGCATTGGAGGGAGATATAGGTCCCACCCATCTCATAATGATACCATTCTTATGTGTGCCACAAAATCATAAATCATATATCATTTCATAACCCATGTAATAAAAATGGGAATCTTAAACATCATGACATCATAAAACAATTCATATAAGATAATGGAATTCATAAAAATAATTGCATCACAACATAATCAAATCAATTTAACAATAGGGATAAAAACAGAACCCTTTATTATATTTGATGGAAAAATAATTTTGATAAAACACTTGAACTCCATTCTTGAGGAAAACATCCTTTCTTCTTCAAAAACACTTTTACTTTCTTAATATGTCGTACAATTATAAAATAAAAGAAGTTGATTAAAAATAAACTTGAAAACTTGTAAAGGAAGATTCTTGAAAATAATGTTTTAAAAATCCATTCATGCCGTATAAGTTAAAAAAACATTCTTTTTACTTTTGTCGGAAAAGTCAAAATGTACCTCGAACGAAAAACGACAAAAGATTCCTTTCATATCTTTTACTAAAAACTCACTGAAGGGTAAAATGGGATTTAAAATATTGTAGAAGGATGGAAACAATATTAAATATTGAGGGAACATGGATGTGGATGATAAAATACACCCCAGTAATTACCAAAGTAAAAACAATCTCGGATAAAAGTGAGATTGGGATATTTCCCTTAACTTAGGTCCGATTTGCTTTGTACGTGTCTGAAGCTCCTGTATAATGGTTTAAATAATGTTATTTACTTATTACAGAATCATACATATTGATATGATATCATATATGGTCATATTCTTAACTTCCTGTTAGTAATATTTCATTGTTACTTGTTACTCGGGTCTTTATTGCCTTTTGTTCTTATGCGTGTTTTGCCGAATAAATTCTTATTATTCTTTTAAGGTTATAGATACCTTATATCCAGAATGGTATTAGTGTAACATATATCATATTTTTTCATTCAATTCATTTATATAATTACTTTTTAATGATGATCATGTAGAACGAGTCGCATCACATCGTGGAGACAGTATTCCGTACGTACGCACGAGTGATGATATCATTCCTATGATCGTGGAATTGTATTGGAGTATATATATATATTATTTCAGTACCAATATTACTTTATAATAATCATAAATAGTTACTCATTACACCATTATACCCATCCTTGTAAGGTGATGGTGGAAAATAGATTACACCACGGCGTGGGGACGGTATTCCGTACGTACGCACGCGCGGTGATTTCATTTTTCCGTAGGATGGATAGAAGGTGAATTAGGGTTGTTTCATATTTGTAATAACATATCAGTATGTAAGTAATACTGATGTTATTACTTTATCATGAAACAACTAAAGAAGAAGAAGTTGAAGAAGAAAGAAATTGAAAAGATCGGTAATGGATATTACCTCTTCTTTGGAACGCTTCATTGAATCCTCCACTTAGGGAACTAACATTGGTCTTTGAAGAAGACCAGGACCTCTAGGATTATTCTAGGGAAGTGGAGAGGAGAAAATGTCAGGGGTTTTCCGAGAATTAGTGCTCAAATTGGTGTGAAGAGGAGGGGGAGGAGGTGCCCTTTTATAAGGGAGGAGAGGGGCACCTTAGGAATATCTCAATATATTATTTTATATTAAAGTCAAAATCGGTTTATAATGGTTACAAAGGGTCTTATTTCGAAGCTAAAGTGGGGATGGGTCAAAATACTATCATCCAATAGGATTTAGACAAGTTTAGGGTATTATTTTAACCTTATCAATTAGATTTAACTCTAAGTTAAATAATTTAACTTTTACCGTGTCTTTTTGTTTTCTTTCACTATATGGTTAATACACTTACTATAAGATGCCAAACGAACCACAAATTGTATATTATTAATACATATATCCTTATCTAAGTCATTTGGCCGATCCTTAGATTTTTAGGAATAAAATAACAATTAATAATATAATATTTTATTTAAAAACTATTTTATGTCATTTTTGACACTATTTGATATATGATTTTTGTAAAAGTCATAACAGAATTATATGTTCTAACCAAGTTAATTAAATCAACACTAATATATCATTGTAACCTAGAAGATTATTGGAATTCATAAAAAGTCTAAAATTACATTTATTTTGGTGTTTATAACATCAATTATGTCAATATTTCATAAATAAGATAATTACTGCATCATCTTTGTGTCATAAATAAATTAAATTATATGATGTCTAAAAATTACAAATAAAATACCATCATGTAGGAAATCTATTTATACTTTTAATGAATATTTACAATAGAATTTATCTTATGTACAACCCTATATTAAAAATGTTTTAGTAAATATACTGTGATTTTAACTCTTTTAACTCTTCTTTGAATTAAATAATAATAAATGTCCTAATCTAATCCATGTGGGCCTAAATGATAATATTTTACACTTAAGGTTGTTTTTGGCCGAGATAAACTTGTACAATAGAATTAGGACATGTGTTAGGGTAATATTAATATCATTCTTACCCTTAATTACCTTATTTACTTTTAACCGTGGTAAATAAAAGTAAAAAGTTACTATTCACCAAAAATTATTTTCATCTCATTGAACCACATTTTACTTACTGACATCAATCGTGTCTCTCGGATTTTTGAAATTCCATTCACAGAAGCGGTAAAATTATGTTTTATGAAAAATTTAGTTTTTTAACTACCACTTAGTAGTTTCACTATTAATCAAAAATTGATGTTTTTCAGAACAATGCCAAAATTTCATCCTAAGCTATATTTCATATTCCGAATTCAAAAATGAAGTCTATTTTACCAAATTCATAACATAGAAGTTTCATTAATTAATTTTATAAGTAAATCCCGCTGTTAAAACAAATAGCGTGTCTTTAAGAAACAATATCTATCAAAAGATTGACACTTGATTATGTCTGGTTTAAATGTGAAATTACATTCAATGACCAACATTGTATTAAATTTTAAAAATATATTCTAAATATACTTTAAAACCACTCAAATTAATAATTTACGACTATTAATTATTTTTATTAAAAAAGTTGTTTTTAATTATAATTTAGTAATTTTCACTATTCATCAGAATATGAAAGTTATCCGAAAAGTACCAAAATTTCACCTTAGGTTATATTCGATACTCCGAATCCAAAAATGAAGTCCATTTTGAGAGCTAAAATTTATAAAATTTAAAAATTGGTTATTACTATTCATAACGGCTAGTTTTAATAATATTTTAATAGCATATCGTTGTTTCGTGAAACTCAGTATTGCATACTACACACGCTATCGAGGAAGGTCGCGATTGCGTGTAATGCAAGGCAAGTCAAAGATGCGTGTTGTGCAAGCTCCTTTTGGTGTAGCGTACAACACAAGACATTAATAAAATTAAAAAGAATATTTTTCATAAAATCTTGGGCTGTTACAGGGACTCTTCTAACTGCTTTACTTTTTCACCTGTTGCCAGGTTGTGGAACTTTCCTAGTTGGGTGTGTATTTTTTCCCCTTTCCTTTCATCTTTACTTTTATTGTACTTATACTGTTAGAGGTCAATGCATTTTTGTTTAGTTCCCTTTTTATAGTAGTGTAGAACCTTGATTTCTTGGTTTTCTCTGCACTTTTGCATAGAGTTAGCTGTGTGTGTGTACAAGTTCTTAGGTAAAGGTCTCCTTATGTTTTTTGTGCCTTCGTCACTAGTCGCCAGCCCCTGGCCTATGGAGGCGGGCTTGGGGTAGTTGTAGTTCGAGCCCTGGTATGGGTCAGGTCGTGACATATTTTTTCATGGTTTTCCGACCATCTCAAACTAGTTTTGATTAATTTAATTATTATTAGGATAAATTAGTTCTATAAAATAAATAAAGGTCATTATATACATATTAAAATCATCTTTAACCATAATTTTTTTTCAAGAAAATCGTTGAATGCGGTAAATGAAAATTAAAACTCGTCTTCCCTAATGTTGGTGAATCAACACCTCCTGGATGATGATTTATTTTTTAGAATAAGAAGACAATGGAAGAGGATTGAGGATGGATATTAAAATAAGAAAATAAAATAATAGTATATATATTATAATAGGGTTATCATGCCCCATTTTAATGTAGAGGTGAGGATATGATAAAAAAATAGATGAAAAATAAGAAAGATTTTACCTCTAGAATATTGTGGCATTGAGAACCTCCACAAGGAACTAGGAATTGATATTTTTTTGATAACAATAGGTCTCATATAAGAGTATGTATATTTTTAATTGAATTAGTAATTATTAATCAAATATACAAGGTATTAGGTTGTGTTAAGAAGGGGGTGTTGGGTGGTATTTATAGCGAGAGGATAGGGGTATTTTGGATTTGTTTTATTAATTTTTTTATTGTCTATCACAACTAAAAAGAGTTTATTCTTCTCACTGAAAATATTAAAAATTTAATGTGAGTTTGAATGAATGGTTTCTCACATCATTCATGCTTCAAAAATTCATTTATATGATTTATAACGTTAAATACTATAAATTATTGTATTTCGTTATTCAAAAATAATTTATCTATTTTAGAATAATCACCAAAAATCACACTAACAATATTAAAATTTATAATTAAAAAATGTTCCAAATTGTTTGAAAATATTTATCTATATATGAAAAATTATTTTTTAAATTAAAATCGTCATTTATTAAAAAAAATAGGATTTTAATATTATAACTGATATTATGACAATATGAAAATTCAATTGGGGTCTCATAAAATTACATTATTATAAACATAAAATAAAAAATGAATTTATGAATCTATTTTATGAAAATAAATTATATTTTAAATCATAATATTAATTATAAATTTGTAAATAAACAATTACATTTAACAAAAATATCAACAATTAATTTATCATTTAAAAAATATTTATTTTATTATACTATGAAAAAATATATCACATTTTCATTTATAAGACATTTTATTTTCTTACACTTTCGTAGGTGTTTTTATTATTCTATTTTCTAAATTACAATTTTTAATAATCAAACAACTAATCTAATAGTCATGATACTAACCTATAAACATTTATTCCACAACATTTATAAATACCATATATTTAATAATACATTTATAATTAATTTTAACTATTTAATTTCATAAAGAAAACAAATAATTATATACATTCATGTGTTGTTACATTTTGATGACATCACAAAAGATATTATATCTAATAAAAAACTATATATTTTTTACAATTCACCAAAATTTATCTTTTTGGAAAATTTTCATAATTTACCCATCATCTCATTTTGGAATGAGGATTTAAAAAAGGAACATTATTTTTTCAAATAAATATTAAGAAAGATTAATAAATTCATTATATTATTTGAATATAAATAATAATAATTTTTTTAAAGAAAAAATATTTTTTTGATGAATTAAATTACATTAGTTAAAAAAATTATTATTTTATAAAAAATTAAAAAAAATTTATTTTGAAAATTATATTTATTTCAAAAATCAGATATTCATATTTATTCCCTCTAATTTAATAGATATTTTTAAATGGTCGCATTTAAATAGGAAAATGTATTTGTTCATTTAATCTTGATGTGGTGTATCTTATAGAATATTAGCCACATCGTTTCCCTTTAAAATACAAGGATGTTACAACTAAAAAAACCAACATATGATAAAAATAAATATGGTATTATTTTTTAAGAATTATGAAGAAACAAATCCTAATTCCTCAACATTTAATATATTTTATATAACAACATATAAAAAAATTCATTTTTTATGACATTTATATTAATAAAATGGTTTCAATTTGGGACCCTCGTTTCAATTCAGCGTGTGTTCCCTTAAATGTAGATATCATTTAGAAATAATAAAATTAAATGATGTTTTAGAATCCATACAATAAAATTTAAAACAGATAATATTTTTCTTTTATTTCACCTTATATTTAGTATCAATTTGAAGAAAATATTATGTACAAAGATAGTTGTGGTTGTCTAAAAGGTATCAAAAATCATGGTTGTGGCCATTCAAAATCCTTTTTATAATGTCCTCTAAATCATTATCAATACTGTCCAAAATAAAAAATTTATTAATCTCTGTATGATTCTCCTCAACACTCAAGGATTCTTGTTTTAATGAATATAACATGAGGATAATATCGTAAAAATATTGGCTACTATAGAACCTATTAAATCTTACCACTTTCATCTCATCTAATGTATCGATGGGTCATTATCCCATTAACCATTGAATCAATTGTAATTTGTCCTACAAAATACTAGCATAGTAAAAGAATTCTTAAACCTCTGATATCACCATGATTTATTAAGAACAGTTTTGAAAACCAAAAATGGTTCCAAAATTCCAATTCCCATTACAATTATATTTTGGTATCATTCATTCCTTGAAATGTTTTTATACTCCAATTCACACCACCAATGTATTTGTTTTTCCTTAATAGTGGTATATTTTTTCAAATTAATATCACTTAGGAACTAGAAAAATACACATAATTAATGAATCTCATCCTTGTTGACACTCGGGAATTTAAATAATATTTCAATTCCTTTAACCAGAAATTTATACATTAAAATTATTCTTAAATATGATGTTTGAAGAACATAATTCCAATTTTACTTGTTTTACATTATTCTTCCATTTAGTTTTACAGTATGAATAATTTAATATAAATAAATATAGTCCTCACAAACTCTCTCACATGTTAACATTTGAAAAATAGATATTTAACTCATGTTTCCCAATTTTTATGTTTCTTTAATAACATTTTACTGTCTTTCCAGTTACTACACCACTTGTTTCCTATTGTGATCTTACTAAGATCCAAAAAATCTGAAGGATCGTTCACATTTTAAAATACCAAATTAAAATTAAAAAATAAAATTGAAAATTGATTCAAGTTGAATAATTTAAAAATGATAAATAATAATTTTGATGTAAATGATGATGGAATGTTCGATGAAATATGCTACAATAATATTTTGTTTGTCCATTTTTTAATTGTTTTTTTGGAATTTTTATCTATATTTTTAATAATGGCATCATCATAAAACTAAATTATCAATATGTATATATTGGTTAGCATGAAATTAATATCTCTAATAAAAATAAATATAATATATAAATAATTATTAATAATACAAAAATTAATCAAATGAATTTAAGTAACTATACCTCCCAATTTATTCAATGGATTTTATAGATTTATAATTGAGAAGTCATATTTACTTATAAACTATAATAATGTCATGGAATTAATATATTGTATTGAAGTAACAGTTTCTGTAGGTGATGAAGAAAATGAAATAGAATTGATAAATTCTTGTTTTAAAGAGAATTAATGATACAAAAATATGAATAGTATATCATACATTATTAAATGTATTATCTGATAAAACATTATTCAAGATTCATGATCTTCTTGGAAATATATGAAGAATATTTTTTAATTATAATTTTTCAAGATCACGTAAATTAATATGAAAATACTAGGTTGATGTAGGGATAATGAAAATAAGGGGTACAAGAGAGTAAATAAATATAGAACCCAAAATAAAAACATTCTCTAGGAACTATATACACAAGATACCATAATGACTGACTAATATGTTGAGAAGTTAATGATTTAATAATGAACTTGAGGTGAAAAATTAATATCACATTAGTAAAAACATATTCTTGTATATGTGTAATTAGTATTATAAGTGTGTATATTTTTATCTAGAGGGAGATAAAATATTCTAACTTCTTGTTTTATATATTAAAAAAATAAAATTCACGGATTTTTTATAATTATGAAAATAACCAAGAAATTAATAAATAACATACCCACCCATTTTGAAAATAAATCACTTAATAAATAATTTTAACAAAATTATCCCACCGAGATTGAAATTTAATTCTCTAACATTAATGTTATTGATTTCATCAATGAATTGGTATAAAATCCATATAAACCTAATATTTTGTATTTTAAAAATAATTTTTGTGAAATAATTATATAAATAATAAATATTGATGCTTCCTCTATGAAACAGTTTTTGAGCTTCATCTTGTAATTTTAGAATTAATCCATAAAATTTCTGATTCATTTTCTAAGGTGTTTCCCATGTCCTTTAGCATCAAGATTCTATCAATGTGTCCTATCAATTTGTTCAATTTTAGTTTGGATTTCGATTACCATCCAAATATCCCCCATCACATCATTTACTCATACACATGACATTATCCTCTTCACATTGTTTCTCCTCCCCATAGATGTCACAAGAATTCCCAAAGTGACATTATGGTGCTTGAGTAGCTATAAGGGGTTAGCCATTTTTTCAGTCCTCTATTTCAAGAGAAATTTACTAGCATCCTAATTCACTACTAGAAATAACAGGGATTGACCAAGTAGCCATTTATGGAGACTCAATGCACCTGAGCACATTCCTATGCACCAATGATGTCTAAACTCCCCTAATGTTATCTTCAAACTAAAACAATGATATATAAAATAAATTAGTGGTATATAAGTAATTTGATGGTGTTTTTACAACCATAACCTCCTCAGAACAATATTTACCTCTATCCTTATCTAAGGAGAGTGAAAATAAACCATTTTGAGGCAATATTCCAAGTTGTAATGGTGAGTTATTGCATCACCCATCAATCCATATGTTGATTTGGGCCCATCCCTTTAGGTCCCACCATGTCGCACAAATCCAAAATGATATTATAAGTTCACCCATAACTATCCCCAAAGACCCACACCATGTTATGAAAATTGCTACATAGAATGGAATAATTCCTAGATTTCAAGTAAACCATGTGGGCCCCTCGATCACATGTGCCACTCAACTAGTCTATGTTTTACACTTGTCCCATCATGGTTTCCAAGACATAATTAGTAAAACTTTACGATTAATACACTATTAAAAAATTCATTCCAAATTGGTCTGTAAAATTTCCTCCAAACATACAAGAATAGGTTTTATTTATATTCAGTTGACCCAAAAAATAATGTATTCCATTGATAATGAATAATACCTTGTTTTATACACCATGTTATATTTTTAATATATAGTCAGTGATTTTTTCAATCGACTATTTGAATATATTCAGTAAGAGAACTATTAAAACCCTTTCCATAAAAAAATTATTATCGTGGTTGTTTTAAATAGATATGGTGTCGCAAAAGTTCTCATTTATCCTTCATGGCTCCAGTTAATTATCCATATGTTCAAATAGTATATTGTCTTCTATGTAAGTCCATATTATTGTCAACCTAAGTCAATTATTAGGTAATAAAAGAAATGAGAATCTCATGCATACATATTACAACATACAATTTCAATGGATATCTAACCATAATAATGAACATGTTTAGTTCATGGTTACATTACTTTAAATAGATCATCATTATGACATATCTTGTAACATCAAATGGTGTGATATACCTCATTATATGGAATCAAACTATAATGTTTTTGATTAATTTCATATGGATATGTTGGATTCCACTTACATGAGTCCAATTATGAATTCCCAATTATTTATATTTCATATGATGTTGATAAATTCCAATATTTTCCATTATACTAATTTATATAGTAGAACAATTAATCCAAAATCGGTGACAGAGAAAAAATCATATAATGTTCTAATAAATTCATGGTATTAATAAATATATTCTAGAGTAACATTAGTTAATATTTTTATTATGAATAATATCATGAATACACATAAATCTATAAGAGACGCTTAGTCAAGAGAATAATTTTTTCTATGGGATTGGATGACTTCCTATACTGTTTATTCCAAAATTTATACACTCTTTGTAAATAACCAAATGTTTCTATGAGATGAATAATGTTATAAAAAATAAATAAACATGATGTGTAGTCCTTTATTCATGGAATAAATAATTTGTCCAAGAAAATCATTTTTGATGTCCTTATAAAGAGTTTCATGATTGTACTTCTCCCTCAGTATATAAATTAAATATTTTATCAATGGCTCGTAAAGAATTATGATACCTATACATGTTAGTGATAATATGAATATATATTTGGAAGTTATGAGCCTCAAGAAGGTAACTAACCCAACACACACTATTATTTCAAGGAGTACATTATCTTTAATAGTTTGAAAATCATTTCTACCTACTAATAAACATCTGAATCATTTTGAAAATTACATTATTTGAGTGTAAATTCATAATGGTAGCATCCCTTCTATATATATATATATTCAATTAATTGTGGATGACCTAAGAACATGAATCATAACACTATGACGACTGATTATAATTGAGATTTATGTCCCCATTATGATTTTAGACAAACACAAAAGACTCTCCAGATATTAAATTAATGCTTACCCAAAATAGATACTCTAAATTTAATTAAAAGGATCCTTATAAGAATTATTTTCATCATTTCAACAAGTTCCTAAAATTTTACGTTGCTATTAATGAATATTTTTCCTCGATACATAGAAAAGGTCACCTAGATATAGGGACCTCTAGGGGAATCAACCAACACAGGTCAAGACCTATTATCCATTCCTAAAATCACAGACATAACTAATAAAAACCATTATAATTTTATGGAACACTACAATAATCACCATATAACTATTAATTAAATTTCTTATAATTCAACAATACATGTTTTAAGGGATACTTATTGTGACCCATCACCTCTAAGGGGGGAAAATGACCACTGTAGAAGTCATCCTATACTAACATATATGGAAACTATGGAGATTCTTCCCAGATTAAACATTATAGAGGTATTAATTGTGGAAATGTTACAGTTGAGATCATATTTATTCTAATGGTTAGCCACTAATAATATAGAATCGTGGAGGTCCTACCCTTTTGAAATAATCAACCTGAATCCACTATAGTGGTCCTCCTAATGGTGTTAATCTGATAAATTATCCCCATATTAATATATCTTGTTTATATAGAGGTTATTACCATGATGTAAAGTAATATAATTTTAATCATAGAGGCATTACCAAAGGTATATAACATATGGATCCTCCTCGTACTAGAAATCAAAAAATTAAGAATCATAAATTTCTTCCCAACGAAATTTTTTATGGATATTTCTCCTGTATTAGAAAATATGTAAACTAATTAAGGCCTTTTACTAGTACCCACCATTGGGATACTCCCTATAAAGTTATTTATATCTAACATGAAGGTCCCATATATATAGATAATAATGAAATTATAAACCATGGAGGTCCTCTTTAGGGTACCTACCACAAAAGTCTTCAACAAGAAATATTATATACTCAACCTGAATTTTCTCCATATATAAAATTATTTCTAAATCTAGCTTAATATTGAGAAGTACTTTTAAAACTAATTTCAGATTCACAAATAAATCCACCATTAACTAAAAATGTATTATAACAAATAATGTGTGAGATGAGAAAAAAATCTTAATCAATTCCGCAAAAATATCATCCAAACCTATTTAGGGTTGATAACTTTCCAAATGATTCTCATTTAATTATTAAATAACTAGGAATTTTACTTTTATGGTTATATATTGTATATTATTAATTGATAAATGATTAATTATGTTCTATAATCATGTGGATGAGATTAAATAAAGACATTTTACTGATAATTCTCTTTAATGTAGATAGTTATCAATATGTTTTTCCAAATTTTATGAAAGTGGAATTCATAACCTACCTTTTTAGTAATATATTGAAAATGATTTGTTATCTAAAATCCAAAAATCTTCTATATAGAACACATAAAAATCATTAAAAAGTTATTGGATGAATTATGTTTCTATGTGGATATTGTTATAATCCTAGTAGGCTAAAACACAAAGGTTGTCAAACAACAATAGTTCATCATGTAATAATACATAAATATCATCAAGAATATTTATCAAATAATCAATTTGGGTTCTCCTGATGTATCACTCAGATGTTGGGGTGAATTTTAGGAATTTAACATCTCACTACATACTGATCAATAGGGGCATTCCATAAATGTAGTTTTCAATAGAATTACCTAAAATCATGATTTGAATCCTAGATTTGGGTATTATAGTTTACCAATATAGTAGAAAAACATTTTTATAATAGTTTTGAAGATGAAAACGCAAATATAACATTAAATGGATAGGTTTCTACATAAATCTAAAAAGTTAAATAGATAGTGATCCATTGGTGGTTTCTTCATTTTAAGGAAAACATGCCTTAAATGATGAATTCAAATAAACTAGACCACCAAAAAAAATTGTATCTAATTTATCCTAGCATGAGAACTGATAATGAAAAGATAGATTTTAAAAAAATTGAAATAAAATGTGGAACAACATCACAGTATATTGGATGAATTTTTACCCCCACTTCCATGCATAATGAATCATCTCAGCATTCCTCATATAATAGTGGACAAACTTGTGGTAGCACATGACCTAATGTTAATCATACATCACAGTAGAGGTTTTTTAAAATAAATTTTGGTATTTGGGAGATCTTGGGAAGACTATAATATCTAATATTGAGAACCATAAATAATTATACATGAAACATTTATAAATATCCATCAAAATGTAAAACATAATATAAAAAATACAACTACATAACCACACTAAAAATTAAAGTGCATTAAACATATCAAAATTATTTATGGTATTGTCACATGATTCATACATATGTAATTGGGATCACTCATTGTATGATCATATAAAAATGTTCAAAAAATAAATAAAAGACTATATGTGATGAAAACATGAAATTAGTTCCCACCCAATCACGACTCCTTGTTCTGACTATGAAACTTATACTCATCTAACTATACTAATTCCATTTTCCCTCATAGTTTCGTTACCCATGACATCTTCAAAAGTATAAACATTCCTCTATAAGGTGTATGTACAAAATATCATGTGACCCCCACAAGCATCTTTGAAAAATTATGAATGTACAAGTTTATACTAAAAATGATATCCCATAATTGTAGCCAATAAATAAAAAAATTCCAAGATATTGAATTCTATGTAATTCACAAAATGAGAGACCATACCTTCCTCATCCCATTTTAGAAAAAAACCAGAAATATCACTATAATAAGATTTGGTTGGGGTTTCTATATGTTCCCATTCCAATAAAGATATCAACCCCAATTGTATCAAAATTTATACTCAATATAATAATATGAAAAATTGGAAATGAGGCCAACATTAATGTCATTATTGACCCATATGAAACTAGATCCACACATTGAATAAACTAGAACAAAATGGGAAGGTGAATAAGGTCTATAATAATATCATATTTAGGAATGTTTATCTGGGATTAATAAAAACTATAGATAATTAGTAAAGTAATCCCACATTTATAACCACATCCGCCTTATGGAATATTGATCCCTTATCAATACAATGTAAATAAAAATATAAAATGTGGTCTTATGTATATGATTCTCAATTCAATGGGTTATCAAGACCTTAGATAAATGTAATTATAAGTATATTGGAAAATTTTATCCACGATTATACTAATATCATCATTAAGGTAACATGAACCATTCTCATAAGAATATAAGAAAAATGAGGTAGGAGGGAAAATGTATTTAATTATCAAACCCTTAATAATATCAAACCCTGTTATATATTATAAACATATAATAATCACATAATCATAAGAATGTAATAATTTTTTTAATTTTTTTTAATAACATAACACAGCCATTATGATCCATATTGGGCTAGTCCAAACGCTAAACCCCTTTATATGTCCTATGTTTTTGGTGCACTGTAATGAAAATAGAAAACTATAAGGGATTAAATATAACATATTTTATATAAATATATACACAATCAAATAAAATATAAAAACCCCCATAAGACCATCATCTAAATAACACTGGTCAAATTAGTAAATAAATTCATGTCTCTTTACCAAAGGAGGGAAATGAGAATATATTATTTTCTCTTATATAAACATACAAATCAAGGAATATCTCATTAGTTTTACCTTATAAGGTATATCACACTTTGAGTCAGGAAAAATAATCATTGGTATTTAGGGAATCAATGAAGGATGCACATAGTACCACTAGTGAAACTAATCATCCTTACACCACTCACATAGATCCATGAACAATATAGATTCATTTTGGGTAAAGCATAGATATTAATAATTTCCAATTGTCACAATTCAAATGTAAACTCATATAATCTAATGAAAAATTTATGCACTACCTACCTTTACCTAGTTTTTCACCTCCTGTTAATTATTATTAAATTAATAATTGATATCAATAAAAAAGATTCTTTAAAATTATAAAATCCTAGAAAAAAAATTTCTATTAAAGAAAAACAGAAATATAATGACTAACATATAATATAAGGAGAAATGTTGAATTATTTACATTGGTATATATATTAGTATATATTAAATTCAATTCATATCTCATGAAATGGAGGAATCATTGTTATATGAAATATATATTTCTAAGAGAGGGGTATATTCATGTGTATACTGGGTGATGAAATGGGAAGCACATTTATAAGTTAGACAACTGTAATGTAGTTTAATGAATATGTATTAAAATATTTCATATGGTATATTTTGGCTTCAAAATATGAGATATGAAATAATATCCCAATCTAAGTATAACAACACTCTATGGCAGCATGAATTAAATTTTAATCCTTTCATTTGGATAAACAACAAGAAACCAGGCCTATGCTTAAGTGGTGTGATATAGGGATTCACAATGTATCCCCCACCATTATGATAATACATTCTTCATGATCTAAAAAACATATTAAATCTATTCCTTCCACACTAAAATACCAACTATTAAACAATAATATTTGAATTGTAATTGAATATCCTGCCACACAAAGGCTAACTTTTCATTGGAGACCCTTGAACTTCTCAAAATAGAATTATATAAAAAACCATTTTAATTTTCATGGATTGGTATTGATGAAAAATAATTTCTACCATATAATATGTGTGCCATTATAATTGTTATTATTAATTTAAAAAAAATGTGTAAATTAATAACAACTATGCTTTATTAAAATATATATTCTCAAATGTGTTGGTAACTCCCTTAGAAATATCTTCATGATATAATCCATTAATGATTCATGAATCTAACCCTTCATTAGATAAACTTCAGTGGATATTAGAATTGACTCACTATAAATTTTAAATTATAATAAATCTATAACTTTATCAAAATCGGATCACTAAAATGATATATTGAAACCCTCTATGGTCTATAAACTAAAAAATGTAATGAAAATAAAATTCTATGAGGGGTTATGAATTGTCACTTAAAGATTATTTTCATGTTGATTCAGTTTAGTATTTCTATGAAGTAAAATAATATTTAAACCTTAATATCGTGTTTACAATAGTAAATTTCATTAATATTTTCCCTGATAATTCCTCATAGTATGGTATTTACCCCACTAACTCTATGAATGTTTCTTCTATATTTATGTATACCTAATTTACAATTATAGTATTTCTCTTGGAAATATCAATACAATGTTGGAATATATGTTGGTTGGGTGGACATAAGGCCATCACATCCCTTAAGGTGTCTTATTTCCTATCATGTGACCCTTTGTTAGATTTTACTTGAATTGTTTTATCCTTCAATCAAATAATACTAGTTAACTTGGACATGAGGGTAATATAATTTTATAGTGTTTCGATGTGATCATTTATTTATATTAATGGTTTTATATCTATTTACTTATGGTGGATTATATTAATTTTTGAAACAAATTTGGGTATTTTGATGACATTAAAATACAATATATGTTATATAGCTTATATTAATAAATCTAGGACAACTAGTTTAATGGAACTATTAAATAGATTGTGTGGGACTTATGCATTATAACCATTTCTAGTCAATCATATTTGTTGGAAAATGGATAAAAAACAATAATGGACTCATTATAGTTCTATCCCAATGATTAACGGTTGTGACTTACCAAGAGGGGAATGTCGATATATATTCATGTCACATTTATGGGTTATAGGATGATATGTTTTATGAGGTTATAATCCGGAAATAATCCTAGTATGCGGTCAATATATGCATATAAACCAACAGAAGATTAATTAGTATATGACCATAGAACTAAAAAATCAAGGCAATATGATCCATTGGGGATGGCTTGGGACCTACACTATGTATTATGACTATATATTTGTCTCTCACTCTTAGAGAACACATATGAGATCATTAATGTGGATCTTGTTAGGGCTTAAACATACTAGAAATTATGTATATTCATATCCTACTCTAATATTTTGTCAACTAAATGGGGATAGAGGGGTGAATTCATTGGGATATAGAACTTTGTGGAAGGTTTTTGACTTAAAATGGGCAATAAGTATTTGAAACATCCATGAATATATGTCTCATCAAATGGATTAAAGAATTATGGATAAATAATTTTATGATAATGGTACTTGTTTTGGGAAATATGTATGAAAATTTAGAGTCAGTATGATCATAATGAGATTCTGGAGACTGTTCCAATCACCAAATGATAGGTACCATCATTATCAATGGAATAAATGAATGTAGAATCTATCAAAAAACTACAGAAGAAGGAAAAAACTCATTGATTCACTCACATTTAATTACCAATCAATATTATCTAACTAATACATGATCAAATGATTCCTATCTAGTATTCCAAACATAGTAATTAATTAACAGTGCTCATTGAGGAGGCCTATGTAGATGAGAAACTATGTATATGACTTGGAAGAATAGGAAACTATTTAAGCTAACATGGGGTAATGGGGTTTCTAGATAGGTCATCTCGGATAATGGTAGAATGAAATATATAACCATGGTGAATAAAAAAATTAATATATGACCTAGGTGAATGAGGAATCTTATCATGTGACTTGGGTGTGTCACCATTTGGAATCCCAATGTGGGACTCTAATTTGGGATACCAAGGATCTATGAGAAAGTATGTTTATATGATGATCGGCACACTAAATTAGATACATACGTGAAAAGTTTCTTAGTTGGGATATTTTGGGGAGGAAGGCAATGTCCCATAGGGAGTACTGAGAATATTCAACATATAGAGGATATTTCCCCAATATATAAAGCTCTGATTTCTTGGAAGCACCTCTTGAGGAGGTTCTTGTCCCATAGTATTGATGATGACATGAGTGATGTTGTCCTTAAATTCTCATTTTCATTAAAATATATAGATAACTATATACTTCCACCTTTATCTAATTAGTTAAATTTCATGAATCCACTAATTTTAATCATGGAGGAGCTCAAAATGGGATAATTTTGGTCGGTTTATAGTCTAATTCTATTGGAAAATCTTGATATCAAAATGGGGGGTCTGGGTCCATGTATATGTAATAGTATTAAGGAACCAAAATAACATATGATAAGGTCTTATAGAACCTTTTTCTTTTGAACAAGGCTCACTGAGAGAGACTGATCATGGATGGGAACATGGTGTAGTGTGACGTACTGTGATAGGACACAAAGGATCCATATGAAATGCATTCATAAGATCCATATAGAACATGGTGCAAGCAAACATGGGAATCTAGGAAAATTTCCTCCCCTTTAAATATATGATATAACCAAAATATTGTTGAATTGTTCCTTTTCTAAAATTCTATGAATAGAAAATACCCATAATACCCTTAAAATATATGTTCATCAACATAAAGAGGAATTTTACATTGGAGAGTTCTAGAAATGGAATGTGCACTCGAATGGAATGAGAGGCGACATGCTCTAGTAGGGGTCTGGAGTGTTCTCTTTATCATATGAATGTTTTCACATTTTAATTATTTATCCACTCATTTGGTATAAAATTGTCACCAATATATACAAGAGGAAACTGCATCATGAAAAATATAAGACCTAGGTGATTCATAAATTTTTTGAAATCAATTTTTTCCCATGAATTCATCTCTAATCAATATATTTTAGGAACCTATTTCCTTTTAGTGTTGGGTGTGAGTTACTGAGCACAAGGGATGGGTGCAAGAGAAAAGGTGTTTATAGTCGGTATACCAATAAGTTGATAAGATAATTATGTTTGGAACACTATGCATGGATTCGTTAGCAGTTTTTTCAAGGAATAAGAAATTGAGTTCCAATATATAGGCATCATGACCTAGGTTTAATGACCTGAAAGTGATTATTTGTGATAAATTTTATATTCGGTGAAATTATTGACTGATTATTTATGGTCCATGGATTATTCTCATTATCTTCATATAACCATTAATTCATTACATATATCCATTAATATAATATTTTTAATTTTCATATAGGATATTTATAGAACTTTTAGTTATCTATATTTTACTATAATAACTTCATTATCAATGATAAAATTTATGAAATTGATATCAGATGAAGACCTCTTATCAAAACGTATCAAAAATAATCATGTGTACTTGGACCATATCTACTAAACTATCCATTATCAGATATTATTCTTCTATATTTTCATCCATTTTATTAGCTTTAAAATTCCAAAAGTAGATATAGATCTTCCTAAAATATGAATATTATCATCATGATGTGTTTCTAAAATAGAAATTTCCCTCAATCAATAGATCGTCGATGAAGTTATAGTAAAATAATCTATTTTTCCTTTTCAATTATCAAACAAATATGGTTAATGAGACTCAATTAAACTCAACAATCGAACAATCCTTTACAAAGAGTCAATGAAAATGGTGGAACATTTAGTGATACCTCCAACCTATGACAAATTTATCTAAATATTGGTCATGTTTATACTAGGTGAACAAGAGTTTTATCATGGTTGAGGACCATATAATCTCTATTTATATTTATAGGTCCTCTTCAATTTCATAATTTTTTTTCAATTGGAATCATAATCTAATCTTGGTGATGGATAGTTGGTGGTGTCCAAAAAACCACATATTTCACCAATCATGTAGGGATGTTGGTATAAGACTCTATGATATTTATAGAATCGACTTATTTACAATAAAATGTATGATGATTTTCTTCCACTTCAGAATTTGTAGGATAATGTTCAGTGGACTCTGATTTTTTTTTGAGATCCTGAAAAATATTTCAAAATATATTATAGATAAAGAAACATATTCATATATTAACATGTCATTCATGTCATATATCATGATATTTTTATGTTCTCAATCATTGAAACCACGAAAAAATAGACTCATGACCATCCCAACCCAAAACACCAGTGGGACACAAAATATGTACTAGTTAATTCTTGATGATGATCAATACATAACACTGGATAATCAAATTTTGTCAGAGATGATCCCGTATCATTGGGTGATAGGCCTCTTGACTATGTTTCTTAGTTTGTGGTAACTACAAATCATTGATCCTCAAAATTATGATAGGGTAAAAAACAATCTGATGGATACACCTTTATTATCAAATATATGAATAAATATTATTATAGAAAAACATCAAATACTATACAATGTTTTGGATAAAATTAAATGAATAAAAACATCCTAGTTTATTTTTAGCCTAAAGTAGATTCAATATGATTTATTATTGGCATAAATCAATGTCTATTTCTAGGTGAGGATGTTATTGGACAAATAATTCACATATACACAGATTTTTTTTATTTCTTATGAATATATTTAATTAATAATGATTTTATATCTTGAAATGTGTCATCAGGAGTAATTTGAAAATCATGTACACTCTTAATAAGGATTATTCAATAACTGTAGGGGTTAATATCACCTGTTTAATATATGAAAATTCAAAGAGAATTTCTTAACTAGGATGAATTATGATAAAAAGAGTTGAGGGGGTCTACATATATGATACTTATTCTCCATATAAGTTTGGGTTCTAATTTTGGTATGATTTGAAGGTGATACAACCCCATACTAAAGAGTATGTGAGGGGAATTTCCCTATAGTTCAGTAGTAATTCTACTAATCCCCTAATTATCCAAAGCTCACATTGGTCTTTTAATGAAGTATACATTATCATTGATTGAACATGATTATAGAGTGATACTAAGAGGTTTTACACCAAGAACATATAGAACACACATTCAAGATAAGGAGTAAGTCCGGGAGGAACATGACTGGGATGATTACATGGTCACACTAGTACAACCCCCTTTTTTATGTCATTTTTTTAGATTTTTTACGTCGTCATGAGGTGGGGTTATTGCAAGTGATGTAAAAAAATGTGATTTTCTACATCGGTTATTTAATAAACGTCATTAAAATGGATTTTTATTGTTTTAAAGCCTAGTTTTTAAAACATTTATCTGAAAGGCCATGAGGAAATGACATTAAAAATCCATTTTTTATGTGGGTTTTTTAAAAACTAATTTTAAAAGTCATTTTTTCATCTGTTTTTTAAAAATTACATTAAATTTCTTTTTGAATGTTGGAATAAAAGAACGTCATAAAAAATGTTTACCATCTAGTAAATAATTTTTTATGCTTCGATATGACATGCTGTAGAGCTCAAACAAAGTAAAGAATCAAAAGTTATGACCATCAAGAATTGGATATATTT
Source organism: Viscum album (assembly GCA_963277665.1). Lineage (NCBI taxonomy): Eukaryota > Viridiplantae > Streptophyta > Magnoliopsida > Santalales > Viscaceae > Viscum > Viscum album. Next base: position 1,225,396,137 of record OY728156.1, on the reverse strand, counting down.
TATCCGAGGAACGATTGAATGAGCCATCTGTAACATTTCTTAAAATGAATATTATAATATGAAAAATTATTTGTAGTTTTCTGGGATATAATTCCTTATCCATCAATATAATAAAATAATAATCATTAAATAGTACTTAAATTATGAAAAATACTCATAATAAATAAAATAATGAAAAAATAATTACCAATACCTTGACTTGATCTTTGAAAAAAGAAATATTGGATTCACATGGAAGATCAAAAAATTCGAGTCGATGGAACGATGATGGTTTAGATAAACGACTCATAAATTATATATCAATTAAGAAAACAGACCATAAAAACTATAAATCATGTATAAATAATTACAAATACGCTGATGAGATCACAGAAAGTAGAAAAAATTGATTCACATTTAAGACCAAACGAGCCAATTTTGGGAACGATGATTGTTGAACTAAATGATCGTTCAATTAGGGTATGTGTATAATGGAAAAAAGCATTAGATATGATAAAAGAAAACATGGTACTAAATTTTTTTGGCAGAAATTGGAAATATTAATGCTGCTCTGTAAAAAAATTAAATTTCACATTGGCGGGTTATTAAACATATCTTTCACGTCAATTTATGATTACGTTCGTGAAAAGATATTAAATTTTTTCTGATCATTTACGACAGTTATATAAGAACCGACATTAAAAAACAATTTTCGTGAATTTTTCTCATCGATTATTTTAAAACCAATGATAAAAGGTATTTCACATTTTATATTTAATAGGTGAAGTGGAAAATGTTTATAAACCTTTAGTTAATATCCCACGCATTGATTAGACAGGTCATAGAGCTCAAGCGATGTTACAGATCAAATGTTATGGCCTTCGGAAATTGGCCTTCCCAATGACATTATTTAGAGACAATCAACTTCAGATGATAATAAATTTTGATCATTAACTCTGTTTGATATTTGTGACCATTCATATCAAATATTGGGAAATGAAATATATATTTTTAAACATTATTCATGTTATTTATTAAATAACCAACGTGAAATAGTAATGAAATTTTATTTTCGGATAGGTTATTTAGAACTGAATTGAAAAATAAGTGAAAATGGATTTTTGACATCAGTTATTATATAACTGAGATGAAAAGTCTTCCAAAATGGATTTTAACCCTGACTATATAATAAAAAATGTGAAAAATCAATTTTCAGATATTTTCACATTGGTTCTAAATAAATAATGTTAAAAATAGTTTTTATACTAGTGTCAAACTAGGTTCCATAGATGATGAAGGTGAGGACACAATTTTTTATTGCAGTATTGGAGCATATATGAATCCTAAACCATATATTAATACTACACCCCTAAAGGTTCCATTTTTATTTTATTTTCATAGAATCCATGCATATTAAACTTCCCACTACAAGCCTCACTTGATATGGAAGTACAAAATCCACTTTTAATATCATATTTATCTACTTCAGGTACCATTATAGAAATTAAAACTCTAAATAATTATATTCTAATTTTATATGATGAATTGATCTATAATGCTTTTATTTCTTCAATGAACCAAATTACACCTACCTGATCATGGAGAAAATATTCATTCTTTGTTCACATAAATTCATATATATGAGATAAGGGGTGAGATAGGATTTCATCACTATCTATCTAAAAGATTGGGGAAATACAATTTTTTAATCTATTATCCATTGACTACCACTGTCCAATAGAAAATAGTGTTGCCTAATAAAGATATTCATGAATTTAAAATCACAAACCATAAAGTAGAGACCATGTAATGGGATAACAATGTGATAAATCATCATTCGACGAATAAGTCATGGCATCATGGATGGGTGGAAACTAATACAAGGGAAATAAAAGAATAATATGGCCCAAAAAGTAATAATGAAGTCACACTTAATAGAAGTAGAAATCAGACTTGAGACCGTCTAGAAGAGAAGAAAAGAACTAGATGTTAAAATTGAGAAAACATATTCACAAGTTGATGCTAACACTATAAAGAAATTAAATCTGTAGGAATAAGTCAATGCTTCCCATCAAACATTATCAAATTAACATTATTCATCTAATAGATTAAATAATTTATTAATGATATGATTTTCATTCATTTTTTTAAACATTTTCATTAGAAGGATGTATCCTGTAGAATTTCAACCATTTTTTATATAATTAAACTGTGACTCTAATTTAAGGATTTTACATTTAATATATTTTATTAATGGATATATTTTTTCATCCTTTATATCAAATTTCCCAGGATGATGGGTTTTTTGGACTGCTAATTTTTTATAATTTTCAAAAAATATGAAGAAAAACAATTATTAACTAAATACACATGAAAATAATACTAGAGGGATTAATAAATCATTATATCATAACATATGTGTCGATGGTGATTTATTTAAATCAATCAATCATAATTTTAACATTTATCATTAGAGGGATATAGGAAGGTGAAATATTCATAACATCCACCATCAATATATGTTAGGAAAATTTCATAAAACTAGGGAATATAAATTTTGATATGCTCTTGATTTGTAGCTCTTGAATGGATATAGGTGGGCTCAAATATGCTTCAAATTTTTTACCACTCTAACCTAAGTTTATTATATTTAGAATATGAAACTTAAATGACCAAGTATAATTGATATTATATAAGGGAAATAAATGGGGATTTGAAATCTCAAAATGGATCACGTTCTATGAAATTACAAATTCATACATTCCCCAAACATCATGTCAAAAAATATAAAATGGACGCATAGAAATTATATAAATTTTTTATATCAACATAACTCAATTAAGTTGGAAACAATGCATTTCTCATTTCAATAGTTCATAATAAATATATAATATTAATCTAGATAAAAATAATTATTAATATTGGGAAACTATATATATTAATTAAAAATACATTGCATTGAATCCAAAGACACATCATCTGGAAAAATAATCTGATTAAAATTCTATTCATTATATTTAGTTATTTCCTCAGGATGGGACAAATAATAAAGAGAAATGTAATCAAAGGTTCTCAATAAGGGGTAGAATAAAACAGAATCTATCATTTCATAATAATGTCATAAATTATATGTAATGAATAAGTAAATTTAAATATTACATAAAAAGGATTAATATATCCATGGATAATATGGAAATGTGAACAATCACAATGATAATAATAGTTGATTTCATATTTATAGGATCCTTAATTTCAGAAGTTTTAATCTTATTGGAAATACTTATTTCAAAGAAGTATTGTTTACAATATATAATTTTTTCATAGGAAATATGATTAAATGGGGTTTTTAAAACTAAATTACATAATCTAGTTTGTCACGTGTGACAAACTGGTGCATTGTGTGGCTATATAAATTTTCTCCCACACATCACATAAAATGTATAATGAATTCATCATCTAAAAAAACTGAAGAAAAATAAAATCCATGATCAAAATAATATTGTAATACATAAAATGTTTTATTGTAATAAAAACATTAGGGATGTCTAATCCTTCCCCAATTAATGAAACACATGGCTATCTATGTGAATATCCCTAAGTAAATATTGAAATAGAATAATAATAAAAATTTAATAAAAATTAACCTTGTAGATGAAATGTTAAAAAAACTATTAATTAGAACATTCATGGTTTAGGTTCATCAATATAAATTTTTCCGTTATTGGGGTTCATTAATATCTAGTGATTCATCAATAATAGCCATTTGAAAATAATGAAATTAATTTTCTTAAAAAATATTATCATATTCACAAACATGTTTATCCAAAATAAATTAAATCAAAATATTTTGTGAAATATTTCAATGAAATTAATATATTATATTTTTAATTAACTATTTAGTATTCATTGTATGTGTTTTATATTTAATAGATAAGAAAGAAATACAAATTTTCCCCCAAAACAATATTTCTCAAAAAAAAGAATTGATGTTTCCTTGGTAAACATATTGTAAAATTAATGTTTTTAAATTCTTGAAATTTTATTTAAAAATCTACATAATTTTTTACATAATCATTGTAAAATAATATTAGGGTGACTTTTTGTGATTATTCTGTGAAGTATCATTTTTGGATGAATAGTGACATAACTGAATTTTAATTGAAAATTAGCTTTTCATTATAATAAATTATTTTGTGTAATAATATTTTGAACTAGTTTCAAATTAATAAGAATTTAATTTTCCATAAATTAATCAAATTTAGTTTATTGTATTTTTTTCATATTTAGTTTACATATAAAAACATTGTAACCCATTGAAAATTTTATCATTAAAAACTGACTTCTCATCACATCTGTGGTGATAATTTTAAATAAAACTATGTACCTCTGTAAATTTAACTTGGAAAAATGGATTCCATTTTGGGATCATAATATTTTAAAATTTCTCATAAGTTGAAATTATTTTTTGACAAAAAAATACCGTAAATAGTAAAATCTATTTATCATGGAAAATGTAAAAACTAATTTCATATGGGTCTAAAATAGAAAATAAGGGTAAACAATTACCTACCAACATTTATATCACCTATTAATTGGCTATATTCCTTCCTAATAAATTCTAGGATTGAAAATGACCCATTTTTTAGCTTTGATCATGATAGAAACATGGAAATTTTTTAATCTTTTTGAAAATAATTTAATTGTGACACTCACATCACAAATAAAAAGCAACCCATGTACTCTCTTCTTAAATCCCATAAAACTATAATGTTCATCCAATAATATCATAAATGATTTCTTAAAATACCTCCTCTTATCATAGGATCATAATTTTGGAAATAAATCCTACCTAAGAAGGATTTTATTGCAATCCAAAGGGGGATACACCAAGAAGAGGTAGTGTCCATCAAAGATCATTTTTCTACTATTTCATTGTCCAACTAGTTAAATTGTTACGAAAAAATTATGATATAAAAAATAATTATAATCAATATATGTATATTTTTTATGTTAATATAATTATATAAAACTATCTCAACAACCATTAAATGGTTTATGAAATCATTGTTCGTTTATACAGTAGTCTACTACCTCACGAACTGATTTCATTTAGTTTTCCACTACCACATATCAATGATGGCCATAAATATGGATTTAATTTTTATATATGAAATTTTTATTTTTATTATGATTATGGAATTATTAAATCACACATACCTTTATAGACTTTATTTTTTCAGAATACGAAAACATTACTCACATGTAAGACAAACTATATATTCGTGAAGAATTACGATTCCTTCATAGATTATATCAAATGAATTATGAATGGATTTAAAAAACATAAATTAAATATATGGAATCGGTATGTTTTTTGAATGATAATATATATTATTTTTATTCATTCTTCAAATTCAATGAGAAAAATAAAAACATTTTAATGTATACATTTGGCCTACCATCTCCATGAATGGTGTATTTCATTTTCTTTTACTAAATTTTATATATTATTGAAAATAAATATATAATAAATATATTTAATATTTATATTATAGGTCAAATTATGTACATTTTGAAACAATGATTGAATAAAGAGTAAGAAAAATTAAAAACCAATGTATTTGTCAAAATCAATGTGGTTATTTCCTAAAACATAACTTTAATAAGGATGTCCTAATAAATAGGTATTAAATGTTCATTAGAAAAAAATATACCGTTTGATATATATATATATATATATATGTTTTTTTTGTGTTTGTGTTTATGAAATATATGTATATTAAACTTATATTCATTATAAATTAGTTTTTAATGGTTATGAAGGATGTTAAGACATAAGGTAAGGGACTTCCATCTCACATATTAATTTTTTTGAGTCAAATGACATATTTACAATGTGTTACTTTTTTATGGAGTATATAATAAAAATTAATACATTATAAGATTATTATCATTAAAATTATTGCGATTTATAAATCAATTTAAGTTTATCAAATTAACACATTCATATCATGGGGTGTGACAAAATAAATATTTCCTATGTTAAAATGTAGTGTATTGGTTATCCCTTGTTGTATCTAGATAGGATATCACAAAAATAACTTTTTTCAATTATATTTGGGAAGTGAGTAGAGGTTATTTTTTAAATTTTTTGTGTTTAAAAATAAATCATGCAATTATAAATAACATTTTGAACACTAATGGATGAAGAGAGTGATGTGTTTAGGGTATGATAACAATTTCAATGTCATCATATTCATGAGGATCATTCCCCATCTCTTCCTATTGAATATTATATAAAATACTCCTCAATCGAGTTATCAATCATCTTTGGTTGCAGAATGTAATGGAACTGAATCTTTTGTGTGTATAATTTTATAATAAATTCCTAAAACACAAGGCACACAGTGGCCATTAATTTTTTATCCATATAAATATTGAAATGGTTCATTATTTCCACACATTTTCCAATGACCACTAAGCACACACCACCAAAAACAATATTTTTTATCATGAAAATTTACAAAAGCTGGAGGGATTTCAATGTTCTTCAACAAAAGAAATAAACCATGAATGAAAATAAAACCCAAAATATAAAAGCAATAGTAGAATTTAACATCAATAAAAAAAATATTCAATATTAATATTGAGTTTTAAATTTAAGCATAGGAATTTAACGTTACAAAACTGTAACACCCCATTCCACGATCAATCAAAGTATTTAACCCCCCATAAGAAGTGTAATAGAGTTGAAAGGGGAATAAGAGATAAAAATTAAGATATAAAATAGATAATACATATAAATTAAACAATAAAACCCTCCTGTATATCCCCTCTTTCACCTTCTTCAACACATTTTTAGGGGATTGAACACTCGTATTTATAGCTTTGTGTGGTGGAAAATTTTCCCTCCAGATTCAATCATCCAATTGTGAGTCCGTTTATCATAATAAATAGTTTAATATCATGATGGTTTCTTCATAAAACATTTTACTCTATATTTTTTACATTCTCCCACAAAACATTAGCATAAATGTAAAAGTTTCACAAATGTTATTCCAAAATTACTGAGTATTTATTTTTATGAATGTGGAGAATACTCAATTATCTACACATTGATGCATTCAATGGATGCATTAATTTACTAATTTCTTATGATATTTTTTGTGAGTATTATTCAAAATTCTTATTTCCAGTCTTGATTGAATCACTTTATCTAGAGATATTTTTTCCATGATATACTTCAATAACAAATTTTGGGCACATTATATTACCCAGTAATATTTTCCCACATGATTTATTTTTCTAGGCCATTTTGTGTGAAATTCGATCTAATCCCAGATGAAAAACATTAATACCATGAAAACATTAATCCTAAAAAATGACTCACTCAACTAGATATACAATATAAATGATATACTTGGAATATATATGATCTATAAAAATGATAAATTTCGGGAAGTGACCAATTTTAACAATTAACCCCCAAAATACCAAAAAATGTTAATATGATTCAAATGAGCTAAAATTGATTTATTTTTAGTTATTTAATAATTGAAAAACATATGATAAATAATGAAAATACCATTTCTATAAATTATTCCACACTTAGACCGTGGTCTCTATGACAAGTCGGCATCAAAATCAAATCAAAGAAAATTCCAAACACAAGCTCATTAGATCCACCAATTATATCCCATGGAACAAAAGATATCATGTACCTCAAAAACCTTTATTCCGTGTTATCAAACTAGACCTTTAATTTTTCCCCATAATTTATCCTCCCATGAACACAAAACACATACCTCTCATGAATTTTCCTCATCTAGGTAATGTTAATTTTCATTAATATCTTTCTAATCCAAATCAATGTAAGAGTCACCATAGGTTAGATAAATTACTAATTCTACACCTGATGTGAGTCAAGGAAATGTGTTTATTATGAGGAAATTGAAATTTTACTCTTTTTCTTTCAGTTGTTAGGATTGGATAACAAAAAAAGAATGAGGCTGAATATAGAAGGATTCACTCATTTTGAAGTAAAATTTAAAGATTATAATTTTCATTCAAACATGGTCAACATGTCACTCCTAGTTGTATAAAATTGTCTCCATCATCATGAAAAATCAAGGAATGTGAAATCCATTTATCATATTAGAATAAAAAATTTAAATAATCTCAAACAAATTTTTTCTTTAATTCTTTCGAAAAGGTACAACTTTCTCAACCCATTATATGTCCCATAAATTCATAACATCTCTTAGCATGAATCCTCTAAAAAAGGCCCTAATTATTTAAAAATTTATTTTTTATCAGTAAACACATCTCTTCAACATTTTATTTCACTCTTAATGTTTCATCAAAAAAAGTTTGAAAATAAAAGATAGCTTCCCCCATACTAAATATTACCTTCATCACTCAATTTAACATCAAGTGCAGGTTAGATAGGGAAAATTGTCTTATAATGTGGGTATACTAATAGGATATTCAAGGATTATATGGGATGAATTGATTATGGAATGATCCATCCAAGTGGGGCTCACGCCGTGACTCCCCAAGACCGCCTCCAATAGGCCAAAGGCTGGTGACTAGCACCAAGTAGGGATATTACTAACATGAGAGGAATTTCCTATGTACCTGTACACAAGCACACATCTCCAAGCCCACAAACACTGAAATGAAAAAACTACTAAGGAACAAAATGCATGAATACAACTAAACCCAACCAAACAATGTACGATAGAAGAAAAAGTACTAAAAGTAAACTCGGCCAAAATGCAAGACAACTAAAATGAAGAGACTACAAACTACAATGTCCAGGCAGTAAGCACAAAGAGGTTACACGACTACTTCTCGTATCTGTAGGAACTCCTCGGCTTGTAGGGAACTCAGAAAGACATGTCCTACCCTAGACTTCCCTATAATCTGTCAAATAGTCGCACTTCTACACAAGACACGACACATGTGGTCAAAGACCGTGCCAGGGTGAGTATAACAATACTTCGTAGTGGACCACAGAAACCACAAAGCAATACACAATTTATAGGTACAGTCATCACTATAGATTATATGTCTACTGACCATATAAAAACGAAAAAAAATGCAGATATACCCAAAACCTGGACACGTAGTCTAGGGAGAAGTCCCATAACCGCATACCCATGCTAGGGATTCTGTTGTAAGATTCCATAAAGCCTTATTCTAGAGAACTCACTCCACAAGTCTGATAGCTCTAATAACGTCCGTCTGCAATATAAGGCCCCAGCCTTAAATATAACTTAATCTTGGGTTATTTTAAGAATTCACATTGAAAATCTTTTCTGGTTTAGAGTTTTAGAAAATTAGATCTTAAATAATAGGGACTAATGAAACTTGGACTCAACATTCCTTTCTTACCAAATCGTATCACACTTTTCCATGGTGAAACTTTGACGAAGACATGATCACCTAACTCAAAAGAGAGATCCTTATTCCTGTTGTCCACAAAACATTTCTTCCTACTCTGAGCTATTATCATATGTTTCTGTATCAGGTTAACTTTTTGTACCAACTCTTCTACCAATTCTAGTCCCATCAACTTCCTTTCACCCACTTCATCCCAAAAATCTATATTTCGACACCGCATCCCATATAATGCCTCAAATTGTCCCATTTGTATACAGGAATGAATAATCTTATTATAAGAAAACTCAACCAATGAAAGATGTTGGTCCCAACTTCCCGGATAATCCATCGAACAGGCATGTAGCATATCCTCCAAAGTCTGAATTGTTTGTTCTGACTACCCATTTGATTGAGGATGAAAAGATGTACTAAAATTTAATTCAGTACCCAACAATTTCTGAAGGCCTTTCCAAAAGTTATATGTGAACATGTGATCACGATCAGATACAATGGAGAGGGGAACTTCGTGTAACCTGACTATCTATTTAAGATACAAATGAGAAAGTTGATCTAAGTAAAATGTATCTCGTATATAAAGGAAATGAGCATATTTAGTCAAGTGATCAACAATAACCCAGATTTCATTATTACCTCGAGGTGTCTTAAGTAATCCCACAACAAATTCCATGGATATATTTTCCAATTTTCACTCTGGCACTGGTAAAGGATGAAGCATCCATTTAGGTAACTGCCGCTCTGCTTTAACCTGTTGACAAGACAAACACTTGATAGTAAAATCAGAAATAACTCTTTTCATTCCATCCCAACTGTAATACTCTCAAATATCTCTGCATATCTTAGTACTGCTAGGATGAACTGAAAATAGAGAACTATGAGCTTCACATAACAACTCTCTCTTCAATTGTGAATCACAAGGAACACAAAATCTCTTCCCAAATCCCAAAACACAATCATTATCAATATTAAATTCAAGTAACATACCCTTTTGAACCAGCTCTACCTTTTTCTGCAACTCACTATCTTGCTTCTGTGCTTGCTTAATTCTGCTTGATAGAGAAGATTTCAATGATTCCTAAAAAAACAGAATAATTTCCTACACCAACAACATCTAGACCAAAATTTATCAAATACTTATCTAAATGATCACGTTCCAAATGTAACATACTTAATTAAGCATTAAATTTTCGACTCAAAGCATCTGCCACTTTATTTAATTTTCCAGGGTGGTAGTGAATCGTGCAATCATAATCCTTGATTATTTCTAGAAATCTCATAGGTCTCATGTTCAATTATTTCTGAGTGAATATATACTATAATATTTTGTGATCAGTATATATTTCACACTTTACACCATAAAAATGATGCCTCCAAAATTTTAAAGCAAAAAAAACCGCATCTAATTCCAAATCATGTGTAGGGTAATTTATCTCCTGAGTTTTCAACTAACGTGAAGCATTAGGAATTAACTGATCATTCTACATTTGGATGTAACCATGTCCTTTCAATGAATCATCACTGTATATAACAAACTCACCATTCCTGAACGTTAGTACAAATACTGGAGAATTCACCTATCTTCTTTTCAATTCCTGAAAAAAATCATCACATTCTTTTGTACAGATAAACTTAACACCCATCCGAGTTAGCTTAGTCAATGGGCTGGAAAAACATGAATTTTTTTAACAATCCTTTGGTAATAGCCATCCAAACCAAGAAAACTACGAATCTCAGTTATATTTGTGGGTCTTGGACATTCTTCAACAACCTTCATTTTATCAGGATCAACAATTATTCCATCTTTAGAAACATTGTGACCAAGGAATGAAATTTGTTACAACCAAAACTCGCACTTGCTGAATTTACCATACAATTTATTTTCTTTTAAGGTTTGAAAAATAACCCTTAAATGAATTTCATACTCCTCTTTACATTTAGAAAACAACAAAATGTCATCAATGAAAACAACCACAAACATATCCAAGAACTCTTGAAAAATTCTATTCATAAGGTCCATGAAAACTGCAGGTGCATTGGTTAACCCAAAAGGCATAACTACAAATTCATAATGTCAATATCTTGTATGAAACACAGTCTTCATAATATCTTCTTCCTTTACCTAAAACTGATTGCACCCTGATCTCAAGTCAATCTTGGAAAAATACTGAGCTCCCTGGAGCTGATCAAACAAATCATCGATACGAGGAAAAAGATATTTGTTCTTAACAGTGATGTTATTCAAGGCTCTATAATCAATGGAAAATCCCATTGAACCATCTTTCTTTTAATCAAATAAGACAAGAGCACCCCATGGTGATGTGCTAGGTCGAATTAAAACTTTATCGAATAAATCTTGCAATTACTCCTTCAACACTAATAGTTCAATTTGAGCAATTCGATAAGGGGGTTTTGAAATTAGCTTAGCATCAGAAACTAAGTCAATAGTAAATTCAACTTCCCGATATGGTATTATTCCAGGAAACTCACCAGGAAAAACATCAGCATACTCATTTACCACTGGCACATCATTAATTTGAACGGTTCCTTTTTTTTCAACAATATTTGAAAGGTAACATTCATTTCCATCTTTTACAAGTTTCTCAGCCTCTTGATATGTTATAAAAAGTAAAGGTCCATTCTTGTACAAAAACTAAAATTCTTTCTGAAAATAAAATTCCTTAGCTCTTTAGTCAATCTTAGTATGGTAAATAGAGAGACAATCCATACCCAATATAACATCGAACTCTACCAGAGGTAAAATAATAAGGTTTGTAAGTAGATTCTTTACATGGATAAGAATAATAATATTCTTATAAATTATTTTTTACTCATCTTTTCCCCCAGGTGTTTTTACCAAAAGTTTATGAGTCATTTCTTGAGATGGAATTCTTAATTTACTATAAAATTTTTCATAGATAAAAGAATGTGTACACCCTGAATCAAACAACACATTAGCATAATCTAAAAGAAAAAACAAAGTACCTGATACCACTTCATTTGAAGGTCCAAAATCTGCTGAAGTTGTAACGCCCCGACCCTAGTTACCTAGATTCGGTGCATTATTACATAACATTGGCATGATCACAAGAAAGATCAAATCTCGAAAGACCGATTGGTTTAATAGCCTTGTAAACACTAGATATATTCATAAGTTTGACGTTACATCATTAAACGAAAAACTACTACAACAACATATTGTCTCCATAATCCACACTCATATCCCCACATAATATCCCTGCAGGTCATTCATAACTTACTTCTTCACTTCCTGGGAAAAATAAAACATAGAAAAGGGGTGATCTCAAATTCCCAATAAGGATAACAATATAGCGGAAACTTTCATAAATAAGAATAAAATTTTAAGGAAATGTATAACTAAAACAAAAGCCTTTCAAACATGAACTTTCAACATGGTATGGCATAAATAAAATGAAATAATGCCATTTACTTATTCACATGGATATTCTACTAATCGAATAATCACATGAAAAAATCAATAACCACTTTCATAATGTTGGAATGCATAATGCCAGACTATCATAACCACATAGTCAAGGCCTCGTGCCAAGACTACAAATAAGATTTTGTCAAGGCCTTGTGCCAAGACACTAGTTTGTCTCATGAGACCTACCGATGCATCGAGGAGCTATAGCGGGCTCCACCCGTCACATATTAAGTCCAATGCTTTCTCATATGAAATGGTTTAAACATAACATAAACATTCGTATTAAAACTAGCATACGAAATGTCAATAATTTCACCATAAACTATGAATGGTATAAAAAATAGCACATCCACAGTCAAACATATCAAAAAACATTCAATAAAATATAGAAGTTTTGTATCATAATAAATCAACATCAAATAATCTTAAAATCCATCAAAGGATGTTGACATAGATGAAATCAAAATTATTTTTAAAGAAATATCTCCTTTTATTTTGAAATAATTTAAGATCCATATAAAATAAAACATTTTATTTGAAAATAATCTTTTAAGCTTGTAAGGGAAGTTTTGAAGATTTTATAACAGCGGAAAATAGCCGCACTCGCCGTATAAGTTAAAAAAACATTCTTACCTTAATTCTGTTGAAAAGGTTAAAAAGGACCTTGTTTTGAAAACGACGGAAAGATTCCTTTATAAACCACTTATAAAAGTCAAAAATGGTATAAATTACTTTAACTCATATTCTAGTAAATAGTAAAAATGTTTTGAAATACATTTTTAAGAAACATGGATGTGGATGATAAAGAGATCCCAGTAGATTATTACATATAAACAACCTCGGATAATGAAGAGATTGTGAAATAACCCTGCCCAATTTGGTAACTTATGAAACATACAACCCATGAAAGAGGTATCATAAAATGAATATGTAAATACACATAAATTAGAGTGTATTAAACAAAGAATATAATTATGGGCAGTACATACACCACACAAAAGGTAATGGTGGCAATATGGCATTAATCTCACGGGAATAAGGAGTGAGATGAAAACCCCTTACCTTGTTCTTTTACTTGGCTGGGGTAGGTTAACCTCCTGTATAATGGTGAAATAATTGTTACTAAATTATACAAGAATCATATACATTAATATGACATCATATATGATCTTTTAATATCGATTTATAATAATATCTTAGTATTATCGTTGTTTCGGGTGTTAACTTACTTGTTTTCTTTTATATGTTTTGTTACGTAAGACATTTTCGTAAAGGATAGGTTGTATATTATTCATATCCAGAATGATATCAAGTCCTTAAACATCATTTTTAAATCATCAAATGATAATTATACTTGAATGGATACGATGGAGAATGAATCTCATCGCGTTCGTGGAGACGGTAGTCCGTACGTACGCACGAGCGACAATATCATTCTTTCGATATTAAAATAATATATAAATGGTTGTTATATCATATATACAGAATAATTATCATGTTTTATTTATTATTTACATGAGTTACATATCATTATTATACCCATCCAAATAATAATATATTGAATAACAATTACACCACGACGTGGAGACGGTAAGCCGTACGTACGCACGTATGGTGACATGTTATTCAAAGGGTGGATAGAATACTGAATATTGTTGTACCATATTTATAATAACATCACAGTATATATATGATACTGGAGTTATTATTTTATAATGGTAACCAAAAAGGAAGAAGAAGTGGAAGAAGAATGAACTTGGAAAAGGGTGGTGAAATCATTACCTCTTCTTCGGGTTCTTCCTTTTGATTTGATCAAAAGGGCTCCTTAGGTTGGCTTTCTGATCAAACTAAGGCCTCTAGGTTGTAGTGAGGGATGTTCGGAGAGAATTTGGGCAGAGTTTGGCCGAACCAAAAGGCTTTGAAGGTGTGAAAAAATGAGAAGGAGGAGTGCCCTTTTATAAGAGGGGTGAGGGCACCTTTGGAAAAGCTAGAAATATTAATTTATAATAAATTCATATTCGGTTTCTAATGGATCCAAAGTTGATTATTAAAAGGTTAAGGTGGGGATAGTTCAACAACCACTCAACCAATAGAATTTAGACAGGTTTGGGTACTTATATTAACCTTATCTTTAAGTATTAACTCTAAGTTAATTAGTTTCACTTTTACAATGTCTCTTTGTATTTTTATATAATATGGTTAATAAACTTACTATATACATCCAAGAGACCCCCAAGTGGTCCATTAATGATGAACCTATCATGATATAAGTCTCTTGGCCGAACCATATATTTTAGGAATTTAATATCAATTAATAATATAATATTTGTTTTCAGAACTCTTTCATCTCAATTTTGACACTATTCAATAGTTGATTTTTTTGAAACTCATAACAGATTGATTACTTCGAAAAAAGTCAATTAAATCAATCCTAATATATCATTTTATCCTAGAAAATTAGTTTAATTCATTAAAAGTATCATATTATATTTATTTGGGTATTTATAATATCAATTATTTTAATTTTTCACTATTATAGTAATTACTGCATCATCATTGTGTCATAAATAAAAAAAATCCTTTAATGTCTAAAAATTATAAATAAAATATCATTATTTAGTAAATCTTTTTATCTTTCTACTGAATATTTATAATCTAAAATCCAACATATATAACCCTATTTAACAATTGTTTTCCTAAAAGATATATGCTTGTGTCATTTTTGTATTCATTATATCTTAATTAAAATAAAGTGTCATTTTCACTTACAAGTGGATCCATGGGGTCCCAAAATCGACCCAAAGATGTCCATGGTCGACCATGTATCAACCAATAGGGTTAAGACACGTTTTAGGGTAATTTAGTATTATTATAATATTATTTTTTAACCCTTATTTACCGGATTTACCCTTAACCATGGTAAATAAAATATTTACCGCAGTAATTATTCAAAATGTCTAAAAATAAAAGTTATCTATTTACACAATTTGAACATCCTGTTTCCAAATATGGAATCCATTTTCCTAAATTCAAAACACAGAAGTGGCAGAAAATAATTTAAAATTAATTCCCGCTGTCAAAACAAAAAGCGTGTTTTTAAGAGATAATAACTATCAAAAGATTGACACTTGTTTATGTTCGGTTTAATTGTAAAATTATGTCCAATGACCAAAATTATATTAAATGGTAAAAATTTATTATAAATATACTTTAAAACCACTCAAATTCATAATTTATCACTATTAATTATTTTGATTAAAAAAGTTGTTTTTAATTAATATTTAGTAATTTTTACTATTCATCAAAATATGAAAGTTATCCGAAAAGTACCAAAATTTCACCTTAGGCTAAATTAGATATTCCGAATCCAAAAATGAAGTCCATTTTAAAATATAAAATATATATAATTTCGAAAAGTAGGTATTACTATTCATAATGGCTAGTTTGATCGGTTGTGGTGTGTGTTAAAACTCGAAGTTGCGTACAACACACGCTACTGTATTATTCAAAGGAAAGCGTACCGTGGAAGCTTGGGATGTTTCATTTTAAATTTTTTGATGTCCCCATTTATTCAAAAAGTTTAAAATATTGTATTTAAAAAGGGTTCACTATTAAAAGTTGATAAAAGTGCAATACTGAAAATGAATTTGTTCTTGCATTATATCTAAGAAACTCATAATATGGATTCTAAAATTATAAGGATTATATAAAGTTTAAAATTTAGATAATACTATTCATAACCTCTTTTGAATGGCTTTTTTTTTTGTAAGTCATGGTGTGATTGAAGTCGGTGTTGCGTGTAGTGCAAGTTATTGAATTATTTTGAAGAAATAACACTCTATGAAATCTTGGGGTGTTACATTCTCCCCTCCTTCAATAAATTGCGTCCTCGCAATTTGAAATTGTTCTTCGAAAATAAAAGGTTGAAAATAGAAAATATATTTGTGGGAAAACCCAAATTGGAAATTGGGTTATGAAAATTTAGTCTTAATATGAGGAAAAGAGAAATGAAAGGGTCACCACCAAATTATGATCTCGATTAGGAGAACATTGGTGGCAATTAGAGACATATAATTGGAGGAAAAACGTAAATATTTATAGGTAGTGATTGAGGTCATCAATCACAAACAAGTATAAAATTGAGGTCCTTAAACTCATCAATCTATGATGATTTGAAATACTATCGGTTCAACAACACATAGGGTATTGGGATAACACATTTTTGACATTTCAAAATATCTTAGTTTAAATCCCACATCGAAAAATGAATTAATGAGGCCTCTATTTAAAACAAAGAGTGGAAAGTATGAAGATTACCGAAAATAACTCATACTAGGGTTCCATGTAGGAATATATGGATATGGAGGAGAAATCTAACCATCAATTATCTGATGGAGAGTGGTAGAGAACATGGCTATGAAAACGCCAAAAATCCCAAAGCCATAAATTAGTGATGATTTAAGGTACCATCTATGACAACATTTTTGTTCTAAGTTCCTTTTATTAATGTTGAGGAATTTATTTATGAGAGTGGCTAAGATTATAAGGAGATATACTTACTTTATAATTAGAGTTTTATCCATTAATAAATTTCTACCACAAACTCATCTTTCACTCTAAAAGATAATAGAATGTAAAAAAAATTTCTATTTATACTATTTGTACAGGGTTCCAAAATAAATGAATTTATAATTCATCTACCAAATCTTTTTAAAAAAAACTACATTATTTAATCCAGGACATCTCATGGGCCAGTGGTAGGTGATACACCCTTGTCGCCCTTCGGTTGCGGGTTCAAGTCTCGCAGCCTTGCCGGACGCGACGGGTTGCCACCCGACCTCCGGGTTGTCCTTTTATGGTAATCCAAAATAATCCAAACTAGAACTATCCAAAATACTTCTGTCCAAACTCACAGTCCAACATTTATAAGGAAGGTAAACATAATATAGATCCTTTTTACCCCATAATAGCATATGAATACCTTCATCTTGTATTCTTTTAATACACTGAAACATCTTGAATTACCATATTCCTTATTGATTACATTCATGCTCCCCTATTCCATATAGAATGCTGGATATACTTCATCAATCCAAAAATGTTTTAAACCCCAAAAAATGATGGAATATACAAATCATTAATCAGTTTCAAGGTAGTCAAGAATATCCAATATAATTTATCCAAAAAAATCATGTATTATTCCAAAATCACTACTTAGGTATCAGAGCTACATTATGGTTTATCATTATCTCAACCATATATTTTCCAAAAATTTATCCCGCTATTGAGTCACTTTTCTTTGTTCCACATAATCTCAAGTCCTTAATGAAATAGTACTGCAGTACAATCCTTATATACTCCATAATTATTATAATAAGTACATTGTTGAAACAACACTCAATTGACATAATCAACATAAGAACTCTAATCATTCCTCTTCATATGTGGTAGTATCATACCTTGATTATTATCCAATAACATCATTTGCGTCATAGTCTGATGACTGGAACATAGGTTCACGTAGTGTCCAAACTCCTTGCAAATGAAGCATTGTACATTTAAAACCATTTTCTTACCCTTGCAGTCACGTACTTTGTGCCCTTTTCATCCACACTTATAACAAACCCTCATTCCTTTCAGGCAAGTTCCAGGGTATTTCTTTCCACAATTACCACATATGGGAAAATTCTTCTTTTCGCTCTTTCCTTTATCCATCTTTCTCTCTTCCATCCTTTTCTTCTCTTGCTTCCCTTCAAAGCCATAGGACTCAGTAAACTCTTTACTTATCTTATCAACACATGATATTATTTCTTCATATGATGATAATACATGGGAGACTATTTCTCTTATAAATTCTAGCTTAAGACCATGGAAGATATGATCCTTCCTTCTCTTTGGATCATGTGCATTTCTGGAGTTCTCATTCTTTCTACTGGGCGCCATTTCTAAACAATGGCATACACTAGATCAGTTCATGAATCAAAATACATAATCCCATACTTATAAAACACTTAACATAAATTGAACTATTTATGGATATAATTCATAATCATAAAAATGTCTTCTTTGAGGAAGTATATACTCATAATCCCTTCAAAATGATTTGTAAAGAAAAATGAGAGTTATCCTAAGCATATCCCCCGGGAGTGTCGTAACCAAGAGTGCAGAAAAGCCCGTTGTCGTGCACCAGTTCCTGTTCGAGTCTAGCTCAAAGCGGTGTTTTCGGGTTTTACCCCTAGGTACATCTGTGCCAGAGCCGCCTCTACCTGCTCGTATCAAGAAAGGGATGTATTTCTCGGAAAACTCACAAAATCTCTACAATACCAAAATTCTAGGAAGTTCTTCTATACTAATCCTCAAAGTTCATCTTAGGTCTACGTGCTCTAATCAGAGTTTATCTAAATCTAGCTTCAAAGGTTTGTACTAAACTTACTCTGATACCAACTGTAATGCCCTGACCCTAGTTACCCAGAGTCGGTGCATTATTACATAACATTGGCATGATCACAAGAAAGATCAAATCTCGAAAGACCGATTGGTTTAGTAGCCTTGGAAACACTAGATATATTCATAAGTTTTACATTACATCATTAAAAGAAAAACTACTACAACAACATATTGTCTCCATAATCCACACTCATATCCCCACATAATATCCCTGCAGGTCATTCATAACTTACTTATTCACTTCCTGGGAAAAATAAAACATAGAAAAGGGGTAAGCTCAAATGCCCAGTAAGGATAACAATATAGCGGAAACATTCATAAATAAGAATAAACTTTTAAGGCAATGTATAACTAAAACAAAATCCTTTCAAACATGAAATTTCAACATGGTATGGCATAAATAAAATGAAATAATTCCATTTAATTATTCACATGGATATTCTACTAATCGAATAATCACATGCAAAAATCAATAACCACTTTCATAATGTTGGAATGCATAATGCCAGACTATCATAACCACATAGTCAAGGCCTCGTGCCAAGACTACAATTAAGATTTTGTCAAGGCCTTGTGCTAAGACAATAGTTTGATTCATGAGATCTACCGATGCATCGAGGAGCTATAGCGGGCTCCACCAGTCACATATTAAGTCCAATGCATTCCCATATGAAAAGGATTAAACATAACATAAACATTCGTATTAAAACTAGCATACGAAATGTCAATAATTTCACCATAAACTATGAATGGTATAAAAAATAGCACATCCACAGTCAAACATATCACAAAACCTTCAATACAATATAGAAGTTTTGTATCATAATAAATCAACTTCAAATAATCTTAAAATCCATCAAAGGATGTTGACATAGATGAAATCAAAATTATTTTTAAAGAAATATCTCCTTTTATTTTGAAATCATTTAAGATCCATATAAAATAAAACATTTTCTTTGAAAATAATCTTATAAGATTGTAAGGGAAGTTTTGATGATTTTATAACAGCGGAAAATAGCCGCACTCGCCGTATAAGTTAAAAAAACATTCTTACCTTAATTCTGTTGAAAAGGTTAAAAAGGACCTTGTTTTGTAAACGACGAAAAGATTCCTTTATAAACCACTTATAAAAGTCAAAAAGGGTATAAATGACTTTAACTCATATTCTAGTAAATAGTAAAAATGTTTTGAAATACATTTTTAAGAAACATGGATGTGGATGATAAAGAGATCCCAATAGATTATTACATATAAACAACCTCGGATAATGAAGAGATTGTGAAATAACCCTTACCAATTTGGTAACTTATCAAACATACAACCCTTGAAAGAGGTATCATACAATGAATATGTAAATACACATAAATTAGAGTGTATTACACAAATAATATTATTATGGGCAGTACATACACCACACAAAAGGTAATGGTGGCAATATGGCATGAATCTCACGGGAATAAGGAGTGAGATGAAAACCCCTTACCTTGTACTTTTCCTTGGTCGGGGTAGGTTAACCTCCTGTATAATGGTGAAATAATTGTTACTAAATTATACAAGAATCATATACATTAATATGATATCATATATGATCTTTTAATATCGATTTATAATAATATCTTAGTATTATCGTTGTTTCGGGTGTTAACTTACTTGTTTTCTTTTATATGTTTTGTTACGTAAGACATTTTTGTAAAGGATAGGTTGTATATTATTCATATCCAGAATGATATCAAATCCTTAAACATCATTTTTAAATCATCAAATGATAATTATACTTGAATGGATACGATGGAGAATGAATCTCATCGCGTTCGTGGAGACGGTAGTCCGTACGTACGCACGAGCGACAATATCATTCTTTCGATATTAAAATAATATATAAATGGTTGTTATATCATATATACAGAATCATTATCATGTTTTATTTATTATTTACATGATTTACATGTCATTATTATACCCATCCAAAAAATAATATATTGAATAACAATTACACCACGACGTGGAGACGGTAAGCCGTACGTACGCATGTATGGTGACATGTTATTCAAAGGGTGGATATAATACTGAATATGGTTGTACCATATTTATAATAACATCATAGTATATATATGATACTGGAGTTATTATTTTAAAATGGTAACAAAAAAGGAAGAAGAAGTGGAAGAAGAAATGAACTTGGAAAAGGGTGGTGAAATCATTACCTCTTCTTCGGGTTCTTCCTTTTGATTTGATCAAAAGGGCTCCTTATGTTGGCTTTATGATCAAACTAAGGCCTCTAGGTTGTAGTGAGGGATGTTGGGAGAGTATTCGGGCAGAGTTTGGACGATCCAAAAGGCTTTGAAGGTGTGAAGAAATGAGAAGGAGGAGTGCCCTTTTATAAGAGGGGTGAGGGCACCTTTGGAAAAGCTAGAAATATTAATTTATAATAAATTCATATTCGGTTTCTAATGGCTCCAAAGTTGATTATTCAAAGTTTAAGGTGAGGATAGGTCTAAAACCACTCAACCAATAGAATTTAGATAGGTTTGGGTACTTATATTAACCTTATCTTTAAGCATTAACTCTAAGTTAATTAGTTTCACTTTTACAATGTCTCTTTGTATTTTTATATAATATGGTTAATAAACTTACTATATACATCCAAGAGACCCCCAAGTGGTCCATTAATGATGAAACTATCATGATATAAGTCTCTTGGCCGAACCATAGATTTTAGGAATTTAATATCAATTAATAATATAATATTTGTTTTAAGAACCCTTTTATGTCAATTTTGACACTATTCAATAGTTGATTTTTGTGAAACTCATAACAGATTGATTACTTCGAACAAAGTCAATTAAATCAATCCTAATATATCATATTATCCTAGAAAATTAGTTTAATTCATTAAAAGTTTCATATTATATTTATTTGGGTATTTATAATATCAATTATTTTAAATTTTCACTATTATAGTAATTACTGCATCATCATTGTGTCATAAATAAAAAAAATCATTTAATGTCTGAAAATTATAAATAAAATACCATTATGTAGGAAATATTTTTATCTTTGTAATGAATATTTATAATTTAAAATCCAACATATATAACCCTATGTAACAATTGTTTTTCTAAAAGATATATGCTTGTGTCATTTTTGTATTCATTTTAACTTAATTAAAATAAAGTGTCATTATCACTTACAAGTGGATCCATGGGGTCCCAAAATCGCCCCAAAGATGTCAATGGTCGACCATGTATCAACCAATAGGGTTAAGACACGTTTTAGGGTAATTTAGTATTATTATAATATTATTTGTTAACCCTTATTTACCGGATTTACCCTTAACCATGGTAAATAAAATATTTACCGCAGTAATTATTCAAAATGTCTAAAAATAAAAGTTACCTATTTACACAATTTGAACATCCTGATTCAAAATATGGAATCCATTTTCCTAAATTCAAAACACATAAGTGGCAGAAATTAATTTAAAATTAATTCCCGCTGTCAAAACAAAAAGCGTGTTTTTAAGAGATAATAACTATCAAAAGATTGACACTTGTTTATGTTCGGTTTAATTGTAAAATTATGACCAATGAACATCATTATATTAAATGGTAAAAATATATTCTAAATATACTTTAAAACCACTCAAATTCATAATTTATCACTATTAATTATTTTGATTAAAAAAGTTGTTTTTAATTAAAATTTAGTAATTTTTACTATTCATCAAAATATGAAAGTTATCCGAAAAGTACCAAAATTTCACCTTAGGCAAAATTAGATATTCCGAATCCAAAAATGAAGTCAATTTTAAAATATAAAATATATATAATTTCGAAAAGTAGGTATTACTATTCATAATGGCTAGTTTGATCGGTTGTGGTGTGTGTTAAAACTCAAAGTTGTGTACAACACAGGCTACTGTATTATTCAAAGGAAAGCGTATCGTGGAAGCTTGGGATGTTTCATTTTAAATTTTTTGATTTCCCCATTTAGTCAAAAAGTTTAAAATATTGTATTTAAAAAGGGTTCACTATTAAAAGTTGATAAAAGTGCAATACTGAAAATGAATTTGTTCTTGCATTATATCTAAGAAACTCATAATATGGATTCTAAAATTATAAGGATTATATAAAGTTTAAAATTTAGATAATACTATTCATAACCTCTTTTGAATGGATTTTTTTTGTAAGTCATGGTGTGATTGAACTCGGTGTTGCGTATAGTGCAAGTTATTGAATTATTTTGAAGAAATAACACTCTATGAAATCTTGGGTGTTACAGAAGTAGTTTCAAAGGATTTCACCACACCTTTATGCTTGTAGTATGACTGCTTTCCATTATTCATGCTCATTGTAGAACACTCGTTTGCATAATGACCCATCTCATTTCACTTGAAACATTTCACCAACTATAAATCAAATTTGTTATTACCATTACCCTGATCTATTTCAGTGTAATCATGAGCCTTATGTCCCATATTACCACATCATAAGCACTTATCAAAATTCAAAAGACATTCCCCAACATGGTTTTTACCACATTTATAAAAAACATCAAACTTAGTTTTCTTACCATCAATCCTTTTTGAAGGATTCTTCCCTTTCTCCTACCACGTCGGTCTCTTCTTCTGTTGGATGTCATAGAACACTTGATCATCAAAAAACACTATTTTCACCTTCTTAGCACATTGAACAAGCATTTCATAACTTTTTACCTCACTAGAAGCTAATGACCATCAATATTTTGGCTTTAATCCTGAGTAAAAACGATTGATTTTACTATCATGGTCTCAGATAAAATTTGGAGCATACCTTGCCAATCGAGTGAACTTTTCTTCATAAGAAGCCACTGAGTCATCCTCTTTCCTCAATTAAAAGAATTTTTTTTCCATCCTAAGTCTAACTTCCTTAGGAAAATATTTCTCAAGATACATAACTTTGAATTCATCCAAGTCAAGAGAATCAATCTCATCGGTGTCCCTGAAATGTTTAACCATCGACCACCACTGATCTACTTCACCCTCCAAAATGTAAACATAAATACTAACCTTTTGATTGTGTGAACACCCCATGTCATCGAAAATCTTCTCCAGTGCTTTAATCCACCCTTCATATACCATATGGTCAGAGGATCCTATGAATGATGGGGTATTTTCACTCATGAAATGCACCACCACTGACATGTTCCTCTGCGGCTGATCTGGCTGATCTCATGCATGGATACCACCACCATTTATCGCTTGAGTCAACTGTGCCATTACTGCAACAAACTATTCACTTCCAATTCCGACCTTCTCAGGATGCTGATTTAGAATGTCATTTCCTTCTGTATGCCTTCCTAGAACTACTTCCATGTTTCCTCCGAGGAAAACCATTCTTAAAAAACATTTCTTAGATGAAGCAACCTGGAAATCTTCAAATGATATATTATTTCAATTTGACCATAATGTGTTAAAAAAATATTTTTGTATAATCATTTAATATAATTCTAACTCCTAAAGTTATCTAAACTGACCCCTGATACCAAATATAAGGCCCCAACCTTAATCCTTACTTAATCATGGGTTATTTCAAGAAATCACATTGAGGATATTTTTAGTTTTAGAGTTTTAGATAATTAGATCATAAATCATGCATTACATTCCACATTTAAACAAGGTGGTTACATAAAACACAGTATTCATTTTTTCCACCAAGGAATCATATTTAAAATAAAACATTCTTTCTTTCTTGACACTTCCTTGACACTATCATCACATCATGTACTATTCTATTGACCTGTGAAAAACATTTCAAAAACATGGGATGAGCATAAAAAGCTCATCAATGAATATAAAAATACAGAAAGAAAACATTAGACTATGTATACATAAGAATCAATGAAATCATACATAATTAATAAAACATACGAACTTTAACATACCTCATGAAATCATAATTTTTATGAATAACTCATAGAAATCATAAGACATAAAGGTATCTTGAGGCATTCATCACATTCTTATGTAGGGAGTAACCCTCATGGTTATGTTTGGAATACCCATCACAGTATATTCCCTAAATATCTTCAGAGAAACCTTAGCATTTGACTCCTTCATGTTACCCAATGCATTGGAGATTTATCTCGAGCTCACCCACCCTTAGTTTATCACAGAACCGCCCGTCTTCATAAACAATGCCCAAGATCCATAACATAATCGTATCATATAAAATATGCATAAAGGACAATAAAATTTCCATATTTCAATCACAAGATATCAATTCAACACATTTATATAATCAAAACATTATCAAAACCATTTTCAATACCAAAATAAAGTAAAACATGTTATTTATTTTTCATTTAAAAAAAGATATGGCTTGTAGAGGAAGCTGAAACTCAAATAATGGTCAGGGTGGTGGAGAAGTCGTTGTCACCGCATACGTATGATAAAAACATTCCCTTTTGTCGTTAAGTAAAATGATTCATGTGAAAAGAATCCTTTTGAATGAAAATATATTTCAAAAGGGTTTATTATATGACTAATAAAATAAGGTCTTATATATATTGACGTATTCCTCAACGAAAGGATATTGAGACGAAGTCCCTCACCTCAAGTCCAACTTGTCTTGTTCGTTTATTTATATTACTGAATAATAAACATTGGACAATTTATAATTTTTTAAGGACTTCCTTTAATGTTTATTATTCAATTAATATCACATATTATCATGTTATAATAATTAGTTAATTATGTGAGTTCAAATCATACGTTTTGTTGATGTTCGGTACATGAGTCAAAAATGAACTTGTTTGAAAAGAATTGCCCATGTAGTTATAAGTACATCATCTCCAAAATGGTATTAATGATTTAAATATCATATATTTACAGTATATATTCATTTTATAATATTCCATTACATTTGGAGATAAAAAAATGAAATGCACCGTTCATGGAGACGGTAGGCCATACGTACGCATGAACAATACTTTAATTTCATTGTCATATTAAAGGAATTAAAAATAAATGGGACATATATATATATATATTATAATTATAGTATAATATATGTGTTACATAGGTAACATAAGTTCATTAATCACATTCTTCGTAAATTTCATGTTTGGCATAAACGAGTCACATCACTTGAGAGGCGGTAGTCCACACTTCCTCAGATGAAATTATCGCAGTTCCACAACATGAAATGCATAACGATAATATTTAAAAATAAAATTCAGAAGCATATATAAAAAATAAATAACATATATATCATATAAAAATATAGTGACATCATAATGGCCTACATTAAAGGTGTTAAAAGAAGATTGAACAATCATCCTTTCGTGAGACAATAGTTCGCCACCCACAGAAACAGTATATTCTTTAACCATTAGACGGAGTTGTGTGTATGTGTAGGTAGAATCCTTATCATTACAAAATCCTAGTATATTTATAATACTGGTGTTATTATGGGATCAAATAATATGAAGATAGTGGTGAGTGATGAAGTAAAATAAAAGGAAGATACTTGAGAGGAGACATTACCTCTAAATCGGGTACCTCTTTTTGATTAGATCCAAAGGATTCCGTGGAAAGAAATCTGCCCAAAGTGACACTTATAAAATTAATATAGGGATGTGGAGAGATAATTTTTTTATATGTTGGACGATCCAAGGGCTTTAGAAGTGTGGTTAAGGGGTTAGAGGTGGGATCCTTCTATAAGTGTGAGGAGGGTCACTTTTGGAAAGTCATGAAATTATACTTTATTAAAAAATGTTTTTCAGATTATAGATGTCCCATAATGGTATATTCATAGGATAAAGTGATAAGGTTTCAAAATACACCCATCAAAAAGGTTTTCAACATGTTTAATTCTAATATTTTACCTTATATTTTCATTTTATTTAAATCATTCATTAATGAGGTAATGACTCCATCATCATGGGGTCATAAATAAATTTATTTATTTAATGTCTAAAAATTATATAAAAAATACCATGATCTAGTAAATAATTTTTGCGTTCAAATTACTATTTATAGGCTAAGATATCATTTATGTAAACAAAATTAAAATTGTTTTACTTAGGTGTTACATAGTTTGGTTATATTTTCCATTCTTTAAAAATAATATCATAAAAGGTCTCTATCACACAGAAGTGATTCCATGGGGTCCCTATGTTGGCCCCAGACATACCATGGTCGTACATGACACAACCAAGAGGTTTTGGGCACATTTTGATGTTATTTTAGATAATTATGATTCTATTTTTTTACCCTTAACTACCCGATTACTAATTAATCACGATAATTAAAGATAATTATCACCGTTACTATTCATAATGTAAAAAAACAAGAGTGTTAATTACATAATTGGGACCTTATGATTCCAGATATAGAATACATTTTACCCAATTCCAAACATAGAAATTACAGTAATTAATTTAAAAATAATTCCCGTAGTCAAAACATGTAGCGTGTTTTTAAGAAACAATATATATCAAAAGATTGACAATTGTTTATGTCCAATTTCAAAGTGAAATTAATTATAATGACCACCAATGGATTAAATGGTAAAAATATATTATAATTAAGACTGAAAACTAGTTAAAAGAACAATATAACTATATAATTAAATTTGATGAAAAAGCAGTTTTGAAGTAAAATGCAATATTTTTCACTATTCATTAAAAAATGATCATTGTCAGAAAAATTCCAAAAATTTATCAAAAGTTAATTTAAATGACCCAATTATAAATAATAAGTTTTTTTTGAAAAATATAGATTATAAAAT
Source organism: Viscum album (assembly GCA_963277665.1). Taxonomy (NCBI): domain Eukaryota; kingdom Viridiplantae; phylum Streptophyta; class Magnoliopsida; order Santalales; family Viscaceae; genus Viscum; species Viscum album. The sequence goes on along the minus strand of OY728156.1, from coordinate 1,225,368,093 downwards.
TTTCAAAAGATATATTTAAAAATGGTTTTCCATCAAAAGGTGGTAAAATAATCTCTTAAAAATATCAGAGTATTCTATGCTTAAGATTTGATTTATTCTCATTTGAAGCCTCTAAAACACTATATAATTCAAAAATAGGCATAGATATGAAAATATATTATTCATTACTTGCTTGTGATGTTACAAAAATAGTATTATTCGTCGGGATATTTTATAAGAGACAGATACACTCATTCCTGGATAACACTCTCCTGAGTGAGGAAAGATCACGATACACATATAAGGATCTCTACCAAGACCATGGAAGATATCGTTAGTCATCTAGATTTACCTACTAGGTAGAAGATTAGTGCCCTGTGTAAATAGTCATGTCAATACCTAAATCTACCTAGGGTAAAGAATGGATAGAGGATCTCACTCTAGGCCTCTCGGAGGGATACCCGACTCTATCTCGGAAAGCCTTGCTATAGGGATCAAACTATTGTGAATGGAAATGATACCTGACCATAAAGGGAATGTCAAAAAGGGACACTAACCCAAATGGAACATATCCATGATATGGTGGAAAAGGAAATCATGCCATGTACAAAGAAGTACAAGTTGTGTAGAAGTGTCACACGCTGTGTCTTCTGACCTCGGGTACTGCCCATGAACAATGGCATGTGTCGTATGTTTTGTCGTGTAAAATGAAACTACAGGCGAAGTAAAAAAGGATCACCCGCCATGTCAATGTATATTGGGTCCGCTCCATGTACACTGGTCATGTTCCCGTACACTACCTCAACCCATGTGAGGTACCCTGCGTAATTGGCACACATGGTGACCCACACTACTGGCCTCGTATGGCCTTGTGGTGGAGTACATGATGTGTATTCTACACAATGCCCATGTATCACCTAGGATACATTCCTATACCCATTTGAGGACTCACATTCCATGTTCCTTAGAGAGAATGTCATTTCATCGCTTCATGCAATAGAGAATCCTAGTCTCCACTAAGTCGGACCTATATGACATGTCCTTCAAGATACACCCTGTGTGTTCTAATATTTTCCTGAATTGAGAACCTCCACCATCGTGCCTCGGGAGAAGATCTGATCTTCGATCTGGTCATCCTTTTTCCATGAAACATGATGATTAATTTCACTCCAATGTCCCAGTTTCATCACCATTGATTTTCGGCCACCGAACTTTCCTGAAAATGCATATAGATCCACCCATGCGAAGAATGCTCGAAGAACAGTCTCCCACAATCCGAGCTAATTCATCATCTTCCATTGTTATCACACCTCCCCTAGGTCTTCATGACATTGGATCTTCAATTTGGGATCATTGAGTTCCAAAATGGCTTCACATCGATCTGTTGTTCATAACCTCACAATGAACACAAAGAACACGAGTTGAAATGGAGAAAGAAAAACAATAAACAAAGGAGGAATGCGCCTCGACCATTGTTCATCACAGCATCGATCTTTTCCTATTAATAGGTTTAATATGCGAATTAGAAATTCAAACCAAGATCATCATTAAATCTATCCCTGAATAAAAATCCCAATAGAAAAAGTAAATTGATTCCCTCCTGTAGGAACACCCGATCAGTGGATCAACCTATTTGTGGGTATATCTGTCTCTATCGTTTAATCCTATAATGGGGAAAAAAGAAACAAAATAACAAACCCTACCATGATTCGATTGATGAATGATTGTTGCGTCACATTCGTTAGAGAGGATCGTAGAATTTGAGATGCGTCTATCAATTGCGTTATCATCGTCCACCAACGGGTTCTCCTAAAAAACTCCAACATGATATCTCTCAATTCATAGGGTTATGAGGCTAACCCTATGAAAAATCAATAAGCATGTATTTTAAAGCATGGATTTAGGTCACTGCACAAAAAGGAGACATTTAAATAAAATAAATTATTAATTTATTTTATTTCCCTTAAAGTGTCCAAAAACTAACTCTTATAGCTGACCCGCACCGGTTAATATTATGCCCCACCTATGGTAAAGTCTCTACTCTGAATGAAACAATGCCCTCTGTTTTCTGATCTGAGCACCATTTTAAATGATATTCAGCTTTTTCAAGAAAACTGCTTGTTGACACTGTTTAATGTTCAATTTAATTCAAACATTTATTCCAGGAACTCCGAGCCCTGGAATCGCACAACTTCAAAAGGTCTGGTCTGAATATAATTTTATCTATTATTTTAAAATGACACATGGAAAATATGATACATTACATTATCCCCACCTTTGAGATTTGTCTCCCAAAAAATTGAAAACAAGGTCTACTAAAAAAGATGTGAGTACTGGGCGTGAATTAGAGTATCCCGCTCCAATGTGCTATCCTACGGATTCTCGTGATGCCACCAGATGTGCACCAAGGTAATTGATTTCCCATATAGGATCATCTCGGGATGATCATCGATCTCCACATGGTAGTAGTAGTGGTCACTCAATCCTCGATGTCCAACTCTCTCTAGTCAATTATGTTAGATAGATGATGCACATACCTCCTCAGCTGCGACACATGGAAGACATCATGTACCCAATGAAACTATGGCGGTAGAGATAGCTGGTACGCCACCTCGCCTACTCTATGAAGTATCTGAAAAGGTATGATGAAGCTTCAAGATAGCTTACCAGATCTACCAAATATCTGTAACCCTCATTGAGGTGAGACCCTATGGAAGACATGGTCCCCCTCCCCGATCTCCAGTGGCATCCATCGTCTGTCATCATAAGACTTATGCTATATTTGTGCAGTCTACATTCACTCCTAGATGATCTGCACATTCTCGGTTATAGCCCACACCAACTCTAGACCCAAGAGTGTAGAATATCTGTGGTCGTTCCAGCAAAACAATGACCGGAAAGGTCTCCCATATAACGCCTCGAATGGTGTTCGGACAATGGTGGAGTGATAGTTTTTGTTGAACGCAAACTCCACTAGTGGTGGGTGGTCTTCCCAACTCAGAACAATGTCCAAGAAACATGCCTGCCACATATTCTCCAAAACCTTAATAGACCTCTCAGTCTGACCATCTGTCTGGGGGTGAAACGACATGCTCAAGCGTAGATGATTTTTGAAAGCCTCCTAATATCCCTTCCATAACTGAGATGTGAAGCAGACATCTCGATCCGAGATGATTGTCAAATGGATTCTTTGAAGCCGAACTATCTCGGGCATGTAGAGGTGACCCAAGCTCTCCACAAAACTGTACTCCCAGATAACTACGATGTGGGCCAACATGGTGAGTCTATCAATGATCACCCAGATGGAATCATGTTGTTTGGACATCTTTATGAAGCCTGTAATGAAGTCCATCGATATTCCATCCCACATCCACTATGTAACATCCAGGGGTGAGCTAATCCCACTGGAACCTAGTGCTGAACATTCACCTGTGGGCATGTAAGGCATCGAGAAACGAACTCTGGTACTTTATTCTTAATTCCTGACCACCAAAACTATCGTCATAGATCCTAGTACATATTTTCCACTCCATGATGTACCACCAAGGGGGATGTATGAAACTCCCTTAGGACCTCCTCCCACAATTCCACTAGTATAACATTGATTCCTTTAAAAAAATCTACATTCTCCCCACCTTCAAAATATCCATCAAGGGCATGCCATGAGTATAACTGAGCACGTAAAGCCTCACAGTCGATATCCCCAAGTTATGCCTCCCTAACTCAATATAATAGTTGATGGGTGAAAACCATAGAATGAATGTAAGATGCATCCTCTTTATCCACAAAGGATAACTATATTGATGTCAACTATTCTATCGCCTCACTCAGCATCTATGCGCTTGATCTCATGCTAATAGAATCTTCCACCTTGTTCCCACTCTCTGGAGTATAGATGATATTAAAATCATAGTCCTAGAAGAACCCTATCTAATTCCTCTATCACAGAATTAGATCCATCAGTGAGAATATGTACTAGAAGCTATTTTTGTCAGAGTAGATGATAAACCACTCTCCCAAAAGGTAGTGCCGCCAAATCATTAATGTGAACACTACCACTGCCAACTCGTGATGAAGGGTCATATAGTTCTAATCAAGTGGCCTAAGATGGCCCAAACCATCGACAATCACTACCTATCTCTGCATCAAGACACAACCAAACCTGGTCCCCGATGCATCTTAGAAAACTTCATATGCGACACCCTCCTCCAGCAACCTCAAAATTGGGGCACTCTCCAAACTCTACCTCAACTTCTCGGAATCCTGCTAGAACTCTTCCATCCACATGAAGGTTTTCCCATTCCTGGTCAAGGATTTCATTGGGGATGTTATTTGGGAGAAATCAGGAATGATTCTCTGGTAATACCCTACCAACCCAAGGAAGCTCCACACCTCCATTATGCTCTGAGGTGGCTCTAATGATAACAATGCCTCCACCATGCCTGGGTCCACTGCTACTCTATTTGCTGAGATGACATGTCCCAGAATGTGGATCTCCTGAATCCAAAACTGGGACTTCAAGAGCTTCCAATAATGCTGGTTCTCTCGGAGTACGTCTAGAACCATCTATAGGTGTCCCACGTTCTCCAGCTCTGATTCTGAGTACACAAGGCTGTCATTGATGAAGACCGCTATGAACCAGTCTAAATACGATTGGAAGATCGAGTTCATAATTTCCATGATCACTACTGGAGCGTTCTTCATGCCGAAAGGCATCACCATGTACTCATACTGATCATAGCAGCATCTGAAATCTATCTTCCGCATAGCCTCATCCCGTACATGTAACTGGTTGTAACCAAACTGAAGGTCATCCTTTTAGAAACATTGTGCCCCACTTAGATGATCGAAGAGGTCGTCAATCCTTGGCAGTAGATAATTTTTCTTCACCGTCACCTAGTTCAGCCGCCAGTAATCAACACACAACCATACACTTCCATCTTACTTCTGGGAAAACAAAATTGGGGCCACACAATGTGAAATTCTATGACTAGTAAAACCCTTTCTCTGCAAATCCTCAAACTACACTCTTATCTTGAGAAGCTCTTCTGGAGCCTTGCGATACACTGGTGAGAAAATCGTTGTCGTCCTGGGGTGTATGATAATGAAAAAGTCAATCTCCCTATGGGGAGGTAGTTCTGAAACTTCTACGGGGAAGACATCCTCGTACTCCAATACTATAACTCAGAATAGGAACCTCACGACATCTGCTACTATGAGGGTAATTTTATCCAACTCATGAGTGAACAACTGCACCCTGCTATACAAGATCCCCTTCTATGCTGCATGGGTCTCCTTTTCACTATCAAAGGGAAACATCATCCCATCATTGCAGACACACCACACACATCACCTAAAGCAGTCAATCTGGGCATGGAACAATGATAACCAATCCATACTAGGAATGACATCATAAGGCTTCGATGATGTCACCATGTGGTTATAACCAAAACTCTCACCTGCAATGTTAATATCACACTGTCTACAAAGTTGTGCGATCACTGATTATCACTATGTAGGTGTCTCCATACATAATGGTTGAGTCAACTGATCCACCATAAACTCAAGATTTCGAACAAGACAAGTGGCAAGGAAATAATGTATCGCACCTATGTCTATAAGTACAAAAGCTAAGGTATAGGAAAAAAAGATCCTACCTTAGATCATCCATGGAATCCCTGGGTCATATGACTTGACTCCATGTAGTTGTCCTCACCCATATCCCCCAGATCCCTAAGCCTAGTGCGGACCTCCCAGGGGGTGTTGTAAGTAGATCAAAGCGTATGCCACCACATGCAGTTCACCCTGCTCCGCTTCCATGTCCGTCGTCGTGCGGGTCTGTCTGCTCCACTATCTTCCTCTACCTCGGTGGTCCATCCACTACCTCCCTATCAGTAGCTCGACCGGTTGGACAGTCTCTGGAGATATATCCCCTACCTTCTCATGAGTAGGACCACATCTCCCTAGGATGACTGGATTTATACCGAGAACCCTAGACTACCAAACCCCTATCTTAGGTCCCTTTGTGACGTCTCCCAAACACGGATCCCTATGCCTAACATCAGATCCCTACCGTCGAGGTATCTGCATCAGTCTGCCTACTGATGACTATCATCAGTTGTCTCTTCTCCACCAAAAATATCTTGATCACCAAGGCTTGCTCGACCACTCCAGCATAAGTCGAGATACATACAGGTATGAAACTAGCTCAGATGTCCTATCATAGAACTCGCTCTTAGGTTCGAAATCTGTAGTACTAATCCCTGACCATATACACAGAGTACCTTACGATGTTGGTGATCCTCGATGAATATTATGCTACAGTCAAACTACCCTACAGGAGATGAAGAATGTCCTGGATATGCACTACTCTCAGCGTAATCGGAGAGAACTCCATCATAAAGAGTCGCTCAAACTCCATCCCTGAAAGAGTCTCCTCATCATGAGTCTGCATGGTCAGACTCCACCATCTTCCTACTGAACCCTGATGGAGGATCACACCTAAGATCACCATCTGTTCCGCTGATGTCCTCACTAGATGGAAAAATTTGGTCACCACCTCATTCTAGTCCTGTGCTGCTCGAGGGTCAGGCTCACTTTAGAACTAGAAGGGTCCCTATCTCTGGAACTCATGGAGCATGCTCAGCCTGTACTCCTTGTCTATTGATACTGTAGGAACCACGTTCTACTCCACTAATGGTGGGGTAGTAGGTGCTCCACCTGGAAGTAACAATTATGGAACTGGACCCTGTATCGAAGCCTCGTCACTAAAGGGGTCATCCTCAGGATATCACTACTGAATCATATTAGGTATGCATCATGGAGGCATATTGTAAAGAAACAAAATGTACCATGGTCAATGATTTTATCTGGATAGCTGACATAAAGGACAGGGAAAACATGACCCATTTCTATATGACGCATATACCAATCACTTATTTCCCAACAACTAGTGTTTTCATGTACCGAGTAGAAAAGAATATTATCAGAGTCTTGGTGTATCGATACATAAGCTTCCCTCACCAACACTAGAGTCTTTGTCCTGAATGCTAAGCCCAAAACACTAAACACAGTTTCCCTAAGCCAATCTACCGGAAACATGGTTCTAAGGTAGAACCGACCAGCTCTGATATCACTCTGTCATGACCTGTCACAGTGGGGCTCATGGCACGACTCCACAAGCCGACCTTTAATAGGACACTGGCTTGTGACTAGCACTGATTAGGCATATAACTAACATGGGAAGCATTTAATAAGTACATGTACACACACAAACACATCTACAAGCCCACAAATGCTGAAATGGAAAAACAACTAAGGAATAAAATGCATGCATACAACTAAACCCAACCAAATGTAGTATGATGGAAGGTTATTTACAAGAAGTAAACTGGTCAAAAATACAATCCCACTAGAAAAAATATACTGCAAAATTTTAAAGTCTAACCTATAAGGTCAAAGAGGTACTAGGACTGCTACTTGTATCCATATGAACACTTCAGCCTGTGGGAACTCAGAAATACCAACCCTTCCCTGGTCCGCCCTGGACTTCGTGGAATTGTCACTCATCTGCAGAATAAAAGACAAGTACGGGCAAAGATCGAGCCTGTGTGAGTATAACAATACTCAGTAGAGGACCCCAGAAACCCCAAAGCAATACACAAAGTAAAGGCATAATCATCTCCAAACAATATATGTCTAATTAGCATATAACAAGGGAAACACAATCTATATACACTCAAACCCAGACCAGTAGTCTAGGGAGAAGTCACACCACCACATACCCATGCTAGGGATTTAGTTTTATGATTCCACTAAGCACTCATCTGGGTGAAAATAGCCCATGAGACTAATAAATCTGATAACATCTGTTCGAAAATTATCTTTCGTCGGGAAAAATAATGAGAGATAGATGCACTAATTCTAGGAGAACACAATCCTAAGCAGATATAGATAATGATAAACAGATGGGGATAACATATAGGGCCTTGGTGGATACCATGAATCATCTAGATTTAGCTTCTATGTAGAGGGTTTTCGCCTTGTGAAAGTATATATATCGATACCTGACTCTACCTAGGGTCAAGAATGGATAAAGGATCTCACTCCAGGCCTCCTGGTGGGATAACTAACTCTATCTTAGAAAGACCTATTGATGGGATCATAATCCTGTGAATGGAAAAGATACCTCTACTTCAAGGGAATGAGAAAAATAGAAACTAACCCAAATGGAATGTGTGCAAGATATAGTGGACAAGATGATCAAGCAACGTACTAAGAAGTACACAGCATGTATTAGTGTCACACACTATGTCTTCTAAACATCGGGACTGCCCATGTACAACAGCTCTTTTCATATGGCTTGTCAGGTAAAACAAAACTACATGACATGTTGAAAGGATCACATGCCGCGTAAAAGAATATAGGGGTCTGCTCCATGTACACTTGTCAGGGGACCGTACACCGCCTCAACCCCTTTGTGCCAACCGGCGTAATCGCCAAACGGGGTGACCTGCACTATAGGCCTCTTATGGAATTGTGGCGGAGTACAGTGCTTGTACTCTACCCCATGTTCATTTATCACCTAAGGTAGACACTAAGTCCCATGGAAGGATCCACACGCCATATTCATTGTACAACATGCCATATCATCGCTTCAGGCACTGTGGAACCGTAGATTCCACTTATCCAGATCTACACACCATGTTCTTCGAGATACATTCCATGTGTTCGAGAAATTTCCAAAGTCGTGAACGTCCACCATCATGCATCAGGTGAAGTTATGATATTTTATTTGTCTGCTATTTTTCAATAAAACATGAAGATTAAGGTCACCCTGACATCATGAAGTTGTCTCTGTTGTTTTTGGAGCTCTGATCGGCCACAAAAACGTGTATCGATACCCCCCGTGTGAAGAATGCTTGAAGAATAGTCTCCCCCGATCAGATTTAATTCATCATTTTCCATTGTCGCCACACCTATGCAAGTTCATCACAACATTATATCTCCAATTTGGGATCATTGTGTTGCGAAATAGTTGTGCAATGATCTGTTGTTCAAAACCCCATGAAGAACACGCAGAACGCATGGTTGAAAGGGAGAATGAAAAATAATAAACAAAGGAGGAATGCACATCTAATTACATTTATCGTGGTTTTGATACATTTCTGTTAATATGATAAATGGTATAATCGAAAATAAAAACCAAGATCAGCATAAAATCGATCCTCGAATAAAAACACCTATAGAAATTGAAATTGATGCCCTCTCGCAAGAATTCCCGATCTGTGAATCAACATATTCATGGGTTGATCATCGTACATCATTTAATCCAAGTGTGGGGAAAAGAAGATTCAAAATAACAAACCCCTACCTCAATCTAGCTGAAGAAAGATCAATGAATCATGTTTGTTGGTGAGGTTCGTTGAATCTGAGATGCGTCGATCAATCGCGTCCTCATCGTCTGCAAAAGGGCTATCCTCCAAAGAACCATTAGGCACTCTCTTAATTTGTAGGTTCATGAGGAAAAACCTGCAAAAAATCCATAATAAGGTATTCAAAAGGGAGGAATTAGGTCGCTTCACAAAAAGGAATTTTTAAACAAAATAAATTATTAATTTATTTTATTTCAATTGAAACGCCAAAAAACATACTCTTGCAGCAGACCTGTGCTAGTAGATGTTTGGCCTCGCCTAAGGTAAAGTTGCTGCTAAGAACACAATGGTGCCATCAGATTTATGATACGGGAACCAATTTAAATTCCATTCTACTTTTTCCTTAAAACTTATCATCTGTCCTGTGTAATGTTTAATTTAATTCAATCAATTATTCTGGGAACTCAGGTCCCCAAAATCGCATGTCATCAAACGGTCTGGTCATAGAATAATTCCATATAATTTTTAAAAATAATACATGGAAAATCCATGACATTACAGATTAAATGTAAAAGTTAGAAAAAATAAAATGGATTCTTTTATAAATGGGTATTAAAAATCAAAGATACCCCTCAGTCATTTAAAACACAAGTACCTCCAAACCACAAGTTTTGATACTAATAAATCAAATTCTATTTAGAATATGCATGGTATAGTACTCTTGGGATGTGAGGTAAATTAAATGAGTGAGATAAAAATGGTTCAGACGCCTCATTAAAATGCGATTTCAAAGATAATGACGGCGATATGTGTCAAGGGATTCAAAATTTAGTGTAATTTTTATGAAATTCCAAAACCATGGAAAAAGTTATTTTTAGCATTAATTTATGATCAGTGTCCTAGAATAAATTGGTTCTCTCAATTAAATGGGTTTTAAAAATGAAAATTATCATCATTTTAGCTCAAAAGATACAAAAAAATTAATAAAACTAAAAAAGAAAGGCAAAAAAATTGGAAAAACACACACTTTTTTGTCCTTATTTTTTTTGAAAAAGAGACAAAAATGAAAATCCTAAACTAAAATGGTTTATAACCCCACACATAAATGATTCATTGTCCGTAATTAATTCTAATGGATTTAATAGGTAATAAAATTTGAAATTTACTCACAAAAAGAATACATTTTAAATGGAGAGGTTCGACATGATAAATTTTATTGATAAACATGTTGGAGGAGTGTGATCTCCTCCACATGAGTTGATGGAATGGTTTAATGAAAATTTTTCAGCCTGTATCCAATACTAGTGAATGGCTACTGTGCCACATCCTTTGCAAACTACATAGTACCGAAAGGATATATATAGTTAAATATAAATGTACCATCCCATATAGAACTAATTTTACCTTGAATTATCATGAGTCTTCAGTTTAATAAAAAAACATTGTCTCAATGAAGGAATGCTTTCAGTTAGATAATCTCATAATGATCCAATCTTATTCTCTTGTCGACAATCCTTGAATTTTCAAATGATTCCTTTCCAATTTCATCCATCTCCAACACCTGTAATCTTCCCTATTTCATAGTGCTTTCAAGATCCAAATTCTTATTTCTCATAACCCATATATCTTATGCTCCAACTCTACATATAGTTGACAACATTTCCCATAAATCATCCTATATATATGAATTCCAATTAGGGTCTTGTATGATATCGTGTAAGTCCATAGGGTTTCTATAAAACCATTTTCACCAATTCTACCTATTTGTTTTAACAATCTTACAAAATTCTATTAATTTACTTATTTGACACTTAAACATGACCATTTATCTATGGATGATATGGAGATGGTTTTTTATGATTCACCCCTTAATTATTTAGTAAATACTCAATTTTCCTATGAATAAATTCTTTCCCTTGATCATTAATTATTTTTATAGGCTCTCAAATCCTAAAAAATATTTTATTATTGATAAAATCACAAACAACTTTAGCATCGTCATTCCTAGTGGATTTTAAATCCACACATTTGGAATAATATTCAAATTCATGAAAGATATAAGAATATCAAAATGACATTGTGAAATTTCACATAAAATATATCCCCTAGAATTAAAAAATATCACACAAATCATGTGGTTTGGGGCATTTCTTCCCTCTTTGTAATGTTTCATGATAACTGACATGTTTGAAACCTTTTATCAAAATTCATGAGAACCATTTAAAAGGGCAGGTCAATAACGTAAAAATTCTATATCCATTTATGTTATCCTTGGAGGTCCTATGTGGTTTCCATAATAATATGTGTAAAATAACTCAAATATAGAACCGATTTTACCCTCAATAAAATAACTTATTATCAAATGGTCATAGGAAATCTTGTAAATAAATAGATCATTCCTGCCATAATATATAGATTCATCATTCTGTTTATGAATATGGTGAGGATTGAAATGATATGGGACCTAAGATTGTACTAGATAATTGACCATGTCAGCATTCCAAGACACATATCCTTCAATCAAGTGCAACTTCTCTCATAGAATCTGATCATTCAATAGTTCTATTTGTATAATTTCATATACAGTTGTGTTGGTATGACTTCTTAAATGATCACCCACTTGGTTCTCATATCCATTCTTATCCTTGATTTCAATTTTAAACTTTAGCAGGAGTAACATCTATTTCAATAGACTTGTTTTATCTTCATCCTTATTCATCATGTACATAAGAGATGAAATATAAGAAAACACTATGACATTTGTACTAAGAACATATGATGTAAATTTTTCTAAATATAAAACAATTGATAAAAACTCTTCTTACATGGTTTTGTAATTGAATTTAGCTGCATAGAAGTTTCATGAGGCATATGCAATTAATTGTGGACTTCCCTAAATTAACTAAGAATAGAAATCTATGATTGCTTGTTTAGAAGCATCACAAAGTATCTTAAATGGTTCATCCCAATTTGGTGGATGTATCACATTTGGTATAATCAATCTCCTCTTCTAATAAATAATTTCATCTCAATATACACCATGTAAATCAAAATTAGTATCTTTAAAAATAAATCTAGAGAGTGATATAAATCATAAATAAATATTTTATGAACATACTATTTAATACTTCATGTCTTAAAAATGATCAGATATACTTCACACATGATGGGTAAGGTAGTGAACTTATCACTTCAATATTTTATTTATCAAATTCGATTCCTTTTTCTAAATGACTAGCATAAGAAAAATTATTGTCTAAAACATTGAATGACCCTTTTCAAAATTTATAATAAGATAATTTTCAATACATATTTTCAAAACCTTTTCATGATTTTTCAAGAAAGGGTCAAATGAATTTAAAATAACTATGAAATCATCAATGAAAACTTCCATGAAATCTTCAATTTGACCAGAAACATTAATTCCACGCACTATTGAAATGTACCAAGGGAATTATATAATCCTAATAGAATCCTTATATATGAAAATGTATCAAATTTTTAGGGGGATGATGTTTTCACTGGATTCTCAGGAGTAATGGTTACAGAAAAATAACATGAACATCCATTCAAAATGAAATAATGAGTTCTCTCTACCAATATCTCTATCATATGAACAATGAAGGGGATTCTAAATTAATTTTTCAAAGTGACCAAATTCAACTTCTTAAGATCAATGCACACTCTCTAGATATTTTAAATTCTCATTGTGATTAATTCATTCAATTCATTCCCCATAGTGGTTTGGCCAGATTTTTTGGAACTAAATGAAGGGGGATAACCCATTATAAATTTGAGATAGGATAGATGATCCTGACATCCATGAGCATCTTGATCCCTTTCTTTACAACCTCCATCACGGTGGGATTCATCCTCTATTGGTGCTTCCTAGTATGTTTATAATCTCCCCTAGGAAAAATTACACGTGAGAAATGTTTTTGTGTATGATATAAATATCACTTGATATCCTCTATATTTTTTAGAAATTATCTCTCAAAAGATCAAACAATTATTTTTCTTGTGTTTGGGATAGATTATTATATATTATCACTAGTTCATTCTCCCCTCCCTATCATATAAATATTTAAAATAAGTGGGGAGTGGTTCTAATTTCAGATATGGTGGTTTCTCATGGGATGAATCTAACTAAAATTCCCCACATCCATGGATTGGGTCACCTACACTCAATAAAGAATATAATCATCCTACTAATTAAAAAAAATCCTTAGAGAAATCATATTTTACCTCTTTTTTAGATATAAAATCAATATATATATAATTTTGGACATCCAAAGGATATATTCAAAAGAAGAAGTCTATCTATTAGATACAATTTCATAGAACATATCTTAATATTTAATTGGTTCAGTATTAACTTCATGGGAGAGTTCAAAGAGTGATTTTTCATCTTATGGGTTCCTCATAGATTCAAAAAAGTTGACGTGGATAGTTTTGTCTCCAAACTCAACGATGAGGGTCCATTTATGGGAATTTATGATGGTTTTGGATGTCATCAAGTATGGTCTCCCAAGAAATAAGGGGGAGTGTGAAAAAATCATATATCCCTCCATATTTAGCATATAAAACTCAGTTACGAATAATAGATCTTTGATTTTTATATGAAAATTATCCATAACTCATATTGGGAAGATTATGGATCTATTTTCATGATGGAGAACCACTATTATGGGATTCAAGTCTCCTATCAGTAAGGGTGTGTATAGTAATGGAAGAAATACATTAATTGAAGCACCTAAATGAATCAAATCATTATATAAATTAAAAAAAAACTAATGGTTAATTAAATGGAAAATATCCATGGTTCTCGAAATTTAGATGAAAAGTGTGGTGAGATAAGGGCTGCAAAAACATCTTCCCAATATGATCCTCTCATTCTCATGAATTCTAATCTTCTTGATGAAGATAACCTTTAAAAATTCAGTATACTTTTGATTCCATTTGAGTGCTTCAAGAGGGTAAATATTAATTTCCTCTTTTTGGAGGGAGTCCATAATTTTTTTAAGTGATTCTTCTTGAAATTTTTATAATTCAAGTATCCTTGATGGAAATGTTTGGGGAAAGTGTTTTCTAACTTTGTTACTTCGTAATGGTTTTTCTTGTCTCTTATTCCCCATCCTATCCTTCTCCTCTGCCTCTTTCTTATCCCTTTCATGGCACATTTTTTCTGAATTACTAACTATATTCTCCCTTATCCCAGGTGGACTTATTTTAGGATCAATGGTGGATAGTGATGAGTGTTATTTTATACATCGTGTTGTTATCATACTAACATTCTGGTTTCATTATGTGATTTTTTTGAATTTATTTTTCTAGGATTTCTTCTTCGTAAGTCTATGATAATTTCAAACTTGTTGGAAAAATATTTTACATTGTGTTTCAACCCCTCAAAATTTGATATATTCTATAGGTTCTGAATAGGTGGATGTTCACTATTGGATGGATTCTCATAGGGTTTTTGGATGGTGGGTGGTTTATGGTAATAAGGATAATTAAATGATTTCTTTTTTTTGAAATGGTGGAGGGTTTTGGAATTGATTCAGGGATGGGGACAATTTTGGAACTTGTTTTGTTATGGGGGACCATCATGATTCTGCTCATTTCGAAATCCATATTAAACTTGGATAGGTTCTCTATATCCATTAGTTTTTTGGAACTATATTGGATTAAATTATGCCTCATAAGTTTCCATTATTGATATATTAGTACATTGATAAGTTAAATGATCAGGTGATGAGACTGAAACACATGCCGTAGTCGGTGCTTGTTGGTCACTCGCTTTTTCCAGGGACATCTCTCTAACCCTACTAGTTATCTCATCAATATTAGTTTGCCATAATGTTGATGAATAATAAGTTATTACTTAATTAGTTACTCTAATACCAATACCACGTGTACAAAACTGTCTTGTTTTCTAAGAGATCATCTCAATCATCCCCTTAGCATCTTCTGGTGTCTGGTTAGTGAATTCTACTATAGTTGATCCATCTAGAAGGATTCTATAATTATTTATAATGTCCAGATAGAAAAATAAAAAAATCAATTATTCTCAATTTTTTGATGTGGGAATCTATCACATAGGTTTTAAAATCGTTCACAGTACTCATAAAGGTTTTCTCTAGAAGATTATCTAATTGCATAAATATCTATCCTGATACCGGTTCTTTTGGAGGAGAGGAAGAATCATTACAGGAAGCTTCTTACCAAGTCATTAAAATAATTAAAATTTTTCTAGTTTGTAGGAAATGACACCATTATTTTATAGCTCTTTAAAATGAAAATGGGAATGAATTCCACTTTACTTATTCCTCAGCTACTCTCTGGGGTCAAAAAGTAGGGATGGACTATTTGAAGTCTTTAATATGTATGTTTAGATCTTCTCCTTTCAAGCCATGTACCATTGTAAAAAATGTAATCATGTTATATTTCATCTCAAAGTAATTTTGTAAAACATTCATGAAAATTTTATTGTTTTGATTGAGGAATGTTGTTTGTTTATAATGGTCTCTAAGGGTTTGGTTTTGATTTCCATCCATGATGACGGGCTCAGTGGGAACACATGATGTTTCACTCGATTTTGAATGAAAATTTTCTCAAATTCAGATATCCAATTACAGATTCTACGTCTATTAAATAGTTTTATTTACATTTCTAGGTATTGGGGGTAAAATATCAATGTTTTAGGCACTAGACATGAAATTTTGAAAAACAAATAAGAAAAAAAACACAAATAGAGAAAAAATTGATGGAATTTAGTCCCCAAAAATGACCTAGTGTTTTGACACATGATTTTCATGGGATGTGGAAGAAAAAATATTTTCAAGGATAAATATAGTAGAATGGTTAATCTAGATTTTTCCTATAGTGGCATTCACAGAAATTACGTTTGTCACTTAAATTTGAAAAAGATGTAGAGGTTGTTTTTGAAATTGATTGATTTTTAAAATAAATCTATAAATTAAAAATAATTGATGTGAGCTAATAGATGAGAATAGTGATGATGTATAGGTAGGATAAGCTTTTTTAAAGATTTCATAGTTGTGAGGATCTTTCCCCCTCTTCTAATTTATTGATAAATGTAAGACTCCACTATCGAGTTATCAATCACTCTTGGTTGAATAATGCAATGGAACCAACTCATATATGCATGGAATATCATAATTTTTTAAAAACATATATAGAAATTACTAATTGAGAATTTTTTATCATTAACAACATAGAAATTCTTCACAGGTTCTACAAATGTCACAACTAATACTAGACACTTATCACTTAACACAATCTACTTGATCGAGTCAAATTTGTCTAGGTGGAGGTGGATTAATGTACTTTAACCAATTTTATAAATAACTAATGAAAGAAAAAAATCAAAAAAAATCTCATAAATATAATATAACTTCAAATAAAATAGAAATTATTCAATAATATAAGTTATTTTTACATTTTATCACTAGACTCTAGCATTACAAAAGTGAAACTCCACCTTCCTAGAACTCTCAAAGGCTTTAACCCACCATGTGAATTGTAAGAGAGTTGTATAGGGAAGAAGATGTCATAATGAATCTAATAAAAAATTAAAGTTAAATATAAATAAATTAAATACTCCAATCCTCTATCTCAGTTACTCTTCCATATTCTTCAACCTCACTGAATGGAAGTGAACACTCATATTTATAGTCTTTATTGTTGGAATATTTTCCTTCTAGATTCAATCATATGAATGTATGAGATCATTTCACATAGTAATGTACACATATCTGGAATTTTTATTATTAAAAAATGTTCCCCTCTTTCTTTTCCATGATCCAACAAAATCTAATATTATTTGGAGAATTTTCACAAATAGTATGACTGAACTACGGCGGAATACGTTTTATGAATCAGGAGACTGCACAACTATCTTTACATTGGCACATTCAATGGATGTCTTAATAACCAAATTTATTAATGAAATTTAATTTAAATTTTAGTATCAATGTCCTATGTTTAATATAGCTAGATAAAATTTATTTAGAGTTATGTAGGCTAACATATTCATCAATAACTGATGTGGGGTAAATTCTAACGCCCAATAAACTTTTTTCACATGATTTATTTTTCTGGTCCATTTTGTGTCAAATAGGATCTTGGAACATAATAAAAACATGAATACCATTAAAGAATAATTAATTTAAAAAGGAATCACTCAATTTCAATCAAAATTCTAAAATTAATGATATAAATTAAAAACATTCATAAAACTGCTAAATTTCCAGAATTAACCAATTTTAACAATTTTTTCCAAAAATGAACAAAAATATTAAAATGATCAAAATCATCTCAAATTGATTAATTATAAAGGACTAAATCAAAAAAAACATTTGGAAAATAATTTAAATATTATCTATATCAATTTCTACCACACATAGCACATGGACTCCTGGACAAGTCAGCATCAAAATCAAATCAATGAAAATTCAAAACAGTTGCTCGTGAGGTCCACCAATTATGTACCAAGAAAAAAATTATATAATTCATCAAAAAACATTTTTAAAAATTCAAAAACCATTAAAATTAATGATAATACTATTTATTTATCCTCCCATGAAAAAAAATTCTTCACATGAATTTTATCTCATCTCAAAAATGTCAATTTTCAAAAAAGACTTTCACATCCAAACCAATAAATGAGTCATCATAGTCTGGATAAACTCCAAATACTCCACCTGATGTGGGTCAAGGACATGTTTTTACCATGATAAATTTTTAATTTTATTAGGTGGCTTTATGTAGGTAGGATTATATAAAAAAAATATGAGATTGAATGAAGAAGGATAAACTATTTTTGAATAAAAATTACATGATTCTAATTTTCACTACATTATGGTATCCTCATCACTGCACATAGTATAAAATCAACTCTATAATCATGAAAAGTTGCCGAAAGTGAACAACATTAATCATTATGGAGTAAAAAATTTCAATCATCACAAAAATAATTTTTCATGGAAGCTCTAGAAAACGGTTAAATTTATTTCTGCATGAGAAGCCTAAGAAATACACATATTATCTTATCATGAAAGCTCCCGAAAAGGAACATCTATCAACAAATGATTTTATTTAGAAGGAAAACCATATCTTAGGTAACGACCTGAATCTGGAGCCCCTCCACTAGTGTCCCTTACTCGGTTCTCCACATGACCTCAAGCTTGATTCCCCAAACGCCAGAGGCTGCCGACTAGCAGTGAGGGCCTTGGTGAGTTGGTGGGAAAACAATGCCCTCATTTGGTAAAGTATACAGTGGAAGAACAACCAGACACAATTGAGGAAACAATAAACAGTATAAAACAACTTAACCGAATAGCGGAAGCAACATATAAAATAATAATGATGCAACATAGTACTTATATCTATGGAAAGTATTAAACAAACCAACGTGCTGAAATACAACTGAACGCAAGTACTATGCAACAGTAAAAGAAAAATAGGTGAGCAACTCCTCAGCATCGCATTCCTCGGCTCAGTCCCATGCTGTCCATCTCTAGTGAATGTTAAACACCTGAGGTAGAAGGGCCCTTGCCCTTTTCTATAACTGTAACAACATAGTCTTCTTGGGCCCAAAAGTATGGCCCAAACCGGGTGTGAGATACAATCCCAGTAGGCAATCACCCAAATATATGTGCCTAACAGTCAATGAATACAAGGAAACTAAAAGTGCAAGGAACAGTAAACAGAGAAGCACACAACAACAACAATCCACAGTTCTAGCATATAAAGTACACAAGTAAACAACCAACAACAAGTATAAAATGGGTAACCCTCTGGTTAGCCTTTACAGCCTAACCCCTATGGTTCAACCTACAAGTACTAGAAACCCTCTAGGAGGCACACAAAGTCTCACCCCTCTGGTTCATCTATGAGTAGACTCTTTGAGGAAGCACTCCCCGTAAATCCCCCCTATAGTCTCGTATCGTACTAAAGGCTCTCTGAGGAACAACTCAACGTCTCATTCCCCATGTGGCCCGCGTCAAAGAACTACAGACTCTCTAAGGAATCACTCATCATCAACTCCCCTATCGTCTTGCATCGTATTAAAAGACACTCTGAAGAAGACCTTACGTCCATTCTCCCTATGGTCTACTACACTAGGTCCACACAGTCGTGTGTGTAAATAAACATGCTCAGTGTGCATGCATCGTCCATGTAAACCTCAAGAAATACTTGGCTATCAATCTAAGGCTCAATATCATAATAAAGCAACAGTTCCACTATCCTAAAACTAGGATGGCAACTGGAAAAACGCCAAACAGGAAGAACAAGCATAGAAAACATCCAGAGTATAGTAAAAAATACCATAATCACAAGAAAAACATCTACTCTAGAAATCACAAAAAGCAGGAAACACAACAAGGGAAAAAAAGGAACACGCAATACGCCATTCAAGGGTATTGGTGGAATTTCCACAAAATACTCATTGAATTTCTACAGAACGGAACAAACCACCTACATTGATCCTAGGAGATCATTATACTTGAACCACAATGACTAATTCTCCCTAGAAATTCGTAGATCTGAGAAAACGAAAAAAAACGTTCAACCGTAGATAATATGAGAAGGAGGAAGAATTGGAAAACATGGCTCAAGCAGAAGGGAGAACTTGCAGCTGTGCTTCCAACGCAATCAACCGTGCTTGAATCAGGGAATGGATAGAGATGCGAGGGATCGTGGAAGATCTGGCCGTACGGGTCACTCTCGAACAAAGAACTTGGATAAGGGGTGTGTTCTATCCATTAGGCGCAACCCTAGTGTGGTTAGTGAAAAAAAAAGCACACGGCATGTACTTTTAGAGTACACGGCGTGTATTGGGTTTTTTCGTACTCTGCCAAAATCGGCCTCCACGTCAGCCTTACACACCGTGTGTGTGGCCCGGACACGGCGAGTACACAGCTTCAAGTGGGAAAAGAGTACACGGGGTGTACTCAGGAAGTACACAGTGTGTACTTCAAAAATTTCCAGAAACTTTATTTTTCTTAAAAACTCCAGATAAAGGAAGGCGTACCTGAAATGAAGATCTGGGTCCTTACAAACATCCCACCTTAAAGAAATCCATCCCCGAATTTCCCTAGCAAGGCGTAGAAGAAGAAACCCCGAATAGCTCCGGCCACTGCAGCTGTACATCGGCCTCCCTCTCCCAAGTCTCGTCCTGTACTCGCCCATGCTGCCATATCACCCGTACAAGTGGGACAGACCGCCCACAGAGAACCATTATACTACGATCAACAATCTGGATAAGATGCTCCTAAAACGATGCATCCGCTTCGAGCTCCACTTCCTCGGGCTGAAAGACATGAGACGAGTCTAAAAAGTAACATCGGAGCTGAGAGACGTGGAGGACGTCGTGCATGGCCCGGTACCCCCTGGGGTAGCTGCAACTGATAGGTGATTGACCCAACCCTCTCCAAGACCTAAAATGGTCTGACGTACCATGGTGAAAGCTTACCCTATCTCTGAAACCTCTTGTGTTCCAGCCTCAGTGCAACATGCAGGAAAACCTGATCCCCGACCTTGAACTCCTGAGTTCGTCTCCACTGATCAGCATAAGACTTCTGTCGAGACGGTGTTGTATCCATCCTCTTCCGAACCAGCTCTATCTTCTCAGAGGTATCTGGAACAAGATGAGGTCCTGGCAAAGCTTCTTCTCCTGTCTCCAGCCAGCATAAGGGTGATCGGCATGGCCTATCTTACAAAGCCTCGTATGGTGCCATATGAATGGTTGCCTGAAAAATATTGTTGTAGGCAATCTCCACAAGAAGGATATGCTTCTCCCAAGAACATCCAATGTACAGAATGCAATCTCGGAGCATATCCTCTTGCACCTGGATCATGCGCTCAGACTGGCCATCAGTCTGGGGATAGTATGTTGTACTAAAACTTACCTATGTACCCAAGGCCTTCTGAAGTCCCTGCCATAACCGAGAGGTAAAGTGCACATCTATGTCTGAAACAATAATGTGGAACTCCATGGAGATAGACGATCTCAATGATGTAAAGTTGTCTTAGATCATCGACACTGAAGGTATCCTTGATCGGTAAGAAGTGAGCAACCTTCGTGATCCTATCGACGACAACCCAAAAAACATCATTCCCTCAAGGCGCCTCAATAACCCGGTCCTAAAGTCCATCGCAACATCATTCCACTTCCAATCTGGAATATGTAACTGCTGTAAAAGGCCTGCGGGTCGCTGGTGCTCTTCCTTCACCTGCTGACAAGTAGAACACCGCAAGACGAAACTAGCAACATCTTTCTTCATACCAGGCCACCATTACTGGCGATGAAGATCCCGATACATCTTGGTGACGCTAGGATGAACTGCCGAAACTGAGTAATGAAAATCCCACATCAGCTCCTCGAGTATGTCTTTCGGCACCCATATGCATCCCTGGAAACACAAGATCACATCCTTGTCCATGGTCCATCCAGGATGAGGGTCCTCTCCTGACAAACTCTCCTGCAAGACTAAGCTTTCTAAGTCCGATAGCTTCCTCATTTGTACTCAATCATGTAGTGTAGAGGTAACATCTATATAAGATAGGAAAGTCTGTCCCTGTCTGTCGTGCACCTCTAGATGCATCTCAGAGAACAGAGAAATGAGCTACCACTCACTGCTGGCCTCATGAACTGCCTGAATCTGAGTTCTCCTACTCAACGCATCTGCCACTACGTTGCCCTTCCCAGATGTATAGGCAAGCATGAAATCAATAGACTGAAAATACTATACCCACCAGCGCTACCTCATATTCAGATCACACTGAGTGAAGATGTAATTGAGACTCTTGTGGTCGGTGAAAACCAAAAAGTTCCTTACCAGAAGGTAATGTCTCTAATAGCGTAAGGCCTGTACAACAACTTACAACTCCATATCATGCATAGGGTAGTTCTTCTCATGTGGCCTCAACTGCCGAGACCCATACACAATGAATCCATATCCCTGCATATGCACATCACCTAGTCTAATACCCAAAGAATCACAATAAACAGTGTAGCTCTTGCATGGCTCTGGCAAGACTAGTATCGGTGCTGACGTCAATATTCCCTTCATCTCCTGAAAGGCTGACTCACAAGAATCTGACCATAAGAACTTCGCCCCTTTCTTGGTCAGTCCTGTCAAAGGTGCTTCTAGGCATGAAAATTCCAGAATGAAGCGTCTGTAGTATCTAGCCAGCCCTAGGAAACACCGTACCTCAAAAAAGTTCTTCGGCTGATCCTAGGAACCTACAGCTTTCACCTTCTTTGGGTCCATAGATACTCCTGCCTCTAAGATGATGTGACCCAAGAAGTGAATCTGATCCATCCAAAAGTGGCATTTTGAGAGTTTAGCATAAATCCTATGCTCTCTCAGTGTACTTAGAACGATCTCAAGATGGGTAGCATGGTCGTTTTGAGTGTGAGAGTACACTAACATATCGTCCATGAAGACCATGATGAAGATTTCCAATTAAGGAAGGAATACTCAGTTCATTAGTGCCATGAAAACTGTAGGCACATTCATGAGACCGAACGACATGACTGTATACTCATATAGACCATGCCTTCTCATGAATTCTTTCAGAGGTATATCCGATGGTCTAATGCATAACGGATGATAGTTGGACCTCAAGTTGATCTTCGAGAACACCCGGGCACCTCGAATCTAATCAAAGAGGTCATCGATCCTCGGCATGGGATATCGGTTCTTGAAAGTCAACTGGTTCAGCTTCTGATAATCCACGCAAATCCGAAGGGTATCGTCTACCTTCTTCGCAAATAGGATAGTCGAACCCTAAGGAGATGTACTGGGTTGGATTAGAAACTTTTCCTGGAACTCCCCCAACTACTTCTTGAGCTCCTGAAACTCAGGTGTAGCCATCCTATAATGAGGAATGGTCACCTGTGCCTCTCTTGGCACGAGCTCAATCGAGAAGTCTACCTCATGCTCCGGAGGCACACCTGAAAAGTCCACTGGAAAGACGCCCCTGAAATGATCCACCACTGGAGGAAAGCCCAACTGTAATGTCCCCTGGTCATCCAGATAAAGACTAGAAATTTGGGTTGTCACCCTTCCTAGCCCATGATGCTCGAGTCCAGCTTGACTTGCCTGAACATCCCATTCTCCTCTATGAAGAAACAATTCACCCTCTAGTGAAATGAAACTCACTCTACTGCGATAACAGTCGACGACTGCCTGGAAGGGAACCAACCAGTCCATCCTGAGGATGACATCATAGCCTATCATCTCATGGACATAGAGATCCCATAATAAATGATACCCTACATCCTCGAGAGTGAACTCTCGACACCGATGTACACTAGATGTCCTTGTCCCTAAAGGTGTGTCTAGTGTCAACGAGTCGGCAGAAGCAAACATACAGATCCCAAGGCTTTCCATAACAGCAATAGAGATAAAGCTATGCATAACACTAGTATCGAAAAGAGTTGAAGAGAAAACTGAGGCTACTAAAATCATAACTTGAACTGTAGAAGGGTCGGGATCCTGCTCCTGATAGGTCTGCTCCACGACGAAAGACTGGCCTGCACCGCGACCCTACGCCCCTGGTTGACAACTCTGAGCTATTCCACCTTGCTGGTGCTGAGGGACTGGTGGCTGACCGCCACGGCCTCGAACATCACCTCGGCCCGAACAGCCGGAAGAACTCTAGTTCCTCGACTGGTGAGAGACTTGTGGTGCTGCTTCTGATCGAGGAGTCAGGGAAGAACCCCAGTCACTAGATGCTGCTGAGAAAACCTGGTAGAAACGCTGAAGGTGACCCATCTTGCCGCCAGATCGGCACTCCATCGGGTCTCGCTGGCACTGCAGTCTCGTGTGCCTTGACCGTCCACATTGGTAGCATACCACCTGGCTGCCTGATGATGCATCTCACTTCCTCAGATCACCGTGCGTAGACTCTTTAGGGCGCTTCTTGCTGTCATTTGGAGGAAAACTAGCTCTAGAAGCAGAACCGCCCTGGCTCGCAGCTACAAAGTCTCTCATATTGTGCTCCACAATCAGTGCCTGATTGACGATGAATGTGATGGAAGTCAACTAGAAGATATTCACCTACGAGTAGATCTCCCGCCTGAGTCCATCCTCGAAATTCCTTGCTAAGAACTCCTAAATACCATACTAGAGTGGTGTAAAACACTGAAGCTCTATGCAATGAGAGTAATACTCCATGACATAAAGAGTACCCTACTTTATGTCATTAACACCCGGGATCAGTCGGCGATCAGGGTCTCCGGTTAGAAGTAGTCGTAGAACACGCGCTGGAACTCCTACCAAGCCATAACCTACTGGTGACCCACCTGTGTGATCATGTCCCACCACCTCTTGGCGGAGTCTCAGTGCATGTAGGTGGCGAGCTTGACCCGCATCTCTGGAGGTGTATCCCGATGCTCAAATATGGTCAACATGGCTTCCATCCATGACTATGCAGCCTGAGGTCCTCCTTCCCCAGAGAATGAAGGAGGATTATGCTACTGGAAAACCTGCGTCAAGTCTTCCATAGTCGTGGTAGGAGGTGGTACTCTCTGACGGGTCTGGGTCATCCTCAAAAAATCTTCCTTGAAATGTGCATCAGCGCCTGCAACTGGTATGACAGCCGGTGCCAAGGCTAGCCCGACTGGAGGATCGGCAGGAAGTCCCTGATCATCCGTGTCTGGCTTCTGATCACTGCCTGACGACAAACGTACAACCAGAGGATGCCTCGTAGGCCTTTCTCTGAAAGATAAAAAGCACACCTTAGATCAAAAAATAGGGACAGAGAACACAAGAGTAAAAAACAAGAACAGGGGAAGAAAAACACACAAGTTTACAAAACGAGACTACACGACGTGTATAAAAACTACATGACGTGTCTCTTTAAGCCACTAACATGGGCGTGTACCCCTACCCTATAGGTCGTGTAACACCTCAAACTACAATGAGTGTGGATCCAACACATGGCGTGTACTTGAAAACTATTCCCCTGCTCGAGTCTCCTTACACGGATGACCCACACAATCTGACTTAACCTGAGACTACACAGTGTGTTCTGAACACACACGACGTGTACTAGAGAAGGATTCAGTGGACCGTGTTGTTAAATACATGGACGTATACATGGATGAACCTTACACAGAATGTTCCGAACAAACATGGTGTGTATAGGTGAAGGTGACACCATCCCGTGTTGTCCGTGACACGGCCGGGTACCTGAACAAGAATACACGGCGTGTGCCAAAAACACACGGCATGTCAAAGGGAATGTAACTCCAACTCGTGTTGTTCGTTACACGGCCGAGTACCTGGACACGACTACACGGCGTGTTCCTTTATAACATGGTGTGTCCTACTTAAGCTTCCCCAACCCGTGTTGTTAGTGACACGACCAGGTACACAGCTCCGAACTACACGTCGTGTACCAACCGTACATGGTGTTTTCCTTAGTATTTCTCATGACACCATGTTTCTGCTCACACGGTCAGTGAAACGACCTGAAAACTACACGACGTGTATCCGAAAAGTACACGCTGTGTATTCTAGGTTTTTCTGGGCTGTAGCTCAGAAACTGCACAGAAGCCCAGAATCACTGAAAACAAGGCAAAGAGGTGCCAAATTCCAATCCGTGAGGGTCCATACTCCATGCGAATCAATGCTTGGCATCTCCTACAGTCATAGACAGAAGAAAACAGGACCATGATCTACCAATTTCCGATTCGAGAGGGACCATAACACCTCAAGATTCAAAATTTGGCATTCATCTATGTAATGTAGGAAACAAATAATCCTCTAACAAGGCAACAAATATTCTATCAAGCATATATCACAACAACATGAATAATCTACAAAAGTATATCACAACAGCATGCAATCGCTAATGCACCTAGATGGAATGGCAAGAATGCATGGCATGTGATTCTAAAAGTGCCTATATGATGCATGAGATGGCATACCCTCATCTCATCGGGTTGTGACAGAAATAGGACCACAATCGTTAAGAAAATAACAAGACAAAGCATGTGAATCACTCTAGGTGAAATCATATCAACCGTAAAATCTCAAAACCAGCAAACTGCAATTAACGAGGTAGTATGGATTTTCCTTATACACAAGTTAGCTACTACCGAGCACAGATTAATACTATGTACCAAATCTATCCTATCCCTGGATAAAGTATCCGAACAGTAAGCAATAGAAAAGAACTCCTCTGATACCACTTTGTAACGAGCCGAATCCGGAGACCCACCACTTGTGTCCCGTACACGGTTCGCCACATGACCTCAAGATTGTTTACCCAAACTCCAGAGGCTACCGACTAGCAGCGAGGGCCTTGGTGAGTCGGTGGGGAAACTATGCCCTCATTCGGTAAAGTACACAATGGAAGAACAACCAGACATAATAGTGAAAACAATAAACAACATACAACAACTGAACTGAATAGAAGAAGAAATGTATAAAATAATAATGATGCAACATGGTAAATATGTCTATGGAAAGCAGTAAACAAACAAACATGTTGAAATACAAATGAATGCAAGTACTATGCAACATTAAAAGAAAAACTGGTGAGAAACTCCTCAGCATCACAAGCCTCGGCTCGGTTCTATGCTCTCTAGCTCCAGTGCAAGACAAAAACATGAGGTAGAAGGGAGCTTTCCCTTATCTATACCTGCAACAACATATTCTGCTTGGTCCCAAAAGCATGGCCCAAATCGGTTGTGAGATACAATCCTAGTAGGGAATCACCCAAAGATCTGTGGCTAATAGTAAATGAATACAAGGCAAGTAAAAGTGCCGGAAACAATAAACAGAAAAGCACACAACAGCTACAATCCATAGTTCTAGCATATAAATTACAGAAGCAAATAACTAACAACAAGTAGAAAATAGGTAACCCTCTGGGTTTCTCTCACAGCCTGACCCCTATGGTTCAACCTACAAGTACTAGCAATCCTCTAGGAGGCACACACAGTCTCACCCCTCTGGTTCAGGTAAGAGTGGACTCTATGAGGAAGCACTCACTGTCAATTCCCCCTATAGTCTTGTATCATACTAAAGGCTCTCTAGGGAAGCACTCAACATCTCATTCCCCATGTGGCCCGTGTCGAGGAACTACAGACTCTCTAAGAAAGAAATCATAGTCAATTACCCATGTGGTCTCGCATTGTATTAAAAGACACTCCGGAAAATCCCTTACGTCCATTATCCCTATGGTTTACTACACTAGGTCCTCACAATATTGTGTGTAAATAAACATGCTCAGCGCACATGCATCATCCTAGTAAACCTTAAGAACAACTTGGCTATAAATCTAAGGCTCAACAACATAACAAAGCAACAGTTCTACTATATTACAACTAGGCATGGAAATTGGAAAAATGCCAAATAGGCAGAACAAGCATAGCAAACATCCATAGTATAGTAAAAACTACCATAATCACAAGAAAAACATCTACTCTAGAAATCAAGCAATGCAGGAAATACAACAAGGGAAAAATAGGAACACGCAATACCCCGTTCAAGGGTATTGGTGGAATTTTCACAAAATACTCATCGACATTCTACAGAAAGGCACAAACCACCTACCTTGATCCTAGGAGATCGTTATACTTGAACCACGACGAATGATTCTCCCTAGAACATTGTAGATCTGAGAAAATGCACAAAATATTCAACCTTAGATAACGTGAGAAGGAGGAATAATTGGAAAATAAGGCTCAAGTAGAAGGGAGAACTCACATATGTGCTTCCAACACAATCAACCATGCTCGAATCGGAGAATGGAAGTAATGGCAGGGGCTCAGGGAAGATCCAGCCGTATGGGTCACTTTTGGACAAAGAACCTAGAGAGGGGGTGTGTTCTGTCCGTCAGGCACGACCCCGGTGCATTTAGTGACAAAAAAGAAAAGTTCACAGCATTTAATTTTAGAGTACACATCTTGTGCAAGGTTTTTCCATACTCCTCCAAAATCGGCCTCCATGTCATCCCTACACACCATGTGTGTGGCCCGGACATGGGCTATACACAGCTTTGAGCTGGAAAAGAGTACACAGCGTGTACTCAGGAAGTACACGACATGTTCTTCAAAAATTTCCAGAAAATTTATTTTTCATAAAAACTGTAGAAAGAGGAAGGCGTACCTAAAACGAAGATCTGGGTTCTTAAATATTAATCATTATTTCAACCCAAAGTTTCACCAAATGAGGTATCATAATACATGATTGATTTCATCACATTTAAGTTCCTGTTAATCATGGAGTTTCACTACAAGAGAATTCTGTATATGGAAAATTTCTGTTTAATGTGGATAGCCAAACTAGATATGCATGGATTCTAAGCGATACTAGGATAAGATGTACAGGATAAGATAGAATGAATTGGATTCTATTATTAATGTTCTAAAAAAATAAAAGATACGATTTAATTATTAAAAATAAAAATACGTCAAACCCATATGTTTTGACATGAATAAATCTTATTAACATTAAAGAAAACTAGGTATGGTTCTCCCAATAAGTTATTTGAATAAAAGATGTGTGAAAAAAATTGTTCACAAGTCTCATGGTAATATCATTTCAAATATAAAGGCACCAATTTATTCCATGGGATTAAAAAATAAGATATATTCTCATAAAATTGCCATTAATTTGAACATGAAACTAAGTAATTTTAATCATCCAATTAAGGTATGTATCATGGAATAAATTACATTACTCATTAAAAAGGGGTTATAAAATGGAAATGGTAGTCATTTTAGCTAAAAAGTTTCAAAACCACCTAAAAAATGAAAAATAATCCCATTTTTCTTAAAAACACCTTTTTAAAAAAATAAAAAAATATTAAAATCCTAAACTATAAAGGATACCTCCCACATACATAAATGATACATTTTCCTTTATTATTTAAAATAGATTTAACACGAATGAAGATTTTAAAATAAATCAAATCAAGAAAAAATTGTAATGAAGTGGTAGGACCTAATGACTTTTATTGAAAAACACATTGGTAAAGTGTGATCTCCTCCACTAGAGCTGATGAAATGGTCCCATGGAATTTCATCCGCATATATCTATTAATAGGGAATGACTCCAACACTGCATCCTTCAAAACATGGAAAAAACTGAAATGATATACATAAATAACTATAAATTGTTCTTCCTATATGGAATGATGTTTACCAGAAATCATGCTGATTCTTCATTTGAATGACAGAACATTGTCTCCAGGATGGAAACCTTTCAGTAGATCAACCTATCATGATCTACTCTTGTTATCTCCTTGTAAATCATATAGTTTTGAAATGATTCCCTTCTAATTTCCTCCATATCCTAATAATAAAATATTCTATCTTTACTAGTTCTATCAAGATCCAGATTAATTTTCCTCATAGCCCAAAATGCCTTATGCTCCAACTCCACAACTAGATGACAACTTTTCCCGAAAATCAGCCTATATGGAATCACTCCAATAGAGGTCCTATGGGATGTCCTATATTACCATAATGTGTCTTAAATATTTTATCTCCAATCCTTCCATCAAGGACTGATAATATACCCTAAAATTCCCTTGATATCCCTGTTGGACACATCATCCTAACCATATGTCTCTAGATGACATGGGGTTGATGTTTTATGAAGCACCCCATGCATCTTTAAAAACGAATCCATTCTTATATAAAAAATGTGATTCAGTAGATAACTGATGATTGATATAGGGACTACAAACCTAAAAATATATATTAGCCCAGACCAATTCATGAATAACTTTTTCATCATCAGTCCTACTGTGATTTTCTTCCACCCATTTGGAAACATAATCTTATGAAAGAAAAATATAATAATTTCCAAATAAATTTTGGAAACATCCCATAAAATATATCGTCGAATATTCATGAATCTCAAAAAAATTAAGTGGTTGTTTGAGTATTTCTTTTCTGTTTGAAATGTTTTAAAAAAACATATAGATTTGACTCCTTTTGAAAAAATCATCAGAATATTTAAAAATGGTTGTCAATTAATGTATTTATTCGAAAACCTTCCCTGCTGTCATTTTTGGTCCAATGTGGCTTCCAAAAAATAATGTGTGAGAAAAATAAAAGAAAGAACAAATTTCACTCATATCCAATCATCTTATTATCACTTGGTCATTGAAAATAATTTAATAAAATGGTTATCGTAACTAAAATATATAGATTCATCATCTATTTTTGTGAATTTGGAGAGATTTGAAATGATATGGGAGATGAGATGTTAGTAGATTATTGACCATGTTAGCATAATAAGAAACTTATCCTTTAATCAAGTACAAGTTCTCTCCTGGAATGTGATTACTAAATGGTTCTTTTTCTGAAATTTTAGATTTATCAGTGTAGAGAAGTCTACTTAAATGATCAGCCACATGAATCTCATTTCCATTATCATCAAATATTTCTATTTTGAACTACTGGAGAATTAATATCAATATCACTAGCCTTAGTCTACCTTCATACTTCATATTCGAGTACCTATGAACTACTAGACCATAAAACATAGTGACTGTAGTTCCAAGAATATATAATCAAATTATTTCTCAATTAAAAAAACTATAAAATCATCTTTTTCGTGGTTGTCTAATTAAATTGAGTTTCATCCAAGGTTTTTGAGGCATAGGAAATGAATCATGTCATTCCCTTAATTCACAGTGAATGGAATTATCTAAACACTTAGTTGGAACAATTATAGAGTTCCTAGAATGGATTTTTCCACTTTGGTGGATACATCATAGGTGGGGTAATCATTATACTATTCAACTCATAAAAGGATTACCTAAATTCACCATTGAAATCAAAATCAACATTATTCAAAAGAAATATTGAGAGAGGGTGAGAAATATCATGGGAATCACTGATAAACCTCATGTAGAATCATGCATGTCCTAAAAATAATCTGACATGTTTCACAAAACATTGGTATGGTAATGAATTTATCACTTCAAATTTTCATTTATCCACTTGAATACACTATTTTGAAATTACATTCCCATGAAAAATTCCACTTTAAACCATGAAATGACACTTTTCTAAATGTATTACATGATTCATTTCATTGAACGTTTATAAACATTTTCCCTATTTTTCAAACCATGGTCAAAATATATAAAAAAAACTTTGAAATCATCTAAGAAAATGGCTAAAAAATCTTCTATGTGCTCAGAAAAAATTATTACCAGGCACCACTAAAATGTTACTAGAGAATTACACAATCCAAATGGAATTCATTTATATGAAAAATAACTCAAGGGGAATGTAGAGGTCATAATCTATTGATTCTTGAGAAAAATGGGTACATATAAATAACATGAAAATCTATCCAAAATAAAATAAATTGTTCTCCCTACAAATATCTCTAACATCTCATCAAAAAACAGGGTGGGAAAATGATCTTTCTAAGTGTCCAAATTCAACTTCATAAAATGAATGCACACTCTAAAAATATTCTGAATTCCCATTAGTATTAATTAATTATTTTACTTCCTTAGAGTGGTTGAGATAGTTTTTATGTAAGTATATGAATGGGGTTAAACCATTATTAAATTGTTATGGGATATATGATCCTAGATTCCAAGAGATTATCCATCTTATTCATCACAACCACTATGACTGTCAGATTCAGTATGCTTCGGGAATTTATGAATGTTTTGGAATCCCCCTTATGAAAAATTAAAAGTGAGAATATTTTTTGGTTTATTCCAGGGATATCAACTAATATCCACTATATTTCATAGATAATTTCTCTAAAAGACCAATCAATGATTTCTCATGGGTTCCATATTTATTATAATAAATTATCATTGTTAATTTCTCTCCCTCCATATGTTAAACATACTTCACATCGTTGGGGAGTCGTTTTAACACTAGATGATGGGTTTCTCAAGGGATGAACCAAAATTTATGTTCCCCACATCCAAGGTTTCGACCTCCTATTGAGATGAAACCAAATATTATTCCTTGTCATTTAAAAAAACAAAAATGAAATCATATTTGACATCTTCTTCCCATAATTTATTATAATCTCAATAATTTTAGGAATCAACATGTTCAATGATATTTTCAATAGAATAAGTCTCTCATAAGGCTAAGATTTCATGGAACATACCTAATTATTCAATTCATTACGTACAATCATTATGGGAGTTTTCAATAAGTTAGTGATCATATTATGGGTGCCTTAAGGATTATATTTTTTCATGTGGATAGTGTTGTCTTCCAACTACATGAAGAGTGTCCCATTAGGGAAATTGATTATGGTTTAGGATTAAATTGTGAAACATAACCCAAAAATGATGGGTGAGTGTGAATGGATCCTATATTCTTCCATATTCATCAGGTAGAATTCACCTAGGATGAAGATATCATTGACAATCCACTTGAAATCCTCCAACACTCATTTTTGGAAAATTATGGTTCTATTTGTATGATAAACCACCAATCAGGTGGGATTAAAATATACCATATGAAAATAAGTTTATAGTGAGTGAGGAAATACATTAATTGAGACACCTTAATCACATGAATCATTATAGAAATTTAAATAACCAACGGTGCATGGAATGGATAATATCCCTGGATCAATAATGTTAGTTGGAAATTGTCATGTCATATGGGCGGAGACACATCTTCTCATATGGATCATCAAATTCTCCTGAAGTCTCCACTTTTTGGTGGAAATATTTATAAAACATCCTTGATAAAAATAGAGGGAGTAATTATTTATTCTACCTTTATTTCAATTTCAATGGCATTTCTTATCTCTCCCTCATTTTTAATTCCTTATACTAATATTATTTCTTATCCTCCTCATAGTGATTTGTTTCTAAATTTCCATCTTCATTCTTCCGTAGCCTAGGGGGTCTTTTTTTGGATCAATTTTGGATTTTGGTGAGAGTTCATTTCCTCATATTGTTATTATCATCATGAAATTATATTCTGGGTTTTGATTTATTTTGGAAGAGATTTTATCAGTATTTTTGTTTAATAATTCCATGAGAATTTTTAATTTTAATGAAAAATAATTTATGGTGACTTTCATCCCCTCAATCTACGATATATACAGATGGCTATGAATATGAGGTTTGTGTGCTGGTGGATGGTATCTCATAGGGTCTTTGGAATGTGGTAGATTTGTGGTTAGAATAATTACTATAAAACTGATTTGTTTTAAATGGTGGTTGGTTTTGGAATTGATTTTTAAAATGGGAGATGGTTTTGGAAATGGTTTTGGTATGGGATCTAGATTGATTTTTCAAATTTCTAAATCTATATTGAACATGATTAAGATTTCTATCTTCATTATTTGGTTGCAATTAATTTGGGTGAATAGTTTCCGCACACATATCCATTCCCAGTATTTCTGCACATTGGTGAGTGAAATTATTATGTTATGGGAATAATGACATACCTTATATAGTGTTTGTTTCCCACTCACTTACTTCAGGGACATTTTACTCCCCATACAAGTTAGATGATTAATCTATGTTTACCATAAAGGTGATGTATACGTCTTTATTAACTAATTAATTCCTCTTGTATAAGTACTTCTAGTACGAAACTATCGTGAGTTCTATGAGATCATCTCAATCCACCCCTTATGTTCTTCTGGAGACTTTTCAATCAATGTGCCTCTATATGATATATCCATAAGGTTTTTTTAGTTGTCGAGTAAGCCTTGATAAAACAAGACAATAAATTTATGATCCTGAATTGCTTGATATGGGTATCTATCACATAGATTTTTTATCATTTCCAATACTCATGATGGGATTAATAAAAAAAATTATGATGGAATAAATATCCCCTATGATGGTTATGCTTCTTGAGGTGGGGAAGAATCTTGGCATGAGGAATCATAACAATTCATTCAATTCATTAACATCTCCACAATCCCCAGCAACACCACATGTTTTGAAAGTAGAGCAGACAAGTGTGAGATATTTACTATTATTTTTTTGGCAATTGATTGATAAACCACGAAACATTGGGAACACTGGAATTGTATTGGGTTTCATCTAAAAATAAATTTAAAACCAATTTATGGAATTTTGATCGTTTTGATTAAAGAATTGTGGTGCATAAAGGTATCTAAGGGTTGGAGTTTTTTTTCCATCAATGATAATAGACTCGGAGTGAAGAATTGATAGTTCATTCAAGTCTGAAAGAGAAATTTTCTCAAATTTATATTGAAAATTAAGGTTTCAAATTCCATTAAACAAAGTTCGTTCAATTTATGGATTTATGGTAAAATTCAATTTTGGAGGTTCTTGTTAGCAAATTTGGAAAATAAAAGAAAAACATAGAAATGAAAGAGAACAAAAAAATGCTGGAACTACCTCCCCAGTAATGACACCATGTTATCACACGTTCCTATAATTGGGTGTTGAAAAAACAAATTTGACCAAACTTAAAATTCAGTATAGCGGTTAAACTAGTTTTTCTCTATATAGGAGAACAAAACTTCATCATTTGTCAATTAAATTTGAGAAAGAATAAGATAATATTTTTTAAATTGATTCAGTTTAAAAATAAGTCATGAAATTTCAATTAAATGTTGAGAAATAATGGACGAAAATAGTTTTGGGGTCATGTTATGATCCCATTTACCAATGTCATAATTATCAAAATGATAACTCCCCATATTGGATAAAAAATGAATGAATTCTTTACTAAGTTATCTATCACCCATGGTTAGAGTAATCAATGGAACCCAATCCTATGTGCGTGGATTTTCAAAAATAATTCCCAAAAAACAAAGGAATGTGATGATTGGGAATTTTTGATAAATATAAATCATAAATTGATTCACTAGTTCCACAAACATTCCAATGATCACTAGTCACTCCCCACCTAACACAATCTGCGAGATCGAGACAAATTGCACTATGTAGAGGGAGTTTAATGTTTTCCAGCCAAAGCGATAAACATTAAATGAAACCCATAACCAAAAAACAATCACGTTAAGTGAATTTAAAAATAATAACAATCGAAATTATTCAATTGAAAAAAATGGTTTTCACATTTAAGTACGAGACTCTAAATTTACAAAAGTGAACCACCCTCTTCCTCGATAACTCAATGGATTTACCCCTACATGTGATGGGTAAGAGTGTAGAATGGAGAAGAAGAGAGA
The DNA here is from genome assembly GCA_963277665.1 of Viscum album. Classification (NCBI taxonomy): domain Eukaryota; kingdom Viridiplantae; phylum Streptophyta; class Magnoliopsida; order Santalales; family Viscaceae; genus Viscum; species Viscum album. Next base: position 1,225,332,566 of record OY728156.1, on the reverse strand, counting down.
ATTATAAGACCTTGAAAAAAAATATAAAATATAATGAAAAATAATTCAAGAATCCAATCCTCTATAAATACCATTTTTATCCATCCTTGACACCTTTAAATGGAGGTGAACACTCATATTTATAGGCATGCGAGGTGGAAACTTCCCTTCAAGATTCAATCCTCCAAAATAATTGGTCAATTTCACATAATAAATCTCTTTTTAAAATGAAATAATTATTCATAAAATGTGTTTCACTAAATATTTTACATTCTTAAACAAAATATAGCAATATATTTACAAGTTTCACAAAACATATTCCCAAATTACGTAGGAACAATTTTTATGGCATTGGACACTTCTCAACCATCTCTAATTTGGTGCATGCAATATATGCATTAATGACTGAATATTATCATGAAATTTACAATGAAGGTGATACTCAGATACCTATTTCCAATACAGATGAAATCACTAAATTTTTAGTTATATAGGAAAATATAATTTTCAATAAATTATGTGGGTTCCATTCTATCTACAAACAAACTTTTTCCACTTGATTTATTTCTATGGGCCATTCTGTGTCGAATTGGATCTCAGTCAAGCATAAAAGCATAAAGTTAACCAACAATTAATCCTAAAAAATGAAATAAATCAATTTAGATAAAAACATTAAATGATTTAACAACAATATATAAGATATATAAAACATCAAAATTTCTATAATTAACCAATTTTTACAATTAACCCCATAATTAACTAAATATATTAATATGATTCAAAAAAGCTCAAATTGACTAATGGGAATGAAATAAATCATTTAAAAACTAATTAAAAACACTAAAACTATTATTTATATCACTTTTTCATGGGGTTTACAATTTTTATTTTATCAATGCAGAAATGTATTTCTTTCTCAATTTTCTTTTTTTGAGACATGCATTATGTTATTCCCCTATAATATTTAAAAAGGTTAATATACATCCCATTTTAAATGTAATATCATGAATTTATTTATCCTATGGATATTTTATGTTTCATATTTTTTTATTCATTCATGGGGATTATTATTAAATGTTACAAAACGGGTCAGGGTTTTTATATTACAATCACAATGATTATCTAGATTTTTTATGATTAAATATAAAATATCTATATATCATGATATAGACGACAATAATTATCATTAATTCTATTATCTGATCACTAATAATGATAAATTCATGCAATGAAACTATTCTACCATTTCTAGGTTCTTAAAATAATTATGTTTTTTTCGGAAAATTCCATAATATTTTTATTTTTAGTCAGAAATCTATTGTCTTCCAGAATCATGTTTTCTAAAAATGATTTCAAAAAATGTATTATTAGAATATTATAATTTTATATATAAATGTTTACAAAAATTTTATGTTTTGAAAAATTTCTTTAATGGTATACTCATATAGTTTTCTAAACATTTAATGTTTTCCATTTATCAAAAATATGACATGAATCTTCATTTTTACATGCTTGGGATAATCAATATTTTCTAATGAAATGACCAATGATTGATTTTATGCATTCATTATATATTTTTAAGTATATTTCTATATTAAATGTTCATTAACATTTTTTTTGTTTTAATAATATTTAATTATAGTGGATATGATATTTTCCTCAATAAATGATTTTAATGATATTTCAAAATTATTTTCCATCTAAGATGACATTAGTTGGTGTTACCAATGCACTAGAGTTATTATTTAAAAAGATACCATTCATATTATTTATCTAAATGGATTATGTTTTTTTATTTCGTTATGCTAATAGAACCCGTTTCTATTACACATGTTACACCTTGAGGAAATGAATTTGAAAACCATTTCATTTCACCATTTATTCTATTATAAAATAATTATGAAAAATGTATCTTTTTTATAGGTTATGATATGATGACTGTTTATGATATTTTCTAATAAATAAATATGCTTATAATTATGTTTGTATGGTACATATATTTCCTTTCAATTCATTGGGTAAAGATTTATATATGTGGTGAAAAATATGAATGGGATGAAGAGTGAGCCTTGTTCAGTAAGGGACATTGTCTGCTATACTGGTCTTTGGAGTGAACCATGACTACTATGATGTCATGTTTGGACTTGTAATTCCTGTCCATAATTTCATGGATAAACCTAATTATATGGTCATAAGGTTATGGGTGACCCTAATTACATGTTCATAATTTTATGTGTGGACCTATATTTCATGTCAATATTGATAAGTATAGACCAAGTTTCATGTTCATATGTTTATGAGAGGGTCTGATTTTTTCCCAAACATTGAGAGTGAACTTAATTGAATTTATACATACACAAAATTTAATGAGAAGTTTTTTATGTAAGGACTCGACCTAGTTTCCTGGAGCCAGGGCCTTATTTGATTAAATTGGTATAGAAATAAGGAATAAGCATCCCGATGGACTAATCAGTTTGTTAGTCCTGAGGAACTAGATATGTTCATGGAACCCATTTTATATTATGAAATGAAACAAAATATGATTCATAACAAAAGTTAATAAACTACATCCTTGAAAACTCAATAAAAGTTTTCCTCTACATAATTTGGGGAAGGAAACAAATGAAAGGGGTGAGCTCAAACACTCAGTAAGCATAAGAAATACAATGGAAGATATCATAAACATAAGACCTGGAAAATAATTTCAAACACATTCCTTTAATTATGAATTTGAACATATTATGGCAGGAATATGAGCTGAGTAGATAATTCCATAATAAAATATAATCATGGGTATTCATCTTGTTGAAAAACCAAATGAACTTTGAATTTATAGATTTATAATGTGGTAAGTGTATATGCCTATAAATCTAAAACATTTTTTGAAGGCCTCATCCAAGACATCTAAAATTATATAGTCCTCGGAAAAAATCCATATATGATATTGGGAAAGGCCTCTGCCAATTCAATGTCTATTTATCTCATGAGACCTACAGATGTATAGAGGGGATACAAGAGGCCCCACCCATCACATAAGAAGTCCAATTCTTTCATCATATGAGCAGGGGTAAACATAAACAACATATACATTCATATTGAAAATATCATATAAAATGTAATTAACTTCCCCAATCATTAATCATAAAACACTAACCATTCTGTGTAATATGGTGAATGTTTTTAGGATTGACCATCCAGAATACAATTAGTAAAAAAACCATTAAATACAATATGGTAGATGACATCATAAATTATTAAACCTAGTAATACATCAGAATAACCAATGTGTGTTGAATCAGATGAAAATACTCTTATAAAATCATTAGGCGATTCTTGAGATAAAAACACTTTATTTTGAAAAGAAGAGTTCTTTTGGAAAATATCTGTGTTTAAATATAGAAGTGAAGTAAGATAGTATTTTTATAAAGAATTGAGTGATTTTATAAAGGTAATGGTTTCCAAAAACATATCTTAGAGTGCCCTGGAAAATAGGTAAGATTTTGATAAATTCTCTTGAACAGGGCTTGTATTTTGTAAGCAATTATGAATGTTCATTTTAAAACATGTAAAAATCCATAAAATAACGAAGGGTTCTGGTTTTTAAACATATATATAATACTCACATAGAATTTATTAGGGTTACATAACAATACATAATAATTTTGATGAAGTAATTAGATAATGAAATTAACCCGAATGAAAATGGATGTCAGGGTGGAAAAACCCTTACCATTAAATCTGAACATGATCTACTCTTGAACTTAATCTCATGGAATATGAAATTATAATCACTAATAACATATTTCAGAACCTATTAATAATGTATTTATTTTATCATTACTATTTTTAGTTCATTTATTCCCCTATTGACATGTTATTATATTTAATTTTTTCATTCCACAATGTTTGTTTTCTTTATTTTCCCAATCGGTTCACTTGTTCTTAAGTAATGGAGTTCATGTGGAGTGGATGTAAATCAACATAATTTAATTACATATTATTTTTTAACATAAATAATTTATAATGGTCATTTCTATCATTTGGTTACATGGCATGAGGATGAATTATTATACTGATCTTTAATTATAACTGTTTCAGCTAATTTGTGTGTTTTGATTACAACGAACTCATGTTTCATTTTAAATTATTACAATTTATACAAAGGGATTAAAAAAACATAAATAGTGTATATTAAATATATAATAATCTCTTTCAACCATATCAATAATTGTTTCATGACCATAATTGAGAATGATAATTGAAATAGAAATCCTATCATCCGTGAATGTGGTTAAATGACACATCTTGTATGGTGTCCTTGCTACTTGTAAAAAAGAAGGTAAAATGAAGAGAAGATGATAAATTTTTCAAATATCATGAAACAATTCAAGTAAATTTAAGGTACTGTAGTCATACCAAAATTTTAATAAGTATAGGTAATAAAAGAAAAATAAAACAAATGAACCTGAATGGAAAGACAACGAATTTGAAAGAGGAATTTACATCTTGAACCAAACTTCCTTGACAACCTTCTTAAGGGAATGGTTTTGGTCATTTTATGATAAAAAATATTTCTAGAAGTGGGAGAGGAGGTTGGGAGTATATTTGGATAGAATTTGGAGATGTCAGAAGGCTTGAGAGAAGTGAAGATAAGTGGGAGTGATATGGGGTTTTATAGTGGAGGGGTGAGGGGATTTCTCAAATTTATATTCATTAATTTATTATTTCTCCACCATAGAAGGAATATTGAGTCTTCCATGACAAATAATAGTACATTAATGATGTTAACAAGAATGAAATGGTCATATAGCAGCAGAAAATCATACATGACTTAATAATTAGTGTATTTTGCTTATTTTGTAAATTACAATATTTCACTATTCATAAAAAATTAAGCATTTCAAAAAAATCCTTAAATTTCACCCCAAACATATTTTTATTTGTAGATTCAAAAAATGTAGACCATTTTTCAAAAATAATTTTTTAAATATGATTAATCTAATATTTAAATAAAATCATAATTTATTTAGAAAGACAATTTAAAACATTTATTTACTCATTCCAAAACATAGGTATATCATACTCTAACATGAATATTATTTATATACATTCATAGGTAAGGATAATATTAATTTGGGTATATCACTATTCATAAGGGTATGTTACTATTCATAATGGTAGGTTACCATTCCACAAAAATTATGTTTTTCTTATCCAACTCCAAATAACACACTCATCAAAATAGTGTATGTTAGATTTTGGAAATTCACATCACAGACGTGAAAAACATATGTTTAAATGGATTGGTTATAACAAATTGTTTTTTTAGCGACTCATTTATCCATGAATTCTATAATAAATCTATTTCTAAATTCTTAGGGTGTTACATTATCCCCTCTTTACAAAAATTTCATCCTCTAAATTTTAAATTGAACTTTGAATGTTAATGGTTGATACATGAAAATTCTCTTATTGAAACCCATATCAGATATAGGGTTAATAAAATATCCTCTTATATTTGGTTAATGGAGCTGAGGTGGTCACCCCAAAAACTGTGCTTTCAAATGAGTTGACATTAGTTCGATGAAAAAAAATTGAAATGGAAGAAAAATATAAATGGAATTCTTATTGAATATGATCGAGGACTTTTTTAAATGATTGTAGATTACTAAAAAATTATAAACTACCAAATTCATCAATTTTATCACCGATAATGATAATCGGAAAACATTTTATTTAAGACCATTTTCCTAGAGTGGAGGAATTATTCCACTCTATGTGAGTATAAATAAACATTTCTACTTATGAACTCATCCTTTTATTGTAGTTTAACTATCTATACCTCATCACATAGCATGGGTTACACCATTTGGTGAAGCAATACATTAACCTCTAAAATAAAATACAATGATCAACTTAAACCATTCCATAAATGGTTAAAAAAATCCAAAATTTAATGATTCAACACATTATAATGATGTACTCAAAATTTCTAAGATAAACTTATCATTAACCCTTAATCAACAAGAAGTAGCTCTAAAATTCACATTCCAAACATCTGAACAACGTTATCTTGTATCCTCTTGAAATATGGTAATAACTTGAATTACCGTAAAACCCATATTGGAAACATGCATTCTTATATATTTGTTAAGTAAGATACATGTTATTGGATATATTACTTAAATCCAAAAGTACTACAAACTCCATCGATTTCATCATATAACACATCTCAACAAGTAAATAATCAGTTCCAAGGAATTCAGTACTTATCTGAATCAATCATTTCTTTATCATTATCTCAACATGAGATATATATTAAGGGTTGTTTTCCATCAATCACGTGTTTTCTAAAATGTTTAACTTTATACCTAATCACATTTCTTTTGAACGATTCACCATATGACCTCAAAACCATAATGAAATAGTACTAAAGTACAATCCTTTTGTATCTCATAAATATTACAACCAATACATTAATGACAAAATATTCAAATGGGAAGTATTATTCACTAGGAATATTAATAATTCTATTTAATCTATTGTAGCATCATAAGTTGATCATCCTAAAAAATCATCATTTGGGGTATATTCTTTTTACAGTTGGGAAATTGATTCACATAGTGTCCCATCTCCTTGTAGTTGAGGCATTTAATATTGGGTAATCATTTCCTTGTCTTGCAATTATGTGAATGGCGTATGTTTTCTCCACTGATAAAAAAACTCATTTTCCTCTCAAGCATATACCATGGTGCTTCCTTCCAAAATTATCACATGTGGGAAAATACATATTTATATTCTTCCCTATATCAATGTTTTTCCCTTCCAACCTCTTCTTCTTTGGATTCCTTTCAAAAACATATGACTCCGAGAAGTCTTTTCATACGTTGTTAATAGTTGATATTATTTCTTCATATTACGAGGATACATGGGAGACAATATTCTATTGAAAATATGGCTTAAGACCATTAAAGATATGATCCATCATACTCTTCGCATCCCGTGAGTTAGTGAAGTTATCTTTACTTATCCTGGGCACTATATCTAATCAATTCCATATTATATATTAGCTAATAAAAATGGGAACTCTCTATAACTCTAAACATGTTATAGAACATAACATAAATTTATGCATCGTAAATCCTAGAACCATATACTTTTGATACATTGGGGACATAAATCACTCACAATGGATTCTATTGAAAATATGAATTATTTTAAGCATATCCCCTAGGAGTTTCAATACCAGGAGTGCAGTATGACCCATTTTTGTGTAACATGACACCTTGTTTCAATCTTGAAACTCCTTATCATATTTTTCACTCCTTGGAACATCTGTGATAAAGCCATCTGTACTTTTTGTATCTAGACATGGATGTATATTATAAAATGATCCACATAATATATTATGTACCAAAATTCTATGATGTTCTTGTTTTTGTATCCTTAAAGTCCATCTTGTGGCATTTTTCACAAACCTACGTTTTCTAAATCTAGTTCCCAAGGATTATACTAAACTTAATTTGATTCCAACTATAAGGACCCTACCCCCGTTACCCAAAGCCGGTGCCTTATTTTATTACATTGCTATATAATCATGGAATAAGAATCCAGAAAGGCCGGTCAGTTTAGTATTCTTGAAGAAACTAGATACATACATGGAAACCATTTGACATTTAGAAATGAAAAAATATGATACAAAACATAAGCTAATAAACCGAATCCTATAAAACTCACAAACTGACCTCTTCTTCTTAACCTAGAGAAGGAAAAAACAAAAAAAAAGCTGAGTTCAAATGCTTAGTAAGGGTAAGAAATACAGTGGAAGATAACATAAACATAAGACATGGTGAATAATTTCAAACACATGCCTTTAATAATAAATTTGAACACATTATGGTAGGAATATGAGTTGAGTAGATAATACCATAATAAAACGTAATCACGGGTATTATACTAGTTGAATAACCACATGAACATTCTATTACTAGCTTCATAATTAGGGAAGTGCATATGTTGGACATGCAGGAACATTTTTTGAAGGCCTTAGCCAAGACGTCTAAAATGATTTAGGCTTCATCCAATATCCATAAATCACATTGGGAAAGGACTCGGCTAATTCCACATCTATTTGCCTCAAGAGACCTATTAATTCATCGAGGGGCAATAACGGGCCCCACCTATCACATAGAAGGTCTAATTAATTCCTCATATGAGTGAGTATAAATATAAACAACATATACATTCATATTTAAACTATAATATTAAATGTAACTAACTTCCCCAATTCATTAAACATAAAACACTAACCATTCTGAGTAATATGGTGTATGGTTTTAGGATAGATCCTCCACAATAAAATTATTCATAAACCATTCAACACAATAGGGTATATGAAATCATAAATTATTAATCCCAATAATACATAAGAATCAACAAGAGTGTTGAATCAGATGAAAATACTATTATAAAACCATTAAACGATTCCTAAGATAAATACTCGTTATTATGAAACAAAGAGTTCTTTTGAAAAAATAATTATATAAAAACTGATGTAAAGTTAGATAGTATTTTCCTAACAAAATTTGTGATTTTAGAAATTTAATGGTTTCCAAAAACAGATTTTAGAGTGCCCTTGAAAATAGGTTAGATTTTTAGAAATTCCCTTGATTCAGGCTTGTATTTTGGAAAAAAATTTGAAAGTTCCTTTTAAAAAATGTTACTATCCCTAAAATAATGAAGGGTTATTGTTTTTAAAATATAGATATAATACTCAAACCGAATATATGAGGGGTAAATAACAATAAATATGAATTTTAATGAGTTAATTGGTCAATGAATGTAACTCGGATGAAAATTTATGTTCGGGTGGACAACCTTTACCTTAAATTCGAACGTGTTCTTCTCTGAACATAAGCTCATAGAATATGAAATTATAATAATTAATAACCTATTTAATAAAATATTATACAAGTATTTTTTTTACCATAATTCATTTTACTTCATTTATTCCATTATTGATAAGTTATTATATTGAATTTTGTCGTTCTACTATGTTTGTTTTCTTTATTTTCCTAATCGGTTCCCTTTTTCTAAAGTAATGGAGTTCATCTGGAATGGTTGTAAATCTCCAGAATTGCAATTACATAATATTTATTAACATACAAAATTGATAATTGTAATTTCTATCATTTGGTTATATAGAATGAGGATGAATTATTATATAGAACGTTAATGATAACTGTTTCGGTTAATTTGTGTGTTTTGATTAAAACAAACTCATTTTTCATTATTACATTATGCCATTTGTTCAAAGGGATTACCGAACCTTAAATAGGGTGTATTAAATATACAATAATCTGATTCTACCCTAATGATAATGTCTTTATGACCCAAATTGAGAATAATAATAGAAATCAAAAGCTCATCATCCTTGAATGTGGTAAATTGACTCATCTCGGATGGTGTTCTTGCTTCTTGTATAAAAGAAGTTAAAAGGAATAAATTATGATAACATATTGAAATATCATGAAAACATTCTATGAAATGTATGGTACTATGGTAATCACATCATTTGGATAAGGATATGTAATAAATGGAAAAAAATGAACATGAAAGGAAAGCCAAAGAATTAGAAAGAAGAATTTACCTATTGAACCAAACTACCTTGAGAGCCTCCATAAGGGGCTGGTTTTGGTATTTTAATGATTCCAAGGATTAGTGGATTTTGGAGAGATTGATGGGAGGATATTTGGACAGAATTTGGTGAATGTAAAAGGCTTTATAGGATTGAAGGGAAGAGGGAGTGATAGGGGGTTTTATAGTGGAGTGGAGAGGGGATTTCTCAATTTTATATTCATTAATTTATTATTTCTCCACAAGAAAAGGAATAGTGAGTCTTCAATGACCACAAATAGTACTTTTATCATGTGAATCTGAATAAATTGTACTTAAATCATTATAAAATCATATATGACTCAATAATTATTGTATTTAACTTATTTTGTAAATTAAGGTATTTCACTATTCATAAAAATCATGTATTTTGAAAAAATCTCAAAAATTCACCCCAACCATTTTTCGATGTGTAGAATACAAAAATTAAGTCCATATTTGAAAAAAAAATATAAATAGGATCAATTTAATATTTAATTAAAATCACATTTTATTCATAAAAAGCTGAATTAAAACATTTAGTTACTCATTCAAAATCATAGGTATATCGTACTCTAACTTTAATATTATTTATATATTATCATAGGTAAGGTTATTATTCATTAGATTTTATAACTATTCATAAGGATATGTATCTATTCATAAGGTAGGATTAATATTCAAAAAAAATTATCAGATTACAAACAACTTTCTAATCACAACCGTGTATGTTAGATTTTTGAAATTCACATCACCGAAGTAACAACCATATGTTTACTTGTCTAGGTTACAACAAGGTGGTGTTTTTAGAGACTCAGTGATCCATTAATTCTATAGAAAATCTATTTTTAAATTCATGGGGTGTTATATTTTATCCCATAAATCCAAGAATTATTCAAATTTTGTTCTCTAATAGATCATATTCATTTCTTTTTCTTATAATTCATTTAATTTGATCTTTCAATATTTATTCCATGAATCAATATTATTATCTTTGTTATTTAGGGTATAGTTTTTAAAATTTATTCTTATGTTAATATACCATTATGTTATATATATGTATCACCCTTATTTACCCTTAATAAGAATCTTAGCTCAACCTTTCTTTTGTTTCATTCATTTGGTATTATGAATGTTTTCATGTTGGGTATGTATATGAAGAGTATAAAAGTTGAAGATATTAATGGTAAATATTGATGAAATTTCATTAACTAATAATATTGTGTTGCATATTTCCAAAGGAATAAACTATTGTGGTCATCGGGTGTGTACTTTGGTAATGTATTGAATATTATTAATAAAAAAGTTTCAATATTTATGTAAGAAAAATATTGGTCCATTTTACTTGGTATCAAAGGATCAGTTTAGTTAGACATTGAATATAGAATGAGAAATAAAAATTTAAATACCTAAGGCAATTTTTTGGAAATTTCTTGGGATGTATGTAATGATAATTTTAAGGATGATTCAAAGTATTCGAACACATCCAATACTATGGTGATGGATTGAGCAAGTGGATTCTACGAAATACCATCATTGTATGGATAATCTAGTTAATATAGAGTTTACACAGAGGTACCTAGTAATAATAACTCTGAAAAGGGAATATGGGTCTAGTCAAAATCATTACCTGGGATGATATAATGGTACACACTACACACCTATTTTGAAACTCCCCCGGGATATGATTTGGAAATATACTAACTCATAATAAACCATCCTGGTGAATTTAAATAGATAATGTAAATTACTGTCCCAGATAAATCCTATGATTTCATATATTGAAAAGTAGATTTCATGACATAGACACACTATACATTATTTTCAATAATTATGTGTACCCCAATTTTATTTTTTTCTCCCTCTAGGTTTTTTTTGTTTTAGTCAATAGAAGGTACCCAATGGAATAGTTATAATGAGGATTGCAATGGAAAAGGAACGGAATGTCCTAGTTGGATACCAAATGTTCTAGGAGTTGAAATAATAAAACTCTTATCTATGTTCATACACCATTTTTGGGATTTAAATAATGGAGTGAATCCTAACCATAATATAAGCAGTAAATGTTCTATAGAGTCCTTAATGAAGAAATTCCCACCATATTTTAGTGGTCACACTGATTAGTTTGTTTTCGAGAAATGATTAAGTTCCACTAAAAATACATTTTCCATTATCTATTATTTAGAGCATGAAAAAATCACTTTTGTATTTCTACCATCTAGATGGTGAGGAAGATCAACAGTGGGATCCTATTAATAATATATGGAAATGAGATGAAAAATACTCCATGAAGTGGAATGAGATTAATATTGAAGATTATCCAAAAAACCGACTAAGGAAAATAGAAAAGGGGAAATATAATGCAATCATAAAAGATGTGTTAAATCATGATAATAAATGGAACACTTATCCTACCATCCATAGATGGTAATTTGTTGTTTGACTTCATATTAATGATCCATATAAATATATTATTGTAAAATTTCATGTGATTTTATCCCTCTACATAGATTTTTGAATAGTGAAGTCACATTTGTTATTCTATCTATGATTTTTTTAACCAATATTCTGATGTTTTTTTCTACAAGATACTATGTTATATAAGGGATAAAATGTGAATTTACATTTGTAAGTGTAAATGTCTCTATGTAAGATTATCATAATATATTTGGATACCGTCATTGGTTTATGTGCATAAGGTTGATAATAAGATTAATTTCATCAGACCCACTTTTGAGGTTCCAGGTTATGTGATTTAATCATGATTAAAGATATTTAAGAGAAATTTTTGGTAATAAAACCCTTTGGGTTTTTATAGTTATTAGTGGAAAAGTTATTACATTTTTTGGACATATGATTAATGAAACTTGTAAAATTTTGGGATTATCTTATCTATGAAGATGTGGTAATTATGGGTTGTATATGATTACCATACAAATTAAATACAGTTCGTCACAATCAGAGAATATTTATATGAAGATCTAGTTACCATAATATATATTATATAAGTCATATCATAGCATGGAGTACCACATTCCATTTTATCATATTTATATCTATAGTTTACTTAAATTTTTTGGAAAATTCTTCAACAAGCTTGTGATACAGATTTTTTTCATCAAAATGTATCGTCCCCATATAAATTCTCAATCTGATAGAATAATTAAAACCATAATGTATAATTTAAGATCATATTTTGTGGATTTCAATGGAGTTTTGGTTCAACACCTTCGTCGAATTTGAGTTTTTCTACACTAATAGATTTCACTCAAGAATTTAGATTACTCATAGTGAATACATTTGTGTAAATAAATATAGAAGTCCAATGTGTAGGAACATAGTGATAGAAAGAATTCTATTAGTACCTAAGAAATATGGGGGGACGACAGAGATGGTTAGAGTCATTCATCAATATCTATGGGAAACACAATGTTTATATAAATGTTATTGATTTAATCATTAATGTTCTATTGAATTTGATGTTTTTTTGTTTAGGGTATCATTGATTTACTCTATGGAAGAAATATGGTTAAATTAATCCCTTGGAATATTAGTACCTTTGAAATTCATGTTCATATCAGAATTGTATATTATCTCTTAGGGACTCTACTGAACCTCTCTCAGGTTCATGACGTATCATTTTTATCTCTACTGAGTAGGTACATACCTATTTCATCAGATTTAATGAACTCATAGGTCATACCATTGATAAATTATCATTCTTATGGGGAAGAACTGATGGAGATTTTAAATCATATATATAGAGTTCTATGAAATAATATCTCTGATTGGATTAATGATTTGTGAAAAATCCGTTAGCTTAAGGAAGCTACAAGGGAATATAATGATTTAATGAGGTATAAGTAACCATAATTGTTATAAAAGTGATGAATTTAGACGGAGAAATTAATTTTAATTGGGATATAATGTAACATTACTGGGTTTAATGAAATATAATTTTCTAATTAATTTAAAAATTGGATATCTTTCATTTCATACAACACCACATTTAATTGAAACATGAAATATTGATAAAATATCAATAACAACGTTTTCACCAATATTTAAGAATGATGAATATGAATAAGAAAAAATAATTTATGAAAATATGGTTTACACTTGTATATATTATTTATTATTTGATAACCAATTATTTATAATTTCAAATTAGATCCATTTGAAAATAATGAAATGTTTTACTAAAAAAATATGTTTAAGCACTAAAACACTTGTTATTAATAAATTAAATGATTTTATTTTACTAAATGATAATAATTAAATTTATATATTATATTATCCATAAAATTATTAATATTTATCCGTTGTGGGTTCTAGGTAAGTGATAATAATGAATTTAATTGTACTATAAAAACTATATTTTTTATATGATTTAATATTTTTGATTTTGGTGGAGTTATATCAAAATTAATATTTAAAAATTATATATAATTTGTTTTTAAAATTTAAATTAATTTTTAAGACCATAAACAAAAATTATCCCAGGATGAATTTTTTGGATATTTTATAGAAGTTTACATTTTTGATAAATAGTGAAAATACTTAGTTTTAATTGAAAACACCCTTTTACAATAAATAATTTTACTTATGAACCATATTTTGAATATTTTTAAAAATAAAATAGTAAAAAATTATAGAAATTATTCCAATTAATTTAATTGGAATCATTTTCATATTGAATATTGTTATAAAAACATTGTAAATATAAGACATTTTTACTTTAAACCCCTACTTTCTCTTCACGTCAATGAGACAAATTGTAAATTGAATTTTTTACACTAATATGAATTGAATTTGAAAAAATGAGTGCCATAAATGATAATAATAATAATTTATTATTCATAATATGGTCAAATAATATTTTTAATGAAAATGAATAGTGATAAATTAAAAAATATTCACCTCGGTTAATGTAAATACTTATTCACTAGGGGAAAATCCAAGGGGATAAGTGTAAAATAGAGTGAAAAAATTTAGAAAAACCCATATAATAACCTTTTTCAAAATAAACTATTCTAATTTCTATAATTGAATTTTTTTATGCATTTTGGACAATAAAAATGTTGTTATGATTGAATAGTTTCATGAAAATTATAAGTGTTCCAGTCACCTAAATTACAAACATACAACCCTATCATCTCTTCTTCACAACATAAAACCTATTTAGTTAGATCAAGAGCATTAAAAATCAATTCCTAAATTCCACCCTTTCATCCTATCAAACATATATTTTTCATAAACCCACACCAGGAAGGCTTTGATGGCGAACCTAAGAGGATACCTGAAAAAGATGTGATGCTATAAAACTATATTTTTTTATCCATGCATACACCTCCATTAAATATCATTATAACATTGTGATATAATAAAAACAGTACCACCTATATAAGTATATTTTGTTTTGTTAATTTAATGATTTAGACCATCTCTACTTCCATAAAATGGTTTATGTAATCATTATTCGCGTGTACAATGAACAGCCATCTCACAAATCGATGTGATTCATTCATGATTTAAATTGAATATATTATTTTTGTTTTAATAAAAATATATGACATATATATCAAATAAAAAATGGTTATTTAATATATATATATATATATATAATTTAGTCTATTCTTATAAATTTGATAAGAAAATTGAAATATTGTTAATGTGTTTGTATGACATACTGTCTCAATGAACATTGTACTTCTTTTTCTAGTACAGAATTTTATAAGTTATCTTAAATAAATATATAATTAATATATATAATATTTATATCATAGTTTAAATTTTAAATATTACTAATCCATGAATATTGTAAGAGGGCCAACAAAAATTGACGTATACACCAAAACAAAGTTGTTATTACTAGAAACATGACTTTAATTGAGAATAAATAATAAAATTGCTGTAAACTGTCAAAATAAAATCTCATATGGCATGGAATATATGTATTATTTTTTTATATATTTACAAAGAACATGTATTTAATATACTAGATGTTTGGTTATGCATTAAGAAACTTAATACATAATTTATGGTATTTTTGTGTCACTTTTCATTTTCTATAAGGCATAAGTGATATTAACCTTGTATTTCTATTATGTTGGGTATATACAACCCAATAATTCATTATATTATATTTATGAAAAAAATTTATGGATTTAAATATCAATTTTTCTATCTATCATTCATGGGGTTTATGTTTTTGACATTAGCAATGTGGTATTTTTTGTATCAATTTACCTTCATAAGACGTATGTTATGTTATGAACTTATATACTTAAATTAGTGGTATATATAGACCCTTTCACATGTAATATCATTAATTTATTCATCCTCATTATATTTTTGTGTGTGTTTTCATTAATTCTTTGGGATTGCGATTCAATGTGTTGAATGTGGAAAGAGATTATGTTACATTCTCATCACTTATCAGGATGGTTTATGTTTATGTCTCCAATATTGAAATCTCACAATCTACCCCATAAACATTATAATGAATTTTATTCTCATCTGGTTATTCATGATTCCATATTTTAATGGTACCCCATTTCCAATACTGGTTAACTAAATTTCTAAAGAAACTCATTTAAACAAAATTTGTCTTAATTTCTCTTTTTGGTCAAAAATCTATTTTCTTCCCAAACCCTATTTTTTAACAACATTTTAAATAAATTTTATACTACTCATTAATTATTTGTAAGATAAATTTTTTAACCTTGGTTTTATTATTTTTTGTTATGAAATAAGTATTCATGTCATTTTAAAAATAATTTCCAATTGGATTTTATATAAAATGTGAAATAAATATTCATTTTTTCCTGCCCAACAAGAAAAAAAAATTTAATGCCAATACCAATAATTAATTAAAATATTCATTTTTAGTTTCTAGTGGTTATTTTTAATTATTATGATATCAAATTTGTTTTTTTATAAATAAATATTCAAATATAAAATGATTTTTTCTGAAGAAATGTTTTAAATTATTTGCCAAACGAAATTTCTTTCAAAGATGACATCCTTTAGTGTTACATATAGATTATTGGGGATATAATCTAATGAAACCAATCATATTATTTCCCTAAATGGTCTATGATTTGATGGAATGATTTTTAGGAAACATATTTCTATTATATTAATTTTAAAATAAAGAAATTATTATGATACTCCCTGATTTTCATTGGTTATTCTATGATGAAATTATTATAGAACTTCTAACCTTTCCCCATGTTATGATATGTTGAATTATTTATGATACCCATTTAATTTTTGGGTTATAATAGGATTATAGTTTATGATCTTGTGGAATACATAAATATTATTTTAATTATATGATTGTTGGGACATATATCTCCTTCAAATATAATTGGTAAGGATTTATATGTCATGATATAAATAAGATTGTAACAGAGAGTGAACCGTATTCATTTATGGAATTTCCTACTATAATTATATTATTAGTAAACCTTAAGAACTATGATGTTATAAATGAAACTATATTTCATATCCATAATTTTATGTATAAACCTTATCAAATATTTGAAATGTTATGTGTTATCCTTATTATATGTTTATAATTTTATGTATGGACCTCTCTATCAAGTCCATAATGTTAGGTGTAGACCGGGTTCCATGTAAATAATATTATGAGGGGGTATAATTTCATATATATAACTTAGTGAGTGAACATGTTTCAATTTTTCCAAATTAATAACGTTATATGTGGTTTTGTATTCCACAAATACATGTATTACATAAATTTTATACTCTCATGGATCATGGATCATGTGATTTTTTTTTTCATAATTCTTTAATTATGAACAATTAATATATCATCCATGATTAAATATTATCATATTTTATATGTAGCATATGATTTTCAAATGTCATACTTATATTCTCATACACTTATTTTATTCATATTAATTTACCTTGTTTATCTGAATTTAGAATCCGATCCCACCCTTTCTTTGGTTTTGTTCCTCACATATGAAGAATGATTTTATATTGTCTATTTTATATGAAGAGTAATAAATGAAATCGTCTTTAGGTTAATCATTGAGGATTAATATGTAATTAAGAATATTATGCACCGTGATACCGATGGAGTTAACCTATTATTGCGATTGGGCATGAAATTTTGTAATTTATTGGATATTCACCTAAGAATATGAAACATTTATGTATGAAAATACTAGGTCATTATACATAGTGATCCTTATTTGGGCATTATAATGTATTAGGAAATTTCTATAATTTTATAGAATGTATAATTGATCATTAATAACATATGAAATGGATTAATATAAAATATTATAAAAATAATTGAAGTATCTTTAAAATTATTTAAATGAATTTCTAATAATATAATTTCAATTGAAGTGGAATGATGAGAATTGGAAACATATACTTGCATGTCTGTTTCTTAAAGAATGAGAAGAAATCCATAAAACCATTGATATTTTGTTGAAATATATTTATGGTGAATAATGTGGTGAAACATATCCTAAATATATTAATAATTTAGAGGGATCGTAGAATGGTTGGGTGTAAGTTTTTATTGGTTAAAATTATGCATATATCATTCTAAATCAAATTTAGGCATGGGATGAAAGTAGAATCACATGTAACTTAGGGGATATTTGTTTGGTAAGGTTGCTGAGAAACAAAAACATGAATATTTAATCTAAAAAATTGACATATGGATTGTGTTTTTGTAATGTAAGTTTAATTAAATTCCATTCTTCGTAGATTTCCTCTCTTTACCACTTATTAACTTGTTTAATTAATTACTGTAGTTGTTAATTATTCACCAACAATATTAGATAACCCCTATTAATGTTTTTTAGAAAAATCAGTCTAAATTTAGGATTTTTCAATATAGATTAATTTATAAATATGTGAATCTTATCATTTAAGTAAGAACATAATACATATATATAGAAAAATAGTTTTTATAGGAAATTTATTTTCTAATATTAACATGTTTTTATCTCATTTCCTAAAAATTACAAATTATATGAGGGTAAATATATTTTTATATATATTCAAAAATTTAATTTGATTCATTATGTAAAATGTATGAATTACATTTATTTAGGTAAAAATTATATAATGCAGATAAAAAAATTATTTGGAAACAAATCTTTTCACATTAACCGAGGAAACTAATTTTTACCTTAGTAACATATTTTTATGCCTAAAATTAAAATTTACCCTTTCACCTATATGTGTTATAATGGTTTATAATTTAATGTCCTTTATATTAAAATAATTATAGTTCTCTGTGAAATTTAATAATTAAATACATATTTTTTTCTATTTCAAAATCAAAGGTTTTATGCTTAATGTTATAAACATATTCCCTATTAGAAAAATTTATTCCATGGAATATATGTATAATTATATTATAATTTAATGAAATATTATTAGTAACTATATTGTTTTCAAACATTTTATTGAAAATGAATAAATAATAATTATTTTATCATAGTTGGGTCACAAGTCACAATGTTTTACAAGGTTCATTAAAATAGCATGTGTAGCTCTATGTTTTCTATTTTAAAATAGTGATCACTATATAATTTATGTATTCTTTATTTTCAATATAACATTTAACTAGGTCTTTTATGATGGGAGTTTAAGAAATTAAGTATACAGATTTATCTTAAGCCACCTTTTATGGATTTTCAACATTACATGTTTTTTTAAATTTTATTATTAAATATAACATAGATTTTTTCTTAAGGTATGTGTGGTACATTCCTAGAGAGTGGAAAATATAATTTCTACCACATCATTCATTTTTGGGATTCCAACATGGAGAGTACAATTCCCCTTTCCTTTGGTAGTTTAAATCATACTAGTTGAAATAATGAGGCGAGTGTTTAAGTCCAAACAGCTTTTACGAATGGTTTAGATGTTTTACATAGTAAGGCAAAGGTAAACCCAACATTAATTGAGAACACAATATGAGTGTAAATATTCTTATGGATGGGTGTGAATAGTTTATGGATATGGTGCTTGAACTAAAGTTGTTTATTTTCATGGTTTTATAGCATTAAAAAAATATGTGGTATCACATACAGTTACTTAGGAGAGGTCATCACAATACGAATTAAGAACAAAATATTAGTAATGTTCCCTCAATGATGGGGAATATTTTTTAACATCACATTTCTCATATTAATGATTCTAACTTTTAATTCCAAATAGATTGGATGAATGTGTGGTCACACATATATTGGTATGGGTGAAACTAGACCAAAATAAATGATGTCTTAATTCCAATTGGATAATCATAAAGTATATTTTAGTGAATTTAGTTTATTTTCATGTTAATTATACCTATCTATGGAGGGAGTGATTTGGAATACCAAATTTGGATCAAAATATAAATGTTATTTAAGACCTTTCAAAAAATAATAAAGAAAATGTAAATCATAACCTTAGATATTTGAATTTCAATAGGATGAGATGGTAATAGAATGTGGAGTATTAATACTAATAAAATTTAAATTATGGTTTTTATGAGAATACACTTGTTGGAAAATAGTTTATAGGACATTCCATTTTGAGAAAAACATGCCTTTAGTTAACAAGATTGACACACAACAAATATATCATTTCTAATAAATGGTGTAATTTTTGAATTTTATGAAATCATTACTAAAAAGAATAAAAGGATAATATTTATCCAAACACATATATTATAAATTACATTACATGATAATATTTTATTAAAAATTGATTGGAATAAAAATAGTTCCAGGATATGATATATGTTAAACTTTTTCTCATGTGTAGGAGATGATTGAATAATTGTGTCACCATGTTTAGTGAATCGATAGTTCTCTAATTATCAGGTAACATTTGTTCATGAAAATAGAATATATGTTCAGTCCTAGTATTAGATATCTAGGTGTAACTATGTTTACAAAAAAATGGGAATCAAGAAACACATATTTATTATAATGGGTATTTTGTATTCATATTCTGGTCCTCTAAAATAAGTGATTACTATGCTAATACCTAAGATAAGTGATATAGGATTTATCATGTTTTTTTATTGTGTAATGCCAAAATAAATAACCCAACATGAATTAAAAAATTCCAAAAAACTAAAATTTAATTATTGGTAATGGATTATTTTAAACCCTCATACATTTATAGATAAGGAACCATATGTTGGAGACACTTACATAGATTGATATCCCCATTTATTAAATTAATCTATAGAAAAAACATGGCTCTCAGTAGTTTAATGGTCAGGTGGGATGGAATATATTTCATCCATTTTAACATCATGGTACAATGAAATTGATGTATTTTATATTAATTTAACACAATGAGTACCTCAATATTTAATGTTTTTATAGTTGAAACTAATTTTAAAATGATTTTTATTCATATTAATGTTTATTCCATAAACAGTTAATGTCTAAATATGTCATGATGAAGTATTTTTTTGATTGGGGATTAAATTAATTTCTATATATGAGATATATTATGTAAATTAACCTATTTATTACTTGATTATAGGAATAAACACGAATTTATTTCGTTAGATTGGGTGTCATCAATGATTTGGGTAATTTATAAGAGATTGTTGGGTATATTTTTATGTCTTCGTGGTAAGAACCCCATAAACCTACATGATTAATGGGGGTTCTATACCCACTTGGTATTGGTACTGTAGTAGAACTGTATAGGTTTTGTAGCAGCGGAGGTATTGTAGCAAGAATGGGTACTGTGTTGGTGGAAGGACACTGTAGCGGTGGTGGGGTAATGTAGCTTTGGCGAGTACTATAGTAGGCAGTTAATGTAGCAGTTCTATTCACATAATGGGACTTAGGGAAAATAATTTGGCCTATGAGCCATGTATTGGGCTACATGGCCATTTGGCCTTCGGGATATGTAATGGGTCTTGCTCTACCCAATTAAAAGAGTTCTTAGCTTTGATTGAATAATAAAATGAGGCTTCGACACTAACATTTAAATAAATAATCTCATAATAATGTACCACTCTAATTTACTATATTTTTAATAACATGAT
This sequence comes from Viscum album, assembly GCA_963277665.1. Classification (NCBI taxonomy): domain Eukaryota; kingdom Viridiplantae; phylum Streptophyta; class Magnoliopsida; order Santalales; family Viscaceae; genus Viscum; species Viscum album. The sequence continues at coordinate 1,225,310,872 of OY728156.1, read as the reverse complement.
ACTTGTGTCAGGTCCTTTACATTCATGTGTCAAGGAATATGATGAATTGTAGTTTATGTTCTCCTAATGAGGATTATCATTTATTCTATTTTTTTGTACAATGAGGACTATCATGTCTTATTGTTTATGGTCACAAAAAGGGAGCCATTTTTTATCATCATACAATTACGAGGATTAGTAATTTTTCTATTTTGTTTAATGTAATGAATCTTGGAATTGTGAACCCAATATGAATCTATGAAAATTAATTTTTTAGAATTCTTTCTTCAGTGGAAGGTATGATATATTTTAAAAAATTGAAATTGAAGAGTAATATCACTTGTAGAGGACCATATGAATAACAAACAGTTCACACCATAGTATCTCTATATTTTGGGACGTGTTCTAAGGTATCAGGGGAGTTCTCAGAGCCAACACAAATTCTACTAGGATGAATAAGAAGAGATGATTCTTCTTATTAAAACTTGAATGGATCTATTTTTATGTATCTAATTTATCTTAGTGTCTATAACATTTTCCCAATAAGTCAATCTATTCTATATAGAAGTATCTGATATCTCTATTTTTCTTACAGTTAATAATAAGTGGATATGTTATGCAATGTTATCATAACTTGAGTGATTGGAACTTCCTTTAAGCCATAAAAAAGTGAATATATTTTTAATTATGTATAAATTATTGTTATTTTTATAATAAACCCAAAATAAATGTATGTGTTTCACTAGATAAGACATATGTTTATTATTTAATAACATTTTAAGGATAATATATAGTGATTTTTGGAAGTAATCTAGTATTAAATTTACCATTTAAATATTGTAGGATGAATGATTGGATTGAATATAGTACTCTGAAGACACCCTCTTCAATTTTGATTTATGTAAAAAAAAATCTTGTAAGTATTTTATAATGGACACAAAATATTTTAATTACATTTGTCTTCGTGAAATTGATTACAAATTTTATTTCGAATTATTTTTGGGAATGATTTTTTTATATTTTGAGGAAAAATCATTGGTTTTATTAATGATCTTTAATATCTCGGTTATGGTAAGAGGGTATGAACTCATGACCTATACCTTGAAAATGGAAAACATAATAGAGTATTTGGATATGTAAAACATTGCTTGTGATAATGGGAGAAGTTATAATATATCTAGATGGAATTGAATCTCTTCTTGAATTCCATATAGCCTTATATGTTTAACTAAAATAACTATCCTAGTATCTTTTTTTTAGGGGAGTTATTGATTCCTAAATATGGGAACGAAATGAAATATGGTGAACTTGCTATATAAAAATGATGGTCTCTCATTGTTTTGTGTAGTTTAAGAGGACCATGTTAAATCATTATTTATATAAGATCATTCTGGAATTCATTTCTTATTAAATGAAAAATTTTCACCCCAATAACATAAATTTGTTTCATGGAATTATCCAATTCGATGATCATACCTTGGAGGTGATTTATTACGGGGGAAAACTATCCAATAATTGTATCAATTGGTAAGTTTAATGACTCACCATTATCAAAGGTATAATTAATTTCATTAATTTCATCCATATCACTACTCATAAATTTTGATACCACCCTGTCAAGTGTATTGAGATTGACAATATCATCCTAGACTGGATCTTCCACAATTAAAGATGCATTGAAAATTGAGTCTTTATAGGAATTCTATGAATGAATTACATAATAACTATTATAAATGAGGGGAATTAAATCATTAATAGACACAAATGATCATATATGGGAAATAAATATTTCCCGTAGATTTAATAGTCATCCAAAAATTTCTTTATCAAACACTCTAAATCACTATTGATAATTAATATACTACTACTATTGGAAGGGTCCATTCGAATCCATTAATGAGGTCATTGTATTTTGGATCATTGTATGAACTCCCAATATATAAGATTAAGGAATATGGAAGAATCACTTTTTATAAATATATTAATACAATCCAAAAGTTTATAATGTTTATATAATAACTGTATAAACTCTAATAAATTGATCATCTAAGGGGTAATCAAAGTACAACATCCATGATTTGTATTTTTTATCAATGGAAATAAAACATTTTTTATGGATAAATTTATCCATATCTAAATTTTCTTGGATATGGTGTGTTAGGAAGAAATATTTTTACTCTCTCAATTTTATTTCCTTCTGAGACAAAAATTCGTGATTAAAATATTAATGAATGACTACTCATTAATCTACACACGCGATAAACATTGAATGAATAGAGATTTATTTTATCAAATGAATATGAGACAAGAAGTGGAGAACATGGTTCAACATGTAGTGTCTTGGATTCAATAATATGAAAAACAATTCAAGGAATCTATTTTATTTATCAGATCAATGAGTCTTAACATTAAGTAATGTCATTCCAAGATAATAGGGAAGGTTCATCTTACCTAACACTTATGCTCTGCATGGAGTCAAGTAAGAGTGAATTTTGAGGTACCCACATAAAATAATAATGGATTTCCTTAAACAGGAGGCATCAGGATTTATAGGTGTATAGTGCAATATTGTAGATTTTAAAATGATTATTATTAATATTTATTCTAGTTTTAGTTGACCCATTTTTTCATAATTTTTTTAAAGGATGACACAAGAAATTTAATATTAATATTAAACACTCTAATATAAGAAATATTATTCTACATTCACCTCAATTACATGAGTATTTTAGGATGAATCATATCAAATATACACTTGGATTAGGGATGAATTCATTTTCATGATGGGCTATAATGAAGCTAAGGAGTTTATCTAATGTTACCCAACAATATCATTTTAGGGGATTCTTCTATAATATATGCCATAATATTTTATTAAAATATTTCTACAAATTAGAAATATGATCATAATTTTTATAGATATTTAAGCACCACATAATCCTTGTATTACACCAAAAATTATCTCAAAAAGGGTTTGATGAAATGGTGGATCAAGAATGTTTTTGAAAAAAAAATGTTCATCAATAGAATCCATCCAATGGATTGAAGGCCATCAATTTGTTTTATTATTGATAAAGCCCCCTTTTAAGGGAAGAAGGGGGAACCCAAAGGACTTAATAAAAAAAGAAAAACCACACATGAAAGAAAAAAGCGTGTAAAACTAGATTCAAAACTAGAGCATCCCCTCAAAAAGATGAAGCACTCCAATGTTTCAAGGCTATTTGGAAAGCAAGTGTCCTGTGTCAGAGCACATGCCCGATTTGATGGCTAACGACATACCTTCTCAAACAACCGAGTCCAAAAAGCACTGCAAAGATGAACCACCAGCTCTGAATCCTCATATAGGGCATGTTACAAGAGATCGAGTCTAGCTACACTAACTTCCCACCTCCAGGATCGAAACAAACAAACAAAACAACTCCATCGAACATATCAAAATTCTTGACAATTCAAAAGCTAGAGAGCCAAATAACCAACAATAGTAAGAAAGAAACAAATGGTTAGATCATTGATGAACTCTTCCGCATTAATCACTGATGGACTTGAAACATGAAGAACCACATCGCGACCACAAGGCACCCTTCGAACACATCTACAGTAACCCAAAAAAGGAGGACAAACCAAAGAGAAAGAAGTCAAATCTTCATTACCCAGGACTAGATGATCCAATAACATGTCGATGGAGCATCGCCATTGTAACGGCCCAAGATTTTATGAAAAATATTTTTTTTAATTTCACTAATGTCTTGTATTGTACGCTACACCAAAAGGAGCTTGCACAACATGCATCCTTGACTTGCCTTTCATTACACGCAATCATGACCTTCCTCGATAGCGTGTGTAGTACGCAATAACGAGTTTCACTAAACAACAATATGCTATTAAAATATTATTAAAACTAGCCGTTATGAATAGTAATAACCACTTTTTGAATTTTGTAAATTTTATTTTTCAAAATGAAATTCATTTTTGGATTCGGAATATCAAAATTAGCCTATGGTGAAATTTTGGTATTTTTCTGAAAACATTGAATTTTTGATGAATAGTGAAACCACTAAGTGGTAGTTAAAAAACTGAATTTTTCATAAAACTTAATTTTACCGCTTCTGTGAGTGGAATTTCGAAAATCCGAGAGACACGGTTAATATCAAGGACTAAAATTTGGTTCAATGAGATGAAAATAATTTTTTGGTGAATAGTAACTTTTTACTTTTTTACCACGGTAAAAAGTAAATAGGGTAATTAAGGGATGAAATGATATTATTATTACCGTAACACATGTCCTAATTCTATTGGACATGTGTAATTAGACCAAAAACAAACATAGGAATAAAATATGACCATTTAGGCCCACTTGGATTAGATTAGGACATTTATTATTAATTTATTTAAAGAAGGGTTAAAAGAGGTAAAATCAATGTTTATTTACTAAAACATTTTTAATATGGGGTTATACATAAGATAAATTCGACTATAAATATTCATTAGAAAGATAATACGATTTCATACATAATGGTATTTTATTTTTAATTTCTAGACATTAAATAATTTAATTTATTTATGACACAACGATGATGCAGTAATTATCTTATTAATGAAATATTGACATAATTGATGTTATAAATACCCAAATAAATATAATATGAGACTTTTTATGAATTAAACTAATTTTATAGGTAAATATGACATGTTATTATTGATTTAATTAACTTTTTTCGAACTTATAATTCTGTTATGAGTTTCACAAAAATCAATTACTAAATAGTGTCAAAATTGACATAAAATAGTTTTTAAAACAAATATTATATTATTAATTATTATTTTCTTCCTAAAAATCTATGGTTTGGCCGAATGACTTAGATAAGTTTATATATATTAATAATAAACAACTTGGGGTTCTTTTGGCTTCTTATAGTAAGCTTGTTAACCTTATAGTGTAAGAACACAAGAAGACACGGTAAAAGTACAATTATTTACCTTAATGTTAAATCTAAATGATAAGGTTAAAATAGGCACCTAAACATGTCTAAATTCTATTGGATGAGAGGATTTCGACCCCTCCTCACCTTATCTTAGCAATATATCAATTTGGAGCTATTTAAAATCGAACTTGACTTTATAATAAAATAATATTTTTAGTTATTCCAAAGGTACCCCTCTCCTCCCTTATAAAAGGGCACCTCCTCCCTCTCCTCCTCACACCAATTTGAGCATTCATGCTCGGCCAAACCCTGCCAAAATCTCTTCTACACTACCCTAGTATCATCCTAGAGGTCCTGGTGTTTTTCAAAGACAATCCATAGTTCTTTAAGTGGAGGTTAAGTGAAGGCGCGTCAAAAAGAGGTAATATCCATTACCGATCATTTTCAATTTCATTCTTCTTCAACTTCTTCTTCTTTAGTTGTTTCATGATAAAGTAATAACATCAGTATTTCTTATATACTGATATGTTATTATAAATATAAAACTACTCTAATTAACCTTCAATCCATCCTACAGAAAAAGGAAATCACCGCACGTGCGTACGTACGGAATACCGTCTCCACGCAGTGGTGTAATCTATTTTCTGCCACCACCTTAATTGGATGGGTATAATGGTGTAATGAGTAACTATATATGATTATTATAAAGTGATATTGATACTGAAATATTATACATACACTTCAACATAAGTTCACGATCATGAGAACGATATCATCGCCCGTGCGTACGTACGGACTACCGTTTCCACGACGCGATGAGATTCATTCTCCATGTTAACCATTTAAGAATGATTATAAAGTATATATAAGCAATAATAATGAAATATATGACATTATAAAGCTACTTGATTTATGTATATATGTATGTCATCTACTTACTTCCATTCAAGACAATAAGGAAAGGAAAACAATGTTCATGCGTACGTACGGACTACCATCTCCATGAACGGTGTGTTTCATTTCATTTATCTATCTATTATATATATATACTGAATATATATGATATATAAATCATGTTTTATATTTTGGAAGTAAGTAAATCATGATATAAGTAATAATAATGTCAAGAACAACAAGTCTAAACACCTACGATAAATGAAACGATTTTACCCAAAACGCTCTTTAACATGGAATTTACAAAAGAACGGGTAAAATAAAGTCATAAGTGAACCATATATGATATCATAACAATTAGTATGATTCTGGAATAAGTCAATGACTTTATTTAAATCATTATACAGGAGGTTCGGACACTTACGAAGCAAATCGGACCTAAGGTAAGGTTATACCGGTTCAGTGAAACAGGACTGAAATGAGGGTGACTCAGTTCAGAAAGGGACTTTGTCAACTAAGATAGTCTTGGCAATGAGTCTTGATTAATAAGAAATGATTCTCTATGATTATGTGTGAATTACACAAAGTTTCATGTTTTATGTTATTATTATTTTGATTACATTTCACTGCCATGATTTACCCCATGTTATGAAATCATGATCTCTTTTGCAGGTTATGATTTCCAAAAGTTATGTGCTTATGTATATGATGTGGTTGATATTTCTTTTGTTTACCCTTACTGAGCATTTGAGATCACCCTTTTATGTTTTATTTTCCCCAGGATATAAAGAAAGGTTTTAGGTATAAAAAAAAGAAGATCTTTATGGGAGATTTTGAAGATCTTTCACCACGATTAGAAGATTATATTCCGAGTTTCCAAAGACACTAAACTATTACGGTCCTTGTGTGTGTGTTTTTGTTATGTACTAAGTATTCCGAAAATGAAATGTAATGTCAATGTACGTCAAGCTTCGGTTCTTTATAGTTGGTATCAGAGGAAAAGTTTAGTCAACCATTGGAAACTAGGATGCGAAAATGTTAGTGAGATCCCTAGAGATATTTCTAAGTTATGTCTAGGGATGTGCCTAAGGATAAGTATACGTATAGGATATAGTCCTAGAACTATGGTAACGAAATTAGATTAAACCAAAGATGTTAGATATTGAAGTTACTCCCCCTTTATTATGATTTTTGCCTCTCACACTATTCTTTTTGGGTTTTAGAAAATGGCGGGAAACAAGATGATTCACGATAATGGAGGATATGATGGACAATGTAATGATATTTTTCATGAGAAAAAAAATGAAATTGGATTTGGAAGTCCAAACATCATTATTATGCTGAATCAGCAATCTCATAATATGATCAATAAAGTAAAATTTGGTAAGATTCCTGACTCTGCTAATAAGAGAAAGATGGAGTTTCATGATGATCATAGAGGAAAAAAAGTTCAATTTCCCCTATGTAAATCATGTGGGAAGAGGCATCAAGGAGAATGTTTCAAAGGAACTGGAAGATGCTTTGGGTGTGGAAAAGAAGGACACAAAGCCAGTAAGTGCAAAGGAAAAGGTTTAGTTAACACCAGGGATGAGGATAATGGTATTGCTATGACATCAACAATGGTTAAATGTTTTAAATGTGGAATGTACGGGCATTATGCAAACCAATGCCCTAAGGGAAAGTCTCATGAAGAGAATCAGTATGGTCGTATGGGTAGTATTTATGTGGATGGTGATGAAGAGACTACAAATGATATGTGAGATGAAAGAATTGTTGAAGCTCGGTCAATGGTTTAAGAATGTAGTGGAATGATTACATGTTTATCATGTGTAATGTTGTATAAGTAATCTCATGCTACTATGGAATAAAGAGACATCTATGGATTGTTACACTGTTTTCGTTCCTTGAGTTTTGAAAGTGTATGATTAATGTTACCAGTATCCATGAAAGGTTATTCAGATATTTTTGGAATGTAGATGATATGCACATAATGAAGGGATAAGGAGAAAATTAAATGTTTGATAGTATTCATGAGCTCATGACTGATATAAGGAGAAGGTTATATCATGGTTTGAGTATATAGAATTTTTAGATTTTGGTATGTGGAAAGTGTTAACTTTTAACTGCATTCATGTTTTCACTAAGGTTCAATGGGTATTCATTCTTCAAGAGAATACATGATTAAGGTATTCAAATTTGACCAACAAGATATATATTATGATATATGGGGATCAACAATGGTATTAAATCTCTGGTAATCGTTTTCACTATATTATGAGAGTGGACTGAAGTATTATGGATAAGCCTAAATATTGTAATGGATTATGTTGGACATAAGTTAGTATTGTTTAAGGATAAAAGTTTTTTTAGATATTATTGATGGTATGTTATAGTAATATAGTTTTATAAAAAGGAAAATCTACAGGACGGGCGATAGCCCATCGCGTCGGACAAGGCTGTGGAAATCGAACCCACAACCGAAGTGCGACTGGCCTTTATCGCCTACTACTAGCCTACAAACAGTATCTGTTTAGTAGAAACTAGTTTTATTATATTAAGAAGTATGATATATGAAGTATAGGTCCATTTTAGGAACCATATATGATTAATCTCACTATAGAATGACTTATGTATATTTAATACCTTTTGCTAACTTTTTGTTTGAGACAGATGGAATGACCCGTCATTCTGTCACATGATCTGCTATCACTTCACAAATAACAAATTCAACATCATTTATTTAAGATATGATGTATAAATTTTTCAAGGCACGAACAACAGTGAGATTGTACCAAAATAAAGTAAGTATTTATTCTAATTCAAATTCTTCAACTTTAGGGAAACGATCTTGAAAACCAAAAATGTTGTCCTAGTGCTCTTATATCTAATTAATCAGATGGTACCTTAGATCGTCAAAAATTTATGGATTTGTGGTCTTTGGATTTTCCATAGCCATGTTCTCTACCACTCTCCATCAGAACATGATGGTTAGATTTTTCTTCCATATCCATATTTTCACCTATGTTGAAACCCAGTGATTAGTTTATTTGGGTAACCGTTACGTTTCATACTTTCGTTTTTAAAGATTGGTTTTGGTATTACTTTTTACGATGTGGGATTCTATTAATGAAACTTTCTAATAGTAAACCATTTATAACCCCGATGAATTTCGAGGGTGAAATTCATTTTAAGGGGTGTAGAATGTAACAGCCCAAGATTTTATGAAAAATATTCTTTTTAATTTCACTAATGTCTTTTGTTGTACGCTACACCAAAAGGATCTTGCACAACATGCATCCTTGACTTGCCTTGCATTATATTCAATCACAACCTTCCTCGATAGCGTGTGTAGTGCGCAATAATGAGTTTCACTAAACAACAATATGCTATTAAAATATTATTAAAACTAGCCGTTATGAATAGTAATAACCACTTTTTGAAATTTTGTAAATTTTATTTTTCAAAATGGAATTCATTTTTGGATTTGGAATATCGAAATTAGCCTAGGGTGATATTTTGGTATTTTTCTGAAATCTTTCAATTTTTGATGAATAGTGAAACCACTAAGTGGTAGTTAAAAAACTGATTTTTTCATAAAACTTAATTTTACCGCTTTTGTGAGTGGAATTTCGAAACTCCAAGAGAAACGGTTAATATCAAGGACTAAAATGTGGTTCAATGAGATGAAAATAATTTTTTGGTGAATAGTAACTTTTTACTTTTTTTACCACGGTAAAAAGTAAATATGGTAATTAAGGGTAGAAATGATATTTTTATTACCCTAACACATGACCTAATTCTATTGGACAAGTGTAATTAGACCAAAAACAAACATAGGACTAAAATATGACCATTTAGGCCCACTTCGATTAGATTAGGACATTTATTATTAATTTATTTAAAGAAGGGTTAAAAGAGGTAAAATCAATGTTTATTTACTAAAACATTTTTAATATGGGGTTATACATAAGATAAATTCGTCTATAAATATTAATTAGAAAGATAAAACGATTTCCTACATAATGGTATTTTATTTGTAATTTTTAGACATTAAATAATTCAATTTATTTATGACACAACGATGATGTCGTAATTATCTTATTAATGAAATATTGACATAATTGATGTTATAAATACCCAAATAAATATAATTTGAGACTTTTTATGAATTAAACTAATTTTATAGGTTAATATGAAATGTTAGTATTGATTTAATTAACTTTGTTATAACTTATCATTCTGTTATGATTTTCACAAAAATCAATTACTAAATAGTGTCAAAATTGACATAAAATTGTTTTTAAAACAAATATTACATTATTAATTGATATTTTATTCCTAAAAATCAATGGTTAGGACAAATGACTTAGATAAGGTTATATATATTAATAATAAACAACTTGGGTTTCTTTTTGCTTCTTATAATAAGTTTATTAACCTTATAGTGTAAGAACACAAGAAGACACGGTAAAAGTACAATTATTTAACTTAATGTTAAATCTAAATGATAAGGTTAAAATAGGAACCTAAACTTGTCTAAATTCTATTGGATGAGAGTATTTAGACCCATCCCCACCTTAGCTTCTAAATATATCAATTTGGAGCTATTTAAAACCGAACTTTACTCTATAATAAAATAATTGTTTTAGTTATTCCAAAGGTACCCCTCTCCTCCCTTATAAAAGGGCACCTCCTCCCTCTCTTCCTAACACCAATTTGAGCATTCACGCTCGGCCAAACCCTGCCAAAATCTCTTCTCCACTTCCCTAGTATCATCCTATAGGTCCTGGTCTTCTTCAAAGACCATACTTAGTTCTTTAAGTGGAGGTTAAGTGAAGGCGCGTCAAAAAGAGGTAATATCCATTACCGAACTTTTTCAATTTCTTTCTTCTTCAACTTCTTATTCTGTAGTTGTTTCATGATAAAGTAATAACATAAGTATTTCTTATATAATGATATTTTATTATAAATATGAAACAACTCAAATTAACCTTCTATCCATCCTACGGAAAAAGGAAATCATCGCGCGTGCGTACGTACGGAATACCGTCTCCACGCCGTGGTGTAATCTATTTTCTCCCACCACCTTAATTGGATGGGTATAATGGTGTAATGAGTAACTATATATGATTATTATAAAGTGATATTTATACTGAAATATTATACATACACTTCAACACAAGTTCACAATCATGAGAACGATATAATCGCTCGTGCGTACGTACGGACTACCGTCTCCACGACGCGATGAGATTCATTCTCCATGTTAACCATTTAAGAATGATTATAAAGTATATATAAGAAATAATAATGAAATATATGACATTATAAAGCTAATGGATTTATGTATATATGTATGTCATCTACTTACTTCCATTCAAGACAATAAGGGAAGGAAAACAACGTTCATGCGTACGTACGGACTACCGTCTCCATGAACGGTGTGTTTCATTTCATTTATCTATCTATTATATACATATATACTGAATATATATGATATATAAATCATGTTTTATATTCTGGAAGTAAGTAAATCATGATATAAGTAATAATAATGTCAATAACAACAAGTCCAAACACCTACGATAAATGAAACGATTTTACCCAAAACGCTCTTTAACATGGAATTTACAAAAGAACGTGTAAAATAAAGTCATAAGTGAACCATATATGACATCATAACAATTAGTATGATTCTGTAATAAGTCAATGACATTATTTAAATCATTATACAGGATGTTCGGTCACTTACGAAGCAAATCGGACCTAAGGTAAGGGAAATATCACAATCTCATTTTTATCCGAGATTGTTTATACTTTGAAATTTACTGGGGTGTATTTTATCATCCACATCCATGTTTCCTCAATATGTAATGTTATTTCCATCCACCTACAATTGTTTAAATCCATTTTTACCCTTTGGTGAGTTTTTAGTAAAAGATATGAAATGAATCTTTTGTCGTTTTTCATACGAGGTACTTTTTGACTTTTCCGACGAAAGTACGAAGAATGTTTTTTTAACTTATACGGCATGAATGGATTTTTAAAACATTATTTTCAAGAAGCTTCCTTTACATGTTTTCAAGTTTATTTTTAATCAAATTATTTTATTTTAGAATTGTATGACATGTTAAAAAAGGAAAAGTGTTTTTGAAGTAGAAAGGATATTTTCCTCAAGAATGGAGTTCAAGTGTATTATCAAAATTATTTTCCATCAAAGATAATATTGGGTTCTGTTTCTATCCCTATTATTAAATGGATTTGATTATGTTGTGATGGAAATATTTTTATGAATTCCTTTATCTTATATGAATTTTTTTATGATGTCATGTTGTTTATGAATCCCATTTTTACTACATGGGTTATGCAATGATGTATGATTTATGATTTTGTGGCACACATAAGAATGGTATCATTATGAGATGGGTGGGACCTATATCTCCCTCCAATGCATTGGGAAAAGATTTTATATCTCATGAGATAGACATGGCTGGAATGGTAGGTTATACTGGTTCAGTGAAACAATACTGAAATGAGGGTGACTCTGTTCAGAAAGTGACTTTGTCCACTAAGATATTCTTGGCAATGAGTCTTGACTAATAAGAAATGATTCTCTATGATTATGTGTGAATGCCACAAAGTTTCATGTTTTAAGTTATAATTATTGTGATTACATTTCACTGCCATGATTTACCCCATGTTATGAAATTATGATCTCTTTTGCAGGTTATGATTTCCAAAAGCTATGTGCTTATGTATATGATGTGGTTGATATTTCTTTTGTTTACCCTTACTGAGCATTTGAGCTCACCCTTTTATGTTTTATTTTCCCCAGGATATAATGAAAGGTTTTGGGTATAAAAAAAAGAAGATCTTTATGGGAGATTTTGAAGATCATTCACCATGATTAGAAGATTATATTCCGAGTTTCCAAAGACACTAAACTATTACGGTCCTTGTGTGTGTGTTTTTGTTATGTACTATGTATTCCGCAAATGTAATGTAATGTCAATGTATGTCAAGCTTCGGGTCGTTATAGCCATTGAGGGGTTCTGAGCAAGAATGAGTTGGAAACACTGCTCTGGGAGGAATTGGATCAGAACGAAGCCTCAGATGAACCCACTCCCACTTCCAAATAAGTCAAACTGTAGGAGGTAGATGGAACCAGCGGGGGACAAGGACTCCTCCGGCAACAACACCACCGTAAGAACACCAAAAATGCATCAAAATCAAATAAAATCAGACATACTGAAACCAAACCTCCCTCCCCCGAGCCACATCAGAGCATGAATCAAGCCACATCAGACCTCACCTGATGCTGGAAGCACCCAAGATCAGATCTTGAGTCCGGACGCCCTTGCCATGCCACAACTGCGCGTGCTGACACCCTCGCCGGAATGCGATTCCGCACAGATTCCAAGCCGAGAACAAACCACTGAAAGCAGACGCCTAGACCACCTGAGCCCACCGATTTATGCCAGCGCCAAGCCGAGACAGACCATGGGATCCATCACCGAGTCGCGCCATCAGCAAGCTGAGAGAGCCGGAGAATCCCAAGCCACACTGGAAATATGCCGAAGCCGACTCTGATACACCACCTGAGAGAAATGAACCAGAAAACTCTGCCACCGAGCCACCCCACATCCCAGAAGAAGATCCAGTCAAGGCTGATGCTGAACCGCTGAGCCATGCCTGGGGAAGGGAGGAGGCTACTCCTGTGAAGAAACCCTCGGCGCGCCGAAGAAAAGAGAGTTACGCCGCCCAGAGGCTACCAATTTAGTGACCATTCATTTCATCAATAGAATGAAAATCACATGAAAATAGTATATCACGTGGGGTAACATGATGTAGTTTCCTCCTTATCATTAAGGTAAATTAATATAAAGTTATAGCTTTAATACCCATATGTATATTAAAAGAATTAGAATACATTAGTTTAGACACTCAATAGGCCATTGATCAAGTCTAGGAATTCATATTTTGGTTATAAATGGTTGAAATCCATGATATCAACAATTAACCTTATATTATCGATCTTTTACTTGAAGATAACAATTTTTTAATAACACATTAGGTATTAACCTTTCCAAATTATGTTTAATTGGATTCCTTTATCAACATTACGTTTCACATTGGTAGTATGGGTCTGAAGCATTCTTCATACTATTAGTTTATTTTGAAAATGGAAATCTAATATACTCGAACATTTATGATATTATTAGGGATCCAAACCAATTATTTCTATGTATTTTTTCTTGAAAATGAATGCCATTTTTTTAAAGAAATATATTTATGTATTATATCACTCTAAATTCATGGAGACATTAATCAAAATAATTCATTGATCTTCCTCAATAACTACATTCACTTATCTTAGTATGATAATGTTATCTATTTGGATTCTATAAATTTCATAAGATAATCATTGATTTTTTCTTCCTCATCATCATATTTTTGGGGGTAAAAATAGGTATTTTGATACCAAGGGATGGTATCTCTCATTGGTCACATCCTTACTCTAAATGATGTGTTTATTACAAAAATCTAACTAAGTCATACTGATGGAAAAAATTTCAAAAACCCATTACCTTACTTAAGGATTCAAATATAGTCAATACAAAGTAATTTTATATTCTATTTAAATAATAAAACGACCTACATGGATATAATAGTTCTCAGGGAATGATTGATCTACATGGACTGTACAAAGGTCACTTCCCATATTAGTTGGGATTCATATTGTAATTATCACCTTGGAATTTATATGAAAGGAATGTTATTTAATTATTTTAATTACTAGATAATTTTCAACATGAAACCAAATGACTCACCAAATCTATAGTTTTTCCCTTAATTTAGATGATTAATCATTTGAATACCTAACTAAGTATAATTCATGGATTCAAGGGGTTGATTTACAGGGCATTATAAGTACCAATTTGTATTGTTTTATTTTCCATAAAAAACTACCCTTCCATTTTATAGACCCATGAAAATATACATTTTAAATTAGGTGACATAAAAAGGGATATATCAGAATAAAATGCCTCAAATATCCCATGATATATAATTTTATGCATTGGTATAATTACACGAGAAATATTTCTTGTATATTGATCCAAAAACTTCTAAAAATGGTTAAATCAATGTATTTGTGGATCAGAATGAATTCAAATTTAGAAATGTAAACTATTATAATAACCCAAAATTATAAAAGAATAAAATTATATTCGGTGGAATAAAGGACACACAACATGAAGTTTCTATTTCTATTCCTGAAATAATCATTTTATTGAGTTTCACACAACCCTAATTGTTTTATGTTTGATAGTGTATTCAATGCAAAACACTAAACATATAATACCCATGGTACATATTACAATTTAGAACATTCTATTGGAATGGAGAGTATGAATAAAATTAACTGAATTTTGAAAATATGGGTTCCACATCTATATATACTGGTTTCATTTTGGGATAATTAAATAAAAATGAAAACCAACTCCTTCTAAATATAAAATGAAATATTTTCCTTAAACATTATTTTACATCACACCTATATGTTTTATTCCAATTAATAAAAAAATCACACATTTTTTTTAATTATTAATTAAATTTATATATATTATATAATAAATATAATTTAATCATTATCACTTTGTGTTTTCTAGACATGATAATTCCAATTTTAATATTAAAATTACAAATTTTGTAAGAAATTATTTTTGGAACCTTTCTGTAGTGAAGTAATTTTAAATATAATTTATAACAATTTTATGAAATTTATTCTTCATATTAAACATCATTTTCTAATTTGAATATCAGAATTTACATTGTTTTAATGTTTATGGTTTTTTAGAAAATATTTTTCTATGTGATTTTTAAAGAATACCACTTTTTATTAATGTTCATTTATTTTCAATAAATTTAAGAATTTCAAATTCCTGTTTTTTTAATATTTTTTCCCATAACATAATAAATATATAATCTACTTAATTTCTTTTAATAAAATCCATCTTGGGTTTTATTATAATGTTATTTTGGTTTACTAAATTGTTTTCTATAAACTATTTAAAATTTCATAATGTTTGTCCTTTTTAATTAATTAATATAATCAAAAATTTATAACCTTTTAAATGAAATTTATATAATATATATCATTAAATAATTTTTTAATACTACTATTATTACTAGTTTTATAGTTAATATTGAATCATATTTTTCTAAAGAAAATACATTTTTAAAAAACTCGAGGTCCCACTACTGCTACCTGATTAATATTATATAAAAAATATTAATCATAGGTGAATTGAATTTGGAAAAATAGATTAATATTTTTAATGAGAATAATTTATAACTTCTAATACATATATCATAATTTTTTTTTCATATTTATTGGTGTAAAAATAATAATTAATTACAACGATTAGTGACAAAACGAGTATACATAGTTGTTAAGTTGTAAACAAAAGAGGCCAAATGATTATGAAACATGTGAGGACCCCATTTTTTTAAAATAATCAGAATTTACACCTTCAATTATATAGTTGTCATAATTATTGGATCAAATTTACTTATAAAAAATGTGGGTGTACCTCCCTTTTTCAAAACATTACAAGATTGCTACTCACCTCCTATATAATAGGCATCTAACTCTCCTCTTATATTCGCAGCTATGAAGACAATTTTATCTTCCAATAACTAGAAAATTGACATATAAAATTTCCTCCAATAATCCTTGATGACTTAATTTTGGAGAAAATATCACAAGTCATTCTTTTGTAGATAACCAACATGATTTTCTTAAAGAAGAAGTGTCATTCATCAACTAGAGTTTACATATTCATTCCTCATACACCCCCTTACATTATTATTATACCATGATTATATAAAAACATTAGTATCATAAATATAAATATATATTTTAATGTTAATCGTATGACCTTCAATTACACACAATTCCATTGAACGGGTTATGAAGTGGTCATTTATTTGTACATCAGACTAAGACCTCACAAAAAATGCCATTAGTTTTTCCTTTATCACCACTCAGGGTTGGGAATAATGATTAACATAATATTTATATGTTATATAAATTATATTTATAATTTTAAAATTCATGTTGAGGTATTATATCATATACACCCTTTTTAATTTTCATATTGTAGAGTATATGACAATCTCACTCTTTGTGTACGCCATACTAGCACCTCACTAAGCGATGTGAAGTGTTTTACCTAAGGTGTTACATTGATGGTAATAAGGTTAAATATAGTGAATAAATATGATAAAATTAAATAATTAGCCTTTAAATGTCATAATTATTTTTATATAGATATATTATATCATTTTATTCTAACCATTCCACACACATAAAAAGGAATAATGTCATTTTTTGACATGTGGACTATCGCCTCATCAAAGTGATGTGGTTTTTATTTTTTATAAAGCACATACAAATAATGATATAAATAATTATATATAATTAAATAATATGATATTAATGTTATAGTTATCATTCTTTAAAGATAAAAGTTACTTAACTACTTTCTATAATGATCATTGGAAAATTGAAACGTATCGAATGTGTATGTATAGTGTATCATCTCTAAGGTCATAACATTAGTGAATTAATAATAACCATATCTCATAATGGGTTTTGAAATTAAAATTTATCTATAATTATGATAAATATATATTTATTATTATTCTGAGATGTATAAATAATGTCATTTTTTACCCTAGTGAATCTCCCAAAGTCACTTTTGACAGATAATACGAATAAGGTCAAAACATCAAACATAATCGTAATTGATTATATATATATATAATCATCATATAAGTGAAATAATCATAATAATAAACTTGTATAACTTTCTGATGAAAATAAATAATTGACATATGTTTATTATTTAGGATGATAAATATCAGTCAAGACGAATCGGACTCAAGGTAAGAGATTCCCTCATCTCACATTTAATTTTGGGAGATATGTTCCATATTGAAAACATGTTTCTATTATGGTGTATATGATGCCTATTAATTTGTTTTCTGATACCTATACTTATATTTATGGGGGTTTAAATATCCATTTTAGGATATATCTATCATGTGGTTTATGGTTTATAGGTTACAAAAGTAGTAATGGAATTTTTTCAACAGTTTTACTTTTGTGTAATTTTGTTATGTTATACATCTATATTATTTTATGGGGTGTATATACATCTCATTTTACATGATATTTAATTAATCTCATTATTCTCAATATATTAATAATTTAAATTAATTTTATTCCTTCATTGGGTTACGATTTATGGTTACTAAAGTTTTACAAGTCTTTTGATACAATATCATCGTTTATTAGTAATGTGTATGATTAAGCCTCCATTGTTGACGTCTTATAATTCAATTTAATTATATTATCTTATATTTTATCATTACATTTCAATGTAATAATTAAATTTTCACAATATTTTGTACTTATAATAATTTATTTTTTTAGAAAACATGACATCATTTCTCACTTCATTCTGAAATCTATTTTCCGAAAAAATGGTTTTAAAAATGTTATTATAATTATTAAAATGTTTTCTTAAATAAATAATTACCCAATTTTTCCTAGAAAGGTTTTCAATATATTTTTTCATCTCTTCAAGATCATGGATCTTTTATAACCCTTTACTGTAAAAATGAATGTTAACTATGTCATGTATTGAATTACCCACCAACATGACCATAATTTCATTTATGATTCCGTTTAATGATTACAAGGTTACTTTTAAATAAAATTATTTCTTAATATTCTGAAATTTTTTATTTTTTAAAAATTATTTTCCAAAAAAGGAATCTCAATTTTTTTTTAATACATGATTTTCAAAATTAAAATTAGGTTTTCCTCGAGAATGTTTTTATGATATTTAATGGTATTTCTATTCATCGATGTTAACAACCATTTTTTTTACTTATCCTCCATTGAATAATTTTTCTATTGATACCATAATTATGAATTCTCAATATGGGATATGTTTTTTTCCAATATATGGTTTAGAACACACTTCTTTTTCATGAGGTAATCATGTATAAAAAATATTGTTATGGAGCCCATTTAATTTCCATTGGGTAATAATGTTCTAAAATGAAAAATGTTTGTTTAATTAAATATAAAAAAATGAACTATCAATATTCCACAATCATTATATTTTTCTAGGACATTATAAATTATGGTTATGACAATATTTAATCAGGTGATCCTGTTATTTCCTATATGGTGTGTCTAGAAAAATTGAACTCCAATTCAATGGGTAATGATTATATTCTCTATGAAATTATACTTTAATTCTTCCATGTGGTTATTCCTATTATAAGGGTTATATAAGGGTTATTTAACGATTCAATTATATGATGTTCTAAGCTTCCATTATGTTTTATATATTATTTATTTGAGTTTATCATATTTATGTAATAAATATTGAAAACAAATGGATCTTTATTATTGATTCATATGATTATTTTTTTTGTTAATTCCATATTCCATGTTTTCATATTTGATGGTCTTGTAATTGTTGGGTATGAATATTCATATGTTATACTCATGCACATTAATTGTGTCATCATACCCTTATGATCTTCTTATGCTCATTGATGTCATTAAATAACTAATTCATATTTTTATCTTTACTAAGGATTTGGGATCACCCTTATTATGTTTACATTTCCCTATAATATAAGGAATTTTATTTAATGAATAATTTCTTGAAGGGATTTCATATGGATTATAATGATGACCTAATGTAACATACAAAAATATATTTGTAATATTGGATGATGTTCATATTTATGAACCATTTTTTATGAATCAAAGATCTTATGAGTATGTACTAATTAAAAAAATGAAAAACAGAAAAGGTTCTTGGGTATGTAAGGGATCCAATATTTCTTTTTTATGTTCCCATTTTTGAATAAAATCGGTTCACCTCCTCTAGTATCATAGATGAAAATTTAATTGTTCTAAATTTAACAGAATATATAGGAGTCCATCTTATGGGTTGTTATACATGGAATCTGACAAAAGATTAGATAATTTCTGAGATTAGGATTTTTTTCATTTGAGTTTATCTTAAGAGGTATTGAAATAGTCATATATCTCTAATATTATGTATGATCAAATGTTCAATGTATTAGACATCCCATTGCAGTTTTATACAATGAGATTTTAAGGTGATGACTGAATTTTTTTGGACAAGTTATATTGGGTTAGTGTATTTATATCTCTTAGTATCCACATGAATTTTAATTTACGGAGGAATTAATTTTTCATGTTTAAATAAAAAAGGGGAAATCTGATGGATTGGTGAAAACCCGTCATGTCCAAAACGTCTGTTAGTATTGAACCAATAACTGAATGTAGATAAGGGTCTAGATCCTACAATAATCATAAATGACTTCTTAGTTACTATGGTAATTTTATAGAAAAATAATATTATTATTTCAAAAATATATGGGGGTTTTTAGGAATAGTGAATTTTTTATCATGGAATAATATAAGCTAAAATCCATCTAATACAAGGGTTTTAAACAAAGTTATGAAATATTTATTTATTTTAAAGGATAGATGCTTTTTTAATGATTTTATTTAAAATTTGGGAATTACTATTTAATTTTAAATATTACTGTAACATATGATGTTTTATTCATTTTGTGAGTTATCTCCACTTACGATAACCATTTAATTTTTTTAAGGAATGTACGAATATCCTGTAATAACTTTAATTGTGATGTACTCTTTATGTTTTGAAATTATTGATTTATGCATTAATGATTCATCATAGATACACATAATTTGGATGAAGTAATGAGATTTTGGTGGAATTTGGTTAAAGGATGAAGTTATTCTAATCATGTATGTATATTTCCAAATTAAATTACCATAATTTATATTTTAATGGAATTAATTAACTCTAGGAAAAGGATCATGATACAAATATTTATCATAATACCTTCATATCTAATGAACTGATAAAATTTTTTATCATAAAAATATATGGGTTAGAGGCCCTTAACATTCCATTGATCATTCACTTATTTGTGATTAATGTCCTCAATCACACTCAATAACTATTTATGATTTTCTTCCATTAAACCCTAAATTCTGTTATTTGAAAACATAGTTATCTGTTATTACATGTGACATTTTTCCATTATTTTATCTATTATAAAGAATATTTTTTAAACCATTTTAATGATGTGGGTTCAGAACAAAGTCATTTTCCTTTGTCCATCATTTGATTACCAATATAATGTTTAAATTATAGGGGAAATATTTTATAATGGGGGGGGGTGATGTAACAGACGAAGATATTAAAATAAAAAACTATATTTTATAGCATAATGAATACCAATTACTGAGTTTATTTTAATATATAAAAAACATGTTATTTAACTACAATTACACTAAAACTCAAGATTTTTATGTTTGATTGATATTTCCACATGAAACACAAAAATTAAACGAACTATAATATATATTACCATTATAAAATTTAAATCAAAATGTTGTGAATGAATATGATTAACTGAATTATAAAAGAATGGTTCGTATATTTATACATACTGAAATATTTTTGGTCCAATTAATTAGAAATGAAAATAAAAACATCTGAAAAATGAAAGGAAATATTTTCCTAATTTTTTTAAGTGAACAAGTTTCTTATACAAGAATTTTAAAAATTTCCTATTTTGTATTATTTTATTGAAACATATTTATAATATATTTACTATAATTCATAAAATCCATCTTATGTTTTTCTAGATATGATATAACCATTTGTATCTCAAAACTATATATATATATATTTTAATTATAAATTTTCATCTTCTGTGAAAAAAATATTTTATAAACAAATTTCTAAAATTATATAAAATTTGTTTGAAAAAAACCATTTTTTGAATTGGAATATCAAAATTTTCATTTCATAAAATTTTGTTTTTACTAATGTAGAGTTTTTAGTGAATATTGAAAAATGTCACATTTTTTGTTAAAAGTCATTTCCTTTAAATAAATTATCTAATATAAAATTCACAATATGTTTTTAATATGTTGTAAATAATAATATGTAACATTATAATCCACCTAATTATTTTTAATCAATATTATATTGGTTTCTATTATATGTTTTGTTTCGGATTTAAAAATCATGTTTTATAAATTCTCTTTTAAAATCCATAATGCTTCTTATTCTTAATTAATTAAATTAATCTGTAATGAGGAATATTTTTATCAGATTTATATAATATATCAATATTATTTTTTTGACCAAAGTGACTAATTTATGCAATTAAAGCAAATTATTGTGATTATAGTAAAAAAGAAGTTTACTTAATTGTTAACCATTAATCATAAAGATCCAAATGACCTAGAATTTTTTCCAGAACCCATTGGATGATATTATTTTGACCTTATAACATAATATATCTATTTATGTTTATTTTTTACCCACATGACATTTAATAAATTTGATACAATTTACTCCTCAAAAAGTTACAATAGTGCCACTCACCTCCCTTATAAAAGGCCACAACCCATACTCCTCTCTTCGTAACTGTAATTACATTTGGATCATCCAATACATGACCACATAACTTATTCACATCCCTACACATGTCTTAGGATTCTTAATTTTTGAATTAATATAACCAAGGGTGGGCTTTGATACAAACGAAAATGAGTTACCTGAAGAAGTGCTAATGATAATCAACTAGCATTTTTATTTAATTTCATCCTTCACCCCATTAAATTAATATTATAATAATATTGTATAATAAAATATGTATCCAAAACATACTGATAAATTTTTATGTTAATGTTACCATTTTCACCCACTCATACTTCATAAAAGGGGTTACTAAATCATCATTCATGTGCATGGAGGACTACCACCTCATGAAAAGATGTCGTTCATTTTCAATTACCACCTCTCATTGATATGAAAAATTGTGGAAATACTATTTATATATTAAATTTTTTATATTTATAAAAAATACATATTATCTAATTATATCATATGCACCATTTTTACATTTTATACCATACTAGATACGATAATATTGCTCATGTGTATTGAAGACTACCGCCTTATGAAGCGATGTACAGTATTTGTTGCTAACATGGTACATGGATGGTAAAAAGAGTAACTATAATTAATATATATTACATATATGAAATAATATTTATATTCATGAAAAAATTATATTTAGGTATAGATAATAAAAAAATTTCTTTCTTTCCATTTCACACATTGAAAAACTGACAACGTCATTCATTGATGTGTCGACAATGACATTAATAAAGAGATGTGACTGTACCTTTTCATAAATTGATAAAAATAATGAATTATAAACATATTTAAAGACAAATATAATTATTTTTATGAAATAAAAATAATTTTTGAAAGGTAAAATATTTTTACCATCATTCTATAATCATCATTGGAAAATAGAAACATTACTCTTGCGTATATACTGACTACAATCTACATGATCGGGACATTAGTTTATTTTTCATAACTAGAATTAATATTTATTTATAAAATATTCATTTATGATTGAATAGGAGAATTATTTAAATATTATTATTTTTTAATGGTTTATATAGTGTCCTTTTTTACCTTAGTCAACCAACTAATGTTATTTTTTCACGTAAGCCGAATATAGTCAACACATTAGACTTAAACATAATTTATTAAATAATAATATATAATTTTGATAAGGGAAATAAAGGTCATATAAAACATGTATACTTTTCTCTAGATATTATCTAATTAATATATGTTTATTATTTTGGAAGATAATGAATAAGCTTGACGAATGAGACTCAAGGAAGGGAGTTCTCTTGTCTCACATTCATTTCGGAGAGATATGTTCAATATTACCCAATTATAATTATTTTTTTGGAATATATAAGTCCCATAAATGATTTTTATTGCTATTATAATTAAATTTATATTTATTTACATATACATTGGAGGATATCTCATTCATGTGGTTTAATGTTTCCATGTTACTAATGCGGTTTTGTAGTTTTGTCACAGTTTAACTTCATTGAGATGTCTGTTATGTTATAAAAATTTCTTATTTTATGAGGTGGATATAATGATACGTTGATATTTTATATCAGGAATGTCATTATTCATATGTTATCCTACATTTTATTTAATTTTATTTCTTCAAGGAGACTATAATTTAATGCTACCAAAGTGGTAATAGTCTTTTTAGTAAACTATCGTCGTTTATCAGGATTACGTATGGTTATGTATACATTTTGAGATCTTATAATTCCTATAAAATAACTTATAGTCAATTAATTCATGATATATTAATTCAGTGGTACCATTTACACTTTTTTACTCCAAATAATTGATAATTTTTTTAAGATGATATGACTTAATTTCTCTCTTTAGTTGTTTTTTAACCATGTTTTCTAAAATAACACTATAGGTAAATGACAATACACCCACGATTTTGGAAACAACCATGAGTCTTGGGGACCCCTATATCCATAGTTTTTCTAGAAAAATGGGTATAGGGATTGGATGGGTACATATACCCATTGTTTTTGAATACCATGGGGATAGTTTAGAAATTTCCACCTATACCCAATGTTTTTGGAAAACCATTGGTATAAGGATTCTTTATGAACTATACCAATGATTTTTTTTAAAACCCCTCTATAAAGGGTTTTTTTGAATCCCTATAGACATATTTGTCCAAGGAAACGTGATTATTGGTCAGGCCTATAACCATAGTATTTCGAAACTGTTGGTATAACTTTCCCGCATTATGGGGGGAAAGAATATTTTCATGGGACAAAAACAAATTCCACACGAACACCTATTGGCATAATTTTAGACCTATAACCTATTTATAGATAAAAATATATAGATAAAAATATATTTATATATCAAAAATCCAATTTGGTGTAGCTTTTAGGCATTGTAATTTTGGACAGGTGGTCCAGAGATTGAAACTTGTGTGTGGATATTTTTTAAAGCCTACAACCATGATTTTGAAACTATGGTTATAGGGTTAATGGAATGGTGGAAAACACCTATTCCTATCACTACAACAAAACTAGGCAAGGCCATTTCTACCATTTATCTTCACTAACAAAAAATCACTGATAAAGGGGGGTACCTTTATCAGCGCTTTTTTTATTAGTGCTGCTAAAGGGGGTCTTTATCATCGCTTTTTTAAAAGTGCTAATAAAGGTTCAACTTCAAAAAAAAATTAAAACAATATATTAATATTTAAAAATATAGATATAGTTATATTGATATAAATATAATATATATTTTTTAAATATAATTTTAAATATATTTTATATAAGTATCAATATAATGTTACACATAATATATAATATATTTAGTGAAAATGGATTATATAAAATTTAAAAAAAAATTAATAAATATTTTTCTAATTATTATGGAGTAATAGTCATTTAATTACAATTTGACGATTAAAAAAATTAAAAAAAAATTAAAAAAATACCTAAAATATGTTGAAAACGCAACTCAAACTTTAAACGGCCATAACTTTTGATCCAGGTGTCCTTTTGAGCTCTACCACATATCAAATCGAAGCCTGTGACAACCTTTACACCATTAAGATTGGGGGGACCCCGTCCAAGGTTTTTACAAGGCCAAAAACGCTCAGAAGTCCCCCAAAACTGAGTTTTTAGTCGGGGTATCATGATTTTTTAACATTTTGTGGATTTTCAGCCTCGTTTAAGGGGGTATCATTGGCATTTTTGTGGGGACTAAATTTATTACAAGGTATTACATTCATATTGATATTATGTCCTTGAAATATTATCATTTTTTATATTGTACTACTATTTATAAACAAATATATAACTATATGTACATATTTTTTTATATATTCACACCTAAAAATTTAATTATAAAAATAAATAATAAAATATATTTACATATAAAATATATTAGCTTTATATAAATAATAACTAATATCCATTTTATTTAAAATATAAATATATGAATATTTATATACCTATATATTAATCTAACTATATATATATATATTCATTAATATAACTATATATATTGATACAACTATAAATATATATATTAATATCACTATAAATATATATATATATATATATATATTAATATAACTATATATTTATATTAGTATAACTATATATATATTAATATAAATATATATTACAATACAAATAAATATAACTAATTATATATAAATAAATAGATATATCACTAATAGAAGAACAAATCAATATTGGGGAGTGGCAAAGGCTTCAGGCGCACAGGGGGAGGTATCGAGATCAAATTCAGGTGGAGGCAGAGACACACGTGCATGGGTGAATCTGGGGATAGCACGAATAAAGGGTGGAGGGGTGCGTGCAGGCGCTAGAGGGGGGCCGAAAAGCGCTGTAAAAGGGGGTGGGCACAAGCGTTATAAGATCCCCCCGATTGGTATGATTTTTTAAATTTTTTTTAATTTCTTTAAACATTTATCAGTGCTAAAAAGAATGTGATGATAGAAGACCCTTTATCAGCGCTTTGTTTTAGCACTGATAAAAGACGCCTTTTATCAGTTCTTTTTTGAGCGCTGATAAAAGGGGTCTTTATTAGAGCTTTTTGGAGCGTTGATAAAGGGGACCCTCCTTTATTTTAGCTGAAATTTATAGCGCTTTTATAGCACTGTTAAAGGACATTTTTAGTGCTGATAAAAGCTGTATTTGTAGTAGTGCATATTTATGAAACCGTGGGTGTATAATTTTAAAATAGTGGGTAGTGATTAAATCTATTCCAACGGATAAAATCCCCATGGTTTCCAAAACCATGGGAAAAGTTGTCAGGATTTGAGAATAAGATATAAACTATCAAACAAGTCCATTAAGAGATATTCAATGGAATCATTTACAATGGGTATAATCTATAGGTCGAGGTCAATATTTCTCCACTTATAAAAGTCGACCGTAATGAAATAACGTCATGTGAGAATTAGACTAGATCTGGAACTATGAGTTCTGTCCCCATAAATGAATATGTCTAAATTGATTGTAACTTCCCTCTATTATATTGATATCCTCTCCCTCACTAGGGAAATCATTCAGTGAATTGAGAATCAGTAGTCAAGGATATCATGAACACCGAATTTGGACCTACCCACTCCCTATAGATATGTTGTCGATCAAACAATAGTGCCCCTATAATTATTATACATCATTGAGTCCCTAGCTACTGGAATGAAATCTGTGGAGGTTATAGCGACCCAAGCCTTTTACATATATCATATCATTAATTCCAGCACAATTAACCATCAGAGTACAAGCCATGGATTGTTAAGTCTATTGTCTTGGAAGAATATGTACATATAACATAAAACATGGGGCTAAATAAAACTTCTTTATTTAATATCCGTAAAGATCTTCTAATGTCCTTTGAGCTCTTACATCTGCATAGGGTGCCCTGGGGATCACATGAACAAAGGGATGAGCTAAAAATCCCAGTAAAGGAATGAACATAAGGATACATATCAAGCACATTAGTTAGTAGGCATGAAATAATGATATCCATAGAATGAAACTTATAAAAACTTTTAATATAAGAATGGTATCATATAAACATGGAATCAAATTAATGTGTCAGAGTCATAACTCGTATCTTTAGTACGGGTCAAGGCTAACTGCCAATCTCGTTTCCCATTTCAGTATGGGTCAAGTCTAACCGCCAATCCCGTTTCACATCGCATCTCATGAGACTTATCCTTTCCCAATGCATTGGAGTGCTATCTAGGCACACCCATTTCAAAATATTCATGAATATTCTTTCCACATTAATAATCTTGCCACATAAACAATCATACATAATCAACCATTCATAAACATAAGGGTACCCATGGAAATAATTGAGTAATACAATCATGACATAAAACATATCCAATGGGTGTATCACGAAAGTGTCCATGAAAGGAAAGGATTAGAACATACATGGAAATTAATTGGGTAAAATAGGCATATAACATGGTAATTGGTGTCAAATATAAGTTCCAACATATTAAAAATGTATTTTAGAAACATTAGCATTAAAACATTTTTGTGCAGTTTTAAGGAAAACACTCTAGATATTTTCAAATAGAAAAGTGTACATTATTTTATATAAACCATATTTTAACTAAGAAGGTTTTCATAATAAAAAATACTGATCTTATAAATACAATGGTTTTTTAAAACATAGGATAGAGTGCACATGAAATTTGGGTTAAAATTTTGGAAGTACCCTTAAAACAGGTTTGCATATTGGAAAGTTCTAAGGAGGGAATCTTTCAAAATCATGTATATCCCCGAAAGAATGTGATGGAAGGGTCTTGATATAATAATCTTGTAAAACTGACCAGAAATCATAAGACTCACATATACAGATAATATAACACCATTTTTAAAGAAAGATATGGCAACCCAAAAGAACAAAGAAGGTTCGGGTAGAATTTGTTACGATTTTATCGGCATGGTGTTGGATGTGACCAAGAGGGACTAATGAGAGAGAAATGGGATTTCTCATCAATTATAAATACATAAGGAAGTATGTGGATGTTATTAAGAATACCCCATCATTTTCTAGTACAAATATAAAGGCATATTATAGAGGACAATATTAATTAAGAGAGAAGAGGAGAGGATCTCTTACCTTAAATCCATTTGTGTTCTCCACTTGTTATTAATGACCTGAATAAACAAATTAGGATTATTAATTAAATAATCCCATAACCTCTTATACATTTAATTTATTTATTATAACCCTTTTAAGATCATTTAATGCATTTTTTATTAGTTATAAGGTACAATTTCATTGTTCGGGCTCGTTTGTTTACTTGGCTTTAAAAGATCGGTTCACTTATATTCAAGTTTGGATTATATGCTAGATGAAAGTGGTTTTCCAGAATTGAAGTTATATTATTTAGTTCATATCTAGGAGATTACATGTACTTAGTGTTAATAAGGCTACTTATAGTGAAGTCTAATTATTATATATATATATATAACCATAGTGATAACCGTTTTTGTTAATTGGTGGATTTGAATACAAAGAATGTGTTTTTCATTATAAGTTAATTACATTTGTACCAAAACATTACCAAACAAAAAATAGGATATATTACATTTATAATAATCTATTTCTACCATAACACAAATGGTTTCATGACCAGAATAAAGTATAATAATAGAAATTGGTAAATCGTTGTCCTTGAATGTGCTAAATTAGCACATCTCAAACGGTTCTTTTATTTCTTCCAAATAAAGGGTGGATAAAGGAGAGAAGATAAAGAAATATTCCACTATCATGAATACATTACAGAACATGTATTTTACTAGATTTTTCATACTATTATGGTAAAGGTAGGTTAGGAAAGAAATAAAAAAGAAAAGAACTTAAAAGAAAAGAAGCAATTTTGGAAGAGGAATTTACCTCTTGAGAATTCCTCATTTGAGAACCTCTTAAGGGGAGTGGTTTTAATATTTAGAGTAGGATGAGAGATTTTGGACGTGGGGAAGGTCCTTGGGGAGAGATTTGGGCAGAATTTAGAGAAGGCTTGGAGCTTGAGAGGAGTGGAGAGAATAGGGAATGAAGAGGGTTTTATAGTGGAGGAGAGGAGGGATTTCATGATATTATTATCCTTAATTTATTATTTATTCACAAGAAAAATAATAGTAAGTATTCCATGACCAATAATAGTAAATGATTCATGTGAATTCTAACAATGTGGCCTTACATCAGCATAACATCATCGATGACTCAATTAATCTATTAATTAGCATTTATTGTGAATTATCAGATTCTACTATTCATCAAAAAATCATGTATTTCTGGAAAATCTCAAAATTTCACCCTAGCCATTTTTTGATGTTTAGAATCAAAAAATGAAGTCCATTTTTCAAAAGTAATTTTCTAAATATGATTATTTTAATATTTAATTAAAATCATAATTTATTATAAATAACCAGCTTTAAAACATGCATTAACTCATTCTAAAACATAGGTATATTGTACTTCCAACATGAATATTATTTTTATACCACCATACGTAAGGTTACTATTCATTAGGGTATATCACTATTCATAAGGGTATGTTACTATTCATTAGGGTAGGTTACTATTCAACAAACATTATTTTTTTTACTAGACTCCAAAAACATCTTCAACACAACCGTGTATGCCGGATTTTCGAAATTACAAACACATAAGTGAAAAAGTTATGTTTGAAGGTCACTTACCACTTAGTAGTTAATTATTATGCGATTTTAGGGAATATTTATAAGAAGGGAATTTCCATTGAATCACTTTGGGTCGTTACATTCTTCCCCCCATATGAAATTTTGCCCTCGATATTTCGTTTTACATACTAAGCCAAAAATAGGTGTGGGTACTTTTCCTTCATTTCTTCCTCCGATTCCCATGTTGCATATTCAAACTTATGGTTCCTCCACAAAACATTTACATGATGGGTTGCCTTGTTGCGTATAACCTTATCTCTCCGATCCAGAATCTTTACTCGCTGCTCCTCATAGGAGAGATCATCTTCCAACTGCACCACCACTGAATATAATACATATGAGGGATCAGGTATGTAATTCTTCAATAGTGATACATGGAAAACGTCATGAACTTGATCCATATTTAGTGGATGTGCAAGCCGATAGGCCATAAATCTTATGTGGTCAAGGATCCCAAAGGGGCCAATATACCTTGGGCTTAGCTTCCCTTTCTTCCTGAATCGCATGACTCTCTTCCATGGAGATATTCGAAGGAAGACTTTATCTCCAACGTCGAAATCCAAGTCCCTTCGACGGTTATCATCATAACTCTTTTGCCGACTTTGAGAATATGTGATGTGTTTTTGGATGATGTGAACCTTCTCTGTCGTCTCTTGAACAAGATCGGGTCTAAGTAGCTTTCTTTTTCCAACTTCATCCCAACAGGATGAAGTTCTACATCGCTTTCCATACAGAGCTTCATATGGAGCCATCTGAATACTCAAGTGGAAGCTATTGTGGTATGAGAACTCAACCAATGGGAGATTCTAATCCCATTCACCGTTGAATTCCATAGAGTAGGCTCTAAGCATATCTTCAAGCGTCTGAATAGTTCATTTAAACTGGCCATCAGTTTGGGGGTGATAGGCCGTGATGAAATTTAATTCAGTAGTCAATGAATGTTGAAAGATCCTCTAGAATTTAGATGTGAACCTTGGATCACGACCAGAGACAATTGAGAGTGGAACACCGTGCGGTCTCACCACTTCCTCAACATAAAAAGTTTCAAGTTGTTCAAGCGAGAGATCTTTCCGAATAGCGATGAAATGGGTTGTCTTGGTGAGTTGGTCAACCACAACCAATATTACTTTATTTCCCTTCGACGTCTTTGGGAGACCCATGACAAAGTCCATAGTAACATTTTCCCATTTCTACATGGGTATAGGCAATGTATGCATCATACCTTGGGACATTTGTCACACATATTTAACTTGCTGACATACCAAGAACCTTGATATATATTCCGCAATCTCCTTCTTCATGTAACCCTACCAGAAGTGTTCTTGGAAATCACAGTACATTTTGGTACTCTCAGGATGGTTAGAGAAGGTCGAGCTATGTGCATAATTCAATATCTCCTTCTTTATCTCTGGATCAGATGGTATACATAATTGTGTCCCAAATCTTACAACTCCTTCCTCATCAATTTTGAAATCAGAGGATTTCCCATTTTCAACAGCTTCCACCCTTTTCTAAAGTTCCACATCCTTTCTTTGAGAAACGATTATTTTCTCTAAGAGGGATGGTTGAGCAACCATTTGAGAAAGGATTGATGATGTTCCTCCCTCAACAATTTTCATGTCCATCCTTTGCAAATCCAATAAGATCAAATCATTTTCAATTCTCATCATTGATAATGATGCATGATCCTTTCTACTTAGAGCATCTGCCACCTTGATTGCCATACCAGGTTGGTAGTGGATTGAGAATTCATAATCCTTGATGAGCTCTATCCATCCTCATTGGCGCATATTAATCTATTTCTGTGTGAATATATATTTGAGACTCTTGTGGTCAGTATATATCTCACATTTTTTCCATAGAGATAATGCGTCCAGATTTTCAGTGCAAAGATCACAACCTTCAACTCTAGATCATGTGTGGGATAGTTTTTCTCATGGATTTTCTGCTACCTTGAGGCATAGGATATCGCTTTATCATTTTTCATTAGCACAAAACCTAAGAATTTCTTAGAAGAATCACTATACACCACAAAGAGTTCTCCACTTGAAGGGAGTGTGACTACCGGTGTAGTGATAAACTGGTTTTTCAACTCCTTCAAACAGTCTTCACATTCCTATGTCCAGAAGAACATTAGTCCCTTCAGTGTCAGCTTGGTCATTGGTTTTGACGATCATGAAAAGTTCTTCATGAATCGTCGATAATATCCAGCTAGACCTAAAAAGATGTGGATCTCCGTTATAGAAGTTGGCCTCGGGCACTCTTCAATTGCCGTCATCTTGGAAGGGTCCACATATATCCCTTTCCTGGTGAAAACATGACCCAAGAATGATACTTCCTCCATCTTGAACTCACATTTACTATAATTTGCATACAAATTCTCCCTTCGCAATGTTTTTAACATAGTTTCCAAATGCTCCTCATTTTCCTCCTTGCTCTTGGAGTATATCAGAATATCATGAATAAAGACCACCACAAATCTGTCGAGGTAATCTCAAAAGACTCTATTCATTAAATCCATGATAATTTCTAGAGAATTAGTGAGTCCAACTGGCATCACTATGAACTCATAGTGTCCATACCTCGTTCTAATGGAATTCTTGGGAATATCTTCCTTCCTCACCTTTAGTTGGTGATCTCCCAACCGAAGGTCCTCCTTAGGGAAATAACTGGCCCCGAGAAGCTGATCGAACAAGTCATCTATCCGTGGAAGGGGATACTTGTTCATTATAGTGAATTTATTGAGCCCTCAATAATCAATGCAGAGGTTCATTGATCCATCCTTCTTCTTGATGAAGAGGACTAGAGCACCCCATAGTGAAGCACTCAGGCATATAAAACCTTTATTCATATTATCTTGAAACTGCCTCTTCAGCTATTCTATCTCTACAATGGCCTTTCTGTAAGGTGTCTTTGAGATTGATAGATGTCTAGGGATACGTTCAATTGAGAACTCAACCTCTCGTTCATAGGGATGTCCATGTAACACTTTGGGGAATACATCAGTGTAATCCCTCAAGATGGGCATGACTTCATGCATGATTCTCTCCATTGTCTCAATCATTTGAGATACGTATGCATGATCATAAAGAAGAAATATCAAAAAATGAGATGAAGATTCTAAAGGAGACTCATCTTCCTCCATGCACTTGTAAAGAACCAGAGGATGCTTTAGGATGTGAAGAGTAATATCCCTTTCTCGGTAGATGATGTTGGCCTTATACAAAGATATCCAATCCATGCCCAAGATAGCGTCAATATCCACTAAAGGAAGTATGAAATGATTTTTCTTGGAGGTTTAGTCGACAAACATTAACCAAGGAGGAGTTATAAGCCATGGATGAAATAATTTCCCCATTCTGTGTTCTCACAGATAACTTGTCCAATAAATTTTGAGGTGGTGTTTGAATAGTTCAACTAAACTTTCAAGATATGAAATAATGCGTAGAACCAAAATCAAATAGTACATTCACTATTCTTGAATGAATAACAATCATACCTATAACCACATCGTTTTCTGGCGCCACCTCTGCAGTAGTGATAGCATATGCCCTTCCATGTTTCCTTGGAGGTTGTTGCTGATTGCCTCCGACAACCCTCGGCTTAGGGAAATTGTTCGCATAATGCCCAAGCTCCTTGCAGTTATAACACTGCACTGCAAGATGAGCGTTGATATGAACCTTCCGTTCTTCTTCAGCATTAGAGGTATTTTTCATATCCCTTTGGCAATTCTTGGCTAGATGACCAAACTTTCTTCATTTGAAGTAATTCCTGGGTCCCTTGAGACACTCACCAGGATGCTTCTTCCCACAATTCTTGCAAAGGGGAATGTGAGGCTTCTTTCCATCATGGGATTTTTTTGATGAACCAACCATGTTGTTCTCAATTTTATTCCTCTAGTCACTAGGCCCATGAGACCATTGAGAGTATCCAATCTCCATTTCAACGTTTAGGGCACAACGGAAAATATCCTCGTAGCTGTCGAAGTCTCAAATCACCAACACTTTTCGTAGACTCAGATTTAGTCCGCTAAACAAGCGATCCACCTTGCTTTCGATGTTTATGACAAAGCCATAGGAGTAACTTAAAAGACTTGTAAAGTTAGCATCATATGCCCCGATGGACTCATCTTCCTTCTACATGAGTCCAAGGACCTCTCTTTCGATCTTGAGATAGAGGCTTCGAGGAAAATATTTTTTGAAAAACATCCTCTTGATTTACACTAAATCTATGGAATCAATTTACTCTTGGTACTTTTTATTCTTGATCAGTGTGCACCTCTGATCAGCTTCACCATCAAAATGATAGAATTCCAGTACAACTTTCTCTTCTTCTGAGCACTGGAGGACAGAGAAAATCTTTTCAATGGAGTTAATCCATTGTTCTGTGAGGAGGGGATCATAAGACCCACTAAACATGGGAGGCCTTTGCCGCATGAAGTATTCTATGACAAATTTCTATTTCCTTGGAGGAGGGGGACGTTCCACCTGATTCAAGTTATTATTCCTTACTCGAGCTAGCTGAGAAAGTACTGCAATGATGTTTTGAGCACCCTCTTCCATCACATCAGGCATGTCTGTAGGAAAATCATTACATTGGCTATCACCTTTACTTCCATTAACTAAGAAAAAGAACATATAATTAGAGGTATTGAATACTTAACTATTGAGAATAAAAAGGAAACATTTAACATTAAACGATAAACTTATAAAGACTAATTACATCCCAAATTTTGATTCCTTAGGTTTATATCTAGCTTATCCTCAATCTATTTCTTAACATATATACTTATGGGATTTTTTTTCACTTAGTAATAGAATTTACTAAGCTCATGAATCTACCAAAGCATATCTCCTGGGAGTGTCGTAACCAAGAGTGAATCAAGGCCGATTATCGTGCACCCGTTTCCATTCGAGTCTACCTCAAAGCGGTGTTTTCAGGTTTTAACCCTAGATACATTTGTGCCAGAGATGCCTCTACCTGCTCGTATCTAAACAGGGATATATATTTTTTGATAAACCACTTACTCTATATTCACCAAAATTTAGGACTGTTTTCTTATACTTAGCCTCATCCTTATGGTTATCACTAAGGTGCTCTATTATTAATCTCCAAAAATAACTCGACCATCCTATGATACCAACTATAGTGACCCAAGCCTTTTTCATATAACATTTCATTATTTCAAGCATAATTAACCATCTGGGTACAAGCCAAGGATGGTTAAGTATAGTCTCTTGGAAGACTACATACATATAACATAAAACATGGGGCTAAAAAACATATTTATTTAATATCTATAAAGATATTATAACTTCCTTTGAGCTCTTACATCTACATTGGGTACCCTGGGATCACATGAACAAAGGGATGATCTAAAAAGTCTAGTAAACAAATTAACATAAGGATACATCTCAAGCACATGAGTTAGGAGGCATGACATAATGATATCCAAAGAATGAAACTTATAAAATCATTTAATATAAGCATGAGATCATATAAACATGGAATCAAATTAATGTGGCAGAATCATAAATCATATATTTAGTACAGGTCAAGGATAACTTCCAATCCCATTTCCCATTTCAGTACGGGTCACGGCTAACCGCCAATCCCGTTTCACATCGCATCTCATGAGACTTATACTTTCCCAATCCATTGGAGAGCTATTTGGGCGCACCCGTCTCAAAATATTCATTAATATTCTTTCCACATAAATAATCATGCAACATAAATATTCATACATAATCAACCATTCATAGTCATAAGGGTACCCATGGTAATAATTGGGTACTACAATCATGACATAAAACATATCCAATGGGTGTATCACGAAAGTGTCCAAGAAAAGTAAGGATTTGAAAATTCATGGAAATTCATTGGGTAAAATAGGCATATAACATGGAGAGTGGTGTCAAATATAAGTGACAACATAGTAAAAATTTATTTTAGAAACATTATCATTAAAACATTTTTGTGCGGTTTTAAGGAAAACACTCTATGAATTTTCAAATAAAAAGAGGAAATTATTTTATATAACATCAGAATTGAACCAAGAAGGTTTTAATAATAAAAATAATTATTTTATAAATACAATGGTGTTTTAAATCATAGGATATAATTTGCTTGGAAATTGGGTAAAAATTTGGGAAGTCCCCTTAAAACAGGTTTGCTTATCAGAAAGTTCTAAGGAGGGAATCTTTCAAAATCATGTATATCCCCGAAATAATGTGATGGAAGGATATTGATATAAAAATATTGTAAAACTAACCCGAAGTCATTATACTCACATTGATAGATAAGATAACACCATTTTTAAATAATGATAAGGCAAACCGAAAGAACAAAGAAGGTTTAGGTAGAATTCGTTATGATTTTATTGGCATGGTGTCGGGTGTGACCAAGAGGGATTGATGAGAGAGAAATGAGGTTACTCATCACTTAAAAATCCATAATTAAGTATTGGGGAGGTTCTTAATAATACACCATCATTTTATAGTACACATATAAAGGCATATTATAGAGGACAATCTTCATAAAGAGAGAAAAGGAGAGGATCCCTTACCTTAAATCCATTGGTGTTCTCCACTTGTTATTAATGACCTGAATAAAAAATTAGTCTTATTAATTAATAAAGTCCAGAAATTATTATATATGTAATTTATTTATTATAACCCTTTTTAGTTCATTAAATGCTTTTTTTATTAGTTATAAGGTTCAATTTCATTGTTTGGGATCGTTTGTTTACTTGGCTTTAAAAGATCGGTTCACTTATATTCAAATATGGATTATATGCTAGATGAAAGTGGTTTTTCCAGAATTGAAGTTTTATTCTTTAGTTCATATCTAGGAGATTTCATGGTTTTAGTTTTAATTAGGTAACTTATAGTGAAGTAAAATTATTATATATATAACCTTAGTGACAACCGTTCTTGTTAATCGGTGGATTTGATTACAAAGAATGTGTTTTTCATTATAACATAATTCCATTTGTACCAAAAGATTACAGAACCAAAAAATGATAGATTAAATATATAATAATCTGGTTTAAACATAACAGAAATGGTTTCATGTCCATAATTAATGATAATAATAGAAAATGATAAACCGTTCTCCTTGAATGTGCTAAATTAGCACATCTCAAACGGTGCTTTCATTTCATTCAAATAAAAGGTTTGGGAAAGGAGAGAAGATAATGAAATATAAAAATATAATGAATAAATTCCAGTACATGTATTTTATTGGATTTTTCATACTATTATGGTGAAGGGAGGTGAGTAAATAAATAAAAAAGAAAAGAACTTAAAAGAAAAGAAGAAATTTGGGAAGAGGAATTTACCTCTGGAGACTTCCTACTCTGAAAACCTATTATAGGGAGAGGTTTTGGTATTTTTAGGAGGTTGAGATATTTTGGACGTGGGGGAGGACATTGGGGAGAGATTTGGGTAGAATTTAGATAATTCATGGAGCTTGAGAAGAGTGGAGAGAAGAGGGAGTGAAGGGGGTTTTTATAGTGGAGGTGAGGAGGGATTTCATGATATTATAATCCTTAATTTATTATTTCATCACAAGACAAAAAATAGTAAGTATTCCATGACCAATAATAGTAAATGGGTCATGTTAATTCAAACCAAGTGGGCTTACATCAGCAGAACATCATCGATGACTCAATTAATCTGTTATTTAGCATTTATTGTGAATTATCGGATTGTACTATTCACAAAAAATTCAAGTATTTCAGAAACTTCCAAAAAATTCACCCTAACCATTTTTTGACATGTAGAATCCAAAAATGATTTCCTTTTTTTAAAAATAATTTTCTAAATATGATTATTTTAATATTTAATTAAAATCATAATTTATTATCAAAACCATATTTAAAACATGCATAAACTCATTCTAAACCATAGGTATATTGTACTTCCAACTTGAATATTATTTTTATACCACCATAGGTGAGGTTACTATTCATTAGGGTATATCACTATTCATAAGGGTATGTTACTATTAATTAGGGTAGGTTACTATTCACCAAAAAATATTTTTTCTTTATTACTCCAAAAAACTTCTTGAACACAACCGTGTATGCCGAATTTTCGAAATTACAAACACATAAGTGACAAAATTATGTTTATAGGCCACTTATCACATAGTAGTTAATTATTATTTGATGTTATGGCATATTTATAAGTAGGGAATTTCCATTGAAAAACTTTCGGTCGTTACAGAGGTGCAATTGGAACCTATAAAGAATAAGATGAATCCATATCCTAAATGGGTTGATGACCCTATTACTCCATCCAATTTCAAATATCCTACCATACCCACCTTTGATGGTTAATGAATCCCTAAACAACATCTTACACACATTTATTCTTAAATTGGGTAGATGATGGCCATTGAGATCAATTATTGGTGAATAATTTAAGGTTCTTTCTAAAGACTCTCATAGGTTTGACTGTCATTCGGTACAACATCCTTCATGAAGGATCTGTTGCATTATGATAATAACTTTTTTATCAATTACATTATCATTTAATATCTACACTGTGTAAAATGATAATAAAAAACCTACAAAAATCCAAGAAACACCAAAATGATAGGGTATCTAACATCATATCTAGATGGAAGGGTTTAACATATTTACATAGAATTCCTATCCCACTAGAATAATTAGTAGAACAGTATGCTGAAAATATCTTGGATGAGTTGCAGATACCTATTACACAAAATATGAATACAAGTGGGTTATATGAGGTTTTAGAAATCGTCCAATGTTTGGAAGACTCCACAATCGCCATGTGGGGGTTTGATTACCTAACCAATCTAGTTAATGAACAAGTATGGACCTACCTGCACCACTATAAGTTGATGTTCTCTCAACCACATGTCATGCATGAGACCCTTCCAACTCAAATTCCTTAGGTCCTGATCCATATTTCAAGATGAATTCCCACTTCATGAATCATGAACCTATGAAACAAATGTAAAACATTCAAAAATAGATAGATGATTTCGTATCCAATATTTCATTCCTTGATGTAATACATCCTTCAAAATAAATCAGAAAGGAACTCCTTGATGTCCTCTAGATCCCATGGGAATTGAAGATAGAAGATGCTGAATTTGAGGTCTAAAAAATGGAGACCATGTCAGTATAATTCAATGTCTTTATTTTTTCCATAGAAAAGTATTAATAGAAATTCATCTATGGACACATTATACCCCTATATGTTTTTAGTAGAATTGATAATTTCATAATCTGAAAGGGATCTAATAGAAAATGGTTCAAAGATTGATCTCATCCTGATTCAAACCCTCTAATGATTGGGATATAGAGAAGGTGATTTTTTCCCAACAAAGATTAACATCCAATGGTATGATAATAATAGTAATGGAACTAATGAGAAGATCAAAATCAATGTTCAGTTTGGGAATATCTCATTTAATGATTCATTTTTGGTTATCCATAAAGACACAACATACAATTTCTTCCTTATAACACCTAGTCTCCAAAACCATGTTATAATTCATTCAATATTCTATTAGTGTTTTAAATTACCCATCCATGGAAAACTCATGATATTTCATAGTTATTGTGCCCCCATTGTGACTTGTGAATCCAAAAATGTTAAATCAGGTTTCAACCAAAGGAAAGAAAAAATGGTGGATTACGATATACTAGTTGCAGCCCCAAATGGATTAGGGGCTAACCCTACAAATCCATGGACTATGATCGATAGTTTCGCCGAGCTCTCCATAAATATAGTTGAGATAATAGAGCTAGATCTATAGGCCAAATCCTCATCAGTCTTTAGTTATATCAAAAAAGTTAATCTTCATCGGTATATATCTGAAATGATTCTAGTAGAAGTGGATGATAATGTATTTTCTGATACTCTCCCTCACCTCTACAGTGATTGATATCCCCTTATATTTCCTTCTATAATTGATAGTTCTTCCAAATACTCGGATGCGAATGAAAAAAATAATAACATTAAGAATTACCCACCATCATTTGAGGAAGGTGCCTCCAACACCATCAATGAGCTTAGGAAATTAATTATAGGAACATAAGAAGACCAAATACTTTCACTGATTTTGCACTTCCAAGACACTAAAAGAGAAATATATTAACATGTAATTTATAATAAATCATCGATATCTGTTTTGTTGAAATTATAAAAAATACCCAGACAAAATTCCAATGTGGATTCTCACTGTCTTGGAATACCTAATGAAAAATGAGGCTTCAAGAAAGAATCTAGGGGGATTCCCCCCTCTCATGCAACATATTTAGAGGAATAAGTCGATAAATTAATCCAATTAAACTTTTTACTCGAAGTCATATAACTAATATTTATTTAAAAAATAAACCCCTTGAATTAAATGAATGAGAATTTTTGTGTTTTCATCTACATCAAGTACCATAATCAACATTTACTGAAGATTGACTTCCCATTTCTGATAAAACCCTCTTGATTGATGAAACTACTATATTTAAAGTATTTCCCTTCATGAATGTGTATTCAGAATAAAATTAGATAAGTATGGACCTGAATATGACAAAATAATTTACATAATAACTCATTAAGGTATTTTTTATACCAGTTCGTGTAATTTGTCTTAAATAAGGCATGATTCTCTTATCAACATGTTATCTTTCAGTGCTTTAATCAATTCATGGGAAGGATATCTAATTTTTATGTTGATCAAATGGTTTTTATATCCCTATACCATTGTGATCACTTCATGGATCATCATTAAGTCATCGACAAGCTATGGTGACATAGTCTG
This sequence comes from Viscum album, assembly GCA_963277665.1. Lineage (NCBI taxonomy): Eukaryota > Viridiplantae > Streptophyta > Magnoliopsida > Santalales > Viscaceae > Viscum > Viscum album. The sequence continues at coordinate 1,225,269,973 of OY728156.1, read as the reverse complement.
AATATTAGTCGAAATAAATATTCGTTTAGGATTACATCTGGGATGTTCCATGTATTTTTGGTATATCACCACGACATCGAGGTTTTCCTAGAGAGGACTAGTGTCATTTTAGATATTTAACCTCTATAAATCAAAAATAACCAAGGTGAATCTAAGGTAAACTCACATAAATTTTGTGTTTCATAGCCATCATGGCTGGAAAATCTATGGCTTTTACAAAGCTAATGAAGAATTTGATCTCCTACCGATGGGACAAAAACTGCCAAGACGCCTTCAAATGTCTCAGGAATCTACCTTTTTCACCTAATAATTGGGATTCCTCCAGTGGAAGGAATTAAAATAATCTTATATGTAGACGCCATTGAATTATATCTTGGAAAAAATCCATAAATATATGAATAATGCGAAGAGTGATAACAATATCTACTACCTCTGTCAAATAATGCTAGTTACTGAGACATGATACTCGCATGTCATGAATATCTTCCTTGCCCACATATTTGCAGTGAAGAAGTTGAGGAATTACATTATTCATGAAAAAAATTCATATGCTCTCTCCGATTGATATCCTAAAGTACATCTTTAGTCACCCGATTCCAACCGATTTACTGGACTGATGGTCAGTCATTCTGTAACAATATGAAATTCTGTTTGTGTCACAAAATGTAGTGAAAGGGAAATCAATGGATTATTTCCTCATGGAACATCCTTACATAGAATGTACACCAATAGACACTAAACTCCCAGATGGTGGGGTTTTCTAGGCCGATGACACTCCTCGGACATGGGAGATGTATTTCTACAATGCATTCCAAAGGACAATTAGAAAATGTATGGAAAATGTGAATGTGAATCGAATTGGATTAGGGATATTACATGTTTCTCTAGAAAAAGTATTTTTCCCTTCACTTTCTCAATATACTAAGGCTGCAAAAATAATTAGTTACAATACCAATCCATCATCAATAGCATAGAACTGTTCATAAAACTACAGATAGAATACCTAAATATCAAATGGTACTTAAAATTTGTGATATTTCAGATCAACAGTTAATATTCCATAAAAAATATAATTGGTGTCTCTCACTAGAGTTATCAGAGTACTAATGATAGAATTACCTTTTTAGATTAGGTTACACCATGTCCCTTGGGCATATAATGATCTAGTAGATGCATTGGATAATGCATCCACATTTCTACAAAAACCTGATTAAGAAGAATAATTCATCCATATCAAACACCGAGGAATTGTCTCATCGATAATCTTATATGATATTGAAGAAGTAAATATGTTCAACACATCCTTATAGCATGATGAACTGATATTCACACTAGGATTGGTGGCCCCCATATTCTATTATTTCTAAAATGGGAGTCTCCTAAAAAACTGAGTTAGACGGTAAAAAATATGGATCCAAGCAGAGTATAAGACCCCAATGAATGTCCTAAATGAAAAAAAATACATTTAAAATAGATTATTTGATAAAATAATCATTTGTTTCATATAAAAAATTCATAATAATTTTGTCATGGAATGAGTAAAACCATGCTCTTACAGAACTAATCGGTTTGGGACCATCTTTACCACCAAATTAAGAGGATGTGTTATTATTAGAATATCATGATTGTAACATCCCAGGTAAATAAAGAACATGAATTTTTTAATATTTATTAATATATGGGAATTAAATATTAATTATACTTTAAAGGGGGTGCTATGTTCAGTGGAAAACCCAAAACACAACAACATGTTTCTATGAAATCTTACGTTGCACACAATAATATAATATTATTATTTTAAATGGTAGTTAAAACCTAGAAATTTTATTGGTGGGAATGAACATAACTATCTAAAATATGATTATATATGTTTGTTAAATTCCTTTACATTTATCAAATAAAATTTAGAGGCTTAAAAAAATAAAAGGATTTGATTTTAAGTGTGAATATTCTAATATTCATTAAAGGTCGATTTACTACCTTTTGATGGAAAAACCTTATTAAATCTAGTTCTGGTCAGTTTTATAAATTATATTTGACCAAAAAATTATTTGATAGAATAGGGATGCAAAAAAATTTCTTTGGGTAATTTTTTTGGTATTTTTCTTTTTTTTAATGAATAGTGAAAATAATGTATTTAAATTCAAATCTAATTTCTATTCTAATTTTTCAATTTATTTATATTATATTTTTAGTTTGTTTTAAATTGTAATTAGATTATATTTTTTCCCTTTAATCCAATGGTGGTCAGTGGAATTAATTTCACAATGAAATTTGACATAAATAAGTGTCAATCTTTTGATAGATATTATTTCTTAAAAACTCGGCTTTTATTTTGACCGCAGGGATTAATTTTATATTAATTTATTCTAATTATATGATTTGAATTTGTAAAAATGGATTTGATATTTGAAATAATGAGGTCAAAATTTTTTAAATAGGTAAATTTAATTTTTAGATATTATGAAATTTTATTTCAGTAAATATTTTATTTACCATGGTTTAACAGTAAATATGGTAAATAAGGGTAAAAAATATTACTATAATAATATAAAATTACTCTAACAGGTGTAAAAATCCTATTTTATGATAGAAATCAGACCATTATCATCTTTGGTAAGATTTTAGGACCCCATGGGGACACGTGGGAGTGATAATGACACTTTATTTTAATTAACATAAAGTAAAGGAAAAAATAACACAAATAAATATCTTTTTGTAAATTAATTTTACATGGGGATATACAAGTCAACTATTTGACTATAAATATTCATTGGAAATGTAATACAATTTACTACATCATGGTATTTGTTTTATAATTTTATACATCATATAAATTAAATTACTTATGACACAATAATGATGCAGTATTAACCTTATTAATAAATGATTTCAATAAATAATATTATAAATATTAAAACAGTATCCAAAACCTGTCCAATTATTATTGTATGATTTTATTTCTACCATTATTCATATTATATTTGACTTTAATTAGTTTTGTACCTTTATAAACTTATTATCATTATATAATAAAATAATAATTTTACACTTTCCTAAAGATTCCCTCCTCCCCCTTATAAAATCCATCACTTCTAACCCATTAATAAAACCTCTCAACCCCCTGTCTCACCCATCCCATACCAAAAATAATCTCTCATGATCCCTATATTCCTCATATAAGCCTTACCATAGGCCTAAGGCACTTCAAGATGTATTTTTGGTTCAAACAAATGGGGGTTACCCGATTTAAAAGGAACTGTTTCTCTTAATTTATTTTATTTTATTTTAGTTCTCTGACCCCTAAACTCATTTAATTCATTTTATATAAAGAAACAAATATCCTAAATATATTATGTTTTTTTCATGATATGTATTCTAACTACACTTAGACACACCTCCATTTAATGGGTAAATAATATACTGTTTCTGTGGATGGAAAACTAACGCCTCATGAAATAATGATTGTTCAATTATCTTCTACAACCTCTTGTGATGAAAATTGTGATGGAACTATATTTATATATGAAATATATTATTTTTATTTTTTCTTTATGACTATATATTTTTAATTTATATCATACTTTTATGGTTTCTTTTATGTGTAAACACGATAATTTCATTTGAGGATGTGCGGACTACCGCCCCCTAAAAGTGATATAACCCGTTAATACCATATGTGGGACATATAATGGATGGAGTAAATGATATTTTATATTATATTATAATTTAATTATAATATAATTATTTATCATTATGTTTTAATTCCATAAAAATATGAAATAGAAATGAATGTAGTGTTCTTGCGTAGGTACTGCTTACTGTCTCCATGAACGGTGCATTTCATTTAAAACCTCTAAATGTTATGTAATATTATAAATACATATATATACAGGATATATATGATATATATGATATCTAAATCAAGAATATCATTCTAAAGATAATGTACTATTGACCATAAGGACAACTTATAATTATAAGAATTCCATTTTTTGACTCAAGTACAAAATATCGACCAAACGGCCATTATTAACATAAATGATTGAATAATTTTAATAACATGGTAATAAATGATATAAAAATAATAATAAACTTAAAAAAGGTTTATTTAAGAATTTATAAATTAAAATTAGTTTGTTATTCAAGAATAATAAGGAACTAACTAGTAAAGTCGGACACGAGGTAAGAGATTTCTTATCTCACTTTCAATTCCATGAGATTTATATTGGTCACCACTTATTTATTGGACATGGTGTATTGGGTACTGAAATTTGTTATATATTATCATGATTCTATTTATATTCATGGTTCTTAGTGATTCATTTGGTTTTTATTAACTTTTGGTCATACGACTCGATTGATTACAACGTGGTAAGGGGTTTTCATCACACTTTCTATCCCGTGACATTCATGCTATATTTGACACTATTTACTTTTGTGTGGTGGTTGTACTATACATGATGTAATTATTTATGTAATATAATTTAATTTAGGGGTATTTACATCTTCATTTAATAATCCCTCTTTCATGGGGTGTATGTTTTGTATGTTACCAAATTGGAAAGGGATCCTTTTCACCCTCCTCTTTTTAAAAGACTTCTTTTTGTTATGTCTTTTAATTTACATCTTTTTATGTTGGGATTTGCTCTTATATATCCTTATTACTATAAATTTTATGTCCATTTGATGAGGTCCGTTTTCAAAATCATCAATTCTTTTTCCGAATATTAATTTGATGTTGTTTGGCTGTCAAAATTCATGTAAGGGAACTTCTTTACCAAATTTCAATTCTTTGGGTTAAACTTCTAAATCTGGATTATATCATTCTATGGATATGTGTGAATAACCTATGATTGTTTCACACTTAATATCAACCTATATTGAGTTTATTCTTATTTTTCATACATTATTATGTAATTGATTTATCCTTAATCTAAGGACAATGTTTTTATAAGGGATTTCATCTCAGTTTACATTCCATTGAGACTTCAATGTTGTTGTGCACCAATTCACTCTTATGTGGTGTATATACTGTCATTTTCCATATTATATCATTAATCCTTCTATTCTCATGATATTATATATTTCTTATTAAATTTTATTCCTCAATGATTCGTATTCAAGCGTCTCCCATTTTGTTGAAACCCCTTTAATAAAAATACCATTTTAAATGATTAAAATATTTATTCTTCTAAATATTTCACATTAATGTCCATTTTTTCAAAATGGTTTTTAGGATTTATTTATATGGACAATAATGTTTTCAAATGTTAATTCATATAAAAGCTTCAATGTGGTATGAGACACTTTGATTTAAAAATATCTTTATTAGATGTTTTAAATGGTTTTGAAAAGGATTTGATAAAGCATTGTTTATTTCAATAAATTTATTTGATATTTTGTGATTTGAATGTAGAAATGATATCTTTATTATATGGATGCCTCATGTTACCTTTATAAATTATTATTACTAAGTGTTATTCCTAAATATTATGATTTCAGAAGGTATGTTATGATAGAAAATTATGGTTTCATTGATTTGTATTTATTGATGGGTTAATGTTTCCTTTCCTTATTTTATAAACCTTACTAAGATTTTTATTCTCATCTCATATTTTTGAAATTTTTTTCACAGTTTATAAGGAAGGGTAAGAGAAATGAAGTATTCAAGAACATTTATATCAAGAAAAAACTCTTGTTTTAATAAATGAGTTTTATTGTTTTGAAAATTTACTTATAGTAGAAGTTTATACTTTGTAATATTCAAGTTGATATGTAATAGTTAGGGCCAAATTATCTAAAAATATAAACATGAAATGATCCCAATTGTAAATTCTTGTCATAATTAAAGATTATGTAATGTTTAATGGTCAGAGCCTTAAAAATTATACATGACTATGTATAATTAATAAGGAACCTTTATGTATTCTAGATCCACAAAAACATAATCTATAAGCCTCTAGAATATATAAAAATAGCTAAATATTATTGGAAATTTTTTGCTTAGGGAATGTATAATATGGGACCAAATTCCCAACCCCTAACCTTTAAATTAAATTCAATCGTTAATACTACTAAATTCTTCTCCAAATGGTATAAGGATGTACCACTGAATGAAATTATGATGAATAATATCATTATCATTGTAATGTCCCATATCACCACCTTGTTTGGGGTACATCACATAATATTGATGGACAATGACACCAACTTCCATTTTATGGAATTTATGAAATTGTACCAGGAGTACAACCTTGAGTTCAATCACTGTTCCTGATTTTAATTAGTAGAAAATGGAAAAATATGGAACTTCAACAAGACTGTGTTAAACATACTTCAGAATATGGTTAATAAAGATAGGAATTATTGGTCATATAAAAAAACACCCATTATTTATGGGGCAACCAACCCACCACATGTAGTACTACATAAGAATATCTATAGTCATTAGGGTATGGGACCGAGGAAGTAAGTAACATAGAAGTATATTTGACCTCACATCAAATATCCAATTGCGAAAAACCGTTGAGTAATGAGATATTAGAAAAATGGTTGGATGAGATATAAAAATCAATGAGAATAGGTTACATATATTTCAAAACCACCGTGTATATCCAAATTTGATCACATGGGCCTCTACCAAAAGGCATGCCACCATTCATTCCTTCTAGGTGAATTGGTGTTGGATCTCAAAACCATAATGATACCTGGGAAGTGGCCTCCAATGATTGAACCCAAATGGAATAGGCCTTATATCATACATAACGTTTATAATAATGGATCTTACTCACTAGCCATAATGGATGGTGAAAAAGTCACACCCTCCACCATTGCGAGGATTCTCATGAAACCCTTTGAATAATTTTCATCAAGTTTCATGTCCTTAAAAAATCAATTTAAACTGCCCAATGTCTCATATCCTTACCACAAGATGTTAAAATGTACTTTGTTTTCATACTTATATGACATTAAAATACAAAACATTTCCCTAGCTATATGATGTTAAACTACACATCAATTTCCTAACCACATGATGCTAAACTGTATAGATCATTCCCCCAAAAATTATGTTAAATTTCAATGATCCCCCAATGGTTCGTATTCATTCATATTTGGTGACCCCGGTCCTAAAAAATAATTTAGAAACTGCACATCATCTCACGTCCTAACCACATAACATTAAACTATATGAAACATGTCCTTAGTTTATGCCATTAAATTTCATAGATGATGTCTGCATGAAAAAGTGTTAAACAATAGGGGAAGTAACATCTCACTTAGGTCTCAACACACATGAGCTATATCTGTGTCAAATATAGATGAATTTTACCTATACCAATGTGATATTTAGCTCCATATATTATTTATATCCTTTTAAGAACTATGTGTCAGCTGATTCGTTACAATAGAGGATACATAGTGAGATCAAACACATATTTTTGGTCCCATAAAATTAATTTCAACCTAATCACCTTTGGTGACCTTCTTCCTCACCATAAGATGTTCAAATTCATGGGAATTTTACTATCTACATGAAACTAGAATTCATCGTTCATGTGAACTACTTGTGTCTTGATTCAATTCACCATATGATATATAGTGACACCCAAACCATCATTTTGTGGTCCAACCACAACATTCCTCTGCATTGACATTCAGTTAACCACACCCTTACTATAAGACATTAAATTCGGTTAATGTCCTTGCCTCATGAAATAAAACTAAATGGGTTTAAAGAACCATGTAAGAATTTATTCTCATTTCAATTAGATACCTAGGGAAACCTTCATCCAATATCATTGACCAGCCACCACATTATACAAAATTTACCTATCATATCCTTACTCGCATCATAATTGTTAGTGGATCCCATGCTGAAAATACATTTTTTAATAAATTTTATTAAATTTTTTGATATAATTTCCCTACATTAATCACATTTGAATGATTTAATGGAAAAATATGTTTTGGGTAAGAATTTGTAAATTACATGAAAATTTTGTTTTTACCATTTTAATATAACATTTATATTTTAGTCATATAAATATATGTTTGATGATTTTAGAATCTATATTTTTTATTGAAATTTACCTATAAATTTTATACACTATCTATTCAGACCATGATAGATTAATCATAAAATTTGGGGACTGAAAATGAGAAATAATGAAGGTACAAACATACTTTTCCAGACTAGACCCCACATCACTAAAGTGGCCAAAAAATATTCATTACTACTTGAATGTGGCTTAAAATTGTAGTCAATTTAAATTATTTACTTTTTAAAAGTTAATTCAACTAGAGAGGCACTTTTTACCAAATAAAGGTGGCCAAAGAAACCGGTGATGATGAAGTAATTTTTGGAAACCAAATGTCCCATGTACCATTTTTGAATTGGAAACCCTATCCATCTAAAAACCCTATTTAAATGAATTTTTCACACTTTGGGAGTGTTGGTAGAGGTTTCAAGAAGGTGTGCTAAAGAGTTTATATCCTATAAACATCACAAATATCTTGTAAGAATTAATGATTTATGAAATTTTTTCTTCCAATAAGGCTCCCCTCTCCCACCTCTACATTGTATTTCATTTTCATGCCTATAACATGAATTTTTCTCCAATATATCATCTGGGTTCTTATTTTTTCATGTTAATACTTTACATATTGGTTATGGAATCTAATAGTGGAGATGATATTGAGTGTTTCCCATTCAATTAATGTCATATGCATAACGTCTCCATGATTGTAAATCCTCCCATGGAAGTGGGATTTCATTTATAATTCATCTGATACATACTCCATTCATTTATTTATTTTTAATGCATAAAAATATTTTTAATCATAAATTGTGATTAATTATGTTAGTTTGATTTCTTGAAGAACTCAATCGAATTGCAATTGACCACCATGTTGGACTTGTGTTAATCATGTGAGTGAAACTTAAATAGCAAGATCCAATATTCTTTGGATAGAATTGGGGGGTTCAAGACACATACCCAAAATAAATTAATTCTAAAATCCATAAAAGATATGATTTCTTAATTGGACATTGACCATATGAAATATTTTTTCTCACAATCAATGTTGCATGAAATTTTTGGATGTCCAAATGTTAACATAGTTCTTATTTGTTCAATATTTATGGTCATGTTAACTTCTTTAATGTTTGGGGATTAATAATATTAGGAATTCAAAATTTAATAAATTCTAATAATACGGGATAATGATAAATTAATGGTGAAGTGGGTGTATTATATTTACTACATATTCACATAGTACATATTTTAAATAATGTTTATCCATTACTGTTCTTTCTTTTTTCCTTTTTTATTGTAAAAAAATTAACACAACCAAACACCTGTATATTTTTTCATTTATTCACTTATTTTATTATTCTCCTAAAAAATATTACGGTTATTTTAATTAACTTACTCCCCAAAAAAATATCATAGGTTATACACTATGATAATCTTAGTTAAATCACAAATATTTTGAAATTGTGCGTGAAAATGCTCAACATGTTGGAATTGTTGTCGAGGATGGAAGTGTTTTATTCAACCTATTTTAGGTATGTTCATTGTTATTTTTTCTTCATTTATTCCTTATCATTAAATTCTATTATTCCACCAACACTAATTATTTTTCATACTATAATTTGAATCCACATTTAATGATATTGTGTTCCACTAATTTTTGTTTCACTCAAACTGAAGACACGATCCAACCCTGATGTTCATTTTGAATAAGACCCTGAGGTTGAGAGAATCAATTAAATAATAATTAGTTTGTTGAGTAAACCTCTATGGTGATACAAATAGAATTAGAACAAAAATCTTTCTTCCCACTCTAGTTAAGCTTTGTGCAAATTGTACTTTACCAAGAAATCTAACAGATTGCTTACCTTAACTATAAGAGATATAGGATTGGGCATAGGTGTTCCGAAGGAGACCATTAAAAAGAATCATTATCCCCTAAAAAATAAGTATGATTCTATCAGAACAACAATAAATCAAGAAACAAAGGATCACTCAGATATGAGTTATGGGAGAGAAAAACAACAAAGGGATCCTTTCCAATAAAACATCAAACATAGTCCACCTTAACAGTAGGGTTTTCCACAAAAAAAAATAGATATTTTAAGCCCAATAATCAATATGTGAACTAAAAGGAATCCCCACCCAAAATTATATATAACACTGATAATGTTTTGACCGAATTTTTTCTGAATCAATAGAATTAGGTGAAGAGTCAGGGCATTGAATCAAGGGCGTTAAAGATGCCATTAATCTTGATTTCCACTTACCTCAATGAAATGGTTAACAATAACACAAGATACGTTCCCTCCCAACCCATTTCTAATCAAAATCAGAATGTCAGAACCATCACAATGAGGTGTAGGAAGAAAACATGTGAGAAAATTATTCGTAGTTGTCCACCGGGATTAACCCAAAAATATGTGATTCCCCCATCATCACAGGTCATTAAGAAACCAAAAGATAAATTAAAATGTAATAGGAAAATTGACGATGTTACTCATAAAACTATTCCATTTCGAAATAGAGTCATGAAAACCAGAAATATTGAAGAAGTGGAAATGAAAAAATATTTCTTGGAAACATTCAAGGGTGTTGATATACGCATTCCCCTTCAGTAGGCTATTAAGATAATCTAAAGATATGAAAAATTATAAATTGAATAATGTACAAATTAAAGAGGTATCAAAGTTAATGAAATTCTATATCAAGAATGAAATGTGTCATCACTCATTACACCAACTTGAGAAATGCCAAAAATGTTCATGTATCCATAGACATTCCGCATACCAAGTTCTATAATGGAGATACAATTTCTTAATGCTTTATGTGATCATTCAACCGATTTATATATTCTTAACAAGGATGGCCATCATGAAAGTTCTCATTTTCCCATTATCTTAGGTAGAACCTCATTAAAACTAAAAAACTATCATAAATTTCCATGAGGGTACACATTCCATGGATTAAGGAGATTAATTATTGAAAATTTTATTTTTAGACTCCCTCATGTACGCTTCCTAAGAATTTTTTTATTTTTTATCTCACATTTTAAAGCACAATGAAAAAACCCCATGGATTCTTATTGTTCTATTCTTTGTTATATTTTGAGAACAGCTTCTAGTTTTATGTCCAATAATACTTCTACACCAATTTGAAATAAAAAAACCTCTCTTGGATTAGATATTTATGTGGAATCATATTTTTATTTTGATCATGGATACTATAATTATGACTTGGATATTGAGTATACTAGTGGATTTGATACATCATTATTATATTTTGATAATGTATATTTTGATATTGATGTTCAATGTGAAAATATTTTAGTTTCTCCAACTTCCCCTTCTATACAGAACCCCCCTCAATTGGAATCAATTCCTTTTCACCAGATCATAAAAACTCATACTAGCTGAATGGTGATAGATTAATTATTATAATTTCTAAAAAACATCCTTTCGAACATAATTATTTTTTTGAATGATTGGATGGAGAAAATTATGAAAATCAAGTGCACCTTTGAGGACATACCATGGATTATCCCCTCCATTTGTATGTATATGACTATTTGGTAGATGGGGACAAACTAGTAAGGATACTAAAAAGGATATGTAATACAACTCTTTTAGATGTTTTAAAATAAAAATGCAGAAAAAATTTCTCAAGGAAGCTATCATTTATCCCAATTCTTATTCCCAGTGGGTGATCCCTATCTATTTTGTGCCAATAAAAAGTGATGTTATTGTTGATAGAAATGATATTGAGGAGTTAGATTAATTTAGGGTGATAAAAAGATGGTGTGTGTCTAATGATTATATGAAACAAAATCTTATCACCTTCAAGGAACATTTACCTCCCATTTATTGATCAAAGGCTTGAGAGACGTACTGGGAGAACACGAGAATATGTTTTTGATGTATTTTTAAGTTATTTTAAGGTCCCTATTACTTATGTGGATTAGAAGAAGACTAAATTTACATATCCATTACATACATTTTTTCATCTAAAAGATTGAATTTGGTCTCTGCAATTCCCCTGTAACCATCTAGAGATCTATGGTGAGTATTTTTCAGATTTTCTTGAGACATTCATAGAGGTATTCTTGGAATATTTTACCATATATGGATCCTCATATGAAAATTATTTGTTTAGTTTGGTAAATTTGTTGAATTGTTCTGTTGAGAAGAATCTCTTCTGGAACATTTAAATGTTTCTTTCCATGGTAGAGAATGGTTTTGTCTTAAGGCATGTAATGTAAAAACGTTGAATAAAGGTTGTACTATACCAGGAAGATATTATTCTATCCTTTCCATATCCTTCATGTTTGTGTGATTTTATACCTTTATTAGGGAATGATGGTTTTTACCCATGCATCATCAAATGTTCTAGTATGATTTATTCTATTATATCATAATTACATCAAAAGAATTATGATTTTGTGTTTGGTGATTCATGTAGGTATTACTTTGATGAGATAAAGAATCAGCTAACCAGCATACTTATCATACATCCCACATGGTGGGACATTCCATTAAATCAGATGTGTGACTCTTTAATCTTCTCCATTGGAGTTGTCTTACAAAAGAAGGTGGAGGCACATTCACATGTAATTTTCTATTCTTTGAGGACATTGGATTCTAAACAATCAAACTACACATCCTTAACAAAGTAATTTATTCCCATCAAGTTTTCATTTTATTAATTATGTTCATATTTATTGGGCTCTAATGTAGTTGTCTATTTATTACTATATTTAATTGTGGTACCTCTTAATTAATCCTGATGAGAATACTAGACTTATCTAATGGATTATACTTCTTCATGAATTTTATAGAGAGATAAAGGAAATGAAGGATTTATAGAACATGGAGGTGGATCACATGAGTAGGATTACTCACACACTGTATGATAACACATTGGAACTAGTATCACTATAAGGCACATTTCTAAATGAGAATATTTATGAAGTCTTAGGTACACATCCTTGGTATGTTGATATAGTGAAAAACCTTTTTTCCTCTAAAATATCCTCAAATTTAATAAAACATCATGTCCAAAATTTAATGAATTATTCATGGATTTATGTGTTGTCGGTTCCCTACCTATGGTACAAGTGAAATGTTCATGTTATTAGGAGTTGTGTTCTTCATCATGAGTTTTAGTTTTTTCTACAATTACACCATACACTTTCACGGGGAGGAAAGTTTGGACCACAATGAACAGTAAGGAATGATTTAGATTCTAGATTATACTGGCCTATCTTATTCCCTGATGTACATTCGTTTTGTATGATTTTTCTCATGTTTCTAACACATCATAAATTTTTCAATTAGATATGTGATGGATCAACAATCCATATTATTAGATAATATGTTTTATGAAAATGGCATTGATTTTATTAGTCCTTTTCCTAGTTCATTTGGATTTATGAATAATTTGGTTTTTGATGATTTTGTTACAAAAATGGGTGGAGTCCAAGGGCTCTGGGACTATTGATTCTTGTTTTCAATTGATTTTATGAAGGTAAATATTTATTTTAGGGTTGGAGAAACAATGGATAAAATTAGTGACTCAAGGACACACTTTTGATATAGGAATTTCTCTTCCATTCCTTGTATGTATTGAGGGACACACAAAACATCGACACCATACCACCCAAAAAATGATCAAACTGAGGTTGAAATCTAATGTTCAAACAATTATTGGAGAAAATTTTGTAGCTGAATGGGATGTATTGGATCTGTTTCATGGACAATATGCTCAAATCTTATATCATTTCCATCAAGACTCCCATTGGTATGTCCCCATTACATATTTTTTTTAGAAAGCGAAACATCTACCTGTGGATGTCAAGCATCAGGCATATTGGGATATAAATAAATGAAACATGGATTTATAACAAGATGGATATTAATTGAAGAATCAAATTCAAGAGAATTAGAAGATTATATTTTTATCATATGAGAACCCACAGCTCTATATGAATGTATCAAAATCATCTCAAGATAAATGATACAAAAAGAGAGTTTCTTGTAGGAGGCAAAGCTCTTCTCTAAAGTCCTCAATTGAAGTTGATGCATGGTAAGTTTCATTATATATGGCTGGTACCAAATGTTGTATCTAATATATTTCTATATGGTGTAGTATACATCACTCAAGAAGAAACTAGAAGGATCTTTATAGCCAATGGGAAGTGGTTGAAGCAAAACCATGAGGGATTGTAAACACATGAAATTGATGTCAATACGTTGCATGAGACCTTTATCACCTCAAAACAGCATGTGGTACCTTACCCACTCACTTTTATATTATTTTTCCTAATTATAAATCAACATTTCTAAGTAATTTTTTCAATTAAAAGAGTCACATTGAAGACAATGTATCATTTTAAGAGTGGGGGAGGGGAAGGAATTTTGGGTAGACTCCTTAAGATTTTTTTGAGTTCTTCTTTTTTAATAATTTAAAACAAATTATTCTCATGAAACAAAAAAAAATCATTTCACAAGATCATACTAATGATGGAATGGATTGAGATTGTATATTTGATTTTTAACCCTCATTGGAAGCCTGTTAATCATGGGAATTTTGTCATCATTGATTTTCAATTATTTGTGAAAATAGATGTTCGTCAACGATACGTTTGGTTGTGTCCTTATGAAGAAATTGGGATTTTTTACCTCAATAATTGTGGGACATTTTTGTGAGAACTATTCCATTTAATATCTCCATTCACATCACACACAATCAATAATTCTATATTTCTCATAACCAATTGAAGGTATAGTTTGGGTAAGTAATCCTTTTCATCTGTTAAAATGGTATTATAATATGTTCATTTGTCTTCTGATCATTTCCATTAATATAACAGATTAACCTATTCATCTATACCTAATATCTGACTATTGTACACCCTAAAACCCCCAAAAAACCAAAAAAATCAATAAAATGGGGAGTAAATAAATGAACAACATGTGGGGATATTTAGGCTAGGAGATCAAGGTTTGAATTTTGGTAATGGATAAAAGAGAGGTTTTTTTAATTTTCTTTCCATTTATATTGAATAGGTTCAGTGGAAAAGATTCAAGTACGAATAATAGTTATTCTTGAAAAAAATATTCTTGATAAATGGTGGACAGAGAGGCATGAAATTATTGGCACACATAGAAGATAATTTATGGAAATGATTTACTCATAAGAGTTTTTCCACAGATGAGTGTCACTAAAATAAAGGGTGTTTGTTTTGATACAATTTGTGAAAAATTTAATAACATAATTTTTGATACTAACTTTTTTTTTAATCTTTCTATACTCATTTTCCATCATTAATTAAGAAATTTCAACATGCTTTATTTTCTGGATTACATGACATGAGGTTTTCTCAGGAGAAAAAAATGGTAAGTATGGGGGTGTTGATAAAACATTTTCAGTTGAATGTCTAGTTAATATTAAATAATGTGATTTTCCACATTGATCATAATTTTATGACTTATTGGAAAATTATTTTGGGTCCTGAATTTTTGAATTGCATGAAAATTCATTTTTTCTAATTTAATATCACCATTTTATTTTAGTCATGACTTTTTGTGTGTGCTAAATTTCAACTAGAAATTAATGGAAATATTCATATATAAATTATAAACATTTATTATTCATACCATGAATCCTACATCACATATTTTGTTGGATAAAAATGGGCATTACTAAAGTGTGAGTTATAATCAAATGACCAGACACCACCTCACTAAAGGGGCCATATAATCATAATTACTACTTTAATGCACCAGAATTTTTTTGATAAATTAAAGGAATAGATTATTATAATTGAATTCAATTTGAGTGACTCATGGTTCTCCAGGTAATGTTGTAAAAAACTGTAGTCAAGTAGAATTAATTTTTAGAGACCAAATTATGCATGTACCTTACTTGGAATTTGAACAGTGACCCTCCAAAACTCTTTTTAAAGGAGAAATCATCTATTTTCTATGGTTTATAGAAACTTTGGGAATGGTTGGATGATATTATATCTCCTATAATCATCTCAAACTTATTATAAGAATTAATGATTTTTGGATATATCTCTTCCAAGAAGGATCTCCTATCTCACCTCCACATTGTATTTCGTTGTTTTCATGCTTGTCACCCGATTTATAATATAATAAATCATATATGTTATTATCTTATCAAATTCATATTTTCTTAATGTAATATTAGATTAGTGATGAGATTGGGTGTTTCCCATTCAATCTATTTCTTATGAAAAATGTCTTCGTGAGGGCAACTCTGCCCATGGAAGAGTTAATTCTTTCATACTTAATCTAATCCCTACTCCATTATTTTATTTATTTTCAATTAATAAACATAATTTAACACAAAAATTTTGAAATATTAATTGAGATTTATTTTATAAGGAACTTGATAAATATTCACATGACCGTGAGGTCAGACTTGTATAAATCATATGAGTGAAACATCAATCAGAAGATCTAATCAACATGGGAAAATTGTAGGGTTAAAGTATCATCTCTGAACTCAATTTTTTATCAACACTAGGGACGAGATGTGGCCCTAATTATCCATTTATCATATGTTTTTTTGGATCACTGTCAAAGTAGGGTGCAATGATTAGATTTCATAAAGTTAACTAATGGCTCATTTTTCAAATATTTGTGGTAGTGATAACTTCTATAGGGTTCTGGGATTGACAAGACTAGGGGATAAAAATTGAATAAATCACAATCATATGGGATTATGACAAACAAATGGTAAAGGGGGTGGGTGTAATTGAAATCATCTTCTCTTATTAGTGTTTTTTAAAGAAGTTAAGTCCTTTACTCTTCCCTCTTCCTTGATTGTTTTATTGATTATCCAAAAATCATCACAACTGAATCCTGTAGATTTTTCATTTGTATTAAAATATTTTCATAGTTTCTTTAAGACTATTAGGGGTTTATATTTTTAAAATCTTAGGTTCTAATCCTTATTTTATTATTTAAATCATTTTCCTCTTTAGACCGGGTAGAGGGTGACCCAATACATATCCTGAAGGCCTAAGGCCAAGTGTCCTAAATACTAGGCTTCAATGCCCATTTTTTGGCCCAAAGGGCCCCTAGGTGAATCGTACTGCAATAGTACCCAGGATTCTACAGTACCACCACCGCTACAGTACCTACAATTGTGCCTCTGCCGCTACAGTGTTGTCGCCGCTATAGTTATGTCGTTGTTACAGTACTGCTACAGTGCCTTGCTACCGTGCTGCTGTAGTACCCCGACAATTAGTCCCTTCTGGGATATGATCCTTGGACTTTTGGATGCCATGCAGGAGCCTATACTACTAGGTTACAGGCTTTCTGGCACTATTATGGGTTCTATAATTCACTTGATTATATAGAGAATGGCGTAGGTGAGACACTCTTCTACACTTAGTCAAATCACTAATATTTTGATTGTGCATGCAACAATGCTCATCACATGCCATTTGATTCCCCCAAATTGAGCATAGATCATGTGATCTTATTATTTTTAGTAATGGATTTAATGCTTGGACAAGATATAATATCTCATGGTAGGGTAAGAATGGTAATCCATGAGGTAATTGTAACAGTATTCCATGTGTCCATGTCGCCTAACGATAAAATTTATAGTTGATGTCCTTTTCACAATATAAAATTGCACATTACTATAGACCTCTCTCAAGATGAACACTATTATAGGTGATTGGTATCCTACCACACCTACATTAAAGAATTAAGTTTGACTTGATTCATAACATCATAGTATATGTACTAACACCTAAATCTCCAACCCTAAGTCGAGTCACAATAAACCAGAATAAAAATACCCCCTCCCTACCAATAGGACAGGCTTGGGTAGGAAGCTAGGTTCTTCATGAACAACACTTGTCTTGATTCTTATTATCATAAGTAACATAGTTATGACTAATATTGTTGGTTATTTGTCTCATACAACCCCTCCATTCAACAACTATGTGTAACATGATTCCTAACATCACAAGATACATAGTGACGCCCGATTATCCATCCCGAGGTCCAGTCACAAGATACAATAATGAAAATACACATCCATAATAATAGGGAAGGCATGTGAAGGAATATAGGTTCTTCAAGAACAAAATGTTGGTTGATTCTTATTATCATATGTAATATAGTGTTTCCAAAATTTCCATCTATAGTTCTAGCCGCAATGCCCATTTTCAGGTGGGGAAACCTACTTCATTTCAGCATGTCATTAACATTCACAGTTCTTCATGAACTACTTGTTCATTAATTCTTATCATCATAAGATACATAGTCACAACAGAATCTACAATTATAGTACTAGATATAAGAATTAATGTTAACAATTCTAACCACTTCCTATGGGTAAGACCTTCGTAGAGATATTCCTATTCAATAACTATATGTGACATGATGCATTTTTATCACAAAATATGTAGTGATGCTCAGATCTTCTGTCCTAGGCCCAGACACAACAAATGCATAAAAAATGCACCCCAATTAAATAGGGTTTGGAACATTCATGACTATTTTCCTACATAGATGTCATATCCATGTGAATCTAATTTTTTTGTGTAATATGTATTACAGAATTTTTCATGTCAGTTGCCACATCCTTACAACATGATTTTAAACTGCATGGAAATTTTCTAACTACATGATTGGAAAATTTCATTACCATGTGATGTTTATCTAAACTAAACTAAGTACATACCTCTTCCATAAGTATATATTATTTATAACCTCATCCCTTATCATCGAATATCAATAGACCACAAGAGACATACCCTGGTCAGCCAGAGTATGGAGTGGATCTCCCATATTTTAGAAACCTCAATACAAAACTCAGAATTCATTTTTTGAGAACATCATGTTTCCACACACCATTTTCGTTCCTTGAAAAGGAAAAGGGATATATATTATTTTCCATTATATCGATGCACAAGGGATCAGTCTTACCGGCCATAGAAATAATGGCCATATACTGAGGGAATTCTAATCCCTCCTTTCTTGATGTTACCAATGATGAACTCATCACCCAAGGGTATTCATGGATATCAGTAATATAATTATACAACATCATTGAACATGAAACAATAACCCTGATCCATGATTAAATTCATTTTCTTCTCCCTATAAGAATAATGTTGGAGTGCTCCTGATTCTGGTTATCCTAATTGGGATCTTGTGCTACATCTCCCAAATTATGAACATGTCTGTGATGACCTCTAACTATATACAACATTATGAAAGTACGATGATATTTTAATCTAGCCTATAATAGTCCAAATAAAATCATTAAACTTATAGAGAAAGAGGAACAAAACATGTTGGGTTGAAAATCCATTGAGGGTGACATGAGAAAAGGTCAACTCTTTACCCGCTAAACACTTCATCTCCTCTGTTTAGGAAAAAATTAGTCACAAATAAAAAACTCATTAATATCATATGGTAAAAAAAATACCCATATTAATATACAATCTATTTTCCTTGGATACCCTAGTTTAGGAAAATGTAAGAGTATTGATTTTTCACATATCGTAACCGTGTGAATATATTCACTAGGCGTTGAAAAAAATTAGGGGTTCCCACAACCCTTTGGGATATTACAAATTCTAAGAAACATACATCATTATTTGAGCACCTAAAATTATCATAAAACATCCTTGACCCTTGGAAGATGATATCTGGCTTCATGGGACCCTTTTTTAACTATTCATGTATACCTATAGCTCATGTATATACACCTATGTTCATCAACTAGATGAATCAATCTTCAAAAAAGATATTTCTACACCTTTTGAGAAAATAAATCATTGTTGAAGAACATAGCACCTAATTTTGTTCTAGGAAAATCCTTGTAATATTGTCCCACTTTATCATCCTAACCTGAGCAATTCATCCCATGATTTATTATCCCCATGACAGACTGTCCATTTGTACCCAAAATCATTGATATTATGTCATCGTGTTTTGTACCCATTCTCAAAGAAGGAATTTTGTGCTTCTTTTTTGAACATTTATTTTCCAAAACATCACGATTCATAAACCATAGGGTCTAGGTATCTTGTTTTACAGTTAAGTGTTGAACTTCCCTGGGGATTGAAAACACTTCTAGGATAGATTTATTCTATACCAAAAATTATCCCCTCAACCATTGAGTATTCAAATTTTTTTTTGTCCGTCATAATTAAGTGGATACCATCTTTTCATGAACATTTTATCGACTCAAAATAGATTTCACCAAACAAATATAGGCATCCCATTATTACAACACATGATATTAGATCCTTTGATCCCTAGAAACACCATGGAGGAACCTGGAACCTCAGGGTTTTGTGGTTCATCCTTGTAATGTCTCCCTTATTATATATTCATTAACACAAACATTTTGGTTATGAATTATATCACTCGTATTCCAACTATCTAAGTGGACCGATTATCTGTAGTATTTCACACACGACCAATATCACCCATATAAATATTTCATAACTCATGGAAAAGTGTAAAGATTCCTCTATTTGAAAATCCTATCAATTCATATGGGATTTGACTGACCAACTAGGGACATATCATCGGTGTAGAGATAGAGATATAATTCTATTGGTCATCATAAACTAAATGGTATAACTTATCATCTTAGTGTGTTTTGAGTCATTCCTAGAATGAATAAACCCTATATCATGACCATTGATGATATTTCGGTAGTAATATATTAAAATTAATGGAATCTTAATGTCTAAGATAGAATACATCCAACTAAAATGATATATGGTCCATGATAAAAGAACCTAAACTACAATGATAGAAGGTATGACACTAAACTATATAGAAATCAGGTCCTAGATAAAATACCCTAACCTATAAGCAAATAGTAATTTATTATGTATTAATGAAAAGGTTTATATGTCCCACCATACATCATTTTAAAAAAATAGGAATGCTACGCTCCCTAATCCAATCATCATTTTAAAAAACATAGAGCACGCTCCCTTAATGAAATATATTCTACACAAATGTCCTTTGAAAAATAAGTAATCTGAATATAACTCGAACAATTACATCAACGTGGAACCTTTTGATTCATTATAATCCATGATATCTTCTCAGGAAGAATATATATGGATTTAAATAGTTAGATCCATACATTCAAGATTACATGATATTATAAAAATAATGAAAATAATTTTTGATTCCAATATCTTCATAATAGTGGAATGTCATGCACATTACAAATGAAAGAGAAAGAAGGACAACACCATGAAAATTTTAGAAAATCCATTCATTAAGAGAATTAAATTGAAAGTATATTCTTATTTTATTCACTTCAAAAATGTCATAAAAAATAATAATAATTCAAGTCAATGATCGAACTGTAACAACCTGAGATTTTATGAAAAATATTCTTTTTAATTTTATTAATGTCTTGTGTTGTACGCTACACCATAAGGAGCTTGCACAACACACATCCTTGACTTGCCTTGCATTACACGCAATCGCGACCTTCCTCGATAGCGTGTGTAGTACGCAATACCGAGTTTCACTAAACAATGATATGCTATTAAAATATTATTATAACTAGCCATTATGAATAGTAATAACCACCTTTTAAAATTTTAGAAATTTTAGATCTCAAAATGGACTTCATTTTTGGATTCGGAGTATCTAATTTAGCCTAAGGTGAAATTTTGGTACTTTTCGGATAACTTTCATATTCTGATGAATAGTGAAAATTACTAAATTATAATTAAAAACAACTTTTTTAATCAAAATAATTAATAGTGATAAATTATTAATTTGAGTGATTTTAAAGTATATTTAGAATATATTTTTACAATTTAATACAATGTTGTTCATTGGATGTAATTTCACATTTAATCCAGACATAAACAAGTGTCAATCTTTTGATAGATATTTTTTCTTAAAAACACGCTATTTGTTTTAACAGCGGGATTTAATTATAAAATTAATTAATGCAACTTCTATGTTATGAATTTGGAAAAATAGACTTCATTTTTGAATTCAGAATATGAAATATATCTTAGGATGAAATTTTGGCATTGTTCTGAAAAACATCAATTTTTGATGAATAGTGAAACTACTAAGTGGTAGTTAAAAAACTGAATTTTTCATAAAACTTAATTTTACCACTTCTGTGAATGGAATTTCAATAATCCGAGAGACACGGTTGATGTCAGTAAGTAAAATGTGGTTCAATGAGATGAAAATAATTTTTGGTGAATAGTAACTTTTTACTTTTATTTACCACAGTTAAAAGTAAATAGGGTAATTAAGGGTAAAAATGATATTAATATTACCCTAACACATGTCCTAATCCTATTGAACAAGTGTATCTCGACCAAAAACAACCTTAAGTGTAAAATATTATCATTTAGGCCCACTTGGATTAGATTAGGACATTTATTATTATTTAATTCAAAGAAGAGTTAAAAGAGTTAAAATCAAAGTTTATATACTAAAACATTTTTAATATAGTGTTATAAATAAGATAAATTCGATTGTAAATATTAATTAGAAATCTAAAAAAATTTCCTACATAAGGGTATTTTATTTGTAATTTTTAGATATCAAATAAGTTTATTTATTTATGACACAAAGATGATGCAATAATTATATTATTAATGAAATATTGACATAATTGATATTATAAATACCAAAATAAATGTAATTAAAGACTTTTTATGAATTCCACTAATTTTATAGGTTACTATGATATATTAGTGTTGATTTAATCAACTTGGTTCGAACATATAATTCTGTTATGACTTTCAGAAAAATCATCTATCAAATAGTGTCAAAATTGACACAAAATAGTTTTTAAATCAAATATTATATTATTAATTGTTATTTTATTCCTAAAAATCTACGGTTCGGCCAAATGACTTAGATAAAGATATATATATTAATAATAAACAATTTGGGGTTCGTTTGGCATGTTATAGTAAGTGTATTAACCATATAGGGTAAGAAAACAAAAAGACACGGTAAAAGTTAAATTATTTAACTTAAAGTTAAATCTAATTGATAAGGTTAAAATAATAACCTAAACTAGTCTAAATCTTATTGGTTGATAGGATTTCTACCAATCCCCACTTTAGCTTCGAAATAAGACCATTTGGAGCCATTATAAACCGATTTTGACTTTAATATAAAATAATATTTTGAGATATTCCTAAGGTGCCCCTCTCCTCGCTTATAAAAGGGCGCCTCCTCCCTCTCTTCCTCACACAACTTTGAGCCTTAAATCTCGGACAAACCCTGACAAAATCCCTTCTCCACATCCCTAGTATCATCCTAGAGGTCCTGGTCTTCTTAAATGACCATCCTTAGTTCATTAAGTGGAGGTTAAGTGAAGGCGCGTCAAAAAGAGGTAATATCCATTACCGATCTTTTTCAATTTCTTTCTTCTTAAACTTCTTCTTCTTTAGTTGTTTCATGATAAAGTAACAACATCAGTATTTCTTATATACTGATATGTTATTATAAATATTAAACAACTCTAATTAACCTTCTATCCATCCTACGGAAAAAGGAAATCATCGCACGTGCATACGTACGGAATACCGTCTCCACGCCGTGGTGTAATCTATTTTCCGCCACCACCTTAATTGGATGGGAATAAAGGTGTAATGAGTAACTATATATCATTATTATAAAGTTATATTGATACTGAAATAGTATACATACACTTCAACACAATTCCACGACAATGGGAACGATATCATCGCTCGTGCGTACGTACGGACTACCGTCTCCACGACGCGATGAGATTCATTCTAAATGATTAACCATTCATGAATGATTATAAAGTATATATAATAAGTAATAATGAAATATATTACCTAATAATGATACTGTAATTATTTATATTTATATGTATGTCATCTACTTAATTCCATTCAATTCAATAAGGAAACGAAAACAGCGTTCATGCGTACGTACGGACTACCGTCTCCATGAACGGTGTATTTCTTTCCATTTACTGATTTATTATATATGTATATTCTGAATATATATATATATATAAATAATGTATTATATTATGGAATTAAGTAATCATGATCTAGGTAATCATATGAATAATTACAAGTTAAAAACACGAACGACAAATGAGACGATTTTACCCGAAACACTACTTTAACAGAAGAACGGGTAATATAAAGTCATAAGTGGACCATATATGATATAATAAAAATGAATATGATTCTGGAATAAGTCAATAACATGATTTAAATCATTATACAGTAGGTTCGGACACTTACAAAGCAAGTCGGACCTAAGGTAAGGGAAATATCACAATCTCATTTTTATCCGAGATTGTTTATACTTTGGTATTTACTGGGGTGTATTTTATCATCCACATCCATGTATCCTCAATATGTAATATTATTTCCATTCACCTATAATTGTTTAAATCCATTTTTACCCTTCGGTGAGTTTTTAGTAAAAGAAATGAAAGGAATATTTTGTCATTTTTCGTACGAGGTATTTTTTGACTTTTCCGACAAAAGTACGAAGAATGTTTTTTTTAACTTATAAGGCATGAATGGATTTCTAAAACATTATTTCCAAGAAGCTTCCTTTACAAGTATTCAAGTTTATTTTTAATCAACATCTTTTAGTTTAAAATTGTATGACATGTTAAGAAAGGAAAAGTGTTTTTGAAGTAGAAAGGATATTTTCCTCAAGAATAGAGTTCAAGTATTTTATAAAAATTATTTTCCATCTAAAATAATAAAAGGGTTCTGTTTTTATCCCTATTATTACATGGATTTGATTATGTTGTGATGGAAATATTTTTATGAATTCCTTTATCTTATATGAATTGTTTTATGAGGTCATGTTGTTTAAGAATCCCATTTTTATTACGTGGGTTACGCTTTGATGTATGGTTTATGATTATGTGGAACACATAAGAAAGGATTAATTATAAGATGGGTGGGACCTATATCTCCCTCCAATTAATTGGGTAAAGATTTAATATCTCATGAGATAGACATGGATGGAATGGTAGGTTATACCGGTTCAGTGAAACAGGACTGAAACGAGGGTGACTCGATTCAGAAAGGGACTTTTTCCACTAAGATAGTCTTGGCAATGAGTCACGACTAACAAGAAATGATTCTCTATGATTATGTGTGTATGCCACAAAGTTTCATGTTTTAAGTTATGCTTATTGGGATTTCATTTCACTACTATGATTTATCCCATGTTATGAAATTATGCTCTCTTTTGCAGGTTAAGATTTCCAAAAGTTATGTTCTTATGAATATGATGTGATTGATTTTTCTTTTAGTTACCCTTACTGAGCATTTGAGCTCACCCTTTTATGTTTTCTTTTACCCAGGATATAAAGAAAGGTTTTAGGTAAAAAAAGGGAAGATCTTTATGAGAGATATTGAAGATCTTTCACCACGATTAGAAGATTACGTTCCGAGTTTCCAAAGACACTAAACTATTATGATCCTTGTGTGTGTGTTTTTTGTTATGTACTAAGTATTCTGGAAAAGTAATGTAATGTCCATTTACGATAAGCTTCGGGTCTCTACAGTTGGAATCAGAGGAAAGGTTTAGTCAACCTTTGGAAACTAGGATGCAAAAACGTTAGTGAGATCCCTAAAGATATTTCTATGGTATGTCTAGGGATGTCCCTATGGTTAAGTATATGTATAAGTTATAGTACTAGAACTACGCTAACGATCATAGAATTAAACCTAAGATGTTTGATATTGAAGGTACTCCCCCTTTATTATGTTGTTTTCCCTAGAATGATTTTTTCCTCTCACACTATTCTTTTTGGGTTTTAGAAGATGGATGGAACCCGAAAAAACTGTGTTGATCAATGAAATGGACAATGCAATGATTGTCCTCCTGAACAAACAAATGTTATGGGAGATGGAGTGTAAAATCTTATTTCTATCCTTACACAAGCTATGAATCATTCTGGACTTCCAAATGAGCAGAGAAAGGAACAGTATTCTATTGAGTCCTTCATGAGGAAACGTCCACCTTCATTCAGTGGGACTTCCGATCCACTTGTTGCTGAACAATGGATCAGTACTACTAAAAAGATATTTTCAGTTCTTCAATGTTCTGAAAATGATAAAGTCATCTTAGCGGTATATCGTTTGGAAGGTGAAGCTGATCAATGGTAGAATCTTATCAAGAATACGAGGCCAGGAGATGAAATTGAGTCCATGGAATGGGACGAGTTCAAGAACTTGTTTTTCAGAAAGTACTTCCCTCATATTCTACGAACAAATATGGAGAAGGAGTTTCTTGAACTAAAGCAAAAGAATGATGAATCTGTTGGTATATACGAAGCGAATTTTACAAGACTTGCAAGGTATGCATCTGACATTATCATCCAACCTGAAAGTAAAGTTGATCGATTTTTTAGTGGCTTAAAACCAAGTCTTCGAAGGGAATTAGCAATAAGAGACTTCAGTAGCTATGAAGAAATTGTGCGTTGTGCTATCAAGGAAGAAATGGAAGTTGGTGTTACATATCCATCTCATGGTTTTGACAAGAAACGAAAGATGGAGTTCAAGGAGAAATCTCAGAATAATGGTGAAAAGAAGATGAATGTTTCCTTATGCACAAAGTGTGGAAAGAATCATGGCGGAGATTGTCTTAAAGGGACTAGAAAATGTTTTAAGTGTGGAAAAGAAGGTCATCGAGCAGCTGAGTGTCGAAGTAATGGAAAAAGGGTTTCTAATGATGTGAATAAAGAAAACACTACAGAGAACCCACCACCAACACATCAATGCTTCAAGTGCAAGGAAATGAGGCATTATGCTAATAAATACCCTAATCCAAGGGTTAGTGATGATCAACATGAGCAACCACTGAAGGCAAAGGACAAAGGGAAGTCACATGCGATCACTATTTGCGATATTGAATATGACAACAATGTGGTGGAATGATTAAGTGTTTATGTAATGGGATTCCAAAATAATATTGTATCATGGAGTATTGGAATATTTATGTATTAGCCTAATGTGGTATTCAAAGTAATTGAGATATTTTTGGAAATAAGATGATATGCGCATAATGAAGGGAAAACGAGAAAACGAAATGTTTAACAGTATTCATGAGCTCATCATTGATATAAGGACTAAGTGATATCATGGTTTGAGTATATAGAATTTTGAGGATTTTGGTATGTGGGAAGTGTTAACTTTTAACTGCATTCATGTTTTCACTAAGGTATTCAATATAATACACGATTAAGGACTTTGAATGTTTGGAATGTGACCAACAAAACATATCTTATGATATATGGGGATCGACGATGGTGTTAAATCTCTGTTAATCGTTTTCACTATGTTATGAGAGTGGACTGTAGTATTATGGATAAGCCTAAAGATTGGAATGGATTATGTTGGACATAAGTTAGTATTGTTTAAGGATAAAAGTTTTTTTCGATATTATTGATGAGATGTTATCGTAATATAGATTTAGAAAAAGGACAACCTGCAGGACGGGCAACAGCCCATCGCGTCGGACAAGGCTGTGGGAATCGAACCCACAACCGAAGTGCGACTGGCCTTTATCGCCTACCACTGGCCTACAGGAAGTCCCTGTTTAGTAGAAACTAGTTTTATTATATTAAGGAGTATGATATATTAAGTATAAGTCCATTTTAGGAACCATATATGATTAATCTCACTATAGATCGACTTATGTATATAATTTTTTCTATCCTTTTATTTGAGACAGATGGAATGACTCGTCATTCTATCACATGATCTGCTAACACTTCACGAATAACAAATTCAACTTCATTTATTTAAGAGATGAATTGGAAATTGTTCAAGTCACGAAAAACAGTGAGATTGTACCAAAATAAAGTAAGTATTTATTCTAATGCAAATTTTCAACTTTAGGGAAATTATCTTGAAAACCAAAAATGTTGTCCTAGTGATCTTATACCTGATGAATCAGATGGTACCTTATATCATCACAAATCTATGGATTTGTGATTACTGGCTTTTCCATAGCCATGTTCTCTACCACTCTCCAACAGAACATGATGGTAAGATTTCTCTTCCATATCCATATTTTCACCTATGTGGAAACCCAGTGATTAGTTTATTTGGGTAATTGTTACATTTCATACTTTAGTTTTTAATGCCAAGTTTTGGTATTCTTTTTTACGATGTGGGTTTCTATTAAAGAAACTTTCGAATAGTAAACCATTTATAACCCCGACGAATTTCGAGGGTGAAATTCATTTTAAGGGGGGTAGAATGTAACAGCCCGAGATTTTATGAAAAATATTCTTTTTAATTTTATTAATGTCTTATGTTGTACGCTACACCAAAAGGAGATTGCACAACACACATCCTCGACTTTCCTTGCATTACACGCAATCACGACCTTCCTCGATAGCGTGTGTAGTACGAAATACCGAGTTTCACTAAATAATGATATGCTATTAAAATATTATTATAACTAGCCGTTATGAATAGTAATATCCACCTTTTAAAATTTTATAAATTTTAGCTCTCAAAATGGACTTCATTTTTGGATTCGGAGTATCGAATTTAGCCTAAGGTGAAATTTTGGTACTTTTCGGATAACTTTCATATTCTGATGAATAGTGAAAATTACTAAATTATAATTAAAAGAAACTTTTTTAATCAAAATAATTAATAGTGATAAATTATTAATTTGAGTGGTTTTAAAGTATATTTAGAATATATTTTTACAATTTAATACAATGTTGGTCATTGGATGTAATTTCATATTTAAACCAGACATAAACAAGTGACAATCTTTTGATAGATATTTTTTCTTAAAAACATGCTATTTGTTTTAAAAGCGGGATTTAATTATAAAATTAATTTATGCAATTTATATGTTATGAATTTGGAAATATAGACTTCATTTTTGAATTCGGAATATGAAATATAGCTTAGGATGAAATTTTGGCATTGTTCCGAAAAACATCAATTTTTGATGAATAGTGAAACTACTAAGTGGTAGTTAAAAAACTGAATTTTTCATAAAACATAATTTTACCGCTTCTGTGAATGGAATTTCAAAAATCCGAGAGACACGATTGATGTCAGTAAGTAAAATGTGGTTCAATGAGATGAAAATAATTTTTGGTGAATAGTAACTTTTTACTTTTATTTACCACGGTTAAAAGTAAATAGGGTAATTAAGGGTAAAAATGATATTAATATTACCCTAACACATGTACTAATCCTATTGGACAAGTGTATCTCGACCAAAAACAACCTTAAGTGTAAAATATTATCATTTAGGCCCACCTGGATTAGATTAGGACATTTATTATTATTTAATTCAAAGAAGAGTTAAAAGAGTTAAAATCAATGTTTATTTACTAAAACATTTTTAATATAGGGTTATACATCAGATAAATTCGATTGTAAATATTCATTAGAAAGCTAAAACGACTTCCTACATAAGGGTATTTTATTTGTAATTTTTAGATATCAAATAAGATAATTTATTTATGACACAAAGATGATGCAGTAATTATATTATTAATGAAATATTGACATAATTGATATTATAAATACCAAAATAAATGTATTTTAAGACTTTTTATGAATTCCACTAATTTTATAGGTTACTATGATATATTAGTGTTGATTTAATCAACTTGGTTTGAACATATAATTATGTTATGACTTTCACAAAAATCATATATCAAATAGTGTCAAAATTGACACAAAATAGTTTTTAAATCAAATATTATATTATTAATTGTTATTTTATTCCTAAAAATCTAAGGTTCGCCAAACTGACTTAGATAAGGATATATATATTAATAATAAACAATTTGGGTTCGTTTGGAATGTTATAGTAAGTGTATTAACCATATAGTGTAAGAAAACAAAAAGACACCGTAAAAGTTAAATTATTTAACTTAAAGTTAAATCTAATTGATAAGGTTAAAATAATAACCTAAACTTGTCTAAATCCTATTGGTTGATAGGATTTCTACCCATCCCCACTTTAGATTCGAAATATGACCCTTTGGAACCATTATAAACCGATTTTGACTTTAATATAAAATAATATTTTGAGATATTCCTAAGGTGCCCCTCTCCTCCCTTATAAAAGGGCACCTCCTCCCTCTCTTCCTCACACAACGTTGAGCCTTCAAGCACGGCCAAACCCTGCCAAAATCCCTTATCCACTTCCCTAGTATAATCCTAGTGGTCCTGGTCTTCTTCAAAGACCATCCTTAGTTCTTTAAGTGGAGGTTAAGTGAAGGCGCGTCAAAAAGAGGTAATATCCATTACCGATCTTTTTCAATTTCTTTCTTCTTCAACTTCTTATTCTTTATTTGTTTCACGATAAAGTAATAACATAAGTATTTCTTATATACTTATATGTTATTATAAATATGAAACAACTCTAATTAACCCCTCTATCCATCCTACGGAAAAAGGAAATCACCGCGTGTGCGTACGTACGGAATACCGTCTCCACGCCGTGGTGTAACCTATTTTCCACCACCACCTTAATTGGACGGGTATAAAGGTGTAATGAGTAACTATATATGATTATTATAAAGTTATATTGATATTGAAATAGTATACATACACTTCAACAAAATTCCACGACCATGGGAACGATATCATCGCTCGTGCGTACGTACGGACTACCGTCTCCACGACGCGATGAGATTCATTCTCAATGATTAACCATTCATGAATGATTATAAAGTATATATAATAAGTACTAATGAAATATATGAACTAATAATGATACTGGAATTATTTATATTTATATGTATGTCATCTACTTAATTCCATTCATTTCAATAAGGAAACGAAAACAACGTTCATGCGTACGTACGGACTACCGTCTCCATGAACGGTGTATTTATTTCCATTTACTGATTTATTATATATGTATATTCTGAATATATATATATATAAATCATGTTTTATATTCTGGAATTATGTAATCATGATCTAAGTAATCATATGAATAATTACAAGTTAAAAACATGAACGACAAATGAGACGATTTTACCCAAAACGCTACTTTAATAGAAGAACGGGTAATATAAAGTCATAAGTGGACCATATATGATATAATAACAATGAATATGATTCTGGAATAAGTCAATAACATGATTTAAATAATTATACAGGAGGTTCGGACACTTACAAAGCAAGTCGGACCTAAGGTAAGGGAAATATCACAATCTCATTTTTATCCAAGATTGTTTATACTTTGGTATTTACTGGGGTGTATTTTATCATCCACATCCATGTATCCTAAATATGTAATATTATTTCCATTAACCTACAATTGTTTAAATCCACTTTTACCCTTCGGTGAGTTTTTAGTAAAAGAAATGAAAGGAATATTTTGTCGTTTTTCGTACGAGGTACTTTTTGACTTTTCCGACAAAAGTACGAAGAATGTTTTTTTAACTTATACGGCATGAATGGATTTCTAAAACATTATTTCCAACAAGATTCCTTTAAAAGTATTCAAGTTTATTTTTAATCAACTTCTTTTAGTTTAAAATTGTATGACATGTTAAGAAAGGAAAAGTGTTTTTGAAGTAGAAAGAATATTTTCTCAAGAATAGAGTTCAAGTATTTTATCAAAATTATTTTTCATCTAAGATAATAAAAGGGATATGTTTTTATCCCTATTATTACATGGATTTGATTATGTTGTGATGGATATATTTTTATGAATTCTTTTATCTTATATGAATTTTTTTATGATGTCATGTTGTTTAAGAATCCCATTTTTATTACGTGGGTTACGCTTTGATGTATGGTTTATGATTATGTGGAACACATAAGAAAGGATTCATTATAAGATGGGTGGGACCTATATCTCCCTCCAATGCATTGGGTAAAGATTTCATATCTCATGAGATAGACATGGCTGGAATGGTAGGTTATACCGGTTCAGTGAAACAGGACTGAAACGAGGGTGACTCGATTCAGAAAGGGACTTTGTCCAGTAAGATAGTCTTGGCAATGAGTCATGACTAACAAGAAATGATTCTCTATGATTATGTGTTTATGCCACAAAGTTTCATGTTTTATGTTCTGATTATTTTGATTTCATTTCACTACTATGATTTATCCCATGTTATGAAATTATGCTCTCTTTTGCAGGTTAAGATTTCCAAAAGTTATGTTCTTATGAATATGATGTGAATGATTTTTTTTGTTTACCCTTACTGAGAAATTGAGCTCACCCTTTTATGTTTTCTTTTCCCCAGGATATAAAGAAATGTTTTAGGTAAAAAAAGGGAAGATCTTTATGAGAGATATTGAAGATCTTTTACCACGATTAGAAGATTACGTTCCGAGTTTCCAAAGACACTAAAATATTACGATCCTTGTGTGTGTGTGTTTTGTTATGTACTATGTATTCTGAAAAAGTAATGTAATGTCCATGTAAGATATGCTTCGGGTCTCTACAGTTGGTATCAGAGGAAAGGTTTAGTCAACCTTTGGAAACTAGGATGCGAAAATGTTAGTGAGATCCCTAGAGATATTTCTAAGGTATGTCTAGGGATGTCCCTAAGGATAAGTATACATATAGGTTATAGTACTAGAACTACGCTAACGATCATAGAATTAAACCTAAGATGTTAGATATTGAAGGTACTCCCCCTTTATTATGTTTTTTTCCCTAGCATGATTTTTTCCTCTCACACTATTCTTTTTTGGTTTTAGACGATGGCTGGAACCCGAAGGAACCGTGTTGATCAATGCAATGGACAATGAAATGATTGTCCTCCTGAACAAACAAATGTTATGGGAGATGGAGTGGAAAATCATATTGTTATCCTTACACAAGCTATGAATCATTCTGGACTTCCAAATGAGGAGAGAAAGGAAAAGTATTCTATTGAGTCCTTCATGAGGCAACGTCCACCTTCTTTCAGTGGGACTTCCGATTCACTTGTTGCTGAACAATGGATCAGTACTACTGAAATGATATTTTCAGTTCTTCAATGTTCTGAACATGATAAAGACATCTTCACGGTATATCGTTTGGAAGGTGAAGCTGATCAATGGTGGAATCTTATCACGAATACGAGGCCAAGAGATGAAATTGAGTCTATGGAATGGTACGAGTTCAAGAACTTGTTTTTCAGTAAGTACATCCCTCGTATTCTTCAAACAAAGATGGAGAAGGAGTTTCTTGAACTAAATCAAAAGGATGATGAATCTGTTGGTATATACGAAGCGAATTTTACAAGACTTGCAAGGTATGCATCTGGCATTATCATCCAACCTGATAGTAAAGTTGATCGATTTTTCAATGGCTTAAAACCAAGTCTTCGAAGGGCATTAGCTATACGAGACTTTAGTAGCTATGAAGAAATTGTGCGTTGTGCTATCAAGGTAGAAATGGAAGTTGGTGTTACATATCCATCTCATGGTTTTGAGAAGAAACGAAAGATGGAGTTCAAGGAGAAATCTCAGAATCATGGTGAAAAGAAGATGAATGTTTCCTTATGCACAAAGTGGGGAAAGAAGCATGGTGGAGATTGTCTTAAAGGGACTAGAAAAATGTTTTAAGTTTGGAAAAGAAGGTCATCGAGCAGCTGAGTGTCGAAGTAATGGAAAAAGGGTTTCTAATGATGTGAATAAAGCAAACACTGCAGAGAACGCACCACCAACACTTCAATGCTTCAAGTGCAAGGAAATGGGGCATTATGCTAATAAATGCCCTAATCCAAGGGTTAGTGATGATCAACATGAGCAACCACTAAAGGCAAAGGACAAAGGGAAGTCACATGCGATCACTATTTGCGATGTTGAATATGACAATGATGTGGTGGAATGATTAAGTGTTTATGTAATGGGATTCCAAAATAATATTGTATCATGGAGTATTGGAATATTTATGTATTGGTCTAATGTGGTATTCAATGTAATTGAGATATTTTTGGAAATAAGATGATATGTGCATAATGAAGGGAAAACGAGAAAACGAAATGTTTAACAGTATTCATGAGCTCATGATTGATATAAGGACTAAGTGATATAATGGTTTGGGTATATAGAATTTTGAGGATTTTGGTATGTGGGAAGTGTTAACTTTTAACTGCATTCATGTTTTCACTAAGGTATTCAAGAGAATACACGATTAAGGACTTTGAATGTTTGGAATGTGACCAAAAAAACATATATTATGATATATGGGGATCGACGATGGTGTTAAATATCTGGTAATCGTTTTCACTATGTTATGAGAGTGGACTGCAGTATTATGGATAAGCCTAAAGATTGGAATGGATTATGTTGGACATAAGTTAGTATTGTTTATGGATAAAAGTTTTTTCGATATTATTGATGGGATGTTATAGTAATATAGCTTTAGAAAAAGGACAACCTGCAGGATGGGCGACAACCCATCGCGTCGGACAAGGCTGTGGGAATCGAACCCACAACCGAAGTGCGACTGGCCTTTATCGCCTACCACTGGCCTACAAGAAGTCCCTGTTTAGTAGAAACTAGTTTTATTATATTAAGCAGTATGATATATTTAGTATAAGTCCATTTTAGAAACCATATATGATTAATCTCACTATAGATCGACTTATGTATATAATTTTTGCTAACCTTTTGTTTGAGACAGATGGAATGACCCGTCATTCTATCACATGATCTGCTAACACTTCACGAATAACACATTCAACTTCATTTATTTAAGACATGAAGTGGAAATTGTTCAAGGCACGAACAACAGTGAGATTGTACCAAAATAAATTAAGTATTTATTCTAATGCAAATTTTCAACTTTAGGGAAATGATCTTGAAAACCAAAAATGTTGTCCTAGTGATCTTATACCTGATGAATCAGATGGTACCTTATATCATCACAAATCTATGGATTTGTGATTACTGGCTTTTCCATAGCCATGTTCTCTACCACTCTCCAAAGGAACATGATGGTTAGATTTCTCTTCCATATCCATATTTTCACCTATGTGGAAACCCAGTGATTAGTTTATTTGGGTAATCGTTACATTTCATACTTTAGTTATTAAAGACAAGTTTTGGTATTCTTTTTTACGATGTGGGTTTCTATTAATGAAACTTTCTAATAGTAAACCATTTATAACCCCGACGAATTTCGAGGGCGAAATTCATTTTAAGGGGGGTAGAATGTAACAGCCCGAGATTTTTTGAAAATATTCTTTTTAATTTTATTAATGTCTTGTGTTGTACGCTACACCAAAAGGAGCTTGCACAACACACATCCTTGACTTGCCTTGCATTACACGCAATCACGACCTTCCTCGATTGCGTGTGTGGTACGCAATACCGAGTTTCACTAAACAACGATATGCTATTAAAATATTATTATAACTAGCTGCTATGAATAGTAATGACGACCTTTTAAAATTTTATAAATTTTAGCACTCAAAATGGACTTCATTTTTGGATTCGTAGTATCGAATTTAGCCTAAGGTTAAATTTTGGTACTTTCCGGATAACTTTCATATTATGATGAATAGTGAAAATTAATAAATTATAATTAAAAACAACTTTTTTAATCAAAATAATTAATAGTGATAAATTTTTAATTTGAGTGGTTTTAAAGTATATTTAGAATATATTTTTACAATTTAATACAATGTTGGTCATTGGATGTAATTTCACATTTAAACCAAACATAAACAAGTGTCAATCTTTTGATAGATATTTTTTCTTAAAAACACGCTATTTGTTTTAACAGCGGATTTAATTTTAAAATTAACTAATGCAACTTCTATGTTATGAATTTGGAAAAATAGAATTCATTTTTGAATTCGGAATATTAAATATAGCTTAGGATAAAATTTTGGCATTATTCTAAAAAACATCAATTTTTGATGAATAGTAAAACTACTAAGTGGTAGTTAAAAAACTGAATTTTTCATAAATCTTAATTTTACCGCTTCTGTGAATGGAATTTCAAAAATACGAGAGACACAGTTGATGTCAGAAAGTAAAATGTGGTTCAATGAGATGAAAATAATTTTTGGTGAATAGTAACTTTTTACTTTTATTTACCACGGTTAAAAGTAAATAGGGTAATTAAGGGTAAAAATGATATTAATATTACCCTAACACATGTCATAATCCTATTGGACAAGTGTATCTCGACCAAAAACAACTTTAAGTGTAAAATATTATCATTTATGCCCACTTGGATTAGATTAGGACATTTATTATTATTTAATTGAAAGAAGTGTTAAAAGAGTTAAAATCAATGTTTATTTACTAAAACATTTTTAATATGGGGTTATACATCAGATAAATTCGATTGTAAATATTCGTTAGAAAGCTAAAAAGATTTCCTACATAAGGGTATTTTATTTATAATTTTTAGATATCAAATAAGGAAATTTATTTATGACACAAATATGATGCAGTAATTATATTATTAATGAAATTATGACATAATTGATATTATAAATACATAAATAAATGTAATTTAAGACTTTTTATGAATTACACTAATTTTATAGGTTACTATGATATATTAGTGTTGATTTAATAAACTTGGTTTGAACATATAATTCTGTTATGACTTTCACAAAAATCATATATCAAATAGTGTCAAAATTGACACAAAATAGTTTTTAAATCAAATATTATATTATTAATTGTTATTTTATTCATAAAAATATAAGGTTCGGCTTAATGACTTAGATAAGGATATATATATTAATAATAAACAATTTGGGGTTCGTTTGGCATATTATAGTAAGTGTATTTACCATATAGTGTAAGAAAACAAAAAGACACGGTAAAAGTGAAATTATTTAACTTAAAGTTAAATCTAATTGATAAGGTTAAAATAATAACTTAAACTTGTCTAAATCCTATTGGTTGATATTATTTCTACCCATACCCACTTTTTCTTCGAAATAAGACCCTTTGGAACCATTATAAACCGATTTTGACTTTAATATAAAATAATATTTTGAGATATTCCTAAGGTGCCCCTCTCCTCCCTTATAAAAGGGAACCTCCTCCCTCTCTTACTCACACAACTTTGAGCCTTAAAGCTCAGCCAAACCCTGCCAAAATCCCTTCTCCACTTCCCTAGTATCATCCTTGAGGTCCTGGTCTTCTTCAAATACCATCCGTAGTTCTTTAAGTGGAGGTTAAGTGAAGGCGCGTCAAAAAGAGGTAATATCCATTACCGATCTTTTTCAATTTCGTTCTTCTTCAACATATTCTTCTTTAGTTGTTTCATGATAAAGTAATAACATCAGTATTTCTTATATACTGATATGTTGTTATAAATATGAAACAACTCTAATTAACCTTCTATCCATCCTACGGAAAAAGGAAATCACCGCGCGTGCGTACGTACAGAATACCGTCTCCACGCCGTGGTGTAATCTATTTTACACCACCACCTTAATTGGATGGGTATAAAGGTGTAATGAGTAACTATATATGATTATTATAAAGTGATATTGATACTGAAATTGTATACATACACTTCAACATAATTCCACGACCATGGGAACGATATCATCGCTCGTGCGTACGTACGGACTACCGTCTCCACGACGCGATGACATTCATTCTCAATGATTAACCATTCATGAATGATTATAAAGTATATATAATAAGTACTAATAAAATATATGACCTAATAATGATACTGGAATTATTTATATTTATATGTATGTCATCTACATAATTCCATTCAATTCAATAAGGAAATGAAAAAAACGTTCATGCGTACGTACGGACTACCGTCTCCATGAATGGTGTATTTCATTCCATTTACTGATTTATTATATATGTATATTCTGAATATATATATATAAATCATGTTTTATATTCTGGAATTAATTAATCATGATCTAAGTAATCATATGAATAATTACAAGTTAAAAACACGAATGACAAATGAGACGATTTTACCCAAAATGCTACTTTAACAGAAGAACGGGTAATATAAAGTAATAAGTGGACCATATATGATATAATAATAATGAATATGATTCTGGAATAAGCCAATAACATGATTTAAATCATTATACAGGAGGTTTGGACACTTACAAAGCAAGTCGGACCTAAGGTAAGGGAAATATCACAATCTCATTTTTATCCGAGATTGTTTATACTTTGGTATTTACTAGGGTGTATTTTATCATCCACATCCATGTATCCTCAATATGTAATATTATTTCCATTCACCTAAAATTTTTTAAATCCATTTTTACCCATCGGTGAGTTTTTAGTAAAAGAAATGAAAGGAATATTTTGTCGTTTTTCGTACGAGGTACTTTTTGACTTTTCCGACAAAAGTACGAAGAATGTTTTTTTTAACTTATACGGCATGAATGGATTTCTAAAACATTATTTCCAAGAATCTTCCTTTACAAGTATTCAAGTTTATTTTTAATCAACTTCTTTTAGTTTAAAATTGCATGACATGTTAAGAAAGGAAAAGTGTTTTTGGAGTAGAAAGGATATTTTCCTCAAGAATAGAGTTCAAGTATTTTATCAAAATTATTTTCCATCTAAGATAATAAAAGGGTTCTGTTTTTATCCCTATTATTACATTGATTTGATTGTGTTGTGATGGAAATATTTTTATTAATTCCTTTATCTTATATGAATTGTTTTATGATGTCATGTTGTTTAAGAATCCCATTTTTATTACGTGGGTTACGCTTTGATGTATGGTTTATGATTATGTGGCACACATAAGAAAGGATTCATTATAAGATGGGTGGGAAGTATATCTCCCTCCAATGCATTGGGTAAAGATTTCATATCTCATGAGATATACATGGCTGGAATGGTAGGTTATACCGGTTCAGTGAAACAGGACTGAAACGAGGGTGACTCGATTCAGAAAGGGACTTTGTCCACTAAGATAGTCCTGGAAATGATTCATGACTAACAAGAAATGATTCTCTATGATTATGTGTGTATGCCACAAAGTTTCATGTTTTAAGTTATGCTTTTTGGGATTTCATTTCACTACTATGATTTATCCCATGTTATGAAATTATGCTCTCTTTTTCAGGTTAAGATTTCCAAAAGTTATGTTCTTATGAATATGATGTGATTGATTTTTCTTTTGTTTACCCTTACTGAGCATTTGAGCTCACCCTTTTATGTTTTATTTTCCCCAGGATATAAAGAAAGGTTTTAGGTAAAAAAAGGAAGATCTTTATGAGAGATATTGAAGATCTTTCACCACGATTAGAAGATTACATTCTGAGTTTCCAAAGACACTAAACTATTATGATCCTTTTGTGTGTGTTTTTTGTTATGTACTAAGTATTCTGCAAAATTAATGTAATGTCCATGTACGATAAGCTTCGGGTCTCTACAGTTGGTATTAGAGGAAAGGTTTAGTCAACCATTGGAAACTATGATGCAAAAACGTTAGTGAGATCCCTAGAGATATTTCTAAGGTATGTCTAGGGATGTCCCTAAGGTTAAGTATACGTATAGGTTATAGTACTAGAACTACGCTAACGATCATAGAATTAAACCTAAGATGTTAGATATTGAAGGTACTCCCCCTTTATTATGTTGTTTTCCCTAGCATGATTTTTGCCTCTCACACTATTCTTTTTGGGTTTTAGACGATGGCTAGAACCCGAAGGAACCGTGTTGATCAATGCAATGGACAATGCAATGATTGTCCTCCAGAACAAACAAATGTTATGGGAGATGGAGTGAAAAATCTTATTGCTATCCTTACACAAGCTATGAATCATTCTGGACTTCTAAATGAGCAGAGAAAGGAACATTATTCTATTGAGTCCTTCATGAGGCAACGTCCACCTTCTTTCAGTGGGACTTCCGATCCACTTGTTGCTGAACAATGGATTAGTTCTACTGAAATGATATTTTCAGTTCTTCAATGTTTTGAACACGATAAAGTCATCTTAGCGGTATATCGTTTGGAAGGTGAAGCAGATCAATGGTGGAATCTTATCAAGAATACGAGGCCAAGAGATGAAATTGAGTCCATGGAATGGGACGAGTTCAAGAACTTGTTTTTCAGTAAGTACTTCCCTTGTATTATTCGAACAAAGATGGAGAAGGAGTTTCTTGAACTAAAGAAAAAGGATGATGAATCATTTGGTATATACGAAGAGAATTTTACAAGACTT
Organism: Viscum album; assembly: GCA_963277665.1. Taxonomy (NCBI): domain Eukaryota; kingdom Viridiplantae; phylum Streptophyta; class Magnoliopsida; order Santalales; family Viscaceae; genus Viscum; species Viscum album. Next base: position 1,225,229,774 of record OY728156.1, on the reverse strand, counting down.
GCAAGGCATGCATCTGGCATTATCATCCAACCTGAAAGTAAAGTTGATCGATTTTTCAGTGGCTTAAAACCAATTCTTCGAAGGGCATTAGCTATAAGAGACTTCTGTAGCTATGAAGAAATTGTGCGTTGTGCTATCAAGGTAGAAATGGAAGTTGGTGTTACATATCCATCTCATGGTTTTGACAAGAAACGAAAGATGGAGTTCAAGGAGAAATCTCAGAATAATGGTGAAAAGAAGATGAATGTTTCCTTATGAACAAAGTGTGGAAAGAAGCATGGTGGAGATTGTCTTAAAGGGACTAGAAAATGTTTTAAGTGTGGAAAAGAAGGTCATCGATCAGCTGAGTGTCGAAGTAATGGAAAAAGGGTTTCTAATGATGTGAATAAAGCAAACACTACAAAGAACGCACCACCAACACTTCAATGCTGCAAGTGCAAGGAAATGGGGCATTATGCTAACAAATGCCCTAATCCAAGGGTTAGTGATGATCAACATGAGCAACCATTGAAGGCAAAGGACAAAGGGAAGTCACATGCGATCACTATTTGCGATGTTGAATATGACAACGATGTGGTGGAATGATTAAGTGTTTATGTAATGGGATTCCAAAATAATATTGTATCATGGAGTATTGGAATATTTATGTATTGGTATAATGTGGTATTCAAAGTAATTGAGATATTTTTGGAAATAAGATGATATGCGCATAATGAAGGGAAAACGAGAAAATGAAATGTTTAACTGTATTCATGAGCTCATGACTGATATAAGGACTAAGTGATATCATGGTTTCAATATATAGAATTTTGAGGATTTTGGTATGTGGGAAGTGTTAAATTTTAACTACATTCATGTTTTCACTAAGGTATTCAAGAGAATACACGATTAAGGACTTTGAATGTTTGGAATGTGACCAACAAAACATATCTTATGATATTTGGGGATTGACGATGGTGCTAAATCTCTGGTAATCGTTTTCACTATGTTATGAGAGTGGACTCCAGTATTATGGATAAGCCTAAAGATTGGAATGGATTATGTTGGACATAATTTAGTATTGTTTAAGGATAAAAGTTTTTTCGATATTATTGATGGGATGTTATAGTAATATAGCTTTAGAAAAAGGACAACCTGCAGGACGGGCGACAGCCCATCGCGTCGGACAATGCTGTGGGAATCGAACCCACAGCCGAAGTGCGACTGGCCTTTATCTCCTACCGCTGGCATACAGGAAGTCCCTGTTTAGTAGAAACTAGTTTTATTATATTAAGCAGTATGATATATTAAGTATAAGTCCATTTTAGGAACCATATATTATTAATCACACTATAGATCGACTTATGTATATAATTTTTGCTAACCTTTTGTTTGAGACATATGGAATGACCTGTCATTCTATCACATGATCTGCTAACACTTCACGAATAACAAATTCAACTTCATTTATTTAAGAGATGAAGTGGAAATTGTTCAAGGCATGAACAACAGTGAGATTGTACCAAAATAAAGTAAGTATTTATTCTAATGCAAATTTTCAACTTTAGGGAAATGATCTTGAAAACCAAAAATGTTGTCCTAATGATCTTATACCTGATAAATCAGATGGTACCTTATATCATCACAAATCTATGGATTTGTGATTACTGGCTTTTCCATAGCCATGTTCTCTACCACTCTCCAACAGAACATGATGGTTAGATTTCTCTTCCATATCCATATTTTCACCTATGTGGAAACCCAGTGATTAGTTTATTTGGGTAATCGTTACATTTCATACTTTAGTTTTTAAAGCCAGGTTTTGGTATTCTTTTTTACGATGTGGGTTTCTATTAAAGAAACTTTCGAATAGTAAACCATTTATAACTTCGATGAATTTCAAGGGCGAAATTCATTTTAAGGGGGGTAGAATGTAACAGCCCGAGATTTTATGAAAAATATTATTTTTAATTTTATTAATGTCTTGTGTTGTACACTACACCAAAAGGAGCTTGCACAACACACATCTGTGACTTGCCTTGCATTACACGTAATCGCGAACTTCCTCAATAGCGTGTGAAGTACGCAATACCGAGTTTCACTAAACAACGATATGCTATTAAAATATTATTATAACTAGCCGTTATGAATAGTAATAACCACCTTTTAAAATTTTAGAAATTTTAGCTCTCAAAATGGACTTCATTTTTGGATTCGGATTATCGAATTTAGCCTAAGGTGAAATTTTGGTACTTATCGGATAACTTTCATATTCTGATGAATAGTGAAAATTACTAAATTATAATTAAAAACAACTTTTTTAATCAAAATAATTAATAGTGATAAATTATTAATTTGAGTGGTTTTAAATTATATTTAGAATATATTTTTACAATTTAATACAATGTTGGTCATTGGATGTAATTTCACATTTAAACCAGACATAAACAAGTGTAAATCTTTTGATAGATATTTTTTCTTAAAAACACACTATTTGTTTTAACAGCGGGATTTAATTATAAAATTAATTAATGCAACTTCTATGTTATGAATTTGGAAAAATAGACTTAATTTTTGAATTCGGAATATGAAATATAGCTTAGGATGAAATTTTGGCATTGTTCTGAAAAACATCAATTTTTGATGAATAATGAAACTACTAAGTGGTAATTAAAAAACTAAATTTTTCATAAAACTTAATTTTACCTCTTTTGTGAATGGAATTTCAAAAATCCGAGAGACGCGGTTGATGTCAGAAAGTAAAATTTTGTTCAATGAGATGAAAATAATTTTCGGTGAATAGTAACTTTTTACTTTTATTTACCACGGTTAAAAGTAAATAGGGTAATTAAGGGTAAAAATGATATTAATATTACCCTAACACATGGCCTAATCCTATTGGACAAATGTATCTCGACCAAAAACAACCTTAAGTGTAAAATATTATCATTTAGGCCCACTTGGATTAGATTAGGACATTTATTATTATTTAATTCAAAGAAGAGTTAAAAGAGTTAAAATCAAAGTTTATTTACTAAAACATTTTTAATATAGGGTTATACATCAGATAAATTCGATTGTAAATATTCATTTGAAAGATAAAAATATTTCCTACATAAGGGTATTTTATTTGTAATTTTTAGATATCAAATAAGTTAATTTATTTATGACACAATAATGATGCTGTAATTATATTATTAATGAAATATTGACATAATTGATATTATAAATACCAAAATAAATGTAATTAAAGACTTTTTATTAATTCCACTAATTTTATAGGTTACTATGATATATTAGTGTTGATTTAATCTACTTGGTTCGAACATATAATTCTGTTATGACTTTCACAAAAATCATATATCAAATAGTGTCAAAATTGACAAAAATTAGTTTTTAAATCAAATATTATATTATTAATTGTTATTTTATTCCTAAAAATCTAAGGTTCGGCCAAATGACTTCGATAAGGATATATATATTAATAATAAACAATTTGGGGTTCTTTTGGCATGTTATAGTAAGTTTATTAACCATATAGTGTAAGAAAACAAAAAGACACGGTAAAAGTTAAATTATTTATCTTAAAGTTAAATCTAATTGATAAGGTTAAAATAATAACCTAAATTTGTCTAAATCCTATTGGTTGATTGGATTTAGACCCATCCCAACTTTATCTTCGAAATAATACCCTTTGGAACCATTATAAACCGATTTTGACTTTAATATAAAATAATATTTTGAGATATTCCTAAGGTGCCCCTCTCCTCCCTTATAAAAGGGCACCTCCTCCCTCTTTTACTCACAAAACATTGAGCCTTCAAGCTCGGCCAAACCATGCCAAAATCTCTTCTCCACTTTCCTAGTATCATCCTAGAGGTCCTGGTCTTCTTCAAAGACCATCCTTAGTTCTTTAAGTGGAGGTTAAGTGAAGGCGCGTCAAAAAGAGGTAATATCCATTACCGATCTTTTTCAATTTCTTTCTTCTTCAACTTCTTCTTCTTTAGTTGTTTCATGATAAATTAATAACATCAGTATTTATTATATACTGGTATGTTATTATAAATATGAAACAACTCTAATTAACCTTCTATCCATCCTACGGAAAAAGGAAATCACCGCGCGTGCGTACGTACGGAATACTGTCTCCACGCCGTGGTGTAATCTATTTTCCGCCACCACCTTAATTGGATGGGTATAAAGGTGTAATGAGTAACTATATATGATTATTATAAAGTTATATTGATACTGAAATAGTATACATACACTTCAACACAATTCCACGACCATGGGAACGATATCATCGCTCATGCGTACGTACGGACTACCGTCTCCACGACGCGATGAGATTCATTCTCAATGATTAACCATTCATGAATGATTATAAAGTATATATTATAAGTACTAATGAAATATATGACCTAATAATGATACTGGAATTATTTATATTTATATGTATGTCATCTACTTAATTCCATTTAATTCAATAAGGAAACGAAAACAGCGTTCATGCGTACGTACGGACTACCGTCTCCATGAACGGTGTATTTCTTTCCATTTACTGATTTATTATATATGTATATTCTGAATATATATATATATAAATCATGTTTTATATTCTGGAATTAAGTAATCATGATCTAAGTAATCATATGAATAATTACAAGTTAAAAACACGAACGACAAATGAGACGATTTTATCCAAAACACTACTTTAACAGAAGAACGGGTAATATAAAGTCATAAGTGGACCATATATGATATAATAACAATTAATATGATTCTGGAATAAGTCAATAACATGATTTAAATCATTATACAGGATGTTCGGACACTTACAAAGCAAGTCAGACCTAAGGTAAGGGAAATATCACAATCTCATTTTTATCCGAGATTGTTTATACTTTGGTATTTACTGGGGTGTATTTTATCATCCACATCCATGTATCCTCAATATGTAATATTATTTCCATTCACCTACAATTTTTTAAATCCATTTTTACCCTTCGGTGAGTTTTTAGTAAAAGAAATGAAAGGAATATTTTGTCGTTTTTCGTACGAGGTACATTTTGACTTTTCCGAAAAAAGTACGAAGAATGTTGTTTTTAACTTATACGGCATGAATGGATTTCTAAAACATTATTTCCAAGAAGCTTCCTTTACAAGTATTCAAGTTTATTTTTAATCAACTTTTTTTAGTTTAAAATTGTATGACATGTTAATAAAGGAAAAGTGTTATTGAAGTAGAAAGGATATTTTCCTCAAGAATAGTGTTCAAGTATTTTATCAAAAATATTTTCCATCTAAGATAATAAAAGGGTTATGTTTTTATCCCTATTATTACATGGATTTGATTATGTTGTGATGGAAATATTTTTATGAATTCCTTTATCTTATATGAATTGTTTTATGATGTCATGTTGTTTAAGAATCCCATTTTTATTACGTGGGTTACGCTATGATGTATGGTTTATGATTATGTGGCACACATAAGAAAGGATTAATTATAAGATGGGTGGGACCTATATCTCCCCCCAATGCATTGGGTAAAGATTTCATATCTCATGAGATAGTCATGGCTGGAATGGTAGGTTATACCGGTTCAGTGAAACAGGACTGAAACGAGGGTGACTCGATTCAGAAAGGGACTTTGTCCACTAAGATAGTCTTGGCAATGAGTCATGACTAACAAGAAATGATTCTCTATGATTATGTGTGTATGCCACAATGTTTCATGTTTTAAGTTATGCTTATTGGGATTTCATTTCACTACTATGATTTATCCCATGTTATGAAATTATGCTCTCTTTTGCAGGTTAAGATTTCCAAAAGTTATGTTCTTATGAATATGATGTGATTGATTTTTCTTTTGTTTACCCTTACTGAGCATTTGAGCTCACCCTTTTATGTTTTCTTTTCCCCAGGATAAAAAGAAAGGTTTTAGGTAAAAAACGGGAAGATCATTATGAGAGATATTGAAGATCTTTCACCACGATTAGAAGATTACGTTCCGAGTTTCCAAAGACACTAAACTATTACGATCCTTGTGTGTGTGTTTTTTGTTATATACTAAGTATTCCGCTAAAGTAATGTAATGTCCATGTACGATAAGCTTCGGGCCTCTACACGAACTACCATAAGATTCGGTCGGATGAGATGGCCCAGTTGGAATGATTCTTCCAATAAGCGTTAATTGAAAATTTAAGTGTATCTCCCCTTGCATATTCTTCTTCTACCCCAATATGGAGAGTCTTGGATAAATAAGTAATATTTTAAATTATTTTCAGAGTGGTTTCCAATGATGATGATGACGCTGATAGGTCAGTCATTAGTGAGCTGTTATATCCACATATCATCTTATCATTATGGTCAAACATCCATGTAGTCTTTAAAATATGATATAAAATAGGGAATATACTCGAATTCTTACAAAGCACCCTTATTCTATTTGGAATGGGGATCCTTAACTTAGATATCACACAAGCCCCTCTAAATTATGGCCAGTTCATTCCGAGTCAATACAATTGGTCTCGTGATTTAATACAGTAGTTTAATATCAAATCCATCTACCCACAAGTCTTAAAATAGACGAATAAGTCATCCATATTGGTCAAAAAATGTTTTATAATGTGTTTCAATAAACAAGTAATGAATCTGATACTAGATCATCCTAAAATGTGTTTGAACTTATGTGGGTGCCAAAGAAGATGGATATGAAGTACCATATATTCTTCCATCAATAAAGGAATCATCCATTTCTTCTTTAGAAGGGATAATTTACTGAACGCATTCTTTTTTATCAGGGTGTTAATAACTAAGATGGTAAAACGTCCACAAATTCTCACGTGTGTCCTCCATTAACTCTATCATAGCATGTAAAAATGATGAGTGAGGAAAATGGTCTGTCCACATGATGCACTTATTGACTTAGCAACCCACCTGGGTATGCAGATACACATGATTGGGCTTAATCTTAAGAAGGATAGGCATGAACATTAGTAGATAGAAATAAGATCTCTCTATATGTGACTTTATGTGACAAAATCATCAATAACTAGTGGATAATCTAAGGGGGTCTCTCTCCTCTCACACCGTCCAAAGGAATTGGGATGACCCATTAGGTGTAGCTGAATTGATGGTCATGATAATAAGGTGTATATAGATCACATATGATCATCTCATCCATCCAAGAATCAAGGAGCCCAATGGTGATCGTGTATTACCATATGTTAAGAGAGTTTCCAACATTATCAATGACTGGACCCGTTAGTACTGTATTAGGGGTGAACTCATATCTATCAGATCCACTCAACACATCATTGACATCATTAAGTCCTAGTAAATCATATCTATACCTGAATATGTTCAGTAGCCTAGGAGGAGATAAGGCATTAGAGATCGTTACGACATTTTATGATTCGTAGATATGGAAATAATCCCATCCTCATAAAAAAACTAGAATGGGCCACTTATCCTATAGGGGATACATTATTACAAAATGTGGCCCAAGAGTTTGTAAAGTCATGCAAGGGTCTTCACTACCAGATTAAGGCATAGTGTCTCTGATATCCAAAATACTATCACCAACGTACTGACTATGATTCATGAATGTACATCCCTAGTTGAGAAAAAATGACACATTTTGAAACATAATCAGGATGTATAAAAGCCTACGGATTGAAGAGATTTTCGTATTCACTCAGTTTCCTCCTTAAGTATGCACGATGAGATCTTGAATCGACCATATGAAGAGAAACTATACCAAATCAATACCGACAAGAATAGATGGGGGCCTATAGTAGTTTTCCAAGCTCTGTGTGATAAAGTAAATTAGTGACCCATCATTTGAAATAAATAAGAATGCGTATTGAAAGATCCATTATTAGTATTTAATTCAAAATGATTATCATGTCCCTTGACAAGCCTAAATTTTACAAATGGTTATACCAGACATATGTGAAAATAAGGAATTCATTGTACATCTTTATGAGAGACGATATCCCACCCTGATAATAGATATCCCAAACAAAAATTTCTTCCTCACCATGGGATATATAGAATGAGTTGGTGAAAGGGAACCAAAATTAAACTAATTCTAGGAGAATATCAATTTAATGATAAAAAATAAATTTAGAAATCCATATTTCTTCATAATGATGTTCATCATATGACCTGTCAGAAAACTCCATGCATCATTATCTGACCTAGAATTTTCACAAACAATCACTAGATAACATACCACCAGGATGGAGATCACATTTTCAGCTTTATATGGTACATGACTTATTCAGATAAGAGATAAATTTATTCAAATAGATCTAATAAATGAGTTATTGAACGAAATCATAGCTATTCGGACCCAATTAAGAGTTTTATAACAGATAAGAAAACTGGAAGAATTTAGTTTTGACCAGTCAACCATCCTTATAAATTTTCATCTAAATCCAGTCAAGAGAATTTAACTCCCAGTAGGACGGAAGATTATAATCTGATGATGGAATGAAAATTTCATCAAGAAATCCAAGCTTGTATAAATGAAATAGGTTTGATAATGTATAATTCTATAGATCAAATGGGAAAATCCATTTTCCAACCACGATATATGAGTTCTTACAGTATCAATGGTCATCATTGTGGTTTTTATAAGTCATGGTCCTTTCATTAGACATAGTAGAGGTGGTATGATGAGAGAAAAAATCCATTTGAATAAAAGATAGCCGAAAATTTCAAGTAGCCTAATTAAAAAACATCTCTAAAGGTAAGACATAATATTCTAAAAAATTCATGTTCATATCATCAATGAGCAAGTAAATCATTATCACATAAATTAATTTTGAATTGATTGGATCATGAAGAGAATATATACCACATAATCCAACTTAACATCTCACAACTGTGTGATCTCTCATATGACTCATGGTCATGTGACATTGACATGATCATGTGGGATTAAAAACAGTCCAATTTGATCATGATATCAAGGTAGTAGTTCATTAAAAACATTCAAAATGAAGTTGTAAATTCCTATTTTTTATGTTCACCTAATTTTAAAAATATAATTCATTGTTGATTTAGACAATGGCCATGGAAAATAGTTATTGAAATGATATTATTGTGGGACTGTCTCATGAATGGACCTCATGACTAGTTCTTGTGGAAGGACCTTTCAAAATAATTACATGAATGAATCCTAAAGAAAGAGATATGATAATTTAGCATCATGTGAATTAACTATAGTCCCCAAACTAATTTATATGGAATTAAATGCAATACCTAACACCACCAGGTAGACAAAGAATCGCCTAATGGCAATGAATGTGGATAGTTACAAATCATTTGACACAAGTATACATAACATTGATGTGAGACTTTATGCCTATAGAATATGCACTTTAAGGGGGTAATTTTTTGATTCCCTCTAAATTGGTATCAAAAAATCCACAATGGAAGAAATACTTGAATATGGGTATTATTTTCCCTACCATAAAAGGGTGAAATGGTGTCCAGATCACATGAATCTTATGAGACTCCATTTGAAACGAAATCATGATACCTTTAAAAGATCACACAATGGATTCATGATTAACACATATCCTATTGAATATCCCACTTATCCACTTTGGATAATTTTTCTTCTCTTGTAAAGGATTCCTAGACAATCAATGGTCATGTCACTGCTATCAAAAGAGCACCCATAGGTAACATGAATTTTCATGAGGAGAGTCCTTGATAATCCATCAAAAAATACTTTGAAAATAGGGAGAAAATATCCAAAATACGGGATACACTTTTGTCCACAAATCTCACATGATACACCCAAGCATCCCGTGATACACCGTGGATGCCCCTGTTGCATGTACGCCTAGTCACCCAAGTGCCCGTTAGAATGTCACCTACATAATGTAAAGGGGTTTAGAGATGTACAAGTGGTCTCGTTCTCCCATTTGATCTCAAAAAACAAGAAAACGAGTTTTATAATGATAATTCCCACAAATCACCATAAGGTTTTTTGGGTCATGCGACACAACACCAATGGTTAACATTATTGTCCTTGGGAACAATCAAATAAATAATATATACCCTAGGACTATGAAAATTTAAAAATGTAATAAGGAGGGAAAATGTGGGTTCCTCCTACGATCAGAAACAACATGTGAAACACAAAATATAGTTTGTGACAGACCACATAATATTTGATGACATTTCTTCCTGGTCTCACTAGATCCCAATGGTATATCCCCTTTATGACATGAAGGGATCCAAACATGTCCAAGTAGTTCATCACACAAATTTAAGCTTAATAAGGAAAACAAAGGGGTGTGTCCTTTAAATGTGCATGCATCACCACATTCTCGATTTTTATTCATAGGAAACATCCATGTTCGGTAGATTTATTATTATCTAAAACACTCATGTAAGATTCTAAGATCCCGAACCCTTTGAAAAATAAATTAATGAAATAAAATAGATAATTCAAGAGCCTCTTGAGGTCATAAACATAATGTGACACATTCAGACACTCTACAGTACCTCACAAAATCCCTTCAATATGAAGGATTAATGTTACGATGTCCCCCTAGAAAACCATCATTGTCTCATGAATGGTCCTGGAACAGCTGTATTAGATCTTGATAAAAACTTTCAGTATGAATCTTGACCTCAGGAATGTTCCTTGACATATCTTCCTGAAAATGCGAATGTCCATTTTTGATTCCATATGATTAAGAAAGAACCCATTAATTGTATACAATACATCAAATGGGGTGTTTATGGGATGACATCGTAGTCAGTAAAAGACAATTGATTCCCTGGAAATGACCTGCATCATGATATCTTGAAATACATGAAATAAAATACTTACACTGACTCTATCCCATATTTTATTGACACACACCTCAATAAGGAGAAAACAATTAGAGTGTCGATGCATATAAATCACCCACCCCATCATTCAAAAATGCATCCTTGGATCCTTGAAAAGGATCAATATAACAATAAATATTCTATTAATAGATTATCTCACAATCAGAAAGAATTTTTTGTATGTAAGTTCTTTGGAACTACATATGAATATCATGTGACATGTATATGAACATTACGTGATCACTCATAGATCATGTGAAGGAAATTAATAAATTTATGTGAAATATGTCCCTCATATATGACTAATCCATCAACACATAATTAATACTGAATATAACTATAGTATATGAAATAAAAGGCTATAAAATATACTAAAAATATGTGATACTTAAGAAAAGAACATATAAAAGTATCCTTATGAACTTCGCATAAACCACCCTGATCATGAGACATCATTTAGAATTGTCTCCCAGGTCAGTCAAAACACCATTAAAATACTATTTGGATCATGTAATTTCCGATGGAAATGATAGAGAAAGTCATATGGAACTCACTGGTTTTCCACCCAAGTCTCTCAATACACTCTAGGATTACCATATAGACCTCATGGTGACATCAAGTCATGTCATCCAAAGAAGACGGTGATAGTAGTGTATGTCAACCAAATGTTGTGATAGAATCATGAAATGTCAGTTGGATTTCATGACATCCTCCATACAAGAAATCCAAGTCCTAAAACATCCTCTATATGTGTTAATTTTCTCTCAAGATATCCTTCAAAAAAGCCAGCCAGATCAAGTGACATCCTCTAGAAATTTCATGTAGCTCTATTGACTTTCTCTCAACTAGCCATCCAGATCTTATTACATCTTCCAGACAAGTCATCTGGTTTTTTCATTGACAACCAGGAAACTCATCCATGACATGAAGCACCATCCCTAAAAGTAAAACTCACTAATATGACACCCTCAATGAATGTAATCCATCTTTCATGAAGACACCAATGATAGTTAGTTGGATAATGTGATTCCCTCCATGCATGAAATCCGAGATCATGTGATCACTTCCATGATCAACCAACCATGTCTTATGACATCCTCAGGAAAATTAATCCTTGGAAATGTGACGGCCTTCATATATGATCTTCATTTTGTGTCATGTCCCTTGTACATGTCAATTAGATTATGTGATGGTATTTGGACATGTCAGGAAGACATCCTCTAACATGTCAAGAAGGAAATCAAGGCATGTCGACCAGAAAATAAACGTATGTCATGATGAAAAGTAGTCTAGGTAAATCTGTTATACCAGTACTTGATAAACTTTTCTAGCCCCCATTAGCAGAAATGTTAATGTGTAATCCATATAATAATTTCACAATGATGACTCTAATTTCTACTATAATCAGTTTACATAGGATTCCTTATTAAGTAACTAGAACAATAAAAAAACAAATGTGATTTCTGGACACATAATTCCTACATCTTCATGTATTGAGTCTAGTCATTTTCTATCCATTGTTTCCCACACCAATCATAGCTCACATGGGTTCTGAAATTACAATTATCATTTCATTCATGAACAATATCATCAGTGTGTAAACCATGAACCATTTCACTATGATTACTATTATTCTAGTTATACCCAGAAAATATAGGATGCCTTATTAAGGACCATGATCAAATAGGCCTCCACTTCGATGTAAGTCGGGCCATGTCTCAGATATTTTGAAAATTTAGACTAAATATCTCTCTTGTAAAGATGATCCTTCCTCATCAACCAATGGATTGAGAAATAATTAAACTATGGTAACTCTCATTCGTACCATAACCGGGATACGTGGGACCCATAGTAGTGTCCCAAGCCCTATTTTCTTATCCAAATTGGATGTCCCAACATGTAATCCCCATATCCATATTCAATGAGGCTGATTATTTATTTTTTATTTTTTTTACTTTTATAATAGGTCTCATGGCCTTGGGGATTCATGGTGATCACCTCATTGGAGTCTTGAATCTCCACCAGCCCAGGAATCCTCAGTGTGTAAGACTCAATCAATGTGATAATATAACAAGCCAACATACATGGGTATATTCCTTGGGGCATGTACCAATGGAATTAATAAACTATGTTAATTATCATTCATTCAATAAGCATGATACATTGCACACCTACTTGAGGATAGATCTCAATATATGGTCCCGAATTGCCCACATATGAATCCGTTACATACAATGTAAAAATACATAATTTTTAATAACTACTTGGGTATTGAATTTTTTATAAAAGAATATATGTAGTATGCATCCTAAGGTTCAATCCCATTATAGAAATGTTAAACTCCTCCCTGGAGAACAACAAACTCTGTAGTGGCTGGTTATATGTATTCAACATATAAACAATTGCACAAAAAATGGAAATGGTTGATCAACCTCAGATACATACATGAGTATTCACCAATAAAACCCCCATCTCTTTGCATATAATATTACCAAACCATTGATTTTTTAAGGGTAAAACACCCCGTTTTCTATTTGCAATAGACTCAAATATATCTTAAATCAATAAGAGAGTCCAAGGGTAGGTCACAATTATTACATTTTTTTTAATGATATTGAAATCCCATCCCCTCAACCAATGTGAATTATTAAGTGTCGTCAGGTCTGAAAACCCAACTAACACCCTGCATTTGGAATATAGCTATGAACCCAACTATGTATGTGGGATCTAATTAGAGTGTTTAGTGAATGATTAATAAAGTGTGAGCTTTCTAAAATTTATTATGCAGAACATTTGACCCCCCAAAATTAACATAATAGTCAAAATATATCAATGTATTTTCAAAATAATAATTTTTTAGTGGACACATTACCTATTTTTACATTAATGGGAATAAACTAAAAAAATAATACATTATAATCTATAAGCACTTTGATAATGTGATATTTTATATAATTACCATTTTATATTCAATAGTTGATAGTATTTATTGATAAAATGATATCACTATTAATATTATATCTTACAATAATTGGTAGTTTTATCTTAACCATAGAATATTATAATTATGTCCTCATTAAAATCAATCGAGAAATTTCAGGAGTCTCATCCACATATTATTCCGTTGTAGCACTCATGGTTTGAGAAAATTGGTTTTTTATTTTCCAAGACATATATCATTCATCCAAAAATAAAACTCCACCAAATGTAGTCCTCCTATAATTGATTTTTTTATCATATTGATATCCTTATGGGAAAAAATATTTAACTTTACAATTTTTTAATACGTCATTAGATAGTCTGTTGGGAATATAATATGCCTAATAATTATCTTCTGAATGATTAAATAGGATTACGATTATGTACTTTGATATATTTAGTGAAATGTAATAGTATGTAGAATGCATGACCAAGATGTTTTAAAATATAGAAAAAATCTAATTAGATTCTAAAATTCTATTGAATTAAGATATTTTCCTTTCAAATCATTATATTTTTTGGTTACAACTAATATTTTGTAGAATAAAACTTTCCATACCCCATTCCAAACATAATTAAAATTTATTTCCCATTCATCTTTTAAAAAGGAATGATGTGAAATTAGTATTTTTGAATTGGTAAGACCAAAATATATCCCAATTCTATTAGAATAATGATTTTAAACTACTACATCTATTACAATAAAAACTATTCATAAACCATCATTTAATATATAGTAGAAATTCTTTCATTAGAAAAAAATAATATTAATGAGGGATACCTTATTTTCATATTTTGTAAATACATTTTTAACCACTTTTTAGTTTGTGCACATTAATTCTTTATAATATGTCCCAATTTCTGAAAGACATGATCATGGGAGTTGATTTAACTATCATAAATAATTCTATGTGCTATATGAATAATTCTCATCTACTACATGAAAAAAACAATAGGTTTCATAATGTATACATCATCTTCCAATTCTACACCAGGGAAGGTAGACTTGATACCCATTTATAGAATATTTTATTTCATTTAATGTATAATATCACAATATTTTCAAAAGAATTCTAATATAGTAAATAGTGTGGAGGGGAAATTATAGCTTATTTACTAAAAATTTTAATATTTTTTTTCATAACTACTTTATTCATTATTACAACCAATACTTCTCCTTTAATAATTTTTTTGACATAACCACATTAGTTTTCTATCATTATTATCTTGAATTTGTGTTACAAACTCCCAAATTCAACTCTTATTTATCTAATATAATTCTTCACTAGTATAATAAATGCACTCTTGATGATCCAAGGCCTCTGTCACATCACTTAGTTTATTCTATGAATACAATGAGGTAGTTATTTCTTACATTTTTATTCTAGTCTGTACTTAATTATATTATTATACAATAATAGTCTTTAACTACACTATATTTCATAGATATGGATTTAATGAGGGCAGTTTCTCCTAATCAATAGAATAGAATGAATCAACTTATTCAAACATAAATTAATTTTAACTCACGTTATTTTGATATCATTCTTCCATCATTACAACAAAAATATATTCACATTCAACAAATATAGAACATGATTATTATTATATGATTTCTATATTTGAGTATTATTCTACAAATAAAATATTATTATTAATAATTTTTCTAATTCCCATGTTGTAAAATGAGATTCCATTTCTATTTCGAGGATAATAGAATAATAGTCTAATTGTTCATTTCTTATGAAATTTATCCTGATTATCTCATTTCACATTGAATAACTATGGGATTCTAATAAACTATTGGTATTTTTAATTAGATTAATTGTTATAAAACATATTATATGGTGACATATATATATAATTTTTATATAAGAAATGATTTTGAATGTGAACCTCTACACCAAATGCATTTATCTGGAAATACTGAGATGTACCCTATTATTGATTAACGTGGCTTGAGATATCTCCAATATTTTTTTTCCAATATAGAAACATCATTATGATGTATTTTGTAAAGTGAAATGAGTTACAATTAAATACCTAACATAATGAAAAATAATCTAATGTTACAGTAGAATATTATACACCATTATTCGTCTAGATATTCATTAATAAAAATCCAACACTCTTTTTTATAACTAATTTTGAAAATTTAAAACAAATATAAAGATAATTATTTATGCTCCATAAACACAATAGAAGTTTAATTAGTGAATTAATGTGTAAGGGAAAGAAAATAATTATCTCCATTTTCTAATTGTGTCCTCATAGGTCAAAAGATTTCTGAATATAAAATATCCAATATATGAGACGTTTGAATACCTATATTCTTATAATGAAAAATAAGAATATTACTCATGTAACATATACATATCATTTAGTTTCATCATATGCACATCATGAACATTATCCCCTTAGGAATGCTTTCTCATATTATTTTGGCCTAGAGGACTATGTTATGGATGCCATGATTTATTTTCTAATTTAACGCTTATGTAGCATAAATATTTAAAATATATAACCAAAATTTTTTTTACCCATTTATATTTTTGGTATAAATTGTTCCTTTAAAATCATAATCACATATCCCAAAAACAGATACCATATTTATTTTTATCCCATCAACAAATAATGTATTTTTAGAAATAATGTTCTCTCCTAAAATCAGTACACATCCAACTCCTTCAATTTTGAGTGACACAATATTTCCTAAGGTCCCATGTCCTTATTACTACGTTTAATATTAATTAATGATATTTTAATATCAAATCCTTGGTGAAAGAAATCCACATTTCAAAATGAATATAAATTATCCATTTGAAACCTTAAGTGAAACATCAACCAAACAAATTTCTCTATACCTTTTCATTATCCTTGTAAGACATTTTAGTATTTATATTCAATCTAAAATGAGTTTTCAAGATGTTTAGATAATAATTATTAAATTTTCCAGAATAGTCACATCTTCTTCAAACATATTCTAGTGGTTGATATTTGTTCTCATCCTTTAACTTATATTTTCCTATTTTCTATTAAAAATTTCTTTCTTAATGGATAAATCTCCTCAAATTTTTTATCCTAACACTACTTATATCAATGTAATGTTGGTAGTTAAACAAAAAAATTTCATTCATGGTTCCAAAATCCTCCATAGCAATAACATTACCCATAAATGATATATTTCCCCAATAAATTGTATGTTTTTGTGATTTTACACACTCAATTATTCTTTATTTTGACCACGAATGTGGGATTAATTTTTCCGAAATAATAATTTATTAAATTTAAAAAAATTATTCATTGTCCAAGGACTTTTTTAAAAAATTTCTAAATCACAATTTGTAGTATTTTTTAATTTTAAACAAATGATCCTAGAATTTTTATATATTTTGGGTGTATATTATTTTCCCACTAGTATGTTTTTGATAGATGTCTATGAATATAGATTTCCCCAAAAAATTGTAAGATCATTATCACTCACTGAGTTTGATATATATTGATATACATTATCTTAATCAGCAAATGAATCTGTAATAAATTTTACAGAATTAAACTTCAATTATTTATCCAATTCATCAATTGAATTATGTAAAAATATTTATATATATTCCCTATATTTTCATCAATGATGATTTTTTTTTATTTTACCAAGATAATTTTTCAACACTATATTACGTACCAATGTTTCTAATCATATTATGAAAAAGAAACATCTCTAAATATTTATTCAATTTCAATAACATTGATATTTCATCATCATGAAAAAATACCACGTTGCATAATTTTTTTATCTTAATTAAAAAATATATATTATTATATAACATTGAGATAATTAAGAGACATTCCATTTGTGATTTAGTTTACATAAACTCAATTAATCTTCATTCTCACTTTTAGTGTAGCTGAATTCATTATTTGAGAAATATTCATCATTCATTTTAGCAATAAATTTTTTTATCAACATTAATGGAAGTGTCAACTTCCTCGTATTCATCATTTTTCATCATTTTCGACCACATATAAATAATTTATATATTGAAATTTGTAGATGTTAATAATTTTTCCTTAAAAAACATTTTTTACAAGAATATATAGATTTCTCCTAATTAGATCTTCTTGGTCTCTCTTATCATCCTTGTGTGATTAATATTGTTTATTACATTGTGATTGTTCTCTTTTAAATGTACAGTGGATCCAAAAATTGAATCTCATTATTGTATACTTCCCCCTAAAATTTATTTTTCCTCTTCATACACATCAATATATTAGTTATATGAATTTTTATAACTTCTCTTCAATATCATATTATGAATCTAAAAACCCAAATTCCTCTTCATAAACAATATTCATTCATTTTTCCTTTTTAATAATTTAAATGACATTTATTCATCAAATATCCCTTATTTTTAAAATACTTACTTTTAGTGTATTATAAAAATTAAGTTCCTATGAAATTCATTTAATGTATGTGTATCAGTATCATGATCCATAAATGTTTGGACATTAGTATCCATCATATCTCAAAATATATATAGTATCCTCTAAAAACACATTTTAATAATCATATTTTCCCAATAACTATAATATTTATCACAATTCAATTATTCTAAATAAGGATATAATAAACTATTTAATATTCCATCATTTTTCAGTTTTCAAATGCCATCCTAATGTTTTTTTATTGATTCAATATTTAATTTATTTTAAAGATGTTTTAATGTTTTTCCAATATTACAATAGATATATTTTCCTATTTACATTTAAATAATCATTATTTGAAATATTTTAGTTATTTTTTTCGATCATAGCCATCATTCTTCGTGTTCTTCTTGTTAGTTATTATTATAGAAAAAAACATTACTACAAAGAAAAAAACTGTCAGTTATAGCCTCCTGAAAATTAAAAAAAATTACATGGTAACATATGATCTTTGAATATATAATTTTTTTTCAGAGAAAATGTTTTAATACCCTTATTTTACAATATTCTCTAAAATCCATAATAATAATATAAATTCAATTATAAAACTCCATAAAAGGAATATATTTTTCTCGCAAAACAAAAAATCAAACATGAAGGTAATCATAGTTTTGAAATTAATTGAAAAAACAATAAAACAATAGTGGGAAATAATTTGAAGGGGTGAAAACATGATTATAAGTTATTATTATTATTTCACATTAAAAAATGTATTCCACCTATAATAGAGGGTAATTTTGTAGTTTTCACATGTACAAACACATACACTAAGGGAAGAAAAGTTCTTTACAAGGTTCACTTTTCAATATTAATTGGATAATCCTTGGTATGATCAATATTATCCATGAACTTAAAATACACTAGTTTCATCATGTGGATTACAATGATCATCATTTATCCTAGAACTTTTGTTCCACCAATTTCTCTCAACTATAATTTTTTTTCACCCGAAAAAGGTAAAATGATTTGAAATATATTTACAACAACAGAATATTCCATTTAAGAATATTTCATTAAAGTTATAATTGACATAATAATTCATTTTATTCTTCCACCTATGTAGTTCAATGTATATTCATTTTACTCTTAAATTATTTCATTGATAATATATTTATTTTTCTCTTCACTATATATAGATCCATAATTAATATATTCACAATATTTCATATATTATATTCGATAAAAATTGTAATTTTTATAATTAATATATATATATATAATTAAAATTAAAACTTATAATTGGTTTTAACCACTCTCAACTTCTTCTTCTACATCCTTCTTCCATTGTCTTCATTTAAAAATATTATCGGTCATCACATCACTATAAAACTTGTTTCTATTCTATTGATGGTTTATATCATTACATATTCTCTGCTTCATGGTGTTATAATTTTTATATATCTTAAACCATTATTATTTATCACTTCTTTAATCATAGAGTCCATTTGTGATATTTAATCCATGGAAATAAGAATTATCATTGTATAATAATATATTATGATTTCACATTAATTTATAAAAATAATTCATCTTTGAATTTATAGTTTACCTTTGAAAAATAATTACACTTTAATATTACAAATATAAAATTTGACTACATCAATAAGTTTCTCAATTATAGAAATAATCCTTATGATATGGGCAAATTAATCTTATATTTTGTGGCAAGGGATGTTACAATGATGGAAAATGACTTTAACAAAGTGTTAATAATGATACATACTTAGTGAAAAATGATCCTTATAGGATTCTAAATACTTATGTGGTGACAAAAATGTCATTTTTGGATATCAAATCAACTAAGTGTAGTTAAAATTAATTATTACAAAAATAAAAGGGTTTCTTAAATTTTCAATTTCCAACACACTAATGGCTCTTCTTTAAATCAATTTGTATCTTCCAATTTCTAAATTTCACAATTTAAACAACACAAAGACTATTAAAAAATATTAACTAACTATAACAATTTTCATTTTTTTTACTGAAATGGATCAAGCCTTGTAATCAGTGAATATTATTGGATGATATTCACTCATATTGAAATTAGTAGTCTTTTACCCATTTTAATTTTGAACAACTATGTTAAATTTAAAATTAAAGACTCATTGTAATGAAACATTGAATTCATCAAAAATTATTCTAATGAATTCATAGTAATGACTCTTACCGAAAATTTTCTAATCAATTATTCAATCCAAATATTCCCAATTCCATATAAAATTGCATAATAATTTTAAAAAATATAAATCAGTTCAAAAATACATTAATATTATTAAAAACTAGTACCTTACTTTAAATAATATATGATTACTTGTTTCTGATGACAATATATGTTTTTACATAAAAATAAAATATAATGAACATATATAATTCATCATCTTATATTCTACTTCAGTAGAAAAAAATACTAAAATCATGAGGAAACTTTGTTTATACCAAATATCAACACTCGCCTTGTAATCAAATACATTTACCCATTATTTCAAAATCATCCATATAGATCATGGTATAAAAAGCCTCTCATATATTTGTATCTATTGGAGGCTGAATGACTATACTTCTAGGGGATATGGTCAAATGATCAAGACAAAAGTATTACATTGGTTTCAAACCCCATGATATATCCATGGATATCTTTCTCATTGTTTATATATTAGGAAGTGAAATAAATGATCAAAATATATTGAGACTGGTTTAAGGAATCTAGGATTACATTTTTATTCATGATGAGAATCCAAATCCAATGGGGGATATAGTAGTTGGATGAGGTGAGAAAACCTCATCATCAAGGAAATACAAGACATTTAAAATAATGACATTATTTTTGGTTAAAAAGAAGAACTCTAGTATCCAATCTTCTAGGATAACTACAACTATTAACAAACGAATATGTTATAAAATGGGAGCACACCAATGTGAAAATACATATTAAGTTTTCATAAAGGATTAAGTTAATGGGAACCCAAATAGGTGAACTAGATGAATGGGATTACTAGTTTGGAAACTAAGGAGAATATTGAACTTACGTAGGTTCCTAAGAGACTAGGCCTCCCTGGTAATTGAACATGTTAATTTTTCACAATGGTATATGACATAAGAAAATATGGTAAATAATAATGTCAAATTTGCATAACTCAATTGGGAAGAACAAGGTGTGGATTTTATTTATTGAGAAAGGTTTGAGGGAACAATGGTTAAACACCTCATAAATGAATAGACAAGGTTGAATAGGTTATCTGTTAGGTTGTCATAAGATTACGAGAATAGTCCCCTAGGGATGATACGGGTGTACACCCTTTTGGACAAACATAACCCCTATTTTTCTTAATTAAAATCTATGTTGTACATGTTAAAGTGGTTCATTCACTATAGTCTAAAATCATACTCCGGTGGTTGGGTATTTGAATGATAATACACATTAAAAGTAACAAAATACCCCTTCTATTTGTTTTTTCAATTATTTTAGAGTTGAAACTCCCCAAAATGGTAGAATGATGTATCTGTGCATAAATATACCGATTTAATATCACATTTATTATCACATGGGGGAACATAAATGTAGGAAATGGAGGTTGTCTCCAAATTAAAAAAAGACAACCATTCATGGTGGTCATATATTTTAAGAAGGGAATAAGATTGGGGAAAGATCATGGAACATTGCGTGATGCGGAAGAATCTAGTAAGGACATGAAAATTGGGTTCCCCAATGACAAAGAATTCAGTTTCCTTTAGAAACATGGTTCCAGTTGAATCATGGACAAAGATGGTTCCACCCTCCCCTCTCTCCTAAAATATTTTGTCCTTCTAAATGAATCGGTGGAATTATTTATTTTTTAAATTTCAATCTACAAATAAGATACTATGAAAGAGTAGGAAATCATAGTACGGTTTAATGGGTGAAAATATTTATAATGAGTTTCATAGAGAAGTTTAATTTACCCTAAATTATATAAAATCCCATTATCTAAGAAGTAATAAAAAAATTACACTACCACTAACTGCGTTAGCTATTTCCAATGATAATGTGAAGCATGTTTCTATATCCATTTTGTACCCACATCATAATGGCATTTATGTTATTTCATCTAAATAAAAGTATTCCTAGTGTGTGTTTATAATTATGCATGATTAATATTAAACTCATGACTAAATAATATGTTTCATATAGGAAATAATCATTAATAAGAAGATATTCCTCAGATAATGATAATAAGTACTATCTTTCCATCTTTTTTATGTCCATGTTGACCTATCTATATTATTGTGTCAGTATTTTATGAAAAATAATTCCCTCTATTAGGGAAAAATTATCTTCTAATTCATGTGAACCATCAAATTCTAGCCTAAAAATTCCCCATCCATTGGTACAATAATGAATATAATATATAGATGTTGAAATATCCTATAGAAAAATTGAGATTGATATATGTGTTAGAGGTATAAAAAGTTCAGGATGTCACTTATTCAAAAGAGACGATATATAAAAGACATATACTAGTGAAGACAAAGAGTATGTCATTCCCCATGTGGGGGGATTATAGTCCTCCTTCACTATACTTGTGGAACCCTAATTTTTCAATGTTTAATGGAATGAGAGACCCAAAAAACAATTTTATACTATTGTAATCATTGGGTGGCCCAAATGAAAGGAATTCATTATTAATAAGATATATTAAACTACAAATGTTTTTCAAAAACTATGGAAGGTTATACATTTATTTGGTATAAGAATATGGGAACATAATATACTATTAGTTCAGAAGATGTATCCTAAAACATTCTCTACCAATTCTGATCAATACAAATGAAATTTATCATTTCTTATCTATCCAATTAAAAAACATGAATATGAGATATTCACAACTATCATCACAAAATTTTATAGTCTAACCAAATATTTCTATATACATCTCTCTTATATAAATTTATTATAAATATATAAAAATAACCAATTATAATTAAAGAAAATAATTATACATCTAAATAAAATCCTCGTCGGTTTTTGAGTTCCTTTTAATATCACATCATTTGGTAGATGAAGTTATACACACCAATAAATTCTAATAAAATAGTGCTAACATAGGATTGTAAATAATTCAAATATGAATTTTCTTTTTTCACGCACTAAATAGTAATATTGATAAAAGTTTCCCTCTAACCATTCAGATTTATTATGGTGCCTCATCCTGTGAAATAATATCAATTCCCACATCTTAATGTTGTAATAGATGGTGAAACAAAGGGTCATATTCAATTTAATTTAGATAATATAAATAACCATGTAATGTTTTTCTAAAATGATAGATTACATATCAATATTTCAAAATTACTTGATCAAATTAATAGTGCTCTAGAAGCCTAATGAGGGTTGGTCAAATGATGTCCTTAATTATTGAAAATATTATTTTTTGTTAGTTAACACCATCAATGATTTCATTATCTTAATTAATGTACATTAAATTATGGTAAATTAAAAAAAATCCTGATGAATCCATTTAAACATGTTACCAATGCATCTAATAATCCACTATAAGGGGGGAGGAGTGATAGAAAATTTATTACACCAATATTGAATAAAGTAATTCTCTAGACACCAAATTCATACATATGAATTTGATCATCATCAATAAGGTTAGCCTAGTCATCAATGACCAAAATGCACGAACAATCATATTAATGAATTTTTATTACTCTAGATCAATATTATTATTTTTAATGCATTACCCCATCATCCTAGTATGGTTTTTTATTTTCAAAACTATTTATCTATAAATGGAAATCAACGAGTCCCACAATATAGTCCTTATTGTGGGATTTCCATTTTTTGTATTTTACTCATCCCCTACTATTCCATTTCTCTTATAGTGACTAATTTTGGTACTATATATTAGAGAGAGGTCTCATAGTTTATCAGAAATTATCTATGGTATAATATTGATGCACTGGAGGTTTTATGTTTTGACGGTTAGAAACAACACATGAGAGTTTCTCACTAATTTTACATTGAAGATATGTTTGTCTTTATCAATAAGAGATAAAACTCGATCCACAATTTCAAAAAAAAATTAATGGAGAAGTATCAAATTTAGAGTCAAAATAGTACTAATACATCAATTAATGGGGTTTCAATTTTTAAAAATTGTATAGTTAAGATTTCAAAAATGTTTTTACAAAGAATTGAAATCCCCATTAGAAACATCTACATGAGATACTTGGTCAAACCACTATCTATCGGGGGAAATTATATATATCATTTAAATGGTTTAGTTAACACAATAAAATTACATATTAAATTTTGGAAGAGTAGGTTCACCTCTTCCAATGCTGTAATCACACTTATTAAAAACATGTTATCCTTAATATCTATTGATATAATCTATTAGTTAAATTCCACACATTTATTATTTGAAACCAATAAAGTGTTTTTAGTTGATGTATTTGAGACTACCACCATGAGTGAAGAAATTATTGGGACAATTGTTCCTGGTTTTGAAAAAAAATTAATGTTTCTATCAACAGTACTTGTCTTATAAAAAACATTCCCATCATGTAGGGAATATTGGAATAAAAGAGGATTCAGTGAAACACCCTTCAGTTAAAGTCAATGCACAATAAATATTATATATATCACAAAAATATATTAATTTATAAACAAAATCATATATATTTTTCATCATTTAGGGTTCTTTGAGGATACTAGGATAGAACCCATATTTCATTGTAATAATTTTCAATCTAATCCATTATTTGTATTATTAGTTTGATAAACCTATTAATATCAAATGTCTAATAGAAACATATATATCTATTAATATTCTATGTAATTATAAATATTTTATAAATGTCTTTCTAGATATAAAAAATAATTCCATTTTCAAAAATATTCATTTAACTAATGAATCAAATAGATAATTCTTCACTACCACTAGGTCAGGATCCCTTAAAATGGTTACATATCAGAACAATATTCATATGGAGTGGTAGGTTGATAAATGGTGGAGTCTGATATAGTGACAATATATCCATACTATATATTATTTCAATATAAAGTGTTTTTAATAGTTTTATTTCAATATATCTTGATGTCTAGAGAACTGGGTTATAGTTAACATCAGAATTATAGTGTTGTGAGAACCAGAAAAATGAAATATTCTTTATATTTACATTGGAGGGGAGTGACATTATTATATTACTAAAGAAATTGTCTATTTTACGCCCATCATGTTTTTGCTGTAAAACATTCAATATTTAGTATATATAGTGTTCCATTTCATTGAATAATCCTCAGAGGAAGATCAGACCAATAGCATATTAATTGATATTGGATGATGAATGATTTGGGGGGTGTAAAATAAATATAAACATAATGGCAGGAAATGATCCATCCACTACCACTATTTGAAATCATAATTTATTATATCAAACTGAATATATATGATAATTTTTATTGATAATTCCCTATATATAAATAATTTTAGACCGTGGGTAATCCAATGTTCAGATTTAGTTAAATGAGGCCCTTAGAGATGAGGGGTTCACTAGATAGAAATCACGATGAGTTTCAAATGTAAAACATAAGGCTGTCTTGTAGAGGATTATACAATAGGTTTAGGTATATTTATAACATTGAGGGATCCAAATTTTTGGAATTTAATGTTTTATATTTGAAACACAACTCTCTGATTATGGATTGAAATATAGTGCATAGTGTTATTTCACAATTCATGAGGTATAACATTTATTTTTATATAGTGGGAAAAAATTATGTTATGATATAACAAGTATTACATGGGAATTAACAATATCACAACATCATAATTTCCAACATATGATAATGAAAAGAGTCACTTGAGAATAATGTGGGGATTATTAATGACTTGTTAAAGGAGAACATGTTACATGATATTATTATGTCAAAAGGAATGCATGATGATTAATTCAATTTTTAATCATTCATTGGGTTGTTTCATCTGAAATTTCATTACATTTTTTATGGGGATTCACTATGTCCAGATTTATTTAGATCCACATTACTTTTATAAATTTGTTTTATCATCTCAATTTCAAATAGAAGTTTATAATTGAGTGATTAATATGTTTACCACTAAAACATATGAAATTAAAATATAGACTACTGAGTGTCATATAATTATTTATATTATATAATATGATTGAGAAGATAACATAAGAAAGAATGTTAGGCCCACATTGTATTTAGATAACTCAATAATGTTAGTTTTATTTTTTCCTTAGTAAATGATGATTTTTATACCACCTCGTTCAAGAGAAAAATCTATTTCATTCAGTGTATAAGAAAGATAAACCGTCTTATTAAAACATAACCATCAAATTTTTGGATATATTGAGTACAAAACCATAGGTAATTTTATTCTAAAGACATATTTAGGGGACCTAGTATAAATTTTTTTTCCATCTTTGTTGGCTAAGATATGAACTCAATTTCATTATGAGGATAACTTGGGATTTAAATTCATATGGTAGTTCCCTCATAAAACAATAAATATCTAAAATAATCCATTAAGGGCTACGTTAGGATTAATTATGGTTATAAATAATCACTTGATTCATTTGAATCTTCATATGCGTATTTTGGGTACTAAAAAGAGAAGGTAACAACCACTAAACAATGATGGATTATAGACTTCATCCACCAATGGTTTTGAAGTCACAATAAATAACCCTAGTAATGTATTTTAAAAAAATTAATCCCTATAGAAAAACTGAGTTACACATGTTATATTTATGGATTTCATTTATCTCTATAAGAATTTAGATGTATTTTAAAATGATTTGGTGTGTTAAATATTTTTTTTAAAAGTACCTCATTCTAGTTCAATTCCTGGGAGGTGACTATGTGTTTTTTCTAAGGAGTGTTAAAATTCACATTATGTCCCCTGTGCTTATTTATGATTTAAATATATTTAATATTTTGACCATATTAATATAGAGATATAAATAGTGCGTGTGATGATGTATGTAAGAAATATAGAAAACAGGAAATGAAAAAAAAAATGTAGTTAAGGAGAAATTATATACCCCATAAGAATTTTAAAAATAGAACCTCTATAATATCATATACCAATAAATCAAATTACTAATTAATAAGAATCCATTGTATTTTTTCTATCCCACCTTCCTTTATTGTGAATTTTCAATGAACATATGGACTTCCAAGAAAAAAACACATCCACATACTATATGTATAGAAATATATAGGGCTTTATAAACAATAACACCACATAACACACTCTCTAGTTATAAAAATCTCCAATTATGAATTTAATAACCATGGAACCATTTTATGTAATTATGATCATGTAAAGGGTTTTAAAATAATGACATTATAGTATGTTCAACCTAAGGAAAAGGTAGTGAGGTAATTTTCACCATTCCCCAAAATTGATCATACAAGAAAGAGAGTAGTGAATATGAGAAAAAAATTATAACTTTATTGAAAAAAGACTCTACTTCAATATTAGATGCCTCCCAAAAAAATCCCTTGGGTTAGCTCTCCACCATCTTGGAAATTTGATATTATAGTAATTGTGATGAGAAGAGGTTGAGGGGAAAGCCCAACTAAAAAACTAAGAATAAAATATTGAACAACTTATAGAATATACTATATATTGAATAAAATAATTAATTCCCTTATCACAAATAGAAAATGAAGATACTACCATAGACCATTAGCCACAGTTTTCTGGATAATGGCCATGGCTTTTAAAACCATGGCTATAGGCCAATTTGTTTGAAGAATTATATCTATTGTTGTTCAAAACCACGTCTATAGGGTTCCCTCGATTCCACGAGAATTTTTTTTTCCAAAAAACATATATTGGGAATTCCTACAGCCCAAATTTTGAGGTTATTCCCATGTTTTTTATTAATATATATATACATATAAACGAACTGTTATGCAGTGTAGTGGTGAGTACACTGGATCACAAAGGGGATTTGTATGGATCGAAACTCAATGGTGACATTTTTTATTTAGGCTATTGCCATGGTTTTAAATGTGGCTTTATGTCACCCACCATAGTGGCCAATTTAGAGGAATATTTCCACAGTTTTCAAAACTGTGGCACCAGGAAGGGGGCTACTTCCACGATGATAATGGCCAGGGTTAGCCAAAACTATGGAAATAGGTTTTTTTCATGTTTTATATAGAAGGCCATTGACTCTGTTTATACAAAACAATATACACTCTCAAATTTATCTTCAGCATTCAATGTCTACCACATATATTTCATGTCACCACATAATTAGTTACGATGAATAGAATTGTTTTCTCTCTATAATTAGGCTCCACATGACCATGTGTTTTAATATTTACCCAATAGAGCTATAGAATATGTACATCAAAACGTTTTGTGTACCCTTGGTCCCTTCATGTAGTAATCACAAAAAAATTATATAAATAAAATTCCTCTTTTGAATAAATTAATTTATTATTAAATATTGTAGTTAGAGAAAACATATGCGCTACTTAATAATTTTGGATTGTTTTAGCCAATCATATTTAAGTGACAGTTAACTATCGTAACAATTGATGATATAGTAAGTTCACAGTGGATGTTATGATTTTTATATGTTAAGGTTTATGATAAAGTCCTTTTGAAATAGATGAAAGAAATAATTTCCTTAACCAGATTGATCATACACTGTAATTCCAATTTATCGGAGCTTCTAAGGGGGATGGAATCACTAGGATTTCCCATTTACTAATGTAACAACGTGAATTTTTATGGAAAATCTTATTAGAATGAAATAAAATTCTTTGATGACTTGGATTGCATGGTACACCATGTTAATATTTCATTATACATAAGTCTAAGTTAATATTGCACTAAATATAACACTGAGTTTTTCTTGTACAACATGAAACATTGAGTTTTGATTTTGTTATACATAATTCAAAATTTAGATTGTGTTACACAAAACATTTGAATTATTCAAAAGATAAAATATTATTAATATATTATCATTGTTTTCACCTACTAGTTAGAATAGAAGGTTTGGAATGGATTAAATAAGTTGAGAAGATATGTTTTATTTATGTATAAAAACTAAATTCTTTGGTAAAAAATTAGTTATAAATCACTAATAAAAAACAATATTTTCATTGCACAGACATTTGTTAGTGTTGAATAAAATCATTGATAAAAGTTCCTTTTATTGGTGTTTTCAGGAGTTCTGATAAAGGTTATCCTTTATTAACAGATTATTTTGAGCACTGATAAAGGGTTACTAATATTAGTACCTTTTTTGGATGTCAATGAGTGTATACTTTTTTGGAACTTTTTTTAGCACTCATAGAATCCTAGAATAAATTGAAAAAATAAAAAAATTAATGAAATTTAAAAATTATTAGAACTTTATTAATTAAATAATTATTGACAAAAAATGGATAAATTTAATTTACATATTTAAAAATTATAAATATTAAATAATATTATATTTTAAATAAATAAATATATATATTATGAATATAATAAAATAATAAAATAAATAATAATTCAAAATGTATAAACGATGAAAAATATTAAACAATTTAATAATTAAATAAATATTGAAAAAACTGAATATATTTAATGCAGGTATAATATTTGTAAGTTTAATAAATATTATAAAGATTAAATATGATATATAAGATGAATAAATTATAATAATAAATAAAATTTTAAAAGCTGAATTATAATAACTGGACAGAAAATGAAAAATTAAAAAATTTATTAATGAATCATTAATCAATAAAAATGATTATGTTTAATATATATATATATATATGAATTAAATAATAGAATTAATGAACCAGATTCCAAAACTTATCTTCATCAAATAAATAATTTTTAAACAACTTACATGTTTAACATACAATACAAAACAAACCAAGCATAAATATTTTATGTGAACAACATGTGCAATGTGTTTTCGGTCCCACTACACCCACTATCATTCAGAAAATTTATTTGGCCCCCATTTGGATTTTTTAAATTCTCAATTGTTCCCATGAATGTGTTTTCTCATAGCTCTATCCAAATTTCAAAACATCTGAAATCATCACATGATCATCTAAACACCCACAAAAATGTACAAACTCAAAACATGGTGTTACTTCATTGTTGGGTCCCTTGAAAACATAATCTGAATATTCTATCATTCCCTCACACAAGGTACTAAATAACCTCCAATTCAACAATCAATTCAAAAATTTCAAATAAATCATAGGCCATGTATCACATATGGAATCCTAATAACACCATGAGGTCTTTTGGAAAATATCTTTCAATATCATAAAATTTGTAAAGCCTTCTTGATTATTATTCATGATTAAACATTATGTCCTTTGAAATCATTGATTTTTTGATGCTTTTGTTATATTTTATGAAACTTGTTTTTGATAAATTAACAGTATCTTGATAAGATTATGAAAGAAAATAATTGGAACCTCCATGTTTAGGCGTGTCGTTGAGGGAAATCATGTTAGTATTTAAATTATTAATTTACTAAAGTCTTTCAAAAAAGCTTTATTTTCATTTCATCTATATAAAATGTATTTTTTATATATATAAACCATAATTTTCATTAAACTGGGTGGTTTCCTACTAAAAAATGTTATGGGAATTCCCATTTTAAATTTCATTTTTGAAAAATGAAACTAGGTTTTAAATGTTAAAGTGGTGATTGATATGAAAAATTGAAGTTTCCATTAAAATGAACTGAAATTGATTCCTTTTTTAACTCATGAAGTGATTTCAATGTGAACATTAATGATTTTAACATTTCAATGTGTACATATTTCTAGCGAAATAGTTTTAAACTATTAGTATATTCCAAATAGTTTTTTTAATATGATTTTAATAATTTTCAATCGGTGCTAAATGTTTCTATAGAAAAGGGGGTGTGTAAAATAATACATTTTTTGAAAACAAATTAGTCACTTTTCAAGTGGAAATTTAAAAAATGGATTTCAAGTATGGTTTTAAAAACAAAAAAAATATTCCTTTTGAATTTGGGATGTCATTTTTAGATGATATTTAACATGTAAATTTAAATTTCACAATTTGAAATGGATTGGTCTCTTTAAATGTTTGTTTTAATGTGGATGGTATCAATATGAAATTTGGAAATTTATCATAGTCATAAGATAATTATTTTCTAATTAATTATTTAATTTCATTAAACATACTACTTTTGGAAGTCATATAGTTATTATTTCATTCATTCTATGGAAGATGATGACTATATTATATTCTTTTTATTATAATAAAAATCCTCATCGTAGTGATTAAAATAAGTGGGACTAGAAAATCATACATCAATTTCTAGTCGGATAACATATTGTAGTAATCATACAATAATTTATATATTCAATGGATAGTGGTTCTTGTATACAAGATAAAAGGTGATCCTATTTTTGAACCCATTGGGAATGGAGAAATAATTATAAAATTGTATGGTAACATTGAATAGGTATTTTATGATTATTTCATTTTTCAACCCATTGTGTTCCTAAGAATATTTTCAAATTAACGAAAAAAACTTAGAAATGTTGTCTGGTGTTTCACCGACTCTCATCAAGAGAACATTTATATTTAAGGAGGAAACTAAAAACCACTCCATAATCATCTTCTAGATATTTATTATTGAATTTTTATTCTCAAGAATCACCCCCATATATTATGGACATGATTCTATGCTTATTGAACAACTATTAGTATTATTCATCCCATACCGAGTACTTCTGATCATTTTGGATGAATTTAGAGGAAGAAACCAACCATAGTGGCATATTTATTTTCTTAATTTCAATTACAGAAATCATTTTGGTGTATAGAAAATAAATCAAAGTACATTGTCTATCATGTTGGTAAATCATAACTTGTTTCCATGGTTATGTGGGATGTTCAGATATATTATTTTGTCTGTACCTATATCTGGAGAAATGTACTAATGTAATGATATTTATTTCCATTTGGATCCACTAATAGAAGATAAAAATTTGATGTTGGATATAGGGGTTTTAATATATGATTCTCATATAATTGAATATTTCGCATTGAGGGAAATTTTTTATGTTATGATAAATGTATGTACTACTTATGGAAATCTATTATTCTATAACATTGATAGAATGTTTTTCTGTCCCATATTTGAATAATTAACACACTTAGTTCATTTGAAACATTATTTGAAAAAAATATATACAGGACATCAAAATTTCTTTCATTAACCAATGAAATACCAATAATGGATGAAAATATTTTAGGGGAACAATGAAAAAGTTACAAAATCATCTCCACTACTTGGTTACTAATTTTTTTGATAATAAAAAACATATACAAAGAGTTTTGGTCATGAATTTTGGATAAATCATATAAAATTATGTCGTAAAGGAGAGAGATATCTTTTGAAATATAATATTGTTACTATTTTTATGTTATACATTTTTATGATATAATTAATGTAGAAAAAAATGTATTTGATAGTGTCATTTTTAGAATACAAAAATGTTTCTAAAAAAATAGATGGCATAAAGGCCACGTTTGACATGATTGATATGGGGATAATGGCGGATTTGTCTCTAGTTAAGGGTAAAGGGAGTAATTTTCATCATCGAATAGCTTACACTCAATCTAGGTAGGAAAACATTCCATTTTTAAATTTTTTTATTGGGTAAAATCTCCATAGGTTATTAATAAAAAATCAATAATGATATGAAAATGACTAATTTGAAATTATAGTGACTAAAATCACATAATTTTCATTTTTTGATATAAGAATTATTGCTTGTGACTTTACGTTTCATTTCTCTTAAAAAATTAATGTGATTCTATAACAAAACTCTGAATCTTTTCGAAATCCATAGGTAGAATAAATATTGACATGATAAAGATTCCAATAATAAACAATGTTTTTTCAATCCTATAATATGAATTAGATCAGTTCTTCCCACAAGCATTCTTTGATATAATTGAATATTTGAAGGTTCAATTGGTCAGAGAGGTTTAACAATGTATTCTTGTCCATTATTGATGTATTTACCCCATTGAACAGAAATATTTATATTTTGATATGGTGTGTGAAGAATAAAATTTGACTAGATGGTTTTGTTGTAAAATTACATAATACTCAAGAAGATGTGTAATTTTGTATCGGTTACTTGTCATATATTTATAGCATCGATCTACTAAAGTGTGCTTATTGTGGATGCCTTCTGGGTGAAGGGATTTCTGAAGTAGATGTTGTTACAATTACCATCCCACAGTATGAGCAAGAGAACCATTACATTTTACATAATTGTAAAGATATAGATCCATATGTTGAATACCTTAATAAAATAATTTTATTGTTGAATCTATAAAGGGATAAAGGATGGAAATTAAATACACATAATCATACTTAAAAGGATGGTTCCACGATAAAATTTATAATGATTTATTTGAAAATATTAATTCTGTTGTTGAATGACTTTGATGGATAGTTTGGGGATAGAATGAAAATGATATATCATACATTAGTTTTTAATCAATAGTAACATGTTCTATAAAAAGAACATGATGACTACAGTATAATGAAAAACAATGGAGTTATGATTCTAATAGAATCTATACAAATTTCATGTTCTAAGGATTCAAATCAAATTTATACGAAAATTTCATATTTCATCATTATCGAAGAGATATATGAGTTTTATTATAAAATATTTCAGGTCTTTATTTTCCATTGGAAATGGATTAACAATATGAGTGTAGAGAAATTTGATGAAATGTGATTCATGAAGGCGAATTTCAGTGTCAAGGGGGAAATCGACAAGTCATTCCCAATGGAAACACAAGTAGTAAAAATATTTTTTGATATAGATCCATCAAAGGGGAACAAGTAGGTTGTTCTACTGGAGACTAAAACAAATATATGGTCTGATGAAAATTCAATCACGGATGACAGTTTAATTGGAATATCACAATCATTTCTTGGTGGTCCAAATGTAATGAATGTCTCATATGTTAGAGGGGACTTAGATTATCGAAAAATGATCCAAATTGTGACACCCAAAGATATTACAATATTTTTGTTTTAGATTGAATATAATTTTATTGTTTGAATTCATTATATAAAATGATTAAATTATTCTACATAATACAATATATTAGCTTGTCTAACATGAAAGACTTAGTTTCTCCATAATTTAACATACAACTTATTTTAAAACTATAATTATAAACAGCTATGAAATTTATTTTTAGAAATAAACCTAAATTTATAATTGAGAATGTCAAAATTATGTAATTGTAAATGTTTTTTATTTTTTATGAATGTTCAATTTTTTGAAGAATAATGAACAATAATGTAATTTAGTAAAAAATATCCTTTTTATTTAAATAATTATTAGTTATAAAAAATATTTTAGATTTGTTTTAGATTCACATTAGATCAATTATAAATCATGTTATAAAATTATGTGAATTAGAATTAATTTTAATTTAAAATTGAATATAAAACATAAAAAATTTATCAATTTTCTAATAAAAAAACTCATTATTTCGTCTCTTCAGCAAGATTGGCGTTAATCTTAATTTTCCCACATCTGTGATTTGAATTTTGAAAATATGAAATACAAAGATTTAATTAGTATGATATTATTAGTATAATATGATCAAATTATTTTCTAACAAAAATTACTAGTGAATTTTATAAAAATTAATCATGCTGATTAAGGTATGATTAAGCATAATTAGGGACTAAACCCTAAATTGCAGGACCAAAATGAATCATAATCTTGTGCAAAAGGCATTGGCTTCCAAAAATTTGACCATGTCCCATATTTCATTTATACATAACAATTGGTAAGATAAATAGTTTATTTTTCTCATAATAATTTAACAGTAATTTTTAGAAATGATTTAGAAAAACAAAATGCATAATAAATTCCAAATAGTGATTATTTAGTTAATAATTAATTAAAATAAATGATACTGTTAATAATAATAGTGATGTTAATTGATCAAATTATTATGTTTATTTATTTTTGAATATGAAAATATAAATTTTCACATATTTCAACCTAATATATTTGGATTACAATATTATATTGATATTTTAACATTAATAATAAATAAATAATTTCAAAATTGGCATTGCTGTTATTTTATAATAAATATATTTTATTAAATGATTTAAAATTAATTAAAATCTAATATTCTGAAAAATTATTTTTCTGTGTTAATAAATATTTAATATGGTCTATTAATGGTCCAATTAATTCATTATAATTATCTTATTGACAAGTATACTATACAAACATAGTTCACATGGTCCGGGTTCAAGCAGTGTTTTAGCGCGTCACATGTACTTCTTTTAAAATTAATTTCCAACCCATAGAAAAATATTATTTTATAAAATATATATAATAATTAAAATTATTGGATCTATATTTTATAATAAATATCAGTTTTATTTATTCTAAATGGTTAAATTAAATATATTATAAAACATGATGTTTAAATAAAACCAACAATGATAAAACTGTGGAATTTTAGATGTTAAAGAACCCAGTTATTAAAATGATAATATTTTTTTGTGGATAATGTTCTTATATACCATTACTGCCCTTTAAAAATTTATTTTTCAATTTTTAGAGGCTCTTTTTGTAAGATAGACTACCCATTATTGAAAACCATTTGATAT
The DNA here is from genome assembly GCA_963277665.1 of Viscum album. Taxonomy (NCBI): domain Eukaryota; kingdom Viridiplantae; phylum Streptophyta; class Magnoliopsida; order Santalales; family Viscaceae; genus Viscum; species Viscum album. The sequence continues at coordinate 1,225,193,762 of OY728156.1, read as the reverse complement.
TTTTAAAAGCGCCACTCCGCCTTCCTTATAAAATTCCACCTCTATCCCAATTCATAAAAACACTAAAAACACATAAGATAGAAAAATACATGCCCAAATAATCTACAAAAATACCTACACTCTACATAGAATCTTCCATTTTTGAATAAATTTTTCTATGAAATCCTTTTGTTATAAATGAACAAAAGTTATCCGATTAAGAGGTAACACCTTATCAAATGATTTCTAATTTAATTTCCATTATCGACTACCTATAATATTCTTATTATACGATTAAATATCCACAAAAATATCCTAATTATACTATAATTTTTTATGTAAATTTTTCTACCTACACATAGACACACTAATATCAAATAGGTAACAAACATACTGTTTCTGTGTATGGTGATATGCAGTCCCAAGAAACAATGATTGATCGATTTTTTCCTACCAAATCTCATTGTTTTCATTATGAAGAAGAATATATTTATATAATATTTATATATTTATTTTATAATGACTTATTATTTTGTAATTATTATTTTTAACAAGCCATTATGCTATCCAAGTTGTGTAAATATGATAATTTTGTTCGAGGATCTGTGGACTACCGCCTGCTCAATGTGATATAACTCATGCATGACATACATAGAACATATAATAAATGTTGTTAATAAACCTGTGTAACATATATAATATAAATGTTAATCAATAATTATAACTTACATTTGTTTCATTTTGTTTTAAATATTTTAATAGAATAATAAAAATAAATGTAGTGTTCATTCGTACGTACGAATTACCGTCTCCATGAACGGTGCACTTCATTACTAATATCAAAATATTATGGACTATTATAAATACAAATGTACTAAATATATAAGATAATTTAGTAATTTTATACATTATTGAGATGATGGAACAATGGTATATTTATTAAATAAAAATTCAAAATGTAGTTGAGAAAACTACACAATTAACACCCGAAATAGTTAAAATATTGAAAATGTGTTAACAAACAGGTGATAATATAGTGTTAGAAGATAATATATGATATTATAAACATTATTTTGGTTCTGTTATTAGTTAGTAACATATTTTAAATTAATATACAAGATGATAAGGACCACACTACAAAAATGAAGGATTAGGTAAGGGATTGTGTCTCAACTAACATACCATTGAAACTTATGTTTGTTATGCACCAATTCACTCTTATTTTATGTTTATACGCCCACTTGTAATGTTATAATATGAAAATACTTTTTCATACAAAGTTATATGTTTCTTTTAATTCTGAAGGAATTATGATTTAAATGATTCAATGTGGTATGGGACACATTGGAATGTTCAAGTATTAATTTTCCTCAAGATCATTTTAACGAAAAAAACATGTTGTAAATTATATTTCATTGAGATATTATTGAAAAATAAATAACTTATATTAAATATGGATACATTTTTTGAAGTATCATTTTTCATAAATATTAGAAATTATTTTGAGTGGTAAGACATGGGTCTAGCCTGGTTACAGATGGCCTCTCAATATAGAAGTAGTCTCATGAGAAAAATCATTTCGCCAAAAAAATGGGTTTTGAACATATATTTTGTAGACCTTAGTATGAAATTTTCTGATGGTAATGGTTCCATATACCAAGGAATCATGGTGTCCAATAATTAATCATTACCCCTATTTATGTTCAGTTATTATTCATCCATGATATATTTCTTAAACATATCTTTAGAGACATATCATTTTCACGATTCTGTTATTATTCATCAATGAGAAATTTCATTGATATATCTATAGATATATTTCATTTTATGTTGATTTATTAAATGGAATGATTTTTATTTTTCTATATTTCCATAATTAAATTTCATTATCTTAGTATTTGAATGGAATTTGTTATCATTTATTTACCTTTCTAGGTTAGTTTGTCATCCATATATTTAGTATTGGTTCCTCTTCACTTACCCTTGGAGAGAAATTAAGCTCGCCCTTATTATATTTTTTCCTAGGTTATGAATTATAGAATTCTGATTAAACATTCAAGGATTCAATATATTTTATTTTTTACATATATCATGTTTTTATTTCTTATTCCCAAATGTATTTTGGTTATCATGTATATAATCTAGATTTCCAAGACTACTAAACAACACGGTCCTTCGAGATTATATTTCTTGTAATAATTCCAAAATCATGTAATAATGCAATAAATCTAGGATTTTGAGCCTGGGGAATTATAGTTAGTATCAGAAAAATTTTAAAAACAACCATGGATTGTATATTTAGAAAGCATATATTATGGAGCACAAACCTAAGATATATTTTGAGGATAGGTATACAAGATTATCATAGAATTTCATTAAGGATTATATTATGGGGGTGTTCCTAGAAATAAATAATTGTCTATATACTACATGTGTACATGGTAATAGAGCATATGTACCTAGAAGTAAAAACTCTGACAAGGTGTTCCAGAATTGACACCGATTAACCAGTTATATGATAGCCTTCCCTACTGAAAACCTAATTTGACCCTCCCAGGGGATATTCTTAGGATGATTCACAATCATTTGTTTTCTAAGATCATAACTTTCTACATTGAAGAATATATAATCATATTAATTAGTGTAAATAACATTATATGAAATTATTAGAAATTTATACTTTCATCCTTTATCAAAATACAGTAGACATAAAACATGAACCAAAACAAGTAACTAGTTTGAAATCATTTTAACAAAAATAGCAGGGTATCCATAAACCATGGATAAAGGTCCCTAGATTTATACTTTCAAGAAATTATATCTTACCCACACCTGGGTAATACCTCAACTATAATATCAAAATCATTATTGTTATCCCCATAAGACATTGATCTTTAAGGTAGTCGGCACCTCTGTATTCCTATCCATGAAAGTAATCAAATATTAAGGTAGCTGAAACCTCTGTCTTCTTATCCTTGAAAGACCTTGATTATAATCAGAATCAATTGGAGTTTCACTATGCATGTTGAACCAGATGTTCAGTATGCACTAAGCAAGACAACCTTTCTCTATCTAGAAATCACTTCATAGAATGTAATATCTATGTCGATCAAAAAATCATGAGATAGTTCAAATGAGCTCCTATTTTTTGGAAAAAACATCAACTTTAGGCTCCCTCCTCCAACGTTCATATTTTTTATTTAATATAGGAGGGACCTATACACATGTAACTCAACCAACAATTAGTTTGAAATAGATTGTACTACATAGTGTCATAACAATACCATGTGTAAGGAAAATGTTTTTACTTAGCCAAATATATTTTTCAGAGTCTATGGAAAAATATAATTCAGATTCTATCCTCATAAACATTAAGAATCTATAACACAATGATATTCAAACTCTATTTTTCATAGAGTTCAGAATATGATTTCTATAGGATCTAGAGTTTAAATTCCCATTAATTCAAAATCTGAATTCTGAGGAATTCAGTGTCTTAATTATGACGAATTTTGATTTGGAATTTCAAAGAATTTAGAGGCCGAATTTTAGAGAATTTTTAATTTTAATTTCAAAAGAATTTGGAATGTGAATTTTCACGAATTTAGAATCATAATTTCATAGAATTTGGCATCTAAATTTTAGATAATCCGGATTCTGAGTTTTAGTGAATTCAAAATATTAATTTCATAGAATTGGGAATCTGTATTTAAAAGATATCAGCGTCAGAATTTTAGAGAATTCAGAGTCTGAATTTCAAGGAATTCAGAATATGAATTTTAATGAATTCCGAATCTGAATTTCTGAGAAGTCAAGATCTGAATTTCATAGAATTAAGCATCTGAATTTTATGGACTTCGGGGTCTGAATTTTAGAGAATTCAGAGTCTGAATTTTAGCAAATTTTGAATCTAATGTTCAAATAATTTAGAGTCAGAAAACATAACACCCTATATCAAATTAATGATAAGATTATGATGTTTTACATAAAAATTAGAATTTTATACTTGGTAATGAAATTAGTTTGATTTGGAGAGATTATAAAATAAAATAATGAAAACAAAGTTAAGGATATAAATTTCAATAGAAAATAGAAATTTTTCTTATGAAAATAATCATTAGGGAAAATAATTTTTTTTACGTTAAAGTGTTTGTGATTTTCAAATCATATAGGAACAGAAAAGTCTTGAAGAAACCTTATTGACTAAGAAATCTCCCCCATTTTGGAAAGCAATAAAATTCTTACAAAAAATTATAAGGAATAAGAATTTATCTTTGTGAACATTAAAGAAAAATGTATCTCCCTTTACTTATGAATCATGATGAATACAACTAACTTCTCTTTAGGTTTTGAAATCCTTAAGGATCATATTATTAACATCTTTAACGAAATTTTGTTTTTCCTTGCGTAAGAATATATTATTTGGGTAAAATACCCCTTACTTAGGGAATTATCTTCATTACATGTTATTCTTTTTACCATTCATTTATACACCTTTGTGATTTTCAAAAAGGTATAGAGAGAAGGGTAAAAAACATGGTAGTAGAAAGATTATAAATATATAAAACAACCAAATGAAGTATAATGAATATTTTATTTTAGATATGGAAAATTATTCAAGGAAGGTTCAACAATATATCGGACTGGATAGGAAAAAATCATCCTTTTTTTTCTTCGGCATGGACTTATTCACAACGGTCTTCATCTTTTTATGTTCCTTATGATATTATTCAAACTAATTGAGAAGATTTTATTGATCCTCATTTTTTCTCCTAAACATTTATCTTTTCATCATAAAACTTTAGGATTTATTCTAGGGTCAAAAAAGACTATCTTTCTGGTTGAAGATCTCTTCCAATTCGATTCTATCATCTCATTACCTCTTTAAATTCATTGAAACTGAATTAAACTTCCCATTCAAGCTATTTTACTTCTTGTTTCCATTGTTCCTGTATGAGGTTCAACTATTATGAAAAAAAAATTGTAAGATCTTTCATTCTCTTATCTCCTCTATCAAAATCATCTTTCACAGTGTCTTGAAAGTCATCAAGAATTCTCATATCTTCAATTGTCTTCTTGGACCACTTAGGGATTTACTTTCTTGACATTCCCTAAGAATCATAAGCAACGAAGATAGATTAGAAATTTTCCTCAATAATTATGAATTTTTTCCATGTGAGAACTTACGAAATATGACTTCTTATTGAAAGAATGTCGAAGTGACTGACACCTCGAATCAATTCTAGGAATTAGGGAAATGGTGTTTACTAACTTCTTCAACGACTGAACCAAAATATCCAGACCCATGGAATATGATTTGGAACTTTAGTCCCTAGCAGGCGAAGATTCATTCTCTATCACAACAACTATTCTTTTTTATGAACAAATAATATCTTTCTTAGTTACCAGAACATTATTAGAAGTATAAACTATCACTTGTTTTCCATTATCAGAGCTAGAAATTGTCTCCATAGATTTTGGGGATTCATGCTCACTATCTAATACTTGAACTATTCTATCTTCATCATCCATTTCCTTCTCAGCATCTGCAACAAGATCATCTAGTTGAAAAAAATCATTATTGTTGCAATCATTATCAGAAGGATTATTAACATCATTTTAACCCTCATCTTATTTTCGTTGGGAAGATTTTTTTAGATTAATCTTGGGATGTTTATAATGACAACTTTTGAGAAGGGAATTCCTTCTCAGGATATTCTTCAACATTCCTTATAACATCATCAATTTCATCTCTTTCTTCCTCTCCATCTTCTTCTAATTCTCTTCCTCAAAAATCTCTTATTATTCTTTAGTTTAAGAATTACCACCTTCTATCCCAGAGTTACTATAACTGATTCTTCTAAAAACAATTCTGGTACCTATATTTGTTTGGATGATTTCTTAGTATCATCGAGAATATAATGAATAATTTCTAACTTAGAGATCTTCTTATTTTTCTTCTTCTGATTTTGCAATTTTTTATACTCCTCTGTAGCATTAATCATAAAAACTTTTTCCTCATCAGGTTCTAAGATAATGCTAGGATCTCCTTCCATCAAATTCTACTTCTCAACACTCCACTTGGAATCCACTTCATCATGGTAGGTTTTTTTCTTCTTAGACATTGGTGGTGCTGACTAAGTTTCCGAAATTGTAGGTTTTTATGACATTCAGTTCCTTCTTATTTCTATTCATTGGATCTTTCTTGGAAGTCTCTACAAGATCCACTATCATTGCCATGGTCTCAATTTCACTTTCAGATAATTCATAAAATTCTTCTAATTCATTATTTAAACCAACCTTCATCCTCTTAAATGTGTCATCACATAATAACAAAATCATGAATGTTCTTAGCTTAGAGCTGCTAGAGATGTTAAAAGATTCTAGAAATAACATAGTGATCTTGGATAGGATTTCCAGATACATAATAATTTATATTTGAGAGTCCCAATTTTGATATTTTCAATAGTATACTAGATATAGTGTACCAAATTTATCTTCCTCAAGTTTACTAGAAAATATATAACATAGATATCAGTTTCCTTCAAGGTGTCCCTATCAGATATTCTCAGAATGGGAAATATTTGAACACATAATTCATGGATCCTGAGATTTGTAGCGAGATTATTGATTTTTGGTGTCTTCGCTCCTATAAAACCAAGGAACTCTATAGCTTTTTCCTTCTAAAAACATCATGATTCATTATGAAATTTATGGGTACAAAAAATAGCTTCACTATCATACAGAATTCCAAGATGCTTGTATCCATAATAAAGGGATGGGAATGGGTTATCCAATATATTTTGAAAGAAAACAAATCTCTCCCACCTTCATTGAAAAAACTTAGTATTTAATAAAACTTAACAAGAAACTAAGGGTAAACTGGATCATGTCCTTTAGATTTGACTATGCACAAGCCTTCTCATCCATTCAACTTAATATTTTTCGTAATGAGGGAATTATACTTCACAATTAATTTTGGATATACTAACCATTCATTGTATATTTTCCAATCTATGATTTCCTAGGCTGAAGACATTTGTTTCTGAGGAGATGCTTCAAATGACATCCATAGTTATGAAAACCAGAAATGTCGAACGATCATTTTGAATAGAGGAAGAGCATCGACACACAAAGGCTTGAAAACCAATATGGGACAAATAATAGGGGGGTTTTTATATAGGAATTAGATCGAAAGTTCATATTCCCAAATTCATTCATTGGTTGAAACTAGCCCGATCTGATCCGAATGTTAAGATGAAATCCAAATAAGCATTTGATAGATTTTGATTTTTTGAGGTTTCTAAATTAAAAATTCATATTTCATGAATGTTTTTTCAAAAAAATTCTGAAAATAAGATAAAAATATCAACAACTAAAAATTGAATTATGAAAATTTAATTTAAAAAAAATATCTTCCGTATTTCTTAGAAAAATAATAGTAAGAAAAAAATATTATTCATGATAAATTTTATATTTTAGAAATTCTTATTAGAGAAGAAAAATTTTGAAAAAAGATTATGTCAAAATGTTGAGTTCCAATATTTGAGTTCTGGAAAATCATGATTAAATAAAAAATTGATTGGGAAAGAATGATTATGAAAAAATTTGATTAAGGAAAAATATTGATTACCAGAATTTGGTTTAAAGAAATGTTTTTTATTTGAATGAGATACATGTAAACTTAATATAAGAATATTTGTTTCAACAAAGAGTTAATATGGAATATTACCATATGGTTATCATATCTAACTTTTTTAATGTATTCAAATATATTAGTGGGTAAATATTTTATAAAAATACCAGCAAGTTGATCTTGAATTTTGATAAATTGAATAATGATATCTCTTTTAAATGTGTGATCCCTAAGAAAGTGATGCCCAATATCTATGTGTTTATCATGGGTGTGATGTCCAAGGATTTTTTATAGGGATATGGAACTGGTATTATCATAAAATATATGTGTTTCTGTAATACTCATGTCATAGTCTGTGAGTGTGTGTTTCTTTCACAACACATGAGCACAACAACTTCTAACTGCTACATATTCATCTTCAGCAGTGGAGAGTGCTTCTGAGTGTTTCTTTTCATGAACAAGAAACTAGAGAATCTCTTAAGAAATAACATGTTCCAGATGTACTTTTCCTATACATTATACATACACCAAAATCAGAATCTGAAAAACATCTTAAAACAACATCATTTCTAGAAGTATAGAAAATGCTTAAATGCAATCTTCCATTTAAATAGAAAAAATATTATTTTCACTAAATTTAAAATAGATTCCTTTTGATTAGATTGATATATTGAACATAATAATACATATAAGATTATTTTTATATGGTAGATTTGATGTATTGTAAACTTATTACATTCCTCTAAATGATGTTTGATCTAATGGTTTCCCAGCATCATCATGATCAAGGGAATTTGAGGTACCAATTAGAGAAATTATACACATAGTGTTTTTATTATAATACTTTTTTTAAAGTATCTATAATATACTTATGTTGATATATATAAGTTCCTTCTTGTTTTTGAGAAATTTGAAAACCATATAAAAATGTTAACTCACCCATCATACTCATTTCAAAATCAGATTTCATTAGAATTGAAAATGATCCAGTTAATGATTTCTAAGTTAAACCAAATACAATTTCATCCACTTAAATTTGAACAATGAATAATTTTTTCTTGTCATTATTTATAAAAATAGTTGGATCAAAATATCCCTTAGCATAATTTTTTTTCAAAAACAAATATTGAATTCCCATTATAACAAGATATAGGAGATTGTATAAGTCTACAAAATGCTTTGGAGTGTTTAAAAACGTGTTCAGGATGTTCGGATTCTTCAAAACCAGAATGTTGTTCAACATAAACATCCTATAAAACATATATGTGAAGGAAATAATACTTTACATATATTTTAAATATTTTGAAAATAAATAATGCTACATTATTGAATATAATGTGAATAGATTCAAGTCTAGGTAATGGATCATAGGTTTCGTGATTGTTTATTTTTTATTGTTGATTATAGACATTAGCAACTAATCTAGATTTATTTCTTACTGTGATTCCATTTTCATCACACTTATTTTAGAGGACTCATTTGACACCAATTACAGATGTTTTCTTAGGTCATTTAACCACGGTCTAGACTTTATTCCTTTTAAATTAATTTTGCTCAAATTTCATGGATTTAATCCAATCATCATCACCTAAAGATTTATCAGTGTTATTTGGTTATTATTGAGAAAGGAATGATAGATGTTGTACTTAATTTCATATGGATCCTCTCATACTTATAGTTTGATTTAAATCAGCAATGATAATATAAATGGGATGATTTGTAAGAAACAACTGATTTTGGTTTTGTAAAACCTATTGATCAAATATGATAGGATATCTTCTCAGGTAAATCCTTTATAAATATTTTCTTGAACAATTTCCTTATTAAAAGACTATTTTATCACAGATTGATTTTACGTTTTTTAAAACACATCTGGAGTTGTATGTTGGAATTATTTAAAAACAAAAGGATATTCTTCATCAAATTTAACATTCACTTTTTCTTCAACAGTACCAGTGTTTTTATTAAAACCCGTATAAGCCTTAGAAGTGGTGGATTAGCCTAGAATAATATCATGATATGACTTGGGTGAAATTTTTTGTAATTTTTCATTAGTATTCACGATGAATTATTTGCAACCAAATACATTGATGTAATAATGTCTTTATATTCTTCTATTCCATAATTCATAGGGTGTATTATTAAGAATAATTATGATAACAACGTGATTTATAGTATAACTTGTAGTACTCATAGCTTCAGCCACAAAATGTTTAGAAATGGAATATTCACTCAACCTGGTTATAGTTATCTTTTAATGAATTTTATTTCTTCTTTCAAAAACACTATTCTATTGAGGAGTTCTTGAAGATGAGTTTTTATGAGTAATTCGTTTTTTACTACAATAAAATTCATATTATAAATTTTGATATTATCTTCCTTAATCACTTTGTATAGTGATCAAAGGAGGTTTTTCCCATATTTAACTTGGGATCTAAATTTTTTAAAATTAGAAAACTCATCAGATTTCATTGCCAGAAAATAGACCAGTGTAAATATAATGTAATCATAAACTATGACAAATATATAATATTTCCCTCCAATTCATCAAGTTTATGTTGGACTAATAAGATCTATATGCACTAACTGTAATGCATCATATATTTATACTTCACCTATTAATTTAAAAAATGTTTATTTCCTTTCATATTTAGAAAAATCCCAATCTTTTGAAGAATAAAATTAAAGATCTGGTAAATCCTAAACAAGTATTTTCTTTGTGAGTTTTCATAGATTCATAAGGTTACAATTTTTTATCCTTCAATACAATAACCAAGATTGATCTTCCATTTCCCTAAGGAAAGGTATATCATGTCTTTTAAGGACTTCTATGTTTACTGTCTATACATTCTCTTGTCTGTGGGAAGGAAGAATAAAATATTACTTGGAATTTTGTATTAAGCATTTATCATTAATAAAATTCACCATTTCTCCTTCATCACATAATTGACTTATGCTAATTAGTTTGTGCTAAAGACCCTTAAATACATTTTAAATAAATGATATTTCAAGAAGAACAATGTTACTTATACCTACAATTTCTCCATGATAATTATCTCTAAACGTAAATTTTCATCCTTTCTTCATGATAATATTTTCAAAGAAATTTTTTTTCTAGCCACATCTCGAAAACATCCACTATATATGTACCATGTATTGTTGTGGGTACTATCATTATTTTCGAGAAAATAAAAGAGTTAGGCTTTCAAAATCAAAACATTCTTGGATCTAAAAATTTCATAAAGTAAGATTTTATGTATCCACATTGTCATAAAAAATAATATTTATGAAAATATAATGATTATGTTATGTTTAAAGAATTATTTTTCTCCCAGTGTCCACCACACTAAAATTTAGTACAAAATGATGTACTATGGGGAACAAAAAAATTGTTACTAAAAAAGGTTTTGAATGAGTATAACCAAATCCATAATGATTCCTTAAAGAAAGAATCTTTGAATACATCTTGTCAATGTTTTCCTTACTAGCGGTAAACTTAGACTGGAATTTCCTTAAGGAAATTATTTCTAATTTTAGTTTAATAAACATGTTTTTGTCCACATGGTTATTTGTTATAGAACTAAATATAGCCTCTATTATATTTTTCCTAAAATTTAACATCTTTAAGATCCATATATATTTTATCCTTAAAAAAAATTCCTCACTATTTTTGGATATATTTTCAAAATAAAAAACTATATGGTCAATATATTTAAAAATATCTGATAATTTTATTGTTAAAACAAAAAAATATAACATTTTATTTCTCAAATTTTTTTTATCTTACAATTTTCATTTTCAAGAAGATTAGAAAACCTAGGAACATATTTATAATGAATGTATAGAAGTATCATTAATCAAAAAATGATTTTTCATCTGATGACTAATAATATTATTCATCAGTATAATTTATATTCAAATATACATTTGTAATATATTCAGAAATGTGTACCTTGGCCATTAAACAATGAATTTAAATGGGTAGTTTGGCTAGTAAGCCATGATTCTTCTGGCTAGGGGGCTCATAAAATAAAGACTCATTGTATGAGTCACCACCACTGGCACACCATGTGTCATTACCCTTCATGTTTTTCTAAGCCATATATTTGTAATACTTCATTCTGTTTCTTTCAAAATGATTTTCCTCACTATCTTTTCAATTAAGTATTGGAAAATCAGGTCTGATATGTCCATCCCGTTAGCATTAACAACATGTTACTTCCAGATCATTCTTGTCTTTTATTTATTTTTTATTATATCTGTATTGAAAATATTTCTTCCCACTATTTTTATCAACCTTCGATCACAGTTTTCTAATTCATTTTAAAAGTTTTTATTTTCACTAGACTCGGAAAGGACAATGACATTCCAAGACTTAGATCTTATTACTCATTCATGAGTATCAGATTTAGTAGTAGTAATGACGAAAAATCCTTTACCATTAGTCTTCCTATTCATATTAGAATCTCTATTTCAATCATGTTTCATGCTGAATTATAGTTCCAAAAATCACATCGAGAGTGATTTGAGATATTTTACTATTCTCATTAATAGATGTTCTTTTAGATTCCCACTTGTTTGGAATAGTATTAATTATCTTGTTTACAAGAGGTTCATCATCATGAACTTTCTCACCCATATATTTAATAGTATTGACAATTGTCATTAATCATTACTGTACATTGCAAATAGGTTCTCCTTAGAAAATATAAATCCACGATATTCACCCCTCAAGCTAGCTCTTCTAGCCTCAATAAAATTTGATGTCACAAAATGAGTAACCTCACGTTTCATCAAGATGTTTTTGGCAGCTTCACATGATGAAATTTGGCTATATATATTCCATGTTACAGAACACAAATAATTATTTCATACCATTTAATTTAGTTGATATTTTTATTTTTCTTGATTGGTGATGGTTTTGACTTCGTTTTCATTAATTATATAGTATCTTGTAAGGATAAAGAAATTCTCAACTCTATTGTTAATGAAAAATGTCTTCATTCTATATATTAAGTATTTATAATCATTAACATAAAAAATATGTGATCTGGTAGGATTTAAATAGTCAAGGGACCAGAAATTCATTCCTCCCATTCTATAACAAAATATCTTTCCACAAAATATTTATATAATAAAAGATTAAAAAAATTAATAAAAAAAAAAGAAAATAAAGTTAAGAATGAATATTTAGAATGAGGAAAAACATGAGAATTAAAACTTATAGGGGAGTATAATTATTTTACAGACCTACTCTAATACCAATTATACGATCAAAATATAGAATGTAGATCCTCAATTACAAGAGGGGTGGGGGTGAATTGTCTGTTTAAAAACACTTGTCTGTAACCCTTGAGAAATCCAGGTTTTACAAGGTTAAAAAATTTAAATCCACAAACCCTAAAATAGTTCCATGGGATAAAATTTCATATATTTTGAAAATAGGGTTCCATCAATAAACAACAAGAAAATATTATTTAGGAAATGATTCTACCTAAGAGAATATAGAATCTTGATAATCAGAGTAAATAAAATTATAAAAAAGTATTAGATTGTTATACATTCTTCTTTTATCAAAATAAAGAAGAAATAAAACATGAATCAAAACAAGTATCAAGTAGGAAATATTTTGACCCAAATAGTAGTGTAACCAACAACCGTGGATAAAGGTCCCTTGATTTATTGTCTCAAAAAATTATATATTAACCACACCAGGGTAATCCCATGATAAGAATATCAAAATCTGTCTTGATATCCCTTTAAGCCCTCAATAATTAAGGTAGTCAGTAAATCGCTATTTCTATCCCTGCATGTCATTAATCATTAATGTAGTTGGCTCCTCTATCTTCATATCCCCAAAATCCCTCGATTGTACTCATCGACAATGAGAGTTTCACTAAGAAATATTCTCTAGATTTTAAGTACACAAAAATAAAGGGTGTCTTTATCTCTCTAGAAATCAGTTCACAACATGTTATCTCTAGTTCGATCAACAGATCATGAGCTCATTAAAATGGGCTCCTATTTATAAGAAAAACTCCAATTATCAGCTCACTCCCCCAATGTTCATATTATTCCTTGAATCTCGGAGGGACCTATACCTATGTCACTCAATAAACAGTTAGTTAAAAAAATATTGTATGACATCATTTCACAACAATAACATGTTTAAGGAAAATGAAATCACCTAACAAAATCTTTTTTTCTAAGTCTAAGGAAAAATTGAATTCGGAGTCTAATCATATAAACATTAATAATCTATAAGACATGGATATACAAATTCTATTTTTCTAAGAGTTAGGAATATAAATTCAATATATTATGGAGTCTAAATTCAAATGAATTTGGGATCTGAATTTAGAGGAATTCAAAGTCGGAATTATAAGTAATTTAGAGTAGGAATTATGAGGAATTCGGAGTCTGAATTCGGAAGAATTCAGAGTTATCATTATGAGGAATTTAGAATCGAAATTTGAAAGACTCTTATGTATGACTTTAATTTAATTTGGACTCTAAATTTCAAGGAATTTAGAATCTAAATATCGTAGAATACAGAGTTTGAATTTAAGAGAAATATGAATTTTAATTTTAGAGAATTTAAAATATGATTTTCAGAGAATTCAGAATCTGAATTTCAGTGAACTTGGAGTTAGAATTTTCAGAGAATTTGAAATATAAATTTCAGACAAATCATATTTTGAATTTCAACATACTCAGAATCTGAATTTTAGAGAATTTGGAGTCTGAATTTTAGAGAATTTGGACTCTACATTTCACGGAATTCGGAGTCTAAAAATAGAACACTCAATATCCATGGAATTATATGATTTTTAGATTTTACATATGAATCCGAATTTCAGACTACCTAATGAATTTTTTTTGATTTACAGTCATTATAAAATAAAATAATGAAAACTATGGTATGGATGAAAATTTTTATAGAGAAGGGAAATTTTACTTAAGAAAATGATCCTTTGGGAAAAATAATTTTCCTTATGATAATGTGTTTGTGATTTTCCAAACACAGAAGAACGGTAAATTCCTAAGGAAACTGTATTGACTCAACATATTATATAAGGAATATGGAAGAATTAATGATTTCGGTGATGTTTTATGGTGAATAATGTGATTTCCATATATCAAAATGATAAATGATTTAGTTATTCACATATTAGTAATGTGAAAATATAGGGGTAATTCATGTTGATTAAAGGGTAATGATATGTTTATTCTAAAAAAATCATCAGATTTCATTAACGAGATATTTTATTGTAATGAGCTAGAAAATTTAACCTTTTACATAAGGGTTTATAATTATCATTGGATGATATTTTAGAGGGTAAAGTATTACATCACCATATTTTTTATCATGTACTATTAGAATAAGTAAAAATATTTCACAGCGTAATAAATGAAAAGATTATGTTTATAGAAATTTAAATTTACTTATATTCATGTGGGGGGAAATAATTCCTTATCTATAGAATAAATGCTCCGAAAACCAATTTTTTCATAGTACCTTCATTTCTAATGAGTCAGATTTCTTCTTATATCATCGTGTATTTATAGCCGTCTGGTTGTGGAATTATTGTTTCCATGTTCTCTGGCACACTCCATCAGAACATGAAGGTTATATTTTTCTTCCATATTCATGTTTCCATTTTCCTCTAATGTTATCCTACTAGGAAACATAGATAAGTAACCTTTGATCATTGCAATATATTTTATTATAAAAATATGATATTGAAATTTTTTTCTATGTGGTTATTTCTGTAATATTTCATTTTCAATCCATTGATTACTCAGGACATGTTTAAATTTGAAGGATGTGGTTTAATTATTTTTGGAATAATGGGACACCCCAATACATTACAATATTTTCCATTTACATTAAATATAATTTTGTAGTTGTAATTAATAATATGCAATTTTTAAATCATGATACACATGACACTGATTTAGCTTATGTTACTCACAAGATTGAGTTTGACCACCTTTTAATTTTGAAACTTTTATGAAATTTATTATTGAAAATAAAAATTATTTTTGAATTCCTAATTTTAAAATTACTTTCTGTTAAATTTATGGATATATTGGACAAAATTTATTTTTTTATGAATAGTGATAATGACTGTAACTCGTTTAAAAATATTATTTATTTTAAATAATTCAATAACATAAAATTTTTTTTGTTTAAGATTCACATTATATTAATTAAACAATAATTTATACAATTAAGTTCACTAGAACTAATATTAATTTAAAATTGAATTTAAAAAATTAACAATCGTTTGAACGTTTTTCTACTATAAAACCCGTTGTTTTTCCCCTTCTGTGGGATTAGTGATAATGTCAATTTTCCTACTTCTGTGATGTGAATATTTAAAATCTGATAGAAAGATATGTTATATTTATGATATTGGTTTCCACATAAGATGAACATAAATTATGATCCAAAATTATTAGTGAATGTGAATAAGAATAATTGTGTTGATTATGGTAAGATTAAGATGTAGGTTCTGGGAGCAGTGGAAGCGCATTAGTGGGAGTTCCTAAATTTACTTTTAGCATTAACTACAATCAATATGAGATCTGTCATAATGAAAAATGATGGATCATTGGAATAGAATGAAGAATGAACAAAAGAAGGAGTCCCAGAACAATTGAGATAGGATCATCATATGTTGGTTATAATTAATTTAATTAATTGGAAAGAGTTACCTTGATGGATTTCTTTCTTAGTAGATGTCTCCGGTCACAATCTAGTATGATTCGTCATTGGGTCGTAGAATCCAAGTGTAGGATTCCTCTAACAGTGATCCACACATTCTCTATGTATCTATGGATGTCGCCAAAGGGATCTTCGGGTGGTAGCACAGAAGTAAATTTTCTTGCGATGTCCACCTCCGATTGCCTTGATCTGGTGGTGGTGGATCTCTCTCAGTCTTGAGAGAGTTCTTGGAGGAAGGATTTATTTTGTCCTTTAGAGAACTCTCTAGAATTGTTGTGCACAATGATTGGGGAAAAGTGGTGGGGTTGTGAGGATATTTATAATAAGGTTTGAGGTTGTAGTGTTATGAAAATAAATAAATGTGTTTCGCTTTTTATTTATTTCATTAACTCTCATTGAAAACCCCCATGTCGAAAAATTAATTCCTTGACATGTGCCCACACTAATTATAATAAATACCATTTAATAAAACCATAATATTTCCTCAAAATCCCTACTGGAAAAACTATACGACGCGTAATCATTAATACACAGTGTGTACTCATTTTCCATGAAAGCTACACGGCGTGTTCTTTTATGTCTCATTTTTCTTTATTTCCTCCACCACATTTATTTAACCTTGAGTAATGGATATTAATTTGTTAAATAAATGTAACTACATTACTCGTTAATTAATATATATTATTTCTCCTACAATATATTCTCTCGAATAAATAGTGTCAAAATAAATCCAATCAGGCATCCTTGAATAATTATCAAACCACAGTTGAGAATAATCTTTATTGAACTTGTTAAAGTAATATTTAACATTAGATACATGGACACACTTAGTGTGTGACCCACAAGGCTTATTTCTCGGGGGCATTAGGCGGAGCCTACATAAAGTCCAAGGTTAGTGTCTAGTAACATGCCAAGACACCCATAGAGAAAGAAGATAATGCCACAATGATGTGTAACCTCGTACGAACGGTAACCATGTAATTTAATCCCTTTGTCTTGATATCTATAATCATGCGGGTTTCTTTCTAGTTCCATCACCCCTTGTTCTCGATTTTTCATTCTTTGACTTCCCATAATTGAACATGCCCATTCCTTACCATGGCCATGGATTTACATAGGCTATATACATTCCATCAAAGGGCTTGATATATCTACTTCCATTATGGAAAATAAGTGAAAAATTCTTTCTCTCATTATCTATTAATGAAGTATTACTCGTGGAGCACCCAACTTATCCCACCTCACTGCGAACTGTGTGTCGTCATTGTTTTCATCAATACATCTAAGTGTGCGAGTTGTATTTCTCATTAATAATAATGTTAATGTCTAAGTACCAATAAACACGTTCGCAGATAGGAACATACAATGACACTACAAAATGAGGATTTCCTACTAGTGGGACTCATTCTCATAATATCCTCCTAGATATTACCATGGGTGCACACTATGAGAAGGTGCCTCAATGTTTTATGAGTCCTCTACACTAATGGCATGTATTATTTGTGTCCCCTAAATAACATCATCCGACCAATGAACATATATTCAAGAATAGTGTCATGTCACTTCCAGGTTCTTATCAGAGCAGGGATCTACTATGACCCATTAATGCAACAACTATCCTTTGGACATTATCACAAGCATTTTCACACCAAAGAACAATCAAGATGTGATAAGGTATTTATTAAATAATAAAGTATAAAGTTTTTGGTTATATGCCACCAACACCAACCAGCACCCACTTGGAATAGATTCAACTGCTAACAACCTTTAACCCTCTAGATCTCACATGATATTCATGCTTCAGCTGAGATAAGCCTTTAGTCATCTTGTCTGCCACGTTCTCTTTTTTTGGACACTATTCTTATTACAACTTTACCCCATTGATAGAAATCCCTCAAGTGGTGATACTTTCAGAGAATGTTCTTTGTCCGTTGATGTGACCTCGGTTCTTTTACAAGAGACACCATTGTAGTATTATCACAACACAACGTGATAAGATCTTTACTGTAAGGCACCACATCAAGATCATGGACAATGTTCTGAATCCAGACTGCTTCTTTGGATGCATCATAAGCCGCTATATATTCGGACACTATAGTAGAATCGGCGAAAATTGGCTGCTTTGAACTATTCTAGCTCATAGCTTCTCTATTGAGACAGAAAACATATCCTTATTGTGACATCAGATCCGTCTGACCTGTCTGAAAACTAGTATCAGTATACCCTCTAATGAAAAGATCCTCATCTCCTCCATACACTAGGAACAAATCTTTAGTTCCTCTAAGATACTTAAGGATAGTCTTAACAGTAGTCCAATGATATTCTCCTCAATCTACTTGATATCTGCCTACCATTCTCAGTGCATAGGCAACCTCAAGCCTGGTGCATAACATGACATACATGATGGATCCTACAGCCGAAGCATATGTGATCTTCCTCAATCTATCTTTATATTGTTGTGTCTCAGGACACATTATCTTATAAAGATGAAGGACTTGTGACACTTGAACCAACCCCTTCTTGGATTGTTCCATACTAAATCTATTTAGTATTTGGTCAATGTATGTAGCCTGACTTAGTCCAAGAAGCCTCCTGGATCTATCACAAATGATCTTGATCCCCAGAATGTAGGCTGATTCACCCTAGTCCTTCATAGAGAAACGCTTGTTCAACCCATTTTTATCTGACTATAAGACTGATACATCATTTCAAATAAGGAATATGTCATCAACATATATTACTAGGATAATGATACCATTCCCATTAAACCCCTTATAAAAACATGGCTCTCATTCATTCATAATGATCCCAAATTCATTTATGGATTCATCAAATCGAATGTTTCCTGACCTGGATTTTTGATTTAACACATAAATGTATTTCTGCAACTCGAAAATCTGATTAGCATCACCTAGTGTCACAAACCTTTCTGGTTGTGCCATATAGACTTCTTCCTGAAGGTTCCAATTAAGGAATGCTGTTTTGACATCCATTTTCCAAATCTCGTAGTCATGGAAAACTTCTATGGAAATTGTGATTATTATGGATTCAAATATGGAAACTAGAGAGAAATTTTCATCATAGTAAATTCCTCGATGCTATCTTAATCCTTTAGCCACTATCATTTCTTTATAGGTGCTAACATGACCTTCCATGTCCAGTTTTCTCTTGAATAATCATTTTCATCCAATAGGATTTATATGAACTAGCTCATCGACCAGAACCCAGACTTGGTTCTGATACATGGATACCACCTCCAAATTCATAACATCTATCCATCTAGTATCTTGTGATATTTCATCTGATTCCATGTAGGAGAGAGGATCATCATTGTCCAACAACAATGATTCACCATCCTTGGTGACTAGGAAACCAAATCTCTCTAGTTCCCTTACCTATCTTGATCTCCTACTAAGTACTTGTGTTTCTGGAACCTCTTCCATGGGGACCTGTGGAACTCATTCCTGTACCAACTCCTGTGTATCTTGAGCATCAACTTCATAAAACTCCATCTTGCACCCATTATCCTTTTTGAGGATGTTCTCTCTCTCAAGAAATATGTCTTGTCTATCGATAGTCACGTTCTTGTCTGAAGGGTTATATAGGTAATATCCTTTCATTTCCTCGGGATATCCTATAAAGATACACTTCGTGCCCCAGGGTGCTTGTTTTTTTTCCTAAGAAGGCCTTGAAAAACGCCTCACATTTCCATACACGTGTGTGCGACAAAATGGGTTTCTTTCCAGTCCATAACTCTAATGGAATTCTATTTTCCACCTTAGTTGGTACTTAGTTTAATGTCTATGCTATAGTTTGTAATTTATATCCCAAAAAGGATAATGAGATATATTCATGACTCATCATTGACCTCAACATGCCCAAAAAGGTTTGGTTCCTCCTTTCACTAACACCATTCCACTGTGGTGTATAAGGAGGAGTTTGTTGAGATATAATCCCAGACTCCCGTAGAAGATCGATGAACTCTTGGTTCAGATATTCTCTACCTCGATCCGATCAAAGATTCTTTATCTTCTAACAAAACTGATTCTATACTGCATTGTGGATTCCATAAATTTCTCTAAGGACTCTGACTTATACATCATTAAGTTTATATAGCCATATCTACTCAAATCAAGTAAAAGTAATGAAGTAAGAATATCCACCTATAGCTTCTACTGGAAATGGTCCACATATATCAGTGTGTAGTAATCCTAGAAGCTCTCTGGACCTTTCGCCCTGTCCACCGAAAGTAGTCTTGATCATTTTACCTTGTAAACATGCATGACATCAGTCAAGTGGTTTTAGATCAGTAGAGTCCAAATAGCCATCTTGGTAGAGCTTTGTCAAGAACTTCTCATTTACATGACCTAGACAGTGATTCCACAAATGGGTGATTTATGAGTAATGTCAGTTTGTTTCGAAATCAATTTCCAACACTTGGTTTTCATAATTTAAAACATACAAACCATTATTTAAATGTCACATACCATAACATACATTGCTCTTATAAAATAGACAACCCTTATTTCCAAACATGAAAATAAATCCATCCATATCAAAACAAGATATAGAAATAATGTTCTTGGTTACACAAGGCAGATAATAACAGTTATGTAAAACCCAAATCATCCTAGTCGGCAATGAGAGGTGGTAATCACCAATGGCCAACACAACCAGCCTCACTCCATTAGCAGCTCGAAGATTCACCTCTCCTCTAAAAAATAATTCTAAATCTACTTAGTTCCTGTACTTTAATACAAATTTGAGCCCCACAAGCTATATCTAATAACCATTGTGAAGAAATAGAATGATTACACTTGATAAGGAACTCACCTTTAGCGTCCTCAATATTTTGGGTGCACTTCCTCTTCTAGTGGCCTTTCTTGCCTCATGAAAAACTCACCGCCTCACATTACAGGACTTTACTGTAGATCTTATCCTTCTTGGAGGGACTACACTCGAGAAATTCAGACCGTTTATAAGTCTCTGACCCTTTACCTTGTCCATCATTTTCTTATTCCACATAAGGACTATGTGTTTTTCATGCCCCATATCCTTATCTACCTGGAAAATCAAGGTCTGAAATTATGATAGACTCTTCTCATTATTGCTCATGTTGTAGTTTACAATAAGGCTTGAGAAGGTCTTGGTATGTAATAATAGAATGAGATCTGTACGCAACTCATCTGGGAATTTAATCCCTATGATGTCCAGGCATTCCATGTAGTTAATAATCTTTACTACATGAGGCCTAGCTAGAGTAGACTCTCCAATCATAGTTGTTAACAAAACATTGTAGATCTCATATCTCTCTTGTCTTTCCTTCTCTTTGTAGAGATCCTTATGTTGAGACATCATGCTATACACATCCATGTTTTCATGTTTCTTCAAGAGCTCATTAAACATGGACGATAGCAGTGAAAATTGGACATATTTGGCATCATCTATCTGTTTCATATAAAGAGATAGTTCCTCATCACTGTCCTCATTTCCAAGAGCAACTATAATAGACTCTTCTAGCACGTACAATTTCCTCTCGTGGCGATGGATGATGCAAAAACCCCTATTCCACTCTTTGAAATTGTTGTCGGTGATAAGATTTTCCTTCTCAAGTTTGTTTCACAATGATATGTTTGAAGTCATTTTTCTTTTCATTTATAAAAATTAAAATGAGAAAATGATTAGTACATTATTATAAAAACCGAGACAAATAAATAAATTAATACTTATTAGTCTCCATCTATTTTATCAAAATCCAACAGCCTCACCATTGACCTTGAAATATTCTATTGTTTGAATATTCTAGTGGAAATGATCCATATTTCCCTTCGCATTATCCCTACTAGGTGTTTTCAAGAAACATGAAGGGTTTTAGGTAGGCATTCCAAATGCCAATTGCATTAACTTGAAACTCCTTCATCTGCTGAGTGGACTCCCCAATCCTGAAATCCATTTATTTTGGATCTCCTCAACCTTTTCCTCTTGGTCACGCTATGTCCTTCTGTGGAAAACATCCCTTGATGCGAACCATCTCAAGTCAACCCAAAACCGTGTATTATGATTCCATGATAATTGAAAGCACCACAACTATGGTTGGTCAAGCACATTGAACTATGGTTTTAATTCTTACAACGATTATGGAAGGCTATACCGACCTAACATTTCAATGAGGGATTATATCCTTATATGTAAATTTCTATTTTATTATCTTTGATTATATGCTTGTTAATATTAAGTGGGATATACATAAGTGATTAACAATGTCTAAGATAATATTTACGCATAAGAAGGTCTTATTTTAGTTCCATCTTGAATTCTTGATTAATTAATTAATTGTGCAATCCTGACAACACACCCACAATTAAAAAACATTGAAATTGACAGAAATAAAATAAATGGTATGATAATCATCTTGATCTATTGGTTATTTTATCTAGAAGTTGATAAACTAACCCAAGACCTAGGGGAGAAACACCTTGATCTTTTTAGGTTAGTGTTTACAAATTTACACATGTCCACCTTTGTATATCCTTGTATTGGTTTCACCTTGGCTCATGACTTGAGCCACCTCCACTAGCTTGGGAGCTTCATCCATTACATATGAATTTATCTCACACGCAGTTGAGGGGTAAACCAGGGTTTTACATAAAATAATCCTTGGGTGCACATGACCTACATATTAATGAGGAGAAGTCTTGATGGCCAAAAAATTAAATTTAAATATATAAATTAAAAGAAACCATTCACATACAAAGGTCTTGGTCTAGATCATGATTATCTATACATGAAATGATATTTATGTATAAATAAAACAGGAATTCAATTCTTTAACCATTCTTGTTTAAGATAAATCATGCTCAAATCATTTAATTATTTTTAATTAATCAATCCTATTATCTTAAACACTTTTCTGAATTTCCTTGAAATTTTAATCCACCATAATTTTAAAATTATCCTTGCACGTATCGTGTACCATGGAGGAAACCCGGTAAATTCCAATTCATTATAGAGATGTTAAATTAAACACATATATATAACACCTATCACGTGTTGTGTCTCAACTTTACACCTTCTCCATGGTACAAGTCTCAAGGATTTGTATTATATAATAATAAATTTTAATAAATCTTCGTAATTTGGGCGAGTACACGTTGTGTAGTTCTGACTACATAGCATGTGCTTTTTGTCACTGTCCACCCGAAGTACATGCCCGAGGACATGGCGTACTGATGTACTTCGACAATTTTTAGAGTATATGGCATGTTTAGTTGGACACACGCCGTGTAGTATCCGTGTTTCACAGTTTCCAGCCAGGAAAGCCTTGTACGTGGTACACAGTCTAATCCCAGCCCAAAGGGACTACACGCCATGTTCAGTGGACCACACAGCGTGTAATTCGAAAACAGTGTGCCACCTATTCCTGGTCAACAAACGGTGTCAGAAATGATTTTGATAGGATCCAATACACAACCTGATTTGGTGGACCATTAAACTATATTGAACCATGACTACAGAAGGTGTACTTCTGAATACAAGCTGTGTATTCTGGTTTTGTATGGCTAGGAACATTTGGACCCTACAGATGACTTCCACTATTTCAGTTTAATAAAAAATAAAAGAAAAATTTGTGTCTATAAGGTGAATGAGAAATGATAAGGGAGGAATAGATATCGAGAATCAGATTTTAAAAAACGATTAACATGAATTGAAACAACTAAATTATTAAATGCGTAAATCACTAAAGAAAAACTATATAATTATAATCAACAATATGTCCCCTCTAGTACCACTTGTCGGTTTTGGGAATAGCGGGATCACGTTGGTTGGAGTGTCCAACTTAAATTTTAGCATGAACAATAATGAATCCAAGATCTGTCACGTTGTAAAATGCAGGATATTCATAATATAATGATGAATGAAAAAAGAGGGAGTCCCAGAACCATAAATATATGATCATAATATGGTGGTTATAATTAATTTAACCAATTAAAAAGAATTACCTTGATGCAATTCTATCTTCGTTGTTGTCTCTGGTCATGCTCTGGTGTGATCCGTCATTGCGTCGTAGAATCTAAGTGTAGAATTCTTCTTGTGGTGATCATCCCCTGCTCCACATATCTCTTGATGTCGCCAAAGGGATCTCTGTGTGCTAGCGTAGAAGAACCTTCGTTTGCGATGTACGCCTTCGATCACCTTGATCTGGTGGTGGTGGATCTCTCTCGGTGTTGAGATCATTCTTGTAGGAAGGAGTTCTTTTGGCCTCGAGTGAACTATCATGAATTGTTGTGCACAACGATTGTGGAAAAGAGTTGGGGTTGTGGGGATATTTATAATTAGGTTTGATGTTGTTGAGTTATGATAATAAATACACGCATTACATGTTTTATTTATTTCATTAACTCTAATTGAAAACCCCCCATGTCAAATTATTAATTCTTTGACTTGCACCCACACTGATTATAATAAATATCATTTAATAATATAATATTATTTCCTCAAACCCGCAATTGAAAAAACTACACAACATGTAATCATTAATACATGGTGTGTACTAATTTTCCATGAAAACTACACAGTGTGTATATTCAATGTACATGGCATGCACTTTTATTTTCAATTTTGTTTTATTTCCACAACCACATTTTGTAGACCTTGAGTAATGGCTATTTATTTGTTAAATAAATGTAAATTCATTACTCACTAATAAATACATATTATTTCTCCAACAATATATTATTCCAAATAAGTAGTGTCGAAAT
Organism: Viscum album; assembly: GCA_963277665.1. Classification (NCBI taxonomy): domain Eukaryota; kingdom Viridiplantae; phylum Streptophyta; class Magnoliopsida; order Santalales; family Viscaceae; genus Viscum; species Viscum album. Next base: position 1,225,168,657 of record OY728156.1, on the reverse strand, counting down.
AAATGTAATCATACATCCTTGAATAATTATGAAACCACAGTCATAAATAATCTTTATTCAACTAGTTAAATTAATATTTAACTTGAGATACATGGACACACTTAGTGTGTGACCCTCTAGGACTCTTTCTCAGTGGCATTAGGCGGATCCTGCCTAAATTCCAAGGGTAGCGTTTAGAAACATGGAAAGGCACCCATAGAGAAAGAAGTTAATGCTGTAATGATGTTTGACCTCCTATGAATTCTTACTGTGTAATGTAATCCCTTTGTCTTGATATCTCTAATCAAGCGGGTTGCATGCTAGTTCCATCAACCAATGTGCTCAATTTTTCTTTCTTTAACTTCTTGGAAATAAACATTCCCATTCCTTACCATGGACATTGATTTACTTATGCTATATCAATTTCATCAAAGGGCCTGAGATATCTACTTCCATTATAGAACAGAAAGGAAAAATCCTTTCTCGCATTATCTATTAATGCAGTATTACTCGTGACTGACCAAACGTATCCTAACTCATTGGGAACCGTGTTTCGTCACAGTTTCTGTAAATACATAAAAGTGTGCAAGTTGTAATTCCCATTAATAAAATTATTAAAGTCTAAGGACCAATACACATGTCCACAGATAGGAACATCCAATGACACTTTGAAATGTATATTTCCTACTTGCGGGTCTCATTCTCATTATATCCTCCTAGATATTACCAATGACGCACACCATGAGAATGTGCCTCAAAGTTTTATGAGTCCTTACCCCAAATTGAATGTATTATTTGTGTCCCTCAAATAACATCATCTGGCTATATAACATATATTCAAGAACAGTGTTATGGCACATCCAGGCACTCATCATAACAGGGATCTGGTATGATCTATTAATGAAACGACTATCCTTGGGATATTATCATATGCAATGTCACGCAGAAGAACAATCAAGATGTGATAAGTTATTTATTAATGAATAAATTAAAAATTAGATGTTTTTAGGCCACAAACTCAAACATATGATTAATAAGAGACTAAAGCTTAAAAATAAGGACCAAAATGACTTGTAAACTCCTCCAAAATCCATTTTATGCCATTAATTTTACCATTTTCGCACATGGATCTAAATATATTGTTATTGGGATATTATTAAATTAAATTTCAATATATAAAAGGTTATATAAGGAAAATAGAAAAAATGGGAACTTTCCTCCACTTTAAAATTTATAAGATTTTGAGATATGTACAAAATATGATTTTTTCATGAATAAATACCCTTTTGTAAGATAAATAGTATATTTTTTTCAAAATAATTTATCATTAATTTTTAGAGATAATTTAGATACATAAATTACTTTTGAAATGTAAACATAGTAATTATTTAATTAATAATTACATAAAATAAATGAGACAATAAATATAAAAAGTGAATTTAATTGATCAAATTATTGTATTTATTTATTTTTGAAGATGAGGGTATCATTTTACACATCTATAAACTTTAGATATATTAATTAAAATATTATATTTATATTTATAAATTAATATAAAAAATTGATGTCAAAATTGACATTATTGTTATTTTACATTAAATGAATTTTTAAATGATTTAAAATTAAAAAATAATAATAAATTATAAAAAGATAATTTTATGTGTCAATAAATATTAAATATGATACATTACTGGACTCATTAATCATATAAAATTATCATATTGACTCATATACAGTAAAAATGGTGTCTACATGGTTTGGGTTAAAGCATCGTTTCGGCACGTCCCATGCACTTTTTTTATAATTAATTTCAAAAACACATGGTAATGTTATATTATAAATTATTTTTAAGATTAATATTTAATGCAGTATATATTTTCTAATAAATATCACTTTAATTTAGTCCTACTTGTAAAAATGAATAGATTATAAAACTAGATGCTTTAATAAAAACCAAAATGATAAAATTTTGGAGTCGTAGAAGATAAAGAACTAAATTATTAAAATAAAGATATGTTGTGTGGATGAGGTTTTTATAGACCACTCACGTCCTTTAATAAATTATTTTTCCATTTTTGAGGCTTTTTATATACCACTACTACAAAAACGGGGAAGGGAAGCAACCCCTTATATTAGCGCTAAGCAAAACTGCTGATAATGGTTACCCTGTATAAGTGATAAAATTTTAGCGCTGATAAAGGCGTTCTTTATCAGGGCTTTTCTAGCCCTGATATGTGGACTCTTTATCAGTGCTAGAAAAGTGCTGATAAAGAAACCCTATATCAGCGCTACAATTTAGCACTGATACAGGGAGTCTTTATCATTGCTTTTCTAGCGCTGATAAAGAGGCCATATATCAGCGCTAAAATTTTAGCACTGATATAGGGTAAACTTTATCAACGCTAAAATATCGTTGATAAAAGGCCCTTTATCAGCGCTAGAAAAGCACTGATAAAGACTCCCTCTATCATCTCTAAAATTTTAGCGCTGATACAGTAAGGATTTATCAGCGCTTTTGTAGCACTGATAAAGGGCACTATTATCAGTGCTTTTTAGTGCTGATAAAGGACACCTTTATCAGTGCTTTTTTAGAATTAATAAAACCTTAGTGCATTTTTTATAATGTCGGTCGCACAGTGCCCTTGTTTTATTGCGACCTAAAGCTCTCACGGTACCGGAACTCTGCGAATCCCCTTTGTCGCCCATTGAGATCATGTTATCGGACCTCCGCCGCCCTTGATACTCGTTGCTGGACCTCCGCCACCCGTTGAGTTCGCATTTCCGGACCTCCGCTGCCCTCGAGATTCAGTTTGCCGGACCTCCACCGCCCGCAACGCTTTCAAGCGTCAGTTTTCAAGACCTTCTTTAAGGCATGTTTTCCAAATCTATTTTCAATATTATTCTCCTCTCCCATTTGTATATAATTTTTTTAACATTCTTTTTTATTCTATGGGTGAGTATTACGGATTGACTGACTGACGAAAATGGACAATAATTGATGGAAAATGATGTAAAGGGGATCATTCACATGTGTTTACTAATTTTCATTATATTTATCAAGAACATGGTGCTTGATTACTTATACTGTTTAAAATCAAAATTGTTTTTTGGTGGGGTTGTTTGAGAAGTTTTTATTAGTTTGGTTGAGATAGATTCCATTTGGGGAAAATGTGAGATGGTTGAGGTGGTAAATCGTGCATTGGGGAAGCATCAACCTTTCCATTGTTAAAAAGATATAATGAGTGGGTTATTGTGGGAGATGACATTTTTAGTTGATATGGGTTTTCCTTTTAGTTTCCCAGTGACATAGAATATAGTTGTTAATGATGAAATTGAAAAGGGATTGGTGGGAATTGAAAAAGATCATGGATAAAAATGAAATGGTGGCTATAAAACTATGCTCACCCCCTACGCGATGAGTGTATTGGGTGGTTCCCTCTTCTAAAATTCAAATATGTGAGTTCCTTTACAGAGATATAAATCTATGACCACTCTTAATTCAGAAAACATCCAACTCTAGGTGATAATCCTAGGTTGCCTTAGGTGATGAGAATATGAAGTCCCTATGTTATGGGAATATGAGATCTTCTTTATCTCCCAAATAATGTTCCCTTGATTATACCTCATGAGATTATAAATAGTTTCATTAGGGGATATTCCTAAGAATCCCTTAAGTGATGATCATAAGATCTCTTATTCATCTCCTAGGTAATGATCCTATGATTATACCTCACATGAGGATCTTTAGATTCCTGAGGTGTTGTGCCAAATAATCCCTTATGTGATGAGCATACGATCTCTAAACACTTCCCTTAGTAGATGATCTTATGTTCTTACTTGGTGTGATAAGAACACGATTCATTAGTTGATGAATATAGAAATCTTTATGTGCTATGAATATATTTTATGAACCAAATTGGTGTAGATTCCTCACATGAAAACTGTGATCCACCTAGTGTAATGACCAAAAATATCCAATTCAAATGGGCCTTATACTATGGGAACCATACATATTAGTCCATACCCTAAATGAAAACATACCCACACATAGAGGACCATATTCACATAGTGGTCCATACTCCTACTAGTTGAAAAAACCCTATACCACAAAGGGTCATATTTTTTGTGAATCCAAAATACACTCATTATACTATATCACCTTTTAGTTAGACCACAAATGTCTTATCACACATATTTACCGTACTAACTTTCACTTGGTATCATTAGAAAAATCATCTATACAACATGATGTTAAACTATATCAATTATTTCTTATTATAAGTACATTTCACATGGTTGTGATAAATACCCTCGGTGCATTCACTAACCCATGACCTATTGGAGGATGGTTTTAGGGGGTCAGTAGACTATAATCTACTAACCAATAGAGGGATTTAAATGGGTATATGCCATGAAATAGTGTTATCAATGAATTTTATTATGAGATATGATGGGGTTTGATGTTAGGAACATTCGAGGATTTCAATGGTTTAGTTTAGAATGTATTTCATTTGAATTCATTAGTATGTTTTGGGTGTAACTTTCCTTAGGTTTCAAATTATTCTCATAGTGGTTCTTCATGATTCGTAGTTGTAGTCTCTTATTTGGGTGAAGGGATGTATTCTTAGTATATTTCCATCTTATGATGTTCTTCATGGTAAGTGGTTGTATTCTATTATTTGCAGATGTTTGATGTTCTTTGTGAGGGCCACTATCTAGCTATCAGTGTCGTTGTATATGAGAAAGCATCGATGTAGTTGGATATGTATGATGTTATTCATTTGAGCAGACTCATTCAGATTCCATGTGGGTGTTTCTATACTATATCTTCTTTTTGGGATTCATGTGTTTCATGAATTCATATTTTATCCATTTGATGTTAGTTAGACATGTTTTGATCATTTTGAAGCACAAAATAACCATATTAATGAAAATAATATATGGAATGGATGGTATCTTATTGTGAATTAACCTTTTTCATTGAAATAAATTAGGATTCCTTCTATCCAACATGAAATCCACTAACCTATTCTCAAATACCATGTTTTTCCATCTTGTTTGGGGTATTTTGATTCACTCCCCCCTTTTGGTTTCCATTTCATCTTGGCATGATCATCAGTAACGGTTTCACTTCCACCAGCAGTGAGTATTTAGGCATGATGAATAAATACTAATGGTTAGGCTCTATTAATCTCTATTTTTATAAGGAAGTGGTCCACTTCAATTGTATTTGGAATTCTTGTTTTCTGTACTTGAACCATAAATACTAATATTTTAAATTCTAATAGGATGGATATGAATGAAGATTGGATGGATGCTAATCATTTAACAATAGAGTACGAGAACAGAGTGAAAGAGTTCATCAAGTTTTCAAAGGATCACGCAAAGGATCCTTCTCAAATCATTTGTCCGTGTTTACATTGTTGTTATTATAGACTACTTACTCCAGAGGGTTTGGAAGAATATTTGATATGTCACGGTATAGATCGGAGTTATAAATGTTGGAATAAACACGGAGAAAAATGAAAATGTAGCTACTGGCTGCAATAAAACTACATTTTATGGATTTTCAGATATGAATCAAAATATGGATAATGAAGAAGACCGTATGGAGTATGTGATTATAGATGTCAATGATGATGATGACCGTTTTGAGGAAATGACAAAGAAAATTCAAGATGAACACCGTGATTGCCCAAAATTGATTGAGAAGTTAAAGAGTTGTGCAAAGACGCCATTGTATGCTGCTTGCACTAGGTATACAACATTGTCAGTTGTACTGAAGTTGTATAAATTGAAAGAAGGAAACAGATAAAGTGATGTCAGTTTTACGGAACTACTTTCTCTCTTGAATGACATGCTCTCGGAAGATAATGAGCTCCCTAGCCGGACATATGATGCTAGACGAATGCTACGCTCGATGTGAATGATTTCTGAAAGAATACATGCTTGCCCGAAAGACTGTATATTTTATATCAAATAGAATAAATCACTTACAGAATGCCCAATGTGTGGTGCATCTTGATACAAGAAAGATAAATCCAATCCTACGAAAGTTGTATGGTACTTTCCAATCATTCCAAGGTTTAGGCGTCTATATGGAAGTGAAGAAACTGCAAGACAATTGTCGTGGCATGCAGATAAATGAAATAAAGATGTGTTATTACGTCATCTGGCCGACTGATGACGATTACTGTAGCTCATGAGCCAAAGGCAGAGCTTGCTATTCCACTTGATGACGATGAATTCATATGGTCGAGAAGGCTATTGGGACATTCATTGCATGGCCGTCACAACTTGTAAGAGTACATGAGGACAAAGAGGTATTTATTTCCTTTTCTTTTGAAGCTAAACCCTTAACAATTAATGAAAAAAGGGTCTATACAAATGATTATTGTTATAGACGGAGAAAGGGAAGTGGGTGACAAACGTCGGCTCCAACCCATCTAAAGGATCGACCAACCGATCCCAATGAGCAACTAAAATCACAATAATACCACCTGTTCTATTTCCACATTTACTAGAATTGAGGACTCATGTGGATACGAAGCTAAAAGATGGTAATAGTCATATAGTGGTTTTTGAAGAGAATATATACGGAGAGGAAAGTCAAGATTTCATTACTGCTATAAATGTAAATGAAATCCTTGAAATCGATTGGCTGGGCATCAGAATTGTAAATGTATATATGAGGTTTGTTTCTATGAATTGATTCTCCAAAAGATGATCTAGCATAAAAATAATGACTAAATGCATTTTATATTGTTGACAGACGCATTTATGAAAATCAATTGAAGGAATTTTCTCATGAGCCAAGATTTGGACTGGTTATTCCTCATATCACATCAACACACCTAACAAAAATAGAGCCATCAAAAAAGAAAGAAATAGTGAATGGATTACTGAAAACATTTGAACGCAAGATTACAGATGACCGACTTTTCCTAATACCAACCATGCAGGGGTAATACTCTACAATTAAAGAATATCAATTATATTTTCACTTCTTTTATTACTTATTCCTTTTAGTGTTTTTAGGAAACATTGGTTGCTAATTGCAATCAACATGAATACTCCGAAGATTTATTTTCTGGATTCAAAGAAAGGATATCCATCAAACCGAGCACACATGATGGAGTTTGTGAATCTGTAAGATGAAACATCTTATGTTTTAGGTCTAAACATCAAATAATATAATTTATATTATCTTTTACTGATAGGGCGGTGTATCATTATCGTATAAAAAATGGAATGCGTCCAGTGGCTAAGCATAAGGAGGTGAGAAAGTACTACGTCTAGACAAATATCAGGGTATATATAATAAAATTTCACTATCCAAACACATCTCAACAAAAGTTACTTATTCTCCGAATGATCAATTTTTTATCAGTGTCCAAAACAAACAAACGATAATGATTTCGGTTATTATGTTTGTAAATTTATGAAAGAGATCATTTTTCATCAGAAAACTAGCATCCCTAAAGAGGTATTTTTAAAATCAACTACTTCTTCATTTATGTTATTTATTAATTCTTTATTTTTTTATTTTGCAGTACTACTATGACTACTGAAAAGCCTCATACTCACAAGACGATATAGATGTGTTCAGAAATGAGTGGTCAGTATACCTGATGGAAGATTGTACACAAATACAATGAAGATCTGACTTGGGGACATGTACATTTTTTGGTCATTTTTGAGAGGGGTTAAGGGGATTAAAAGATGAAACATTGTTGTATGTAAATGTTCGTAAAAAAATTGTAATTGTTATTAAATAAAAAATCCTTTTTTCAATGAGTCATTTTCCCATTTTAACAAATGATATGAACCAGCAACATGCAAGAATGTTGAACCACTCAAAGGGTCTCTATTTTGTATAAAATGGACAAGATTTTAAGTGAAAACAACAACTGACCTATGAAAATATGACAAAACACATTCGGATAGCATTGATCATTTATAAGAATGATCCAACGGTCCTTGGTAACGTGTACGAGTCAACCCCGCCTCAATCCGAGGCACGGTGTGGCCGCTAGCACTCAAAGGGTCTCTATCTTGTTTAAAATGGAAAAGATTTTAAGTGAAAACAACAACGGACCTACGAAAACTAGTGACTAGAGTCAGCTTTATTAGCATCCCATCTTGTTCATCAAATGGATTGTTCAACTTCCAATCTATCATGGAGGATTCCACACCACCTTTACACGCAACTAATGATCAGAGGAAGCTTGATTAGAAAAAAAATCTTGAGGGAACTGGACATGAAAGATCATGTGGTGCCATAGTTGATCAGCAACCTCAATTTACCACACATGATATAAGGCGACTAAATGATGTCTAAGACATAGTGAGAGGAGAAGAGAAGTTGACAGTATCGTATACAAACAACATCAATAATGAACATCCACCACCCTTTGACTATATACATTAGAATCATATCTTTAAGAACTTCGATGTGAATTTCTATATTAATTCCATCGAGGATGATGCATGTTGGTCAACTTGTTTTAGAAATTGTATATCTTCATCTGTGCCTTGTACTTGCACCCATGAATTAGAAGGTGAGTATGCGTACACGATAGTTGACCTTCATAGAGAAGAGTTTTTTGAAGAGTATAATAGACATGAAGCAATGAAGATCATTAGAGTGTTGGAGAAAATGTGGTTTCTACAAATAATGTGGCAATCAGCTTGTGCAACGCGGTCTAAGTTACAACTTGCAGGTATTGTGCTTTATTTTTTTCTAGAGGGTTTCAGTGTAAATGCATTTGGAATGATCATTTCTATTCACTGTCTTTTAGGTTTTTTGGACAGCCAAGGGGAAACGGTGGGGTTAGCAGACATTGGAGGATATATCGAAGGGTGATTTTGTGTGTGAATATTTTGGAGAAATGAGATATTTTCCCTTCATGCTCCTCAAACCCCGATTGTGATCGGGGTTCCGGGATCTTGAAGAGAAAATAGGCTATTTGGTTAGATGTTATATACTACGGAAATGTTGCAAAAATATAGGATGTAATTTCCCATAAAGTCACCCTTCGACATATCCTCCAATGTCTGTAGACCCCACCCTTTCCCCTCGGCTGTCAAAGAAACCTAAAAGACAATGAATAACAATGATCATTCCAAAATTCATTTACACTGAAACCCTCCAGAAAAAAATAAAGTACAATACCTGAAAGTTGTAACTTAGGCCACGTTTCAGAAGTCGATTGCCACATTGTTTGTAGAAACCACATTTTCTCCAACACTCTAATGATCTTCATTACATCATGTCTCTTATACTCTTCCAGAAACTCTTCTCAAAGAAGTTCAACTATCGTGTACGCATTCTCACATTCAAATTCATGGGTGAAAGTACAAGGCACGGATGAAGATAAACAATTTCTAAAACAAGTTGACCAACATGAATCATCCTCGATGGAAGTAAGATAGAAATTCACATCAACATTCTTAATGATATTATTTTGATGTATATAGTGAAAGGGTGGTGGATGTTCATTGTTGTTGTTGTTCGTCTACGAGACTTTCAACTTCTATTCTCCTATCGCTATGTCTTGGACATCATGCTATAGCCTTATATCATGTGAGGTAAATTGTGGTTGCTGAGTAAATATGGCACCGCATGATATTTCATGTCCAGTTCCCTCAGGATTTTTCTTCTAATCAAGCGAGTCATTTCCTAGTTCCAAAAAGCATTCACAAACATCACTCATCAGTTTCCTCAAGGATAAACTTGGGTTCATGGAATTGTATGATCAAAGAGATCTATCCTCTACTTCTTTTGCAACCTATGTGGTGCATGTTTCAAATTCCTCTAGGAAAGTGGAACAAATGTGGTGAGTTGTAATCCAAATCTATTTGATGTTTTGAAATGTTAATTATGTTTTGAAAAAGGGTTCAATCTTTGAGGAAAAGTTGAACTGTCCTTGATTCATGTAAGGATGATGGATTCATATCCATTCCAAGTGGGTTTGATGGAAAGGATGGATGATAACATTGTTTGGTGTTCTCATGGATTTATAAGCATGGTAAGTTAGAAAACATGTTGGGTATGTTGTGGAGTTTTATTTGGGGTTCTAGTGGTTCTTTCCCGATGATGGAGGTGTTAAACATCATATGGCAGTGTTTGTGAGCTAAAGCGTATTGTGGGGAGCACCAAAGAAATTAAGTGGTCGGTTGAAGACATGTTCGGAGTTTTTAATTAGATAATATTGGGTAAAATCCATCTTAGTGTTTAGATTGGTTGAGTACATTGAGATGAAGGTTGTGGTTGGGTTGTTTTATGGGTGTTTGGGGCAATGTAAGTATTTAATGGTACCTTTATGTTTTGAATAATGAATAATTAGTAGATCAAATTTGGATTGCATTGATCTTTTATAATAACGATCCAAGGGTCCTTGGTGACATGTATGAGTCAACCTCGCCTCAATCCGAGGCACAGTGTGGCCGCTAGCACTCAAAGGGTCTCTATTTTATTTAAAATTAACAAGATTTTAAGTGAAAACAACAACTGACCTACGGAAATCAGAACAAATGCATTCTAATTGCATTGATCTTTTATAAGAACGATCTAGGGATCCTTGGTGATGTGTATGTGTCAACCCCACCTCAATCCGAGGCACGGTGTGGCCACTAACACTCAAAGGGTCTCTATTTTGTTTAAAATGGACATGATTTTAAGGGAAACCAAAAACTGACCTACGGAAATCCGACCAAACACATTCATTTTGCATTTATATTTTATAAGAATGATCCAAGGGTCCTTTTTTATGTTCACGAGTAAACATTGCCTCAATCAGAGTCACGGTGTGGCCGCTAGAACTCAAAGGGTCTGTATTCTGTTTAAAATGGGCAAGATTTTATGTGAAAACAACAATTGACCTACAGAAATCCGACCAAACGCATTCCGATTGCATTTTTATTTTATAAGAATGATACAAGGGTCATTGATGATGTGTACGAGTCAACTCTGCCTCAATCTGAGGCACAGTGTGGCTACTAGCACCCAAAGAGACTCTATTTTATTTAAAATGGACAAGATTGTAAGCGAAAACAATAAATGACCTACGGAAATCTGACCAAATGCATTCCGATTGCATTGATCTTTTATAAGAACGATCCAAAGGTCCTTGGTGACTTTTAAAAGTCAACCCCCCCTCAATCTGAGGCATGGTGTTTCCTCTAGCACTCAAAGGGTCTCTATTTTGTTTATAGTGGACAAGATTTTAAGTAAAAATAAAAACTGACCTACTGAAATCTGACCAAACACATTTGGATTGCATTGATATTTTATAAGAATGGTCTAAGGGTCCTTGATGACGTGTAAGCATCAACCCAGCCTCAATCTGAGGCATAGTGTGGCCGCTCACACTCAAAGGGTCTCTATTTTGTTTAAAATGGACTAGATTTTAAGTGAAAACAACAACTGACCTACGGAAATCTGACAAAACGCATTCGGATTGCATTGATCTTTTATAATAATGATAAAAGGGTCATTGGTGATATACATGAGTCAACCCTGCCTCAATCCTAGGCACGGTGTGGCCGCTAGCACTCAAAGGGTCTCTATTTTGTTTAAAGTGGACATGCTTTTAAGTGAAACCAACAACAGGCCTAAGGAAATCCGACCAAATGCATTTGGATTGCATTGAGATTTTAAAAGAACGATCCAAGGGTCCTTGGTGACGTGTATGCGTCAAACCTGCCTCAATCTGAGGCATGGTGTGGCCGATAGCACTCAAAGTATCTATATTTTGTTTAAAATGGACAAGATTTTAAGTGAAAACAACAACTGACCCACAGAAATCCAACCCAACGCATTCAGATTGCATTGATCTTTTACAAGAACAATCCAAGGGTCCTTGGTGACGTGTACGAGTCAACCCCACATCAATAAAAGGTACCATGTGGCCGCTAGCACTCAAAGGGTCTCTATTTTGTTTAAAATGGACAAGATTTTAAGTGAAAACAACAACTGGCCTATGGAAATCCGACCAAACGCATTCGGATTGCATTGATCTTATAAATGGGGGGTAATGGTTTGTGATCTATAAGGGGCCTCATATATATCAAGTCATGGTTGGCCTGGTGTACTTTGGTGAACATGTGTTTGGGTCTACGATACTTATGGGATTATATTTGGGTGAAAATAGTCCCATTTGGGAGGGTGGATATGCTTATGGGTCTTATTCCTTAAATGAGAATACTCTCATAGGGGAGGGACGATATGTATATAGGTATTATTCCCCAAATTATAATACAACCATAGGAGTGGGATGATATTTTTATCGGGAATATTCATTAAATGAAAACAATCCCATAGGGGTGGGCTGAGATAATTATATAGATTATGCCTCAAATGAGAATACACCCATATTGGAGGGTTGATAAGCTTCTAGGGATTATTAATTGGATGATAATACTCCCATATGGTAGAGATTATATACTTCTTAGTATTATTCCCTAAATAACGGTACTCCCATAGTATAGGGATGAGATCCTTGTAGGTCTTATGCCTCGGAATTGGAAGAACACATATGGTTGGTCTGAGATACTGTTGAGGGTATTCCTTGGATGAGAAAACTCCCATAAGTGGATTTACATGATGGAGTATAAATAAAACTCACATATTGGAGGTCAATGATAATTATGTATATAGTGGGGATACCATGGTATATTATAGGTTTTGTGTGGTTCCTATGATGTACTCAGAGAAACCCTAACATTAGATGAATTAGGTGTAGTTAATCAAGCTTTAATACTTGATAATAAATTTGTCTTGATATAGATGGGGTAGGACTTGGTGAAACTATATTTTTATAATGTCGACACGATCCTTGTGAAATACTAGGTAAATTTTCAGCACTTGGAAAATTAATTTGGGTTTAATCATGGTCATGGATTTGCGGATGAATGATGATTTTTTATTAGTTTTATTCCAGTTCTTTCTCAACTAGGTTGTGCATATTTCTTGATCATGCACTTACAATAGCCTATTGCAGGTTTAATATTGGGGGTTTATTAATGAGAATCATCCCACCAAGTATGTGCAGCTCAGTGTGTGTACAAACATTAGGATTGAACAGGAAAGCCCCCCGAACACCCCCTACCCACCTTGGACAGCCACCCCAAACCCTTGAACAACCACCCCAAACCCTTGAACAGCCCCCAAACCCCCAAACCCCCTGAATTCTGAATTTATTTCTTTAAGTACAACATTAACTTATAAATTATGTGTTAATGGTGTATGGGTATAATTGTTGTATGAGAATACTTGGTTTAATTTGCTTATGATTTATGAGTTAATTTTGTATGGGTATACTTGCTTTAATTGGATTTTTGAGATGCTGTTTTTTTTGTAGGTGTTCAGGTGTGCTGCTGCAGATTTATCAGAGCAGTAGAAAGGGAATTTATCAGCGCTCTTTTAGCATGGATAAATCATGCTTTTATCAGCACTAAAAAGGTGCTGATAAACTACACCTTTATCAACGCTAAAGAAGTGCTCATAAAAGATAAGTTTATCAGCGCTAAAGAAGCGCTGATAAAAAAATCATTTATTAGCGCTAATGAAGCGCTTGTTTAGCACTGATATTGGGTTGTTTTATCTATGCTTTTTAGTGCTCATAAAGTAACCCTTTATCAGCGCGGAGCTTTACAGCGCTTTTTTAGCGCTGTTAAAGACCGTTTTTAGCGCTGTTATGGCATGTTCTTGTAGTAGTGTAAGATAGAACACCCATTATTGAATATCATTTTGTATTTACAAAATTTCCACTCCCCCTTATCTTTAAATGACCACCACAACTCCCTATTCATAACACCTCTAAAACCACCTAAGATCGGCCAGAACATGAAAAAATTGTCTTTAAACATTGTTAGGTCCAGAAGGCTAAACACCTTGAGAGGGGGGGGGGTGAATCATGGTATGACTAATTTAAAATTAAATCCTGTTAAGATCTTGTTTTGGTGTTAAGAAAACACTCTTTCCTCTCTCCTGTTGCACGATATAAACAGAATGTCATGCAAGCACAGGACACAACAATTTTACTTGGTTCACCACTAAGGGCTACGTCCAATGAGCATACGCCAACAGGTTGTCAGTCGTACCAAATTCCACTAAACATCACTAGCTGTGGATTACAAGGTTTGGGCACAGTTACTCTGTCCTAGGCTCACTGCCTTTACAATGATTAGGGTCAGCTCACTGCTTTCCCAAGGGTCACTCCCTATTTCACTCTCTCTGCCTCACTGCTGGTGGAGAGGATCACCTTCTTCCTCTTCCTTCACTCACTGCTCTGGAAAGGATCCACTCACAGTTTATAGACATGTAGTTCTCTTCATTTTCATGAAGGAATGCATCTTCCTCTATATGTAGATGCTCTGTTGAAGTCCATCTTTCACGCATAGATGAATCTCACTTTGCACTAAAGTAATCGGGAAATCTTCCATCTTCCACGCGGCCCGAAAATACAGACGGGGACTCAACCATACTTGGCGCACAAGTATGTATAGGCGAGCAAGTATCAGCACACATGTCACAACTAGCGCGCAAGTCTTCCTCAACCACTTGCGCGACTCAAGATTCTGAAACTCTAATCATGTGCGACTCACTTCCTTCCTCGCCTAAACCACCTTAGGCGCACAACTAACACTTGGCATGCAACTTCCTACACTGGCGCACAAGTCCCACTTGCGCGACACACCACCACTTGCACGACCACCACACCTACGTGACGGGAGCTCTGAATATTCAATGTGTTGAACTCCAGTGAGGATTGAAGAGGGGTGGTCCAGTATTTATATGCATTTGGTCACCCCTGCGCGATGGCGCACAAGTCTCTCCTCGGCGCGCAGATCTCTTATTCTGCAAGTCACTTGCACGAACCAATTCCAAATGTGCGCGAACCTCTTTCATTTTCCATATTTTGATCTTTTGATCTTGAAAAACCACTAGCACGGAAGTTCTCTAGCTTCCAAGGCATCAGCACACAAGTCTCTTTCACAGCGCGCATGTCACTTGCGCGACACCACCAATACTTGCACGACACTTGTCCATTTGCCATATTTTGATGATCTGATCTTGAAAAACATATGGCGTACAAGTTTCCAAGCCTTCAAGAACACGGCGCGCAAGTCCCTTTTCCAAAAACCACTTTTCTTCATTTGAAGATTTTTAGGCCCAAAAATTTGGTAAACACTGGGAAACAGTGCCACCTTGTATCTGTTCTTTTGTACAGCATCCAGATCATCCATTGCTTTTGTTGACGTTCTTGAATCAAACATGGTTCGTTGACCACACCTCTTGAACTCGACATTCTATCATGAAATCCTCTTTGTCAACAAATTTGTATGTCATTGTTTTTCTTTGTCAACAATCACAACTCAGATGTCCACTTTGTCAACAGACACAATCTCCTAAAAAATGCTTCAATAATACCTTTAGGGATTTTTGCCCAACAATCTCCCCCTTTGGGTTTGTTGACAACTCATCCATAAAAAGATACGTTGTTGATTCTTTGGCCACCATTCGCCTCATTATGATTCTGATAGCAATCAGGGATTTACTCAACACATACTCTAAGATCACATGAGAAATGCTCCGCATGAGAAACAAGAGTAAATGAAATGTTCATGAATGAATCACTTCATCTCTGACACACTCTTTTGACACCTAACTGATACCAATTGTTGCAAAACTGATACCAATTTTTGAAAATATCCTTACCACTTTCCAACACCAATCTTCTGCTTTTATCATGATCCCCAGCTATCGTGATATCTATGCTTTGATCGATCACTCCTAGCATCGTCAGATTTAATAATATCCCCCTTTCTTCTCACAGCTTCAAAACCTCTTAAGCCCAATTTCTTGTGTTGTCCAAGCTAAGCTCTGGCTAAGCACGTTCAACTAGATTCAACTCCCCCTATCGGGCTGCTCCACCTTTCATCTTCTCCCCTTATCTGTCAATATTTCTTAAAAAGCCACACTGTCTCCAACAATCACTATTTTCTCCCCCTTTATCAACAAACACAAAGGTTACTCCTTTGCAGTCTTTAATAGAGTAGAGAACACATGTCAACACATTAGGGAAAACACATCATACCTCGGAGATAGGGGGTGGGGGTTCCACATCCACGCTCTTTCAAAATCTTCCTTGGGTAAGGCCTTGGTCAGAATGTTTGAAACCTATAGCTCTGTAGGCACATACTCCAACTTCACGATTCCCTGATCAGCTTTATCCTTGATAAAGTGATATTTGATCTCAATGTTCTTTTTCCTTGAGTGATGGATGATATTTTTTTTCTCGGATTGATAGCACTTGAGTTATCACACTAGATTCCGATCGGAGACTTTACTTCAACTCCCATATCATCAAGACGCTGTTTTATCCACAATAACTGTGTAAATGCTTTAGTGGCATCAATATACTCAGCTTCTATAGTGCTTAATGAAATGAAATCGTTCTTCTTTCTTATCCAAGAAATACAAAATCCACCAAGATAGAATGCACCTCATAACGTTGAATTTCTATCATCTGCTGTTCCGGCCCCATCTGCATCTGTGTAACCCAATAACACTGACTGAGATTTTCATTATATATCAGACTGAAATCCACGGTGCCTTTGATATACCAAGTATTATTTTCATGGAAATCATGTGGCTTTCCTTGGGATCACTCTGATATCTTCACTTCTTGGCATGTGGTGAAAACAATGTCAGGCCTTTTGTGGTCAAGTATAGCAAACTTCCAATAAGTTTTATGTATTCTGTGATATTAACTGCCTTTCCATCCTCATCTTTTGATAATTTCATCTGGGTAGCAACCAGAGTCGTTATCTCCTTGGAATTATTCATTCCAAACCTTCTTAGAACCTCCTTGGAATATTTGGATTGAGAAATGGAAGTGCCATTACTTCCTTGTGTTGCCTGTAAACCAAGAAAAAATGTTAGCTCTCCAATCATTTACATTTCAAACACATTTTTCTTGAATTTAGAGAACTATCCGCATTGAGCATCATCTGATCCTCAAAATATTATGTCGTCAACATAAACCAACACCACCATCCTTTGATTACTATCATTGCTGAAATAAAGATTGTAATCAACTCCCCCACACTGGAAACCAAGCTTCTTCAAGTATTGATCGATCCATGAGTACCATGCTCTTGGTGCTTGTTTCAGCCCATAAAATGCCTTCTTCAGCCTGCAAACTTTGTTTTCATCCTCATGAATGAGAAAACCATATGGCTGCACAATGTACACCTCTTCTTCCAGAACTCCATTTAATAATGCTGATTTGACATCCATTTGGAAGACATTGAACTTTCGTTGCACTGCTATGGAAAAAAATAATAATATTGTCTCGAGCCTTACAACCAGTGAAAATATATCATCTATATCTATTCCCTCTATCTGGGAGTATCCCTTGCACACTAGTCGTTCTTTGTTTCAAATCACAATTCCATCTTCATTCATCTTGTTGCGATAGACCCATTTTGTCCCGATAACATTCTTATCAGCTGGCCTCGCAACAATCTCCCATGTCTAGATCTTCTCGATTTGATCAAGCTCTTCATTCATAGTCCAAAACCATTTTTCATCTTCATCTGCATCGAAAAAACATTTTGGCTCCACCTAAGATAAAAATGATTTTTGATGCAATGACTTCATTCTTCGAGTCTGAACTGGAGCTGTCTGATCACCAATGATATTCTGCCTATCAATTTCAGCTCAACTCATTGTCTTCCATGCAGACACAGACTTGAAACTTTCTTGTTCATCATCAGTATCTTCTTCTGAGTCATCCTATGCAACTTCTACTCCCCCTGTCTCGCTTACCTCATCATCACATTCATCCAAATATTGTTCACTAGGTCGTTGATAATTCTGTTCATATTCTACTATAGTGAAATCATTGCTCTCAACAATTTTTCCCAGCCTTTTCTTGAAGCATTTATATGCTTCACTTTTCCCTGAGTAGCCAAAGAATATCCCCTCATATCCTCATGCCTCAAACTTCCTGTGATTTTTTTTGTTGAGAATGAAACACTTACTTCCAAAGATTCGAAAGTATTTCAACATTGGCTGCTTTCTATACCACAATTCATAAAGAGTCTTCCCTTGCTTCGGACACAACAGATACCTATTCGAAAAATAGACTGATGTCAAAACTGATTCCTTCCAAAATTTCTCTGGTAGGTCTTTATCAATAACCATCGTTCTGGCCATTTTGTTGATGATCATATTTCTCCTTTCAACCACTCCATTCTGTTGGGGAGTTCTCACTAATTAAACATGATTCCATATTCCATGTTTATCGAGATATTCATTGAATAGATTGTTTGTGTATTCCTTACCGTTATCAGTACGAAACATCAGAATTTTCTGCCCAAGCAACTTTTATGATTCCCTCCTATACTTCTTTATGCAACTGAACAAATATACCTTATGGGTAATGATTAATACCTAGGCCATTATGCTATAATAATAAATGAAAAGGACAAAGTTCCTTTACCCATTTATAGCTTGTGGTGAAATAGGTCCACATACATCATCATGTACCAATTCGAGCACTCTAGATGATTTATGTTCCTTTGGCATGTATGTTTTTCTGATGATCTTCCCTTTTTGACAAGCATTGAATGTATGAGTACGATCACGTGATAATTTGGGAAGGTCTCTAGTAGCATCACACATTACTTGATCTTCCTTATATGGTTGGAATTGATGACCAAGTCGCTTATGCCACAACTGGTTTTATTCCTCTCTGGATAAAAGACATATATGTTCTTCCCCACTTACAAGGTAAATATTTCCATTTTCTCTCTTTTCCTTGCAGAACAACTGCTCAATATTTTCCCATCACAGTACATGTCTTCTTGGTAAACTCTATAGAATGTCCTGATTCACACAATTGACTGACACTAAGAAAATTGTGACTGAGACCTTCTACAACCAAGACATCAGCACATCTGATTTCTTTTCCCCCCAATCCTAGCCTTTCTTGATCCAATTATCTTCAAGACTTCATCATTTAAAAACTTGAAAACTCCTTCTTTTTCATATTTTATTCCTGTAACCAGATCCATCTTGCCTGTCATGTGAGATATACAACCACTATCAAGAATCCACACACCAAAACGATATGATGATTTGAGGGCAATTTCAGCAACTACTGCCTTCTCTGCTCTCTTATTCTTGGTCCATATTTTTTTATCCATACTCAGTATAGATTGAGGCTCATGATCATTCTCAGAGTACGATGGACTAGATTCATTTTGCAAAGATACAAATCTGTTCTGAACTTTTAACTCACTTGTTGGTTTATTGATCTGCTGCTTGCGAACATTTTGATTCTACTTGGGAACATTTCTCTGAATGATCGAAGTGCAGTACCTTCCCAAGTGCCCAAATCCTCCGCACTGAAAACAGTGTCCTTCAAAATATGTTCTGGAAAACCGTTCTCTGTTTGGATGCCACCTCTGTTCCTGTTCCCTTCTATATCTCTTTGCAATGGGGCACACATACTGTGAATGTCCCATCTTCCCAAAACAAAAAAACCTGACATAGGGTGCATTCCTTAGTGTTTCTTAAGCACTATGATTTTCTTTTTGGGATCACTGAATATTATGATTCTGTTTTGTTCCCAAATCAACCTTCGATTTTGGGATGGGTGATTTTGGTCTAACAACAACTGCTATAGATTTTTGTTTCTTATCAAGCCCTGAATCAACCTTATCATTTGATCTTTCTTGTTGCTTCACTCCTACTGAACTACGATCCTCCTCTTTCATCTTCATTGTCTTCTGAATGGCATGGTTTTCAGATATCACATTGGGGGTCAAGAGTTTTTCATGATACTTAATTTTTCGTCGCAAACTGACCACTTATTCTTCAAGCTCATTGATACATTTGACCTTCTCCTTTCCTATGATAGTAAAACAATAAATTTCCTTCTTTTTTTCAAAAATTTTAAGATTATGCTCAATAATATTTTCTGAGCTCTCTACTGTTGAGGATTTTAGTCTTTCAATTTCTTCTAATAGCTCAGACTTTTCTTCATCCTGTTGTTGCATATAGAGTTTGGCATCACGAACCACTTTATTGGATTTCTTCGTTTTGGATCTCCAAACGTCTATCTCCTCAAGAGCTACTTCCAATTCAGCTTCCATATCAACTATCCCTTCAATTTCTTCTTCTTCTTCAGCATCACCTTTTTCGTTTTTCTAAGAACTACCAACAATCTCCACCAAGGCATTTACCCCATGATCTCTACAATATTCTATCTCCTCAACCTCTTCATCCTCAGACTCATCTTAACTTTAAAATTCTTGTGAAAGAAGATTCTTCTTCTTGAAGAAATTTCTCTTGAATTGTTTCTTCCCTTTCACAAATGCTGAAGTCTTATTCTTGGGAATTTCAATATCATCATCATCATTATCGTTATCTTGATACTTCTTAGGGATTCTTGCTGCAAGATGACAAACCTTTCCACATCGAAAGCATGCTAGTGGAAGTTTCCCTTTAATCTTTCCTCTACCTCTTTGCAGATTTGAAGAATGGAATGACATCACCTCATCTGTCTCTTCTTCTTCTTGAGAATCGTCAATGGTGAGCTTCTTCATGGCCTTGAATGCCACTTCTTTGGATTTATCCTTTTCCACAGCATCATTATCATCATTTCTCATTTCATATGGAACAAGAGTGTTGTGAAGGTTATCTAATGTTAGTTCTTTTGGTTCTTTATCTTCCAAAATAGAATCTTTCGGAATGAACGGAGGTGGAAGATTTCTCAATATGTGCTTGAAATTTTTATATCTTCGATAATTTCTCCAAGACCCCACATGTCTTCTACCACAACATTTACCCTATCAAATAATGCATCAACAGACTCATTCGGGTTCATTCTCAGATCTTCATACTTGTTCAACAACACTTGCATCTTTTCATATCTCACCTTTGTATCCCCTTCATATATATTAAATATTTTTTCCCACATGGCATGTGACATTTTGCAAGTCATCACCTTTGTATATATAGAATTGGATAGGGATCCCCATAAGGCATTGATTACTTTGGCATCAGCATCCAGCTCTCTACGATCATCTTATGATAATGCACCACTGTTGATGTCAGCGGTTATACCATGCATTTCTGATGTGAACACATCCATTCCAAAAGATCGGAAGTAGTGTTTCATCCAATTCTTCCATAGCTGAAAATTCCTTCCATCGAAGATCAGAATCCATTTATGATTAGTGTCCTACATTGAGAGAAGAACTACTATCAACACTTCCCTCTGATACCAATTGTTAGGTCCACAAGGCTGAATACCTCGAGAGGGGGGGGGGGTGAATGATGGTATGACTAATTTAAAATTAAAGCCCATTCTGATCTTGTTTCACTGTTAAGAAAAACACTCTTCTATCTCTCTCTCATATCGCACGATATAAACAAAAAGTAAATCAAGCACATGACACAACAATTTTACGTAGTTCACTACTAAGGGCTACGTCCAAGGAACATACACCGACAGGTTGTCGATCGTACCAAATTCGATTAAAATTCACTAGCTATGGATTACAAGGTTTGGGCATAGTCACTCTATCCCAGGATCATTGCCTTTACAATGTTTAGGGTCAGCTCACTACTTTCCCAAGGTTCACTCCCTATTTCTATCTCTCTGGCTCACTGTCAATGGAGAGGATCACCTTCTTCCTCTTACAATGCTCACTGCTCTGGAAAGGATCCACTAAAAGTTTATAGACCTGTAGGTCTCTTCATTTTCATGAAGGAATGCATCTTCCTCTCTATGTAGAAGCTCTGTTGAAGTCAAGCTTTCACCCATAGATGAATCTCACTTTACAACGAAGGTATTGGGAAATCTTCCAGCTTCCACGTGGCCTGAAAATATGGCCTGGGACTCAACCTTACTTGGAGCGCATGTCGGTATAGGTGCACATGTATCGGAGTGCAAGTCACAACTAGCACACAAGTCTTCCTCAACCACATGCATGACTCAAGCTTCTGGAACACCAAACATACGCGACTCACTTCCTTCCTCGCCTAAACCACCTCAGGCGCATAACTAACACTTGGAGGGCAAAATCCTACACTGACGCGCAATTCCCACTTGCGCGACACACCACCACTTGCACGACCCCCACACCTGCTCGACGGGAGTTCTGAATCTTAAAAGTGTTGAAATCCGGTGAGGAATGAATAGGGGTGGTCCAGTATTTATAGGCATTTGGTCACCCCTGAGCGATGGCGCACAAGTATCTCCTCAGCACGCATGTCTCGGCATGCATGTCTCTTCTCCTACAAGTCACATGCACGACCCAATTCCAAACATGCGCGGACCTCTTTCCTTTTCCATATTTTGATCTTATGATCTTCAAAAACCACATGCGCTTATGTTCTCAATCTTTCAAGGAATTGGCGCGCAAGTCTCTTTCATCGGCGCGCAAGTCTCATTCCTTTTGTTGACGTTATTGAATCAAACACGGATCGTTGACCTCATCTCCTGAACTCGACATTCTATCATGAAATCCTCTTTGTTGAAAAATTTGTATGTCATTGTTTTTCTTTGTCAAATTCACCACTCAGATGTCCACTTTGTCAACAAACACAATCACCTCAAAAATGCTTCAATGATACCTTAAAGGATTTTTCCCGACAAACTTCCCTCCCCATGACCAAAAAACATCAATTGGGACATAAATCTTTCTAATAAATCCTTTTGATATAAACCAAAATAAGTTACCTGATGAATATGTAACACCTTCTCCCATGCTTTCTAAGTTAATTTATGTTATCCACTCCCTATAATCTTCTTATTCTATGATTGCATAAGAAAAAAAATATAATAAATAAAACATAATGTTTTTATGATAATTTCTAGACCTAAACTTACACACATCTTTATCTAATGGATAACAAACATATTGTTTTTCTTGTATGGTGAAATATAGACTCATGGAATGATGATTGGTAAATTTTTCCCTACAACCTCTAATGGAGGGAATTATGATAGGAACTCAATTAATATAATATTTATGATATTTATGATTACATATTCTTCTTTATTTTTTATTTTTAACATAAAATTTTGTTATCTATGTATTGTAAATATAATAATTTCGTATGAGGAAGTGTGGAATACCTCCCCCTGAAAGCGATATGACTCCTTCATGCCATACATAGATTGTATAATAGATGGTTTTAATAACCCAATGTAATATACATGATATAAATATGATAGTGTAATTTTAAAATAAATATGTATCATTTATTTTTAATACTTTTAACATATTAATTAATTGAAATTAGCGTTCATGCGTATGTATGACCTCTATCTCAAAGAATGGTGCACTTCATTTCAAATACCCATATATTATAGACTATTATAAATAAATATTTCATAAGTTCATAAGATTATTTTTCATGGTTAACATTCCTAATATGACTAAACCATGTTATATTTAATAAGAACCCTAAATAACAAGTCAAAATATATTTTATAAAACTTGGCGATTAACAACCCAAATAGTTAAAATGAAGAAAAAGAGTTTAAAACAGGTTATAAAATATTATAAGATGTTAATATATGGTATAATAGAAATTATTTGGGTTATGGTATTAGTTATTAACATATTTTAAACAATTAAAAATAAGGATACATACTAGAGAACAAAATAAAGGATAAGGTAATGGATTTCATCCCAACATACTTACCATTGAGACTTATGTTTTTTATGTAGGAATTCACTCTTATTTGGTGTATATACATCCCATAGACATGTAACACCATGAATATAATTATTAACATAATTTTATTAGTTTATTTTAATTCATGAGGAATTATGATTTAAATGCTTCAGTGTGGTATGAGACACATTAGATGGTTTATATATTATTTTTCCTGAAGATTGTTTTAATATAAAAACCCTTATAATTAATTATACTTATTTGAGGTATTTTTGATAAATTATTATCATCTATTAAATATGGATAAAATTTTTAATTAAATCTTTTCATAAATATGAGAAAGGATTTGGATTGGTATGACACAGGTGGGGTCGGGTTATAGATAGCCCCTCTATGAATTGGTTGTCTGATGAGACAAATCATTTGGCCAATCAGATGGGGTTTTACACTACATTTTGTAAACCATAGTGTTGATGGTCTTGAGATTAAAGGTTCCATGTACCTATGAAACCTAGAGTCTAATAATTATTAAGTACATAAATTTATATTAAATTATTTTTCATCCATGAGATATTTCAAGAACATATCTATGGATTCATTTCATTTTCAGGATTTAGTTACTATATATCAATGAGATAGGGAATCGAAATATCTATGGATACATTTAATTTTCATTTCATTTATTAAAATTCATGTTTTATAGTTTTCTATAATTCCATATTGATATTTTTTATCTAGTTATTTTAATAGAATATGTTATCAGTTATTTACCTTACTATGTTAGTTTACTTCCGTATAATTGTTATTGATTTCTCTATACTTCCCCATAATAAGAATATGTGCTCACCATTGTTATATTTTTCCCCAGGTTATGATGATGATAATTTTGAGTAAGAATTAAAGGATGTAGTTAATTTTATTTTTATAATGATCATGTTTTTATTTCTTATTCAAATATTGTTTAAGGGAATCATGTATCTAATATTACATTCCAAGACTGCTAAACTAAATGGTACATTGGGATTAAATTCTTTTGAATAATGGTAATATCATGTTATACTGAATCAACATCATGCTTATGGGGCTGGGGCATTACAAAAATACCTTAAATCATTAAAATGAATGAATGATATATCAATGATAAATTTAATGTGTTTTTAATATACTATAATTTTCCTTGTAATATTATCTATTATCTACTTTCTTAAAAATTTAAACTAAATGTTTACTAATCATGCAGATAATGTCTTCTACAAATGATTTTGTTATAATTTCCAGGGAAGAGCACGCTATTGATTCTAAAACTATAGAATAATTTAGGGATCAACAATATCTATATGAATAAAAAAAATTACATAACATCATTGTTTTGAATAAATCAATCAAGGAATGAAGTAAGCGTATAAATTTGTTGTTGGATGGAATCAATGCAGCCTACCTATTATCCCAAAAAAAAATCAATTTTGATTAGAAAGTTTAGGTTCTCAATGAGGATGAATGTCCCAAATAATTTTTTATTCATATAATCACGTCCAGTATATAGTAAAAAGAAACCCTTTCAGAAGACATAAATTAATTTTATGATATATTTTTAATAATGTTTTATAAATAAAATATATAATGAAACGTTGATTTTATTTTAATTTTTCCTTATAGCATTGAATTATTTTATAATTTTTCCATAATAAATAATTCTTAATGGATTCTAGAAATGTTCACATAGTCATATAGACTCTTATTAACATGTTATATATAATTTATGATGAGGGGAAAGATAATCCCCATCAACCAATTAGTTATTCATTCATTACAAGGAAGTAAACATTGAATATTATCATCGTTAATCCCATTGAGAAATCATTTTTGTTTCAATTTAGTCGAGAATATATTATTTTAAATTATTTATTATATCTAATTAGATTCAAAATTGTTAATTTATGATATATCATAATAGTGGTGAAAATAAAGAACGTGCATCCAAACAAGTGTACCACAATCACAATGATATTATTGTGCACGATTCACTAGAGAATAAATTCTTATCTATTGTAAATAAAAAAAGATTTTTATGTAATATAGAACAACATATGTTCCTTTCTACATAATAATATTGAAGAATCAAAATCAAAATCCCCCTCCAACCTTGTGATGGGTAATGGAAAGAGGCTCTCATAAATAAATAGGATTAACAAGTTGATGAAAACAAAAAATTAGTGTGGGAAACACGAAGAATTAATATATAATACTAATACATTATTCTTTATAGAGATATTACATATAAATTTATATTCAAGTTCATATGTTTTTTTATTAAATTTAGGTACAAAAATTTATAGTGATTGCACAGGAAGAAAAACTAATTTCATTAGTTTAAAGTGGCTGAAAAAATATGGTCGCATTAGAGGTGTGGGCCTTGGTGTGTCTTCTCAGAAATATTTCATGAACATAAAAAATTGAGAAGAAACATTTATGGGGATGAAATTATTTCAAGCATAGATAGATTCATCTCATATTATTATTTCCCAGTTTGATTTGGATAACCAATGTATGAAAAAGGATCAATGTGAAACGGTAGTTGAACAAAGATCCACACATGATGAACAAAATGATACATATAGCATTGAGTCTCTTCACTCACCTAAAAATAATACCTTACATGAGGAAATAAATTTTTCCATCACTCATTATCATAAATTTGTATAAAAAAACATCTGATACCTTTATGTTACAAAAATACTATAGGGTAATGTTTTATGTGATTTCTATCTATCAACACCCATACAACACCTTGTTATAAGATATATGGTGTACAATATCTTGAAGGACATGAGAAAAACTAAATAAATCCTAGAATATCACATGAGCATCATGATTGAGGTATCTTATGATCCATACATTGATTTTCCATTTGAACTTCACGATTCATAAATTAGAACGATCAATGGTGATATTGGAAATTTCGTATAATGGTTGCCTAATCCAATCACAATACATCATGTATGTATTTAAAAAATATTTTCAAATTTAAAAACAATAATAGTTGAGGAAAAATTTTATGATTGAGGTATGGTATTGTGGATTGATAAAGCTACATGAAAAGTATGGTTGGATCAAGACAATACATTAAATTGACCAATAAATCCAGAGGATGTTACAAGAGTACCTCCTCGCCCCCAGTTACACAAAAAAATTATTATCATTAAATCACATGATGAGACCAAATTTAATGTCCAAAATATGTCTTATGTTACATATGATGAAGAAATATTTTTATCATTCATTATATACCTTGTTGGTCTCAAGAGTATAGATGAGATTTCCATGTTATGAATAGTAGGGAGCCCTAGTTTTGAATACATTAATAAGGTACATATTCATAAAACGTCATTCTAAATAGCGATACA
The DNA here is from genome assembly GCA_963277665.1 of Viscum album. Lineage (NCBI taxonomy): Eukaryota > Viridiplantae > Streptophyta > Magnoliopsida > Santalales > Viscaceae > Viscum > Viscum album. The sequence continues at coordinate 1,225,141,564 of OY728156.1, read as the reverse complement.
ATATTTTAATTAATGTTAATGAATTTTAATATTTGTTAAAAACATTAATATTACAACTATATAATTGTAAATTTTTGGGAATCACAAATTCAATTCATTAATCCCTATATCATTTCAATGGAAAAACTTTTTTTGGACATAGATGAAATTGATAAAATAAAAAATGAGATATATGATCTAGTTAAGAAAAAAATAACATATTAAAGACTATTGTCCATGAAAATAGTGAATTGGTAATAATCTACAATCTAATCACATTAAACACATTTTTATATTTTCATTACTTCATTCTTTTGTATTTTAGGAGTAACTAGATTTAGATCTCACACAATCTAGATACAGAAAATATTTTTTTGGAGATAATGCATGTATATTTAACAAAATTTATACTCATTATGTGTTATATTAATTTTTAATAATTTTAAATGTACATCTAAATGATAAAATTTTACATGTATATTTTAGTTTTTGTTTTAACATGTATTATGTAATGATTGGGAGATAAAGAAATATTAGCTAAATAATGTCCTGAAGTGAGTGAATGAACATTAAAATCATATGGATTACATCAAATGGAAACAGATTAAGTTATATATAGAAATATTTAACCATAAAAACATATTTCATAATAGTTTAAATATTTTAGTCATTGGTTATACAGGGATTGAAGTAAGATAATGGAATCAATAAAGGATATTATATTTACTAATTGATGATAGAGGTCATAAAATTTTAAAAAACCAACATACCCAAACATGTAATTTATAAAGGTAATTATAATTTCATTAAAACAAATTACTTTTTTGTTTTTTATATATTCTCAGTACTACAATGTTTTTAAAAACCATCATACTGGAAAAGAGAAGTAAATTTATTTTAAGATGATAGTGCATCATATCTGGGTTCAAAATATTTTTAGAAAACAATATTCAGAACATTAGCATCAATGTTTATTATCTAGTATGTTCTATGACCTTAGAAATATATTTTGGGTGTGAAAAAATAGTATCAAAACTCATATATGTTATTTTTGATCTATTTATGTTGGAAAATTAAGATGGAGGAAATCGATTTGATTTGAAACGACTAGAAAACATGGTGTATGAATGTATATTGGAATAATAAATAATTGACTTCCTATAACTTATTTAGCTAATTTCACACCATTTAATATAATTTATTTTTGGTAATTTATATACCATTTTCAGAAAAACACGAGACTAATTCTCTCTCCATGGTTACATCATGGGTGGTGGTAAATTATAGATTAAAAGAACAATTCAATGGTATCACTTTGGTGTGTTTTGGAATTATTTAGTTTATTTTATCATTAATTAGATGTGTGATATAATATCAAAAATGATTGTGAGATCCATACAATTAACACTTCAAGCTTACATTTATGATATAGATTTACTTAAACATATTCTTTTGAATTCATGTGATGGTATATTAAATCATGCAACATTTATATCACATATAAACTCACAATAATTAAATGAGAAGAGGTAATTAAACAATCCTCAATATGAATATAGATACTTGTTCACATTCTCACCATCTACAAATGTGTCCACTGGTTTATCACTAATATTCATGTTCCTGATAATTATATAAAATTATCCATGTTCCTAATATAATTAATAAAGACCACAAATTCATTACCAAAAAAATATTAGATTTCAAATATTTTTATTTTGATGAAAAAATAATGATGATTTTATGATAGTTTTTCTCATTAGCCAAAATTTTTATAAGGATATACTATTATATAACCTAATCCATGAATACCTAATTGATGTTCTATATTTTAGTTTTATTTGTATAATATGAAGGGATAAAATTATGTTTAACACTATCAGAAGAGGTAAATCATTTATAATGTAGTTTAATGTCTTTTGAAAATAAATAATAGGTCACACTTAATGTTTTTCTATCAAAGAAGTTAAACTGTTTATCCTGGAGTTTTTACTCTCTATGTTGGTGAAAGGGAAAGATAGATATTATTAGGATCAAAAGATACTCAATTGTAAAAATTTATTTTAGTTTAATCAAAAAATGTGAAAAGGATTAAACTTCTTGTTAATGTTTTCCTAGAATAAATAAAGGTATACTCAACTTTTTATTATAATCTAGGAATATATAATGTTTTTTAGTCTATTCATTAAATAGGAAAGGAAAATGTTTATACATGAGTTTTAAAGAAACCACAAAGAATATAATTTTTTTTGGAAATTTTTTTTAATAAGTGAAAGTCTTGTTATTATAAATTGGTTAACTATATCATGTTTTTGGGATGGATGTACAAAAATATCTCATACATATCAGGAGTGGGTGAATCAAAAGTGTAATAGTTTGGAATCATATATTAATACATTGGTGTTTGGAATGAATTATTTCATTTTATAGTTTAATTTATTTTTTCATATTATTAAATACACAATAATTTCATTATTATACAGGTTGATTCATTTTATCAATTTTGGTGGTTTGTTTGAGGATTCTCATGCTCATCAGTGATTTTATGTTCAGACTGTTACTGAGATAATGATAATTCCTAACTGAATCAAAAATAAGAACCATTAAAATGGAATATGAACCCCCATGATACATGAAATGTGATGTGTTTGAAGAAACATTATGTTCCCTCTTCCATTATAATAGAACAACATATCTCTTTTTCAAGAACATTATATCTTTTTTTAAAAAAAAACTAACTCCAAATCTTAATCAACCACACCTAAATCTGATACACTGTTTTCTCGGAATTTCTCAGGTAGTATATTTTTAATTTTTAATTAATTTTTTTGTTCAACACACACATCACATTTTTGAAAAATATAAATCTCATTAAAATTGTTTTGATAATTTTGAAAAAAAAATCTAAAAGTCATTTAGGACATGTAAAAATTAGTTTCACATCAATCTGATTAGAGTTTTCATCGGTATGAATCCAAATCTATCTATTTGTTTAAAATTGAATTTAATTTTAGTAATAATGAAAAATTACATACTCAAAATTAATAAAACACAGTCATATTGTTTTGATAGTTATTGAAAAATATTCTTAAGTCAATTATAATTTTTAGGAAATAGATTCCCTTTAATCTAAAACATGGTGTGCCATGTATGACTCCATGTCTTCACTATCATGATAAAATTGACATTTTTGTTCAAAAAAACATTCCCTCAGTGAAAAAAAGTTGATGTTTTAATGTATATTCATTATAATTTAATGAAATGAGTCATATTTAATTTTTGATGTGAATGAATTAGTCTCACATCAAATAGATACACTATATGACTGGTATGAATCAAGGTTCTTGTTTCCTGTTTTAAATGACATTCAATAAAAAACAAAAGCGACTACCTCAAAACTGAGAAAAAAAATTCATAATACTTGATACATTATTCAGTAATCCAAAAATCACTTTGAAAGTGTACGAGTAATAATCACCTCAATCTAACACACAATGCGATCGATATGTCTCCAATTGTGTCTTTTTTATATAAAATTTACATTTATTTTATTACAAATACAACTAACATACTCAAAACCATGAAAAATCATTCATATTGTTTTTATTCATTAGTACATTGATCCATATATCATTTTAGATGTGTAATAATTAGTTTCACCTCAATATGATAGATGATGTTCCCAATATGACTCAAATTATCACATATACATTAAAAATGTATATTTTAGTTCCAGAAGTGTTAGTCACTCAAAAATGAAAACATTCTCAAATTGTCTTGATAATTTGGAAAACTGATTTAAAAGTCATTTGTGTCGTGTAGGAGTGAGTCTCACATTTATCTGACACATGATGTGATTGGTATAACTCCAATTGTGTGTTTCTAGTTCAAAATGACAATTTAGTAAAAAATAAAAGTGACATACTAAAAATAAATACAACTCATTCATATCTCATTGATACATTAGTAAAATGGACCATAAGATATTTTTTAGTTGTACTATTCATACTCACTTCAATCTGATACATAGTGTGATTAGTATAACTATAATTGTTTCTTTTTTCTAAAAATGACATTATTTTCATTAAAAAAGATTACAATCATTCTGAATAATAAGAAAACAAGTTTTTATTATTTTGATAATTTTACAAATAGATCAATAGGTAAAATTTTATGATTCCTAATAATCCTAAACTCAAAATGATACACGATGTTCTTGGTATGAATCAATGTCTCCTTTACCAGTCTAGAAGTGAAATTTGTTATTAAAAAGTACCACTCACTTAAACCTGAGAAAATTCACTCTTATAGTATTCAAAACATAGAAAAATGATTCACAATTAATATTAGTTGTGTTAGAATAACTAGTTGGTAACATCAATACATGATATTATTTGTATGACTCACATTTCATATTTTTAATGTAAAATGTCATTTTATAAAAAAAACACAATTGATAGACTCAAAACAAAGTTAAAACATTCACATTTTTTAATGACATTATAAAAATAATTCAAAAAAAAAATTTATGTCTAGGAATTAGCCACACTAGAATCTATTGGATAGTGTGAACAATATGACTCAGTGTCTGTATTTTTATTTAAAATTTAAATTAATTTTAGGATAAAAGACTACTAACAAACTCAAATCTAAGAAAAAACATTAACATTGTTTTTAAACTTTATGAAGCTGATCTATAATTCATTTTGACATGTAGGAATTATCATAACCTCAATTTTACAGGTGATGTTACAAATTTTAATCAATGTGTCTATGATAATTTTTATATTTACATTGTCGTATAAAAAGTTTCACTCACTAATAACTAATAAAAGGAACATAGATTGTATTTAATATTTATTAAAACAATTTATAATTTGTTTTTAATGTGTTGGAATCATTATCAGATCCAACAGACACATGATTTGGTTGGTTTTCCTCTTATTGTTTTTATTTCTAGTTGAAAATTACATTTTATTAAGAAAATCATGTGACACACTTGAAACCAATAAAACACATTCATATTATTTTGATACATTCAAAATATGTTCCATATATCATTCTCGACATGATTGAATCATTCGTAGCTTAAAATGATGCATGGTGTGACCAGTATGACTCTACTTGGGTTTTTTTATTTAAAATTGATATAGATTTTAGTAAAATAGAAAAGTGACATACTCATAAGAGAGAAATGAATGTTATATTTTTATGATACTTTAGGAAAAATTATCCATAAGTGATTTTTGATGTGTAAGAATCAGTCACACATCAATCTGATACATGATGTTGATGATATGACTCAAAGTTCCCGTTATTGGTTTAATGATGATATTTTTTTTCAAAAATATCCACTAAATTAAAACCATGAAAACATTATATGGTTCTATAGAAAATTTAATAAAATTATCAATAAGTCATTATTGAGAAAAAATAAGTGGCGCACTCAAAATTGATAAAATGAATTCATCTTAATTTTATAATTTAGTAAAATGATATAAATGTCATTTATGATGTAGAGGAATCATTCATCCCAAAATATGATGCATTGTGTTACTGGTATGGATCCAAGTGTGTCTTTTTTTAATTCACATTAATTTTTGTATGAAATACAAGTGATATTCTCAAAACCTGAGAAAAATATTTTTGATTGTTTTTATACTCTAGGGATGTTATCTATAATTAATTTCTGAAATGATGGAATCAGCTACAACTCACTCTAATACATGATGTTTTTGGTATGACTCAAAGTGTCCAATTTCAGTTTAAAATTTCAATTTTTGTTCAAAAATAATACTAATTAAAAACATTGAAAACAAGAATAGATTTTATTGATAATATATTAATATTTTTCCTAATTAATTTTAGACATATTAAAATTAGTAACACATCAAACTGACACACCATGTGATTGTTATGACTCAATGTGTGTGTTTCATTTTCAAAATGACATTTTTCTTAAAAAATTACTGGTGACATACTCAAAACCATTAGAACGCATTAATATTATTTTGATGCTTCTGTAAAAAATACATATATCAAGTTGGACATGTAGGAATCAACCTCACCACAATCTGATGAACTGTGTGACTGTTATGACTCCAAGGGTAACATTTTATTTTAAATTGATACTAATTTTAGCAAACAAACAGATGAAAAACTCAAAATTGAGTAATTTTTTTATTATTACTATTTTATTTTAGTATAATTGTTAATATGTAATTATTCAAAAGTACGACTCAACCACATATATCAATCTGATACACAATATGCCAAATATGACTGAAAGTGTTAGTTATAAGAGAAATTTTTTTTTATTTTAGTTCAAAAGGTGTCACACACTAAAAATCAAGAAAATTATCTAATATTTCAAAGAGAATTTAAGGAAAACGAATCATAATTCAACTGTTAAATGTAGGAATCACTGTCACATGAAGCTTTTCCACTTTTAGACCATTATTACTCAAAGTGTGGTTTTGGAGTCTTAAATAGCTATTTGATGAAAACAGAAGTGACTTTTCAAAAACCATTAAAACACATTAATATAGTTTTTATTAAGAAAAATATTATATAATTAATTTTTGACAAGTAGAAATCATGCTCATCAAAATATGATGCACCTTGTGATTGGTATGACTCAAAGTAAGCAATTTAATATAAAATTAAAATTAATTTCTGTAAAAAAGACAACTAACATATTAAAAAACAATAAATAACTATTATATTTTTTAGACATTATGAAAAAAATCCAAATGAAAACTTTAATGTGTCAGAATCATCCACTCTTCAATCTGATAAATTTTGTTCCTGGTGTAACTCAAACATTTTGTTATCAGTTCAAAATTAACTTTTTAGTTAAAAAATGTAAATCAATGAAAACCGACAAAAAATTATCATATTATCATGATAATTTATGGAAATATTGAGTATGTTATTTTTGATGTGTTCGAATTAGTCTTATGTAAAACTGATGCATTATGTGACTAGTTTCATTTAGTGTTGAGGTTTTTAGTTTAGAATGATATTTTAGTAAAAAACACAAGTGAGATTCTCATAACCAAGAAAAGATATTCATGTTATTTTTGAACATTATTTTATGATGTATAAGTCATTTACAGTGTTTATAAATAAATTTAATCTCAATATGGTTCCCTGTGTGACTAGTATGAATCCATGTACATGTTTTTAATATATAAATGTCAGTTTAGTCTTAAATGTGAATCATGTCGCAAATAAGTATAAAATGTTCAAAGATTGTTTTTTAATCATTCTAAAAAATATTAAATAATTAATTTCACTATAATTTTTTCTTATAATTATTTTTATAATTTTTATAAAGATAATTATTGAAGATGAATAAGAATTTGTGTGACATGAAAGAATTAACTCCATCCCAATCTTATACATGGTGTTCTTATAAGGACACAAATATTAGTTAAAAACTAAAATTTAATGAACCTTTTTTTATTTATTGTGTTACTAATATAATAATATTTTTCATATACATGTGAATTATTTTTCATAAGATGTGGTGGATTGTTGAAAAAAATCATGCGAGGGGGTTAGGGGCCAAATAAAAATTATTATTGAAAATTTTGAATTTCTATTATAATTATTTCTTACACATTTAATTATATAAACCAACTTTGGAAATATTTATAATATGTTATTTATTTCGATGTATTTGTGGTGTAAACATTATTTCATTTATAACATATATTTACACCTATGATATTTGATATTCAGTGATTTAGTGTTGTGTAAATATAACATCACTCTAATGTATCCTCATTTTTATGTGATTTTAGAAGAAATAATAATGTGTCCTTTATTTAGAACTTATTGAAGCACTGGTGAAGGGTCCCTTTATCAATTATAAATAAAATCATTGATACATGGTTCCATTTATCATTTCTTTTTAACCGAAAATAAATGATCATGTAATCAACAATTTTTTAACACTGATAAATGATTTGGCCTTTTAGTGGTTCTATAGTACTCAATGCATTTTCTTGGCTGAAAAATTCCAATTTTAGTTCTGTTAAGGGCATTTTTTAGCTAATGAAATTTATAACTATTTGAAAATAATGAAATTCCATTTCTAAATACTATTTTTTTATGACCAATCACATTTTTTCACAATAAATTAAATAATCCATAAAAATTTATTTATTTTAATCAAATGTATATGTTATATAATGAGTAAAAAATTTATCATTTATCTTATGTGTTATCTAGGAAAGAGATAGGAATAAATCCAAATGTACGCATAAAAAGATATGATTTTCTAAAATATACTTTAACTGCCTTTTGATATCACACTTATTTCAAAACTAATTTTGAATATTTTTATAAATTATATTTGAAAAACTGAAATTAATTTTTTATATATGAATGTTGAAATTATCTTAGGGTGAATTTTTATGATTTTTCTAAAATGATAAAAAAAAATTATATGCAATCGGAAAATAATGAATTTTAATTGAAAACCATAATTTATTTCAATTTATTTTGATAGTTAAATAATATGCTAAATTCTTTTTAATTTATGATTATATAAATTATACATATATTAATCTAATTTAGGTAATTGTAATAATATTAATATTTAAAATTCATATTAAAACATTGTTAACTTTTGAACATTATAATTTTAAAACCCCACATCCTAATCACGTTTGTGGGATTATTTTTTTATTAAATTATTCCACATTTGTAAATTTAGTTAGGAAAATATATATTCCATATATGGAATCAAACAAATTTATATTTTCTTATAATTTAAAATTGATTTTCTACAACAACTATTAGTGAAAAAAGATAAAATAAATTTACACAATTAAGGTTAAAAAGTGTTCTGTGTGTTACATGTGTTCGTATAAAATGTTAATATTACACACACAAAGTATTTTTATTTAATTAATTTAAATTAATATTTATAATTTTTGGGTTTAAATTATCTCATAAATATATTTTTCATTATAATGGTAATTAATAAAATATCTCGGTAAATAAAAAGATACATGTAACCTTGGAAAAACCAATAATGTTAAAATTGAGTGACCATAATGGATTTGTAATAAAATAATAAAAAAATTTATTTTAGTGGAAGTATTCATTGAAAGAGTCACCCCTAGCCTTAATTACTGTTCATTTTTGGAGGTATATGTGTTAATGGAGACCACATAGTAGTGAATAATTTTATGTATTTACTTGAATTCCACTCTTCTGGAATTATTAAAGGATATTTACTCTCCCCAATTACTAAAACATCTAAAGATATTTTTATATACTAAACCTCACCAAAAATAACTACACAAAATCCCGCCTCTTATATTTTATTCCTTACTTATTGTATAAATCTGACCATGTTTTCCCTTCAGTTCACAACAAAAGTAGATACCCTATGAAGAGGTAACTTTCATCTACAAATCTTTATATTCTATTAATTACTTAAATCCCTTACATAGTTTATATATAATGATTTTTTAATTTAATAAGTACATTTAATATACAAAGATTTTGTTTTATTGAGGGTATGATGGAAAATAATACAAAATTCCATCAAATGGGCTATGAAATCATTGTTTGTTTGTATGGTGGACTACTACCTAACAAACCGATGTTATTATTTTTTCCATTACCTCTTTTTATGGTTGGGATAATGATGTCTTTTATTATATACGATATTTATTATATTTATTAAATAATTATGAATATTTAATTATAATATAACACATTCCTTAATGCTTTCCATTTTATTATAATATGATTGTGTCATTCGTGTGTACGATGGACTAACGCCCCCAAACCAATGTGGTTTATTCATACACTACATGTAATGTATTATGGATAGGTGTAATAGATATGTTTGATATTTATGAACTAATAACGTTAAATTAATAATAATATTTATATATTTTTTACAAATATTTCTTTTAATACGATATGAATATTGAACCAATGTTCCTGCATATGTGAGAATTACCATCTCGATGAATGCTGTATTTTGTTTCATATTTCTATCTTTATTATATTGTTGAAAATAAAATTACACTGATTGAATATAATATTTATATCAATGAATTTATTATTTTAATTATGAAATTACATTAAATGAAATAGGACAAAAAAATTCATTCAAAACATATTAAAAAGTTAGAGTAGTTATAATCCAAATCGTAATTTTAAAATTGAATTTTTAATAAATGTGTAATAATAAGTCAAAATAGAATAATAATATGTATGATATAAAGGTCTATGTTTTATTTTAAGATGTATAATAATATTATATTTATTATACAAGAGGATTTAACATGTAAAAAGGAAGTCAAGACTTATGGTAAGGGATTTTTGTGTCGTTTTTTAATTCTGCGAGGCATTTTTAATATTCAACTACTATTTATTTAATGTGGTGTATTTAATGAACATGAATGTAATTTTTGATACATATAGTAAAAAATTAAATATATATTTTACGATCTCTCTAGAATTTCATTTACAGATCAAAAGTTATCAAACCAGTAATGGATTTTTTTCACTTTTTTCCTTCTTTGAGATGTATGTTATGATATGCACCAATATTCACTAATGACGTGTTTATAAACCCCCATTTACATGTAATATAATGAATTTATCTATCATCCTGATATATTATGTTTCATTTTATTTTATTCATTGAATGTGATTAAACTTTTAGGTTATTAAATTTGTAATGAATTAATGTTTCAATCTCATCATTTTTCAGGATTATTTATCATTACGATTACAATAATGAAATATCATGATATAATACTCAATAATTCTCAATAATTTAATTATCTATAGTATATTAATGATATATTCAATTATTTGAACCACCTTCCAGAGTTTTTTAATTTGGATACTTAATGAAAAATTCTGGTAATCGGAATTTATTTATCTCTTCAGTTATAAATCTATGTTATTTACAAATAGTGTTTATAAAAATGTTTTAAAAATTAATTTAAATGATATTTTATAAGAAATTTTTACAATAAAAATATTTTTAGTTTTTTATAGTTCTTAAAATGTTTTTAAACAATTCCTTGATATATTGTTAGTGTTGTATCAAATAAAAAGGGTTTTAAAAGTATTTATTTTTATTAAATATTTTTCCAATGAAGAAAGATTATTTTCTTCATCAAATGTTTTAAAATATCTTTATAAATAATATTTCATCAAAGTTATTATAAATTGATGTTAATTTGGACAAACTAGGGATATGATCCAAGGATAACATTCTTATTCATTATATAAATAGCTTATATTTATGATAAAAAATAGTTTATAAAACCCATTCAATTTATATGGGTGAATCTTGATTCAATGAGATTATTATATAACCTATTACTTTTCCATGGTTCGTTCATGTTTTATAGATTTTGAAAAAATACACATTTTTATTCAATGGTTTAATCAACTTAAAAACATTATAGTAATTTTTAATGATGATATTCATTATCATTTTACTTCATTCAGGTTTTGGTTCTCATATATAGCTTATATCATAGGGTGGCCCAAATAATGCAATGTAATCAAATTATAGCTAATACGATGTGATAGACTAGATAACACTAGGTAATACAATTTATAAATTATATGATGGGGTGGTTTATATTGTGATGTTTGAGCCCATTATATACTAAAATATGGGCTTGCCCTTATATAGGGGTAAAACCCATAAAACATTGAATTAAAATAGAATTTCTCAGGAACTACTGAATCATAATGGGCCTTTTTGAACTCCATGTATGACACTCCGAGGGGATAAACTAAAGAAATTATTTGAAACATTATGAACCATCATAAATGATTTAAGTAGATGACAAATATAAATGACCTAGGATAATACTATGGTTTCATAGATTGAATTAAAGGAGTAATGACTTAGATGACCAATAAGTTGGTTTTCATGATTATGTGGTTTTCCACTATGATTAGTGTTTCTGGTACTCTTAATTTATAGTTTTATTTAATGGCTAGAACATGAAGTAATTGTGATAATTCAAAATTAAATGGAAAATGAAATGATTTTTCTCCTGATAAACCAAATGGTATGGTAGAGGGAATGAAAAATCATAGTGGTATAGTGAAAACAATTTCTCAAGATATGAATCATGTTGAAATTACAAATAAGAATAGGATTCAACAATTTATTATTGATTACATAATGATCAAATGTAAAACACCTCATAGTGTTTCCAATTATGCACTAGTTTCAGAGAAATGGATTAGTAACACATAAACAATATTTTCTGTTCATCAATGTCCAGTGCCTAAAAAGGAAATATTGGTTATTTATCATTTGGAAGGTGGTGAATATTAATGGTTTAATATTATTATTAATTTTATGGAACACAAATAAATTAAATCTATATAGTTGGAATATATTACGGGGATTTTATTAGTATTTAAATCCCTTATATTATACAATCAATGATGGAGAAGCAATTACGTGGTCATAGTAAAAATGATGATGAATCTATTTTTTCTTATATAGAAAATTTTACATGAATTTAGAGGTACACTTCTGGTTTAATCATTGTACCGAAAAAAATTGATCTATTCATTGGGGACTAGAATCAAAGTCTTCAATATTCTATAACTATAACAAACTTTAGTTGCTATGAATAAGTCATTTGATGTTCACTATATATTGAAATGGATATTTTAAATTCCCACTATTCCTATCATTTTTATAAGAAATGATTTATTGAGCCTCATTAAATGTAAATTCATGGAACGAAATTTCATGAATACATATACCATAAATTAGGAAATAAAAATGAAGGGAATTAACATAATTGACCTTTTAGGTGAATAAAATGTGGAAAGGTAGGTCATAATATTTGGGAATATAGAAATACAATCAATGGTCTAATTAATACAATTTGGAAGAATATGATATGAACTAAATCACCATCCACACTCTAATGGTTAAAAAACTAGGGGTTTAGGAATTATATGAATAAATTCTCTAATCTAAGGGATAATGTGGATGATAAGCCATAATAATCTATAAATACAAAGGCAAAATGAAAATCCTACAGAATCCGAAATTGTTGAAGTTATACATAATAAATAGGAAACACTTATCATCCACAAATTATTTTTGAATTTAAAGTTTTCTTTTTTATGAATGAACCCTATGAAAATATTGTACTTCATCCTTTAGTGTAATTTCATGTTAATATCCCCTCTTGATGGATTTTTAAATAATGAAATAACATTTTTATTCTATCAGTGAAAGGATAATCCTATGATTCCAAGGAAAATTATTTTTTATCATTAAATACCTTTTATAATGAATTAGATGATGAATCCTAGTTAATTTCTTAAGAATGAGATGAAATATTTAATGTGTTTATGTTTTTAAATTCATGAATTCGGTTACATGAATCATGCATAGTATGAGGATTTTTCATTATATGATTTTTGGAAGGTATTTAAAAAATAGCTTTTGAATGGTACTGATTTAAAAAAAGTGATTTAATGGAAATTTGAATAATGGAATATAGCCATTGAAAAGTTCCAAATGATGAAATAATGATGTTGGGATAAACAGATTCGGGATAGGAATAAGTAATTTGGATTGTACCTATTACCTTGTAACAGGTTAATTGGTTAAGGAAAATGTAGTTTAGGTTATCACTATTAGAGTTTACATAATTATTGTATTTATAGAATATATATACACATGTATATTCTCAGAGAATAAGGGAGCATGTATTAATTCAGTAAGGATATATGTTAATTTAGGTTATTCCCATGTTTTAATAGACTACACGATCAAGGTATTCAAATGTTTTATATTACTAAATCAAGAGACACTTTTTGATATATGGGGGATCAATGTTGCACTCATTTGACAAAATTAATTACCCATATTTCTCTTCTGTTTTGTTTTAATATTTTTAATGGTTCATAAGGAAAACAATTTTTTAAATGATTTCTATTGAACTCTGAATGTGGTTTTATAGATTAGTGCGTAGTTTTTACGTATAATTATTCTTGCATATTAGATAACCTATACTAATGATTTTTTGTTACGGATAAAAAATAGATTGAATGAATTATAATTCTATTTATTAATATTATGACCAATTAGTGCTTTAGGAACTAGAAATTCACCTTCATTTTTGTACAATGAGATGAAATTGAAATTGGTCAAGGAACAACCAAGGGGTCAGATTTCGCATATGAATTGGAATGAAATTAATGAATTTTATCTCCTTCTGAAAATTCTACGACATTAAGAAAATGATCCATGAATAATTTTTCTCCATGTTATCATAATTTTTATTGTATTAATGACCCATTCATGAAAATTTAGTTTCTTGATTAATGATATGTATGCTTCTCTAGATCCATCAATTTCTTGTGACCAATAAGTTTATAACACTCTATAATTACATATAATTATTTTCTATGTCCACAAATTCACATTAAACATATATTATATTATTTGTAAATGTATTTATGAGTTACATTGGGTAACCTATCTCTTCCCAATTTTTTTTAATAGTAATTTTTATTATTTAGTTTTCTAAGATGTAGGTTTCTATGAATGAACTTTGGAATAATGAAAAATTGATGAACTTGATGAATTTTGAGGGAGAAATTCAATTTAAGGTGGGTATAATTTAACACCCAATTTTTTTATGATTTGTTTTTTTCGAATAAAATAAAATTATTGTAGGGATTTCCTTTCACGCTACACCGATTTAGGCATTATTTATATAGTACACCATGTTAATATTCTACTACGTGCAACACTGAGTTTATCTTGTAATACACAACACAGATTATTATTTATATTACATTAAATAAATTTTTTTGATTTAATTAATTGTAATAATGAGAATATATTTTGGTTCATGCAACAATTAGTATAAATGAATTATGAAATGTTGTTAAAATAATATTATAGTTTTCACCTTGTCTTTGGATTGGTGGTTATCAAAATAATTATGTAAATTATGAAAATATTTTTACGCACGTTTATAAAAATATTTATTTGGTAACAAATTATTTATAATTTAAATTAATAATTATTAAAAAATTAATAAAATCATTTTTTGTAAAACAATATAATTTATGCACAAACATGTATCCTCTCAATAAATTTAACAACCAAATTTTGAAGAATGATTTTAATGAAAATTTATATTTTATTTCTTTTTTATAATATTTTACGAATTATATTAGAAAAATAATTTTTTTTAAATAGGAACATAAAAATTATCCCTCTATGAATTTTATGACTTTTTCTAAAAGGATTCATCTTTTGATGAATTGTGAAAAATACATTTTTTAATTGAGAGAATCCTTTTTTCAAATTAATTAAATAGATAAATTATATTATAAATTTTTTATATAGTGTAACAAAATGAATTATGAATCTATTAATACAATATAGGTTAATTTATTAAATTCTATATTGAAATTTAATAATAAAACTTTGGCAATTTTTGAATTTTTTTAAACCTTCTTTCTCATCATGTCTACGAGATTAATTCCAAATAAAATTCTACCTATTTTATAATTGTAACTTATGAAAATAGATACAATACTTTTAATCATAATAATTTATATTATACAGTAATATTAACTTAAATTTTTACCATAATTATTAGTGATAAAAATTAATCTAAATTAATGTGAAGGTTAGAGCGTGGATTTACTAATGATATGTCTTTTTAAATAATTAATTGTACAAAAACAAGGTTTTTATTATTTAATGATTATGAATAATTATTTATAATTACTGCGATTAAATTATCTAAAAAATTTATCTTTAATTATAATCTTAATAGATGTGTTCCCTATGAAAATAAAAACATACTTGTAATCTTGGATAAATCTAAAAATATAAAATTGATTAAACTTAAAGACTACGAAATAACTTGAAAAAATGTATTTATTCTTTATTTTTTGAGGTATTAATAATCCAATACTCACCTATAATTCATTATTTTTCTATTTTGGAGGCACAAGAGCTATAGGGGTCCTCTCTATAGTGAATATAATTTAGTATTTACAAGAATGTAAATCCTCCCCCATTATAAAAGGGCGTTCACTCTCCCCACTAATTCACACATCTCATGTATTTTGTCTCGACCAAAAACTAAAAAAATAACTTTACCACATCCCTTCTATCATATTAGAATCCTTAATTTGTTCATAAATTAATCTAAGAAAGTCCTTTTTTGAAAACTAGAAAAATATACCAGAAGAAGAGGTAATGTTCATCAATGAAAGTTTTTGTTTTATTTATTCCTCAAAATCCTAAAATTATTTTTAAATAATTCTTATATAATAAATAATTATAGTAAATATAATGATATATTTTTATGTTCATGTTACTAACTACAATAACACACACTTCAATCATATGGGCTAAAGAATCCTCATTCTACGGTACGATGTACTACCGCCTCATCAACTAACGTGCTTCACTTTTCAATTATCACATCTGATATTTAGGGGAAATGATGGAAACACTGTCTTTATTTTATATATATATATATATATATTATTTTTTGATTTATTTATGATTCCTTAATTATTATATATCACAAACCATATTTCATTCCATTTTGTGATAATATGATATCTTTATTCATGTGTACGTCGGACTACCATCTCTCAAAGTGACCTAATTTGTTCACTCATTTCATGGAATGTATCAAGGGTGGGTGTAATATAAATATTTTATTTATATAAAATATTAATTCTATTATATTCATAATATATATATATGTAATTTACTTTTATTTCATTTAATATATTATGAAAATGAAAACAATGTTCATGCGTACATACTACATAACATATCAGTGAGTTGTGTATTTAATTTCCAAATTTATATTTTATTGATATTGTAAATAAATATATACTAAAGAGTATTTATATAATGTTTTAAAATATATAAATGAATAAATCCATATTTTACATTTAGGATCAAAAACAACAACTCAATATTTATATGAAAAGAAACTAAGTTATAACGCACAACATAAATTTAGCAAGGAATTGTTAATAAGTGTGTAATATACATTCTTAATTAAATCGTAGATGATAATTTTTATATGAATAATGTTTTTATATGTGAATAATGAACACATATTTATTATATTGAATGTTTAAACATCTACAAAGAAGTCAATACATAAGGTTAGGGGATTCTATATAACATTTTTACTTCTATGAGACACATTCCATATTCACCACCTATTTATTTTCTGTGATGTATATAATTCCCATCAAAATATTTTATGTTCCTTGTAATTAATATTATTTTAATTTAATTATCAATTTTTGGATGTATATTTCATTTGTTTTATAATTTAAATGTTACCAAATGTTTATATAATTTTTGAATCAATTAATATTCTTTGAGATGTATGTTATTATATGAACCTATAATCATTCATGAGGTGAACATACAATCACATTGAAATGTAATATGTTTAATTTATATATAATCATGATATTTTATGTTTTATTTTTTGTCATTATTTAATTGGTATTATAATTCCTAATTACTAAATCGTTATAGAATTTATATTTCAATCTCATCGTTTATAGGTGTTGTTTATGATTATGCTTCTAGTGTTGAAATATAATTTTCTAACTGTCCATAATTTTAATGAATTCCCATAAAATGTTTTTATTCATGATATATTCCCATAAAGGTATCATTTTAGCACAAATTATTAATTAATATAATAAATTAATCTTTTTAAGGGAATATGAATTTAATAATCTCTCCACTCATAATTTTTTTTATTTGGAAACAATTTTCTCTAAAAATGTTTTCAAAATGTTTTTAAATTGTCTTTTATTTTGGTCTAAAATGAAAATATTTTTTTAAAGTGTTTTTGTATTATAATGTGTTATAAATATTCCTTTGTACTATTTGAAGGATGTTTCAATGTAAAATGTTTTGAAAAGTTTTTATGTTTAAGAAAATAAAATTTTAAATTGAAAAAGATATTTTATATGAAATTATTTTAAGCAGTATTCATAATTTATTTTCGATATATGATTTCATAAATTGGTGTTTCCTATGACTTAATGTATACATTATATGAGGATACCTTTCTTATTATTTCCAAAAATGGTTTATGTTTATGAAGACATGTTGTTCATGGATTCCATTCCATTCCCACAAGTAAATCATTATTCATTGAGATTGTCATGGAACCTTTTTCATTTTCATGGCTGAATGATGTATAATTCTATTGACTTAAAACCCCATTCTTTTACATGGGTTAATCATGATATATATCCTACAATCATTTTTTATGATTACACAAAATATCTTTGTACATTACTATTGTTTTTGTTCATGGACATAGATTATATGATGGGGATGAAAAGATAAAATCAGGTAAGCCTATTTTATAATATACGATGTGGTAACCAAGAGTTAGTTGGGTAACCCACTAAATGTTCAATGATTTATTGTCCAAGATAGAAATATTGGGACCATTATATCTTACATTTTTGAAGCTCCTAGATTATGCTCTAATTCATTAGGTAAGAATTTATATATATCATGAGATAGACATGGTTTGAACAATGAGTGAACCCAATACAATATGGAAGGGATACCAATGGGGATGGAGGCATGTCCCAACCATGGGGTGAGAACGCTTATGTGTGAACCCAATTTAATGTTCAAAATGTTATGTGTGGACTTAGTTTTATGTATATAGGGTTATGTGATTGCTTTCTATCATATACATAACATAATAGTTGAATATGTCCCTAATTATGCATATTCACAAAGTTATAATTTACTGTGTATGCCAAAAATATATGTTTTAACTCAATATTATGTTCTAATGTCTCATGTTATTGGATTATCATGTTATTAAACTCTTAAAAGCTTAAAATAATTATTTTATGACTCCTAATTATGATCTTTGATAAAGAGGTTATGGTTTTTGAATCTTATTATCATGTTCTAATGAACATAGGATTATTTTATACTTACATGTGGCCATTATTTACCCTTTTTAGCATCTGATCTTACCCTATCATATGTTTACTTTACCCATGATTTGAATAAAGGTTTTAAATAGTTGTACTAAAGAGGATTATATTTCTGGGAAACATTGAATAACGTTTACCATACAAGAAGATTATGTTAGATCGTTCCAATGGGAATAAACTATTATGGTCCCCATGCATGTGTTTGAGTAATGTAATGAATATTCAACTAGAAATATGTATTATCATTGTATAAAAGTTATGTGATATTATAAAAAATACCAACCTGATATTCCCTAACTAAATCATTATAAAAATCATATATAGAAGAAGATCAAGTTTATTGAAATCATTACCCTAACCATATTCATCAAACTACCCTAAGAACAAACCCACATCACACACCTTACCCTTAGAGTGTACAATATTTCAATACAATGTTATGTATCCAGAAAATAGTAATATGAATTTTCAAATTTTATTCTAAAATAATGATTAAATTTATACATTAATATTAGAAAATTATAAATGATAAATGAGTTTTCTAAAAATTATATTTTATATGAAGAAATCACAAAGATATTTTATTAGAAAAAAATATATTTTTTAAATAAAGGAAATATTTTTTAAAATTCAAGAATATTAGAAATAAATTTTATTTTAATAAAATATCCTTGTTAAATAAATTTTTCTTATAATAAAATTGATGATCAAATTTAATGAATTCCAATGGAATTTTTATAGGGTTCCAAAATATAGTTAGGGTCATTGAAACTAGTATATTATAGTAAATAATGTTTTTCTTCAAAAGTATAAATGAATATATTTAGAAAAAATATTATTGATATAAATATAATTTTTTATATCAACATGTTAAAATTAACAATGTGGGGTTTTTTTATAATTTTCACAGATTGTTGTTTTTTTGGATAAAAATTAAATACAATATAAATTTTTTAACTATATTACGACATTATAATAGCCCAAAAGTGATGTAATAAATTATATATATATAATCCTAGAAAAAAATATAAATTTCCCCATTATAATGTTACATTTTTATGTAATTTAATTATATTAATAAACACTTATTGAATACTCTAAAACAAATATAGTATTTCAGGGTTTTAAACTCAATTCATTAGAAATATGGAACACATCCATATCACCAATGGTACTATATTAACATATTTGGTTTTTAGACCTATAAAATACTGAAAATCACTCATATTCATTAGAAAACATAACATAACCCATTGTATATTTTGTGGTATTATTTATTTTATTAAATGTAGTATAATACCCGATTTTAGAAATTAATAAAGAAAAATTCCATTTTTTTATAAATACCCACTCACCCTCCCATTCTATTTAACTAAAACCCACTGAGAATGAATATCATCTCAATAGAACTAACTTAATCCCCCCAATGAGTTATAGAATTTATAAACATCTCCTATTAATTTTTTAGTTTCACTTTCTCAAGGTAATGGATTCTATCCTCCCCCTCTTTATTCAAGAAATTTATTTGGGTTATGAATTTTTATTTCCAATTGATCATTTTTAATCTACTTTTACACAAACTTTTTATTATTATATTTAATTCATTGTAATTATAGACTACATTTCACTTTCATTAAACCCTCCTAAGAATCTTTATGTGCATATTTTAGGCTACCGAAAATGTCATGTGATATTCCAGGACAAACATTATTATAGCTAATACCAATCCTTATTTACACTCTAATATATTCACCTATATGAACATATTATAAATTTATTAGTTAATTCAATTTATATATCCAATTATCCTTAATCATGGTATTAAAATTATTTAAAATCATTTTTCTTTCATATGGTCCATTTTCCAAATTAATGAATGTATATGATATGAATCTAACAAGTGGGACCAGATTTAAATAGTCCTACCACACATTGGGTAATGTATTTATCCCATAATATTTAATGGATGGTGAATGTGAGGTTATATAAAGTACAAAATGGTTTGGTTTCTTAACAGTTATCATTAACTTATGTTTCTGATGTCATGTTTTATACAATTTCCCCATTCCTATATTTCATTGATGTTGTTGTTTAATATTCTGATTAGATGTTAAAATTTATGATTAAAACCCATTTTTTGTATCCTTTACATTCCTATTAACTCACATGAATTACTTTCATAATATTATTGTTTTCTTATTCCCTTAATGGGATTTAGATCACTCCCTTTTATTGTATACTTTCACATGATATCTGGTGACATTTTTGAAGATAAATTGAATTTTAAAACATTGATTGGAATTATTAAATAATTTAAATATATTATTATTTAGTGTTTAGATAATATGTATCTAATTTCCTAAAATTCTTAGGATTTTTGAATATATTGGACTTTATTTTTCATTCATATAAAAAATGTTTAAATAAATTGAATAAAAACATTGTTTTTCATAGTTGGTATTTGATTAATGTCTGGTCATCTTGGTTAATAGGGTCTAGAAAACCCTGTAAAAAGCAATAGGGACAAGGATAAAAACAGTAAAACATCCCAAAATTTTCATACATTATAAATTGTGTGATTTTGAAGAATAAAAAATTTTATACACATTATTTCATATCACAAATGTTTTGTAGGACTATTCAAATAACATGAAAAAAATAATGAATTCTAGTTATTAGTGAAGATAAAAAATTGTTCAATTATTAAATTCAAAACTTATAACTCATCTGATCACAAAATTTGTTGGATTAATTTAAAAAATCACTATAATGAACCCTTTAACACAATTTGATGAAATCCTATGTACGAATAGTTTTTCCTTGAATAGTACCACAAAAAATTTATGAGATAATAAAATTACCATCCCTATCAAAAAATGACCCTCCTATTCTATACAGATGGAAGGAGAGGGACAAATATCCTTTGTAACCATCATCTTAGTCATTGATATTACTCCCATATGATTTGTCATATTATTCCCAAATAATTGAGATTATGGAAAAGAGAATCCTTGATGGCAATCCCATTAGGATGGAATATGATGGTGTGTTTACAAATAGAATTTATCATTCATCCTCATAGTTTTGAGATTGAATTATCTATCGTACTCATATACATTTCTTTTCCAATATCCAATATTCCATATAGAATATCCACTATTGAACTTGAAGTGTTGAAGAACTATAGGAGAATATTTATAAAGGGTTTATTTTCCTATCTTCTTCACTGTGGGGTGCATAATTCCTTTTCATCAAGAATAAGGATTGTCCATTGTTCTACTTAATTTATTATCATGATCTTAACGAGACAATGATAATTAAAATGTATATTATTATATATATCTATACATTGGTCAATATGATAAATAGATCCCAGTACATACACAATGTGGATATTGACATAGGATATTATCATGTAATAAATAAGAAAGAGGATATCTCCAATACTAATTTTTATATAATGTACTTTCACTACAAGATCATAGTGATTCCATTTAGACTTACTGATACTCTAGATGAAATCATAGAAATAATGAATTTAGTAATGAGATATTACCGAAAAAATTTAATTTAGTATTTATAGATGATATTTCTATCAACAACAACATTAAGGAGGAACAAGAGGATAACATTAATGATGTAATGGATAACTTGTAATAAAAAAATTTTTATGTGAACTATTGTTAATGTGAGTTTAAAAAGAGAAAGCAACATTCCTGTGGAATGTTATCACTAGAATAGGTATATCTATTAGTCATTAAAAACAACGGTCATTTGAAGGATGGCCGAAACAAATATATTTGATATTTATATATATTTTCATAAAATTATCTTGGTACTATCATTAATATTTGAGAAACAACTCATGATTTTTAAAGTCACTAAACAACCTATCTCATAAAGAGTGTGTTTTTTAATAAAAAATGTGAATAGAGATTAAAATAGTTAAAGATATTAATAATAATTTCATGTATTATCATATTCCCCCCAAGTGGGTATGGATTTTTAATATAATATGATGCTACCTAAATTAGAATGGGATATGTACTCATTAATGAAAATAAAGTGATATCAGATTCCTCAAGCCACTTATATATCCAAGAGAAAGCAACCTAACCCATTTTCTATAATTGGCTTTAGTGTTATTCACATTTATTATTTCACGACATTATATTAATGGGAAGAAGGATGACTCATATATGGATAATAAAATCTTTCCGATTGTATTCACATAAAATTATTTCAACATGTCCATAAAACGGTGGTTAGATGTGATCAAGGATTATAATTAATCTATGTTTTATCAAACTAAGAAGGTGAACAATTTGATAGATGTGTGGTGAAAATAAGAACATGAAACCATATACATAATGAAGAAATAAAGGGATCCAATATTCATGGACTTGTAAAGGATTTACATTGTGATAATAAAAATATATTTTGTCTATATTTATCAAATAAATGTCCAACCATCCCTTAATTAATGATAAATGTGACTCAAAAATAGGATGAGGGGTTATAGGGAATGGTAGAGAATAATTCAGAGTTCAATGTTTTTTAATAATAGAGTTATGATGATTAGAACCTAGATATGCATCCAATGATACTGTCTATGAAGTGGGAAAAGTTCGATGTATTGTATTGCTTATTATTTTCTATTTATATAGGAGGAACTAAGACGTAGAGTGTTTGGAGGAATAACATATGGTGGGATAACATGAAGTTGAAGATAAAAAAATTTATATCTTGATGCTTGGTATACCAAAAAATCATGTTCGGAAAAGAGATTTATATGGGTATGATTGAACCATTTCTTATACCAGTAGGGAAATATGAAAAAGTCCTAAATATTTCTTTCACAGGACTCCATAAGAAATAACGAGTCAATAACACCATATAGGTGGAATATTCTACACTTACATAGCCCGTACAATTAATTAATAAAAATAAAGATTTACCTCTGTACCAACTCTTAATGTTATATATAAGATAAGTGGTAATACATAATAGAAGTAATCTCTCTGTTGTATCGAATGATGATTAGTTTTTTACCTTGAGGATATAGAGATGACTTATGTAGTAATTTCTTATAGATCCAATTTTCATCACTTCTTATCCGACTCATATGGATAGTAAGTATAAAAACCTTATTCTGACAATAGAAAATATTTCTATATCATATTAAATTAATTTCCAAGGATGTTGTGATCAAAACTATACCCTACTGGAGATCTTATATAAACAATGTCGCTATTCAAAAGTCCAAATGGAACTTTATGAGGTTCTGTATCACAAGAGCTATTAGAATAAAAAATGATTGGATGAATATAGAGACATGAATCATGTAGGACAAGATTGTAACTATGATATATCTGTAAAGGTTAAAACCATATAACATCATATGAAATACGAAAAAGTAGAGAGAAAATCTACGATTAGAACCATTAATGAGACCTATAGTTTTTTGTCAGTAATAAAATGTTCCTTAATATATCACCATTGAATAAAAACATGTTTTTTAGAAAAAATGTATTTCATAGTCTATGTTATAAAAACACACTCGATAACATTTATCAAATATTACTTGTGGATTAACAACTACAATACAAGCTAATGTATCCTATTTATATTACATGTTTTATGTATCCATATAAAGAATGTACATACAATACCCTCCACTTGTACTGAATCTAGAAGTGGTTCTATTGAAGAATTATATTTTATATGAGGAAAATCTACTAATGATCGAAAACAAAGAGATAATATTCTACAATATAAGACAAATCAGATTTTTAATGTTCTATTGTCGAACCACATGTTTGAAGAAGAAACATAAGAAACATAAGATGAAATGAAAAAATACCCTCATCTATTTTAGTATTTAATATTAAATTTCATGTGATAAATTTTTGAAGGGGGAGAGTGAAATAACCTTGAATTTTATAAATGAAATTCCACTTTGGAATAAATAAATTCCAAATTAAGTACTCTATTTATAGATAACAAAAACACTATATTGGTTATTTTTACTATTTTTTCACATAATATTTAAACTACCATTAAACATTATATTTGTTGATAATATAACCATTATATAGAGATCGTTTAGATTAGTACATATTAAGGGTTTTGAAAAATCCAATTGAAATTGTTTAACAATGTGATGACTTCAGCATGTAGGATGGTACCATATGAAACACATTTATCAAAGATTCCAAGGGTGAAAAATCAGTAGAATTTTCCCACGACCAATATGATAATATGATTCAACCACTAATGCTGGAAACAAAATCGTTATAAGATAATTTATTTTTATTGAGATCATGAAGTAAACCATATTTGTTGAACCATTCAATGAACGTGTCTCTACCACACACCTTAACCATACGTTGAATGATAGAATTATTAAAGGTTACGTATCTAGAACCTAGTCATATGAATTCAGAAATTTTATTTTAATATATTTATTTTATTTATCAATTTCTATTATTTGTTACAGATTTGTTAATTTGATTGATAATTTTTTTTATTTGAATAAAACAAAACTGTGTCATTTGAAATATATTTATAAAAATAGTTTCAATTAATGACTTATTTTTAATAATTCAAGAGTTTTTTTAAAATAAATTAAATTTATATAAAAACAATTTTTTAAGAAGAATTTATTTGAATATAAATTTTTTATTTTCAGGGATTAGAATTTAATTTTTATATGGGTAAGAAAGCAGTTACTATCATAAAAAATAATATTTTTTTGTTATGGAATTTTTATTAAATTTTAAATTCTGTTACATATTGTAACAACCTAAGTATTTATAGAATAACACTCTTTCTTTTCTATTAATATTATTCAATAACATATTAATTTAATGTTAAAGGGATGATTTTTATGATAGCTAACTGAACACGCAATAATGGGTTTTTCTGAAATCATAAGTTGCACACAATGTTGAGTTATACTAAAAAATAATACAATAATATTATTATTATTTTATATGTTATATAAGGCTTAGCCATTGTAAAGGAGCGAATTAACAGAATTTAATACATCATGATTTTATATATTTGATAAATATTTGTTACATTTATCTATTGAATATTAGAGGCTTAAAATAAGAATGAATCGGATTTGGAGCATGAAATACACAAATATTTTTAAAAGGAAAGATTACCACCTTTTGATGGTGAACCCCTATTAAATAAAGTTTTTTTTAAGACTTTTATATATTAAATTTTACCAAATAAAATATTTCCATATTCGAGAGGCATAAAAATTTATTTTGGATAAATTTTTGGTAGTTTTCAGATAATGTTCATTTTTTTAATAGCAAAAAATATTACCTTTTAATTTAAAACTGCCTTTTCATTTAATTTATTTATATAGATATATTGAAAATTTAATTGGGATTAAAGTGTAATTGGATTATTTTTTTATCATTTAATCCCTGTATAGTCATTGTAAGTAATTTTAAATTTTAATTAGGCCTAAAAACATGTAAATCCTTTTGTAGTTCTGACTTTATAAAAACATGCTTTTTGGTTTTGACGACGAGATTTAATTTAAAATTAATTTCTTCAATTTCATTTTTTCATATTTGAAAAAATGGTTTTAATATTTGAAATAATAAGTTACATATTTAAAAAATAGGTACCTTTAATTTATTAACAATATGAATAGTAACATCACTAATTATTTTATTTACCATGGTTAACGGGTTTATCATGTAAATAAGGGTAAAAATTATATTATAGTAATAATAAACTATACTAACACATGTAATAATTCTATTGGATGATATATGTATGACCATGGTCATCCTTGGGTCAATTTTGGGACCCCATGGAGCCATGTCTCTGTAAAAATGGCATTTTATATCAATTAATTTAATTTAAAGAGATATATAACACAAACATGTATTTTATACTAATTTTTTCTATATTTTGTTATATGTGCGATATATAAGAATATAAATAGTCATTAAATATATCAACAAATTTCATACATCATGATATTTTATTTATAATTTTTAAACATTAAATAAATTAATTTAATTATGACCTAATGATGATGTAGTGATTTCTTCATTAATAAAAGATTCAAATAAATCAAATTATAAATATTAAAATAAATGTAATTTGAATATTTTTTTTCCATACATTAATTTTATGGATTACATTTAATTTTTATTTAAGTTAATTATTTTGGTTTGAAGGAATCAAACTGTAATGAATTTGTAAAAAAGTCACGTATGAATATAGTCAAAAATTGACATAAATCATAATGTAAAATATAAAATAGTTTATTAAATGATATTAACTTCTCTAAAATTCTATGATTTGTCTAATTAGTTATTATTATTCCAAATAAATCTTTAATGACTTTGATATCAATCTTTTAATTAGATATGGTGATTACATTAACCCACCATGTGTAAATAACATGATGTCACTATGAGATTATAAAGGAAAAAATAAAGGATAAAAACAAACGATGATGATAAAAAAATTATAAAACTTGTCTAAAAAATATTGGATGATGGATATTCAAACCAATATCATTTTTTATTTAAATTAAATGTATTTTGGACAATTTTTTGTCGAAATTTAATTTATTATAAATAATATTTTATGACCTTCCTAAAGTGCCCCTCCTACCTATTCTAAAAGACCACCACCTCTATCCACCAACCTCACACATATGAGTCCCCATGAAACATACAATGTCTTCCCCAAATAATCTCCAAACATACCGTCCTTAGTCCCTGATGCCTTAACTTCTGTAGAAGGAAATTAAAAAATAATTTGGGGACAAATCAAAGGGAGTTACACATTTTAGAGGTAGCATCTTCTCTAAAGTTCCTTTCCTTTTTTTCATTTTCCACCCCCTATGATTTTATTATTAATTGATTACATAAAAACAATATCCATAATATAGTAGGTTTTTATTATGATAAGTATTCATACTACACTTACAAACACCTCCATCTAATGGATACGAACATACCGTTTCTCTGTACGATGAACTACTGCCTCATAAAATGATGATTGTTCAATTTTCTCCTACAACATCTAATGGTGTCCATTATTATGTGATAACGTTTATATAAGAAATATATTATATTTATATTTTTTCTATGGTTCTATTTTTTATTTAAATCAAACCTTCATGCTTTCCATAATGTGTAAATACGATAATTTCATTTGAGAAAGTGCAGACAACCACCTCTCAAAGTGATATGACCCATTAATGACTCCCATGGAATGTATAAAGTGTGAAATTAATGAAAATATGTAAAATATATAACACATATATTTTTATTGAATTATAATATAACTAATTATTATTTATTTTTCACTCCTTTAATATGACAATGAAATGAATGTACGGTTCTTGTTAACATACGACCTACCATCTCCATGAATGGTGCATTTCATTTATTATCTCCCAATGTTATGCAATATTATAAATATATATATATATACTAGATATATATGATATTTAAATCAGGAATAATATTATTGAGATAATGTAATTTTGACCACATGGGAAATTTTTAATTATAACAAGTTCTTTTTTGACATCAATACCAAACATCAACCTAACGACCGATATGAACATGAACAATTATATTATTGTTATAGAAAGTTAAAAATTGATATAAAATGAATAATAAAATTGAAAAAGGTTATGAAGAAATTAAAACATTAACTAAGTTTATTATTCATAGAGATAACGAATGGACCAGACAAGTCAGACTCAATATAAGGGACTTCGTCTCAATCTCCTTTAATTGAGGAATATTTTGAGGTAATACACCTCCTTATTTTATAAGATGTATAACTATATCCTTTTTACTTTATTTTAATTGAAAAAAAATTTCAAAACGAATATTTCCTTTTTGAAGTGTTTTACTAAATGAAAAATGGAATGTTTCTTTTTTACATACACATTGACAATGACCTTTCTGCTGCCGCTACCATTAGCTGATATTTGGATTCCTTAACAAGCAATCATGTTTTTGAATGTAAAATAAATAACATATACCCATTTCATTTATTTGTGTATTGAAAATGGTTTTGAAAAATTATTGATTATATCAATATCTTGAAATGTTGTGTTGGGATTTTAAAAGTCGAAGTTGTTTCTTTCCATTATGCATTTTTTATGTGTTCTAATTTTGTTATGGTTCATGGGAATTATTTAAATACACAGGTGTGTTTTTTATACACCAAGGAAGGTGCATGTGAGATAGCTCTCTAATGCATTGGGTTACACAGTGAAGGTAAACATTAATGATTCTTCTAAGAGATTTTGGTAATATACTTTGATGGGTATTCCAAACATAACACCCTTTAAATCTATGAAAGCTAAAAATTATGTTTGTTATAGATTCTACAAGTCACCTTTAGGATTTATTATTTCTATGTGTTGTTCATAAATATTATGATTTCATGAGGTATGTTAAAGAGCATATGTTTTATGAGTGAAAACTATTAATTCATGGATTTGTATGTATTGATGGACTACTGTTTTCTTTCTTTATTTTTTAACCCTTACGATTATTTTTATGAACTTCCCACGTTTTTGATATGTTTTTCACAAGGTATAAGGAAGGGTAAGAGAAAGAAATAATTCATGAATATTAATTTCAAGAAAATAATTCTTCTTTCATTTAAGGAGTATTATTATTTTGAAAAAACATTAATAGAGTATATGTGTCTAACATGAAATTTTTGAGATGTAAATGGATTATGTGGCAGCTTATGAAGCAAAATTCACTCGGTTGGAATGGTATTTTCAAAATTTTAAAAGTGATATTGATAGTAAAATCAATCATTTTTTCTAGGATTAAATCCAATCTATCCAAGGGCATTAGCTTCTCGGGAGTTCAAAAGTTATAAAAAAAGATTTTTTATGTACGGATAAGGTGGAAATAGAGTTTTTTAATGAACATGTGTACATTAAAAACAATAGAGTAAGTGGTCAAGGTGGTAGAAAAAAGGGAATAACCCTTCAAAAAAGTTTTATCGTAACAAACATAAGTTTACAGGTTGTGAAAATTGTTATAAAAATCACATTGGAGAAATATTTTTTTATTCTATTAAGTGATTCAAATGTAGTAAATTAGAAAATAAGGCCTGTAAATGTACTCCAAATGAATAGGGTAGTGGTAAGGAAAAATTGGATTTATAGTCAGTATAACATTTAAAGTGAAATTAATTGGGTCATTAGGTAATTGATTGTCTGACGAAGAACTCAACTGATTAATTGAATCCACAGTACAAGTATAAAAGAGTGGTGAAATACTTTGGAACTACTTCAACAGATGTTGAGAAATCTAATGATGTTGTATCATGTACACTTTTTTGTTTATTCATATTATTTCAATGTGTTGTTTGATTTTTGGACTACATATTCTTTCATTTCTACGAAATTTATTGGTAACATGGGAATTCAATACCATGATATGAATCCTGAACTTTTGGTAATAATGCCAAGAGTAAATGTTGAGACAAAAAGAAATTTTAAGAACCTTCATGTGATTGTGTGTGTCAATAATATACATATGAACCTTATTGTTTTGTATCTAGAAGTGTTTTCTGTTATTTTTTGTATGGGTTTGTTTTCTGTTTATAATTCAAATATTGACTGTAGTGTATAGTGGAATCCTTTCAAAAGTATTTTTAGTTTGTGTATAAGATTGACCCCTTACATAAAATATCATATTAGGAAACTGAGACACTAGTAAAAGGTGGGAATGAATGATGCATTTCACATATTGTTAAAAACAATGGAACTATTATGAATAATGATGTGAAAGTGGAAAATGGGTATCTTGAAATTTTTCTTAATGAGTTTCCAAGAATAATACCTAATAGGGATGTTTAATTTAATATGGACTTGGTTCTTGATGCTAAGAAAATTTCAAAACCCCCATATCGAATTACTCAAATTTAACTTTTAGAGTGAAAAAGGGAATTGTAGGAGTTTTTAGATAAAGGTTTCATTAGACCTAGAACTGCAACATGGGGGGCTCATAGCTAGTTTTTTAAAAAGAAAGAAGGTTCAATGAGACTCTTTATGGATGATAAAGCCTTGAATAATATAAAAATTAACAATAAGTAACCTTTTCCCCATATTAATTTTTTTTGATCAATAATAGTTACCTAATTATTTGTCAAATATTTACCCAAGGTTGGGGTACCATAATTTGATTATAAAGGAAATAGTTATTCTGAAGGCCGCATTTGATACTAGATATGACCATTATGAATTTGTAGTTATGAATTTTTGGTTAAACAATTAACATACTATATTCCTGAAGTAATTGAATAGATTTTTCTGTGCGTTCATGGATAAATTTGTGGTTGCGTTTATTGATGATATTTTGGTATATTCTTAAAGTAAATAACATAATGAAAGTCATTTAAGTGTTGTCTTGAAAACTGAAAATGAAAAGAGATTATATGGAAAATTTCCCAATTGTGTTTTTTGGTTACAACAAACATCATTCCATGGTCACATTGTTTCTAAAGATGGCATAACTGTTTATCATGCTAGAATTAAAGTTATTGAAGAATTCCAAGACCCAAAAATATATCAGAGATTCATAATTTTCATTGTTTAGATTGTTATTACTGAAGGTTTTTTGAAAATATTTTATGGTTATCTATTCCAATGAATAAGTTAACTCAAAAAGGTGTAGTGATTATATGAACAAAATAATGTGATGAATGTTTTTAGGAATTGAAAATGATGATTGGTTAATGATCCAGTTTTGGAACTACCTTTATGAAATGGTGAATTTTTTATTTACAGTGATGCTTTATTAAAAGGACATAGTTTTTATCTTAATGTAGAATGATTAGGTAATTTATTATGAATTAAATCATTTGAAAACTCTTGAATTAAATTACCCTACACATGATTTGGAATTTGATGCTGGTGTTTTTGCTTTTAAAATTTTGAGGCATCATCTGTATGAGGTAAAATGTGAAATATATACTGACCACAAAAGTTTGAAGTATAAATTCACTCAAAAAGAATTATACAAGATAAAAATGAGATGGATATATTTAATCAAATATTATGATTGCATGATTTAGTAACATCTAGGAAAGGAAAATATTGTGGTTGATTCTTTGAGTCGAAAGAGAAATGCTTCATTAACTATGATACGTTTGGAAGGAGATCCTTTGGTTTTTGATTTAATTAATTTTTTATTGGAAGTTGTTGGTGCATGGAATTCCTCTATTTTTTCCAGTTTCATTACAATCATCTATATCAGATAGAATAATGCAAGTGTTAAGGATTGATAGTGAGTTTTAGAAAAGGGTATAATTGTTCAAAATGGTACGTTACATGAATTTAACATTGATAAAGAATTTGTATTGATTTTTGAAAAGAGATTAAGTGTGCCTTATGATTCAAATTTGAAGAAAGAGTTGTCATGTGAAGTTTTTAGTTCTCTATATTCACATCAACATTGAAGTACTAACATATATAGAGATCATTGGGAGTATAACTGGTGGGGTGGAATGAAAAGAGATGTTTATGACTTTACCATTTGGTGTTTGAATTTTTAATAGGTTAAAGAAGAACAGAAGTTACCGAACGGGATGCTTCAATATTTTCCAGTACTAGAATGGAAATTTGAAAAATCTTCCATGGGTTTCGTAGTGGGATTACCAAATACTTCACAAATTAATAATGCAATATGGGTTACTATTAATCGATTGACTAAATTTTCTCATTTTATTCCTATACGAGATACATTGTATCTAGTTATACTTTTTTGAGTGTATGCTAATGAGATAATCAGGTTATATGGAGTTCCTCTCTCTATTATACCAAATCCTAATCCTAGTATCACTTTTACCTTTTTTAGGGGCCTTCATAAGTCATTAGGCCATGAATTAAACTTTAGTATAGCTTTTCATTGCATTAATAAGGGAAGTCAGAATAAAAAATTCAGACCTTGGAAGTTATGCTACATTCTTGTTCAATGGATTACAGGGATGTTTAGATCAACATATTTTGTGTTGATTTTTCATGTAATAATTCTATTAATTAATTTATATAGTTGGATCCATTTCAAGAATTATTTGGAATGTTTTTTTAAACACCAACTTGCTAAGATGATTTAGGTGAAAGGACGTTGATGGGACCAGAAATTGTAGAAGAGATGGGAGGAAAAGTTCTATTGATTTGGAAACAGATGGGAACATCTCAAAGTACGTTGAAAACTTATTTGGATAACTAGAGGAAGGATATTTATTTTGATTTTTGTTATCATGTTTTTCTCAAAGTTTCTCTATAGAAGAGTGTGATACGTTTTGTTAAAAATGGGATTGTTGAGTTTGAGGTATACTGGATCCGATGAAAACCTAGAGAATTTTAATAAGTTTCTTAAAGAGTGGATTTAACTCCATGTTTATCCAAGGTACAAAATATTTTTTCTTGTTTCAATATTGAGAAAGAATATTCCAGATCCACCTAATGTTTTATGTACAAGGTAGTTGAGTTGGAAAAGAGTCATTCTTATAAGGAATAACTAGTCGTGATTCTTGACGGTAAAGAGGATGTCTTGCGAAACAAGGAAATTCATCTGGTAAAAGATTTGTGGAAAAACCTTAAGGTTGAAGAGGCAACATGGGAATCTAAAAATTATATGAGGGATAAGTACCTCCACTTATTTGATAAGTGAATAGAATTGTGAAGATGCAATTCCCAAAAGTTGGGAATGCTGTTACAACCTAGGTATTTATAGAATAATTCATTTTTATTTTTTATTAATATTTATGAATAAGATATTTATTTTATGTTAAATGGATGATTTTTCTGATATTGTACTAAATACACAATAACATGTTTCTCCAAAATCTTACATGGCACACAATGTAGATTTATACTGAAAAAATAATAAATTATTATTATTATTATTTTAAATGGTAGATAAGGAATAACTAATTTATTGGAAGGAATGAATATAATTAAAAACATCATGATGTTATATATTTGATACCCTTTTTTACATTTATTCAATGAATAATAAGGTCTTAAAATAAGAATGAACCTGATTTTATGCCAGAAATTCTCTTATTTTTTTAAAGGTATGTTTATATCCTTTTGCTGTGGAACCCTGTTTAAATATTTTTTTTAAATATTATATGATCTATTTGCAAAAATAAACACCTTTTATAGAATCGGGGAATCAAAATTTACTTTGGTTAACATTTTGTAAATTTTCTGATAAAGTTCAATATTTAATGAATAGTGATAAATTATACATTTTAATTCAGAACATCATTTTCATATAATTTATTTATATAGTTATATTGTCCTTATATTTGTTTTTATAGTGTAATTGGATTATTTTTTATTATTTAATCAAATTATTATCATAGGAAGTAATTTTAAATTTTAATTGGACATAAATACGTGTCAATTTTTTTGTTGGTTTTACTTCTTAAAATCATGCTTTTTGGTTCTCACAACAAGATTTAATTTTAAATTATTTTCTAAAAATTCTATAATTTGAATTTATAAAATTGGATTCCATATTTGGAATCATAAATTTTAAATTGTTTAAATAGGTACATTTTACTTTTGGACATTATGAATTATACCATCAGTAATTATTTTATTTACCATGGTTAAAGGGTAAATATGGTAAATAAGGGTAAAAAATAATATTTCAAAAATATTAAACTATGATAACACATGTCTTAATCCTATTGGATGAGATATGTCTGACCATGAGAATCCTTGGCTCTATTTTAGAACCCTTGAAGCCACATGGGTGTGAAATTGACATTTTATAAGAATTAATTTAAAGTAATGATAAATATAACAAAAACTAGAATCTTATATTAAAACAATTTTTATATGGGGATATATAATTGATCTCATAAACTATAAATAAACATTATAAATATATATATATTTTACACATGATGATATTTTATTTATAATTTATCTAAATTAAATAAATAAATTTAATTACGTCACCTTGATGATGTCTTGATTACTTCATTAATAAAAGATTCATCTAAACGATATTATAAATATTAAAATAAATGTAATTGAATATTTTGATTCCATACACGAATTTTATTGATGATTTTGAAAAATTATCTTTCACTTAATTTCTTTTGATCGATGTAATCAATTTTTTATTAATTTGTTAAAATGCTATGTATGAATAGTTAAACAAATTGACATATTTCATAACATAAAATATAAAATAGTTTATTAAATGATATTTAATTCATAAAATTCTAATATTTTTCCAAATTGTTAATCTAATTCCAAATAAATAATTAATTAATTTCATGCGGGGCTTTTGATATGATATTGTAATTACATTATCCCACAATGTGTGAATATTGTGATGTTGCTATAAGATTAAAATAGTTAA
Source organism: Viscum album (assembly GCA_963277665.1). Taxonomy (NCBI): domain Eukaryota; kingdom Viridiplantae; phylum Streptophyta; class Magnoliopsida; order Santalales; family Viscaceae; genus Viscum; species Viscum album. The sequence goes on along the minus strand of OY728156.1, from coordinate 1,225,106,141 downwards.
AATAAGGGAAAAAAATATGAGGATAAAATATATATATATATATATATATATAGTATAAAAATTATTTAATTATGTCTATTCAAATCAAAATCATCTAATATTTGAATTAAATGTGTGTTGGAACATTTTTCATCAAAATTGAAATTATAATAAAATACTATTTAAAGACCTTCATAAAGTGCCCCTCCACCATCTTATAAAATGGCTCCACATATACCCACATAAAATTCACAACCGAAGAACTGTGTCTTGTGAAAATTAGACTAAAATAAACTCCCATCATCCCTCCATTACTCCTAGAAGCATTACCATGGGCAGAAGGCAATTCAAGAATTCCTTTTGGCTCCAATCAATGAGAGTTACATGTTTTTGAGGTAGCGTGTTCTCTAAAGATCCTTTCATTTATATTCCATCACTACTACATATTATGTTATAATTACATTATTACATATAGAACCAGTATCCTAAATATACTAGAATATTTTTACAATAATTATTTGAACTAAACATACACACTCCTCCATCTAATGGATAGAAACATATTGATTCTGTGTACGGCGAACTACTGCCTAATGAAATGATGATTATTCTATTTTATTCTACAACCTCTCATGGTGACCATAATTATGGGAATATATTTATATAAGATATATATTATATTTATATTTTACTTACAATTTTTTTAAATCATACCATTTTGGTTTCCATAATGTGTATATACGATAGTTTCATTTGAGGAATTGCGGTCTACGACCCCCTCGAAGTAATATAACATATTAATTATATACATGGAAGGTATAAAGGATGATATTAATGAATTTATATATCATATATTATATATATGTTGTACTATAATTATAATATACATATGTATCATTTTGTTTTTACTCCATTAATATGACAAATAAATGAAAGTTGTGTGTTTGCATACGTAGGACCTACCATCTCCATGAACAATGAATTTCATTTCTTATCTCCAAATGTTATGGAATATTATAAATCTATATATATATACTTTATATATATGATATATAAATAATTAATAATTTTATGGAGATAATGTGCTTTTGACCACAAAGACAAATTATAATTATAACAAGTTCAGTTTTTACTCAAATTCCGAACATCGTCAAAATGACCGATATGAACATGAATAATTATATGATTGTTATAGAAAGGTAATTTGTGATATAAATGGAATAATAAACTAGAAAAAGGGTATGAAATAAAAATAATTAAACTTATGTTAATTATTTAGGGATATAAAGAACAAACAAGACAAGACTCAAGGTAAGGGACTTCATCTTAATCTCCTTACATTGAGGCATATTTTGATGTTACACACCACTTTATTTTATACATTGTATAATTATAACCTTTTTCTATTAGTTCAATTCAACGTTTTTCAAAAGTAATATTTCATTTATGAAGATTTTTACTAAATGAAAAAATGAATGTTTATTTTTAACTTACGTGGATACAATTATCTTTCTGCTGCAATGAACATTATTTGATATTTCGCATCCTTAGCAAGACATAATGTTTTTAAAAGGGAAATTAATATAATATAACATTTTCATGTTTTTGGTTATTGATAATAGGTTTGATAAAAAATTGATTATGTTAATATCTTGAAATGATATATTATTATTTGAAATGCGGAAATGTTATCTTTATTTATGCATGTTTTATATGTTGTGATTAGGTTATTGTTCATGGGAATTAATTACATATACAGATTGCTCTCTGATAAACCAAGGGAAAGTGACCCCGAAATATCACTCCAATTCAATGGTTTACATGAATGAGGTAAACATTAATGTTTCACTTAAGATATTTTTGGAATATAAATTGATGATTATTCCAAATGTAACTCCCTATGTTTCTTTGAATGCTACAATGTAAGTATGTTGTGGATTCTACACGATACCTTTATGATTTGTTATTTCTTTGTGTTATTTATAAATATTATGATTTCATGAGGTATGTTAACGAGATTATATTTTATGAGTGAAAATTATGATTTCTTTGGTTTTAATTTATTGATGGACTAATGATTTCATTAATTATTTTATAACCCTAACTAAGCTTTTTATGCACATACTATGTTTTTGTAATGTCTTTAATTGGTTATAAGGAATGGTAAGGGAAAGGAATAATTTTAGAATATTTTTTCCTTAAATAATTCTTGTTTTATTTAATGAGTTTTATTATTTTGAAAAAATTGGATATAGTAGAAGTGTCTACATTGTAATTTTTTAGATGTAATGTAATATTTGTGGCATAATTATATAAAACTATACACCTAAAATGATCTTCAATTTGGAATTATTAACTAAACTCATTATTATGAAATGTTTATATCTAGGGCCTTATACATATAATTATTTTAGAAAAATAAATAACATTTTTGAAATCAATATATTAAAATCATAAAATAATTATTTTTTTTCACAATTAATAATGGTAGTTGAATATTTTTAGGGAAAATTAAATATGATATAAAAATATAATTTTCATTGTGAAATAGTATTAGACCAAAACTGATGTGATATATTATATAAATTGAATCCACGATCAAATATATATTTACCCTATAAAATATTGTGTTTTAACAGTATTTGGTTAATTTTAAAAACAATTAATGAATCCTCATAAACCCATATTATATTTAATATTTTTAAAATAATTTATTTATGAACATAGATCAATTCCACATAACCAATGGTTTTATTTTAATTTTTTATATTATATTAGTTTTAAAATATTAAAATCAACTATCATTTTGTTGAAAATATACAAAAAATACAGGGAAGGTTTTTGGTTTTAATTACTTTATAATATATATTCCAAAAGATATGTTTGTAAATTAATAAAGAAGTCCCCTTTATTGTGCTAAAAATACCTCCATACTCCCATCCCTATTTACTGAAACCCCATTGATCATAAGAATAATGTACCTACCCACATATAATAACTTACCATGTTGTTTGGAAGACTATATTAAGATCCTTCCATGCATTTAGGTTCTACCTCTTATAGAAATGGACATTCCCCCATTACTCTTTATTCATGAACGTTCATTCCCTTATTCCTTTTGATTTCAAAATATTCATTTTCAATGAGTAAATACACATCAAATTTAGTGTCCTTTTGATTTTAGTGTAATAAGAGACCACTCTTAACTCTCATCAAGGCATCAAATTATTATTTATGCGTACTCATTATGCTATTAATATTATCGTTTGTTTAACAATGACAATAATTTGTGTAGAGAATAAAAATCACTATTTCCAATCAAGGGTATTCAACTCGATTTATTTGTCATTTATTAATTGAGGTCTTCAATATATATTACTTATATTCTTAAATTTATTTATTGAATCAGATGAAATCAATTCTAATTTTTTACGATCTATATGGAACAAAAATTCATGTACATGATATGAATGTGATCAGTGGGACTAGAAATATATAACCCTACAGTGTACTAGGTAATATTGTTAATTCATGATATTCCATGTATGGTGAATGGAAGGTCATTCTAAGAAAAAAATGTTATGATTTCCTGGTTACTATACTTGAAATATTTTTTATGATGTAATGTTTTATATTGTTGCAACATTTCTATTATGGCTTCATATTTTATGTTATCTCATTATTTGATGATTTTGTTTCTGATTCTCCCAACATTTATTCCACTTTGATATTCCTCATTACTCAAATGTATTTATTTCTTCTTGTTATTCTATCACTATTCACTTACTATGATTTAGATATCATATTTTTGTATATACGTCCCCGATTTATACCAAAAATTTTTAGAAGAATTTTATAATTTTTAAATTAGGAAAATAAATTATAGATAATTTCCATATATCCCAACATTAAATATTTATTATGTTTATATAATTTACTAGTGACACATGACAGCTTGATCTTATGTTATTTTATTATTACATTATATAATAAATCATGGAAAAATGTCTAATGACAAGGATTGTTATGCATGTGTGTTGTATGGAATGTATTTATGATCTATGGTCTTGGGTCATCATTGTTTATTTCTCCTTTTGGTAGAATGTGTAATTTTTTGGGAGGTTGATTTATATTTTTATTTTTCTTTTAATCATATTCCTTTTTTGTATAATGGATATGTGTTGATGTGAGAATTTATTCGTTACCATGAGCTTAATTATATATTTTTTAGTGGATGGAATGTCATGGAGTGACATGAGGAAATATTATATAATAAATAAATGATTTAATTAGGGATTGAGACTCCAGTATTACATATATTGGGTGAAATTAACTCACTGAGATATTTGATTTTCCCCAAGAAACGAGCATCCCAACATTGATTTTGTTATTGTATAGGTGATGTTGAATGGTGAATTAAGATGTCACAGGAGAAAATCATTGTATCAAAGATAAAAATAAGATTAAGTTAAGAAGTAAAATTTTCATGAAGGTATTATAGAAGCCCATATTTTAGGCTATTACATCCTAATAAACGAGTATGAGGCTCAATTAAAGTGATTATGACTTATCAAGGACCATTGTAGGAATATATTAACATAGTGAAACCTTGTGAGGATATTTCATTTGATATCATTTTCATCGTGGTGCATTATAAAGATTATATGTGAGAGTAAATTGGATAACTATTGTATCATTAATGACCTTTGATAGTCTATATGATTCACTATCATCTTCATCAATACCATATTACATTCTACAATAGAATCATGAAGTATAAAAAATTATTTTCAACTATTGAATTAAAATGAAAAATATAAATTTAATAATACATTTCACGAGTCAAGGCCATTTTAGAATTCATATCCAAAATATTATATACTAATATAAATATTTCAAATTCCAATGTTTTAACACAATAAATGGGTTACTAATAATGATTTACTAGGAATGAAATATGGAAATTGTTTGTTTAATTACTTATCTATAATAATTTGTTTGTGCACCTTGGAAAAAAAATGATTCTAAATTCACTTCCATGACTAATCTTATAGAAATATTTACTTTCAAACCCTGTTAGGATTTTAATGAGAATATATCAAATAAATTATGATCATGACAAAAAAACCCTTCATAAATATATCTTGCTTTAGTTATTAACTCACATTATGGGTTTATATGTCCACAAAACCTCTTATGTGACACTTTAATGCATCACATACACATTTTTCATTAGAATTATTCATTACATAATCAAATATAAAGTTTTTTTTAAAAAAATTCACATATAGAATTTTTTTTAATGATTTTTTGGAAAAGAAAATCTTTTACGAGTTCTTCTAATCTTGAAAAAAACATTCCAAATATATAGGAATCTATGAGGATCAATTGTGATGGTCAGGATCGGAAATTAATGACTGGGAAGTAAAATCTTATATTTTTCACCTATTATTAATGAATTTATTTTTTACGCACACATACACACTATGAAAAAATCATATCATAATATTGATAGTCAAATACCATAATCAATTTTAGTCAATTTCATATGAGTTATTAGATTATCACTCAAGTTGTATTATAGTGGTTCTAATTCCTCATAAAATATGGTTTAACCAGTTCTATGTTTTAAATTTTAGTGAATATATATCAATTAAAATTCCACCATAAAAAATTTCATGTAAATTTCTTCCCCTAGTTCATTCATGGAACAATAAACCATCTTATTGATTATTATATAGTTTGAAAATTATCTATATTAGAGATTAAATAAAATCCTAAATAAAAATACTCAAAAAATAGAATACAAATATGTGACTCTCTAATAGATTCATTCATCCTTCGACACTACTATTACTCAACCCTTTACATTAGTTCAATAATAATCAAAGGAATATGATATCTAAATGTTGCGTTAATTTTTGACACATCCTAGTTATTGGGTAGTAGTATCTTGATCTAATATCCTACATGTTATCATCTAAAATCTATAAAATTAATATAGAATAAAACATAAAAAATTTATTGCAAACAAAAAAATAAATAAATAGAGTGTAAAGAAAAATGGGTTTCACCACAAACGGTGTAATTTATTTATAGTAACTCAAGATTTGAGGAAGTAGGGGTCACCAAAAATCTATTAAAGGATGTGTTATGTATGAGAATTAAATTATCAAAATTTCTCATGTACTCTTATTTATCTACATACTTTTGAAGACCCGTGAACTATATAATATATGTTCAACCATCTAATATTATAAAACAAGTATCTAATAAGGATTAAAAAAGGATATATGGTTCCTCATTAACTTCATTTCTTATAATATAGTCCTCTATGTTTATTATAACTATATTGGGAAGTGGCTCATCAATTCATTTTTAAGTATCATATTGACTAGTATATTCCATCTTTGTGAGATATTACTCATATGTGTTACTAAAACCTAAAACATCCAGAATATATTATTCCTTAGACACATCTTCTTATTCCCTCTTCATCGTCTATCAATTACTATTTCATTATTTCTAAATTAGTAGAATCTATAAATTGGAGGTCCATTTCCAATTGAGATTAATTGAATTAAAAAAATGAGAAATCAAAAAGGAGTTTTCTACCTCACATTTACCACCATCATAGACATTTTTCTTAAAAAATGACAGCTTGAAAGAAACAAAATCGGATAGTTTATGGGATATGGTAATGTACATACATAAAAAGGGAGAAATAAAAAAACAGTTCTCTACTTCACATTTATTATTTCTCAGAAACATGTTGAGAAAAGTGTTTTAGTTTTCCACAAAATCCTGCTCAGAGAAGTGTTTAAGTCTCATAGACATGCCAATAAAATGGGTTCAGTTTATCATCATAAAATAGTATCTGATTTATTAAGAAATCATGTTTGAATGGTGCAGAATTTAGATTTAGAATTGTTTATAAATTAGGTTATGAATTTCTTAGAAATAGGGTTCCAAATTGTGCATAATTCAGATTACGAATTGATCAGAAATCCAGTTATGAATTTCTCTGATATAAGGTTTCTAAATTTGAATAATTAATGTACCAAATTGTTAATATATCAGGTTCCCAATTTCTCAGAAATAATGTTCCAAATTGTAGATAATTCAGGTTCCAAATTGTTCAAAAATCACGTTCCAAATTGCCTAAAAATCAAGTTCTAAATTACTTAGAAATCATTTTCTAAATTGTAGAGAATCTAGGTTCCTTTTTTGCTTATAAATCAGGTTCTAAATTGCTCAAAAATTAGGACCCAAATTGTAAAGAATTTAGGTTCCAAAGTGAATAGAAATTCGGTTCATAATTACCTTGAAATCAGGTTCCGAATTGGGCAGAATTTCGGTTCCGAATTGTTCCAAAATCAGGTTCAGAATTTCTCAATAATCATGTTTTCAGTTGTATAGAATTATGGATCAAAATTGTTCAGAAATCATGTTCTGAATTGTGCATAATTCAGGTTCCGAATTTTTCAGGATTGTTTCTCAAAATTGTATATGTAATTTTTCCCAGAATGTTTCTTAGAATTATGATTCCTATTTTTCCTATAATGTTTCCTAGAATTGTGGACCTGATTTTTCCAAGAATGTTTCTCCTTGAATCTCTTCAAACATGTTCACTAGTTCATCAAGAGAATTAATAATGAATCTTTTCATGGTTTTTTGAGATCTTAGTGACCAGAAAAGTATTGTCTAATTTGGTTAGAATTGTTGAGAAAAATTTAATCTTCTAACTCTACAAAAACATATTTCTTCATGATTATTCAGTAATAAAATGGACCTAAAACACCTTATTTTTTAAAAATATGAATTGATGGAAATGAACTCCTATTAAAAATTAGTATAGGTTTTAAAATATACAACCAAGTCGATGAATCAACAACTACAAGAGTAGGATACCTAAATTCATCCTATCTGACGATCCATGACTCATGATATATAAGAATCTTTAAATTTAGTGTGGCCACGCAACTCCCTGCACTTTAATCTTACCTAAACAGCCAACTTCTGGCTCCATACAATCGTCATCCCCGTCATCCGGTTTTTCGATGTTGGCCGATACAACATGGAATCTTCCTCCATCCCTCCTAGAATGGATTACCTAGAAAGAACCACATATCCCAAGTAGAACACTTTCAAAATCCCATGTATCTGCTTCTAGTAAGACCTATCCCTCTCAACACAAAACATCATTCGAACTTAGACACTTATTTCAAACTCATTATAAATATCCTTCAAACATTGCAACTTCTTTTATGCTCAGAAACTTCGTTAAACATAAAAATATCTTTCTTTCTCAGCAAAAAATAAAAAATTCCAGCAACCACCAACCTCATATTCCATTTTATTAAAAACAATCTTCAAAAAATGAAAGTTTTGAACAAATAAAAAACTTTTTAAAAACAAAACTCTTCAGAGGTTATTCATAGAGATTGTCATTCAGATATTACCTAAGCTGTAATAGTTTTATGTTATAGAAACATTATTTATCATGATTTATTTTTATTATGATTATAATATTGAAAGATTGTTATCTAAAACTAAATAAACTCATGTATTTTTTTACCCTTTGATTACATCATAAGAATACACGTTTTACATTAATTTATATATTTTAATTAATTAAAGTCGTCATTAGAATAATTTTTAATTAATATTAATTTAATAACTCTCATTGGTCTAAACCCCTTTTTACATCATGTCAATATTTTATAAAAAAATTTAATGAATCTTTTTTTTCAATTCTATAATGATTTGCTAATGAAATGTTTACACATTTTTGTATTTTTAATTTTTTTTTAAAATGAATGAACCTTAAATTTTCCTATAAATGATATTTTTAATTTTTAACAAAAAGAAGAAAGAAAAAATAATGAAAGGATAAATTTTATATAATTTTTATTGTTTCCCACATGTCATGATATAATAAAATTCATATAAAACTAATTTATTTTCAATCATTTTGATATGATAATTTTTTAACTACATTGTTGAATAAACATTTCTGTATTATATGAGGAGTGTTGACTATATTTCCCATTAGTTATTTGTAAATTGATTAATTCTATATGAGATCAAAGGGTACATGTGAGGTTATCTAATTCTTATAAAAGAATGGGAAATATGGGGTTGTCCCATCACTAAAAGAAATGGTAAATGGGATATTAACCGATTCCTAAAACAAGATCGTACATGAGAGGTTATCCCAAGACCCAAAGAAGGTACAGGGGACGTTTTCCCAAATTTGAGGTAGCTACATGTGGGGTAGCCTAAAAAATAAATCATTAATTACTTGGTGGGTAATTATGACATAATATTCTCAATTCGTAAGTGTATACCAAAAATTTATATCTTATTATAGTTTTATTCTCCAATGTATATTGTTCTTTCATTCCATTTTGATTTTTTTCTTATCAACAACCTGTATTTATGTGTGGAATCTTGTTTCTGATATATGATATGAAAGGTATTGTATTAAAATTTTATTATCATGTTTTTAGACCCTTAATCTCATGTTATTCTAATATCTCCCTTTTTTAATAATGACAATCATTTGAAAAAAAACATTTCTTATGTTTCTATAATCTTTATTATGAAGATGGTATTGTGTATGATATGTCTAAAAGGGATTTTATATATGATGAATGTTGTGGGAGATAATGTAGTTAACTTATGAAAAAGTTTTCTACAAATCTTTATTACTAATGGAATGAGTACAAAATGAGTATGGAAAGGATCATTATATTATATAATTAGTATTCATCTTCTAAAATATATTATATATGATTGAGAAGTTTTGGACTATAAAGTTGTCATCAGATAAACTTTTAGTTTACCCATGGAATATATAATGATAAATATATAGTGAGACACTTATAGATATTTATAATTATAAGTATATGGTAAATTAAATGTATAATAAAATGTCCTAGAATTTTCATCAATTATAGAGAATGTGGTATAAAAGAATTTACATCATTGTTGGGAAACTAAAAGTGGATGTGGATTTGGTATATTAGTACCATTGTGTAATAACTCTAAACAGATGCGTTGGGATTTGACATAATCATCACCAACAATACGATAATTATCATTGATGAAAACCTAGTTTCACACTCCTAAGAGAATTTTTTTTTGAAATTTACAAACACTTTATAAATGATTATTAATTATTCAACATATAATGACCATAAGTGATCGATGGTGATATATATTTAAAATATAATGTCAAGAATTATATATCCAATGAAATATTATCCATTATTAGTCACACTGATTAATGATTATTGAGGTTTATGTTAATCATTTTGGATTTATTATGTGATTAATGATAAAATAATGATGTTGGTTTGGTGACATGTATGCTAAAATACTGAAAAATATTATATGAAATTTGTTATATAGATTTCATTATATAATGAAATGTGTCTAGAAATGTTAAATCATATCCCCAATGATTATATATTGAATTTTCAAAGAAAATCCAAATGGAATGATGATTTAATATAAATATTGTTATTATTTTTTACCTAAAGGTAGTGGGAATGTTCTTCTTATAAATCAAGTTATTCTACCTTTAGTTGAATTTGATGATATCTTAGGCATGTATTATATTAATCTACCAAATTACCATAACAATTTCAATGGAAGGGAAGTCATGTTTTATTTCCAACAAAAACCACGATTGTGTATCAGTGGGTGTAAACATGTTATCATTTGATGGAAATCAAATACATTTTATGGGACATGACTTCTATCGAAAAGTGGTGTTCATATCAGATGGGTCTGGAGAAACTCAACAACTATGATACACCTATTGTTTGGGAGTTGTTATATGTATTTATTGTAAATTATCCCAATATTCCACCAAGTCATGACGTTGATTTTTAAAAAGAACACATACTTGGTGTTACAACTATTTCAATGCCTCCCTATATAATGTTTAAAATTGAGTTTCATGAATTGATGAAGCAACGGTAAATGATATTTGACATGGGATTCATTCAACCAATTGTTTCACAATTGTGGTTCACTAATTCAATTTTTTAAAATATGAATTAGTTGACGTGTCTCTACATTGATTATCAACAACTGAATAAAATCACAAGAACAAGTTCCCATACCACACATTGAAGATTTGATTGATGAACTGTGTAGAGCTAAATACATTTACCAAATTTTCCTTTGTTATGAATAGAAACAATTGAGGTTTAGTAAGGAATTTTTACTGAGGACAATATTCTATAAAAGTTTTTGACACAAGGAATTTAATAATTTTATTTCCCCATAATAATTTCATAACTATCACAATGAATTTATTGAAGACACTCTTTTAAAATTACCTTGATCAGTTTGTGATATTATTTATAGATGATATAATAATATATTAAAATATAATGTTAGATAAGGAAGGCAACTTGTTAATTATATAGATTACTTTAATAAATGGGAAAATAATGGTAAAATATAAAATTTTGGAATTTTGGATACAAATGGTTTCATATTTGGTTCATATAATCTCAAGTGGGGGTGCATTAGATGATCCATCAAACACTAAATTTAATAATCATTGGACCAGACCGACCATAATTACTGTGATCTATAAGTTTTGTAGTTTGGATAGATATTATCTATTTGTGTGTATAAGTTATCATGTTTCTCCAATCCACTCACCACGATAACTGAAAAGGAATCCATGAAAAATTGTACAAATGAATGTGAAGAAAATAAAAAGTAACATTGAGATGGGTATTGAGAAAACATGTGATTACATAACCCTATAATGGAGTAGTGTTTGTAATCACTAGTGATGCATCAAATATAGGGATGAAATTTATCCTCATAATGAATGATATGGGGGTATCTTATTCCTAACGACAATTGAATGTTCATGAGTAAAACTACCAAACACATGATTTTGAGTTAGTTATGGAATTTTTACCATAATGATATGAAAAAATTATCTTTATGGAGAAATATGTAATATATATATTGATCTTAATAATATACCATTTATATTTAAAATAAATAGTTAATTATGAACCAAATACGATGTTATGTTCTAATTAAAGATTATAAATACTCAATACATTACCAATCTAGGAATGTAACCATGGTGGAAGAAGATTTGTGTCGAAGGGGTCATGCTTCCTTTTTAGTAGCAGGGATCAAAATATATCCAATATTTATGTACTTTCATTGGATAGATCAGGAAATTTTTTGTGAACAAGAAAATTCATATCATTCTCCAATGAGTGTATAACCATATATCCATGTGAAGATAAAAATGTCACAGAATGATGATTCTGATCTAGGGAAGATGGTTTGATATAATCTAGAGTTTAGCCATGATTATGATAGAAATATAAAGTTCATGAACCATGTATTTTTTCCCTTGATAACAAATTTAATGGATCTATTATAGGAATAAAATAACTCTTCCTTCTCTGTTAATAATAAATGTAGAAAGATGTATATTGATTTTAAAGAGTATTTAAGATGGGATTGCATGAATAGAGATAGTGTAGACTTCTAGTATCGATTCTTATTACATAATAAATCTAAGACCAATATAAAATTACATAAGGGTATATTAAAAATAATACCCATACTATAATGGAACTTTTAAATCAAAACCATTGAAATTTTCATTGGACTCCCCAAAAATTTAAATGGAATAATGAAAAATGGGTTTTGTATGATCTCCTTATAATGTTAGTATACTTCATCATTATCAAAGGTAGTTTCTATCTAGATCACCTAGAAAAAAATTACATTAATGAAGTTATATGTTTACCTTAAGTACCACATCTTATTATATTTGTCTGTTAATTATGGATTCTCTCAATTTTCTTGTGAAGTCTTTAGAAATCTCTTGATATAGAATATGTTCCAGCACTGTAAATAATATTTTCATAGAAGGTTAGTCTACATAATATTTCAAACCATAGAGGGAATGGTATGATCATTTTAAATGGATTTTTATTATGGTCAGTATAATAATCTTCCCCTAGTTGAGTTTTATTATTCTAATAGGCTTAACTTGAGCATCAGACGACTCTTTACAAAGACATTTTTAAATAAATTATATAACTCCAATGTGATAGGAAGATTTTAGGGAGAGAATTTTACTGTGAACTGAGCTATAGGAGAAAATGGAAGATAAAGTAATATCCATTCTGAAGAACATCATGTAATATTAGAGTACATGGAAAAGTTATGCTGATAATCATTTGAATGATCTAGAAATAAAGTTAGTGAGAAGTCATATTATTGAATTTATCTAATAACAAATGTTATGAGATTCAAAAGAAAGTAATTTTTATGCCTTGGAATATTGGTCCATTCAAAATATGTGATCAATTATAGATGGTTTTCCCCACTTGTTGCTTCCACCAAACCTCTCTCAAATCCATGATGTATTCAATGTATCTCTCTATAGGAAGTACACAATCAACCATAACATGTATTAGACTTGAGGGGTCATAGCACTGGATGTTGATATTACCTTTGAAATAATCCTATGGAAATGATAGATCATAGACATAATTTCCTATGAAACAAGACCACTCAGTTGATCAAGGATTTATGGTGAACCACCAACATTGGTAATTTACATCACAACCTTGGGTTATAATAAAGAATAATTTTCTAATCTATATTATATTAGAGTGAAACTTTTTTAGGGGAAAAATATTTTAACTTTATAAGATTTTATGAAATATATTTTTCAAATTCATTTTACAGATTTTATATAAAACTCTATACAAAACACTAAGTTTTAACAAAACATGAGATACTATTAATATTAATTTTTAGAAATGACCATTATAAAATAAATCATTAAAATTTATGTATGAATATGAATAAAAACGTTTTAAAATTTGATATAATGGTTTAAAATATATCAAATATATTTATTAAATTTTACTTCATTTTATGTAATGCATTTATATTGATAAAAAATAATTTTTTTCTCAAAATAAGATTTTTATTGTTTTTATGAACAAAAAATAAAATAAATTATTTTACAATTTTTTAAATAGTAATTGAAAAAATTAACACCATTTTCAGGAAATTATCAAAATAATATTACGGATAGATTTTAAAATTTTTATAAAAAAATATAATCTTTCAATTAATATTGAAAAGTGATTATTTTTATTTTAACAATATTTTAGTATAGAGAATTTAAATGTCATATTTTTATATATGGTATTAAAAGAAAAATTAGTTAATTTATACTATGATAAAACCAATTTTTTTATTTTAATCAATGTTATGTTATATTTTGATATTTTTTTACACTTATGGAAAATGTTTCTTTGAAAAAAAATTATCATGCCAACATGATTGCTTTTTTAATGCAATTCAACAACTTTTATGAAGTAAATTTATAATAAAAGATTCAATATTTTGAATAATAATAAAAAAATATTATATAATTTTAAATTATAATTTTTTCCCATGGTTAATAGTAAAAATAGAAAAAAAACATACCATGTTAAAGGTTAAAAAAGTTTTATCGGGGTGTTACCATACAAAGATATGGTGTTTTTTAAATCAAAATATTCTAAATTTTATTTTATTAACATAATTAAACATTATCCTATCCAAAATTCGAGTCATTGTTCCGTTGGGAGATTTTCTCATGGGAATGAATTTATCATTTTGGAATAATTTTTAAAAATGACAAATAATTTCTATGTTTATTCCTTTCCCAACAAATTAATGGCCACCTACTCTCCTATAATATTAAACCTTACAAATACATTTGGATTAGAAAATACCATCCCAAATACCTTCCTTTATTACCCCTAATTGTCTTAGTGGAATTGTTTTTATTAGTAATCCCTTCTAAAATATCTAAGGGTGAATATTCAAGGATATTTTATAAAGTAGAGGAGGTTCAAATATCTATATAGGTATGCCCAAACTTGATTTAAGGGGATTTTCTTCTCACAATTATTTCTTAGAGATAGATTCCTTATTCACCAAATTTTTCATTTATGTGCTTCATATACTTCCCAATAATGTATTTTATAAGGATTATTATGAATGTTGTGGGGGATTGTATATTGAATTATAGTTCTTTATTTCATGGTATTAATATCTAAAAGTTACCAATCAAGTAAATTCATTATGTTAAAATCCAATTGTTCGTTGTGATTTTTTATTATGATTTCAATGATCCATTATTTTGATTTAACTCTCATTAACTTCATGGGTTTTCTTCTCCACTATATATTTCCAAATAATATCTATTTTCTCTTTGGTTTCCACATTTAATGGATTAAAAGGACCAAAATATTGGTTTAATAAAATATAGACATTATTTCTCTCTTCTTCTGATACCCATTTTTTCCTACCATTTTCGTGTTTTCTGGAAATGTTTAATGAAATATTTTATTATTATATAATAATTAATTAATTCCAATTTTCATATATTATTTTTAAAAAAAATTAATGGAAACTTCTTGTGAATTTTTGAATAATAATATTTTGACTTTTATTTAAAAATGTGAAAGGAGTGATTGATTTAATATTAATGACATGAGCAATATTTTCTATCATCATCACTACTCAATGATTTATTGATTCTGACATAATATTCTATTTTAAATTTCCATTAAAATTATTACATTGATATTTGAAATGTTTTCACATTTTGAACTATGTGTTTTAAAATAAAAATCATATTTTACCCCAAAATGGTTATTGACCAATTTAAATATTTTCTAATCATAAAAAACATAAACCATTTGTTTAGCCTATGTTCTAATGGAGAGATGATTCAATGGTACCATCATTATTCATTATCTGGATAGTTTATGATGACTTAGATAATATTTTTATGAACCCATTTGTTTTTTATGGGTTATTCTATAATGAAAGGATGAAATGTAATTGAAACCTATTTATTTTTCATGGTCCATGTTATGAGGAAATTATCAAGAAATGCATTCATTTTCATGGGTTATGATATAATGCATATGTTTTTAACTTATTGAACAAAAATTTATGGATCATGTGATTTTTGGGAACTATATATCCCTCTAATGAATTGGGAATTGATTAATGTTCTATAAGATTAAAGCATACCTGGGAGGTTACCCCAAGCCCCAAAAAGAAGGGTATATGGTAGATTATCCCAACCTTGAAACTAGAGTATACAAGGGTGGTTATCACATAAGCAATACATTACGGTTCATGTAAGGTTATGACAAAAAAAATATAGTATTATAGAGTTTATCATATGCTCAATTTAGGTTCATGGGTGGTTATCCCAAGCTTAACACATTATTAAAGTCATGTTGGGTAGTCGTGACATAAGATTTAATATGCTTATTTGCATTCCAGACATCATTGTCTCATCTATATTTCATTATCTCAATGATTATGTTAGTTGATAATAAAAGTATTCATGTCTTATTAACTTCCATGATTTATTCTATGACACTTTTTATGATATTTGATATTCAGGATATGGTTTTCAAATGTCATTATCATGTTATCATACACTTATTAGCATAATATATTTATATATCTCTTACTTACCCTGACTATGATTCTAATATTTCCCTGATTTTCAATTTCCCTATGTTATTAAGATTTTTATTTTTTATGATATGACAAAGAATTATGGTTGGTATGAAGAATATAGATTGAAATGGTGTAGTTCACTTATGAACGAGTTATTTATGTATCTATATTTACAAATACATTAAAACTAAAAAATTATTTTTTGGCTAATTATTATATGTAATTAATATTAATGTATTATAAATTATTATCCATGTATGAAAATTTTTGGTATTTACATCCACACTATCGCATGTTCTGTACACACAGAAATAACCAACCTCTATAACCAGAATAGGGGTGTTAGGTATTTTTTTCCTTCCATGTTTCAAGAATTTATATAGTTTATAACAATGATTCATTCTTGTTAGTTGAATTATATTTTAAATTATTCAACCAAAAGCATACATCATTATACAAAATAAATATTTTTATTATACATGGGGTGACCTGATTTTATGGGTTCATACCCTCCATTAACCATCATGTAGTTTGAAATCATCCATACAACCACAAAATTATTTTCCAAAGACCCATACCCATTCAATCAAATGTGGTTATAGAAAATGTTTGATTTTAATTAAGTCCACTATAAACAATAAATATGGAGTTTCATAATCTATTATCAAAGGAAACAATATGAACATTTTTGTATTAGATGATGATATTATATGTCGTGTAAACTATTCAATCTAATATTTCATAAAACTTTTTTATGGTTGAAAATAGTCAACGAATTATTTCAAAAACACCGTGTCATATATCCTGTATAAAATTGTGGAAAAATAAAATAAATATTGTCTAGAAAGAAATCATAATGCTTTATATCCCTACCATAGCACTATACATACACCAACAGAAGGGAACCGATACTCTAAATTAAATCAGATTGAAGTTGTTTTTCTATAAAGATTAAATTTATATTACTCCAATAATAAATTTTTAACTTATTAATTGATGATTTAAAATCTAAAATTTAGTTAGATGAGTTATTTTAGTTTGATGAGAAATTATAACATGAATTATACAACCTTAACATTTTTCAAAAAGGGAGCATGAGAATGTATCAATAAGGTTTTATCAAAATAATATATTATTTATTCCATTAAGGATTACAATGTTATTCTAAATAAAAAACCTATGAAATTGAAAATAAAGGGAAGGACCATATAGTTTATACAAGGTCTATTCCAGTTATGTATACTCTATGATCACAATATATAAAAATCATATCACACCTCCCATCAATGTGAAATCTCTTAAAAAAAATTCATGTGAATTTAATTTAAAAAAATAGTCTCCATCACCTAAAATAATGCTTTATGACACCAGATTGTCACCACATGATATTAAACATTATGATGTTTTGTATTTATTCTATTAATTATAATTCAATGAAATGAATTCAAGTTTAATATTTTATATGAATGATTACAATTTCTAAAAGGTATGTATCAATGTGTAGATCAACTCTCTTGGACCTAGATAAAAATTTCAAATCAATAATTCCTAATCACATAACATAATGTCTTACCAATTCACTCTATGTTTTATTATATAAAAATCAATATAGGATAATACATTATCCAATTATGATTATTTCATGTTTCTTTAACTATATTTGAAAATATATGTACTGATGTTTGAACCTCCTGTCATGGACAAAAAAAAACCATCCATCTTAAAAATCTCCTATGTAATTTTTTAAAGTGTAATTCGATATTCTTTGAATCATATTTTACCATATATATTTGAATATTACCATTCTATGTACCATAATTTATAACAAAGATATTTGAATTTCCACAAACCCTTTATAGATATTGGTAATGAGTAATTCTAATCCATAGGCAAAAACATTGGAATGGTGATGGAACATACTCTGAATATATAGATATCATATGACCTTTTTAAGGGAATATGTTTTTTAGTATAGATTATCATATTTATAAAAAGATAATTTTCTATTTGGTTTAGTTAATATTACATATTTTATGTTTTAATGTATTGAAACTGATTATTAAATCTAACCAAATCAATAGGTTTCAAAACGTATTCAACCCACACACTTTTCCATACATTTTAAGATATTATCCTCACTAATAAAACACATATTGAGTATGAGTAAAAATATATATTTTTTCCTGACGAAGTGTTGGAATGTATTTCCTTGTACCACAAGGCTTCTTACTCACTATGGGACTTATAAACCATGGAAATATTTCCCAACACGTGAGACTGGTAGAGAAAAATATATATGGGAGTAGGTTATGGATTTAAATAATTATAATTAATGGTTTTGATTCAATAAAACCCAATTTTTAGAATCCTTCAAACATATTTTAGCATCCTTAAACACCAAAATAAATTATTTTATAAATTATTTAAAACTTAATAGGGCTATATGTTTTGATCTGTGAGTCCCTTAAGGATTTGTGAGTTGTCATTCATTCATCTCCTTTTCCTATCTCATTTAATTCTCTCTCCATATTGTGGTCCCATGAATGTTTTTATATCTATAAATAACCACACACTTATAATTCTTAGGGGGTAGATAAATTATGAGATGAAAAATAAAGTTGATATCTCCACTTTTCCTACATATTATCCCATCCTATTTGACCTATATGTTATCTCTTACGAAGTAAGACTCTCATAGTTTCCCTATCATTGGAGAGACCCCTTATTATCCCAAACCTAAAAGGATCACTTCGGCATGCCCTCACTATTTTGAGGACCTTATATTATCATACTTTGTAAAACCACAGGGTAATTACCCCACTATGGTGAGTCCCTGTTTGTTCACCCTTACTTGTGTCAACTTTCACTCATCCCTATAATAGTAGGAGATACATAAGTAAACTATTGGTGGTGAAAATCCACTACCCATTCCATACTATTGAGAACCACTTGTGTGATCTACCATTATGGGAGAGACACCACGTTAATATATAACCACTAGGGTATGATTCGTGGGAAAACCGTCAATCAAGGTACTTTAGTGAGGAGACCCTTCTCCCATGGAACCCCTCTTGGTTGACCATTTACAATAGGATACCCACTTGGATGACCATTATCTAATGAAATACTACTTTGGTGACCCATTACCAAAGGATCCAAGAATTAAAAACACTTAAACCGAAGAAACTTTGTTTGGACTTCAAATATGACACCCATGATTTTAAATAATAACATAATATAAAAATTCATGCATGACCTGAAATGTTGAGCTTTAATGAACCAAAAAATATTATAATTATAATACGACCACTATAACCTTGTCATTGAAATAGAGGGTATGAATAGTAATAACCATTGTATGAAAAATAAATAGAAAGGTCCTGCTAAATAAAAGTTTATAAGTTAATGATTATGAAATATGCATTCAATTAATAGTAAAATTATATTCTGATAAATTAAAAAATTCCCTTCCAAAATTTTTTTTATTTATTTTTTGGGAAATTATTATTTTAATTTCATTAAAAATTTAGAAAATATGTTTGATAAAATGAACCTAATATTTAATAAAAATATATAAATTTTCTTATGGTCAATCCTCTGGATTTATTTGAAAATATTGACATTTCATTATATAGTTAAAATACAGATTTCTATGGAAAATTGTATTTTAGTTTCAAGCATGTAAAAATATTTAATTTTTTAAACTATAATGAACAAAAAATTATATCTATTATAAAATTATTATTCTAATTGTGTTCATTTGAATCAATTTTATGGTTTAATATTCGATAATAAAATTTATATACATAAAAAGAAACATTCCTGAAAAATTGTTTATTATTGCACACTATGTTATTATCATAAGTTAATTTCTTCCACATTTAGAAATTGAATATTGAAAAATTTATAGCATATTTTGAATCATTAATTTCAAATTTATTTTGTATTTCCCTACTATTATTTCCATAATTAATAGTGACCATAGTTCAATTTTGTCACCTTAATAGGGTTATAATCAGTAGAATTGGGTTAAAACATTGGGACAAGGCTTTAAAAATTAACAAAAATAAGCATATATCATATTTTATGAGTTTACATTTTAATTATTCATCCAATTCTATAATATTTGGAAATTTGGTTCCATATTTATATTAATATGGAAATTATGTTAATTTAGGAAAATAATAAATTCAAAATGTCACCCATTTGACTATCATATCTCTAAAATTTATTCTAAAGGATAAAAAGTTGTAATGATTAGTTTTAAATTCTTATTTAAATTATTATTATTATTTTCACACTAATTTACCTTTAATCATTAGTGATTAATTATTTTCATAAACTTTTACATAATGTAACGACATTGTTTATTTAATTAATAAAAATATAATATGAATAATTTGATAAATACGAAAAGTAAAAAATTAGGGTGAAATATTGTTTTCCATGAATTTGTAATATTAATTTAACATAGTATTTATTTTTTTAAGTGTTATATTATAATTATATCTTTGTCTTCATATCATTAAAATCAAACTAAAGGTATAGTGACAAATATGACAAAAAATAATTTTATGAAAATAATATTTTATTAAATTATTTAAAAATCATAAAAAATTTAAAAAAAATTAAAATGAGGATAATATAAGGTCTATATTGTCGTATTTTGGAAATATATGAGTCAACATTAACCTTATAAGTAAAATTATATCCCATTAATATAGAAATAATATTTACCATAGCTAAGCTGAAAATTAGTTAACTAAAGAGATATACAAATAAATAATGTTCAAAATGACACAAAAACAAGTATAAAGATAATTGGATAACTTTATTTATAAACTAATACCATTAAAATTAAATATATATAAATTTATATTAATTTTTATAGATAATTATTTAATTATTTGTTAATATTTTTAAAATTCCAATTGGTTCATTTCACATCCTTATAAAAGGACACCCCTTATCCCTTTTCGTTACACAACATTGATACATATATTGTAGCCAATAAAATGTCTAATTTCATACTATATTCCTTTACCACATTAAAGGGATTTTTTATTCCAATTTGCATCCTTCAAGGACTATGGTTTAAGACATTGAGGGTTTCTCATTAAATAAGGGTTTTAAAGGCGTGTGAACAATGACAAGACTTGAGGTGAGGGATTTCTCATATCAATTTCATTTATGTGTGAAATATTCAATATTAACCCCTTGATTCAATGGTGAGATGTATGTACTACAATTAAATTAATTATATGGTTTCCCAAATGAAAATTAGGGGGATCTACAAATCCATATATGGTTTTGTCTTCTATGAGATTTTAATTCAGATATTACCAAATATATAAGGGTACTTCATCTTAATATTGTTTCACTGAGACCTCTTTGATGTTTTGAACTAATTTATATTTATGAGTTGTATATATCACCAATTAATTATTTTATATCTTAAATTTTCTTTCTCTAAAGTTATTTAATGTTTCATTTCATCATATTTATTCTTGGCGGTAATGATTCAATAGTTACCAATGTTGTAATGGATTTATGATTCTATACTATTATAATAACAATTTTTTAGTGTTTAATATTAATTTTAAAAATTATATTAAACATATATGTTAAATTTTTTTACGCCTATATGGTTATTTCTATTGAATATACGATTTTAGTTTTTTCTATCACTTTTTGTACTCAAGAATTCAAAAGAATGTTTTTAATAAAAACAAAATATATATTAATTTTCGATCGAAAATACATTTCCCTCCCTATCATTATATTGTATAGATTTTTCAATAATTTTAATGGTAATATCATATAATTTTTTGTATTCATTTTTCCCACTTTTTTGTTTTTGTGAAATTTTTTAAAGGATTCTTTTTTTATTCATTGAATGATATACTATTTTTTCCCTATAAAATGGTTAATAGATTTTATTATTTTAACTTATACAAATTGAATATAAGTTCTCATTGATATAACCAATAAAATAATTGAATATTTCATTTAATTATTCCATGATTATATTCAATGAAAATATTTTCCTTACTATTTTGAAAAATTATTACATTTTAAACAACTGATTTCAAAATGATAAGCTAATTTTCCTCAAAATTTATTATAGGGATTATTTTTAGTGAATTTACATTTATGATAAGTATTTTATGTAAATTAGGTTTTTATGGAATATTTTACTATGGAAGTATACTTATTATTTAATTAGATGGTTTATGAGTATGATTATTAGTTATTTAAGAAAACTATAATTTCTATGAGTTATTCTTGCATAAATTTATTAAATGTTTTTGATACACATTTTCATTACATGGGTTATTTTATGATGATGTACAATATTTTTCATGATATTTTAGTGGACATATGTATGGTTTTCATCATGTGAGTGTTAGGTATAGAATTATATTGAAATGAACTTCATTGGATAACGTTTTATATCTCTTGAGATGACCATGGGAAACAATTCAATGTGACTGATCCACTGTGTGAAGAAAGATAATGTGATCAATCCGCTATGGGAAAATAGGGACTCAGGACTCTCATACACAAACATTACATAATGTATTTTGAATCATTTAATACATTAAAAATATAAAAGTCTATATTAATTTAATTCTTTTCAAAACATAGAATCATAAACTCTAGTCCATATGTGAGCAACATTATCTCATACTAGGTTCTTTGTGAATAAAATTCATCATTGACAAATCTGACATAATTTATATCATCATAACATTGGGAAATTAAACAAAAAAATGGTGATATCAGATTTTGATTAAGGGTAAACAAGAGATATATGAATCCATAATCAAGAGCATGAGTATATGGTAACATGATCATAACATTATAAAAACAGACCATGTATATCAAATATATTAATAAAGAGTGATGACATACAGATTGAAAATTCATTAGACATGAATCATAATGGAATAAAGATATTATGACATGAAATAATAATAGAGGAATAATACATATAGCTATGGAATACACATAAATATATAAAATTATTTCCATATAAGTAAAGGCTGACTACCAAAGCCTTTTTAATTGAATGGTTTCACAATAAAAAACATCCTAGTAGTCAATGTTCACTACAAATTACATATTTTCAAATAAATATTTCTACTGAAATGGGTTAACTCCCCATTCTAGTCATGTTTATATCATGAGATATAAATCATGACCTAACACATAGTATGGGAGATATATGTCCAATCTATCAGATAATGGAATAATACATATGTGTGCCACAAGATAATAAAAAATTATCATACCAATACCCATGAAATTTAATTGTTATCATAAACATATAATCATATCATAACATATAGTAAATGGTGAGGATTTATAACCATTAATCAAAATAATAACCTAGTATAATAACATGGTTTCATAAATTCTTTATCAAGGTATAATACTTTTAAGAGAAATTGGTTCTGTAGGCATCATTCCATCAAAATTTAAACCATAAAAAAATATAAATGCCAATTTTTCATAATATCCTAAGTAAATAATATGTAAAAATAATAGATTTTATCTTAGATATTTTTTTTGATATATCTTGTAAAAAATTAGTGATAAAATATATACATTCCATTTTAAAAATCATTTTAAAACATAAACCATTTTGAAAAAAAAAATCCTTAAAAATAACATTGAAAAAATATATAAAGGATAATTTTAAAAATTTAGAAACAATTTTTTAATAAGAACACCCTTTAAAATTATAATGGATGCTTCAAATTGATTTCTATTTATGGTGTTAGGTAATTCTATCCCTGATGTACATGTTAAAAAAATGATTTGATTCTTCTTTTCCATAGAAGTAAAAAGGGCCATGATAAGATTACAATAAGAATATTCCTATTAAACCCATTTTTTAATATAGTAAAACAATGGTAAAATATAATTTTAAAAATAAAGGAATATTTTTTGGAAAACCTTTTTAGATAAAATGGTTTTAGTAGAAATACAATTTCTGACCTAAAAAATAAATTCATATTTTTATGAATCCAATTTCTTACTAATATTAAGTTCCAAAGAGTGGGAAAATTGGTGAAAATATATAAATATTTCACAAAAAAATACATGATCAAAAAAAAACATTAGGTTTTTTAAAATAAAGATCTTAATATTTCCTTAATGAAAGCATAATCATAAAACAAATCTAAAAATAATGAGATTGTAGAAATAAACTCTTATGAAATTGGTAACATCAAATCATAATCCCCATGGGATAATATAATTACATTAAATGAAAAATTTTATGCGGGTGAAAAAATTCGAGATATAATATTTCAATTGGTCTATATGTTCTCATTTTAAAATATTATTGGTGCAAAACATAACATACATCTTAGAGAATTGAAATTCAGACAAAATGACCTTATCATTTTACTTTATTTTTAGCTGTAAAAACCGTGAATGATAGATCTTAAAATAGATATATAAATATGAAAAAAATTAAAACAGAGAAAAATAATGTACATTCATTGTAATAATATACACCAAATGCAATAATGAGGTGGTTAATATAGCATGTGTCTGACAAAATTCAAATGTGAGATGTAAATACCTTACCATAAGTTTTGAATCTCATTGTAGTTTTTAGAACCTCTTGTATAATAATTATAAATTTATTTAAAATCCATAAAATGTATATTCATATATATAATATCATAAATCATTTAATTATGACTTTATATATAAATTTTATTAAAAATTTCTTGTAATTTTTTTTTGTTTTGGGTAATAACCCTATTGTGTTTCACACATGTTTACAATGACTATTCAAGGTATTATTACATAGATTCTGACTAATTTATCAAAATCATGATATAAATTATATAAATATAATATGTATTCATTAACTAACTATTTATATTAATATATAAAATATAGAAAGAGGAAATGAAATACATCGTTCATGGAGATGGTAGGTTGTATGTACACATGAAAATTATTTACATTTTTCATTTTTAATTAAAGAATTAAAATTAAAAGACATATTATTATTATAAAATAATAATAATTTCATATATATATATATCATATTTTTTATTAAGTACATCCTTAATACAGTCCATGTAATGTGTGAAAGAATCACATCGCTTCACGATGCGATAGTTTGTCGTACACACGAACGACATTATCATATTCCAAAAATATTGAATACATGAAGATTGGAGTGATATAAAAAATACTAGAATAATAATAATATAATGCTAAAAACTATAATTTATAAATTATAAATCCATCATTACCCCTATCCTTGAATGGTGGTAAAGGAAGAATGAACGACATCAGTTTTTCGAGAGGTAGTCTGTCGTACACACGATAGATGATTGTGTGTCCCATATGATGGAAGGGTTTTATTTAATAGATCATAAACTTTATATAATAAAATATAATTTTATTCGATATAGTTATTCCATTATATAATCATAATATTAAATGAATTTAATCTATTTTAGGATGAAATAAATCAAAAACATTATTTGATGAATGTTATATTTTCTTCAGGTATCTTCATTAGGATTACACTAAATGAATTCCTTGGTTGGATTTAGTACCCCGGGTAGGATTCTAGGTTGAACTGAGGGATGTTTTATGTATTTTTTTTATAGGTTTTGTATTGTTAAAATGGATTGATAGTTGTGAATAAGTGAGGGTGTTGAGTGAACTTTTATAATGGAGGTGGTGTGGCATTGTTTGATATTCAAAAATGTAAACAGTATTGGGAGGTCTTTCATTCATCATGTTCCTCCAATAATAAACACCAATAGATATAATAATTTATACTATCTATGTAAGGACGTCAAAATGTTTTATTAAAAGTATAGAGTCATTTCAAAACCTTATGTTTTATGTTTAACAACTATATAATCTGGTTCTTAGTTTAATAGTTGTAATTAATTTTAATTTCTATCTCCAATTAAATTCATCACAAATAAATTTGAACATATTAAATTTTATAAATTTTTATGAATAAAAATATTGAATAAATTTTTTTAGTTCAATTCACATATGTGGAATAAATTAATTTAAAATTAATTTCATATACTGGATGAGATAAAGATTTCTTAAAATGGAAAAGTTCAAATGTTTGAAATATTTTTCCCCAATTTCAATTTAATATTGATTCCAATGAGCTATATTTTATTTATTGATTTGTTATTTAACTAATTATTATTTATAGATATGTTTAATGATAATTTTACTATATAAATAATATATTGTAAAATGCATATTTCAATTAAAAATCATTATTTTTACTTTTCAACAAAAAATTAAATATTTCAAAAAAATAAAACAAATTTACCCTTAGATAATTATAAAACAAAAAATTAAAGAATAATGTTTATTTTATCAAATTTATATTTCGAAATAATCAAAAAATTAATTTTATTATTGATCATAGAATGACATCAAATGTAGTTCGTTTGAGAAAATATTATTTTCAAAAAAAATATTCTTTACCAAAAATAATGTATTTCATTATAAATATTTTTTATTTATATAAAACCATTATAAATAATATTTTAAAATTATTTATTACTATTTATATTACTATGTTTAATGGGTATTTTATAAGTATCTTTTTTAAATAATTATAATTACAATATGTCATTTTGTAGAAACTCAATGTTGTGTGTAACACAAGATAAGTATTTGATTCAAGTATCACATGTTTTACATGGTGTATCATATAAATAATTATTAAAATGGTGTGTGACCTAAAAAAATATATAAATTAACAATAATTTAATAAAAAATACTTCCTGAAAACTCATAGTGTTACATTCTACCACCGTTAAAATGACCTTTACACTATAAATTTGTCACTCTAATAAAAATTAATGAGGATACTTTTACCTTATAAAATCCTCATGTTCCCATATAGATTTATCAAAATGGTAGTTTCACCAAAGAAAAATTAAATAGGTGAGTTGCCTTTATTCAGAAAATAATCTTATTATGATCCATAATTTCTATGGGGTTTTCCTAATAAAAATATTCTTCTGATTGTATGACCTATGAGTTATGTAAATATGAATGTTAAGGTATGATAATTATCAAGTGAGATACATAGGACATAGTGTGGGATTGACAGATTCTTGGTGTAAGTTCCATGTGATATGATACCTTCTTGATATGATCATGAATTTCAAAGGTATAGATATACCTATGCATTAGATTCACTTTTGTTCGTATTTTCATAACCATCTTAAAACGAGAGATTTACAGAAACACATTTTAATATAAATTATATTCTAAATCACACTAAAGTTTATCAACATAAAAATTCTACCAAATATAACATTCCATGATATTATGCTGAAGGATTCTAAACATCTCATGCATTTCATTATATAACTCAGTTTCAATAGTTTTCGTTCTCCATCATCATTTAATTACATTGGATCTCTACATTTTATTCCCAGGAGAAATTCATATAGACCCATATTAATGGTTGAAATAAATATATTGTTGTAAGAAAACTCAAGTAGAGGAAGGTTTTGATCTAAAACACCTTTGAAATCCATATACCAAGA
The DNA here is from genome assembly GCA_963277665.1 of Viscum album. Classification (NCBI taxonomy): domain Eukaryota; kingdom Viridiplantae; phylum Streptophyta; class Magnoliopsida; order Santalales; family Viscaceae; genus Viscum; species Viscum album. The sequence goes on along the minus strand of OY728156.1, from coordinate 1,225,078,032 downwards.
TCAAAACATATCCTATGGGGTTTAAATTATACTTTTATAATTACTATACATATGAGTATGATAAGAAATGTCGAAACTAAATTCAATATTAGTGAATTAATGAAGACATCACAAAAACAATGAGGTGAAATTTATATCCCAATTACATTCAATGGAATTTTTTACTATAAGGAACCATACCACTACATTAATTTCAATCCTGTAAAACTAATATAGAGAGAATTATTCTCTGATAGCGAGTAAGAGTGATCTATTAGTATGGTGATCAACTACCACCCATATAGAATTTCAACCTTTAGAGGTTTTGGTCAGTCCAATGAAAAAAATACTTAGTGATGTTCTTCTATTTCCATTCTGGTATTAGTAATTGATTTAGAATCCCCTTATAATTTTGTATCTATCCTTTACCTTGGTGAAATACCAAGGATCAAGAAATGAAATCTACAATATCTCGGTTCATTCCAGTACACAAAATGTATAATTTAATATATCTAAACAATTTCATACATCCCATATGAATTGAGAATGATTAACATTGATATTCCCCTATCAACTACATCTTTAATGCTTGTTTATATGAAGCACACACATGGTTCCTAGACCTTATAATTCAATCATGAAAATGGATAAACTCAAGAAGAGTTATAACCTTCTTTTTCAACTCTAAATCTCCACATGTGCTTATATAATCATTAAATGAATAGATGTTTTAAAATTCCATTGAGAAATATAATATTTTCTTCCATCCTTCATGATTTTTAGATCCATCCATTCAATATTAAGAAATATTAGATCTCATTCGGTATTCATTTGAGATAATCTAGCATGATCCTTTCAACTCAAAGAATCAACATCCACATTGACCTTCCCAACGAGGTAATATATTGAGTAGTCATAATCCTTAATCATATCAAATTATCTTTTCTAGATCAAATTCAACTCGTTCTATGGGAATATATACTTTAAAATTTATTCATTGGTATATATATATATATTATACGTAAAGATAATCCCTCTATATATTTAAAGAAAAAATTTAAATAAGCTAAATCTAAATCATGAGTTGGGTAATTTTGTTTATGAATCATTAATTTTTGGGTGTAATTGGTTATAACAATGTTACTCTATATATGAACACATCAAAATACCATATTTGATTCATCACTATAGATTACAAAACATTCTAAACAATTGTTTAATGTATGAAAAATTTCACCACCTATCCTTCTCTTCACTTCCTTGAAATTTTCCTCAAATTCATATTCCAATAGTAGCATCATTCCCTTCTATGATAAAATGGTCATATGTTAATATATTAATGATAAATTTTCCAAAACTATTGATAATAAAGAGCTATTCCTATAAAAGTAGGGATCCTAGTCACAATAATTTTTGTAGGATGACATTCAACTACCTATGTCTTTGTTGGATCTTCTGATATACCTACTCAATTGATTATATGACCAAAAAATAAAAACATTGGTAGCTAAAATTCACACTTTGTAAATTTTTCATACAAATCTTCCTTCATTAGGGACATTAAAAGAATTCTTAGGTGGTATTCATGCGCTTCCATTCTCTTTGATTATAAAAGAATATCAATTATAAAGACTACAAAAAAATGATTAAAGTAATGTCTAAAGACACTATTTATCAAATCCATTAATATGATAGTGGGATTAGTAAGACATAAAGAGGTCACTATATATTCAGATCATAAGAAACAGAAATTTTATGGAATATCTTATTTTAAATTAACTAAACTTCCTTAATAGATTGTGTTATATACATTACATTGTTTTTATTGAATCACATGCAACACCAAGTTTATCATACATTGCACACAACATCAATTTCGATTGATGGCCTTTTTAACAAATAGCCTAAGTAATATAGGACAATAATATACTATCAATGCTATTATGATAGTGATCACCTATCCATTTTAATAGATAGAATGAATGAGAATAACTAAATTGTGAAAATATAACATAAAATGTTTTTAAAATAAATTCATTGGTTACAGATTAATTATAAATGAGAATAATGTCCAATGGAATATAAAGGATGCGTTTTTATGAATACCACTATTATGATCAAAATAAAATTTCATATTAATAAATTAAATTAATAACTATTGGTGACATATTTTAATGAAACTTATATGTTATATATTTAGTCAAATTATTTGAAATTTATCTTTTTTTTATAGTCTTAAATGATTTAAAAATAAAATTTAATGCATAAAAATGTTGTATATTTTTAAAGGTAGTTTTACTACCTTTTAATATTCGAATATATTCTTGCGTGTACAATTAAATTTAGATAGACAAAAACACACACACACACCCACCTAAAAGGTAAGTCATATCCCCCATGGGATATATAATAAAACCAAACACATTATTAGAATATATATTTTTTGTTCTAAAGGCCCATTGGGTATGAATTATGATTAATCTAAATATTAATATAAATATTTAATTTTAGTGAATTTTTGAATTTTTTCAACAATGATTCATTTTTTATTAATAGAGAAACAATGAATATAAATTTAAATATGATTTTTCATCAGGATTATATGTATAGTTAAATTAGATTTCTAATTAATTTTAAAGATAAATTTGATAAATTATACATCAATAAATAAAATTTATTTCAATATATTAAATTTTAGATTGAAATAATATATTGAAACATTTCAAAAAGTTGAATTTTCTCCATTAGAACATGATGTATCGCTCGGTCTATAAAACTGATTTTAAAATAATTCTATCTACATCCTTGAATTGAATTTAGAAAAAATATATATATTTTAGGAATTAGTAATATTTTTTCGATATAAAAATTAAAACATATATTTCATACAAAAAAACATTGGTGAATTTTGTTAAAATTAAATATAATATTTGAGGTAAAACTAAGCTCACATAATGATTAAGCGTTGAATATCAGGTGTTTAAATGAACCTACACTAGCCCAAAACCCATTTTATAGTCATTTTTCTATGCTCACCAGCTTAGTATCGATTGTTTTTGTTTTATTTTGAATATATTCTAGAAAATTCAACTATAAAAAATCTTGAGTTAAGAAAAAGATAGAAAATGATCCATTTTGAAATGTAACACTTATAATAATATAGATTTGGATATAAGCTACATATAATTTATTATGAATATTATTTTTTAATATAAATAAGTTTTGTTAATAAAAAATTATATTTAATTTTTTGATATTATATTACTATATTAATTGATTATGAAACTCTAATGCATGAATTATTTATATAATAGTTAAATAATTAAATGATATTTTATAAAGAGATTTAAAACAACTAAAAATATTAAATAATTTGAAGCCTTTTTTAATTTTTAATAAATATAAAATATAATCCATTTAAATTCAAAATTATCTTTTTATATTTAACAAATTGACTGATGAATATTAAAAACATTGATTGCATATTTTGGGTTAAAGTAGTGTTTTTCTGCATTACATTTGTTTCTTTTAAAATTAGTATCAAACACATAGGGGATTATTATTTTATAAATTAAATGTAATATTTTATAATTAGTGGGAATAAGTTTTATAATATTTATGACTTTAATGTTGTCCTCGTTGATTAATTACATATGTTAGAAAACTAGTTACCTAAATGGAAAATAAAAAAATACATAAAAATGAAACATATAGACTAATGAAAAAGAAGATATAATTGCTTTTTTGGTTTGTGGTGTGATTTTTAATAGACTAAAATTTCACAATACAATATTTTTGTACTTTTTTTTGAAAATAAGATAATAGGGACCACAAAATATTGTTTACGAATTTCATATTTGTAATAATGTCACTTGTTGACCACTTTTAAAAGAAACTCACCCTCACCCTCCCTTCACACCTCTGAAGCAATTTTTACTCATAATAAACATTCAGAAATAAAACCCTAATATCCCTCATCACATAATGAAAGTCTAGATTTGGTTTAAATCATTCCAATATAGTCCTTTTGTGTTTTCCCAGTGAAGTTACCTGAAAATGATGAAACATTATTCAATGATAACTTTTTAATTTTTTATTTCTCAAAAACATTCAATATTTTTTATAAAATTATTATATAATAATATAATTATACTAAATATAATTATATACTTATCTATTAAGGGTTTATTTTAATCAAATTCACACATCCATTTAATGGGTAACGGAATTACAATTTGTGTAAAGTGAACTAGCACCTAGCAAAAGGATATATTTGGTTTTTTCTTTATCATATTTGATGGTTTTGAGTTCTGAAACACACCCTATTTATAAATGATATATATAAATATATTATATTTATGTTTAATTCATACTTATTTAATTTTTATATAACACATACATGTAGGATTTCTATTTACTGTATATAGGATAACACTGATTGTGGATGTGTGGACTACCGCCTCCTCAAAATGATGTGATACATTATGACAATACATGTAATGTATTAATGATAGTTATAGATGGCAATATTTGAAATGGAAAACATTTTTTATATATTAATTACATAATTAAATTTCTTGAATTATTATATATCATTTTATTTATTACTATTTCACACCCAAAAAATGTCATAACATCGATCATGGTTGTGTGGACTACCGCTTTCCCGATGTGATGTGATTCCTTTTACAAAATAATAATAATATATATATGTATATATTATAAAATAATATGTTATATATTATATAATGATAATTCATATAAGTTGAATTTTACTTCCCTTTTTTCCATAAGGATTAATGAAAAATTGGAATTTTACTCATTCGTACATATATCCTACCATCTCCATTATTTTATCATTGGTTCGTTTTTCAAAACTAAAATTAATTAGTTGTTTTAAAATAACAATTTAAATATAAATATGATAAATATTTCATTATAATTATTCTAGATATATTTATATAATTAACTTTTTGGCCTTAGTAAACCAAACAGTGTTGTTTTTTGACTAATAAACCAAGTAGTGTTAAAATAATCAATGTAAACATAATTTTTAAATTAATTTTGTACAACATTATACTAAGTAAAACGAACATAATAATTAAATTGAAAAACTTTCTCCTGAAATTATAGAATTATATTATGTCTATTATTCATGAAGTTAAATATAAACATAAAATGATAGACTCCGGATAATGGATTCTTTTCTAACTTATACTTTCATGAGGCATACATCATAATCACCACTTATTAATTTCATTGTAGTATATAACTACAATTTTGGTATATTATGTAATTAATTACATTATATTCATTAAATATTAATATTTAATTTAGTGATTATTCATTAATGAGGTTTATGACATCATTGTTACCAAAGCAAAAATGGATTGTTGTCTTAATTTTTCTTCTTTGTTGTATTATTTATTTTATATGTATAAATTATTTATAATGTATATATAATACATATTTGAAATATTATATAATGAAAATAATTATTTATAATGATATTATAGGATTAATTTAACTATTATTCATTCATGGGGTTTATAGTTTCAATGTGACCAAATTAGTATTGTATATTTTTCACAATGATTCTTATTTGTGAAGCCTGTTGTGGAAAACACCAATCCTATTTTATGAGGTGTGTATAAGTATCCTTTAACATGATATATTATGAATCTTTATATTATCATGATATTAAAATTTTCCTCTAATGGTATTCCAGTCATGGGGTTAAGGACTCAAATAATTCAATGTGATTTGGGATGCTTTGGAATGTTTAGAGTTTATTTTCCTTAAAAATGTTGTTAATGGTCTTTTATAGTCATTTATATTCATCAAGGTCAAAAATAAATTTTCTTAAATATAATAAACTATGTATATTTAGTATTTATACAATCCTCTTTCACTCTATGGATGGATTATGTGGGTTTTAGAGATATTTTTATGAAACCAATTTCTTTTCAACGGGTAGATTATATCATAAAGAGATTGTTATTAAAACCATTACATTTCTTGGGGAAATAATTTTATAAATTTATTATTATGGAAACCATTTATTTTATATTTCATAATCATTTTAGAAATTGAAATTTTCAAACCCATTTCTTTTCCATGAATAAGTTATGATTCAATGAACGTTTTTTTGTAACCATGTTTCATTCCAAGAGTTAACCTTATTACTAAGAGAATTTTGTGGAACATATTTCTATTACAAAAGTGAATCATAAAAAAATAATTTTGTTTTCAATTAGTTTTAATGAATTATATATGTATTAGATTCAGTGACATTATAAATTATGTGTTCTCCCAGACAGTGTCGGGTGATCACGATATAGATTATATGATGCGTGCTCCCAAATAGCAGCCAAATAGCACTCTAATACATTAAATAATTATTATTTTATCTAGATAATTTTATTTAATGTTGCAAATATGATTATGCCAACTTTTTAGGCTTATATAAGGGTTTAGTAAGGGCTTAATTAGATGACTTTCCAAGATAACAATATGTTTTATAATTCCTTGCTATGGTTTTATAATGTTTCTAATGATCGAGATGGATATCACATGGGTCATGATTATTGATTTTGATGACTCTTGATTATGCCATATTTTCAAATATTATTGGTCATGTATTGATGTTTATTTCTTTTATGATTTTATCATGATAATTTATTATAATATCATTTGTTTAAGAATTGTTATTCTTATTGATGAAACTTAATTGTTAATGATTATGTTTACCCTTACTGATCATTTGAGCTGACCTTAATTTTGTTTCCATTCCCCTAGGTTTTAAAAAATCAAATAGAAAGATATATTTCTTTAAATAATTTCTCAAGGAAAATTTACATGATCAATTCTAAAATAATAAATAATGGGTTAAATGGGACAAATGTTCTTTTGATAAATTATGGTTCCATGATGATATCAGTTATTTATGTAACAGTTTATCATATTTATTTATGACCCAATCCTTAAATCTCCTCAAGGATATATAAATTCTTTATTTTAAATTTTCTGTTGTGAGGTTTATAAGAATAATTTGGGTCCAAATTTCAACATCAAAGATAAAAATTAAAAGCTAAGGATTTCATCATTGGATATGGTAGTGTGAGTTTCTGGATGTTAATGTTGGAAATAATGGTTTGTTTAGATAACTTTTGATTTTAGAATTTTTTCATATGAGGTTTCATAAGATTCATGGATAACATCATCGGTCTATAATCATAATTATGATCATAAGGGCACAGTATTATACACCCCATTGAGGTTTTAAGTGTTGTTATCTTAATGTTAATTCTAGAGATGTTTTTTAGGATGATATATTTTAAACCCCTAATCAAAATGTAGTTTTTTCAGGAGTAATTATTTTTTGTGTTTTAATTAAAAAGGAAAACCAGTATACTCATTAAAAACCCATTTCATCCGGAAAGGTGGTGGGGATTGAACCCATGACTGAAGGATGATAAGGATTTCTTGCACTACCACTAGCCTACACAATATCCTATATGGAAATAAGTTTTTTAAAAGTAATGATTCTTTTTATTATAGAAACATATAAGGAATTCTTTTATAAATAATGGTTAATTTATCATGGAGGGAAATATGATCAGATAATTTTAATTATTGCATTTAAAACATTGTAAGCGAATGTTTTGAATATTTTAAGGATAGTTATTTATCGAATAATTTAGTTTCATATTTGGGGATAAGTTTTTTATATTAATGTTTCATATAAATGTTTATTCATTTTGGTAATATTCATAAAATGTGCCAAACATTTTTTAGTTAATATTTAAAGACTATTAGAATAGATTGATTATACCATTTATGGTAACATGTTCATTAGAAGTTTGATTTTTGTTTTTTTTTGGAATTAATAATACATGTTAATTATACAAAAAGTTTTATAAAGTGTTTATATTTTTTTGAAAATTGATTAATGGATGAAATTATACTCATAATGAAGTATATTAAATTTTATTTATTGGTCTGGATATTTATATAATACATTATCTTTTGGAGAAGTATCTTGATATACATAATATTATCCTAATTCCTTCAATTCTGATTAACCATTGGACTTTTTGATCACCACATTTTTATGTTTTATAATACCATAACATTGAATTAACCATTCACATGTTTGTGATTAATAACATCAATCAATATATATATATTTACACATTTCTTAAAATACCAACAATGTTATCCCAAGGTGGAATCCTGTTAATTCAAAACATATAATGAAAATTATGTTTTACACTTTCCATTTTAAAAAGGTTTTTTATAAACCGTTTTACAATATTGGTTTTGTAACATCCTGGTCGGGCTCACCTCTAAGACGGTGGTCGGAATGGTGGGTTACATAACCTCAAGCACATCCCCCTAAATGCCAGAGGTTTTCGATTATTAGTAAAGGATCTATTGTGTCTTTGGGGTAGACTATGCCCTCATAGGTAATAAATAATATCATAGTGGAAGTAACCAACAACAATAATCAATTACAGAAGCAAGTAAATGAATAAAATGTAGTAGAAGAAATAAAAATACAACTCAATAATAAAATCCAATTGAAGAAACTCACAAAAGTGTGTCATGAAATGATGTGAGTTTAAACTGAAAGTACAAAAAACAGAACTCAAACCCACATTCAACTAAAAGAAAATACACAAGAAGCAACTGCATCGCGATCAAAGCCCAATCCTTTTCCCCATTATCCATCCTATGTAGTAATGAAAAGTCAAGCATCACAAGTATCACACTTCCCTTTATAAATACATGCGAGCATGTAATCTACTCGGGTGTCAACGACGCCAGAGCAGGCTGTGAGATAAAATCCTCGAAGGTCGACACCCATGATGTATAATCTTTTCCATTTAGTGAAAAAATAAAAAAATTGCATTTTCCCATTACATAACCATTTCAAATAAATTATTTATAGTGAAATGAAATAAATTAGACGACCTATGTCCTAAATGGAACCTGTGCCTGGTCACCTATTTTAGCCTATGCTGGTAGTCTGAAAGGGTTCATGTAAGTAGAAATTCAAGAACACACACACACACACATATAACCCAGAAATCAAGGTAAAACCATGAAAAAGTATACCCCATGATTGTTGTTTATCTTGGGGTCCATGTCTAGTGTCAACTAGGTGCACTTCCAAATATCGTAGAAAATATCTCAATTCTCAAGAGGGTCAATTAGGAATAACATAAACCTTATGTGCATCATTATTTAAGGTTCAAGTTTAGAGTTGGAGTCTGAGCCAGTCATGAAGGTATCACTATATAATATCCATCCATTTATCAAATGCCACCGAGCCCGTCCAGGGAAATCCTTCGTAAGACCAAGTATCGCCTGAGGCATGGCTTTACCCTCAGTCCATCCTAATCTTGCAAAAAGGGGTCGAGTGGCATCTAAGGCTAGCTTAGCTACATTTCCAATGGATCCATCCCGATGGGACCATTTTGAACTGGTATCACTCTAAAGTATTAGAAATTATGGGGAATTATCGATCCGGAAAATCCAACAACACCACCCCCGGAACATAGCGGTAACCTTTCAAGAATGGAGCATCTATGCATGGACCTTAATATGGGACCGACCTATTTTTCCTGCCCTAAATTTAATTAATGTTTTCACAGCACCAGACATGAAATAATCAGTATATAAAATCACACCTTGAAAACTAACCATATACACCAGCGCATCACACGACATAAATTAAACAATACAACAAAACAACTTTCAAGGAGATATACATATCATATAAACCTCAGTGGATAATTAATATTTAAACAATAAACAATTCATGAAAACAAGTGAGAACGATCCAACAGTTGAAGTGCATGTTCAAGCAACTATTTATTTAATTTAATTACAGTACAATGTTTCATCGCAACACATTCAATTAATTAAACAATAAACTCAGATAATGGAAGAATACACCGATCATGTTGGCTTGTCCAAAGGGTTTCCCAACTTTGTGGAAATAATTCAAACAACTCTTTGTTTAATTAAAAAACAATAAAAAGGGGCTGCACAATACCAGTATCTATTTAAATTAATAACCCAGCTAACGAAAAAATACACTGAGTATGTCGACAAACCCAAAGGGGTGTCCAATCATGTTGCAACAATTATAAAAAATTAATTTAAGATGATTAAGGTTCCAATAAATAAATAGAACCATAAAAATAATTAAAATTGGTAAAAGATTACAAAGCTGGTATGCACCGACTAACGACACAACAATGCATTTATTACAAATTGCACTGAAGCAGTGGGAAAGAGAGTAGGAACCCTACATTGTAGTCTTAGATGACTCTATGATCCGCAGTAGACTTTTCCCTGATCTAAAACAGATGAATATGAAGGATTTTAGAAAAACCCAAAATAGGGTACGAATATTCCACCACAAACCGTGTGTAGAATACTCAACAGAATTGAACGATTCCACATGTGAGAAATTATCCTATCCCAATGGTTTTCAGCGCTCATGACGGTGAAAGAATCTGATGTCCGATAGGGGAGTATCAACCTTCCAAAGGGGCTGCTGGTTGGTGTTAATGGATTTATGGGTGCGATGGGATTAGTGGGAGAGGGAGAGAGGAGAGGAAAAAAAGAAAAGAGAGAATATAAATAAAAAGGAAATAAAAGAAAAATAAGAGAAATAAAGGATATAAGTAAAAAGAAAATAAAATAAAAAGATAAAATAAAACAAAATAATAAAATGAAAAATAATAGAAATAATAAATACGGGAATCCCCCATTTTAATTATTTTCATTTTTTTCCCATAACCCCCTCTTTATTTTATTTTCAAATTTCTTTTTATCATTCCTTTATTTCATTTAAATCTTTGAAAAATCTCTTATTACTCTTTTCCAATCCTTAATTAATTATTTAAATCCCTAACACCACACCCAATCATGACGTGACATTTTCTATGAAACGTCTACCATTATTTAAATTAAATAAAAAGATACCGGGAACATGCAGTAATTTGGGAAGGCACGCACCCTGGGTCTCTTAATTAATTAGGCTACAATAAAGTAAAAATGTTCCATACCTGATTAATTATGGGACGTTAAAGGTTTTAATAATCAAAATGAAAAAATTTATTCTATTGATAACCAAGATTATGTTCAAGGGTGAAATTCATTTTCCGTGGTAGGATGTAACATCTCAGAATTTAAAAAATATCTTCTATAAAATTATTTTATATTAATTAATATATTTCATTACACTCAATAAATACTTTAGATTTCAATGCACACTAAACCATGTTCATCTTTTGTTTCACAAAATATCTTGTTCCTTTGATGACTTATGTTATACAGATGCTCGAGTCCTAGCAGACAACAATATATTATTAATAATATTATGATAAATATAACAGAACCAATATTTTAGTATTAATGATTGAGATTAAAAAAATTTCTAAAATAGAACTTACAATTTTTTTAAAAACCAATTCATCTGTTACCGATTAATTTTAAATAAAAATAATGTCCAATTAAATATAAAGGAAGTGTTTTTAAGAAAACCATTTTTATGACTAGAATGAGGTTTTATCTTAATAAATTAATTTAATCACTATAATTAAAAGATACTAATTGAATATTTATTTTAATATATATAGTTAATTATTTTTTTATTATTCCAATTATTTTGATGGTGGTGTGATATGAACATTTCCAATTTGAATCATAAAAAGCATTATATTTCTAAAAGGGAGTTTGAACAACTTTTAATGGTCCATATAGTTTATATATGTTATTTTTTAAATAATAATATTTATTTGAAAAAAAAAATATTTATGAAAATAGTGATAACAACATTTACTTTGGGTTCATATTTTATATTTTTTAGGATGATTTATTTTTTGATGAATAGTGAAAAATAATAAATTGTAATTGATACCCACTTTTTTCTTACAGTTTAATTATATAGATAAATTATGTTTTAAATTTATTTTAATGTATAATTACATGAATTATACACCAAAAAACCCAATTTATTTCAATATATTCAATTTCATAATGTAATTCTATATAAATTAGTTATACCCACTCATGTGAATTGATTTTTGAAAATGGATATAATAATTTGGATTCATTATTAGAATTATGTTCTAATAATATCAATATTATTTTTTTGACTAAAATATTAGATAAATTTTTTAAAATAAATTAAATTGAATAAGATAAAAACAATCTTATATAATGAAAAAACGGAGAATATAAGGTGTATAAATGTGACAAAAAAATTTGAAAAACAATTTTCTTGATTTTTTTACAATTAAAACCGTAGGATATATTTTTATGAGGTATAAATATACTATTCCACTTAAGTGTTCTATATAATAATTTTTTTTGGGAAAAAATACAAAAAGGAAACCACTTTACCTTTTACACTTATAAATCAGTGGGGTAGGTAAGAAGTAATGAAGGATTGGTAATATATATTATTTTTGAAGATAAATTATTTATATTTATTATAATAATTTATAATTAAATTTTATAGATAATATAATTACATTAAATTCATAATAAATGAAACCACAAGGGTTATTTAGTTATCAATTTAATAAAATAAATTATATTTTATAAAATGATTTAAAATTTCAAATAATCAGATATTTTTCACAGAAATAGTTAAGTTTTAATAAAAATATAATATATTAAATATATTCCCCAATTTATATTTTATAATGTACATATTCAGAGATAAATAGTGAAAACTCTGTTAACATGGTTAGGGTTAAAGTAGTGTTTTTGCGTGTCACATGCATTCTTGAAAAAATTAAAAAGCAATACATATTGGGTTATATTATTATTAATTAAATTTAATATTTTATAATTAATGGGATGAAATTTCATAATATGTATCAATTTAATTTATTCTTAATGTATGAATACCATAGGTTGGATAAGTTGTTACTATAATGAAAAAAAAACAGAAAACAAATAAGGAAACATAAATACAAAGGGTCAAAAGGATAGAAATTATATTTATTATTGTTTTCTTAGAGTGCATATATAAAAAATCCCATTTAATCCATTATATGACCATATTGTAAGAACCTTTTGTAAAAGATACCTCCCAATAGTGTTTCCTTTTTTGGTATTTACAAGATTGCCACTCCCTCTCCACTATAAAAAGACACACACCCTCCCCCTCTCATGACACCTCTAAAGAAAATTTGGATAATCCAGACCCAAAAAAATCGGATCCCAACAGACCTTATCTCATACTAGATGCCTAAATTTGGTCATAAATTAATCAATGTATGTCATTATTTGTAATCCAAATATTGTTACAAGAAAAAGAGGTGACATTCATCAATTTCATTATTACCCTTTCATTCCCTAAAACGGGGATAACGTTTTTCAAAGACATGTGGACTACCTCCTCCTCGTTGTAATGTGATTTTGTTTACCACATAAGAATCATATAAATAATTATACATGATTATATAACATGGTATATATTATATTAATTATCCTTATGTAATTTTTTGTGTTACATACCTTCTTTCCATAAGGATCATTAAAAAATGGAAGTATTACTCAAGTGTGTGCATTATCTACCATCTCCATGAATGTAATTTTGGATCATTTTTTATAACGATAATTAATAATTTGTTATAAAATTAAAATTTATGTATAAATAATATAATTATTTTAATATTATCTTAATTTAAATGTTCATATAATGACCTCTTTGGTCTTAGTCAAGCAACAAAAGTCAATTTTGACATGTGAACTGAATAGGGTCGAAACAACCGTTGTAATATTAATTATTTATATAGTTGAACAAAAAAGTGTTATAAGTGAAATAAAAGTAATAATAAACATAAAAAATATGAATTAATAAATAAAATAATCATCAAATGTTTATTATTCTGAATGATAAATACACACATGACATGTTCATCTCAAGGTAAAGGACTCTTATTTGACTTTTACGTTCATAAGGTAGACATCATAATCCCCATTTATTTCATTTTAAATGGTTTATATCTGGATCCTTTTGACATATTACATAAATGATTATATTATAATCATGTTATTTAAATTTAAATTTTTATAATTATTCTTTCCTGTGGTTTACTGCTTCAATGATCATGAAGAAGTAATGGATTATTGTCGCAATTTTCCTTTTTTGGGACATTTGTTATGTTATAAAACAATATTATTTTATAAGTTGTATATAATTCCTCATTGAGATTTTATATCATAAGTAAAATAACTTAACATTATATTCTTTGTTTTATTTTATTATTATTCTTACATACGGTTCATTCTTTCAAATATTCCAAATCAGAATTAGATTTTTTTCATAATTTTCCTTTTGTGTGAGGATGGTTAAATTATACACCTTTCATATTTTATGTGGGGTGTATACATCCCATTCTACATGACATATCTGGAATGTACTAATTAACCTATAATTATATGTCTTATTAGTCATTATTCCATTGACTGTGCAAATGATTCAAATGTTTCATTGGGGTTTGGAAACATGGAATGTTTATAAATTATTTTACTCAAGACCATATTTCATGATATTTAAAGGTAATTTTCACTCATAAACATAAAAACAGTTGGTTAATAATTATACTCTAATTTGAATATTTTATAATGAATCAATACTCATTCATTAATTGGTTGGATTTTATTTTTTTATTTAGATTGTCATTAGACCTGTTTCATTTTTACACTTTGATTATATCCTAATGATATTTTTATTAAACCCATTAATTTTGTATGGGTTAAAAATGTTATAAATGGATTTTTATGGAACCTATTTATTTTTACAGGATTAATTATGTTCTAAAATTATTTCTCCCAAACCCATTTTTTCCAGGGACGGATCATGTTTTAATGAGATTATTAAGGAAAACTTTTCATTTCCCTGGGTGAACCATATTTCAAAGTGACTATTTTGGACATTATTTTCTTTTTAAATGTTAATTATATTAAAAAATGAAGTTTTTTCAAGGTGTTTTGATGAATTATCTATATATTTTGTTCTTAGACATTAGAAATGATAGATGTGCTCAAATGGAATTGGTTGATCCAGATATATATTATAAAAGGATGCGCTCAAATGGAGATTAGGAGAATTGTTTATTGATTTATTTCCTAGATAATTATATAGATATCCACTAATGTGGTTATTCCAAGTTCTAAGGGTTCTATAAGGGTTGTTAGGGGTTCAACTAGATGATATTCCAAGATACCTATATGTTTTATCTTTTCTTGTTATGGGTTTATAATGTTATAGATAATAGATATGGGTATCACATGTCTGGTTATTATTGATTCTAATGACTCTCTATTATGACATTATTTCATATTTTATGTTAAATTAATTGATGGGTATGGGTTATTTGATGATTCGATCATTAAACTTGATTAATTCATCGTTCCATTATTCACCCATATTCTAATTTATGAAATAAATTTTTTAATGGTTATGTTTAAACTTGATGAAAATTTGAGATCATACTCATTTTGAATAATTTTCCCCTAGTTTTAATGAATTATTTTGAATGATTGTTTTCTATAAAAGATTTCACATGATGTTAATGACCTATTTTGGAAATTAAAAAAGTATGGTTAAATGGTAGAAATGTTCTTTTGATAATTTATGGGTCCATGTTTATATGTGTAGTTTATGTAAGAGTTTTCCATAATTCTATAAAATTATAAACATAAAAGGTACTCATGGTTGTACGTGATCCAAATTTTATTTTTAATGTTATCATGTATAAAAGAACAATTTGGGTCCCAATTATCAGCATCGAAGAAGGAATTGTAAATTTATAGATTTAATCAAAAGATCAGAGAGGGTGGGTTTTTATAAGGTATACATAGTGTTCATACCTTGTATGTAATGGTGCAATTCTAGTTCGGTGGCCTAATATCCTGACCAGACCTAACTAAAATCCCATGCATTCTTGCCTAGAAAAGCCTGAGTGAGGATGGGTGAGGATTGTGCTGATGGTTCATTGGGCCTGTATCAACGCAACCAGGACATCAGGCCGACCCATGGGAGACTGGCCCTTTAGTCTCTATAAATCTCATCCCATAAAATATAGTCTTCTAAAAAAACTAGGAAATTGATGGTTGGTAGACTCGATATCCCTACCACATGTCTCCAAGGATACACCTAGAACAACTTTCCCAAATAGTTTAACACCCCAGGTAAATAAAGAATATGACATTTTCATATTTATCCATATTTGTGAATAAAATATTAATATTACTTTAAAGGGGATTCTATGCTCGATGGTATAACCAACACGCAACAACGAGTTTCTTGGGAAACGTACGTTGCACTCTAATAATAAAATAATATCATTTTAAATGGTAGTTAACATGTAGCCGTTGTAATGGCGGGAATGGATAGAAATAACTAAAATGTGATTATATATGTTTTTAAATGTTTTTACATTTATCCAATAAAGGATAAAGGCCTAAAATACGGAAAGAATTCAATTTTAGCCGTATATACCCTAGTTTTCACTAAAGGTTCACTTATCACCTTTTGATGTTGAACCATAATTATATATAGTTTTGTTCACTCTTAAAAATTCTTTTGGACCAAATAATACTCTTATTAAGAATCGGGACATCAAAATTTACTTTGTGTAAATTTTTGGTATCTTTCCGATAAAGTTCATTTTTTAATGAATAGTGTAAAATGTTGTATTTTAATTCAAAACCACTTTTTAATCTAATTTATTTATGTGATTATATTATCTTTTGAATTGGTTTTAAAGTGAAATTAGAATATATTTTTACCATTAATTCCAATAGTGGTCTTTGGAATTAATTTCACTTTGAAAACAGACTTAAACTAGTGTCAATCTTTTGATACTTATTGTTTCATAAAAACACTCTATTTGCTCTGATAGCGGGAATTAATTATTAAATTAATTAATGTGACTTATATGTTTTTAATTTTTTAAAATATACTTCATTTTTGAATTCGGATTATCAAATATAGCTTAGGGTGAATTTTTGGGATTTTTCTGAAGAACATCAATTTTTGATGAATAGTCACACCACTAAGTGGTACTTATAAAAACTGATTTTTCCGTTTA
Organism: Viscum album; assembly: GCA_963277665.1. Lineage (NCBI taxonomy): Eukaryota > Viridiplantae > Streptophyta > Magnoliopsida > Santalales > Viscaceae > Viscum > Viscum album. Next base: position 1,225,060,921 of record OY728156.1, on the reverse strand, counting down.
AATGAAATTTTTCCATCTTTGTGTTTTGAATTTCAAAAATCTGACATACATGGTTTTCATTAAGAAGTAAAATGTGGTTCAATGGGATAAAAATAATTTTTTGGGGAATAGTAACTTATTAAGTTTTTAATTGCGATTTGAGGTAATTAGTGTAGTTTAAGGTAAAAATAATGTTTTAATAATATGAAATGAACTTGACACATGTCCTAACCTCATTGGATGTGTAATGGGCGTCCTTGAAAAGCCATGGGTAAACTTGGGGACCCCATGGATCCACTTTGGTTGGGAAATGACATAAATAACTTTTTATTTAATGTAAAAGTAAAAATGACACAAACATGATATGTTTTACTAAAACAATTTTTAAGTGGGGTTATACAAGTCAGATTTTTTTATTATAAATATTAATTAGAAATTAAAAAGAGTTCCTACATCATAGTAATTTTTTATATAATTTTTAGACATTAAATAAATTAAATTATTTATGACATCATAATGATGCAGTGATGACATCATTATCTGACGATTTAAATAAAATGAGAAGATAATGTAAACTCTATGACCTAAACATGTAAAGAAGTTCTTGGATGGGTGGATTTAGATCCCTTATCACCTTATCCACGAATTATATCAATGTGGGACCTTTTAAAACCGAAACACATTTTCAAATAAAGTAATATTTCTTACTTTCCAAAAGCGCCCCTCCTCTCCTCTTATAAAAGGCCCCCACCTCTACCTCATTTCACACACTCCTAAAGCCTTTGGCTCGGCCAACCCCTACACATTTACTCTCTCCAAATCCCTCTCCTCATCCTAGAGGATTCCCTTTGGGAATAATCCTTTCAACGGAAGCCTTTAGGCTCAAATCAAAAGGAGGTACACTTTTAAAGGTAATTCATTCTCTCATGTTCATTTGTTTTATTTTTCTTATCCAACCCCCTAAACTATTTTTATTTACTGATTTTGTAACAAAACCAGTATATTCAATATACTAGGATGTTTTTATAAGATTTATTCTAGCTACACTCTCACACAACTACATTAAATGGTTAAGGAACATACGGTTTCCGTGGATGGTGAAATTCTGCCTCCCGAAACGATGATTGTTCAATACTCATTTAACACCTTCAAAGGTGGCCATTATGATGTCACTATTTTTATATATGATATATAATATGTTTATGTTTTCCTTAAGCTTCTGTTTTTTTCATTTTGGGCATACCTTTATGGTTTCCATTATGGGTAAACGCGATATCTTCATTTAAGGAAGTGCGGACTACCGCCCCCTCAAAGTGATTTGATTCATTAAATACCATATGTGGGACGTATAAAGGATGGAACTATGATATTATATATGATATTATAATGGAATTATAATATATCTTTATATCATTATTATTCTATTCTATAAAATACGAAATAGAAATGAAAGTAGCGTTCTTGCGTACGTATGGCTTACCGTCTCCATGAACGGTGCATTTCATTTCTTACCTCTAAATGATTATGTAATGTTATAAATGCATGAATGTACTTTATATATATGAAATATATGATATATACATCATTAATAAAATTCTGGATATAATAAACATTTGGCCACATGAACAACATGTAATTGTAAGAAGTCCACTTTCGACTTAAGAACCAAATATCGGGAAAAAAATATTATTAACTTAAATGATTACATAATGTTTAAGACATGGTAATAAGTGATATAAAAGGAATAATGAACTTTAAAAAGGTTCTTAAGGAAGTAGAAATTTACTCAAGCTTATTATTCTGGATATTAGAGAACGATCGAGTCAAGTCGGACCCGAGGTAAGGGATCCTACTCCTCTCTTTCTTTTTAAGTACACACTTTTATGTCATTCCTTTTAAAGCTCATCTTTCTTGTTATTGTGATGATATTTATATTAAACTCACTGTAATTTTTATGTTCATGTGATGAGAGACCCTATTCTCTCTCATCAATCAATTTTGGAAGTTTTGAATGGCGCCGTTAGGCTACCGAACATTCGTAAGAGATCTAACCTCTCTCTTTCTTTTTAAGTACTCTCCTTTATGTCACATCTTTTAAGCTCCTCTTTGTAATGTTGGGGGTTGTTCTTTTATATTCCTCTTGCTTTATATTTTATTGTAATGTGGTGATATACCCTATTTGATCTCATCAATCCATATTCGGAAGTTTTATGTGGCGCTGTTATGTTGCCGAGTTTTTGTAAGGGATTTTTCATCTGACTTTTATTCCCTTGAGATTTATGCTAAATTTTCCACAAATTCCATTGAGTGGTGTATGTACTTCCCATTATTCTACTCTTTGTGTAATATACTTTTGTTTGTGAGTATTTACATAAATGATCTATTTTGCTTCTTTCATGGGGTGTATGTTTTGAAAGATACCCATGTCGGTAAGGGAACCTTTCACCCTCCTTTTTTTTAAAAGACTTCTTCTGTTGGGACTTTTAATTTACATATTGTTATGTTGGAATATGTTCTCATATATCCTTATTGATGTAAATTTTATGTCCAAGTGATGAGATACACTTTTTATCTCTCATCAACTCATTTTGATGTGATGCTGTTAGGCTGTCAAGGGAACTTTTTAACCCAATTTTGATTTCATTGGGTTTAACATGTAGTCATTGAATATGTCATCCATTGAATATGTGTGAGTGAAATTTTATTTTTTTACACTTAATATCCACTTATATTGGGTGTACTTATATTTTTCACTCATATTTTTGAGATTGATTTGTCCTTAATTTAAGGATACCTTCTCTATAAGGGATTTCATCACATTTGACATTTCTATTGAGGGTCCATTGTTGTTATGCACCGATTCACTCTTATATGGTGTATATACTGCCCTTTGGAGTATTATATCGTGAATACATTTATTCTCATGATATTATAATGTTCTGAATAAATGTTATTCCCCAATTATTGTATTCAAGTGTCTCTAATTTTGGTAAAACCCCTTTAACCAAAATATCGTTTTAAATGTTTTAATTATTTGTTCTTATTAATATCCATGTTTTCAAAATGGTTTTAAGGATTTATTTATATAGATATTAATGGTTTAAAATTTTAAGCTTCAAGGTGGTATGGGACACTTTGATTCAAAAATATCTTTATTAACTGTTTAAAATGGTTTTGGAAATGGTTTCTTTTTGAATGGATTCATTATTTCAATATACTAAAATGTTATCTTTTGATTGAAATGGAGAAATGTTATGTTTCCATTATGCATGTTTTATGTGATACATTTATGTTATGGTTCTTGGGCGTTGTTATGAAAACGGGTGGTTCCGTGATAAACTAAGTGCGGGTGAGCCCGATATAGCTCTCCAATGCATTGGGTAACGCGAAGGAGTGAAACATTGAGGTTTCTCCGAAGAGATTTAGGGAATATACAGTGATGGGTATTCCAAAACGTAACCAAGAGGGTTACTCCCTACGTAAGAATGTTATGAATGCCTCAAGTTTCCTTTGTGGCTTATGTTTTCTATGATTTATTCATGATTTGATATGCCTATTTTTATGGGTAAAGTATGATTTCGTTCTTATGTATACATGTACCCATGTTTCCTTTCCATATATTTATATCCCTTACTGAGCTTTTTATGATCATCCCAAGTTTTTGAAATGTTTTTCACAGGTCAAGGGAAGGGTACATGATGTGATGATAGTGTCAAGGATTTGTCAATAAAGAATCCATGTTTTATTTTAAATATGTTTCCATTGATGGAAATAATGAATACTATCTTTTATGTAACCACTTTGTTTAAATGTGGAATGTAATGCAAGTTTCATGGTCTAATTCTCTAAAACTATAAACTTGAAAAGATCCTCAATGTGTAATCTTGTAATAACTCAAGATTAAGTAAGGTTTAAGGATGGGGCCTTATAGTTGGTATCAAAGGTCGGTTTAGATAACTTTAGAGGTTAGGGTATTCTTTAAGCATAAGTGACATTACCGTAATGGTTAGTATTTCAGAAAGAGTCCCAGTTTTAGATAAAGTGAATGAGTAAGTATATCTTAGTGTTTATCTTACTCGTTAGTACAAGATGGTTTTGTTGATATACTCACACTGACTTTTTTGGTTTTAGTAAATGGCTTGATCTAGCAGGCACCAAAGTAACAGTGGATGTGAAGGAAACTGTGACAGTTTTTTGAGCAAGCAACTGAATGATTTGGGAGCTGCAATGAGAACTCTTGTGATTATCCTCAACTAACTATCTGGAGTCATGATTGACCACCTAAACCTTGGAGATTTCTCTAAGGCATCATATATTCAAGAAACAAATCCCTATGAATGTACAGGTAATAATCATAAAGGTAAGTGTGTTCAAAAACCTATGTGTCAAAGATGTGGAAAGAAACACCTAGGAAAATGTTTCAAAGGGACAGAAATATGCTATAGATGTGGAGATGAAGGTCATAAAGCAAGAACCTTCAATGGCAAAAGGAATAATCCAGTTGACTCGAGGAATGGGAAAGAAGTTCTTTCTGAGGGATCAATTGAATGTTTTAAATGTGGTTTGCATGGTCATTATGCAAACACATGTCCTATGAAGATGTTTCGTTAATGGGGTCACCAAGAGCGTACCAATATTGGTTTACCAATACCTAATGCCATTCCGATTGAGGATGAAGAAACTGACAATGGCCAATCAAAGGTATGTACTATTTCATGACTATTGTTTTCCTATTTTGGAATATTAGGATATGATTCATGATTTTGTTTGTAGGAAAGAGGTATTTCAGAATAAGTTGGAAAGGAATGGATAATGGGTCATGAAGAATGTTGAATGAGTAAGATGTCAACATATAAGGGCTTCAAGAGTTATGGTGAAATTCTTAAGAGTATTAAGTCTCTTTTGATGATGGGGTTACATTAGAAGACTTTTTATATTATGTGTAAACCTGATGTTTAGTATAGGCAAATTTTATTCAAGTAATAGTTATCTTTTATTTTGTGGACATAGTTATAAAGAACCATTTCGGTTTATATGATCCTTACTTTTGAGGTAATTATGGGTTACTATATTTTATTATTGAAGTGAAAGGCATGAGATAAAATTGAGGTTAAATTATGTTATGGTTATTTTTGATGATTTTATCCCTTTTTGGGGAATGATTTGAGAATTATATAGTTTTGTAAAAAGGACAACACGCAGACCGTGTGACTACCCGTCACGTCGGACAAAGCCACGGGAATCGAACCCACAACCAAAGTGCGACTGTTATTTATCGCCTACCACTGGACTACGTGAAGTCCCTGGTTAGTTTGACTGATTCATTTTAGTTAGATGATTTTATGAATTAATAGTAAGTTGATTTTGGGTTATTTATGAAAATTATTAACCTATCATGGAGGATATGTGATTAGGTTAATTACTTTTCAATACGAGACTTTAGGAGCAACTGATGTTGATGGGAGATAAATGTTATGATTTAACTTGGAAGACTATGTGACTAAATCTTTCAAATATTTGGGTTTCAATCTTATATTGGTTTACGTTGAAGTTTTTTATGGACAAATTTTTTATCGAATGGTCCTCGTTGAACTTTGGGTTTTGTTGGACAAATTTTGGAGATTAAGCATGGATTTTCTTTTTAATGGGTTATCCATTTCTGGATTATCTGACCTTGTACTAACCTTTTCGGTATTGGTTTTGGTTAAAGCCTAAAGACATGGGATGTATATAGTTCTCTTTTGTGGATTAGGTGATTCTCTAGAAGTTGATTATAGTACTCTTAATGCAAAAAGTCTCCCTAAATACTCGTCTTTTGGAAAAAAATATGAGTTTGATTAAGGAATCTAGTAAAAGTTGAAAGTCAACATGATAAGTGATTATGTTTCCTTATGAATAAATTCCTCAATAAATAGTAACTTAAAACAAAAATGTTGTCTATTAGCTTTTCCTACTGGGGAATCGAATACCGTTTAACCCATCACAAGTTTGTGATTTTCTCATTGTTAACTTTCTCCTAGACATGTTTACTATCACTCTCCCTCAAGAACATGACCCTTTGCTTTTTCTTCCATGTCTATGTTTTTCTACATGGAATCCTAGTATGGGTTAACTCGGGTTACCTCTGTACTTATATTCCTTTATTTTAAAGTGATTGTTTTACAGACTCTTGTTCTCATGTGGGATGTTCAAGGATGTTTCCAAGCTCAATTTTAAAAATTGCGAGGACGCAATTCCCAAATGGGGGGAAGGATGTAACACCCCAGGTAAATAAAGAATATGACATTTTCATATTTATCCATATTTGTGAATAAAATATTAATATGATTTTAAAGGGGATGCTATGCTCGATGGCGTACCCAACACGCAACAATGAGTTTCTTGGGAATCTTACGTTGCACTCTAATAATAAAATAATATTATTTTAAATGGTAGTTAACATGTAGCCGTTGTAATGGCGGGAATGGATATAAATAACTAAAATATGATTATATATGTTTTTAAATGTTTTTACATTTATCAAATAAAGGATAGAGCTTAAAATACAGAAAGAATTCAATTTTAGGCGTATATGCCCTAGTTTTCACTAAAGGTTCACTTATCACCTTTTGATGTTGAACCATCATTAAATATAGTTTTTTTCACTCTTAAACATTCTTTTGGACCAAATAGAAATTTTATTAAGAATCGGGACATCAAAATTTACTTTGTGTAAATTTTTGGTATCATTTCGATAAAGTTCATTTTTTTTAATGAATAGTGTAAAATGTTTTATTTTAATTCAAAACCTCTTTTTAATCTAATTTATTTATATGATTAGATTATCTTTTTAATTGGTTTTAATGTGAAATTAGAATATATTTTTACCATTAAATCCAATATTGGTAGTCGGAATTAATTTCACTTTGAAAATAGACTTAAACCAGTGTCAATCTTTTGATACTTATTGTTTCATAAAAACACGATATTTGCTCTGACAACGGGAATTAATTATTAAATTAATTAATGTGACTTATATGTTTTGAATTTTGTGAAATATACTTCATTTTTGAATTCGGAATATCAAATATATCTTAGGGTGAATGTTTGGGATTTTTCTGAAAAACATCAATTTTTGATGAATAGTGACACCACTAAGTGGTACTTATAAAAACTGATTTTTCCGTTTAAAAGAAAATTTTCCATATTTGTGTTTCGAATTTCAAAAATCTGACATATATGGTTTTCATTAAGAAGTAAAATGTGGTTCAATGGGATAAAAATAATTTTTTGGTGAATAGTAATTTTTTAAGTTTTTAATCGCGATTAGAGGTAATTAGTGTAGTTTAAGGTAAAAATAATGTTTTAATAATATGAAATGAACTTTAAACATGTACTAACCTCATTGGATGTGTAATTTCCGACCATGACAAGCCAGGGGTCAACTTGGGGACCCCATGGAGCCACTTTGGTTGGGAAATTACATAAATAACTTTTTATTTAATTTAAAAGTAAAAATGACACAAACATGATATGTTTTACTAAAACAATTTTTAAGTGGGGTTATACAAGTCAGATTCTTTTATTATAAATAGTCATTGGAAATCTAAAAATATTTACTACATCATAGTCATTTTTTATAATTTTTAGACATTAAATAAATTAAATTATTTATGACATCATAATGATGCAGCGATGACATCATTATCTGATGATTTAAATAAAATGAGCAGATAATGTAAAGTCTATGACCTACACATGTCAAAAACATATTGGATGGGTGGATTTCTAACCCTTATCACCTTATCCACGAATTATATCAATGTGGGACCTTTTAAAACCGAAACACATTTTCAAATAAAGTAATATTTCTTACCTTCCAAAAGTGCCCCTCCTCTCCTCTTATAAAAGGCCCCCACCTCTACCTCATTTCACACACTCCTCAAGCCTATGGCTCGGACAACCCCTGCCCATTTACTCTCTCCACATACCACTCCACATCCAAGAGGATTCACTTTGGGCCGAATCCTTTCAAAGGAAGCCTTTAGGCTCAAATCAAAAGGAGTTACACTTTTAAAGGTAATTCATTCTCTCATGTTCATTTGTCTTATTTTGCTTCTCCAACCCCCTAAAATCTTTTTATTTACTTATTTTGTAACAACACCAGTATCTTCAATATAATAGGATGTTGTTATAAGATTTATTCGAGCTACACTCTCACACAACTACATCAAATGGTTAAAGAACATTCGGTTTCCAAGGATGGTGAAATTCTGCCTCCCAATACGATGATTGTTCAATACTCATTTAACACCTTCAATGGTGGCCATTATGATGTCACTATTTTTATATATGATATATAATATGTTTATATTTTCCTTAATCTTCTGTTTTTTTCATTTTGGGCATACCTTTATGGTTTCCATTATGGGTAAACGCGATATCTTCATTTAAGGAAGTGCGGACTACCGCCACCTCAAAGTGATTTGATTCGTTAAATACCATATGTGGGACGTATAAAGGATGGAACTATGATATTATATATGATATTATAATGTAATTATAATATACCTTTATATCATTATTATTCCATTCTATAAAATACGAAATAGAAATGAAAGTAGCGTTCATGCGTACGTACGGCTTACCGTCTCCATGAACGGTGCATTTCATTTCTTACCTCTAAATGATTATGTAATGTTATAAATGCATGAATGTACTGGATATATATGACATATATTATATCTACATCATGAATAAAATTCTGGATATAATAAGCATTTGGCCACATGAACAACATGTAATTGTAAGAAGTCCACTTTCGACTTAAGAACCAAATATCGGCAAAACAAATATTATTAACATAAATGATTACATAATGTTTATGACATGGTAATAAGTGATATAAAAGAAATAATGAACTTGAAAAAGGTTCTTAAGGAAGTAGAAATTGACTCAAGCTTATTATTCAGGAGATTAAAGAACGATCGAGTCAAGTCGGACCCGAGGTTAGGGATCCTACTCCTCTCTTTCTTTTTAAGTACACACTTTTATGTCATTACTTTTAAAGCTCATCTTTCTTGTTATTGGGATGATCTTTTATATTAAAATTAATTTAATTTTTATGTTCATGTGATTAGAGACCCTATTCTCTCTCATCAATCCATTTTGGAATTTTTGAGTGGCGCCGTTAGGCTGCCGAACTATCGTAAGAGATCTAACCTCTCTATTTCTTTTTAAGTACTCTCCTTTATGTCACATCTTTTAAGCTCCTCTTTGTAATGTTGAGGGATGTTATTTTATATTAATCTTGCTGTAAATTTTATTTTAATGTGATGAGATACCCTATTTGATCTCATCAATCCATATTCAGAAGTTTTATGTGGCGTCGTTAGGCTGCCGAGTTTTCGTAAGGGATTTTTCATCTCACTTTTATTCCCGTGAGATTTATGCTACATTTGCCCCAAATTCCATTGAGTGGTGAATGTACTACCCATTATCCTACTCTTTGTGTAATATACTTTCGTTTATGAGTATTTACATCAATGATCTATTGTCCTTCTTTCATGGGGTGTATGTTTTGAACGATACTCAAGTCGGTAAGGGAACCTTTCACCCTCCTTTTTTAAAAAGACATCTTTTGTTGGGTATTTTAATTTACATATTGTTATGTTGGAATTTGTTCTCATATATCCTTATTGATGTAAATTTTATGTCCAAGTGATGAGATACACTTTTTATCTCTCATCAACTCATTTTGATGTGATGTCGTTAGGCTGTTAAGGGAACTTTTTAACCCAATTTCAATTTCATTGGGTTCGACATGTAGTCCTCGATTATGTCATCCATTGAATATGGGTGAATGACCTTTTATTGTTTTACACTTAATATCCAATTATATTGGGTGTACTTATATTTATCACACATATTTTTGAGATTTATTTGTCCTTAATTTAAGGATACCTTCTCTATAAGGGATTTCATCACATTTGACATTTCTATTGAGGGTTCATTGTTGTTATGCACCAATTCACTATTATATGGTATATATACTGTACTTTGGAGTATTATATCATGAATCCATTTATTCTCATTATATTATAAAGTTTTGACTAAATGTTATTCCTCAATTATTGTATTCAAGTGTCTCTAATTTTGGTAAAACCCCTTTAACCAAAATATCGTTTTAAATGTTTTAATTATTTGTTCTTATTAATATCCATGTTTTCAAAATGGTTTCAAGGATTTATTTAAATGGATATTAATGGTTTAAAATTTCAAGATTCAATGTTGTATGGGACACTTTGATTCAAAAATCTCTTTATTAAATGTTTTAAATGGTTTTGGAAATGGTTTCTTTTTGAATGGATTCATTATTTCAATATACTAAAATGTTATATTTTGATTGAAATGTGGAAATGTTATGTTTCCTTTATGCATGTATTATGTGATACATTTATGTTATGGTTCTTGGGAGTTGTTATGAAAACGGGTGGTTCCGTGATAAACTAAGGGTGGGTGAACCCGATATAGCTCTCCAATGCATTGGGTAATGCGAAGGAAAGAAACATTGAGGTTTCTCCGAAGGGATTTAGGGAATATACAGTGATGGGTATTCCAAAACATAACCAAGAGGGTTACTCCCTACGTAAGAATGTTATGAATGCCTCAAGTTACCTTTATGTCTTATGTTTTCTATGATTTATTCATGATTTGATATGCCTATGTTTTATGGGTAAAGTATTATTTCATTCTTATGTATACATGTACCCATGTTTCCTTTCCATATCTTTATATCCCTTACTGAGCTTTTTATGCTCATCCCAAGTTTTTGAAATGTTTTTCATAGGTCAAGGGAAGGGTACATGATGTGATGATAGTGTCATGGATGTGTCAAGAAAGAATCCATGTTTTATTTTAAATATGTTTCCGTTGATGGGAAGAATGAATACTATCTTTTATGTAACCACATTGTTTAAATGTGGAATGTAATGCAAGTTTCATGATCTAATTCCCTAAAACTCTAAACCTGAAAAGATCCTCAATGTGTAATTTTGTAATAACTCAAGATTAAGTAATGTTTAAGGCTGGGGCCTTATAAATAGTGTACCTAGTTTAACATTACCAAACCATATACATAAATATATATATAAATATATCAATTATATAAATATACCAATGATTTAATATAATATATATATATATGATCTATAATGGTTTTAATATAATATATATAATATATATCAATTAGTTAATAATATATATATATATATATAAACAAAGCAATTAATTATATGTATAAGAAAAACTATTATTACTATATATATCAATGATTTAATACAATAGATATATATATCAATGATTTAAGATAATATATATACACATATAAACCAATTAATATATATATAGATATAAATCATTATATATTAACAAAAAAAACACTCACCTAATGATGCTTGTACACGCCCCCAACCACCTTAAATTTTTTTATATATGTTGAAACATGTATATATTATATAAATTATATATAATATATAAAGGTATATAAATCTATTTAGAGAAAAAATTAACCCACCCACTATAGAGAACCACCAACCCCTAGTAATTTGTAACAGCATTCACATATTATACATATATTCACACAAACACACACATATATATCAATGATGTAACATAATATATATATACATATATAATAAACCATTACATATTAAAAATAATAACACACTCCCTGAATGATATTCATTCTTTCCCCCTAACCTCCTTATCATTTTTAATATGGTGAAACTTGCATATATTATTTATATTTTCTATATTATATATACATATATAAATCTATTTAAAAAAAATTATCCCACCCACTATTTAGAACAACCAACCACTAGTTATTTTTTTACCACTCTCACATATTATATGTATATATATATATTCAAACATATAAATTATTTTAGGAAAAAATTTACACACCCACCAACTAAAGTTCTCCCCTCTTTAATTTTTTTCCACATCTAATATGTTTCTAATAAATCATTATATATTAATAAAAAATTAATGGTCTCCCACTGATTATCATGGATTCCCCCAACATCATAATTTTTTAAGTATGTTTCAACTTGAATATTTTATATATATATATATAAATAGTTAAGAGAGGGTACATTAGTGGATCCTTGAATTAATAAATGTTCATAAAAAAGTTAACAAAAATTACCATTTTTGAATAGATACTAGAAAAAAAATTTAACTGTAAAAAGTGAATAAAAAAATTAAATAAAAATTTAAAAATGATAATCTTTTTTTAAAATACATTTAAATAAAATTGGTTTTCCAAAATATGTTTAAAACAAATTTAAAAAGATATCAAAAATCATTATAAAATTAAAATTTTAAAATAATAATATAAAAAATCATCAAACACAAATTTAAAATATAATCTAAAAAAGTTAAAATAAAATGTTTAAATTATTTATGAAAATGATTTAAAACAAAAAATTAAAAAATGATTTATGAAAATTTAAAAAACATTTTAAAACGAAAACATAAATATGTTTGTGAAAACATGTTTATAAATGATGTTTAAGAAAAATAGTACAAGAAACATAGAATATGTTAAAAGTGAAAAACAATAAGTTTTTAACTAATATTATATTTTAATTAAAAAATAAATAAAAAGACCTCAAGGGATGGCCCATACCAGATACTTGGTCCAGCATGAGGCCTAGATTGGCCCACCTCATGGGGTAGTATGCGTTGACCTAGCCTAGCGAAATAGTGGATTGTGGCACATTTTTTGGAGGGAATGTGTGCCCTACCCCGACCCAGTCTAAGTTGGGATAGGTTGAAATTACAAAATTACATTTATGGAATACTACCTTCAGTATAACTCTTGTAAAACCTTAATTGTTAATATATATAACAAATTTAAATCATGAGAAAGTATTTAGCTCAACACATTTGATCAAAATAGTCATCAATGTGAGGAACTGGATGAATGTTCTTGATTATGATCATTTCCAACTCCCGATAATCAACATAGAGTTTCGTTGATCCATTATTCATTTTCATGTAATGATCATGTGATCCCCATGGTGACAAACATTTCTACTGTAATCCCTTGTAATGGTTTTCATAGATTTTCTTCTCCTAGCCATTTAACTCAATCAAGGACATTCAGTAACGATACTTTGAAATTGGGTTGGCTATATGTATAAGTTGTATTAAGAACTCTATTTGAAATTTTTTAAGGCTAGAAAAGTCTTTCAGAAATACGTCCACAAATTATTGAAAAATATGTATATCATTCATGTCGACTTCCTCCCCAAAACATTTTAGATAAAAACACAATCTGAATGGAAATAAGGACCCATAAACCAGATGTGATCTATATATTTTGTTCATACATATTTTAACATTGATATAAGATCATAGGATGGTTAGAAATATCAAACATAACATCCCTTATTTGATAATTGTTGTGGGATTTTTTAGATAAATCCAATCCATGCCTAAGATTACTTAATATTCTAAAAACAAAATATTGATGTGTTTTGGAGGAGGCATATTCACAAAAACATGAACCATGGAGAAATCATAGACTTGAGATGTGATCATCATTCCATTATTGGTTTTCACAATTAATTTCACGTTTAATCAATTGAATGGATTAATAGTACTATTATAAAATACTTTATATATTAAAAAATTGCTAAATCTAGACTAAAATTGCTGACTTCGAGCATCATCATAGAACCTCATTTTGGGGTTATGGTTAGCATAATTTTCATTATCCATACACTTGATTCATTGACATGTGGTTGGTGAATTCTGTATATCATTCACTATATTCACATTGTTAGCTAACTTCATCTCATCACCTTGGAAATCAAATGTTTGATGACCTTAAATTACATAACTAATACATTTATCAGACCCCATAATACAATTTAACCTAGTTTTACTCAAACTCATTGACTATAAATGAAATCACATCTACATCTCTACATGGTATTCATATTTTCAATTGAACACCATCTTCCTTTTCTTTTCAAATGCTGATATTGAAAAAACATTCAATCCAACATTTCAAACTAGATTGAAGATCATAAAATATCTAAATTTATACTAAATTTTTTTAGTGTCACCATCCAAGGATTCAATTTTAGCATGTAACCTTATAGGCTTGATTAGTGTCCACCATTGGTCTGATTCTCCTTCTAAACGATAAACTTCCAAAATGAATTTTTCAGGATCTAATAAACTAAATAGTGTAAAATATCATTAGGTTAGTACCAATACATTATTTAAACACTAGTTAATTTGAAGAACCATTGAATTAACAGGGGGTTTCCTCATGAAGGACTCAATAGAATATTTTCCCCTCTTTTTCTCATGATAATGTTCAACATGATTCATAGCATGTGAAATTTGTGTGAGCATAAGGATGAGGTCTTTCATTACATATCCTATAAAACATGAATATTTGGATAAATATAATTATATTTTATATCACAATCATCATTGAAATGGTAATTTCATGTTCAACCTATTGACTACTACAAAGAAGTATAGAGTAAGATACATTAATCATAGTGGGAAACCACACAATCATAGGAATAAATTATCAGATGTCTAAATTATGATACCATCATTAATAATTGAAATATTTGTATATATTAGGTCATTAATGTCCAACTTCTATTTAAATACTTCATTAATGTTTTTAATTTTTTTGGAATTTCCAAAAAATATCCCTCAGTATTTTCCACCCAAGTGTGAAACAAGGCATGTTATCATGCACTAGTTACCTTTAGAGTATAGCTCAACAAAGTGTTTTCAGTATTTAACCCTGGTAAAATCTATTCCAAATACACATGATTTTTTTGGTATATAGACAAGGATGTATTTTTTAGAAATCACCCTCACTGTCCTTTATCAAAATTCTAGGAAATTTCCATATACTTTTTCTCATCATTATACTTATAATTAGAGAGATATACTTTAGGATTTCACTAAGTATTTATCATGATAGTTTCTAAAGGGTGACTAAAAGTCAGTTTGATAACAACTATAGGGACCCCAGATTCCGATACATTGAAATAAAATCATTTTTTAGTATTTAAAAAATTAAACAAATATAGAACCAAATACCATAGTAATTTAGTGACTATGGAAATGTTGAAACCTTAATACTAGTCCATAAGTGAGATAATTTATCTCCCACTATGTTTTCTGTAACACCCCAGGTAAATACAAAATATGAAATTTTCATATTTATCCATATTTGTGAATAAAATATTAATATTACTTTAAAGGGAATGCTACGCTCTATGGAGTACCCAATATGCAACCACAAGTTTCTTTGAAATCTTACGTTGCACTCTAATAATGAAATAATATTAGTTTAAATGGTGGTTAACGCCTAGCCATTGTAATGGCAGGAATGAACAGAACTAACTAAAAAATTATTATATATGTTTGTAAAATATTTTTACTTTTTACAATAAATTTTAGAGGATTAAAAATGCGAATTAATACAATATTAAGCGTAAACATTCCAATTTTCTTTAAAAGGTCGATTAACCGCCTTTTAATGGAGAACCTATTTTAAATGCACTTTTTACAATTTTATGTGTTATATTTGACAAAATAAAATTCTTCTTTATAATCGGGACATCAAAATTTACTTTGTGTAAATTTTTGGTATTTTTCCGAAAAATTTCAATTTTTAATGAATAGTGAAAACTGTTGTATTTTAATTAAAAACCTCTTTTTAATATAACTTATTTACATGATTAGATTATCTTTTGAATTGGTTTTATAGTGAAATTTGAATATATTTTTACCATTTAATCCAATAGTGTTCGTTGGAATTAATTTCACTTTGAAATCGGACTTAAACTAGTGTCAATCTTTTGATACATTTTGTTTCATAAAAACACGCTATTTGTTTTGACTGCGGGAATTAATTAATAAATTAATTAATGAAACTTATATGTTTCGAATTTTGTAAAATAGTCATCATTTTAGAATTTGGAATATCAAATATAGTTTAGGGAGAACTTTTGGTAATTTTCTGAAAAACATCAATTTTTAATGAATAGTGAAACCACTAAGTGGTACTTATAAAAACTGATTTTCCGTTTAAATGAAATTTTGCCATCATTGTGTTTTTAATTTCAAAAATCCAACATACATGGTTGTCATTAATATGTAAAATGTGGTTCAATGAGATTAAAATTATTTTTTTGGTGAATAGTAACTTATTATGTTTTTAATCGCGATTAGAGGTAATTAGTGTAGTTTAAGGTAAGAATAATGTTTTAATAAAATGAAATGACCGAGACACATGTACAAACCTCATTGGATGTGTCATGGCCGACCAAGAAAATACATGGGTCAACTTGGGGACCCCATGGAGCCACTTTGGTTGGAAAATGACATAAATACCTTTTTATTTAATGTTAAAGTACAAATGACACAAACATGAGATGTTATACTAAAACAACTTTTACATGCGGTTATATAAGTCAGATTTTTGACTATAAATAGTAATTGGAAAGATAAAACGATTTCCTAAATCATAGTATTTTTTTTAAATTTTTAGACATTAAATAAATTAAATTATTTATGACATCAGGAAGATGCAGTGATGACCTCATTATTTAACGATTTATATAAAATGGAATGATAATGTAATATCTAAGAACTAAACATGTCCAAAACCTATTAGATGAGTGGATTTTGAACCCTTATCATATTATCCTCAAAACACATCAATTTGGGACTATTAAAATCCAAAAATCATTCTAAAATAAAGTAACATTTCCTTACTTTCCAAGAGTGCCCCTCCTCTCCTCTTATAAAAGGCCCCCACCTCTACACCTTACCCGCACTTCCAAAGCCTTTGGCTTGGTCAAACCCTGCCCATTTTGTCTCTACACTTCCCTATCTAACTCCTTGAACCCTCAATTTGGGCAGAAGTCTTTCCAAGGTAGCCTTTGAGCTCAAACCAAAGGGAGTTACCCGATTTTAAGGTAATGTCTTCACTTGTGTCCTTTTGTCTTATTTTGCTTCTCCAACCCCCTAAACTCTTTTTATTCATCTCTTTTGTAACAAATCCAGTTTATTCAATATAAGATGATGTTTGCATAAGAATTATTCGAGCTACACTAACAAACACCTTCATCTAATGGTTAAAGAACATATTGTTCATGTGGTTGGCGATTCTCGGCCTCATGAAACGATGATTGTTCAATATTCTTTTAACACCTTTAAAGGTGGCCATTGTGATGTCACTAAATTTTATATATGATATATATTGTATTTATGTTTACTATATGCTTCTGTATTTTATATTTAAACCATACCTTTATTCTTCTCATGTTGTGTAAATGCGATAATTTCATATAAGGAAGTGCGGACTACCGCCCCCTCAAGTGATGTGACTCGTACATGCAATACATGGAATGTATAATGAATGAAATTAATGAACGTATGTGACCTATATTAAATATATATTATACTGGAATTATAATATATATATATATATATATCATTTATTTTTAATTCCACTAATATGAAAAAGAAAAAAATGAATGTAGCGTTCATGCGTACGTACGGCTTGCCGTCTCCATGAAAGGTACATTTCATTTCTTGTCTCAAAATGTTATGTACTATTATAAGTACATATATATAATGGATATATATATAATATATTACATCTAAGCGATTTATATCATTCTGGAATTATATCATATATATATATATATATATATATATATCTGTCATTTTGTTTTAATTCCATTAATATGGCAAAAAATTAAAGTAACATTCATGCGTATGTACGGCCTACCGTCTCAATGAACGGTGCCTTTAATTTTTATCTCCAAATGCTATGGAATAGTATAAAATAAATAAATACTGGATATATATGATATTTAAAACATCAATACTATTCTGGATAAGATGTACCAATAACTACATAGAAAATTATTTTCTAACAAGTTCAATTTTTGACTCATTTACCAAACATCGACAAAAACGTCTGATATGAAATCTTATTATTAACCAATTATTATAACATTAAAATATGTGATATAAACTGAATATTAATCATTATAGGAGGTCCTTAAGCAATTATAAATTGAAAAAAGTTTATTATTCAGGAATATAAAGAAACGAACAAGACAAGTCGGACTTGAGGTAAGGGATCTGACTCCTCTCTTTCTTTTTAAGTACACTATTTTATGTCATTCCTTTTAAGCTCATATTTATTATGATTGGGATGTTCTTATATATTAGTACTACTGTAAATTTTATGTTCATATTATGAGAGACCCTATTTTCTCTCACCAGTCCATTTTGGAAGTTTTGAGTGGCACCGTTAGGCTGCCAAATTTTCATAAGGGATCCTACCTCTCTCTTTCTTTGTAAGTACTCTATTTTATGTCATTTATTTTATGCTCCATGTTCTTATGTTGGAGGATGTTCTTTTATGTTCCTCTTTCGGTAATTTTTATGTGATTAGAGACCCTATTTGATCTCATCAATCCATTTTTTGAAGTCTTATGTGGCACCGTTAGGGTGCCGAATTTTCATAAGGGGATTTTCATCTCACTTTTTTTGTTTCCGTGAGATCCACGCTACATTGGCCACTATTTCCATTTTTTGTGGTGTATTTAATGCCCATTATTTTACTATTAGTATAATATACTCTCATTTATGGGAATTTACATCTTCATTTTATGACCCTTCTTTCATGGGGTGTACGTTTTGAAAGTTTCCCAAATCGGTAAGGGAACCTTTCACCCTCCTCTTTTTAAAAGACATCTCTTGTTATGTCTTTTAATTTACATCTTTTTATGTTGGGATATGTTCTTTTGTATACTTATTGATGTAAATTTTATGTCCAAGTGATGAGATTCCCTTTTTATCTCTCATCAACTCATTTTCTTAATTTTGAAGTGATGTCGTTAGGCTGTGGAATTTTACCAAGGGATCTTTTTAACCCAATTTTGATTTCATTGGGTTCAACATGTAGTTATTGAATATTACATCCTTTGAATATGTGTGAATGGCCTTTTATTGTTTTACAATTAATATCCACATATATTGGGTGTATTTATATTTGTCACACATAATTTTGAGATTGACTTGTCCTTAATTTATGGATACCTTCTTTATAAGGGATTTCATCACATTGGACATTTCTATTGAGACTTCATTGTTATTATGCACCAATTCACTCTTATATGGTGTATATACTTTCCTTTGGAATATTATATCATGAATCCATTTATTCTCATGATATTATAAAGTTCTGACTAAATGTTTTCCTCAATTATTGTATTCAAGTGTTTATAATTTTGGTAAAACCCCTTTAACCAAAATATCGCTGTAAATGTTTTAAATATTTGTTCTTATTAATATCCATGTTTTAAAAATGGTTTTAAGGATTTATTTATATGGATATTAATGGTTTAAAATTTTAAAATCTTCAAGGTGGTATGGGACACTTTTATTCAAAAATCCATTTATTAAATGTTTTAAATGGTTTTGGAAATGGTTTCCTTTTGAATGGATTCATTATTCCAATATACTAAAATGTTATATTTTGATTGAAATGTGGAAATGTTATGTTTTGTTTATTCATGTTTTATGTGATACGTTTATGTTATGGTTCTTGGGCATTGTTATGAAAACTGCTGGTTCAGTGATAAACTAAGGGCGTGTGAGCCCGATATAGCTCTCCAATGCATTGGGTAACGCGAAGGAGTGAAAAGTTAAGGTTTCTCCGAATAGATTTAGGGAATATACTGTGGTGGGTATTCCAAACGTAACCAAGAGGGTTACTTCCTACGTAAGAATGTTATGAATGCCTCAAGTTACCTTTTATGTCTTATGATTTCTAGGATTTATTCATGATTTGATGAGGTATATTAAAGATCCTGTGTTTTATTGGTAATGTATGATTTCATTCTTATGTATATATGAACTCATGTTTCCTTTCCATATTTTTTATAACCCTTACTAAGCTATTTATGCTCATCCCATGTTTTTTTGAAATGTTTTTCACAGGTCAAGGGAACGGTACATGATATGATGATAGTTTCAAGGAAGTGTCCAGAAAGAATCCATGCTTTATTTTTAAATATGTTTCCGTTGATGGAAAAAAATTAATACTATCTTTTATGTAAACACTTTGTTTGAATGTGTAATGTAATGCAAGTTTTATGATCTAGATTTCTAAAACTCTAAACCTGAAAAGATCTTCAATGTGTAATTTTGTAATAACTCAAGATTAAGTAAGGTTTAAGGCTGGGGCCTTATAGTTGGTATCAAAGGTCGGTTTTGATAACTTTAGAGGTTAGGGTATTCTTTAAGTATAAGTGACATTACCATAATGGTTAGGATTTCAGAAAGAGTCCTATTTTTAGATAAAGTGAATAATTATTTATATCTTAGTGGTTATCTTCCTCATTAGTACATGATGGTTTTGTTGATATACAAACACTTACATTTCTATTTTTAGTCAATGGATGGATCTAGCAGGCACCAAAGTGACAATAGGTTTGAAGGAAACCGTGGTGGTTCTCTGATTAAGAGACTGGATGAAATGGGGGATTCAATGAGGAAACTCGTGGTTGTTCTAAACCAGCTATCAAGGAGTCATGATCAACCACTTGAACCTTGGTATGTTCTATAATGCATCATGTACGGGATGACCAATCGATGTGGATGTTCTGGTAATAATTATAAAGGTAACCATCAGGGTTTATATGATCCTTAATTTTTAGGTAATTATGGGTTATTATATGTTATGATGGAAAATGAAAGGAATGAGATAAACTTGAGGTTAAAATATGTTATGATCATTTTTGAATATTTTATCTCATTTTGTGGAATGTTTTATGAATTATTTAGTTTTGGAAAACAGACAACACACAGACCGTGTGACCACCCGTCACGTCGGACAAAGCTTCGGGAATCGAACCCACAACCAAAGTGCGACTGATATTTATCGCCTACCACTAGACTACGTGAAGTCCCTGATTAGTTTGACTAATTCTTTTTAGTTAGATGATTTTATTAATTAATAGTAAGTTGATTTTGGGTTATCTATGGAAATTTATTAACCTATCATGGAGGATATGTGATTTGGTTAATTACTTTTCAATGTGAGACATTAGAAGAAACTGATGTTGTTTGGAGATAAATGTTATGATTTAACATGGAAGACTATGTGACTAAATCCTTCAAATATTTGGGTTTCAATCTTAATTTGGTTTACATTGAATAATTTTATGGACAAATTGTTTATTGGATGGTCCTCGTTGAACTTTGGGTCTTGTTGGAGAAATTTTGGAGATTAAGCATAGATTTTCTTTTTAAAAGGTTATCCTTTTCTTGATTATCTGATCTTGTACTAACCTTTTTGTTTTGGTGTTGGTTAAATCCTAAAGACATGGAATGTATATAGTTCTCTTTGGTGGATTAGGTGATTCTCTAGAAGTTGACTATAGTACTCTTAATGTGAACAAGTCTTCCTAAATACTCGTCTTTTGGAGAAAATATGAGTCTGTGTAAGGAATCTAATAAAGGTTGAAAGTCAACATGATACGTGATTATGTTTCCTTATGAATAAATTCCTCAGTAAAAAGTAACATAAAACAAAAATGTTATCTATTATCTTTTCCAACTGGGGAATCAAATACCGTTTAACCCATCACAAGTTTTTTATTTTCTTGTGGTTAACTTTCTCCTAAACATGTTTTCTATCACTCTCCATCAGAACATGACCCTGTGTTTTCTCCTCCATGTCTATGTTTTCCTACATGGAATCATAGT
Source organism: Viscum album (assembly GCA_963277665.1). NCBI lineage: Eukaryota > Viridiplantae > Streptophyta > Magnoliopsida > Santalales > Viscaceae > Viscum > Viscum album. The sequence goes on along the minus strand of OY728156.1, from coordinate 1,225,039,117 downwards.
ATGGGTTAACTCAGGTGACCTTTGTACTTATCTTTCTTTATTTTAAAGTGATTGTTTTACCAACTCTTGTTCCGATGTGGGACTTTCAAGGATGTTTCCAAGCTCAATTTTAAAATTATGAGGACATAATTCCCAAAAAGGGGGAAGGATGTAACACCCTAGGTAAATAAAGAATATTAAATTTTCATATTTATCCATATTTGTGAATAAAATATTAATATTACTTTAAAGGGAATGCTATGCTCGATGGCATACCCAATATGCAACAACAACTTTCATTGAAATCTTACCTTCCACTCTAATAATAAAATAATATTATTTTAAATGGTAGTTAACGCCTAGCCATTGTAATGGCGGGAATGAAAAGAACTAACAACAAATGATTATATATGTTTGTAAACTATTTTTAATTTTTACAATAAATGATAGAGGATTAAAAATGTGAATGAATCTAATTTTAAGCGTAAACATTCTAATATTCTTTAAAAGGTCGATTAACCGCCTTTTGATGACGAACCTCTTATAAATCCACTTTTTGAAAATTTTATGTGTTATATTTGACAAAATAAAATTATTTTTTAGAATCGGGACATCAAAATTTACTTTGTGTAAATTTTTGGTATTTTTCCGAAAAAGTTCAATTTTTAATGAATAGTGAAAAATGTTGTATTTTAATTCAAACCCACTTTTTAATATAATTTATTTACATGATTAGATTATCTTTTGAATTGTTTTTAAAGTGAAATTAGAATATATTTTTATCATTTAATCCAATAGTTTTCGTTGGAATTAATTTCACTTTGAAATTGTACTTAAACTAGTGTCAATCTTTTGATACATTTTGTTTCATAAAAACACGCTATTTGTTTTGACAGCGGGAATTAATTATTAAATTAATTAATTCAACTTATATGTTTTGAATTTTCTAATATAGACATAATTTTTTAATTCTGAATATCAAATATAGTTCAGGGTGAACTTTTGGTAATTTTCTGAAAAACATCAATTTTTGATGAATAGTGAAACCACTAAGTGGTACTTATAAAAACTGATTTTCCGTTTAAATGAAATGTTTCCATCATTGTGTTTTGAATTTCAAAAATAAGACATACATGGTTTTCATTAAGAAGTAAAATGTGGTTCAATGGGATTAAAATAATTTTTTTGTTTAATAGTAACTTATTAAGTTTTTAATCGCGATTAGAGGTAATTAGTGTAGTTTAAGGTAAGAATAATGTTTTAATAAACTGAAATGACCTAGACACATGTCCTGCCCTCATTGTATGTGTCATGTCCGACCAAGACAATCCATGGGTCAACTTTGGGACCCCATGGAGTTACTTTGGTTGGAAAATGACATAAATACCTTTTTATTTAATGTTAAAGTAAAAATGACACAAACATGAGATGTTTTACTAAAAAAATTTTTACATGGGGTTATACAAGTCAGATTTTTTACTATAAGTATTAATTGGAAATATAAAAAGATTTCCTACATCATAGTAGTTTTTTTATAATTTTTAGAAATTAAATAAATTAAATTATTTATGACATCATGATGATACACCGATGACCTCATTATTTAACGATTTAAATAAAATGGAAAGATAATTTAATATCTAAGACCTAAAAAAGTACAAAACCTATTGGATGAGTGTATTTAGAAACTTTGTCACCTTATACTATGAACACATCAATTTGGGACCATTAAAATCCGAAAATCATTTAATATAATGTAACATTTCCTTACTTTCCAAGAGTGTCGCTCCTCTCCTCTTATAAAAGGCCCACACCTCTACCTCCTTGCCCACACTCCCAAAGCCTTTGGGTCTCCCAGAACCAACCCCTTTAGTTTCTCCACATCCCTATCTAACTTCTTGAAGCCTCACTTTGGGCATAATTCTTCCCAAGAAAGCCTTTGATCTCAAACCAAAGGTAGTTACCCGATTTTAAGGTAATGTCTTCACTTGTGTCCTTTTGTTTTATTTTGCTTCTCCAACCCCCAAAACTCTTTTTATTCATCTCTTTTGTAACAACTCCAGTTTTTTCAATATACTAGGATGTTGTTATAATAATTATTCTAGCTATACTTACACACACCTTCGTATAATTGTTAAATAACATACTGTTTCTGTGGTTGGCGATTTTCTGCCTCACGAAACGATGATTGTTCAATATTCTTTTAACACCTCTAAAGATGGCCATTATGATGTCACTATATTTTATATATGATATATATGGTATTTATGTTTACTATATTCTTATGTATTTTATATTTAAACCATACCTTTATTCTTCTCATGGTGTGTAAATGCGATAATTTCATATGAGGAAGTGCGGATTACCGCCCCCTCAAGTGATGTGACTCGTACATGCAATACATGGAATGTATAAAGAATGAAATTAATGAACATATGTGAACTATATAACATATATATTATACTGGAATTATATTATATATATATATCATTTATTTTTAATTACATTAATATGAAAAAGAAAAAAATGAAGTAGCGTTCATGCGTACGTACGGCTTACCGTCTCCATGAACGGTACATTTCATTTTCTTGTCTCAAAATGTTATGTACTATTATAAGTAAATATATATAATGGATATATATGTAATATATTACATCTAAATGATGTATATCATTATTTAATTATAACATATATATATATATCTCATTTTGTTTTAATTCCATTAATATGACAAAAAATTAAAGTAGCGTTCATGCGTACGTATGGCCTACCGTCTCCATGAACAGTGCTTTTAATTTTTATCTCCAAATGATATGGAAGAGTATAAAATGAATATATACTGGATATATATGTTATTTAAAACATCAATACTATTCTGGATATGATGTACCTATAACTACATGGAAAATTATTTTCCAACAAGTTCAATTTTTGACTCATGTAGCAAACATCAACAAAAACGTCTGATATGAAATCATATTATTAACCAATTATTATAACATTAAAATATGGGATATTAACTGAATAATAATCATTATAGGAGGTCCTTATGAAATTATAAATTGACCAAAGTTAATTATTCAGGAATATAAAGAAACAAACAAGACAAGTCGGACTTGAGGTAAGGGATCCGACTCCTCTCTTTCTTTTTAAGTACACTCTTTTATGTCATTCATTTTAAGCTCATCTTTCTTATGATTGGGATGTTATTTTATATTAATAATACTGTAATTTTTATGCTCATATTATGAGAGACCCTATTTTCTCTCACCAATCCATTTTGGAAGTTTTGAGTGGCGTAGTTAGGCTGCCGAATTTTCGCAAGGGATCCTACCTCTCTCTTTCTTTGCAAGTACTCTCTTTTATGTCATTTCTTTTATGATCCATGTTATTATGATGAAGTATGTTCTTGTATGTTCCTATTTATATAAATTTTATGTCATGAGAGACCCTATTTTATCTCATCAATCCATTTTTTGATGTTTTATGTGGCGACGTTAGGCTGCTGAATTTTCATAAGCGGATTTTCATCTCAGTTTTTGTTTCCGTGAGATCCATGCTACATTGGCCACTATTTCCTTTTTGTGTGGTGTAAGTACTGCCCATTATTTTACTATTAGTATAATATACTCTCATTTATGGTTAGTTACATCTTCATTGTATGACCCTTCTTTCATGGGGTGTACGTTTTGAAAGTTGCCCAAATCGGTAAGGGAACCTTTCACCCTCCTCTTTTTAAAAGACATCTCTTGTTAAGTATTTTAATTTACATCTTTTTATGTTGGGATATGTTGTTTTATATTCTTATTGATGTAAATTTTATGTCCAAGTGACGAGATTCCCTTTTTATCTCTCATCAACTAATTTTCTGAATTTTGAAGTGATGTCGTTAGGCTGTCAAATTTTACCAAGGGAACTTTTTAACCCAATTTCGATTTCTTCGGGTTCAACTTGTAGTAATTGAATATGTCATCCTTTGAATATGTGTGAATTACCCTTTATTCATTTACACTTAATATCCACTTTTATTGGATTTATTTATATTTTTCACACATAATTTTGAGATTGATTTATCCTTAATTTAAGGATACCTTCTTTATAAGGGATTTCATCACAATTGACATTTCTATTGAGACTTCATTGTTGTTATGCACCAATTCAATCTTGTGTGGTGTATATACTGTCCTTTGGAATATTATATCATGAATCCATTTATTCTCATGATATTATAATGTTCTGACTAAATGTTATTCCTGAATTGTTGTATTCAAGTGTCTCTAATTTTGGTAAATCCCCTTTAACCAAAATATTTCTTTAAATGTTTTAAATATTTGTTCTTATTAATATCCATGTTTTCAATATGGTTTTAAGGATTTATTTATATGGATATTAATGGTTTAGAATTTTAAAAGCTTCAAGGTGGTATGGGACACATTGATTCAAAAATCTCTTTATTAAATGTTTTAAATGGTTTTGGAAATGGTTTCTTTTTGAATGGATTCATTATTTCAATATACGAAAATGTTATATTGTGATTGAAATGTGGAAATGTTATGTTTCCTTTATGCATGTTTTATGTGATACATTTATGTTATGGTTCTTGGGCATTGTTATGAAAACGGGTGGTTCCGTGATAAACTAAGGGAGGGTGAGCCCGATATAGATCTCCAATGCATTGGGTAACGTGAAGGAGTGAAACGTTAAGGTTTCACCGAATAGATTTAGGGAATATACTGTGTTGGGTATTCCAAACGTAACCAATAGGGTTACTCCCTATGTAATAATGTTATGAATGCCTCAAGTTACCTTTTATATCTTATGATTTCTATAATTTATTCATGATTTTATGAAGTATGTTAAAGTGCCTATGTTTTATGGGTACAATATGATTTCATTCTTATGTATATATGAACACATGTTTCCTTTCCATATTTTTTATAACCCTTACGGATATTTTTATGCTCATCCCAAGTTTTCTTGAAATGTTTTTCACAGGTCAAGGGAAAGGTACATGATATGATGATAGTGTCAAGGAAGTGTCAAGAAAGAATCCATCCTTTATTTTTAAATATGTTTCCGTTGATGAAAAAAATGAATACTATCTTTTATGTAACCACTTTGTTTGAATGTGGAATGTAATGCAAGTTTTATGATCTAATTCTCTAAAACTCTAATCCTGAAAAGATCCTCAATGTGTAATCTTATAATAACTCAAGATTAAGTAAGGTTTAAGGCTGGGGCCTTATATTTTCAATGACTACAACCCTTCCTAAACACATCATACAAAATAAATATCTTTAAAACCTCATGAAAGGAAATATAAGAAAGGTAGATATCATATTCACATTAAGGGGAAAAGGGAGATATGTAAGAATAATACTAAGAATAAGTGTATGAGAACATGATCATAACATTTTGTGATCATTCCCTACATATCAAAGTTCATAATATAGTTTCATGGAATAAATATAGGAACTTCATAATGAATGAGTCATATGAAAATAAATATCATAATCTATGAAATAATAAAATAAAAATAATGGAGGGAATTATGGAATAGACTTAAAGATATAATTTTTTTTATTGTAGTACAACTCATTGTCTAGGCTATCGTAATTGAATGGGTTCACTCACCAAACCATCTTAGTAGTAAAGTTTCACTCCCAATACCATATCAGTTTAAAACTTCATTTACTAAATCGTGTTCACTAAAAATTCTATGCATCTCTATCTAATGATATATAAATCATTACCCAATTCATTGGATGAATATATAGGTCTTAATCATCAAATAATGAAATCATACATACGTGTGGCATATGACCATAAAAAATCAATATATAATAACATTTAAAATGGATAGGGTATTATAAACATGTAATTATATCATAACCTATGGAAAATAGGCATGTATAACAATCATTACAACAAAGCATAATTGATGAAAATAACTGCGTTTTATGTTTTTTTTTCATCATGGTGTAAGCTGTTGAAGAGAACAAGTATCATAAATATCATTGCATCAAAACATAATCAATTCAAGAATGAAAATTACTGGTATTCTTGGATTATATATCCATTAAATAATAAGTGACCCAAATGATTTTATATAATATGGAAAATAAATGCGTAATATCTTTTAAGATATTTCTTATAAGAAATATTATTTCCATTTTGAAAAACACTTTTTAAAACATATTATATTTTGAAAATATTTTCCATTTTAAAAAACATGAAAAACAAATAATGGAATCTAAAAAATATTTATGTATCAAAATATCATTGAAAAATTATAGTGGAAGATTCAAATAAATGATTTTCCATGGAAGTAAATAATTTTGGCCACTTTGTACACTTTAAAACAGTGACTCCTTTAATATTGTTTATAGATGTCAAATGGTAATTGATCAGAAAAAAGAAAAAATATTCCTTATTTAATTATTTTTAAATGTAAAAAACATGATTAAAAATTGTTTTGAAAAATAATTTTTGAAAATTAATTAATAAATTTTTAGAAAACATGGTTTTGGTTAAAAATATATTTCCAAACATAGTGGGAAAAAATTCATATTTCTTAAAGACATTTTCATAATTATCATATGTACTAAAGACTAGGAAAATACTACAACTACATGAAAATATCCAAAATGACCATATGATAAGAAAATTAATGATATTTATTGGTCTATGAATCCTAGTATTTAATTAATGGATTTATAACATAAGTAATTATGTTAAATAAAGATATTTTTTCAATAAACTATTACCAATTTGGTATCATTGAATCGTAAACTATATTATATAAAACAATTATATGAAACCTAAAATATCATTATAATGATAATATTCATGATATTACATATCAAAGGGGTTATATATACACCTTTTTAATAAATAAAGATGCATAATATATGTAAATCTCAAAAAGGAAAATTTAGAACACAAATCCCCTTACCGCTTCGGTATTGTTTTACCCATAAAAACTATAAAAATATATCTTAAAATGGATATGTATAAAAAAATTTCAGGATATTCATAAAGTACATTCATTGGTATTACATAATCTACGTTGAATAATTAGGTGGTGAATATAACATGTGTCATACAAAAGTAAAAATTGAGATGTAAAGACCTTAACATAACTCTAGACACTTGTTGTACTCATTAAAAAACCATGTACTATAAATATAAATTTACTATAAATATATTAAAGTATTATATATATATATATATATTACCATATATTATTTACCTATGACATTATATTGCTTGTTTATTTATGATTCTATGTTAAATTTATATTTTGGTTAAAAACTGCATTACTTTTCATAAATGTTTTAATTTGTTATTTTCAGCCCTCATAATTAAACCATTATTGAATAATATAAAGAATTATAAATGTTATATAAATATCATACATACATATATATATATTATTTTTATTTATAATAATATATAAATGATAGAAATAAGAAATTCAATATTCCATTAAAGGATATTGTTGACCTCACCTGTTTTGATAATCTCAATCATGTATTCATATGTATTGAAAATCCCAATTATGTTTTCATTTCCTATGATATTGTTAAGAATCATTGATCTATACTTTAATTATTTCAAATCTGTGATCAAACCAATAATTATTTGTAAAATATTTTTTGGAATATGTTAATCCTCATCTATCCATGTTCATACAAGTTATAAATTAATTCTAACACAATCGGATGTGTTCTGCATAAAACAGCTAATTAATCTGCCTATAGCTACTGATAAAGAGCTACTGGTAACCAGTCTACCGATAGACTTAGTCTACCGACAGACAGCTACCGATATACTTAACACAGAGCTACCGATGTTCTTACAAATTTAGAGCTACCGGTGTAAGTATAAATAGCTACCGATGGAATAAGAGTCACCGATGGATGAAGCTACTGATAGACTCACAGCTACCGATACATGCATGGAGCTACCGACGTACACAGCTACCGATGCATGGAGCTACCTATGCATTGAGCTACCGATGTTCAAGCTACCGATGTTCAAGCTACCGATGATCAACCTACCGATGTTCAAGCTACCGATGTTCAAGCTACCGATGTTCAACCTACCGATGCTGGTTACCTACCGATCACTCGACTTACTATTTGAATTTATTTATTTATCTTTATTTAATCTTTCTAACGGTCATATCATACATTTTAATGATTTGTCAAATATCTGATAAAGGATGTCGGATGTCAGGAATCCGTACCTCGTACCTGCAGAAAGGAAATCTTTTATGTCTCATGTTGCACGTGACATAAATACAAGAAGACTCTGCTGAAAGAGAATAGAGACAACACACACAGAGACAAGGAAGACATACGACATACTCAAGAACTGCTCTATGCATACAAGAAGAACCAAGCAAGACAGAATAACATAGACAATCAAGACTACTCAAGAAGAGTTCTGTGCATACAAAAGAATATCAAAGAGCTTCATCAACTACATTTTTCACTCTGTGAACCTGGAGCATACGACACTCTGTTTCTCAAACAGAAATGATAAGAGGACTCAGAATCACTTCTGATCGAAGCCAAAGGAGTCCAGAGCTACACTGAAATCATCAAAACCACTTCTAAACTCTACGTATCTTGTTCTGTGATTTATTACTATACTATTCGAGCAGTGTGTGTTATCTGCTGTATCTAACACATACACTGTCACCTGTACTGAAACTGAAGGATTTGTAAATCCTTACTAAACTCTTTCATTTATTCTTTCCCACGAATAACAGTGGTAGAGGTCGTGTGTGACCTGGACAGCTAGTTGCTATTGTACTGTTTCCCACGAAGAACAGTGGTAGAGGTCTTGGACCTGGACAGTTGTAAACTGTTGAACCCCGATCCAGGGTGTGGATCATTTTTATATAAACTTTTGAGAGGACTAAGTCTCAGCTCGAGACTAAACCTCTTGGTTACATTTGTTGTGCCATCCCTTTCAAAGTTTTATTCCGCTGCTAATCACTTTAAAACTAATACTGTTTTTAAAGTTACTTTGATAATTAAATTAGCAAGTGTTTATGTTAACTGTAGATTAGTAAGTTAGTTTCAAAAGATAATCACACACTCCTGTGTTGATTAACTGGGAATTAATCAATCCCTTGAGAATCTAACAGAACCTCTATTTTAATATAAATTCACTATAATTTAATTTATTATTTTATTTGGGGGTCTTTAAGACACTGTTTTTAAAATACAGAAATTTTAATTGGTACTCAATTAACCGCCCCTCTTGAGTAAACCACTCCGACCAACAGATATGTTATGTCGTATGTATATATGAGCATTGCTTCATTTTTTTGTCAAATTTAAATACAAAAATGTATATTATATATTATAATTAAATAATAATTTTTATTTCATATATATATATATCAACATTTTTATTGAATCCTTCTTTAAAACATTCCATTTAAATCATGAACAAATCACAATGCTTTGTGCTTCTGTAGTTAGCAGTAATTATAAACTACATTGTTGCATTCCCAAAAATGGAAAACATGAAACTATATGTGATATAAAAATTTAACAATGAAAATAAAATCATAAAAATAATAAATATCAGATATATAATATAAATAAATCATTATTCCCGGTATTCTAGAGTACAAATCGAAGAGTAAATTACATTTATTGATCATGTGGTAGTTTATCATACATATAAGAGATAATCGGGTATCCCATTTTCAAAAATTGCACGATGTTTAATTTAATGACCCTAAAATAATTAGTCATAGTATATTTAACAAGATAAAATAACTATATAATCGATAATGAAAAATAATTTAAGGGGTTTGAAGAATAAATAAAACAAAAAATGTTTTTTTATGAACATTATCTATTCATCATGTATCTTCTTTTTGTTTTCACCAAAGGACTTCCGTGAAAGTATTTATGACCAAAATGAGGCATAAAGTAAAAAGGGATGGATGTTTTAAATAGATTAATATAGATTTTAGATTATCAAAAGTGCATGATATGTTTGAATAAGAGTGGGGGTTGAGATCCCTTTTATAGTGGAAGAAGAGTGACATTCTTTAAATATAAAAATGTAAACACTATTTGGAGGCATCTTTTAAAAAATGTGCCTCCAATAATGGTAAAATTTATATAAAATAGGTAATATGTCCTATAAATGTCCATAAAATGGATTTATGACATGATTTTGTCACTTTTACACCTTATTCTTTAATTTTAATCAATTAGTAATATTGTTTTTACTTTAATCACTATAATTAATTTTAATATCATTAAATAATAAATTTGATCAAAAATTAAGTTGAACATGTTACAAATTATAAATTATTATAATTATAAATATGGAATTCTTATTTAATCATTCATTTCCTAGAATTTCGTATATTTAATTCTAAATTAATCTCACATATGGGATGAGACAATCTGTTTTTTTAATGTTAAAATATTCAAAAGTTTTATTTTTATATATGCAATATCAAAGTAATTTTTTTAAAGAATAAAATTGAATTTTTTGATGTATAATTTCAATAATTATAACTTATAACTTGTTAAAAATATAATTTAAATATATAAATATCTTAGATAAAATGTAAGTTTTCTTATGAAATTAAACAATTTCACTATTCACACAAAAATGATATATTTTGGAAAAATACTAACAATTGAACATTAAATAATTAAAAAATTGGAATTAAAAAAATGAATTTTATTTTATAAAATTAAATTCTTAATAGTTTCAAAAATTAATTTTGATATTGTTCATACAAGTACATAAAAAGATTTTATTTTGAAAAATTAGAGTTTTCAAAATAGATAAAATTTAACAACAAAAATACATATTTCATTACTGATATGATTTATTTATATAAAACAATTATAAATTATATTTAAAAAATGTTTGTTAATATTCATATTATGATGTCTAGTGTATAGCTTATAAAAATCTTGTTTAAATTATTATAATAATAAATCATTGTTTCCTATAATATTGGTGTTTTCTATAATGCATGTTATGTCGGAGTTGTGAATAGCCCAAGATAAAAATGCTGTAGAATATAAGGTAATATTATTTTTTTAGTGTAAATAATTCATTAATAAACTCTAATATACACAAAAAAAATGTTCACAAAAATTCAGTGTGTTACCGAGAAATGATTAAAGATTCCCAATCCATTATGACATGAGAAATATGTTTTGAGCCCTTATCTTTTATGATTTGATGTATTTTTTCATAAAATTGAAATATAAACTTCTCAATAAACTTATGATGTTTCCACTCTTTTATAACATGAACATAAGTTTCATGATTTATTTATAATGTTTTTTCAATGTTATAATAAATTTATTTTAATATTGTAACTTTTTATGACATGAATCGAGTTTGTGATCCACGATAGATTTGGTATGAACACTGAATGTTATGTTCTTGATCTCATACCCTTATTCGTAAATTATAAATTATTATAATAATATATTTTAATATCACAATTTAATTGTTTCTAATATTCTATTCACACCCTTTCATGTGTTCTCATTCTCCCAGTTATGAGGAATGACATAAGCAGTGTGTTTATGTATGAAGTTTATTGTGTGTGCAGATATTAAATTGAGATGACTAAGATGTTTCAATAAACAAAAAGATTTTGTATCTAGTCTCCAAAGACAATAATAAATTATAGTCATCTGTATTTTTTTTAAATATACTAGATATTCATCTATCAAGTAGAAATATCAATGTACAAAATTCTTAAGTACCTATAGTTGGTATCAGATGAAATTTGTAGATAATATTTGGAGATATTGATTTGAATCAATTAATTTTTACCATGTGTATAAGATTGATTATAATATACAATAATAAATTTTGGATAAATAATATATTAGGTATTTTTTTATTAAATACATCCTTGTAAGGATAATATAAGTGGATGTGGCATTGGAAAAGATGCATCTAGTGGTATTGACCAAGAAAATAGTTGGTTGATAAAGTATTCACAATCATTATAGTGATGGGTGAATGTGACCTTACAATTTACATAGTTTGACGTGAATGGATGATATGTTTAGGTGAATTCAAATTTTCTTTATTAACCATCATAAAGGATTTAAATAGATGATAATAAAAGATGAATTGGGTTAAAGTATGTTGACATAGACTGAAAAGAAGGTTTTAGGATTGAGACATTCTATAAATGATCTTTCAATATCATGTGGTATACCAAAATGATTATTTATTCTCACACTAAAAATTTTTCTTTTATTCATTGACTAGAACGAAAAGTAACCATTTTAATGATAAATTCTATGGATAATGAGTTGATTTTCATTTTGAGTAGCCTAGTAAAATATGATATGGAATGCGAAATGTCATAATTATTCCTAATAATCTGTCTTATTATATGAAGTAAAAGATTAAAATGGATGAGATTCCTAACACACATAATAATAGAAAAATATTGTTTATGAGGACCATATATGTAAGAATATTTTTTTTCTTACTTATAATGTAATTTGGAAGAAGCACCCACAGAAATGTATCAAAGGAATAAGAAATAGTTTTGGATTTGGAAAAAGGATAAGACAATGTAATTGTAGAGGAAAATTGAAACTTTTCATCTTAACATGGATTATAATAATGCTTTCCCTAACATATCATGAATTTTTGAGTATTTTAAATTTGGAATGTATGAATTTTATGAAAATCTATATTCTAGGGAAAGTTAAAGAAGATGATCAATGAATTTGAATGAGTAAATGATTATTTATAGTGTATGGGGTGACTATAAATGACATATCAATGAAACTGTGTATTAATAAATAAGATGACGAATCTTAATTATTGATATAAGAAATATATGTAATGATGTATGTGTTTATTTAATTTGATTCTTGAATAATTTGGTAGACGTTTTTTTATCAATGGAATTTGGGTTATTTGAATCTTCGAACACCTAAGTATTTTTCTTTAGATTTTTTTATTTATAGTTTCGCAAGTATATGTTGAATGATACAGATAACCAGGAAAATTAATTTAATTGTCAGTTTGTATTTAATTGAAAGCATAAGACATTGTGAAATAAAACCCTGGATATGTTTTTTATGGTGAAAGTATAATTTTTCATTGATATAAATAGATGATTTTTATTGTTAATGTGAATGTGATAGTATTGATGACCATTGAACTCATTTGTTATTTTATTAAATATTGGTTTAAATTGTTTTTGATGGAATTAAATGAATTTTTTTATTTTTGGGATAACTTTTATTGTCTATTACATAATTTGTTGAATAAATATTGTGTAAATTGTTGGAAACATATATTTTTTCAATAATGATTACAATTTTTTAAATGTTATAACAGAAATTATGGTATTTAATTTTAATTTTGTTTCATTAATAGCTACATTAAGTTTTCTGGGAGGTTACTGATATGTTAGTTTAAAAAATTTATTGACCTTTTTAAATGATTTTTTTTTATTTTTTAATTATATTGTTTTTGAAAGGTCATACATTTACCAATTTGTGGAATGGATTAACTAGAAAACCTTTTGTTATTTGTAATGGATTTAGATATTGTTGTATGGTTTATCTATCATAAATAAATTTGTATATCCGTTTTGGTTTTGGAAGATATTCAAAGAATATATTAATAAAACTTGGATTATATACTCCATTAAAATTTAATTTTACTACCTCAAACATGTAAATTCATTATCATTTATTAGAATAAGAGACAAACAATAAAATCGATGTATCAAAACTGAAAGGATTAATTTTTCTTATACAATTTTATGACATCGAGTAAGTAGATTATCTTATGTTCTTTTGATTGATTGCAAAATAATCCCTTATTTATGAGAAAGGGATCATCAAATTAAACTATTATTGTTTATCATTATCTATGATAAATTTATGGTCTATCATGCATTACAAATTCATGGCACTTTTGCTTTTAACATTCTACTGATCATGTTCTATATCACACTATATTAGTCAATGGATAATAGTTTTCACCTCTATGTAAAAATATAATCATTCCACTAATGTTATCCTCATTTGGGATCATAGTAATTTGTTATTTTATGCAAACATTTTATTCCATATTTTTTCATTTTAAAGCATGTTTTGTTAACCCTTTTTTATATGGGTCATCACAAATGGAATTTTAAAAAATTGTACACATGATTATCAAGAAAAATATAAATTTAATTCTTGAAATTTAATAAATGGTGGATAACTGAACACTAAGGAATTTTAAAAGAATTTCATTGTGCTCTATTACGTACACCACAAGAAATGCTGAACAAAAACAAATGATGAAATATTATTATATAAATATGATAATTATAACCAAGTTATTTAATTGCATTGTATTAATTGGAATAAAATTACAAAAATATATAAAAAATCAAAAAAAAAATAAAAAAATTTTTATTTATTATTTGAAAATAACAATTCTATTTTTAGTAATGTTATATTATTCTAAAAAATAAATATTCATTCAAAAAATAATGTTTATTTAATTTTGTGAGTTAAAATTATATTTAATTATTTTAGATTTTAGAATATATTTTTGATTAAATAAATAGAATTTTTTTAAAAAACACATTAAATTCTTTAAGTTATCTAAAGAGATTAATTTTTAGATGAATAGAGAAAATAAAGATTTCCATTGAAAACTGTATTTTTGTTTCAAGAATATTTGAAGTTACATTTTATTATTTCATGTTATTAAATTTAAATAAGATATATTACATTGTTCATAATCCAATTAAATTATCAATGACTTATTCTATACCTTAATTTTGAATAAAAACGATTTTACACATAAGAAGACACTATTCTGAAAAAATAATTTTTTGTTGTGTTTTGTGATTTGTGTTTCATCATTAATTAATTTCAACAGTATTGGGAAATACAAAAATCAAAAATGGATACCATATTCATTATTAGGAGGTTCAAATTTGGAAAATAATTCCATGTGTTTTTTTTCAATATTATTAGAAACAATAGAAACATTATGTCACCTTAGTAAGGGTCAAAGTTGCAAAATAATATAATAACCTTAGGAAAAGTCATTAAAATTTACCTAGAACCACTTTTAATAGTATTTCACATGTCTAGTTTGGATATTTCCATCCATCTGTCAAATATATGGCCATAATGTGCCATATTTATTTTCATACGACATATGCATTAATTTAACATAAAAATCAATACGAGTTCTCACCCTTATTTAATATCTCTAAAATTTTATAATAATGATGAAAAGAAGTTATGTATCATTATAAATATTTATTTTAAATATTAATAATTTTATTTCTCAGTAAAATCTATTTTTAAATTTTAGATATTGTATAATTAACTTAAATGACTATATAACTCCAGTGCTATATTTATTCTATTAATTGATAAATGTAATAAATTAGTTTAAATATTTTAAAAGATATAATGGTTTAATTATTTATTAGGTTTTATGAATTTTTTAAATAATTAAAACATAATAGTAATGTGTTAAAATATTATATTAGAATTAAATATTTATTATCATTCCTTTAAATTCAAATAAAATAAATAGAGTCACAAATGACATTAATTATATTTTGATGAAAAAAATATGTTATGAAATTTTTTAAAGATCATAAAACACATGAAAAAAGGATAATGTTGATATAATAAAGTATATAATTTCATCCATATATCCATTTATGAGTAAATATTTTACCTTATAACTTAAATAACAACTATTTAATATTTAATAAGTCATTACCTCATTTATGGTAAACATTTGTTAACCAATGAGTTAAACAAGAAGATAAAGTTTAAAATAACACTAAAACCTGCCTAAATTTCATTAAATATAGGTATTTTTACCTTTATAAAAATTTTCATTGAATTTATATCCATTTCTAATCATTGTCTTAATGAAAATTAATAATATATTATAATTATTTTTTAAATTTTGTGTGTGTGTCATTTCCCTCATAAAAGGACGACATTTCAATTTTATCTTTGAAACACCTTGAGACATTTATCTCAACTAATATATAAACTAATATCATCCTTGATTCCCTTTCTACTACATATAACTTCTATACTGTCCAAAATAACATCTTTTAATGGCTTTAGGTGAAGTAAAAAAGGTTTTCTCAGCAAATATGATGTTCCAACATGAATGAAGAAAGAAGACACATGAGGTATGGGATTTATCATTTCACATTTTTTTCTAGTAAATGTTCCGTATTCCCCCTTGTTTCCTTATTGTGAGAATTGTACATCCAATAATTTTTTTTAAATATTTCATGAAAATTATGGGGATTTACAAATCCATTTATGGGTCTATCTTTTATGAGGATTTGATTTAAGAAATTACAAAATAAAAAAGACTTCTTCATATAAAAATTTATTCATTAAGAAATGATTGATGTGATCCATATTTTTTATGAGGTGTATATAATATTATTTTGAAATGTTTTATTATGTATCTCTTTATTTTCATGACATTTTATTCTTTTTATGATGTTATGATTCAAAATATACTAATGTGGTATGAATGTATGTCCCGATAGAAATTTATTTATGAATTTTTATACTATAATTTTCAATGTAAACATTTTATGATATGTATATGATAAATTCAGTTAATTTTCATCTCTTCTAGTTATTATAGGGGAATGGATTTTTTCTTTTGTTTTCCTCACGTTTATACTCGGGAAATTGGTTGAACTTTTTTATGAAAAACCAATTTTGGTTTACTATCTGATGGAAGATAATTTTTTTTCCATATCTATAATTTATAAACCAAAAAAATTGTTTTTAATATTCAGATATTATTATTTATATAATTTTTTCATCTGATTTATGTTTTAATAATTTCTATATAAGTATAATTTTTTTCAAACTATGAAATTTTAAATTTTTTTACGAAATAGTGAAAGGTCAATTTTCTTTTAACTTTTTGGACATGAATGAATGTTCACACCATCATAAATGCTGTAGTATTTATGAATATCAATAAAATATTCCAATTACCTTTTCAAATAAAATTTGTATCTATAATATTTGGGTATTTTTTATATTAAATTACTGATATTAAAATTTAAATCATATTTTCTTTAGAAAATATTATTTGAATTCATTTAATTGAATTTTCATCTTGGAAAAAAATCCATTGATGTTAATTATGTTTTAATTAGGATATGTTCCAATGATACCATCCTTATTATATCACTATATGATTTATTATTATATTTATTGTACAAAACCATTTTAATTTTCAGGGGGTTTCTTATGAAGTATTTAAAAACTTTTTATGAAACATGTTTTTGTTGGTTATTTTATAACAACTTGATGAAATTTTTATGATATTATGGAGGTCATATGTATGGTATTTGTAATTTCGAAGGGTTCATAGAAATAAATATCCCTCTAATTCATTAAAAAATGTTTTATATCTAAAGATAAAACTTTAGGGAACAAGTAAATGTGCATAATTCATTAAGGGAAACAAATTGATATGCTTGATTCCCTTAGGGAATTATGTCATTGTTCTTGATAAAATATGGGGA
Source organism: Viscum album (assembly GCA_963277665.1). NCBI lineage: Eukaryota > Viridiplantae > Streptophyta > Magnoliopsida > Santalales > Viscaceae > Viscum > Viscum album. The sequence goes on along the minus strand of OY728156.1, from coordinate 1,225,021,548 downwards.
AAAATTACTTATTCTTAATATGATATGATATGAAAAATAGGTTTTGATTTAGGATGTAATATGAGTTTATGGTCTTGGTTGTTTAACTGGGCTAATTAAATGGGATATAGGAAAAAATGTGATTTAAAAAATCATTACTTGAACTTATTGTTGGTGATTGATTTGTGATTATTTTTCAGTAATTTGATACATTTATTGACATGATGATTGTTAATTAGATGAATCATTTTTATTCTCCATGATAAATTGTTTTAAAAAAAATGTAAGTTATATTCATGATCATATACACTTGCTTTTATCTTACGCTTTCATATGATCATCAAATATTTGGTCATACATTCCCCAATACCGAGTATCTATGCTCGCAATTTCTTTTGCTTCATTTTTCTTGGTATTTATGAAATTATAGTAGGGTTTTTATATTATGTTTACTTAACGGGATTATTTTTTGTTATATTTTAAACATCAATAAAAAAAATCGGATTATTTTCTTTCTTGTCTACAAATACACTAAAACATAAAGGTCTGTTTTTGTATATTATAATAATACACTAGTATTTCATCTATTAATCTGTAATATATATATATATATGAAATGATTTTTTTTAATAAAAAAATCTATATCCCTTGATAGTACTAATTTCCTTTATTTCTATCACTAGAGATAAACATTCATTGGCATGGTTACCACCCCAATGAACCCATACATTAAATGTAAAACTACAGTTGATATACTACTCTAAGGTTCCATTATTGATAATAATTCTTAGTGGTGACACCCTCATACATCCACAATTCCCTCCTAGTAATTTTATGTCCCAACCTTTACAATATCATTTCCTTATCCTCTAAACATTACGAAAGGCTTGTGGAACCAATAAGTTTCTATGATAGATAGTGTAAGATCCAACTGTATCTCATTGAACAAAACCATTTCCTTCTATTCTCTCAAAAACTAATGTTTAATCCACAATAAAGGGTTTAATAGAATATAATACGATTATACTCTAAAAACCTCATTTAATAAGTTTGTAGCCTTTATCCAATGATACTCCATCTTAGCCTCACCCTTATTCATTTGGGGATGAGATGAATAATCATTAGAAAATTCTTAATAAATAAATAACATAGAATTTCTTATAGGATTTCACACCATTCAATATTTTCATATCGCCTCCCACAACCATCAGTGGAAGGGGAAGTATGTTTCTCCTTGGGATTATAATTCGTGTGTCAGTCTTAATTAGAACCAATTATATAATGTTGATGTTCATATACTATACCATGATTCATATACTATGAATAACTCAAACGGTTTTAGGGATATGGGTTGATCATACCATTAGAATAATAAATTTTTTATCCTTTTCCCACATCCATAGGTACTTGCCCAAACCAAACTAAACTACATGGGCTTCGATTCACATCACTAATGGATATTTAGGATTACTTCCAGAGGTCAAACACATCATCTTTAACATATTAAAATCCTTATTTGACTATATTCTACGTAAGGTCAAAAAACATTAAAATTATAATCTTATTTGAGGTGTTTTTAACTATATCGGGTCACTCATTTATACGTCCCACACTAGTCATTTCTATGATCCTTTCACCTAGACAATTTTTCATGCGACATTAATCTGCATGGACTAGTCTGTTCTGCATAGAAAAAAGTGGTATTATATGTACCATTAAGTGGTACAAAACTATGTGGGTTATGATTTCTCTCATGAGGATAGACTAAGAAACCCATAATGGGTATGATTCCAATATCAAAATAGAAAAAACCACCCCGACTAATGATAAATTCCAAATATACTATCTATGTGTCCTTAAAAAATAGTTACCTAATGTAAGGTTTCTCAAAATAATAAAAAACAAGATAGAGAATATATGTACATATAGATGGTACAATTTAAGGAAAAACTTGGCAACATAAATTTGTTTCTAGTGACAGATAATCTCTAATAAATAAAGATGTTTATTTTAATGTATAACCACAAATATATACATAAAATAACTGATTGTAAATATATGGGTGACTAATACCATATTGGTATATAAAAATAATTCAAGTACATGTCTTATATCTTTAAAATTGTCCCATAATATGAAATAATCCTCCCAAAATGGTACGAAGAGATCATCATTTAATCATATTGATCAATGCATGTCCCTAAGTATCATAAAAACACACAGATGAAAATATATCTTTGAAAAGAATTTTTGTAGTTCTTTATAGATATGAGAACTATTTTTTGTTTTTCATTCCATGAATAATACCATTAGAAATAGGCCATATATTTTGGTTTAGTTTCAATATATGAATAACCATCCCACCCTCCCTAGGTGTGAAACAAAAATCAATAAAGAATAATATTGAAATGAAATGATCCCCCAAACAAATGATTGTGAATAAAGTGTTTTTAAAACCCATTTATTATTTATTGTCAAATAATAAATTTTCTTATAATAATTATTCAAGGATAAATAGATTGAATTTATTTAATATTTTAATTTTATGTTGGGTATAAAATTATTTATGATTGTGACAAATAATTGAGGTTTCATTTTTAACAGTTATATATTTAGTTTTGTATAATGTTAATGTTACTATTATATGGTTCATGGTGTGTGATAGTATATATATGATTGATGATATTATTTATTAAATTTACAATTTATGTTGTCAAAAGATAATGTTATATGATTTATAAAAACAAGAATAATTTTTACATAATATATGAATTACAAAAATGTGTTTTTAACAAAATTAATTGATAAAAACTAAAAATAAAATATTGATAGAATATTTTTATACTTTAAATTTAATAAAGATTGTTGGATCATGGAACTTATTTTTTGATAACAAAATCATCTAGGGCCTAAGATATAATTTTCATTCAAACCAAGAATATGTGCTAGTAATACTATTACTCTATTGTAGTAATCATGTTAGTCACATTATTTGAATCATATTTCATATTTTTATTAGTTGATTATAATCCCTACCAGGGTATTAAGTGAAAGGAACATAAAAAATAGTTTAATATAGGTAATTAAATAAAAATAAAAAGATGATTACAATGCTATGTGGCCCAATTTTGATGATATAAATTAATTTTATCGAAACGAAATATAGTAACGTAAGGAAGAAAAACATATGTTTTATTTAAAATAAAATTAAATATGTCGTAAATAAAAAAAATTATTAATAAAAAAATATTATAATTAATAAAAAATAATCTAATTTCACTTCCTTTCTAACCCAAAATTATTCCACCAAACATGAACATTAATATAATAAACCCCATTCCCCTTATAAAAATTGTAATGATGTTACCATGGGAACAATTCCCAAATCTATGATGTAATTGCCAACAAAACCATCATAAAACCATAAAATAACAAAAAATAAATAATAAGAATTCACTTTCATGGACATCACAGACATATTTTTAATAACTCTTTTAATGATGATTTCCAAAACTAAATCTCCAACATTTTTACTATCAGCCATTGTAGAAAACAGAAATCTAAAGAACCACATATTTAGAAGGAATAAAAATTTGCCACATAAACAAATGTAAAAAGAGAAAAAAATATATCTATATAATGTTGGAAATATTGAATCACATGAATATTAGTCGAATTTAAATCATCTCTAACTTCCTTAATGAATATATAATAATAAAAATAAATATGAATATTTAGATTCAATATCCAAGGATGTTTTTAATAATTGATTATATACTAAAATATTGTGCACCACATCCACAATAGTTTAATAGGGAAGTTTAAATTAGAGAGTATGTATAGACACAATGGGGTTAGAATACATATGTTACTTGTATGTAGAGTCAACAACCATGATTATAGAGGTAATAGTTATTTATAGAAATAATGTGGGAATGAGAGGTTTTCACCATTAAAGAAGTTTGGGGAGTGAAAGGGGACCAATAATGTGATTTATGAGAATAGTTAAGGAATCATATTGGATTGGATTGGGTTTGGGTTTGGGGAATGGTATAAAATTAAAATGAGGAATGATTCGAATGATGGGTGGAGGTTAATTGATGGATGGTAGGGTGAGGATGAAAGGGGAGGGGATGGAATTGGGGAAGATCACATTTGGATGGATAAAGAGATGGGATGAACTAAAACTAATATATATATACATATAGATATATATATTTCAAACTTGTGTGTTTCAGTTTGATAGGTGAATTTTGGTTTAGAACATGAATTTACAGATGGTTTCTTAATTCAAGATGACAAAGAAAACATCAAATAAAAATCCACTAAATTTATTTGATTTGGTTTGGTTTTTATTTTTCTTCAATTTATGATGTTATTTACACACCCCTATGCATAACTGTTGTTCTTTAATGTTTTTATCGAAACGGTTATTTTCATTTCAAAATAGAAGGTGGTAAAAAAAATCTATTTTTATATATTTTAGGAATATATTGTTTAACATTTTCTGTATTTTAAATAATATATTGTTCTGGGGATGTTTTAATAATTTTGTTAATTGGAATTAATATTTTTTATGTTTCTTATTTACATTATTAATATATTTTTTGGAAAAAATCAATTTATCTTTTTTCTATCTTTATTTGAATGCCATAGAACATAATTTAATAGATATTAAATCAAAAATGTAATGTAATAATGTTTTCCTTCCTAGTGTGGATACATGTTTTTTATATGAACTAAATCTGTAATTTTTAATAAATGGAAATATTGGAAAAATTTTAAAAAATAAATGGTATGTGTTATTTTTTCCCATTTCAGAAGTTATATAATATCCTATCCTTTTCTATATTTGAGGAATCAACTACCTGATTATGGTTTTTTGATGAAACATAATATTAATTATAATTATAAGAGAGTTATGTATCTTTTTATCCATTCAAAAAAATTTATATGTTTTATGTGTATATTTTTTTGGAGAAGAATAAAAAAATATTCTCATAATTAAGGTGACACATAAAATTTTTTCCTTTGTGAAAAGTCTTGAAAAATAATTTTATAATATTTTTAAGTGAGTTTCATGAGATTTTATATAAGAAAATGTTTGTAGAAGGTGGTACATAATATTTTTTATTTTATCTGAATGTTATTTCTGATTCATATGAATTTTTAATTTTATAAATTTAATGAAGTTTGTAGTTACCTCTTATGTTAAATAAAATTGTAATTTAAAAATTACATAGTCTCAAAAATTAAAATATTTGTATAATTCAGATTTTCTATAATAATTGAAGTGAGAATTTTTTTTAAACAATATATGAAAGGATACAATTTTAAAACATATATCTAGAGGTAGATTTTATGTAGCCGAATATAATTTATAAGGGAGATAATATTCTCTTTAATGGGTCAACAGGGACAATATAAAAAAGAAAATTAATTGTGATGATTTCCACATGGATTTCTTGGATGGGAGGTGATGATCCCTGGAAAAGTGGAAATATTTGGGGGATTCTTTTAATTTAAACTACAATGTCACTAGGTGAAATTGAAACAAAAGTATATAAGTAGATATGGTGTTAAATTTGGAGAGTTGAAGAACAGAGGCTCTTTGAGATCTATATGGAGAGGTTGATATACTTGAATCAAGATTTTATTCTCATTCTAAATCATATCATGTCAATTAATTCAATTTTATATGGTTTAATAAACATTGAATTTAATTGAACATGATTGTTGGATGCAGTTTTTGTAGGGTAATAAGATTATTATAGTCATTTTATATTTAATTCATTATTGTATTCAATTTCCGAGCAAGGTTTCCAATTTCTTCTGTTTTCAAGGTTATAAATATTTTTATCAATTTTTAATTTTTTCTCCTATAACGTTCTACCTAATGAGAACTCTTTATATTTTATTAGGGAATTTATTATTTTTCTCTTAATTCCTTAACATTGGTTGAAGGAGCATGTCATAAATTTAAGGGTTTTTTACATTATCCATGAAAGAAAATTCTAGGATATATTTCCACTTGTTAGATTAAGAGATCATTGACACGTGGGCCATGATTAAAAATTTTTTGTTATATAATTATATCCTATTATAATGACAACCTATATAAGTCATAAAATCACATGATTTCTCCAGGATGAGGGTTAGTTGTTTCCTGAGATGATTTAATAATTTAGAGGTCCCCTTGTATTTTCTCATAATCATTAATTCGTTCTTCACTTCATAAGGGGACCATTTTCAAATGCTTTAAATATTTTTTTCCAAAAATTAATTTGATCAATAATTTTTTGGTTATCTCTTTGATAATCATTATATGACTTACAAAAAAATATTTATCACACTTCTCAGAACTCACGACACAAGTTTTCTAAGAGAATAAAAATCTACTAAAAAAACAATTTTCATGCTTAAGAATAAAATTATTTGGATACTTGAATTTATAATGATGACCATGATATTTAACACATATAAAATTGGATTCATTGTAATATTTTTAGAAAATATATACATTTTATTTCTAAAATCAACATTAATTTATAACCCTCTAAAAACTTAATGTGGGATCTCTGTATTCCAACTATGCATGCTAGTGATGAAATTTTGTCATGTTACAAAAATCCAAGCTAGAAAAACTGCCCACACCACTTTTGAAAAAGAAATGTGGTTTTAGACCATACCCTTTCCCCAACTTCATAAATATAAAAATACATCCATACCAAAATACGAAGAGGATATATTCATTAAAATATAATGGGAATTGAGAATTTTTTTACACTAAATTCTTAGAAAAATGGAAACTGAAGAACCTATAGAGAAACTGTGAGATGGAGTATTAGAAACATTATCTTATGAATAAGAATAAACCAAAGGAGAACCTCATTATTTTAAGTAATAATAATTGTTTTAAAATAAAATATATTTTTACGAATGATCCAAAGGATGTTCCAATATAAATATTGAAGGAATATGCAAGTTAAAAAAATTAAAACAGAAAATCCAAAATTGAGGGATTCAAAGAAAAATATTAGTGGAATTTGACTGTCGCACTTGAAAAAAATAGTTAAAATACATAAAATTGTAAATGAATAAATGTATAGTCTTCATTTAAAAGGATCTTAATTTAAGGTCACATATATTAAGTATTTTTTTCCACCACCAAAGAACATATAATCAATTTAGATAATATAAATACAATTTATTCAAGTGTTAAAAGAAATTTCCAAAAATTTATTTAGTAACATAATTTTTATTTATTAAAGTTTATATTATTCAATGAATATTATGTACCCACATATTTCCCAAAATAATAATTTTATTTAGAAATTTTTTTTTCTACAAATGCATAAATTTTGATATTATTTTTTATTTATTCAATAATATTAAAATAGATAATAATTTTTTTTCAAAAAAAAATCATTAAATATTTAATTAGTACATGATAATTAATTTAAGGTTAATTTTTTGATTTTTCTTTTCAATTGGATTTTTTAATGAATAGGGAAAATTGATGTTTTTAAAAATACTGCAACATTATATCATTGTTATGAGGTTTGAATAGATTTAAATTTTAATAAAAAATTTCCATAATAAAATATATATTTAATAAGACAAAAATATTGTATTTAAAAATTTTAATTTCAAAACATAAATTGTCATTTTTAGATTTAAATTAAATTCAATCCTAGTAAACTTTATTTTTGATTCATTGCATTTAATGGAGTGGTTAGGAGGTTTCATATAGCTTTTTATGAATTTAATTGTCAAATCGACCTAATTTATTTAACTACAATGAAAATAATTTATTGGGAATAAATTCCAACCATTATTAGTTAGATTAAATAACTATTAATAAATTTTTTATCCCAAACATTCCCCATTCTAAATAATAAATACTCACCCATTATCTTATTCCTCTCTAATAAGAATCCATTAATCATGAATTATCACTCATTTACCCACTCTAGTGTCTATCTAAGGAGTTTCAAATGATCAAATGTGTTCTACTCAAGAATCTAGAAGAAAATATGAAAGGTAATAGTTTCAATACCCCTTTTATACCATTATTTTTAAATTCCTTCCATTTAATTTAATTTTCAAAGACAAATATTATATATCCCCTTCACTATACATTATTTATAATATTATCAATTAAATATCATCATTGACTCACATAATATTATATTCATATGCCATTATATTATTCTAAATCCCATTTAACCATACAATGCCCATGAAAATTTTAAAGTAAAGAGGTTGTGACTTCATAGCAACGACATAGAAATCTATATACAAACTAGTAAATGTAGGCTCTATAATGGATACCATGAGAGGAAGTTTCCTATAAAAATTTTGGTAAGGTATTGTATTTATCTTAATAAGGTGCACACTAAGAGAGTCTAATTTCAGACCTGTATTGATAATTTCAATAGATTTTCTTTAAATAATTCATAAACTATTGATAATCCCTATTGATGAATTATTTTCTTTATTTATCTATACTATCTAGAATTACTCATTACTACTACTCTGTTACCCTTACATTGATAAGGGTACATTCTATTACATTCTGTAAATCCTATTTTTTAATATTATTACAGGATAGTAACCATCAAATCTATTTTCTTATATTTAATATGGAAAAAAGATTTTCCTAATACCCATTATATCTATATAAAAAACAACTAATTTTATATCCACCTATATAAATGATTTTCCTAAGGTAAAATTAAGATATATATCGTTTTATCCACTTTATTAATATAATGGATTCATTATACATATAATGTGATGGTGGGGCTAGGAATTATATATCCCTAGTTGAATCAGTTGTCCTAGTGAATCTAACTATTTGGTAATTTGGTATAAAATGTAACTATATATAAGATACAATGGCATGAGGGATTGATATTATGTTTATGATGTCTAGAATTATATATTTCGTCACTATGAGATCAATTTTTCTTATCAATTTATTTAGTTACTCTTTATAATCTATAGAAATAGTATTTGTTATGGAATTTGTTTATTAATAATTTATTTATACTCTATTATTTTCTTTGAAATCATCAACTATATGTTACCCCTTATAGAGGACCAGATCCTACCCCTTATTATTTTTTACAATTTCCTTAAGAATCCAAGAAGATTAATATATTTTTTGTAAATATTTACACATATAAAAAATATTTTATTCTTAAGATGTATCATTAGTTACAAATATAATTTAATTATTAATTATATATCCAGTTTCTTGGGACTAGGAAATTGTTGGATCATATGATTGATATATTTTACCCCATTGAAATAAATTAACCACTATACTGTGTATTTTAAAATATAGTTAGTATAGTTTCAAACAATGTAAATTTACTATTAATCTATGTAACCTAACTTTGAAGAACATTTTTATAAAAATAAACCTATATAAACACTTTTAATATTCTAGAAATAACTAAAACATTCATGAAATTTTAATTTGATAAATGAATTGTAAATGTGCACTATTATTTATAATTAATAGTATTATTCCTAAACTAATTAATTATATTCTGTTTTTTAGAAATGCAGCCAATTTGTAAGAATGAATAAGTTTTCTAAAATCATTACCATTGTCTTTCCCTTAATATAAATCCAACGAAACTGGTGTTGGTGTTGAGAAAATTAAGAATACATTTATGTTGCTAAATCAAGTTATTACAATTTTTATTTTTATACAGAACAAATATTTTCTTGATATCACGGTATAAAAATGTTTGATATCTTTATGAGGCAAAAACTCCATGGTTTAATGGATTCATTAATCCATTTGTAGATAAACAGTTTATATAATCTATAGGTGATGTTTCCTTTCCATTAGAGAGTAATAAAATAGAAATGGTTACCGTGGTAATATACCATCAAAAAGTGTATATTGATTAATAGTGGTATTTAATTAAAAACTCCCTGAATGGAGAGGAAAAATATAATTTGGAATGCATGAATGTTAAGGTAATTTTCATTGAAAAACATATTCCTTATGAGTGATGAATTTAATTAGAAAGTAAATTTTTGAATTTAAGAAAAAATAAAGTTCAAGATTCCTCAATATATTAGGATATGTTTATAAGGTTAGTACCTCACGATGCATACTATCTTTGTAATTCAAGGAGAATGATTGATCACTTTATTTATGAGTTGATTTCATATTATTGAAGAGCATTAATCTCTCAAAAATCATCTTATAATGACATAGAGATTAGATTTATCAAAATTGAGAATATTTTCATTAGGGATATTATATTCAAATTAAAATTTGTGAATATTAGGGTAATTTATCGCCATTCATAATATAATTGGGATGTTTTGAATAATGAACAAATATAATTTTATACATAAAATAACTATGGGATGAAATCCATTATGGATTTCATAAATAGAAGGGAAATATTTTAAATTATAGGACATAAATACAAACATGATCAAGAGTTATAGGGAATGAAAGATTCCACAAATATCAAATTAATTAATTAATATGATTTTTAGAACTACTCCAATAAATACTGAACTCATCAGGGTAGTCTGCCTTATAGGTGGAAAAGGGAGAACAGACAGGCCTATACCATTAAAACAATACAAGTTTAGTGTAAAAATGATGTTATAGTAAGCACATTGATTATATATTCAACTTCATATAAATCATTATTTTATTATCTATCTATTCAACCTTTTATATATTACATGTTTTTAATTAATATTGAATCATCCTGTAATAGACTATATTTGGAATTGAGAGTTAAAAATCCTTGTGGGAATCTTACTGTAACGGATATATATTTATCTTTATCTATTAAATTTTATAGAATTAGCTTATCTTAAAACCTATTTTCCATACACATGGTTCAAATTTTCATAATCCTAATGATATATTGGATCTCAATGTATATTGAAAAAACATTGGGTGGTGAGAAAGTGATTTTAATATTAGAGGATGTACTAAAAACTTTTTTTAAGACTAGGGACTTAATTTTACGAGTCACTGATGCATTCCTATAATACGGCATGGAAAAACAAAAATTATTTTTCATATTACATATCAATGGTAGACATAGGTTGTACCACATGATGTGCTTCTTAGTTTGTTCACCGACATTATCCAATTCCCAAATAATAATTCTTATTTTTTATTTTTATTATTTTATAAAAAAGATGATAACTATTTTTGGATTTGTTTATATATTTTATGAAACTGAAATGAAATGGAAAATTTTAATTTAAACTAAACAATCATTAAATTATAAAAAAATTGATAAGGAATAATGAACAAGGTTTTGGGGTTATTTATGGGTTTAATCATTATTATCCTTTATTTTTTAAATTTTAGTTTGATAATCCAAACATGAAAAATCAAGATGAGTTTCTATTCCTTTTATTTTGAAATTGAAGAAATCCATTAATATAGAAGAAATCAAAATTCCACCTCCTATAATCATGGTTGATGACACATTGGTCATGAGTGTTCTATATTCTAGGACATAACTCTATCAATGTGATTTTATACATAGACATACTCAACTCCATCATGTGAATAGTTATGCAATGAATAGAGGTAAATGATATTATAAAAAAGAGTATAAATAGATTGAGTTTCATGTAATTTGAGGTAGTCACCACATTTTTTATATTCTCCCCACCCATGCATTCTATAAAAATATACCATAGCACAAAACATAATCATTATGGAAAATTATTGGACACATTGAGCTCCCCTAGGTCAAACCTCGAGTTAGCCTCACATTGTCTAGATAACGTAATCGCTTAGTGAAACTTGGAAGGAATATAATGATAAATTTAATAAAAATAAAATCATTATAAATATTAATCAAGAAGAATAATAAAATAAAAATTGGTGAATCAGAGATGATAAGAGAGTGATAAATAATAAAATAATCAATTATAATTATTAATTAAAATTAAAATATAATGACTAAATAATAAAAATGATGATTAAAATATTAATAAAAAAATTGTAATATGAATTATAATATAAACATGAATAATAATAATAAGACAAATATGATGGAATGAAAAATTGGTTAAATGAAAAAATATTATAAAACATTCATGGACAATTTATTAAAAAAAAGAGAATTTAAAATGAAATTTAATGTAAAAATAAATCAAAATAAATATGATAAGAATAAAAAAATAGGAACGTAATGGGAGTAATAGCCTTTACTATCCATGTGGGATTCTCCCTTCAGTGTTGAGATCCCTTCATCAGTTTGTGGGGAGTTCATTTATAGTCATAAGAGGAGCCATCTACTTTTGTGGATTCCCTAAGACATGGGGTTAATCTTTTTTAAATCATGATCGTGAGACCTGTGGGTGTGATATACAAAACACTCACTTATAGAGGGTTTTTATATTGGTACAAGGATGGAGTGCACCTAGAAATGTGGATTCTTTGAGGAATAATGGGGATGTGGCTTCAATAACACACACCAGAGGCAATGCATTCATTGTGGGTGATGATAGAGGGAGATAGAGCATGATAGCAGTTTTTGGGGAGTTCTGTTCAAGCTGATCTCCGATTGAGCTGTGGTCCTAATTCTTTTTTGGACTTCATTATGGACGGCTGAGCTTCTAAATAGGCTTAATGTGGTTGTATGAGGTGAATTAGTCAATCACAGGAGTTCCTAGGTGGTGGTGGTGGATACTAGCTCATACTCAAGATTCTCTATCGGTGTTCACGGTGTTTCATGATGAGTAGTGACAACTGAAATTCGAGAATGGGGGAGAATCTATGATGGATCATGATGAACTCGAGTTTCAACAATGGAGTATAAAGCTATAACGAAGGAGGGGGACAGAGCACAGAAGAGCCACATTAGTTCCACCAACCCACATCTAAACACCACAACAGTGACCAAACCATTATAAGGCTATGTGTGGGAGATCAATACATTTAGGAATGACTACCAATTTCACATTAACACACAATGGGTGAACACCATGACCACATGGGCGTTAGGGCCCACTATACACCTACTAGGTTCACCAATCTTGGGCCACCCACATGGGATTTCACCACTCATGGCTCATCTAATTTAGCGGTGTGACTTTTTGGGATACATAACCAGCTGGCTCTCTTTAGTTATCTAAATGGAATCCCCCATGGTTTGAAGTCATGCTTATACTTAGCCTATTTTATGGGTAAACTCCTAAAAAAGTTATAGAAAACATCCTAATATTTCATAATATTCGTGAATAAAATTTCAAAATTAATATTCAACAATTTCCTAAATTACAACATCCATTTTTATTCTATAATTTCAATAACCCATTATTTATTAAAACATTGAAAAAATGCCTCATTTTATTGATAAAACACATCAAAACATTGAAATTTTATTAAATATATTCACATAAAATGAATCTATAAAATTCTAAAACACATAAACCAAGATTAACCATAAGTATAATATCACTGTAAAGATTTAAATTTGTAACCTATTCCAAAAATATTCAAATTATATTGTAATAAAATAAAAAAAATCAATGTAACATAAAAAATTACAAATTATATATAAAATATAAATGTACTTTCTCCAATTTCAAATATTCAATAAAATCATGCATTTTAATTTTTCCCATTTGAAAATCATGAAAAATTCTAGTTTTATATACACATTCTCCAAAATTCTCTATTATTATTCATAGGAAATCTTGATCTTCCACACTTTTGAATATTTGTTCTTATTATTCATGATATTAATTCAGGTAATGTTAGACACATATAATGAATACATTATTCTTATCCATTATATTTTAAAATAACTATTATCATAACATTGTAATGAAAAAATACACATGAAATCATTAGGAATTTTATTTTGGGTTCAAATATCTCTGAAGAGTAATGTGGTAGAATTTGTTGATTTAAAATAAAAAGGTAAACAATTAGGTTAATATTTTAAATATAAATAATGCTATCAAAAATTAAATGTGTCATCAAATTCCCCACATTTAATCATAATAACTACAAATTTACCAAAAACATATGTTAATGATTATGACCAAATAAAGAATAATGAATGATTTATGCATGATCTTGAGTATTTTTTTTACTATTAATTGTTTTTCAAAGAACCTTTCAATTATGTTTTATATTTTTTTTCAATTTTATGCTTATAATAAACCTCATATCCACACCCAAACCACATATGATATAAATCATAGGTCTATAAATAATAAATATTGGCCTTATAAATCTATTTTTCTAATTTTTTGGGTTCTTTTTATCAATTTCCATTTTTTATCATTAGGGTAAAAAGAATGTAGTATCATGAATAAATCAAAAACATTAGATTATTCCAATAATAACAACCCCCAAACATCTTTCTTACAATTTATTGGATCCCTTCCTCCATAACACCATTCACTCGCATAAATTAACTTAATAATATTATTCAATTATTAAGAGAATTATAGGAATGGATAAAAATGGATTGAATCACAGCTCATACGAAATAAGGTAATTCAATGTTTTAATGTAATAAAAAAGGATTTATGCAATGGTGGTACATTATGTATATGTGGTTTATCAAAATTTGCCCCAATCATTTAATTTTTTTTAATAATAGTCATATCTATGAAAAGTTCAAAATAATGTTCGTATATGTTTCATGTATGAATATCACTACAAAATAATTCTCAATAATAAAATAAGAAATACTTGATCTTGAAATAATCTCGAGAATAGACATATGATTTGGAATAATAACTCAAGGGAGTGTAATAATAACACGTCATTTATTATGATAATAAAAAACATGTCATTAATCGATTCCTAATATTCTCATTCTACCTAGATAAGTAAAGAAACGAAAAATTTATGATTGGGAATGAAATTTATATTTAATGCTAAAAACTTCTTTTGAAAAAATAACTATAGAGTGCTTAAATGATAGAAAATAACCATTAACTATAATTCCCTTACAGAATACTCCTTGTCATCCATTTTTTTGGGATTCATTATGTAATTATGGTCCTAAAAAAGAAAATTAACCATTAAAAATCAAGGACCATGTCATTAACACTTAAAACATAAAAGAATTAGTGGATTGAATGGTGGACTAATTTAGAAAAAGAAATTGAAATTCTATAAATAAAGTAATGATACGTCTTTGTATAACCTCCATAGTGGGCCCCAAATTTTTACAACATCTAGTGGGTAGTATGAGCAGTTATCCATTCTCTTACGGTGGATGAAGGTTCTTTGATTTGGACAACCACATGTGGTTTCTCTCAGCTTAGTCTTCTTCCTTCACAGTGTGTAATGATTTGCGGATTGGCTATACCAGATCATATCACTTCACAATGAGGTAAAAATTTCATGGGGGAGGTAGGATGAAGTTTGGATCTTCTTATTCTTTGGTTTATATAGGAATAACCTTCTTGAGATCTTCTAGTGGTGGAATTACATAGGATAAATTAATTTATTGATTAAAGGTAGACTATAAATGTATTTTATCTTCAGTTTTTTTTTCAAATAAGTAATTTATCCCTTTCAATGTTTTTATCCTATTTCATTATTTATTTTTTCTCAATAACTTGTATTTTCTCATGGGATTCCTCAAATACATGTTCATTAAAATTAGAAAGTTTTATGTCTTCCTCAATTGGTGAATTTTCAAATTTTTTATACTCATATAAGGAGTTGAAATGATTTTCTGGAATATAAAATTCAAATATGTGGTAATTACTAAAAAATTCATATCGAAAAAAAAAGTTAAGGATAGTTTGATAAAATATAAAATCCCTAATTTAGTTTTAATATAATCTATTATTTAGTGTTTATTCCCACTTGTAGTAGTTTATCAATGGATGTAGGAAGATACTTGGGCTCCACCATCATTAATTGAAATTCCACCACATGGGTGGTTTGTTCCTTAAATGGTTTTGGTTATTTTTTTTCATGGTTTGGTGAGATCAATTTGTTGATCCACTTCATTCTAATGGTCAACCAATTCTTGTGGATCTCCCACATGTAGCTCAGTGGGATGGTTTTACTCTTTATGGTTCTCTTTGATATTTTCCTTCAAATTTTTGGTCTATAGATAATCCAAAATATTTCCCTATTATTTTTGGACATCCTTAGAAAAATGAGGATGGAAAAGAGGCTCATCTTTTTGTTTTGGTTCTAGGTGCTCGAGGGATAGTATTATGTTATCAGTTATGCAATTCATTATTCCCTAAAAGTATTGTACTATAAATTTCAATTATAGAATATCATATTTTAGTTATTGTTCGTAAAATTGGTCTTCATATTTCTACGTTGGATCGTCTTCAATATATTTGGGAGAATGCAAGGAACACTCTTCATCTGTATTGGACACTTCTTTATTTATTTCCTAGATGTAACCCTAGAATTCAGTTAGTTATCTAGACAATACTTCAACTAAAGGATGCATTATGGTCTCTTTAAGATAATATATATGGTCTGTGAATTCCTTATTTATACTGATTTTTCTTTAGGATCCTTTTCTCTTTCTAGAAAATATGGAATCACTTACTTCTGTAGACATTTTTTTTCAAATATAGATTCCTTAAAATATGAATAATCGTTATTTCATGATAAATAAAATTCATATGAATTCATCATAGATTAATAATTTCTTTTAGGGTATCTAATTTTTATAACGTAATTAAATATATCAAATTTATGTCAACTGAAACAATTTAATGAATTATTTATTGGATCCCTGAAAATAGTTGCAATTTTGACTGACACCTTTCGTAGGGTGACAAAATAAATTATTTTTTATAATGAATTATAGTGGTTGTATAGGGTTATCTAACATGAAGATCTTATTAGATTCTTCACTAATATCAAATAATTATTCTAGACTAATTATTTGTTTTAAATTATTATATGAAAATACTGATGAATTGTTTATGGTTATATTGGTTTATTTTTTAAACATTTAATGAATTGAAAAATTATAATTTAAACTAAATAGCAAATAAATGATAAAGTAATGATGTAAGGAAGAAGGAAAATGATTTTAAGGTTGGTTTTGGGTTTAATAATTATTCTCAAGTCTTTTTTTTAGTTTGATAATCCAAACATGAAATCTGATTTTGAGTTGCTATTCTTTTTTATTTAGAAATTCTGAAATTATTTGAATGGATATGGAATATCAATTCCACCTCCTACATTAATCATGGTTGATGAAACACATTGGTTGAGGGTCTACTATCCTCTAGGATATTGTATTATCTATGTTGTTTCAACTATTTAGTTGATCGACATCATAGTGTGAAGATTTTTATAGTTAGTAAAGGGAAACTATATTAAAGAAATTAATTTAAAGGGATTGAGTTACTTTTCATAAGGGGAAACCACTATGTTGGAGAGTTTTTATCCACTCATGCATTCAACCCTAATCATCCTAAAACATATAATGAAACATTAGAAAAATTCAAGACCATCTTGACCATCCTAAGGCCAAGACTTGGGTTAACCTCATATTATTTGTAGATAATGATCACATTCTTTTATATTATTCCAACTTATTGTAAAAACATATTATAGTTGTTTATTTAAAAAATTAGAATTTAAAATACAATTTACAATAAATCTTAAAAAAATAATAATATAAAAATGAAGATGAATGGAATGGGTACTAAATCCTCAGTTCTTGCAGGGGGGTTTCCCCCTTCGGTGTTGTGATATATTCACCAGTAGTTGAGGGACTCATTTTATATGAATAGAATAATCCCTTATCCTTCATATAAACACTGAGTCCTAGGGTTATTCTATTTTAGATGACACCCATGAGAACGAAATATTGGCAAAATGAACACACAATGATGGAAGGTGTTTAGATTTTTGTATGGAATATGTCCATTCCTATTAGAAGCTTCATCGAGGGTGAAAGAAGGTTTGATAATGTGGTCATGCACTGGCAGCAATGCATGATGGAAAGTGATGAAAATGGGAGATAGAGATCAATAATGAGATCTTCAGTGTTTTGTTTATGGTTGAATGTAGCTGAGAAGTGGAATTATAATCCTAATTCACCTCCTCCCTTCGATGTAGTGGGATGAGATATAAAATGTGATTACTGTTGTTGGAAGAGGATCATTTGGTGATCCTAGGTGATCGTGCGGGTGAAATATGATATTTTGTCGAGCTCATTCATCTCTAGTGGGGGTTATGGGGTTTCCTGGTGAGTAGTGGGGGTAGCGGTTCAAAGATAAGGGTGGAGTCGCGATGTAGTCTAACAGACTCATGTGGTCACGGTGGAGTGCATAGGTTGAGAGGTGGAGTGTGGTGGAGCTATGATGGTTCCTTGATCCCACATCGAAACACCATGGTCCTTGATGATCCTTTAAAACGATACGTGTGGGAGGCATCAGTCATATGGTTTCTCTGATGATGGAATCCCGATTCCACTTGCACACACAACAGTAATAAACCACGCCCACTGGTGCCTTTGGTCCCATTAATCATCCACGTGTTACTCTACCTATGATCCAAATCCAGGGAATTTTATCACTCATTATTCTGGTTGGCGCCCTATGGGTTGTGTGTCTTTTTGGATCTCTTAGTCATGCTCATGGGAATGATTCTGTGGGTAGATTTTCTTCCTAATAATGGAACGTGTTTAGATAAACTCAAATAAATGAGTATGAATATTTTATAAAATTTTATTTGATTCACGAAAAAAATTTCAATCATAATATTCAGAAATATTATAACCATATAAATCAATATTTATCATACAATTAAAATTACACATTATTTATTAAAAAATTTAAAATTTCATAATTCATTGATAAAACCAATTAATACATTGAATATTAATTAAAAATGTAAACACAAAATGAATATGTGAGGGATTTATAGAACCTTCACTAGTGGAATATCGTAATGAAATTATAAGATAATATGAATCAATGAATAATATTTATATCCTTAGAATAGTAGATATATCTATTGTGAGGTGTAATATTAGAGTATTACATAAGGAACATCATGAAAATCAATATGATTATGATATTGAGTTCTCTATGGATATTATCTGTGGTTCATATCCCATTCTATACCCTTCCTATAGAATAGAACCAATAGAATTGTGGGAAATATAGAATAGAAAACAAGATGAATGAGATATTGGATTCATATAACCTAGTGTTTCACATTAAGAAGAACCAGTCCTATATGGGAAAAAGAAAAACTAGACTATGATGTTGTGTACTAATTACAGAGAAATCAATTTAATTTCTTTTAAAACATAAATCCATTAACTCACTTAATTGATATGATTCCACAACTTCATGGTGCTTAATACTTCTCAAAGATTAATCATTATTCTTGCTATAATCAATAAATGTCAAGATGAAATATATAATAAAGATAGTTTCTCCACAAGTCATGAAAATTATGAATTCATTATAATTAACTTTTTTTCAGAAAAAGTCACCGTTTATATTAATAGATCTATTTAATTGATTAATCATGTATAATATTTATAGATTTTTGAAATTTCTGTTTATTAGAAAATAATATAATCCATTTTATTGGAAATTATTATGTCGGTTTACTGAATTTCCTAGACAAACTATTGGGGAATGAGCTATATAGTTATTACAGTATGTATAAATTTTGGATTCAGTACATTTCAATTCATGGAAATATTGTCTCATAGGGTGAAATAATGGCTGAACTAAGAGAGATAATTGGGGTTAAAAAATGTTTGATATGTAAAATTTAAATAAGATATGTTATTTCATTGGTTTATATGGTTACTATTTGTGAATTTTTTAATATTTTTTTGATTATAAAATATGGAAAACATGTTGCCACATAAATGGGTCACATTCACATAGTTAATATAATGTGAATAGATTTTGAAGGAACTAAAAAAGATATTGATCAAATGTCTTGTATTAACCCTACTGGTGGAATGAGAAGAATTTTTTATGTATAGTTTTGAATTAGAGAAAGGATTAGGGTGTGTGCTTAGGACAAAATGAAAGATTTTTATCTTATGTATCAAATAAATTTAAAATCCATGAAAAAATCAATCAAAATAATGATGTTAAAATAAAGGATACATTCCTTTTATTGATAATATATATGCACTATATTTAAAGAGAAATACGTGACATACACACCAGTCACAAATGTTTAATTTATATATTCACTCAGAAATTGTTCAACATGAGAAAATGAAATTGGCTTTTGATACCCAAGTATTATCATTATATAATACACTAAAAACATCATGAATTATACATGAAGGAACATGAATTACATAGGAATGATCATCGAGTATTTTAAATGATGATGGTTCAGAAGGATCAAATATTATTTGATTTTGTAATGTTGGATATGGAAATTATTAAGGATGAATAAACAAAAATCATTTCCAAGTAATTTTAAAATTATTTTTTATAGAGAATATAATTAAGTATCAAAATGGTTTGTGGGTATAAAATACAATATTAAATCCCCAGATGATATGAGATTGAAAAACATCATCTATGATGACAGTCTCTTGATGTGTTGGAATAAACTATGTGTACCATTAGTAGATGAGCAAAAGAGGGAATATTTAGATGCATTACATATAATGAATTTTTTTTATACAATCACGTAAAACCAAGGTGTATGGGTATATGTGGGACTAATTCCCATTTTAATACATTATGTGGGAAAATGATAACTAAAAGTAAAGATTTTTGATATGCAAACATGTAAAAGAAAAGATACAATTTCCAATTGTGTGATTAATCATTTCCCATAAAAATGTTAATGTTAGATGATATGAAAATCGAATGTTTCACTGTAGTGTATATGAAATCAATGAATAATGATGATATATCATATTTTTGGTTCATCATACCAATTCAAAACATTTTCATGAAATAATGTAGGATATAACTTTTGAACACCATGCAGAAACCTATATCAATGAAAGTTGAAAATTGATCAATTTTACCTGATCATGATCCGAGTTTCTAATATTTATTTTAGAGGATTCTTTAAAACTACATCAACCAAGATATAAACTTGAAGAACACTAATAATACATATATAGAGGGAATGTTCTAAATGATCATCCAAACGTTAAAGGACATAAAAAGGTAACACTTATTTTACTTCTAATGAATGTATGACCAATATATACTTATGGATGGATTTTAATACAAAAACTACATCCATTATAGTATACAAATAGAATAGAATAATTCATTTTATGGTAAGAATATGAAAAAAACAACCTACTGGGGTGAAGTTAGAAAAATGAGGCTAGTTTTTGTAGAACACTTTAAGGAATCAACGAAGGTGTGATGTATCAAAAATGGTATCAATATATCTCAAAGAAAATATAAAATATATACTGATAATTTGGTAATGTAATTTGAATTCTATGTAGAATAACATGCATTCATTAATGTATAACCATGAATGTGAGTAATAAGGGTCAGCAGGAAGGTAATTCTATGTTTAAGACACATTGGGATTTTGAGATCATGGGTAGAATTAGAGTTGTGTATTATTGTTATCCCTTGCCAACCAACCTATATATATTGGAAGCGTTATACCAAGTCACAATGTTATGTAAGTACATTCAAAACATATAACACACACTCCCCATTGAATAAATAGTGGTAAGACTATACTTATCTTAAAATAAAATGCTTGTCTAAATTATTAACAGAAGTCTGGAAGTGTTATGGAAAAGGAAAAAAATAATGGAATTTATTTAAAAGAATCACAACAGAGAGTTAGAAACATTGGATCTTAGGGAATTAATGATGAATAATTACTATCTTTTTTTATGTTTTCATGTACACACTAAATTTTGAGGATGAATTTCTTAAGTGGGGAGAATGTGTGCCTATAGATTCAACAAAGGTAATGTAATCATTATTTATTCAAGTATCTAATAAAATGAATAAAATAATTTGATGGTGATATAAGTTTTTTTGATAAATGTCTATAATTATTATTGAATATTAATTACTAACAGAAGTCTCAGAATAAAAATTAGATTTACTAAGTGAATGTTTATGTATATTTATTTTCAAAATATTTAAATTTAAAATAAAATATTTATTATTAATAAAATAATTTGACATTGGGAGATAATGATTTTCATAAAATGTATTTAAATATTTAATCAATATATTATAAATATTTTTGGTTAATTTTTTGGGATTTTTTGTGAAGAATATTTTTTGGTGAATAATATAAAATATAATTTCGATGAATACTAAAACACTATTTACATCATTATAATATAAGTATGAAAAAAATTAAGTTATTTTTTGAACAAAAATATATTTGATGAGTAAGATAATGAATATGAAAAGATTATTTTTAATTTAGAAACATTTATTTTAAATATTAGAATGTAAATTATATTATATCTTTGAAAAAAAATCAATTATTAACAGTCAAATGAGTGGTTGGGATGCACCAATAAATTTTGGATTAATTTAAACAAAAAACAATTTTTTTTGTAAAAAAAAAAATTATGGGAATCAATGCCACCTATATGGAGTTGGATTAAATAAAAATCCTAATTTTAGCCAAAAATCCTGCTTCTTATGTATAAATACTAACCCATTCTTTCATTCATTTCCATTCTAAAGTCATTGAATATTAAGTCCTGCCCATTTTACCGATAAAAGGTATCTATAATGATTTTATAGAGTTTTATGGTTTTTCAATCGAGCATTATGAATTAAATTTTGAAGCTGTGCATTAGTAACCACTTCTCTTCCTTTATTTTTACAATTCATTTGTTTCTTTTTCATCCAAATGAGAATTTATAATATATTTTTTTCTACATTACTTATTAGTTTACCAATGAAATATCAGAATTAACATTCATTATACTATATTAATAACCCATTATAATTATTAAACAACCTAATAGACTTAAAACATCATATAATATTTGTAATGTAATATTTCTATGATTTCCTTGAAATTACATCACTTACTGAAAAAAAAACAATAGGATGTTCAATCTATCTCATATGACCCATTTTTTAATAACCAACAAATATGTTGATTGGTTACAAACATGATCTTCTCTTAGTTAATGATAATAAATTTTAGTTACAAACCTTTTTTTATACTCTTGAGGGATATGATTTCAATAATTAATGAACTCTTTACAAACCATAATAAAGGACTACTAACTATTTATATCTATATATCCTGAATGTAATCATCATTATTAATTTGATTCAATTAACTGAATAATGTTACATTCCATTAAATTTTTAATATATATATTGTTAAGTTGATTGTGGTATATTCACATATATATCCATTTAACTATATTTAATAGAGAAATGTTGATATCACATATACACATTAATTTGATATATAAATACATTGATTTTACAACCATGACAATATATGAAGTTTCTTTGGAAGAATATATATATATTGTTTCGCCAATTCTCCTCATATAATTGATTAATTTAACTTATCATGTGATGGGTGTGGTATTCCATTATATCACCCATCAATGCATTGCTTTTTCTTTTGATTCAAACTACCATATATTTTTTTATACCCATTAACCATTAATGTATGATGTCTCGGAATGTGACCATGATGGTATGTTTATATGTTTTTCCATAATCAAATTCAATACTTGGTAATGATTTATTCTTATCACCATTTTTTTTTATTTTTAGGGGATCAATTGATATAATATTTCTTATATATTTTATTTATTCAGGTTGTACTATTGATTTCATGCTTATTTATGATATATTACACTATTATCTACCACATAATGACAATATATGGTAAGTCATTTATATTTTTTACCATTTCATTAAGATAAAAGTGGATTACTGGATGATAAATTATTATGTATTCATGTATTCATACATTGTATATTTATTTTTCAATTCAATGTAAAATTATATTATATAGATAGATTTTTGAGACTAAAAACATATTGGATGATATAATATATATATATATATTTCAAAAATGTAATAAATTAACCACCAATTCCTTGTTACTAAATTTATGGAGTTACACACCCACCCTATTTCAATAATGAATGATACAAAATAATAATGGATTAGAAATATAAAAATTCTGTATTTCATTTATAAAAACACAAATAAAAAAATGTTCATCAGAGATTTTATTCAATTCCAATAATATGTGATATAATTAATGATGAAACCATATATAAACTTAGAGGGTTGTGAATCTGGGAGAGGATTCAACTAAACATTCTTTTAGGAACTTGTTCTCTTCTTGGTATGAACTATGTTGGTCCTATATTAAAAAATATAAAAATTATTGACACAATCATAGATATTTCTGAAAGAAAAACATACAGAGAACACAAATACGTTACTGTGGTTCTCCACAATGAGGTATATACATGGAGAACACGCCGATGATATGTTTATGTGTCCAAACCAAATTATCTTCACTATATCATATAATATAATTTTTTCCCAGGATTAGGTTTTTTATGTCACACTAAATTGACAATTTTATAGTTTTATCATCCCATAACCAAGTTATGATTCCTCCTCTTAAATTATATTCAATGCCTTGTTGAAGGTTATTCCATAATTTATATACATATATTTTACCTCTCTAGATGAATAACATCTTGGTTTTCACTATTCAACAAAATAATCTACTTTCATCATAACTCCTAATATGATATTGTATTTCTCTTGTATTTTATTTGTATCTTCCACCATGCTAGATAAGATTAACTCCTCACTATAGATTTTGAATCTTTATCTTCCACAATCCAATATTCGTTTCTCATTTTATCCAGATATGTATAATTATATACTACAATTATAATGTTTTCCTCTATCTACATTGGATAATGATAATTACAATATATAATAATCTTGTTCCTCTATTCCATTTTATCCTTGATTTGGCATAAATATCTTATTCATTCTTCATCTTCATAAATTAGAGTTGAAATAGGAATTGATCATTTGGATACCCCTAAATATAATAACTATTGGTCATGAAATCGTTGAGTACATAACTCCAATTTTTTAATCATGAGTACGGACACTAGGGAGAAGGACTATAGGTACAAATACATTTTTTTAATAACAGGAGTGAAATAATATTGTCCATGTAACACCTAGTGCCAAATATCTTGTTATATATTACCCTGAATGGGAACCCATAACATGATCACTATGCACTCTATATATAAAATTTCATTTCTGAAATCTACTTCCCCTTGCTCAACCACTCTTCTCTCTATACAATCCATATACATATAATCACTTAATTTATTGCTTCACTATATTAATAAGGTTTTTTTGACACATGTATCTTATATATGAATACGATGGTAATAATAGTAAATTTTCCACCTCCTTAACTCTGTAATTTATTCTCAGCCATTTGTTTATTCTAGCACCTCATGCATTGTTATTTCCTACCCTTTTCATCCTTGAAATCATTCCATATTATGACTCATGTAAAAAAATTAATTACAATCAAAACTTGTTTTTAGGAATTATTGTAGTCTATCTCCTTCAACACATGATTTATCTGAGTTCAGTATCATGATATCACATGAATAATAGTAATATCTAGCATATATTTTCCTATATGAACATTACATTATAATATCATGAGATATATTTTCATTTATGACCTCTCTAGTCCTTCATGGATTGTGATACATCCTTATTTGATCCGAAAAAAGTTTCACCATTTCAATAATACCTTAATCATCGCAATCACAAGTCTCCATCGCATGTCACCTTTTTTCTTTTAAAGGAACATAATAGTCCAAATACATTAATGGAAACAGTTTTACTATATAGCATCATTCACATGATATTTTAACACCTTCAATCATCAAATAATCCCAAACACATTAGACCATTTGGTAACTCAAATAAATAAACATGGTCACATAACCATAAATGTTTCTTCTGATCACATAACTCTTTACATATCACATGATTTTGATGATTCTTCTATGAATATTCTTATAAGTATAGAAATGAATGTTATCTTCTTCAATATTATTCAATGATATTTCAATCATTCTTCATCATCCTTCTTCCAATAACACTTATAGAAATTTACCTATCCTCAGTTCCAAATTAAAATAATTCATTGATGTATATCAAGGTTTAATGTTTCATTTAAAAAACCAATATATAGTGTTCTAAAACTTTTGTCATACTGTATGATAAACTAATTGATAGGAATATTCTATCCATGCAATATTAAACATTGGTTTACAATAAATACAACAAAAAATGATGGTTTGGGTCCCATAATCTCCCCATTTTTATTTTTATTCAAACATAAGAATAAATATATTCTTCATAAAATACTATAAACCAACTATGGAAATTGATTTATGAACCATTACTATATTTTGATAAATATTCAATCCCCCAATGGCTTAAAAATGAAGGGTTTTTTGTGATACTAGAGTTAATATTTAGGTTATATTCCCCAAATTATCTCATTAGATATTCCTTTTAGGTCATATCCCCATATAAATTCATGAATTCTATTGATGTTTTAAATTAAAATTTTAATTAATTCTCCTCCACCTATAACTATAAATCGATATGGGATTAAACATATATAAATTTTATCCCTGTTAATATATAATATCAATTTAATATATTTCTAGAGAGCTTATGAATCATGTGGTGGAATACATTTCTCTTCTAACTCTAGAAATCGAGATATTAAAGATTAATCTCTCTCGTTGTTATTAACATATTCCCAACCCATGTGATACCATATGAAGACATTTGAAGACAATTTAAAACATTAAAAAATAGACCCCATAGATTTTTGGTCCCCACTATTCACTATTATCTACATTTATGAATTTATGATTGAATCATTTTTATATTTAGTACCTTTTAATATCAAAAAAATTTCTTCATATTGTTCCATATTACTCATAGATTTTTAGGGAATTAAATTACATCATGGAAATATGTCACTTAATGGTTCTCAATGTATGCTATGTTAGACATCATTATTGTAAATTATAGTTTAATTCTATAAAAAACATCATTTTCCACATTGTTAAAAGTATTCCACAGATTCAAGATTTAAATAATATTTCCATAAATGCATCATATTTTCATGATCACACTAACATGAAACTGTCAGGGATTATGAAATTAATTATATATGCCAGAGATATATGACATGATAATCTAATTAACACCATTTATTAAATTCAACCCTAGGGAACCAATTGGTGTGCCTGGTCATAAATTATTCAACAGAATCCATTGTCAGATGTGGCTAAAATAACCACGAGTTCTTAATGTAAAATATACCCAAAATATCTATTATTCTCCGAATATAGATAAATAGTACAATTTTTTTTGAATCCATATATTGAATTACTCTTCATGATAGGGAGATCAATTATTGAGAATAATTCATGTATATTTTTGGTATCCTAAAAATAATAATATAATATAACATTATTAGAACAAAATAGATAGGCATGAAATATAAACATGTTTCTATTACATCAACAATATATATTCTCTTGATGATAAAATTGATTTTGAACTGTTGTATAAGACCAATGAATTAATATTCAATATTATATAGAAATTCTATATTTTTAAAATATTCCATTGGGAAATCATTAACTTAATATTAGGAACAAAATCATATGATCATCACTTTTACATAGCACAAAACTACTATATTCACTATTGAAATCAAAAGTTTATTCTTGGAGTCACTTTTTTTATTTGAAACAATTTGTGAGTTTCATGAATTATGACTCATATTATCACATGTACCTTCATTATTGAAGTACACTTGTTACCACTTAGCACACACACTCCCCATGGATAAGTTATTCCACTTAACCATGTATCATTTCTAATATATATTGCAAAAAATCAAATTCATGTAGAGAGTGGAACCTCAAGTATACTAAATGGGGGGATTGTGGTTTGTTAAGATAGAACAATCCATTTCATATTTCTTTTCTCTAAATCATTATTGTAGTTTTTCATTACATGAGACTGATATCAAGAAAAATTAGTAGTATATATTTATTAAAACAACCTCCTATTGTTTATTAAACTTTTTAATCACAATAAATGATCATTAGTTCTTCTATACCTCTTCCATATTCCTATCCAATTTCAGTTATTTTAGAAAAATTACTAACCATTCCTTCCACCCATGATAATACATATTTATATTTTTTTCCCAATAATTTATCGATAAAGTTATGGGATGAAACATACATGTAAAATTATTCTTTTTTGATGCACTAACATTTGTTTTCTTACACCTACATTCCAATCAGTGGAATACAAGTCTCCCCTTCATTTTTCACCTTGTGGAATGGTTTTTGATTCCACTAAGGATTATTTAACGTCTTTATGTTATTTCATCAATAAAGACCACCCTAGCCCCTTCCTTGGTAGTAATGTTTTCACATTCAAATCCATTTTACTATAAACTTGAGAATCTTATCCGTTTTATATTCAAAAGTTTCAACTATATTTACATAATTTACTCTATATATATCAAATAATATGTTCTAGATATATATTTCATTGATCATCTTATTATTATTTTAGAATAATAATAATATTTTCTAGCATAATAGCTCTTCTTCCAAGATATGGACTTTTGTTATTTTTCACTAGAGATGAGGACTTTAATGTTGATTTTTTTACCTTCTTTACATTTCTACAGGTATAATAAATTTATAAATTCCCATGATTAAAAAATATGAATCATCTAGCATCAAAAAATACCACCTGTCGTCATTTCTTGGTTGAGATTTTTCATATAACTGGATTTTTATGTAACATTGAGCACTTTTTCATTTAATCAAATACTCAAGGGATTTCATTGATTTAAAAAATAGTAGAGATTGATGAAAACTTTCCTATATGATTATTTTATATAATATATTATATGAACTTTCTATTTAATTTCATGATTAGAAATATTCATCCTTATTTTTTCTAATTTTGGATTTGGGGCCATAAATTCTCCACTCCTGCAGGCTTCTCTTGAAGGAAAAATCAAAATTTTCATTATTATAAACAAATTGATATTTTCATCTAGCTCCCTAATATTATATTATTTATCTTTTAATGTGTATTTTGTCTCCACTGATCTATCAATTACTTCAATTATATGTTTTTTATCACTTGAGGATGTCTCTTGGGAGGTATAACCCTCACATTCAACTCATTTTTGTGAGTATTTTCTTTTCTATATAATTTTATATTTCATCATAAAATTAAATATTTTATTTTAGTGTATCATTGATTTAATATATTACAATATTCATGGTTATGTGAACCATATTCATTATTTGTTTCTCTATGATAAAATACTTAGTAATTATATAGTCTACATCCTATATGATGTCCCACTAATCCAAATATTCTTGTAAGAGTCATATATGATATTTTCTTATGAAAAAGTAATTCTTCAAATTGGTGATGGTAAGACATAACAAATTCATCATTATTTGAGTTTCCATCATACAGATGTGGTTCATCATCCCAATTAAATCCTCTATAACTTTTCTTCTAAAACTCATAATTGTTTATTAGATTTTTAAAATTTTCCCTTTCATGAATATAATCCACATGATACTCTATATGTTATTTTATTCATTATCAACATGGGTAGCAGTGTTTCCATTATCCTAATGTCAAATTATTCTTTAGAGTTCAAAAGACAAAAATATTTATTAATTATCTTATACAAATATCACAACAATTCATCTTCAATATCTTCCAAATATTCAATAGATTATTTTAACTAATCATCAAAAATATAATTTTTTATCCTTTGAGAATATAGTTACACATATATCTAGTATATATTTATAGTTCAACAAAATCAGGTAGTTCTATCTACTCAAGGGAGAAATATGAATTTCCATTTTTATAAAAAATATAACAAATATCATTATATTCATATTAAATAGTGTAGTTAAAATCATTTTCAATGACTTTAGTATATGATCGCCTAAAAAATTTATTTTCCATTTTCATATTATTTCCTTTTTCATAAGGATCGATTTCATAACAATGTTCTCTAGAATCACAAATTTTTCAGTTTTTAATCCTTCTATTGAAGCTGACATAAAAACAAATATATAGGAATGTATAGAATACCAACATCGCTCATAATTTATTTGGCTAACCCTAAAGGGACAGTCCGATGTGAAAATCACTATTGATATGTTAATGTGACAATATACACTACTCTTTACTATATCTGTGGATACAAATTTTCTTCAATGGTCACTATTTTCTAGGTGCACAACCTTTACAATTTGTTATGTTTGGATAATCCTCACACAAGTTGAACAGCCTCTTCTTCAATTATATGAACTTCATATATATGTTTGGTTACACTCCACCCAAATAGTTAACCCATTTCATGATCCCTATTTTCTTTACATTATTGAACTCAAAAATAAATTCTAGTACCTCTAGCTCAACCTATATTCTTCATGGATAATTCCTCCAAATAAAATCAATTATACAAACTCTTATTCAAATATGTATATTGAATTAAATCCTATATTCTTCATGAAGAGGTTTGTATTTATTTTCAATTATCCATCCCCTTAACTAAAAAAATCAATACTTTACCATCCATTGATTTCACTAAATCATTATTTTTTATCAAATATCCTTTCCATCCCGAACCCCACTAAATCTTAAAACTGTAATGATAATGTGACTTTCAACACAAGAAATCTATCATGATATCCACACACATATATAATTTATAACATGATTGAAATGGTTTGGCCGTCTTTTAGTTATAAGATATCACATTTATTTTATGTTTTTTTCTTTTTATGACCATCACAAGACCATGTAATGTTTTATATTTACAATTTTAAAATCACCACTTCATCATGTATCCTAAAAAATAATTATTTAATCATAGAAAAACATAAATAATTTCCAATATACCATAATTCCCATGTCCATATGTCTTAATCAGATGTCTTCTTTATTATTTTGTGGTGATTTAATAGTCTAAATATTATTTTTTTTTAAATTACTTTGTAACTCCATTTGCCTCATTCATTTACAATATATTTTATTAAATGATCCAAAAACATTTAGTTTAGTGCATATATATTATGTATAAAAATGGTATCATTAACCTTATGGGTATATCAGATCATGTCACCCACCATATTTTATCAAATGTTTACTACTCTCTTTTAAATCTTTCTACTTCTCTATAAAGGCACATCATCATCTTCAATATGATTCAATGAAAATTATTTTCTACTTCATTATACGGATTGAAAAATAAATTATTGGCCCTTCTCTACAAAAAATCCAAATAAAATAAAATCATATATTTTTGTCATAGTTTCATGTTTCATTTCACCACACAAATTGTTTTTGGGCTTCTCAAAATCTTGAAATAGTGTAAGATACTCTATTTGAAAAAAATACTCCATCAATATTGTATAATACATTTATTAGAAAAAAATGAACACCAAACATAGGTTTGGGACAATAAATAATAAATATTATTTCAAAAATTATTTCTACACTGTTTTTTTATATAGTTTGATTTCGGAGTATAGTCTTTTACATCCGAGTAAGATCCCAATTGAACTATAAGACCCGAGTAACATTTTCATTCCTTATATGCTAGGATATTAAATATTGATCATATATATATATATATTTATTGTAATATAAAATATAATTATATTCCTATAATTTATTTCAAGAGAGTTAAAACCTGAAAAATTTGTTTTTTGGTTGGTTGAACACTCTATTACACACCCCATTGGTGGAATGGTTGACTTTTGGATAGATTAAGTAATCTATTTTAACTTCT
This sequence comes from Viscum album, assembly GCA_963277665.1. Taxonomy (NCBI): domain Eukaryota; kingdom Viridiplantae; phylum Streptophyta; class Magnoliopsida; order Santalales; family Viscaceae; genus Viscum; species Viscum album. Next base: position 1,224,989,660 of record OY728156.1, on the reverse strand, counting down.
AGTTTTATGATTATGTATACGGAATGTAATAAAGAAGTCATTATCAATCTCAACATGCTTTTCAAGATACCAGGGGAGCAATGGTTGGATTTAAACGAAGGAAGATAATTTGAAATTTGAGTGCAAAAATATAATTTCAATGACTTCATAAATGATATGGAACCCACCCATGATAAAAACTAATCAAAAGTTTAGTTGATGTAATATTAGGACACATTTTATGAACTAAAGATCTATTATTAATAGTCAATAAAAAAAAATTAAAAACATTTTTTTGATGAAACCTGAATAGGATTTATTTTTAGGATGAATAATTATCCATTAGACTATTATCAAGGAGAGTTTCTCAAACATCTAGATGCGTTTTATTAGGAAATAATTATTAATATATTTTTGGAATCTGAGTGTGAGAAGATATACATGATAGGATTAATTTAAAAATAACTGTTTTTAAAGTTTATACTCTTTATTTAAAGAAAAGGTTGAGGACTATGGGCCATCTCCTCCTAAAATCCATATCTATAGCGAATGAAACCATAAATTTTAAATTAAGAAATTTTAATCTGACCTAAATTATTCATCCTTACTAAAGGATTAAAAATGACAACTATGGTATCTTTTATGATTGGAAAATGTTATGAAATTTTTTTAGATGTCCTAAGAGAGTTTGTAAATATCATTTCATGGGCCTTTAAAGATATAATGGGGACTAGAAAAACTTTTTAATGAATAGTATTCCAATGGATCCTAATTAAAAACCAAAAGTTGAGGGAAAAGAGAGACATAAATTGAACATAAATGATGTTATAAGAGAGGAATTTATCTAACTACTAGATAATGAAATAATCTACCTGATCTCTGATAGTCTTTGGTTAAATCAAGTTCAAGGATCACCATGAAAAAAAGTTCTCAATTTTATTAGTAATAATACAAATAAAAAATCATATTATGAAGGTGTAAAAGTAGAGATTATATATAGATTATAGAAAGATAAATTCTATAACTGGGAAACATTATTTCCCTATTATATTAAATCAACCAATTTATTTTAGTGTGGCTAGTAATGAATTATATTTATTAATTCATATTTATTCTATTTAAAACAATATTCTAATAGACCATATAGATCATGAAAAAATCACAATCACATATAAAATTAGAAACTCTTCCTATGATAAAAATTTATGTATTTTATTTTTTGACCCATAAATTTTTCAATATGGATGATGTCCATCATTTTAGACACGACTGAGTAGAAAATTGAGTTATCAATTGTTTTTTTCAACTATTGGGATCACTTTTGTGATATTATTGAAAAATTTAGTATTGGTAATGAAAATATGTAATGAGAAAAAACATATATAGAATTCGGTGAAATGTCATTGAGGTTATTTTTCATGGTCTCATTGTATCTTTTTTTGTAATTGTGTTAGGAAATACTAGAATATTTATTATTAAAATAATAGACCATCATAAAAATGTTAAGTATTTTAGAAGATTTATAAAGAATTGTAGTATTTATAAATGTTTTATATCAAAAATTTTAATGATTATAAAACCCATATGTTTACTATTGGGTAAGGATAAAGCCTCCCATATTGATGATAACCTCCATGTCTATTTCATTATTCATAAATAAAATTTTCACTCTTAACTTATTATAGCTACCCCTAAAAAATACCATTTGAGATTACATGTGAAGCTAGATATATGATTGTTGTGGTAGTTTTGGATAATTGAAAAATGGTGAGGTTTTTTGTTATGAATTTTCCAAATATTCTACTAGTTAAAGAAAAATATAAAAACAACACTTTTGAGATGGTGTCTTTGGATATTGTGTTTCCACTTGAGATGTTTAGGAAATATTTTAATTTGAGTATATTAATTATTTTAAATGATCATTTATCTCTAAAGGATCTTCTAGATGAGATTATGGTGAATCCTGAACTCTTTAGGTGGAAAATTATATAGAAATAATTTCATATTTATATTATGTAAATTAAAGGTGATGAGATATAAGTTACTGGTAAAAATTTTTAGGTTTTCTGACACATCAAATAATGATACTAGTGAAATAAATTTATGATTTAAAAATAAAAAATATCATCATGTTTCGACGGTATTGGAATAATGGTTCAATTTTTATTGAAATTTTTATCTTGAAGAATATTTCCCAATGATCTAACTCAAAATGAAAAGGTTAAAATCATTTCAAACCTTGACTACTAATTTTTTTTGATGATATACATCTTTATAGGAGGGGTGATCTTGGGATTTTTAGGATATTTTTTCCCAAGGATGATGTAATTATTATTTTTGATATTTATCACTCTTCACTGTATAGAGGATACCATGAGGGTATAGTAAAGGTCAAATCGTCATAAAAAATTCCTACATTGGGTAACTCTTTAGAAGTATGACTGTAGTTTATTGGTTAGTTTTGATATATGAAAATATGTGAGATATGTTGGAAGCAAGCTTGTTTTTCATCAAAAAGTAATTTTGGATGTTGAGATCCTAGATTATTATAGATTAGATTTTATGTACCCATTCATATCTTATCATGGAAATGATAATATTTTTTCATTTAAATTATCTTTCAATTTGGGCATAGGTTGTGAAACATATCAAAAATCATGTCTTTAGTGTTATTTAAATTATTAAAATGTATAATTTCTCATTATTTGATGTACCTTAGAACATTACCACTAATAGCATATCTAATTATAAAAACTATAAATTCAAATTTATTTTGGAGATGTTTGGTTTTTTCATAATACTGAAACCACTTATCAACCACATTCTAGTGAAACATTTCAGATTTCTGACATAGAATTGATACATATTTTATATAAAGATGTTGGAAGTTTTTTAAGATATCCAACATTGAAACATGATAAATCTTTTTAGATCTATAGAACTACATTCAATTCTCTAATTTTAATATCAATATAAATAATTTTTACTTGAAAAATATTCATCATTCCAATAAAATTATAAGAAAAATATTTTTGGTCTATGGAGGATCTAAATTAAGAAGATAATACTATTCTAAGAGTATATTATATGTGTTATGTGATTGGATGATATTAATGGAGAATAATATTATAATTAAAAAATTTACAAAAAAATGAACTAAATTTTTTCATGATCTAATTATAAAAAATGGGGATTCAATATATTGTTAAAATGATTATATTGAATTCCAAACTAAAACATTTTATTATAAAATATGACACAAAATGTTACAGATATTTCATCACTATTCGGTTGTAAGTAAATGGTATTGTCGAATTGGTTTGTGGGGAATATAATATATTCTCTTTTAGTTAATAAATAAATCAAATTATCATTGAGTTTAATTAGAAAGACTTTGGTATAATGTTTATTATTTAAACTTGAACATAAATTGAGTTTACCTAGGGAATTTAAACTCAATACATCATGGAATACAACGTATATTTTTTCCTAACAATTTTATATTTTTTAAATAAGAACAAAAATGATGATGTGTCTTCTTGTAAATTTATTGATGGATCTATCTATGATTGAGACAAATGAATAAATTCCACTTATTACAATTAATAATAGATCATTATAATATATGGTTTAGTAACTCAATTGTTATTTAAAGATAAAAGGTGAAAATTGATTGATTTTTCTAGATTTGATTCTGAACATTTTACTCGTTGATTAAATTTCTATTGATTTATATTTCTGTAATATTATTATAATCTAGTTTATATAGTTAAATATTTAATTTGGAAAACATATGGGTTTTATCAAGAGTAAAAGAAGGAAATTCTAATTTCAGAAACACAAGACTACAGATTCTCCATCAGAGGATTTTCTATTTAAATTTCCACATTTATTCTCCATTACATTTTATAAACCCTATACATTATGATTTAGTGAATAATTATGTGGATTTTTTATGATGAAATTTTGGATAGTATATTGTTTTTTTAAGGAAAAACTGAATATTTTGAAATAACAATTATGATATCCTTGAGTGGGGAAATAATTACTAAAAAAGAATATTTTTTTCACGAATCATTATATTTCTAATGCATAAATCTAGGAAGGATCATTGATTTAAAAATATTACATGTTCAGTATAATTATTAATTTGGCTTATTTTGAGAAATAATCTTAAAAATTGTGGTTTCTTTGTTTTTTTACAAAAAATTTACCATTTGGGATTTCATTCTCCTTGGTAAAATAAATAATCTTCTAAATTGTATATCCTTTAAAAAATTATTTTTTAAAATATTTTCTTCCATCATGAAGATTAATATTGCAAACAATGTAATATTTCAAGTGCTTGGGGGTACATACTCAACACTAATGTATATTTGGGGTAGTAAAAATTGAATTTCCATGATTATTTTAAATATACTACACTTGAGTAGTAGTATTCATACTAAATGTGTGTAATTTTTTATAAATTAGGAGTTTTATTTAATATTTTAGGTGAATAATTTTTTTATTTCCAAATATATTTAATAGGGAAACCTCATTTCATGGATCTCTTAAAAAATTGTGAAATTGTAGGAATCTTATTTCTCGTTTTAATTAAATTTCAATCTATGGATTTAAAAATATAAAATTTTAATTAAAATGTAATATAAAATGAAATTTTAATCCAAATTGAGAATATGTGTTGAAAGTGATATATTAGTTTCATTATACTGGTATGTTATTTATTTTTTCTCTAACTCAAACATCAATTTTTTTGCTTAGTTGTGATTATTTTTCATGTTATGGGGAAAATACTGATTTTTTATACCATAGATAAAATTAATGTCGAAAACTATATTTGAATTAATATGGTTGTTAATTAAAGTCTAATTTTATTTACAAATTTAGTCTTCCTATTCGAAACCGTGAACTATATTTGTTTCCAAATAATTTCATTTTTAGAGAAAAATATTTCATTTTTACTGTAGATATTCCTTAGTGGAAGGTTATGAAAATGACTTCATTTTTTGAATCATGGACTTTTATTTCGACATTAATAGGAAGTGAATATCTATGTTGAAATTATTTTATAGGGATAAAAATTCATAACTGTACTATTAAAATTGTATTTAAATTAGAAATTATTTATTCTCTCTAATCCCTGTATAAATTTTATATTAATTAAATTAGTATCTGAAAATGGGAATTATTATGTTAAAAAGATTTTGTTTTTGAAAATTTAGTTTTATATGTTTCAAAAATAATTTTTATAATTTCTTTGTACTATAAATAAAATGTTGTGTTTTATAATTTATAATTGTTTGTGTAATTTAAATTCAAATATTAAATTTTCTAGTATATCATTGGTTTAGTTAATCTTTAAATATTACTTTAATATCCCTCATTTAATTGTTTTCAAAAAAATTATTATGTGTTGAATTTAAAAACATTCATTGGAATTTAAATTTTCGATATAAGTGGTGGTAAAATTTTCCATTATAAAATGAGGTTATATATTATTATTTATAATTTAAGATTTGTAATGTTTGACAAATGAAAGATAGGAAATATATTTTATCCCAATAAAAATGATAAGTAATATCTTAGTTATTTTCATATTTTAAAAATTCACCATCTGCAAAAAAATAGTTGATATATAATATATTCTAAAAACCAAAGGGATTTTTGTAAAAATAATTTCATTGAAAATTTTAGATATGTTTCCTATAATAGTTTTTTGGGTTCTCTACAATATTTTTCCCTCATAATGCTAGAGATATGTAATATATCTTCCATTGTGAATGATCCATTAAAGGAAATATATAAAATTTATAAGGTAGATGAAAAATATATTTTACCTTTTTATGGTTAATGAAGATTTTAAGTAATCTTTTAATTCAATTATGTATGGTTTTTTTGGATGTGTACCATGTTGAAGATTGAAATTTTTGACAAATATTGTGGTTCCATAGAGATTAAATCAGGTTAAAATATAATTTTTCTATAATATAATGGCATAAAAATTTATCTAAAAAGAAATTTGTTTATCAAAACTAAGTGTAGTGAAGATTTTAATTTTTTCATGAATATTTTATTAATAATGAATGGGTATATAATTACATCAATGTGCATGTAACAAGGATTTGAATTCAATTATCATAGGGGTCAAACATTTCATATAATGTGTTATCTTGAGTAAATTAGAGAAGATAGTGAACAGTAAAGGGTTCCAAATAGAGCCCTATAATAAGAGGTGACGATTCATGTTTGAGAAGGTGAATTTTAGGGGATCGAAATAATTCATGGAAACATCAATGGTGAGGTAATTGACATTAGAGAACCTAATCCAACACATTGGGACATCTTGGGGTTGGAGCATAATTTTGAAGAGGGAGCTGAATAAGGGAGTCAATATACTGAATTAATAATATTTTTAACCTTATAACTCCTATATTTTACATAATTGTTTATTTTAATTCAAAATATATAATATATTGAATTAAACATGATTTTTTGTTTAATATTTTATAGTGTAATATGATTTTTTGATTATTTTACATTTTCTTAATTATTTCAATAATTTTTTAAATTGGGTAACTTAGTTATTTTATTTACATTAATAGTAATAATTTTCTCCATTTATTATTTTCATATACTGATGAACTTGAAATAAATTAAAAAACTATTAAAGAACCTTCCATTTTCAAAATAATAATAAAAATTGATCATTGAGAGTACACCACCACAATTAAATGAAATTTTGATCACGGGGAATAGGATATCACTTTTTTATGGATGTGTCAATGTATGCTATATAAAATGTATAAATTTGGATCCACTATAATTTAAACTCTCATCAGAGTTCACTAGAATCACTTTTAAGTGACTCTAGGTCCGATATAAACTCATATTTAACTAGATTAATGGAATACATTTTTATGTTCATGTAATCATATAACCCTTAAATATACTAAATTACCTTTTCATTAATAAATTGTATTTTCATTAAAATTTTACTTAGATTATACTACCTTCTGCCATTTAAACATCCTATAAATTAGTTCTTCCACACACTAATTCTCACCACGGTTCTTTACACAACCTCTGTTGTTTTCGATGACTGATTGATTTTCTTTTCACATTTGCGTAAAAAAAAGTCCTTTACTTGGGTTTGACACTACACTTTGCTTTTATAACTTAATAGAAGTTTACAAATAAATACTTTTTTTGTTAATGACATGTAATTTCATGACCATAAACTATTGTTATGTTCTATTCTTAATGTTATGGCATAAAATCTATAAAGACAATAGTGTGGTTATATATTTTAATTTTACGTCAATTTTTGTTGGATTGATTAAAAATTTATAAATTTATATGGAACCTCATTATGGTCTATGTAATAAATCATTAAATCATTTATGTATTCAAACACCAATATTTATCTCACTAGAATTACTTCTACCAATAATATCATTTTAATAGACCATTACGTCCACGAAAGTGGACACATTATTAGTCAAAATGGCATGACGTAAAAAACTTTTCTCTTTTAGTCGTGGATATATGAACATAATCTATAGACACTAAACAATAATACGAATTTCAATATTTATATCTACCAAAAAAGTGGAATGATACTCACAAGATAAAAATCCCACCAAGAGATATCAATGTAATATTTGATTCTCCACTTTCTATTCCTTTTGTTTTATTTATAATTTAATTTTATGATATTGAAATAAGATAATGAGGCACAAAAATTATAATATGGAAAACTATCAAAGGGAATTCAGATAATACATGAGTCTCCACACTCTCAACCCTTAATTTCATGGGTCAGGAAAAATTTAGAGCATAAGAGAAAGTATATAAAAATATCAGGGTTCAATATTTTTCCATAGAAAAATTAAACATATACACACACACGCATAAGGAATATTTTGGAAATATAGGGAATAAATTTTTCCACAAGGCATGGGTGAGTTGGTGAGCGGTGGTGGCATCCTGACCCCGAGGTTCCGAGATTGTGTCCTCACAAGGCAACATGCACTATATGCATTTATCACCTCTTGTGGGCCCCTCAACCCCATGTGGAACTGGCCTGAAATCCCAGGTGTTGTTACACCTGGGACTGTGGTTGGGGGAGTACATAAAGTCTCTCGGTGTTGGGTGATGGCCCACCTATATCATGATACCCCTTGGGCTTAAAAACCCTTGTGTACTTTTCGTAGTTGGTGTTTGGATTTATGGTAAACACCCCATAATCCTACATTAAAAATGGGGGGTTCAAAACCCATTGGATGCAGGTACTATAGAAGTACTGTGGAAGGTACTGTAACATCGGTAATACTATACATCGGCAGGTTCTGTAGTGGCAGTAGGGAACTATAGCAGTGGTGGTACTATGAGGGTACTGTATCAGGCATGTTACTATTCAAAGGACGATCATTGGGCCAAAACTTTGGGCCTACAAGATATATAATGGGATACAATCCCACTGTGCATTCGGGCTATGTAATGGGTCACCCTATACATGATTTTAACTATATTAAGTCACTTATATTCAAATATTCTACTCTCGACATATGTCTACAACATAATAACCTATGACTAGAAAAATTCCTTCCAACAACAGAAATATTTTAGAAAAATAAAACTAATTCAATATATTTTCTAATAAGATAAACTCATTTCCTAGTAATTGTGTAAGTTCATATGATTGAACAATTCCCATATAGTGCTACATTCAATAAAAGATAGTGTATTAATAAAATCTCATAACAATCGTCACAATAATTTCAAATAATATTTTCATGTTACGCATTTTCATCTAATATATATATGTAATAATATCCCCAAATTTCCATGATGAAATAAAATAACATATTTAATAAAATAAATTTATCAACGATTATGAAAAAGGGAGGCTGGTAAAAATTTATAGTCTATATATGATGATTACAATAATATCAAAAGAATAGTTCACCTTGTATGAAATTTTATATAAAGAATTTCAAATTAATTCATGTACCTTTGATAGAGTCCGCCCATAATAATCATTAGTTTTCTAGAGATAAAAAATCTCTAATATTTCAACTGCCAATTTTATTTAGAATCAATATATAATAAATGACTTCATTTTCTTCACTAAATTCATCTTCAGTAAATATTTTATAATAAATTTCTATTTCTTTGACCATGGTGAAATCTTGGTGATGGTGGGAAACTATTGTCAAATCTTCTTTGATTCTACATTGATGTTTTACTACTTCTTCATATACATGGCTTCAAGATCTATTATATGGGATTTAGATTCTTGCATTGAGTTTATTAAGTGTAAAACCCATTATTATAAATTTTAAAAACAATTTTTACTACCTTATTATGTATTTTGAGATAGTTAAATCCATCATTTCGTAAAATGATGAATAAGTATTATGTATATTATTAATCAAATAATTTTGTATTGGTTTTTCAAATTAGGAAATGGATGTCTTTGTACATGTAGAATATTATATTTTATTTAAATGTAACAGGATTAGTGTATAAATGAGAATTATATGAAGAAATTAATTCTTGTTATTGGTACTATATAACTATACTACTCTAAGTAAATAGTACTCATTAAAATTATAGATACATGAGTAGTCTAATTAAATTTTAGTGATTAATAAATAGAGTTTTTGGATTCATTTACGTATATCTATACTTTTTCTAGAAGAACACATTAATTGATTACAAGATCATATCTCACATCGATATCTTTAATGTTAATATAGATGCACATAAATATTTACCTTTATACCCTAAGGTCATAACATCCCCTGCTATTGTTTTTTATCATATGATGATATGGGGGTGTCTACTCTCATTTTAATTATATCATCCACTTCCTCTTCATTATGTTTAAAAGATACATTTTTCATATTTTAGTTGTTTCATTATGATTAATGGCTAGGATATTACCCTAATGAAAATCCAACTCAACATCCATAATCATCACTGTTGTTTAAATTGATCAAATTGTTCATGATCTTATGTCTTGTTTAATATAAAATTTAACCCATAAGAGAGTGAGATATATGACTTATCACACTGGAAAATTCCTAAGAACATTTTATATAGAAGATTTGTTTAAACATGAAATCTAATTTAGCATAAAATATGATGGATTACTGAATCAAGTAATAATAGATAAGTCTTCTATTCCACTAGGACTCCATTAAAATGGAAAAACTATACAACGGATGTTGATTATACTTTATTTATTATTTCCATGTGTTTACCAACATATTTTACAACCATGAATGGTTTTCAGGTTCAATGAATGAGACCATGGAAAATTTCAATGATTTATTATAATCAATCATTTTTTTTAATTTTTAATAAATCTAGACAATCATCCCCTCAATTAATAAAGGAATTTGGAAAATCCAAAAGATATATCATATCCACCATAGTTAGAGACCCATGGTGAGTCATTCGTGCCTCCTCAAATGTACAATGAAAATAAAAGTCACTCCCAAAAGGCTTCAAATTTAACTACTGGGAAATAATTATCAACAGCTCTAATATCATATAGCTATGTCAGATCCTCTTTAGAAATATTATAATATTCAATACAGGCTGATGGAATTTTTCTTCTAATAATACATATCCCAACATAATCCCTATAAGGGATCATAGTGTTTTGAAACTCCTCTCTATCATTGTATTCTCTATATTATCTATAAGATACAATGAATAAGGAAATGTAATGTATAATTATCCAAAAAAATATGGAAACCCAATTTTTTAACCAAAAAGTTTCTCCCTCGTGGAAAAAATACATCATGGAGGTACCCCATTCAAAAATAAATATAGTCATATAAAGGGGGTTTGGATTTTTTTTGTATTATAGATTAATGTTTATGGGTTCATTTCTAAATGAATTAAAAAAAATTATTATATCCCCATACTCTCTTGATTCACCAGTATCCTACTTCATGAATATGAATAAAAAAATTCTATAAAGTATTGATATTAGTGTTTTAACAATATTATTAGAATTAATTTCATAAAATGAGCCAATGTTTATAGTTTAAATTTGTTTGGTGGATCTAGCAGCACATAAGATGAATCCATTTCAATATGTTTGAGTTTTAGTTTCTATTACTATCACTTATTGACCAATAATTTAAAATTTATATAATGTGCCATGTACCATAATTTCTAGCACCGCTATATCCACTGAAGCCTTAAAATTTCATTATTATGTGATATAAAACATTACATAGTGATAATGATGTTGAATAACATAGAAAGATACTATCATTTAATTATATGATAAAAAATACAACATACTAATTATAAAATAAATATTATTTAAAACTCTATATAATGATGCTACCACCAATTGATATTTTAAAATTGTATAAAATACCCTAGGTAGAATACATAATAAAAATTCTGATATATTAAACCTATTAGGGGAATAAACATGCAAATAAAAAATAACATGGGAGTCAATAATCATAACATTAAACCATAAAATGAATGATCATAATCATAAAAATAAGGAATAGGGATATAGAATCATAATATAATTGATTCATAATCTTGTGGAAAATCAAAAATAATGAAATCGTTAGAATATGTCAAGGAAAATCTCCAATAAAATGTAACATAGGATAACTACCACCAAAATAATCATTTTTCTGGCTAAATTTGATGATTACATAATGGTCTTAGGATATTCTCCAGTGATCCATAAATAATGTTCTTTTTCTAACTGCTCATACACCATACATGGAATCTCATGAGACATTAACATTACCTATTATATTAGATGTTCATGACATACCCATCTATCAAATCATAATATGTACATTCAAATGTTTTCAATAAGAGAAAAGAGACTATATTAAATGATAATAGTGATATAAAACAAGACAAGGAATTAGGGTTTATAATTATGATTTAAGGTATTATAAAATGAAAAACTAAATGGATTTAAATGAGAAGAAGAAATTAAATCATTTTGGTTACTTGTTATTACAATAGAAACATTATCCTTGATCATGGAGTTACAATATATAAATTTTATAAAAGGATATATGAGTAGAAATATATAAAAATTATGACATGTTTGATGCTTTATGAAATAATTATTGGATTTTTTTAATGTAGAAATGGTGTTGATTTTCACCATGAAAGAATAATTGAAGAGGTTGAATTATTCATAAAATAATTATGGTTTTTATAAGCTATTAGTTTTTAAAAACAATAGGGTTTATTCTTATCCTAAGATATGAAAAATAATGGTTCACAAAAATAAGGTTTACCAAAATGATTAAAGTGAAATATGAATTAAAAATATTTATAACCCATAAAGTGAAAAAAAGATATTTAACAATTTATATATCTATGTTTAATATATAGAAGAGGTGACTCAGATAAAAAATTTACAATATGATCCAAAATAATGATAATGCATCATGAAAAAGTTATAAAAGTTTTATAAAAGATTCCACTTATTATTTAATAAACTTTTATAGAAATTACACATCATAAATAATGATATAACAACATTATTTTTAAAAGATTATAATTTAAATATGATATCAAAATAGGATAAAACATAAAGATGATTAAAATTGAAAATGATAACATTAGTGGGATGGGGAATTAGGTAAAATGAGGGAAAACCATCATTTAAATAGATGGTAATTATTCTTGATAGAGTTTCATCTTCAAAAGGGTGAAAACACACAAGGTAGGGTGAATAGAATTTTCTTCATATTTATTAGTTGGGTATTCTATATGAAATAAAATATGAAATTCAATAACAAAAACATTATAACTCATCAAGCTAGATTGAGTTTTGAAGGAATTTTATATTTTTGTGAAGATATCAATTTTATTCTGTGGTGTGAAATAGCCTGAATGGATGTGAAGTTTGAAATTTCAATAATAATTTATTATTTTATTTTTCAATTAGTGTAGTAGTTAGAACATAAAACTGATGATTTATTAATAATATCAAAGCATTCCTCAATATCGAGTGATTGAGATGGAAACCATTAAATTTAAAGAATCATTAAAATGAACCACCTTGAATGATGTAAAACATAATTTTTATGTTCAAAATAAAAGAATAAATATAATACATCATATTAAATATCAAATTTACAGTATATACACCATTTAAATAAATCTTTGTAAATAAAATAAAATGTTTCCCAATGAAGGAAATTTTGAGCAGTAGTGGAAAATAATGTTTAACACATCAGCGTTTTTCACGTCAGTTCTATATAACTGATGCCAAAAGTTGTAATGATTGACATATCACGTCGATTATTATATAAATGACATTATATATCGACCAGGATCCGTATTTACGTCAGTTTTTTATAACGGTTGAAAAATATAAAGACATCATCTTTTTGACATCGATTATTGTATAAATAATGTTAAAATAGAATCTAGAGCGCTTTACCATGTCAGTTATAAAAAAACAGACATCATAATTCCAATCTCGGCAATTTATCATGTCACCAGAAAGTGACGTATATCATGTCGGTTATGAAATAACCAATGCGATAAATAGTTTTCTACCTCTTTTATTAAATAACCGATGTTAAAAAAAATAAAAAAATAGTTTATCTTGGTGGTTATTAAATAACAGATTTGATAAGTATTTTTAATGATTTATCGCACCCTGTAATATGTAATTCTGTGTTTTCTTTGATCAGGCGACTTGTGACTTGTCTCCATCATGCAGAAAACCTAGAATCGATTCTTCAAAGTTGTTCCCTCCAACCTCATTTTTCCAACATTATTCTTCATATTTATTATTATCAGATATATCAGGTCGACTCACAACACTCAAGTAAGCCTCACACAACTCCTTTTTCAGTTTTTTCGGTGATGCCCTAAACTAAATTATTGAGATGTTATTTTTCTTTATTCAAGAAATCATGTTTAGTTTCATAGTGATCATCTATACCATACTAAATTCTTTTCTGGTAAAATAAACCTATAGAAGTTATTTCATGTATGTTTATGATTTTTTTGTGTTCTTTCATGTGTGTGTGCCTATATGGGGTTTCCAAGCGGGTGGGGGGCTGTCCAAGTGGGTGGGGGTGTACAGGGATGTTGGGTGGGCTATCTAGTTGTCAAGATATTCAAATTCATTGGTAGATCATTATTAGTTTCCAATGGAATATCGTTTTTGTGGATGTGCAATAAATATGGGGATTCTGAAAGTTGGTATCATGGATCTTGTTACTAGAGATAGGTTGGTCATCAACGAGGTGCAAATTTTTTCCATGTAAGTCTTAACACCTTTTCCCTATGTTATATTTATTAAAAATTTATACATATGTCTATTTTTTGTTAGGTATATTTATAACATTTGTGAGAAGAATGAGCGGACATATGTATATTGGTTCATTGACCCTCATTTGATTTCCCCTGAAGCACGTGCATTTGATGAGGAACAATGAATTCTTTATGTTTCTAAAAGACTTGAACAGAATATAGTCACACAATGTTGGATGATTCCTTTTTGTGAGAGGTATGAAACACATATCTCTCAAAGATTTCATTATCATTTAACATAAAAAACCACTAACCTTAAATTTTATTTTATCAGTGATCATTGGATGTTAGGGGTTATTTTCCCAAGGGAGAAGACACTATATTGGATATGCTCTGTCCATGGTTATGTATGGGAAATTTTTAAGAAAATATTGCAAATTTAAGTTTTAATTTATCAATAGTTTTATATACTATAATAAATTTTAAATTAATCCCATTCGTATTATTTTCTAATAGGGGATGTGTCTACTTTAGAAAAAACCCAATGAAAAGGAGTGCGAAGATCAAATATGTAAATATAAAGGTAAATATCCATTTATAATTTTTATTTTTTGATTTGTTAAATAAAAATAATATATTTAATTTACACTCATTCAAACTGAATTGTAATGAACACCAAGGAGTCATCGAATGCGGGTATTATATGTAAAGATTTATGTATGAAATAATAACAACGTGGACAGCTGTGAACTTTGACCTGGTAATATTTCATTTTAAACTCTTCCAAAATATTTCATTTGATTTATTCATTATACACATTAACTACTATCCTTATAATTTGTAGCTATTTCATGACCCTCAACCCTATAGTGCTCACGACGTCAAACACTTACTAGTGTAATGGTCAAATTATTTTATAGGTTTGATTGAATTTTAGTTGTTTGTAGTGTAAAATGTAATTTTCAATATTTGTCATTTTAATAGTGTATTTGGCAACCTTTTAGGTTGGATATAGTTTTTTTAAGTTTACATAGTATGTTTTAAATGTTATATATGTGAATGTTTAATTTTTCTATACTTCTTGTTTTGGTCTACTTATACTGGTTTTTTTGGTATGGATTCTTGTCTGGGCGGAGGGGTTCTAATGGTGGAGGGTGTTCAATGGGGTGGGGGTATCCAGGGGTGTGGGAGGGATTTTCGGTGGGGTGGGGGTATCCTGGGTGTCCATGAGAGTAGGGAGGAGTCTAGGATGTGGGAGCGTTTCCTGGAGGGTTGAAGGGCTGGGAAGGGGAGTGGGGGATGTCCAGTGGTGTGGCGGTGTCCTGTAGGGTGAGGGGGGTTTCCAGGGGTGTGGGAGGGATGTCCAGTGGGAGGGGGGGTTGTCTAGTGGGGTGGGGTGGGGGGCTCCAGGGTGTCCATGACAATGGGGGGAGTTCAGGGGTGTGGAAGAGGAGGCATCACCATCCCTCGGGTGGCCGAACGCCACTGGAAGTTACTCATCACTCCCACATGTAAAAAATTATGAGAGATCAAGCTTTGCATCTGGGAGTGATGTGTACCTTCCAGTGGCGTGCCCCCCAAGGGATGGCACTGCCTTCTCTCCCAACAGCACCTATCCAGGTGTTGTCAAGGGGTGGGGGCTGTCTAGGGGTGGGGGTGTCCAGGGGTGTGGTGGGGGCTATCCAGTGGGGTGGGGGGTTCTTGTCTCATTTTGGTTGGGTTTTAGTCTGGGGGTGTCCAGTGAGGTGGGGGGAGGTGTCCAGGGGTATGGTGGGGGACTGTCCAGGGAGGTGTGAGGGTTTCCAGGAGGGTGGGAGGGATGTCTAGGCGAGTGGAGAGATGTCCATGGGGTGTCCAAGGGTGTGGGGGCAGTCCAGGGGGTGGGGGCAGTCTTGGGGTGTGGGGGGGGGGGGGGTCCAGGAGGGTGGGGGTGTCCACGAGGGTGGGGGTTGTCTAGGGGAGTGGGGTGATGTCCAGGGGGGTGGGGGTAATCTAGGTGTGTGGGGGGATTTCCAGGTGGTTTCCAGAAGGGTGGGGGGTGTTCTGGGGTTGGGGGTAGTCCAGGGGTGTGGGGGTTTCGAGGAGGGGGTTGTCTAGGGGTGTGGGGGGGATGTCCAGGGGTGGGCGTTGTCCAAGGGTGTGGGGGGTTTCCAAGAGGGAGGGGTGTCTTGGGGGTGGGGGTATTCTAGGTGTGTTGGGGGTGTCTATGAGGTTGGGGGTTTTTTCAGGGGTGGGGGGGGGGCTTTCCAGGGGTGGGGGCAGTCCAGAGGTGTGGGGGTGTCCAGGGGTGTGGGATTGTCCAGGAGGGTGGGGGGAAGTCCCAAGGGTGGGGGCAGTCCAGGGGTGTGTGGGTGTCCAAGAGGGTGGGAGTTTTCCAGAGGTGGGGGGGATGTCCATGGGATGGTGGGGTAGTCCATATGTGTGGGGGTGTCCAGGAGGGTAGGGGTTGTCCATGGGTGTTGGAGGCTATCCAGGGGGTGGGGGGGATTTTTAGGATGGTATGACTCTGAGTATGATATACTCTATGATAACAAATGTAGGATCGAAATAAGAATGAGATTCTCATATACAAGTGGGGGGGGGGGTGAATTGTACCCTTTTAAAAATTCCTGTAGGAAATTTTTAGGATGGTTATGTTTAACAAGGTTAAACAAGATAATTCACAAGACCTCTATGAGTACTATATAATTTCTAGATTCCCAAACAGTGATTCCGAAAATGGAACATAACAAAAGTTACAAAGATTTAGATTCTACCTTAAAGCGTATAGAATCTAACTAAATAAGAGTAAAAGTACGGTTGTATAAGAAAGTTATAAATTCCTTAACAATACAAAATACAGCTGATAAACAAGTAGTAAATCTACAAGTAAAAAATAAAAACTCTTTTAACCCAAAGAGAATGGTATCCAAAAACATTGGATAAAGGTCCCTTGATTTATACTTTCAAGAAAGTCTGTCTTACCCACACCAGGGTAAGCCCTCAATACAAAGATCAGAGTCTTTCTTGCTATTCCTGCAAGCCCTCAACTATCAGGTAGTTAGCAACTCTATATTCCTCAGCAAGGAAGCCCTCAACTTCAAGGTTTTGGAACCTCTATCTTCCTATCCTCGAAAGACCTCGATTGTAATCAGCAACAATTGGAGTTGCACGAATCACGTCTGCACAAGGCAAAGTTTGAACAAGATGTTCAAACATTCTAAATGAAACATTGAGATTTGATAAGAGCCTCTTTTTCGAGATATCACATTAATAGCTTGTAAGCACATATCTCATATATGTGTCAAAGTTGTTGTCAACATTCAAATGTGCTCCTATTTATTGGTGAAGCTCCAACGGTCGACTCCCTCCTCCAACGGTCATATTTTTCCTTGAATTTTTAAGGGACCTATACATGTGTCACTCAACCAACAATTAGTCGACAACTGATAGCATGACATCATTTTATAATGAATCAAGTGTATGAATAAGTAAATCTGATGTTTGGAATGTAAGAAAACAAGAGTTCAGAGCCTAACCAAAAAGAAATTCAGAGTCGATAATTAAGATATTTTCGGATACTGTTTTGAAGGAAGTCGGAACCTGAATTATGTATAAATATGTAGCCTAAATTTCTTAGGAAATTCGGAGTCTGATTTCACTAGAATTTGGTGTCGGAACATACAGAGTTCGGAGTCGAACTAGTAGAATTTTGGAGTCGAACTAGTAGAAGTTTGTATCCATAATTTAGAGTTGATGATTTTGAGTGTTCGTATCCAGAATTCAGAGTGGAACCTTATGAGGGTTCGTATCCATAATTCGAAGTTGAACTTCCTGAGAGTTCATATTCTGAATTTAGAATGGAACTTTATTTGAGTTCGTATCCAGAATTCGGAATGAAACTTCTTTAGAGTTTTTAACCAGAATTCGGATTGAAACTTCATTAGAGTTCGTATGCAGAATTTGGAATGGAACCTCATTAGAGTTCATATCCATAATTCAGAATGGAACTTCAATATAGTTCGTATCTAGAATTTTTAATGGATCTTCATTAGATTTCGTATCCAGAATTTGGAATGGAACTTCATTTGAGCTTGTATCCAGAATTCGGAATGAAACTTCATTAGAGTTCATATCCAGAATTTGGAATGAAACTTCATTAGAGTTCGTATCCAGAATTCAGATCCTAAAACAGAATGCTTCATATCTAACTATTATATGATTATGTGTTTTTGGATATGAATTCAATTTTTATACTTAAGAAAAATATTGATATGAGTAATGAAAATATGGTAGGGGTAAATTCTTTTGGGAAGGAAATTTTCCTTATAGAAGTAAAAAATAGATTTTCTTAAGAATTAGGTGTTTGTGATTTTCAAAACAAAAAGGAATGGAAAACTCATAAGAAAATCCTTATTGACTCAATAATCTCCCACTTTTTGGAAAGCACAAACAACCTTATGAAAAAGAAATAGAAGGATCAAGAAAAATTTATTTTGACTTTGAAATTAAAACTTATCTCTCTTTGTTCATAGATGATAGTGAATACCACTAAGTCCCCCTTAGGCTTTGGAACTCTAAGGAAGGTATTTTGGATTTTTGGAATGGAATTTTCATTATCAAGAGAATGAAATACTTTGTAATGAGAAACTTTCCCTTACTTAAGCATAACTTTTCTTGGCTTAGAAATTTTTATTCTCCCTTTTTGATTTTTACTTCTCTATATTTTGAGTAGTTCCTTTTCCTTCTCCCCCATTGTGATTTTAAAAAATAATTTATGGAAATCGAAAAGAAATATGGAAATTGAAATGTTAGTAAAGACATGTTAGGAAAACAAGAAACCATGGTTCTATTACAATTGGAATAATTTTTACAAGGAAGTTCAAATGAAGAAAAAAATTGTATTGAGTCTATTTGTCTCCCTTTTTCATTTGGGATTAGCTTCTTCAAGAGGGTTTTCAGCATCTTCAAATATTTCTGATCATCCTCAACTTGCTTCTCCGAAGTTTTGATCCTTTCTTGTTGAGCTATCAAAACCTCTTCCTGAGCCTTCATGGCCTCTTCCTACATCTTCAGTAACACATATTTCTTTTGCAGCTTCTCTTCAAACTCAATCCGGAAATCTATTTCCCCATTCCAGTTCTGAGCAACCGAGTTAATCTTCCCAATCAGCTCTCTGGCCTATTGATTCTGAGAATTTTTCTCAAGGGTCATCTTATCCTAAAGATTCATTATATTGGTATCCTCAGTATCAATAGCATCTATAACATCATTCTAAAAACGATCAAACTAAGCCAAGTCATCATCAACTTTTTTATACCCCAAAGTGATTTTGTTGCATGATTTTCTAGGAACATCATAATTGACAAGGAAATTTCTATGATCTGCTTCAATTTTCACACACTTATCCATCACCATAGATAAGTATTCTGACTTTTGATTCAGACTATGTTGAAGCATCTAGCATCTAGAGTCTATGGTGGGAAATATCGGAATTGTGTCCACCAATTTATTCAAATATTCAACAACAAAGTCATGTCCTAGTGATGATGACTCTGTATCTGATAACTTTCAAGGGGATTGTTCTTCTTCAATTTCTACCAGCTTTCTTCTAGAAGAACCACCAAAATCCTTCTTACTTATATCATATTTTTTGTTGGGGTGGCCATGAGCACTTGCATCCCATTATAAACATTCGGAACTGCCTCATCAGGAGATTCTTCCTCACTTTCATATACTTGAACAATTTTATCTTCATATGGTTTCTCCTTCTCTACTCCTACTTCAAGAAAATTATTTTCAATGCTTTCTTCCTCAGAGAACTCATTTTATTTTTCTTCTTCCTTGACATCCTCTCTTTTACCATCTTTTTCATCTACCTTTCCCGGAGTGATAGGCTTTGAGGTCTCAGCCTCATATGTTCGGAGTGTTAGTTTTTCTGATAGGCTTGAATTTTCTTGATACTCTTCCAGTTGTTTAATCAAGTCAACTTGATCACCACTTCCTTCTTCTACTTCTTCTTCTTCTACTTCCTATTCATCCTCTATCACTTCAACAACCTCTTTCTCTTTAGAATTTTCCAGAGTGAAGTATTTTTTCCTAGGGGTCTCCAGCAAAGGTTGAACAACAAAGGTTTTTGGAATGGAGATCTTCTCCGAAGCTACTTATATATCTCTCAAAAGAAATTGTACAACTTCAGCTTCAGTCATCTTCTTCTTCATCTTCTTCTCTTTGGCCTGTTTCTCTTACTCATCCACATCTTTTTCTCTTAAGGACTTAGCCTCTGCAGGGTCCAATCTAAACTATGTAACCCCTTCCTGTTATCCTTATTTTCCCTCCATTTAGCAGCCACCTCATCTTGATATGCTTTCTATTTTTTCAGCTTTGGAGGTGTTGATTGGGTTTCCTTACATTTGGGAGTCTTGTCTTCATTAACCACTTCTTCTAATTTCCTCTTCTTGGCAACCTTCTTTTCTGGATTAACCTTCTCCACATTTTCTAGAGTGGCTTCTGCCTCCTCCTCTGGCAGATCCTAAAAATCACATGATTCATTGAAATCCCAGCTTTCATCCTCTTTAAAGTGTCATCACTTATTAGCATCACCTTACAAATTCCCGGCTTGGAGGTGAAATAAACCTTGAACGAATCAAGACAGTGAATAATAATCTTGGAGATAAGAGTAGGATACATAATGATTTGAGCCTTCAATGTTCCATTCTTTATATTCTGAACTGTAATAAGAATGTGCCTCATCAGATTGATCTTTCATAGATTTACCAAGAAATCTAAGATGTAAATATCACTTTTCTTTAGGTTATCCTTATCTCCTCTTCTCGGAAAAAAGAACCGTTGAACCCACAACTGGAGAATTTGGTTATTGGCGGAGAGATGAGAAATCATTGTTGTTTTATCATCATTAAGCCCAAGGCATTTAATTGCCTTCACATTCCTAGAACTTCCTTGCACATCCGGTAGCTTATGTGACCAAAATTTTTCTTCACCATCATATGATAAGTATACCAAGTTTGCAGCCGTGGTTTAAGAAAGCTTTTAAATCTTCCAATAAGACTTGAAAGAAAAATTTTCTATGCCATCTTCTTCACAAAAGAAAACAGACTCATAAAATTCTACAAGAAAATATGTATAAACAACATCTTGACCCCTGGTTTCGATATGCAGAAATATTCTCAACCATGGAGTTTGATATTCATTGAAATTAGAGAATCATACTCACTGAAAAAATCCAGATGGACTATAATTTCCCTATAGACTAACCATTTTGAGATTGGCCTCATAGAAGACATATCATGGGAAGTGGCATCTACAGACATTCGGAATGGAGGAGTACTGAAAGATTCGGAACGAGCTTTAAGAATTGAGGCATAGCTTCAACATGGAAGAGCTTGAAATCAATGTGGGGCATAAAATTGGTTTCTCTTTATATAGGTGATGGAGCATACCTTTGAACTTCCAAAACCAATCTAATGGTTGAAAATTTCTTTTATCTGATCTGATGGTTGAAATCTAACCTGCATAGAAATTTTGAATCTGATCTTTTGAGGTTTTAATAAAAACATTCGGATTTAAGAAGAAACGATTCTGAGAAATTTTAAAAGAAAAAAAACTACCAGCAAATAAAAAAGACTGTGAAATCATGAGTGAGGAAATCATACATTTTTGGATTGGCTAGGAAGTTTATTCGTAATTGGTAATATTCTTATTGAAGAAAATTTGACTATGAAAAATTCACTATGAAAACTTGAGTACAAAACGTTTTCATTAAGAAAAACTTGAGTATTGAGAATTATCATTACAAAAATTTTTATTATGAAAATTTTCATTATGAAAAAAAATCCAATACAAAAACTTCATTATGAAAATTCTCTGTAAGAAAACTTCATTACGAAAATTTTCAGTACGAAAATTCTTATTATGAAAAAAATCTAGTACAAAAACTTCATTATGAAAATTCACAGTAAGAAAACTTCATTACAAAAAATCATAGTACACAAATTTCATTAAGAAAATTATCAGTACGAAAATCTCATTAAGTATGTTCTCAGTAAGAGAATTTCATTACGAAAATTCACAGTATGAGAATTTCATTACAAAAATTCTCAGTACGATAATTTTGAAAAACCTCATTACAAAAATTCTGAATGACTGACAAAGAAATGTACTACCCCTAAGAAAAGGAGTTTATTACTATAAGGAAAATGGTTTAATATGATGTTAATGAAGGAATATTACCTCACAGTTATCATTCCTAACTTCTGTTTGATGCATTTAATTCTATCGGAGGGTATGGATTTTCGGAAAATATCAGCAAGTTGATCTTGTGTTCCGATAAACTGAAGAATGATATCTCATTTTTGTGTGTGATCCCTAAGAAAGTGATACCTAATTTCTATGTGCATTTCACTAGATTGATGTGAAGGGTTTTTACTAAGAGCAATGGCACTTGTGCTATCACAAAAAATTTGAGTCTTAGTAAAACTCAAGCCATAATTCGTGAGTGTGTGTTGTATCAACAACACATGGGCACAACAGCTTCCAACTGCTACATATTTAGATTTAGCAGTGGATAATGATACTAAGTTTGGTTCCATAAAAGACCAAGAAACTAATGAATCTCTTAAGAAATGACAAGTTCTAGATGTACTCTCTATATCCATTCTACATCAACCAAAGTCATCATCTGAAAAACATTTTATAACAAAATTATTTACAGAGGTATAAAATAGTCCTAGATCCATGGTTCCCATTAAGAAGAAAAAAAATCGTTTCACTGCCTTTAAATGATATTCCTTAAGATTAGATTGGTATATTTCACATAAGCATTCTGAAAAAATAATGTCTGGTCGACTAGCTGTCATGTAAAGTAGACTACCTATCATAACCCTAAATGATGTTTGATCTACTGGTTTCCCAGCATCATCAAGATCAAGTGTGTTTGAGGTACCAATGGGAGTACTTATACTGTTAGTGTTGTCTTACCCATACTTTTTAAGAAGATCACTAATATACTTATTTTGGGATATGTAGATTCCTTCTGGTTTTTGTGATATTTGAAAACCAAGAAAAACTATTAACTCACCCATAATACTCATTTGAAACTCAGATTTCATTAGATCTGTAAAGGAATCAGTTAAAGATTGATGATTTGAACCTAATATAATGTCATCAACATAAATTTGAACAATAAAAACATTTTTCTTATCTATCTTTATAAAAATATTTGGATCTCAATTTCCATTAATATAGTTATTTTGATGCAAAAATTAATGTAAGTCTCTCATACCAAGCTCGTGGGGCTTGTTTGAGGCCATACAAAGCTTTGGTAAGTCTAAAAAGATGATCAGGATGTTTTGCATCATCAAAGCCTGAAGTTTGTTTGACAAAAACATTTTCTTGAACAAAACCATTAAGGAATGAATATTTCACATCCATATGAAAATGTTTAAAATTGAAGAATGTGGCAAAGGAAATTAAAATACGAATTGATTTAAGTCTAGATACTGGAGGATAGGTTTCTTCATAGCTTATTCTTTCTTGTTGATTATAGCCTTTAGCAACAAGTCTATCTTTATTTCTTATGATGATTCCATTTTCATCACACTTATTTCTGAAGACCCATTTTACTCCAATAACAGATGTTTCCTTAGGTCCTTCATCCAAGGTCCATAATTTATTCCTTTTGAATTAATTAATTCATCTTTCATGGATTTTATCCAATCATAATCTCGTAAATATTCATCAGTGCATTCCAATTGGGAATGGAATGCTAGATGTTCAATTTCATTTCTTATGGAACTTATAGTCCTTACAGGTTGATTGAAATCACCAATGATGCTATCACTAGGATGATTCTTATGAAATGAAGAATTTGGGTTTTGAAAAACATGTTCATAGACATAGGGTAGAAATCTTCTAGGGTAAATGTTTCAGAAGCATATTCTTGAACAATTTCCTTATCAGAAGGGGTTTTTATCAATGGTGGATAATCGGGTTTTGAAAACACATCTAAAGATGTAGGTTGGATTTTTTTGAAAACAAAAGGATCAGATTCATCAAATTGTACATGTACTGTTTCTTCAATAGTACAAGTGTTTTTGTTAAAAACTCTATAAGCCTTAGAAGTTTTCGATTAGCCTAAAAAAATTCCTTCATCATATTTTGGTGCGAATTTGTGTAAATTATCTTTAGTATTCAGAATTAATACTTTCCATCCATGAACCTTAATCTAGAAAATTCTAGGTTTTCTACCATTCCATAACTCATAAGGAGTTTTATTAAGAAAAGTTCTAATCAAAACTTGATTTATAGTATAATAAGAAGTACTTACAGCTTCAGCCCAAAAATGTTTAGCTACAAAATACTCACTCAACGTGGTTCTAATTATCTCTTGAAGAATTAAATTTCATCATTCAATAACACCATTTTTTTGAGGTGTTCTGGGTGATGAAAAGTTATGAGTAATACCTTTTCTACTACAAAAAGTTTCAAAATCATAATTTTGAAATTTTCCTCCATGATCACTATGAATAGTTTTCAATGGAAGGATTTTCTCATTTTTATCTTGGGCTCTATAACATTTGAAATACGAAAAAACTTCAGACTTATTTTCTAGAAAATAGTCCCATGTAAATATTGTGTAATCATCAACTAAGAAAAATACATAATACTTTTCCCCAATTCTTCCAGTTTGTGTTGGACCAAAAAGATCCATATGCACCAACTGTAGATAATCAGTTGTTAAGACTTCACTGATTGATTAAAAAATCAATTTATATTGCATGCAATATTGACAAGGTTCACATACATTTAAAGAATCAAATCTAAGCTCCGGTATATCCTTAACTAATCATTTATTAGAGAGATTACATATGTTCCTAAGGTTACAGTGTCCTAACCTTCTATGCCACAACCAAGATTGATCTTCCATTGCACTAGGTCAAGGTAAGTCTTGGATCCTAAGGTCTTCTATGTTAAGTGTGTAAACATTCTCTTGCCTATGGGTAGTGAGAAGAAACTCTTCCTAGGAATTTTGTACTAGGAACTTGTCATTCCTAAAATCACAAGGTATCATTCATCACATAATTGACATATGCTGATGAGGTTGTGCTTGAGACCTTTAATAAATAAAACATTTTAAGTCAATGTTTTTCCAAGAAGAATAATGTTACCTATACCAATAATTTCTCTTTGATCATTATCTCCGAATGTTACTTTTCCTCCTTTTGTTTTGATAATATTTTCGAAATAGATTACGTTTCCAGTCATTTTTCGGAAATATCCACAATCCCTGTACCACGTATTGTTGTTGGTACTTTCCCTGTTTTCCTGAAAATAAGAAAAAGTTAGGTTTTCATAATACAAACTTACTTGGATACAGAATTTTTAGATAACAAAATTTTGCGTATCCACAGCTGTTTAGAAAAATATTCTTTATGAAACCCAAGAGGTTGAAATCTATTAAAGGAGCAATTTTTATTCCAATGACCACCACTTTGACACTGTGAGAAGGGGATTTTGAAGGAACAAAGTAGTTGTTTTTGAAAACTGGTTTTTGGTGAGTATAACCTACTCTAGTAGTGTTTCCTTGAGGTTTTATTTTAGAATAATTCATATCAAAATTTTCTTTCCCATAGGTAAATTTTCCAAGGATCTTCTTAAGAGAAAATATTTTAGATTTTAGTCTGATGACTAAATTCCTATCCTCAGGAATCATTTCCTTAAAGTTAGATTTTTCCTCAAAAATTTTCATGTTTAAAATAGCATTCTTAGGATCCTTAGAAAGTTCTTCCTTAATAGAATTTTCTTTATCAAGGCCTTTATAAAGTTTTCTAAAATCTCTTCTTTATCTCTAGGATATGTAGAAAGATATGAAATCTCTTTTGTAAGAATTTTGTCTCTAGTATTTTCCTTGTCTGGTTTCTTAGAAATTTTACAATTTTTTGCTTCAAGTAACTTGGAAAATCTAGATACTTCTTAATATGAAGGTTATTTATTTTATGAAGATGAAGTATCTTTATTAGAAGCATTATTTTTAGAATAGTTGTTCATATAAAGGGATAAATTTGTTAAAGCCTCGGTAGAGCGTAACTTAGCCATAAGACATGCATGTGGGAAAGAAGTAGCAGCAATGAATCCCATATTCTTCTAATATAATGAATCATATTCATAAGATTCACATTATGAAGAGTCTCTATAGCTAGAACACCAAGTAGTATTAGCTTTTAGTACTTTCTTAGGTTTTGCTTTGTAAAACATCTTCATGTTCCCTTTAGAATGCCTCTCTTTTCTTCCTTTCTTCTTGAGCATTGGACAATCTGGTATTTTGTGTCTAGATCTCTTACATTCATAGCATGTTACTTATGAATGTTTTTTTATCTTTCCTTTTCCTTCTTCTTATACATGTATTGGAAATTACTTTGTCCATCTATCTTGTTCATCATTCGAGCAAGATTAGCTAACTCATTTTCGGAGACATCACTCTCCCTAGATTCTGATTGGATTGTAACCTTCTTAGACTTTGATCTAGTAACTCTTTCAGGAGTCTTGGATTTCATGTGATATGATGTTGTAGTAAAAGAAACACTACCATTCCCAATTTTCTTTATTTATTTTGTCAGCACCTCTCTTCATTCTAGTCTCATGTTGAAGAAGAGTTCCAAATAGTTCATCAAGGGAAATTTGAGTAACCTTTCTGTTTTCATCGATAGCTATTATCAATGATTCCCACTCATTCGGCATGATATCTATGATATTGTCAACCAGTGCTTCATCATCTAGACCTTTCTCTACCATATATTGTAATCTATTCACGATAGTCATGAATCTATGTTTCACCTTACAAATTGGTTCTCCATAAGGAAAATTAAAACCATGATACTCAGCTCTTAGCATGGATATTCTAGTCTCACTCACTTTAGATGTACTAAAATGTGTAACTTCGTGTTTCTTCCATATATAATTAGCTTTTTCACAAGAAGAGATTTGGATATATTTGGTCCTAGTCATTGAACATATTAAAGTATTGTGTACCTTATTGTTGAGTTATTATTCATGCTTTTCTTGATTAATAAAAGCACTAACTTCCTTATCTGAAATTTTATATACACCAATGAGCATGACAAAGTTATCTACCCCAGTATTGATAACGAAAGTCTTCATACGATCTCTCGAATATTCATAATCATTACCATCAAAAATTTATGGTCTGGTAGGATTTAGGTTATTGATAGAACCAACATTTCAACCTACCATCCTTATGAAAAAATTTGGCACACAAACTTATTAGTAGTAAAAGTTTTTAAACAAGAAGAAATATTCTAAGCAAGAAATATTGTAACTCTAGGCAAAAGTGAATCTGAACTATGAGTTCGAAAAATATATTCCGAAAAATATGAATCCGGAAGTGTGAATCAAAAAATGTGGATCCGAAAAAGCTATTTCTAGAATTCCCTTCTGAATCTAATCGTGAGATTAATTCCGATTGAACCAAACCATCTGATACCAATTGTTAGGATGGTATGACTCTGAGTATGATATTCTCTGTGATACCAAACATAGGATCCAAATAAGAATGAGATTCCCAGATACAAGAGGGGGGGGGTGAATTGTACTCTTTTAAAAATTTGTTTAGAAAATTTTTAGGATGGTTATATTTAACAAGGTTAAACAAGATAATTCACAAGACCTCTATGAGTACTAAAGACTTGCTAGATTCCACAACAGTGATTCTAAAAATGGAACTTAACAAAACTGTCTATCCCCGTATACCCTCAACTATCAGGTAGTCACCACCTCTATCTTCCACAGCAAGGAATACCTCAATTTCAAGGTGTTGGAACCTCTGTCTTCCTATCCCCGGAAGCCCTCAATTTTAATCAGAAACAATCAGAGTGGCACGAAGAACGTATACACAAGGCAATGTTTGAACAAGCTGGTCAAACATTCTTCACAATGCATTTAGAGTTGATAAGTGCCTCTCTCTCTATAAATCACTTCAACAGCATGTAAGCACAGATCTCAGAGATGGTTTGAACTTGTTGTTTACTTTCAAATGTGATCCTATTTATAGGTGAACCTCCAACGGTCGTCTACCTCCTCCAACTGTCATATTTTAACTTGAATTTCGGAGGGACATGTACACGTGTCACTCAACCAATAGATAGTCAATAACTGAAAGCATGACATCGTTTTATAATTAAACAAGTGTATGATTAAGTAAAACTGATGTTCGGAATGTAAGCAAACAAGAGTTCGGAGTCTAACCAAAAAGAAATTCAGAGTCTATAATAAATAGATATTCGAATTCTGTTTTTTAGGAATTCAGAACATGAATTCTGTAGATATCTGGTGTCTGAATTTCATAGAAAATTCGGAGTCTGATTTCTCTAGAATTTGGTATCTGAACATTCAATGTTCAGAGTTGAACTAGTAGAAGTTTTGATTCGAACTAGTAGAAGTTCGGAATCGAACTAGTAGAAGTCTGTATCCATAATTCGGAGTTGAACTTTGTGAGAGTTCGTATCCAGAATTCGGAGTTGAACCATATGAGTGTTTGTATCCATAATTTTGAGTTGAACTTCATGAGAGTTCATACTCGTAATTTGGAATGGGTCTTCATTAGAGTTCGTATCCAGAATTCGGAATGGAACTTCATTAGAGTTCGTATCCATAATTCGGAATGGAACTTCACTAGTGTTCGTATCCAGAATTTGGAATGGAACATCATTAGTATTCATATCCAGAATTCGGAATGGAACTTCATTACAGTTCACATCCAGAATTCAGAAAGGTTCTTCATTAGAGTTCGTATCTAGAATTCATAATGGAACTTCATTAGAGTTCGTATCCAGAATTCAGAATGGAACATCATTAGAGTTCGTATCCTGAATTCGGATCCTATAACAGAATGCTTCATGTCTATGTATTATATGATTCTCAGGTTTTGGATATGAATCCGTTTTTTATAATTAATAAAAATATTGATATGAGTAATGAAAATATGGTAGGGGTAAGTTCCATTGGGAAGGAAATTTTACTTATATAAGTAAAATATAGATTTGCTTAAGAATAAGGTGTTTGTGATTTTTAAAACAAGAAGGAATGGAAAAGTCATAAGGAAACCCTTATTGAATCAACAGGGACTATCCAGGAGTGTGGTGGGGGTGTGGTGGGTGTGGTGGGTGTTTTCCAGTGGGGTGAAGGGGTTCTGGTCTATTTTTGGTAACTTTTTGGTCAATTCCATGGGTGTGGGAGGGCTGTCAAGGGGTGTGGGAGTGTTCTACAGGGGGTGGGGGTATAAAGGAGGGTGGGAGGGTTGTCTAGGGGTGTGGGGGGCTATCCTGGGGGTGGTGGGGATGTCCAGGGGTGTGCGGGCCTGTCTAGGTGGTGGGGGCTGCCCAAGGGTGTGGGGGGTTTCCAGGGGTGGGGGGGTCTGGTCCATTTTTTGTATGCTTTTGCTATGTTTTAGGTGATTTGGCTGGGCATAGTAGTGGTTCGAGTTTATTTAAAAAGAATAATTTTTTTATGTTGGTTATTTCATAACCGACGTAAAAAATACATTGGTATTTTTTATAACTTCGGTTATTTGGAAACCGATTTAATAAACTTCATAATAAATGGTTTTTATGTCGGTTATTTTATAACCGACTTCTTAGATATTTTTTTACGTCAGTTACTATAGCACCGACGTTGAAAACAACTTTGCAGACAGGTTTGTCACACTAGTTATAAAAATAACCAACATGATAAACGCCTCAGAAGAGTGCTTTATGATGTCAGTTATATAATAACCGATGTGAAAGGGTTTATTTCACGACAGTTATTAAATAACCGACGTCAAAAATGGATTTTTATTTCTTATAACATCGGTTATTTGGAAACCGACATCATAACTTCATGGGAATTATTTTTTATATCGATTATGAAATAACTGATGTAATAAAGGGAAATGGATAGTCTTTTATGTTGGTTATAAAATAACTGACGTCGTAGATATGTTTTTACATCGCTTATTATATAACCACCATTGAAAACCACTTAGAAAATAGGTTTACCACGTCAGTTATAAAAATAAAAAATGTGATAAACACTTCAGAAGAGTGCTTTATGATGTTGGTTATATAATAACTGACATTAAAGGGTTTATATCACATTGTTTATTAAATAACTGATGTAATAAATCACTCCTCTGAAGTGTTTTCCACGTTGGATTTTTATCAACCAATGAGAAAAACACTTCGGATTTGTGTTTTTTACGTTAGTTGTAAACTAACTAACGTAAAAACTCCATTAATAATGTATCCTATAATAATGTCGGCCAAAATACGACATTAAAAATAATAAATAACCACCGTAAAAAATGTGTTCTGCAATAGTGGAGGTAAAACACTTATGGTTTCTGTAAATCATAAATAAAAAATCCATGTAATATTGAATATAATATGGTTCTATAATACCATTCAATAAATAATTCATTATTAGATAATATAATCATGTGATTTATATACACCATATAAATAATAAATTTTTTCATGAAATTAAAATATATGTCAATGAAGATAAAATGAGATGAAACCCCTTAAATCGTGTCTGAAAGCCCCATACACTTTCACATAACTTCATGAATAATTTTATTTCTACACCAATGATCCATATTCGTATATAAATAATTTTATATGGAATATTTACTATATATTGTTACATATATATTATATATTTTTCATAGATGTTTGTTACTTAGGGGTATTTGGTTAATTTCATTTTAACAGTTTCAGTTTAACTATCATTGTTAATGATTTTACCGAATAACGTCATGATATCGTTAAGTTTCACTTTTATATCCTTTATTGTTACATTTAAAAAATACATATATAATTTTATATGATATACCTAAAATATCACAATTAATAATTCTTCATTGGTAAGCCTATTTATGGAATTTAATGATTCTTTGATTGTTTATTATTTTTCTTACCTGTATATTTTCATATATTATAAATAAAAAATATTATTAGTAACAAAAATATATATTTTCATATTCGATATAATTTTAATTTCTTCCATTGGTAATAAAAACATTCCATTAATGTAGGCTACAGTACAAACACACAAAAAATGAAGTTTTATTTTTTTTACTGATCTTAGAGGAAAGTTTTAAATGGATATTACAATTGTATAATAACATCTCAACAGATTTCAAATGATTTTTTATCCTAAAATCATGGATATAGGGTGATTCATTGAGGTTGAAGATGAATATGACTTAGAAGTGTTGGGTTGAGATTATTACCAGTCATTGGGTTGTTCTCCGATGGCTATGTACTTTTGAATCCATATCCTTGTCTTTTGGTGATAACAAGGGTTAAAATTATTGGGGAGGGAATTGAGGACATACTATGGAATATTTTTGGTTAAACCAAGTATTTGTAATGGGTGGATAAATGTGTAGAACTTGGTTTACATTAATATGTGAGGAAAATGGAACTTTACTAAACCCCCATTTTTCACTATAATATCACACCATTATTATAAAAGGAAATACATTTTCATAAATATATATTACATATTTTTATAAGATTAATAATTTCATATAATACGAAATCTGTGCTAGTTCGATATAGGTCCATTTTCATTGGAAACATTGAATCATAAAAAACTATTCATAAAATATCTACATCATCTACCATATATTTCCTTCATAACTAGAATAATTTTTGAAATATCATACCCAATATCTTTCTTTATATGATGAGGGAAAACATAATAATGTTCCATTTCATAGTCTAGTGAGATAGAAAAAAGGAGATAATAATGATTTCACAATCATTATATATGTATAGGTGTATACAAAAATGTACAAAATATTTGGAAGTTAGAACCTACATATAAAAGATCATAACTGTGAATGATGGAAAACATTCTTTTAGATCTCAAGACATGAATCATAATGAAATAAAATAAAATGATCAATGAAAGAAAAATATTGGCAAAAATATACCGAATTTGTAAAACGATAATACTAATAATCTACCATAATAGCACACCCTAATAATGTACCATAGTGGCACACCGTAAAACGATGAGAGTGGTTTTTCATGAACCACAATTCAATGAAATTCTTACTAACCTAATAATGTACCATAGTGGCACACCCTAGGGCCGGTCACAAGGAGGCCGCTCACAGGTACTATTTTCCTATTGTCACTATTATATGCTAACTAATTTAAAATGTTAATACTAATATAAATGGGGGGGGGATAATTTAAAATTCATATAGTAAACATATAGTATAAATAAATTAATATATGAAAACATAGAATACAATGAAATGGAATAAGAGACACAATGATGTTAGAAGAAGAAAACCATAGTTCGTGGGGTTTGATGGTGGAATTATCACTACTATTCAAAATTTCTATCAATGTGTTATTTAATGCAGAGATCAAGACCTATAACCCCAAACCCACTTGTTTGAACTGTATTACCCTACACCGAGACCTCTGAATGTAGGAGTAATCTCTTCCACATCAACGCCCAATCCAATCTCCACCGTTTGAATGAATTAGATACAGATGAGAAAGAAAATTATAAAACGAGAAGGATGAAGTCAACAGTAGAGAAAGTGGGGTGACCGCTCACCACAATCATTTAAACAAAACTGCATTCTTAGAACAAAACATGATAAAACAATAAATTACAATAAACTCAAATACCACCACTTCCCCCATCGAACATCAGTGAGGGTTAGCTCTCCACAAGCATGGAGTTAGAAAGAAGCACGGTGGGAGAAACACATTAAATAAAGGAAATTAAAGAAAAGAATAAATGAACAGAAGAAGAAAAAAGATACACTAATATATATTATAACTATAAATAACAATTTTAGAAACAAAACTCAACCTTTCCCTCCTTAAATGGCTATCCTTGGAAATGGGAGAAGAGACACATATTTATAGGGGAAATGGACTCGCTCAAATTTTGTCCTCCGGATTGCATCGACTTTTCATCCCATTAAATCCCATAATTGGTACTTGGTCCCTTCATTAAAGTTGTTCCATATAATCTTCTGCATCCATCCCCAAAATTTCAATCCGATTGGTACAAATATGTTGGAGTTATCGAAGATTTAGTGCAGAACTTTTAATCTTCCAAAGTGACTTGTCGTATTCCACATCTCCAATTTACAAGTCCATTAAGACCTTATAATAATCTTATTAAGGAACGGACTCCTTAATGAAAGATGTTCATTCATTACTCATCCAGATCCATGTTTAAAATAAAATCCATTAGATCCGTCAGCTTTGAGATTATATCTCAGATTTAAAACATTCCAAATATGTACACAGTTTTCAAGTCACGGATTGTGAGCTTATTTTGGGCCTCCAAATGATTGATTGAGCTGGTCCTCCAGAAGGATCAAATACGAAAAATGATGTAAGTAAACATAAAAAGAAGTAATTTAACAATTTGGGTTAGTGTAGAAACTTATATGGCCTAAGTAATAAATTTAATAAAATAGTTAAACACCAAAATTTATCCATTTTTGCATTTGAGCTCAAAATACCACTAAAACATAAAAATGTTACAATTTCCCATAAATAACACATTCATGGGATTTAGAACATTGAAATACAGTATATATTATGTGAAAATTATAGCTTCATCAATAATACCACACATTTATTATAACAGAGAATACTTTTTCATAATTATATATTACATATTTTTATAAGATTATTAATTTCATATAATATGAAATCTGTTCTAGATCGATATAGGTCCACTGTGTTTGGAAACATTGAATCATGAAAAACTATTCATAAAATATCTACATAATCTACCATATATTTCCTTCATAAGAACGATTTTTTAAATATCATACTCAATATCTTTCTTCATATGATGAGGGAAAACATAAGAATGTTCCATTTCATAGTCTTAGTGAGATAGAAAAAGGAGATAATAATGATTTCACAATCATTATATATGTATAGGGGAATACAAAAATGTGCAAAATATTTGGAAGTTAGACCCTACATATGAAAGATCATAGTTGTGAATGATGGAAAACATACTTACAGATCTCAAGACATGAATCAGAATAAAATAAAATCAAATGGTCGATGAGAGAAAAATATTGGGAAAAATATACCGAATTTGTAAAATATCGATAGGCATATAATATTATTTACTTATTATTCAAGGATCACAACACAAACCATAATATTAGGAAACAAGATATACTGAAATGAGTTTTGACCATTTTCCATCCCTATCCTATTGAATTAGGTGCACTCCACGTTCAATCCATTTTTTACTAAAAAGGGATAACTCCCCATTTCATCCCATTTTTACTGATCAATGTTCCTTTCCCATTCCAATCCTTTCTATCTTATGATATATAAATCCTTACCCAATCCATTTGTGGGAGATATAAGTCCCAACCATTATAAAAATCATATATGTGAACCCCAAGAACATAAATCATTCATCATATCATAACTCATGAAAAGAAATAAGTTTTATAAAAATTTCATCATTCCATAACGTATGGAAAAGTAATTAGATTCATAAACATCATGTCATCATAAACATAAATTATATAGAGAAATAATAAGGATTGTAACGATGGATCATATCTATAGTAAAGAATATATAGCAACAAATAATGTTTTCTTAGATGAAAATTTATTTTGGAAAATCACTTGAAATTATTATTGAGAAATATATATTTTCCATATTGTAAACATATTTTTGGGAATGTAACACAATTACAAATAAAAATATTTTCATTTAAAAAAATTGGTATAATTTATATGAACTCTCAAATCATTAAGGTATTGTGTTGGTAGGAAAATCCTTCTATGTCATATAAGTAAAAAATATTCCATCAAGGATTAATTAAAAAAATTCAATATGTACTTTGTTTGGAAAATGAAAAAAAATCAATATTTTTAAAAAATAGCAATAAATTAGTAAAAATGACATCTTAAATTTGAAAAATAATATTACAAACAT
Organism: Viscum album; assembly: GCA_963277665.1. Lineage (NCBI taxonomy): Eukaryota > Viridiplantae > Streptophyta > Magnoliopsida > Santalales > Viscaceae > Viscum > Viscum album. The sequence goes on along the minus strand of OY728156.1, from coordinate 1,224,954,383 downwards.
TTTGGAAATTGTTTTTATAAAACATGGATGTGGTAGAAAAATATTTCCCATCTAATATAATCCCAAAATTATTGATATTGTGAAATAAAAATTAACCACCTTGGTAGCTTTTCGGTAATAATCCCCATGAATGAAAAAAATATGGATATTTATATCCCATAATTTTTATGATATGATTCGTAAAATACATTCATGGGTACAATATACAATGTACAAAAAAATAAAAGTAGTTTATAAGTCATGTGTCCCCTAAAAATAATAGTGAGATGAAAATATGTTAACTCAAGACTTACTTTTATTGCATCTTGTTGAAACATCCTTTATAATAAATATAGATTTTTTATATGATTATTAAAAAACTACTATTAAATCATACCTTGTATTATTTATTTATAAAAAATTATCCCCTATTTATTATTTATTTATTATGAAAATCTATGTTCTTGGTGATAACTACTTCATTTTCCATGAAGGTTTCTGTTCTGATGTCTTGGTCATTATACATAGATCATTGGTCTCATAATTTAAATAATTTTAATCATGTAATAAGAACAATATAAATTAATTATATACATATTTAAAAACATTTATAGAATGTACAGATAGAAAAATAAATTCTTCATTATTGTAGATGGTATGTCATATGTATTCATGAACACATTTTACATTTTTAAACTAATGGATTGGAATAAAGGTAAAATATATATATTTCATGAAAAATTATTATATAATATATATCTTAAAATTTCATTAAACCCCTCATAATACGTATTCATAATATATAGTGATTAAAAATGAATTTTATTGTTATATATAGAAGGTAAGTCGTACGTGTGAACTTATGATACCTCCACTTGTTTTTTGATGGGAAAGATGGTGTATGATAGTTTTTACATAATAAAATATTCATCATATTGAGCATAAATTTTCTTTATTTGATGATAAAAATCCTAGATTTATTTAAGGTAATAAATATTAGAAAAATATAGTGATCGGTTAAAGAGATTACCCCTTATTTCTAACCACTACATTAGATCCCCTCTAAAGGATGATATGAATGGAAATTTGAGAAGAACATAACCTCCAAAATGTTGATATGGAAGATAATAAGGTAATTTTAAATTTAATAGATCTTCAAGAAGTAACATGATAAAATAGGTGATGGAGGAGGATCCATTGTATAATTGAGGTAAGGGATACTCTTGATATTTCACAATAGATTAAGTTATAAAAAATTCACATTCTATCAAAATAACACCAAATGTCCATGTATTAAAATATAAGTTAAAATAATGTTTTATTATTATGAAAAAATATATTTTAGATAAGATTTAGTAAAATTGTGAACCCTATCATTTTCATTAATCATTATTTAACCGACATTAATTTTAACCACAATAACAATTCTTTACTATAAAAATGTTGTAATTATTACTTGTATGGTGTTAATTAGAAAAAAAGGTACCATTTATTAAATTTTAAACCATATCATAATAAATTTCTACTTTTTAGGTATTTTTATGTTTATTATTTATTTTAATAAAATATTATTCCAATGAAATATTATTCACTACATTGATGATAATAAATATCAAGTCATAATTACAAAATTTATGAAAAATATTTATAACATACATAACATTTCTAAGAAATATTGGTAAACATTGAATCATGATAAAGATATAAAATTATATTAATTTTAATATTTTTAATATCATTTATTATATTTTTAATTTAATTTAATAATTAGTTCATATGGGTTGTTTAGGAATTTATGTAAATTATATAATTTATTAAAATTATAAATAAATATCCATAATGAAGATAAATCTGTCTTTAAATATATATTTATCATTTATTATATCTTATGGATAACCACATTATAAAAATGATATAGTTATTAAAAACATTAATGTGACATCATTGACTTTTCATTAAATAAAATATATCAAATGTCATAATCTCAACCAAGTGTCACCAAAATAACATAAATTAGACCCTTTGATCGTTATGGTCAAAAAGGATTTATCAAATAAAATTTGGGAAAGTTTAACATTAAATTTATTGTTCTTGTCATATTATTTTATGTAAATACCCTTAAAATTAAAGGGAAATTTTTTCATAATTTTCTTTGGGATTTTACAAGAACGCAGTTTTTGACGGCACCTGATTCCGAGGCCCGGTGTGCCCGGAATCAATTTCTAAAGTTTAGCTCTGGTACGTTTAGTGAACGGACGACCGGGTATTCCTAACATTTGAACCAGTGCTCGGAATCGAAATTTGAGGGCACCAATGAAACCACAGCACCTGTAACTGCTTAGGAACACCTTTTCTACAGTTGTGTTTGCTCGGGTGTGGTTTTTAAAAAAAGTTGGTTAAGTAATGAAAAAAATAAAATGTGTGCAATGAATTTTATTTTTATTTATGGTAGTTTAAACCTATGATTAGTGGTTGGAGTGGGACCCACTAATATCCTAACTCCACTAGGTAGGATATTAGTGATATGGGGCCCACACGAGCCCCACCCCCTTTATTTCCTTTTACATCCCACGTGAAATTAATTTGGTAACTCACCTGCACCCCCTCTTAAATGCCGAGTCAACAGTCGCGTTTAATTGGATTATTAAACTCCTCATTAATTGGTCAATGCTCTATAATTAAATCGTGATTTAATTATTGATTTTCAAAAACAGATGGCATGAGTAATAAAATAAGGCAAAGCTTTATTTTATTATTTTTGTTGTGTTGTGCCAGAAGATTGGGGAGGAAATACTCCTGTCTTGAAGAACGTCCTTCCTCGTTGAAGAACGCGAAGAACGCACCATCGCCAATGAAGAACGCCATCCTCCAACGAAGGACGATGAAGAATGCCGAATCCTTCGAGATCGATGACGCGACGCCGTGTACCGCGATGCCAATGATTCTGTTCTCCCAGATTTTGACGACGCTTACGGAACCTTGTTCCCTGACGCCGTCTTCCGTGATGATTATTTTCCGCGACGAACCTTCGTTTGAAGACACCTTGAAGTAGGGGGTTTGGTTTAATTTATTTTATGTGGATTAAATCCTCGACGTGTCTTTATTTGTTGAAAGACATTTGAACCACTAACACGGTGGTTACGGACCAACGAACAAGTCCGAACCCACCGAATCTCTGTTCTTGGTGAGCGGATCGACGGGCGACAACTTAGCGGGCCGCAAAGGCGTTTTGAACCCTTCGCAGTAATCTACGGGTCCCGGGAGAGACGCAGGCACTGGAAGCCGCACTGGATCTGGGGGAGACGCGGCGACCAGCGCCGCGTCGCAGGAAAAGGAAGGGGGGACCGAGTCCCACCATGCTCAGCTGTTGGCCGAGCCAGTGTGCCACCCGGCCGGGCCAGGCCAGGTTGCGTGGACTGGACCGGGCCGCGCCCTGCTTGGCCAGGCCACGCCCACCGGGCCGAGTCGTACCCTAATGGGCCGGACCCGGGTTGGGTCCCCCGGTTCGTGCCGACCCGGGGGGGTTGGGTCGGGTCGGACCGGGCCCAGACCCCCCACTTTTGGACGACTTTCGGTGTTTTGATCATAACATGGGCTACGGACCTCTGATCGACAAAACTTAAGTTGCGTAGAGATTCATGGTTCGAGACGGTCGTTTCGGTATATTACACATAAGGTTTTAGAGAACTTGGGGTACGACCGTGTTCGTTCGAACACGAAACCAACCAAGCCTTCGGAGCGGAAACGCTTATAACTTGAGCTCCGGATGTCCGATTGACATGTCGTTGACTTTTTTGTATTCCTCTTAGTGAGACGGACCTTTTGGATTACTATGCTCGAGTTTTGGATGCATTTGGAGTGAGGTCGGTTTGTTTTTGACTTAAAAACCAACCGGGCCCCTAAAACAAAAAAGCCAATAACTCTCCGACCGGGCGTCTGATTGACGCGCCGTCTGCCACGTTCAGTTCCTCTTGTCGAAACGGAACTTTGAGATACATCATATCTTGACTACATTTCAGTTGATGTATCGACCCATTGGCTCATGGAGCGGACCCTCCTGGAATCGAGCATGCTGTGTGTGGGAACCCTAAAGCTAGCTGCGAATGTGACGACGACTGCACTGAATTCCTCTGTGGCTTCGGTAGCAATGAAAACCTTAATGAAATCCTCTATGGGTTCGACGGAAATGAATACTGCACTGAAATCCTATGTGGGTTTGGCAGCGATGAAGATCGTACTGAAATCCTCTATGGGTTTGACGACTATGAAGACTGCACTCTAATCCTATGTGGGTTCGGCAGTGATGAAGACCGTACTGAAATCCTCCGTGGGTTCGACGGTGATGAAGACTGAACTAAAATCCTCTTTGGTTTCGGCAGCAATGAAGACCGTACTGAAATCCTACGTGGGTTCGATGACAATGACTCTGTTCCTGCTATCCTACGTGGGTCTGGCAGAGTAGCTCGTTTGTATCCTATGTGGGTCCGACAGCTTAGCTGGTTTAGTATCCTACGTGGGTCCTAACTTAGATGAATCAGTGGCTATATCTGATCATCTCTATCACCTTATGAAAAAGTATACCTGTATGAGCTTAGTCTTCTCTTTCAATCAATATTTTCGATATGATTGACTTTCTTTCCTATGTGGATTGAGTTATGTTATCCTGTATGGAATGGGTTGTACTCCTATGTGGATGTGATCGAACATGGTCTCGGATGTTGGAGCCGAACTAGAATTGATGACTTAGGTATATGTATGGGCATATACCTAAGTAGTGTTGGTTGTTACTTCGTGATTGTATCTTTCCTTTGTGGATTATCCTTTGTGGATTCTGGGAGACCTTAGGGGGTCTCGGGATCTCTAGTGAGTAGTGTATACTCACCCCTGCATGGGGCTATGCCCGCACTACATTGTGTTGGATGCAGATGATGGACAACGCTAATCATGGTTGAGGCTAGTGGAGCAGTCGGTACCTGGAGGTGGACCATTGGGTGGGACGTACACGAAGCAGACGGCTGGACCCGAGGAGCTGAGGTGGCTATCTGTACCCACCCTTCCGGTGGGACTTCCAGTGGACGTCTCGACGTTGCTGCTTTACTTTCAGTTTTAGTTTTTTTTCCAGTTGTACTTTAATTTCAGTTTGGATTTGTATTCTAACCCATTTACTTTCCACACTTACTTTTTTACCCAGTTTTACTTAGTGTTTACTTCTTCTGGCATACTCTGTGGTGTTTGTTACTTTATAAAGGAAATGCCTTCCCCTTTTTGTCGGGATTTACGCCTTGGTACTTGTCGCCAGCCCCTGGCCTATGGGAGGCAGGCTCGGGGTAGTCATGGCACAGGCCCCGAGGGCAGGTCATGACAAATTGGTATCAAAGGCATTCGGTTCTACCGCAGAACACATGACTCACTAGTAGAAAAAAGGTCTTTAACGTCGTTTTTTTTATTTTTTACGTCAGTTTTTGTAAACCGATGCCAAAAAAAAATTTCAATTGCTTCTTTTTGCATCGGTTTTGTAAAAAACCGACGCCACATAAACTCATCCGCGTCATTTTTTGCGTCAGTTTCCTTAAAACCCGACGCCAAAAAGTTTAAAAAATAGTTTCAATGTCGGTTCTTGAAAAAAACCATCGCCCTAAATGGAAAAAACATATTATTGGCATCGGTTTTTACAAAAAACGATGCCAAAATTTTTTTTTATTGTTCGATGTTTTAGGGCATTTCCTAATCTTCGATTTGACTGGTCGTGGAGCTAAAACGGAGTTACGGATCAAAAGTTATGGTCGTCTGAAGTTGAACATGTCAATGTATCGATTGATACAATATGTTTTAACGAAAACAAGATAAACACAAGATAAAATCACATACACCAAATGATATAAAATATACATAATACTTCAAACACATTTCGATTATTTTTCTATCTTCAATTGAAATGATATGTTGTTTATCATCATATCTCTTATATTTAGCGTAGATCTCCTGTGATAATAAAAACGACGATCGATAATTAAACTTACACCAAGCGTGGTAAATGTCATCCGAATGTTTTATATTTTTAACATGATAATAAGAGTAAATCTTCATTATATGAAATCTAATCGAGTTGCTTATAAATGAAAGACATTAATAATAAAGAAAATGAATGAATAGAATATGTACCGTATTCAAATTAATGATTAATGCCGCATTGAAAACTTGATTGAATCGAAGAGGATGAAAATGATGAATGAAGGAGAAACAGATTTATATATAGTAAATAAAAATATTTTCGATTGAGTTTTATGAAAATATAGGCGGGATTTTAAAATGCTAAACGTGCGTTGTGAAAAAAATTGAAAATTTGTTCCCGTGTATTAGTGAATACTATTTGGTGTCGGTTTTGTTTGAAACTGATGCAAAAGAGGATATATGTTGGTCTTATGGCGTCATTTTTTTAAGAAAATTGACGGCAAAAATTGCAATTGATATCATTTTTGGCGTCAGTTTTTAAATAAACCGATGATAAAAAGATAAAAAAAATACATTTCACGTGGGTTTTTTTAAAAACCGACGTGAAAAACAAAAAAAAGAATTTTTGGCGTCGGTTTTTATGAAAACTGACTCCAAAACATAAAAAAAATTACCATGTTTTAGAAAATTTCGTATTCTTCGATTTGACTGGTCGTGGAGCTAAAACAGAGTTACGGATTAAAAGTTATGGCCTTTGAAAGTTGGACTTAATTAAGACTTCTTTTAGAGAATATCAACTTCCAACATCAATAAGTTTTAATCCGTAACTCCGTTTTTGCTTCATGAGCAGTCAAATCAATGCTTAGGTAATTATCTATAGGTCTGTAAAAATGTTTTACATTTTTCACGATGGTTTTCATAAAAACTGACGTCATAACCTTTTTTTTTATTTTTTCGCGTCGGTTTTTTTAAAAACCAACGCCAAAAGTTTTTTTCATTATTTTTTCGTGTCGTTTTTTTTAAAAACCGACGCCAAAAAAAATCTGTTTTCATTTTTCAGCATCGGTTTTTAAAAAACTGACACCTAAACATATCCGCAAAAATATTATACATCGGTTTTTAAATAAAACGATGCTAAAAAGATAAAAAAAATACGTTTCGCGTCGGTTTTTTTGAAAAACGGACGCGAAAAGTAAAAATAAATTGTTTTTCGCGTCGGTTTTAAAAAAACCGATGCAAAAAAAAGATTTTTTTTTGGCGTCAGTTTTTATGAAAACCGACGATAGAACATAAAAAAAACTTACCATGTTTAAAAAAAAATAGGCTTTGATTTGACTAGTCGTGAAGCTAAAACAGAGTTACGGATTAAAAGTTATGTCCTTTGAAAGTTGGACTTAATTAACACTTCTTTTAGAGAAGATCAACTTCCAATATCCATAACTCTTAATCCGTAACTCCGTTTTTGTTCAATGACCAGTCAAATCAATGCTTAGGGAAGTATCTATAGGACTGTAAATTTGTTTTTACATTTTTGGCATTGGTTTCCATAAATACTGACGTCATAACGTTTTTTTATTTTTTCGCATCGGTTTCTAAAAAAACCGACGCCAAATCATTTTTTTCATTATTTTTTCGCGTCGGTTATTTTAAAAAATGACACCAAAAATAATATTTTTTAGTTTTTGGCGTCGGTTTTTAAAAAACCGATGCGAAAACTTATCCGCAAAAATATTTTACATCGGTTTATAAGAAACCGACGTCAAATTGACGACGTTAAAAATGATTTTTCTACTAGTGAATCTGATCTTTCTTCTTTGTGAAGCAATTGTGTTAAGGGTATTGAGTGTGGTTATCAGTACAGGGTGTCTAGTGTTGGTGAGGCGGCCAACGTATCCCTACACAAGAACCCTGACTTCTTATTTCCGACTCAATGCACGAAAATATTGATTGCGTGTGTGTTTCAAAGGTTTTCTTTGTGATTACTTTGTGTCAGCTTACCAGGTATACTGTTTTGACCGTGGCACACCTGTTTATTTTTAGGATGGCCCTACGATGGTAGCTAGCTATTGTTCCAAGCTTTGTGCAAGACGATAGCCCACCGAGTGATGAGGCCTCCGTGTAGGGACCTTTTTCAGCGGAGGCACCGGCGGTACCTCTACCCGCCGAGCCACCGATGTTGTCAGCCCTAGCCGCTGAGAGTGCACGTCGCCTTTGTGCACTGCACGAGTTCCAGCATCAAAGACCACCCAAGATCCATGGGGAGATGGACCCTCAGGCAGCTGAGGATTGGTTGGAGTCAATTGTGTGAGTTTTCATGTTAGTGGGGACACCAGAAGACCTCATGGTGATCCTTGAAGCGAGCCTCCTGCACGCGGTAGCATGCAGATGGTGGAGCTAGATGCTCCAGTTGCACGACGAGGCATCCCTCCTCTGGACGGACTTTGAGACCCACATTCGCTTAGAGTTTTTTCCAACCACCCTCCGTGCAATGCGCATTCAGGAGATTCTACACCTGTGGCATAGCATCTTGATGGTCCCCAAGAACTCAGTGAGATTTACCGATCTCTCGCGCTATTCGAAGGATAAGGTATGGGACCCATTTCTTCGGGCCCGGACCTTCGAGCAGGGACTGAGGCATGAGATCCGGGCATCGGTGATCTCCCTTAGCATTCCGACGCAGGCAGGAGTACTAGAGAGATCCCTTCTCATTGAGAGCTTTATTCCTGAGCCTACTCCAGCAGCGAGACCTACTGCAGGGAGACATGTAGCAGAGTCATCTGTAGCTGGTAGTCCACAGACGTCATAGGGGTCCAGGTGGACCGGACCTTCAGGCAGATGAACTGAGGACACTGGCTCAGAGGTGCGGGGCACCTGGCGCCGATCCAGCCTTCCGAGGAGCATACAGTGCTACGCATGCGGCGGGCAGAGCCACATGGCTCGTGACTACCCGACCCGCTGTGCAGAGGAGAAGCAGACGGTTGAGCGGCCACCCTGGTAGAGGCAGAGGGTTGGCTGTGGCGGTCCGCCAAGAGCAGGCAGACGAGGCCGGGGAGCTGGCCGAGCAACAAGTGGTGGGTGATTCATTGAGGCTTTACCACCACCACCATCAGGAGGTCCACCACGACCATAGCGAGCTGGCGGGTAGAGATAGGACCAGATTCAGGTAGTAGAGGCCTATGACCATGGTGCACCAGAGATGATTCAAGATACTATTTGTGTCTACTCCACCCATGCTGTAGTTCTTATATACATAGCAGCGGGTCATTATTTTATTTCTGCTGCCCTTGTTTGGAGCTCAGAGATTCCGACGGAGCCGTTGGCTTGATCTTTATGGCTAGAGACTCCAACGGGAGCATATTCGAGGATTACGCACTGGTGCCAGTAGTGTGAGCTTACTCTAGGAGGAGAAATCTTTGGCTGGGATCTTCTTGTTGTGGCGTCGAGGCCTTACGACGTCATCTTGGGAAAGAATTGGTTATCTATAGTCCATGCTCAGATCAACTGTATTAGGCACAAGGTGCGGTGTGTTCGCACCGATGGGAGCAGGTTCACCTTCACCGGCTGGAAGGGATACATTTCAGCACAAGATGGACTCACGCAGAGGAGAGGACATCCCATCACTCATTAGTTGGCTAGCCTCATCCTAGGATTAGTTGACGAGTGGAGTCCTAGTTTTCCTGTAGTGGTGGATTAGTATGTGGATGTTTTCCCTGATGACGTTCCAGGAATACCTCCTCGCAGAGAGGTAGACTTTTATATTGAATTATACCCCGGGACAGCCCCGATATCCACTCCAGCATAACGGATGGCTCCCAATGAGTTTCGAGAGCTACAGGTATAGCTGGAGGACTTGCAGAGCAAAGGATTCATCCGACCCAGTGTTTCACCCTGGGCCTCCCTGATATGGTTCGCCAAGAAGGCGGAAGAGAGCTTGCGACTTTTTGTCGACTATCGTCGCCCGAACCAGGTGACCATGAGGATCAAGTATTTTCTTCCGAGGATTAAAAACCTATTCAATCTGCTCAAGGGAGCACGGTGGTTCTCGAAGATACACCTAAGGTCAGGCTATCATTAGCTCAGAGTTCGAGACAAGGACGTGCAGAAGACGACCTTCATATGTCGGTATGGCCACTATGAGTTCTTGGTTATGCCATTCGGTGTAACCAATTCTCCAGTGGTGTTCATGTGTCTCGTGAACAGGATATTTCAACCATACCTCGATCAATTTTTCATGGTCTTCATCGAAGATATTTTTATATACTCGATCACTGATGAGGAGAACGCCTACCACTTGCGGGTTGTATTGGACACACTCCAAGAGCACCAGCTTTATGGAAAGCTCTTGAAGATTCAGTTCTGGATATGTGAGTTCCACTTCTTGGGACACATCATCTCTAAGGTGGGAGTTGCAGTGGATCCTGCGAAGATCGAGGCAGTGCTAGCTTGGGAGCCACCCAGGAGCGTGACGGAGGTGCGGAGTTTCTTGGGGCTAGCTGGGTACTACTGGAGGTTTGTACCATACTTTTCCAGAGTTGACTCTCAGCTTTGACGAAGAAGGGGAAACCCTTCATGTGGTCAGACAGATTTCAGCAGAGCTTCTAGGAGCTGAGATAGAGATTGACCAGTGCACCTATCTTGAGGCTACCGGAGGAGGGAGTAGGGTACGTTCTCTACAGCGATACATCAGGGACCGGACTCGGATGTGTCCTAATGCAGGAGCGGGAGGTGATCGCCTATGGATCACGTCAGTTGAGGAAGCATGAGCAGAACTACGCTACCAATGACCTAGAGTTAGTAGCAATGTTCTTCGCTCTGAAGATGTGGCGACATTATCTGATGGGAGAGCACTTTACAGTCTACTCTGACCACCAGAGTCTCAGGTACATCTTCTCGCAGAAGGACCGGAATCTGAGACAGTGGAAATGGCTCGAGTTCCTCCAGGACTATGACCTTGAGATAGTCTATACTCTTGGAAAGGGGAACGTAGTAGCCGATTCCCTTAGCAGGAGGATGGTCATTCAGCTTCCCAGGGAGGCGACGAAGTAGCTAGCCACTTTGCAGATATCCTTCGTGGATATAGATAGAGCAGCCATTATTCAGTCACTCACAGTACATCCTCGACTACTGTAGCAGGTCGGAGAGGCACATCGAGGGGACGTTGACTGTGAGACACGGTGTGCACAGATATCCTCAGGACATGCACCTGATGGATTCTCTATAGGAGGAGATAATGACATCCTTTTTAGAGGATGTAACGTGGTACCAGCTTCTTTACAAGAATAGGTGGTGAGGGAGTTTTACAATTCCCCTTTAGTGGTACATCCCGGAGTGAAGAAGATGTACCAGGATCTCAGACGATAGCACTAGTGGCAGGGTATGAAGAAGGCATAGCTGAGTTCCTTTCTCAATGCCTCACTTGTCAGCAGGTGAAGGCAGAGCACCGGGTACCAGCAGGCTTGGTACAGCACTTGGAGGTCCCAGAGTGGAATTGGGACATCATATTTATGGATTTCGTGACTGTAATTCCACGAACATCCAGAGGTCAAGACTCCAATTGGTTGATTGTCGACAGACTGACAAAGTCATCTCACTTCTTATCAATCAGAGACCAGGGATCATTGGAGAGCTTGGGATACCTATACATTCATGAGATTGTACAGATTCATGGTGTGACATAAACTATCATCTCCGATCAAGATTCTCGCTTTACTTCCCGGATTTGGAAGGTGTTACATGAGGCATTCGGAACGTAGCTACGTCTGAGCACCGCCTTTCACCCTCAGACAGACGGACGGACGGAGAGGACCATTCAGACTCTCGAGTACATGCTTCGTGCATGTGTCCTTGACTTTGGTCGCAGTTAGGAGGGCCACCTACCCTTGGTGGAGTTTGCGTACAACAACATATACCACTCCACAATCGGGATGGCACCATACGAGGAATTGTACGGTCGACCATGCAGATCACCTATATGTTGGACAGACCATGGGGAGTCAGCACTTGTTTGACCAAAGATGGTCCAGGCCAGGACAGAGAAGGTCCATGTCATCTAGGAGTGGATGAGGACATCTCAGAGCTGACAGAAGTCTTATGCTGATAGGAGACGGAGGCCACTAGAGTTCGAGGATGGTGACCACATTTTCTTACAGGTCTCACCTCGACTTGGATTACAGAGATTTGGTTGGGGTGGAATGTTATATCCGCGCTTCTTCGGACCTTTTTAGGTACTCAGCAGGATAGGTGAGGTGTCTTATTGCCTGGCTCTACCACCTCAGTTGCACCAGGTGCTAGACATCTTCCACGTATCTCAGCTGAGGAGATACGTGCTAGACCCGACGCATATCATCAAACATGGGGAGATAGACCTTGAAGATGGGGTGACCTTTGAGGAGGTCCTGGTGGAGATCGAGGATCGACAGGAGTGGATCCTACGTGGGTGGTCGATTCCTCTAGTGCGAATCAAATGGCAGCACGAGAACCTCCATGAGAAAACTTGGGAGCAGGAGGCTCAGATGCGTGCTCAGTACCCACATTTGTTCCCCGAGTTTATGATGTATATTTATAGGGATGTAAAGCCATTAGGTGGGATTAATGTAAAGACCCGTAAAATTCATGGGAAATATTTTCTTAATTTTCTTTGAGATTTTACAAGAACGCAGTTTCTAACAACACCTGATTCCGAGGCCCGGTGTGCCTGTAATCAATTTGTGAAGGTTATCTCGGGTATGTTCAGTGAACAGATGAGCGGGTTTTCCTAACATTTGAACCGGTGCTCAGAATCTAAATCTGAGGGCACCAATGAAACTAAAACCCAAATAATTTCTTAGGAACACCTTTTCTGCAGTTGCGTTTACACGGGTGTGGTTTATAAAAATTGTGGGTTAAGTAATGAATAAAATAATACTTGTGCAACCAATTTTATTTATATTTATGGTAGTTTAGTCCTATGCTTTGTGGTTGGAGTGGGATCCACTAATATCCTAACTCCACTAGGTATGATATTAGTGAGGTGGGGCCCACACAAGCCCCACACCCTTTATTTCCTTTTACCTCCCATGTGAAATTAATTTGATAACTCACATGCACCCCCTATTAAATTTCAAGTTAACTCTCACGTTTAATTGGATTATTAAACGCCTCATTAATTGGTCCATGCTCTAAAATTAAATCATGATTTAATTTTTTATTTTCAAAAACATATGGCATGAGTAATAAAATAAGGAAAAGCCTTATTTTATTATTGTAGTTGTGTCGTGCGAGAAGATTTGAGGGGGAAATACTCCTGTCATGAAGAAGGTCCTTCCTCGTTGAAGAACGCGAAAAACACACCGTCGCCGACGAAGAACGCTAGCCTCCGACAAAGGACGACAAAGAACACCGAATCCTCGGATATCGACGACGCGATACTGTGTACCAGGACTCCAATGATTCTCTTTTCCGAGACTTCGACGCCGCTTACGGATCCTTGTTCTGTGATGCCGTCTTCCGCGACAATTATTTCCAGCGACAAACCTTCATTCAAAGAAACCTTGAGGTAGGGGGTTTGGTTTAATTTATTTTATGTGGATTAAATCCTCGACATGTGTTTAACTGTTGAAAGATGTTTGAACTAGTAACGCGGTGGGTGAAGACCAACAAACAATTCTGAAACAACCGATTCTCGATTCTTGGTGACCGGATCGACGAATGATGGTGAAGCAGGCATTTTGAACCCTTTGCATTAATCTACCAGTCCTGAGAGAGCCGCAGGCGTAGACGGCGGAAAAAACGGACCACCAGAGTGCGTCTGGTGGTCCCCGAAAGGCGATGTTGGTGAGCCGCCAGCAGGATCCGCCGCGGCTTCAGTCGCGGCCGCAGCTGGATGAACGGATCCCGCGGCCGCATGGGATCTAGGGGAGACACGGTGACCAGCGCCGCGTCACTGGAAAAGGAAGGGGGGACCGCATCCCCCCATGCTCGGCCGCTGGCCAAGCCAGCGTGCCACCCGGCCGGGCCGGGCCGCGCCCACAAGGCCGGGTCGACCCTGGTCAGTCCGGGCATAGACCCCCCACTTTCGGACCACTTTCGGTCTTTTGCTCATAACATGGGCTACATACCTCTGATTGACGCACCATCAGTTGCATAGAGATCCTTGGATCGAGACGTTCGTTTCGGTATATTACACTCAAGGATTCAAAAAACATGGGGTACGTTCGGGTTGGTTCGAACACGAAACCAACCGGGCCCTCGGAGTGGAAACACTTATAAAATGAGTTCCGGATGTTCGATTTATGTGTCGTCAACTTTTTTGGATTCCTCTTAGTGATACAGAACTTTTGGCATACTCTTCTCGAGTTTTGGACATAGTTGGAGTGTGGTTAGATTGGTTTTGACTTAAAAAACAACTGGGCCCCTCGACCTAAAAAGCCAATAACTCTCAGACCGTGCGTCCGATTGACACACCGTCGTTCACATTGAGTTCCTCTTGTCGAAACAAAACTTTGAGATTCATCAACTACGGACTACGTGTCAGTTGATGTATCGACCCCTTGGCTCGTGGAGCGGGACCTACCGGAATCAAGCACGCTGTGTGCGGGAACCCTGGAGCTGGTTGTGACTACGACCACAACTGCACTGAAATCCTCTGTGGGTTCGGAAGCGATGAAGACCATACTGAAATCCTCTGTGGGTTAGATGGCAATGAAGACTTCACTGAAATCCTACGTGGGTTCGGCAGCGATGAAGACCGTACTGAAATCTTCTGTGGGTTCGACGGTGATGAAGACTGAACTGTAATCCTATGTGGGTTCAGCAGCGATGATGAACGTACTAAAATATTCCATGGGTTCGACAGTGATGAAGAATACATTGAAATATTTCATGGGTTAGGCAACAATGAAGACCGTTCTGAAATCCTCCATGGGTTCGATGGCAATGACTCTGTTCTTGATATCATACGTGGGTCTGGCAGAGTAGCTGGCCTGTATCCTATGTGGGTCTGACAGCTTAGCAGGTTTAGTATCCTATGTGGGTCCTAACTTAGATGAATCAGTGGCTATATCTAATCATCTCTATCACCTTACGAATAAGTATACCTGTGTGAGCTGAGTCTTTACTTTCAATCAATATCTTTGATATGATTGACTTGCTTTCCTATGTGGATTGAGTTGTGTTATCCTGTGTGCATTGGGTTGTACTCCTATGTGGATGTGATCGAACTTGGGTTCAGATGTTGGAGCCGATATGGATTTGATGACTTAGGTATATGTATGGGCATATACCTAAGTAGTGTTGGTTGTTTCTTCGTGATTGTATCTTTCCTTTGGGGATTATCCTTTGGGGATTCCGGGAGACCTTCGGGGGTCTCGGGGTCCCTACTCAGTAGCGTATACTCACCCGTGCACGGGCTATGCCCGCACTACGTTGTTTTGGATGCGGACGACGTATAGAGTTGATCGTGGTTGAGGCTAGTGGAGAAGTCGGTACCTGATGGTGGACCACTGGGCCGGACGTACACCAATTGGACGGCTCGACCCGAGGAGCTGAGGTGGATATCTGTACCCACCCTTCAGGTGGGACTTCTAGTGGACGGCTTGACGTTGCTTCTTTACATCCAGTTGTTATAATTTCATTCCAGTTGTACTTTACTTTCAGTTTGGGATTGTATTCTAGCTCCTTTACTTTCCGCACATACTTTTGTACCCAGTTTTACTTAGTGTTTACTTCTGCTGGCTTACTCTGTGGTGTTTGTTACATTATAAAGGCAATGCCTTCCCCTTTTTGTCGGGATTTACGCCTTCATGCTAGTCACCAGCCCTGGCCTATGGGAGGCGGGCTTGGGGTAGTCACAACACGGGCCGCGAGGTTGGGTCATGACATTTTAACCCTTAATTGCTGATTTACTCTTAATCATGTTATCAAAATTTACTAAGGATATTAATTAAATTTTCTAAAAATACCACTGCTGTATTTATTAAGTTTTTATAAAATAATTACAAATATGGAATCTATTTTTAAAAATTTCAAAATCATAATTTTTTTTATTTTAATAATAATAAAACCCACATTACAAAACGAAAAACAATTTTTTCTTGAAAAATTACCATTTAAATATAAAATATTTTTATAATAACTTATAGTATAAAATCGAAATAATATAAATACTTTGGTTTTTTAATTTAAATGAACTAATAATTATTTAATAATAATAAAAACAATATTTTATCTTTGTAAAAACATTAACAAGTTATATTTTTTAATAAAAATCTGCATGTTCACAATTCGGTGAAAAATACATGTTTTAAGAAAATTTTCAAAACTTATTTTGAGAAAATAATAATACAATGAATTAAACAATAGATATTAATTTTTTATAATAAAATTTTGATACCTTCTATAAATTAATATTCAATCATAAAAATATGAAAAAAATCATTTTAATTGAATACACATTTTTTAAGAATAAAATGATTTTACTAAGAAATGTGTGATTATTTTCTAGATCAAACTAACTCATTAATTTTTTTTGGACCATTATATTTATATAATAAATTATTTATTCCTATTAATTCATTCCAATTTAATAGATAGTTGGTAATAAACATCTAATATTTTAATAATGTTACACGGTTTGTTTATACTCAGTGTTGCATGAAACGTGATCCTTCAATGAAATCAAACTATTTAAATAGAATTACCTATTAAAGAATATTGGGGTTTAACATATACCGTTAAATGAATTATAATCTCTAAATTCATTTAAATGATATATACTTATGAGGATTCCTATACCTCATCAAATACTGTAGTTCCCATATAACTTCCCGAAATTGGTGGTTTCACCCAAGAACATTAACCTATCGAGTATTTTCATTTCGTAGAACTTTTATGATCTAGAATATTTAACAGTTATTATTAATCTGAAAGATCATTCTCCACTTTATGACCTATGAATTTAGTACATGTGAATTATTAGGTATTTACTTTATCAATAGGGATATATATAACATATCATTAAATTTTGAGAGATTCGATGGAAGCACACATCAATAAGCTAGCATCTTGATTTGATCAAGAATAACAAGAGGATCAGGAAAAATAGGGATTAGAATTCCCTTCATCCCAAATATCATAAATCACTTATATGAGAATTTTTGTATAAAGACCATTTCACTTATATGAAACTCCAGTTACTTCCATTGTTTTTCATCATACTATTTTTTTAACTTTGAGATTATCTTTTGTATTGTTGAATGGATCTAACCTTCTACACCATTTCTATAACTATATTATGTCCTAATATATTTATTTCTCCAACTCCATTCAAGAATGTTAGATTTATGAACTTCTTAATATATATGGATTTATAATCATCCATCTGAATGCTAGACTGAAAACCACTATTTTAATAAAATTCTACCAATGGATGGTGTCAATCCCAAATTTTTTTGATATCCATATAGAGAGATCTAAACATTTATTTTAGTGTTTTATGTATTGTCTCATGGAGACCATATATATTGCGATGATATGAAATTTTTAATCATAAAACTATATCCATTTTCATAGGAAGAATTCCCTAGAACTTCAAGGAAAACCTCAAGTCCTAATTAGATACAATTGAATGTCATATATTATTAAATCATATCACCTCCATAATATATATCTTGGAAGGTTGTCCAAGAGAAAAATGTTATATTATTGTAATAAAGTTTACCAACTTTTATGGTGTTCAACTATAACCCATATGGTATTATTCCCTATAGATGTTATAGGGAGTCCACTGACATAATATATTGTCATGTTTTCCCCTTTCAATTATGGTATTGGTAATGGTGGTAGCACCCCCATGTACTTTTTTCTCTCGACCTAAGCTAATAAAAAAATTATGAATAGAGAATAAAAAATTGTTATATCTCTTTTCATCTCATCCCACTAGAAAAACTCTTTCAAAACATTATACATCATTTTTATTCTTGGAGGAATAGGCAATGATTAACATTGATCAACATCCAATTTCTCCTTAAAATATTCTATATGATGGACAGAAATATAATTCTTGAAAATTATTTTTTCTATCACAATCAACGATGAATTTGGAACATTTCTCACCTTCTTTAGAGAGCTATATCTTTCTTATTTACCACTATAATCATTACATCTATAGATAGATAAAAAATCATTTGAATTTTTTTATCATATTCCTTCATGATTTCTAGATCCATCCTTTTCAATTATAGAAATATTTAGTTGTTTGGGATTTTCATAATAGATAGGATACCATGGTTCATTCGAATCAAATCATTTGATAACTTATTCCCTTTTCTAGGTTAGTAATCAATAAATAATTCACAATATTTAATCAACTCAATCCAAATTATTTTGTGCATATTCAGCTTCTTCTATATAAATTTACACATTATTTTTTTCTTCGGTATATGTATCAAAATTTTATCTGTAATGATAGTGCCTCTATATCATTAATGAAATATTACCACATATAAATCGAATTCTTATGATGGGAAATTTATCTCATGATCCTTTAGTTATCATAATAGATAATCTATAACAATATCATTTTTCATGAGAACGAATCCTAATCCATTATTGGATTCATCGCTATTGATTTCATACCATAATCCACTATAAATTGGAGTAAGGACATGGATACTAGAGAACCGTCTATTAAATTCCTTAAAAAATAAAATTAATTCATCAAAATGAACATGACACCCTTTTTAGTTAAATTTTTGATTGGATTAGACAGCTGAGATAAATTATCCACAAAGCACCGATAATATCAATCCAAACCAAGAAAATATTAGATATCTATGATGGTGTTTCTATAGGAAAACAATAAATAACATCCATCATTGATGGATCCATATATTTAAACCTGAATGATCTTATGTGACCTAAAAAATTAATCCTTATGATGAAAAAATAAAAACCTAGTATATTTTTTCATAGAAAAAATCATTTCATTGTGTGTTCATTAAATTCCTCAAATGTAACGCCCCGACCCTAATTACCTAGAGTCGGTGCTTTATTACATAACATTGGCATGATCATGAGAAAGATCAAGTCTCGAAAGACCGATTAGTTTAGTAGCCTTGGAATAACTAGATACATCCATAAATTTTTACATTACATCATAAAAAAAACATCTTGTCTTCATATCCCCTCATACTATCCCTGCAGGTCATTCATAAATTACTTCTTCATAATCCTGGGAAAAATAAAACATTGAAAGGGGTGAGCTCGGATGCTCAGTAAGGATAACATTATAGCAGAAGCTTTCATAAATAAGCATAAACACTTAAGGCAATTTATAACTAAAACAAAAGCCCTTTAAAATTGAACTTCAACATAGTATGGCAAAAGTAAAATGAAATAATGCCATTTACTTACTCACATGGATATTCTACTAGTCGAATGATCACATGCAATATCAATAACCACTTTCATAATGATGGAATGCATAATGCCAGACTATCATAACCACATAGCCAAGGCCTCGTGCCAAGAGTACAAATAAGATTTTGCCAAGGCCTTGTGCCAAGACACTAGTTTGTCTCATGAGACCTACCGATGCATCGAGGAGCTATAGCGGGCTCCACCCGTCACTTATTAAGTCCAATTCATTCCTCATATGAACAAGTTTAAACATAACATAAACATTCGTATTGAAACTAGCATATGAAATGTCAATACTTTTACCACAAACCTTGAATGGTATAAAAATAGCACATCCACAGTCAAACATAACTCATTCGATACAATATGGAAGATTGTATTGTATCACATTAACCTCAATCAAGAATAATGAAGGATGTTGACATAGATGAAAATAATCATCAAAATTATTTGAGAGAAATATCCCCCTTTTCTTGAAATCATTTAAAAGTCACACTATTTGTCAAAAAGCCATTTAAAAATAGATTTTTGAATCAAAGTGTCCCATACCACTTTGAAACTTTTTAAAAGGATTTTTAATTTTAAAACTTTAATGTCCATATAAATAAATCCTTAAAACCATTTTTAAAATATGGACATTAATGAGCATGATTTAGAAGAATATTTCTTTAAAACATTTTAAAATGGTATTTTGGTTAGAGTTTCTAACCAAAAGAGAGACACTTGAATACAAATAATTGAGGTAATCAAAACATTGTAATATCATGAGAATAAAGGAATTCATGATATACTATGTCAAAGTACATTATATACACCACATAAAAGTGATTTGGTGTATATCATCAAAGAAGTCTCAATGGAATGTAAATTGAGATGAAATCTCTCATAAAGGTTGTATCCTTAGGTTAAGGATAAATCAACGACATAATTATGTGTGAAAAATATAAATACACTAAATATGATTGGATATTCAGTGTAAATCAATCAAAGTATATTCACACATATTCTTGTAAAATCAATACTAACGAATTGGATGTTTAACTCAATAAATGGAGAATGAGTTAAAATTACTCTTATCAAATTCATATCAATGACTTGAGAATTATCAATGGAGTGATTATGTGTATCAAACTTATATCCACAGGAATGGGAGTGGAAATTATGACATAATCAAATGAATAGTGATTCCACACATAATCTTGGGGTAATATAATCAATGAAATATGCGTAAAGCCGAATGAGTGGGAATTGAAATCTCAAATTCCCTTATTGATTAGGTAACTTAAGAAACATACACCCATGAAAGAATTATCATACCATGATGATGTAAATACCCATAAATAAAAGTATATAACACAGTGAATACAATCATGGGCAGTACACATACACCACATGCAATAATTAAGTGGTGATCAATGGAATTCTCACGGAATTAAAAGTGAGATAAGAAAATCCCTTACCACGTTAATCAACTGAGTCGCATGGCCAAAAGTTAATAACCACCAAATGATTTACAGAATAACATGAATATAAAGTGAATCATGATAATATATATCAAATTGAAGTACACAATACACTACTTTCAATAATTTAGTAGCGAACAATGGAAATCTCACGGAATTGAAAGTGAGATAAGAGAATCCCTTACTTTGTACTTTTTCCTTGGTCGATGGTAGGTTTACCTCCTGTATAATTGTGAAATAATTGTTATTGAATAATACAAGAATCATTTACTTTAATATGATATCATATATGATCTTTTAACATTGATTTGTTAATAATATCTTAGTATTAACGCTGTTTCGGGTGTTAACTTACTCATTTTCTTTTATATGTTTTGTTACATAAGTCATGTTTGTTGTATCTTATTCATATCCAGAATGATATCAAGTCTTTAAACATAATTTTTAAATCATTAAATGATAATTATACTTGAATGGATACGATGGATAATGAATCTCATCGCGTTCGTGGAGACGGTAGTCCGTACGTACGCACGAACACTACTTCCATTTAATTTTTTATTTTAAAAGAATCGAATCCAAATGATACATAGGTATATTACTATTCCAGTATAATATAATATTTTATATATGTTACTTAAGTTCATTAACACCATCCTTTATACGTTCCATGTGTGGTATGAACGAGTCATATCATTTTAAGGGGGCGGTAGTCCGCACTTCCTCAAATGAAATTGTCGTATGTATATACGTCATGAAAAGAATAATGGTATGAAATAAAATGGAATTACAGAAGCTTATATATAAAATATATATCATTAATATCATATTTAATTACAGTGCCATCATAATGGCCACCATGAGAGGCGGTAAGATGTTTTTGAACAATCATCGTTTCGTGAGGCGTTAGTTTGCCATCCACAGAAACATTATGTTCATCATCAATTAGATGGAGTTGTGTGTATGTGTAGTTTGAATACTTCTTATAACAACATCCTAGTATATTTAGGATACTGGTTCTGTTACAAAAGAAGGGAAATAAAAAGAGTTTTGGGGTTGAAGAAGCAAAATAAATGAAAATAATTTAAGAGAAATCGTTACCTTTAATTTAGGTAACTCACTTTGGTTGGAACCAAAGGACTTGTTGAAATGCTTTCTGCCTAAGGGGAAGCTTCAAGGAGGAGTAGAGGGATGTGGGGAGCTTATTTGGGCAGAGTTTGGATGAGACAAGTGGCTTGAGAGGTGTGAGGAAAAGAGAAGGAGGAGTGCCCTTTTATAAGAGGGGTGAGGGGCACCTTTGGAAAAGCTAGAAATATTAATTTATAATAAATTCATATTCGGTTTCCAAAGGCTCCAAAGTTTACTATTCAACGTATGAGGTGGGGATAGGTCGCAAACAACTCATCCAATAGAATTTAGACAGGTTTGGGTACTTATATTAACCTTATCTTTAAGTATTAACTCTAAGTTAATTAGTTTCACTTTTACAATGTCTCTTTGTATTTTTATATAATATGGTTACTAAACTTACTATATACATCCAAAAGACCCCCAAGTGGTCCATTAATGCTTAACCTATCATTATATAAGTCTCTTGGCCGAACCTTAGATTTTTAGGAATTTAATATCAATTAATAATATAATATTTGTTTTAAGAATTCTTTTATGTCAATTTTGACACTATTCATTAGTTGATTTTTGTGAAACTCATAACAGATTTATTATTTCGAAAAAAGTCAATTACATCAATCCTAATATATTATATTATCCTAAAAAATTATTTTAATTCATTAAAAGTGTCATATTATATTTATTTGGGTATTTATAAAATCAGTTATTTTAATTTTTCACTATTATAGTAATTACTGCATCATCATTGTGTCATTAATATTTTACATTATTTGATGTCTAAAAAGTATAAATAAAATATCATTATGTAGGAAATCTTTTTATCTTTCTAAGGAATATTTATAATCTAAAATCCAACATATATAACCCTATGTAACAATTATTTTGCTAAAAGATATATGCTTGTGTCATTTTTGTATTCATTTTAACTTAATTAATATAAAGTGTCATTATCACTTACAAGTGGATCCATGGGGTACCAAAATTGACCCAAAGATGCCCATGGTCGACCATGTATCAACCAATAGGGTTAAGACACATTTTAGGGTAATTTAGTATTATTATAATATTATTTTTTTAACCCTTATTTACCGGATTTACGCTTAACCATGGTAAATAAAATATTTACCGCAGTAATTATTCAAAATGTCTAAAAATAAAAGTTACCTATTTACACAATTTGGACATCCTGATTCCAAATATGGAATCCATTTTTCTAAATTCAAAACACAGAAGTTGCAGAAATTAATTTAAAATTAATTCCCGCTGTCAAAACAAAAAGCGTGTTTTTAAGAGATAATAACTATCAAAAGATTGACACTTGTTTATGTTCGGTTTAATTGTAAAATTATTTCCAATGACCAACATTATATTAAATGGTAAAAATATATTCTAAATATACTTTAAAACCACTCAAATTCACAATTTATCACTATTAATTATTTTGATTAAAAAAGTTGTTTTTAATTAAAATTTAGTAATTTTCACTATTCATCAAAATACAAAAGTTATCCGAAAAGTACCAAAATTTAACCCTAGGCTAAATTCGATATTCCGAATCCAAAAATGAAGTCCATTTTGAAATATAAAATATATATAATTTCAAAAAGTAGGTATTACTATTCATAACGGCTAGTTTGATTGGTTGTGGTGTGTTAAAATCTCGAAGTTGCGTACAATGCACGTCATTGCATTATTCGAAAGGAAACATACCGAGGAAGCTTGGGGTGTTACATTCTCCCCTCCTTTAATAAATTGCGTCCTCACAATTTTTAAAATTTTACTTGGGAATATAATGGAAAGTCCCACATCGGAAAAAAGAGTCAATAAAACTATCACTTTAAAAGAAAGAAAGAGAGGTATAAGGGTCATCCAAGATAACCCATACTAGGATTCCATGTAAGAAAACATGGATATGGATGATAAACTAAGTGTCAAGTTCTGATGGAGAGGGATAGAAATCATGATCAGGAGAAAGTTAACAATGAGAAAACCACAAACTTGTGTTGGGACAAACGACCATTAGTCTCCTAGTAGGAAAGTAAACGGACAACATTTTTTTTTAAGTTACATTACATAAGGAAGAGTAATTCATTTATGATATTGACTAAGAACATTATGAGATATACTTACATTTTAAGTAGATTTTCATTCTTTAATAAATTTCCACCACTAACTCATTTTTTTTAAACGATGAGTATTCAAGAAGACTTGGTCACACTGGAAGAGATAGAATAAACTTCTATAGAATCACATGATCCATGAAGGATAAACCATATATTTACATTGTCTTTGAAGATTAATCAAAACCAAAATGGTCAGTGAATGATCTAATGATCCCCCAAAAGGATATTCATTGAGATAAATATGCACTAATCTTAATTTCTAAAATTAAACCAACAATACCCCAAAGTTAAATAGATTCCATTCAATAACCAATTGTCCTTAAAATCCTTTAATATAATCCAAACTAATATTGAAACCCAAAACATATAAGAATTTGATTATGTAGTCTCCCATGTTAAATTGTATCTCCAAATGACATCAGATACTCTTAAAGTCACATACTCAAAAGTAATTAACCTAATCACATATTCTCTATTATAGGTTAATCATTTCCATAAATAACCCAAATCACTATAAATCCACAATAAAAACGTAGATAAAAATCTATCATTACTCCACAAATGAAACCCCATAGTATTCTATTTTCCTTGGGCATATAGTGTTCCCAACAAAGCGAACATCTTCCAAAATAACATTTATCACTTAATCACCAAATCATTTTCCCAAATCAACTTATTATTGATCAATAAAATCATTTAACTAAAAAAAAAGTCACACTAACCAGGGACTTCACGTAGTCCAGTGGTAGGCGATAAATCCCAATCGCACTTTGGTTGTGGGTTCGATTCCCATAGCTTTGTCCGACGCGACGGGTTGTCACACGGTCTATGTGTTGTCCTTTTTCAAAAACTATATTTTATAATATTGCCAAAATGAGATAAATTCCTCAAAATACTATATCATAAATTTAACCACAAATGTTATATCATACCTTGAATCTTCATCCCAAATTAGAATAACTTATAATTCTCTCAAACCCCAATGATCATATAAATCCAAATGGTTATTTATACCAATATCCACAAGAGAAGAGACAATTCTTCCTCAAATATCATTCTCACATGGCAAACTGCGGGGTTACAAATACAAGAGAAAATTATTCCATAGTAAACCCATCAACAAGGAGTGCTAATACTTTTTAAACATTTCTCCAACCATTTATTCCCACATAGCTTCTTCTTTGACCAAGAAAATATCCTATAGAATAGGACATTCACTCGGGTAATGGCCAGTTCCCCTACATTTACGGCAAATGACTGTAAATGGACTCTTGGGACCATTTTTATCTTCTTCCATAGTACTCTTCATTTTTCTTCGGCAATTCTTTACTTTATGTCCTTCCTTCCCGCACGTAAAACATTTCGTTGTCCCATTGAGACACTTTCCTGGGTGTCTCTTTCCACATTTCCTGCATGATGAAAATTGAGGGTTCTTTTCTCCATGGTCTCCATTGCTGGAGCTCTTATCATTTATCACCTTTCTCTTCCTTGTTGAGTCTGGGAGTTGGTTAATATATATGTTGTTGATCATATTTTTGGAAAACTGATTTGGCATAAAGACGATATCTTTTACGCCTATCAACATTCCATTTTGTTGCTCATTGCCACCACCGTTCCCACCTTGTACATCATTCTCAAAGTCACTATGACTTCCTTGGAATCCAGCCATTGGCTAAAACCAGAAAGCATTGTGTGAGTAATAGTAGTCGTAAAATCATTTAGAGATTAAAATGTCACCATATTCTCAATTTGAAACATATTAGGATTAACCAAGGTCATTTACTCTCATCTTATGTATATATTACTTAAATTGGTTTGTAAAGAAAATGTAAATTATCCTAAGCATATCCCCCGGGAGTGTCGTAACCAAGAGTGCAGCAAGGCCCGTTGTCGTGCACCAGTTCCCGTTCGAGTCTAGCTCAAAGCGGTGTTTTCGGGTTTTACCCCTAGGTACATCTGTGCCAGAGCCGCCTCTACCTGCTCGTATCCAGACAGGGATGTATTGCTCGGAAAACTCACAAAATCTCTACAATACCAAAATTCTAGGAAGTTCTTTTATACTAATCCTCAAAGTTCATCTTAGGTCTACGTGCTCTAATCAGAGTTTATCTAAATCTAGCTACCAAGGTTTGTACTAAACATCCTCTGATACCAACTGTAACGCCCCGACCCTAATTACCTAGAGTCGGTGCTTTATTACATAACATTGGCATGATCATGAGAAAGATCAAGTCTCGAAAGACCGATTAGTTTAGTAGCCTTGGAATAACTAGATACATCCATAAATTTTTACATTACATCATAAAAAAACATCTTGTCTTCATATCCCCTCATACTATCCCTGCAGGTCATTCATAAATTACTTCTTCATAATCCTGGGAAAAATAAAACATTGAAAGGGGTGAGCTCGGATGCTCAGTAAGGATAACATTATAGCAGAAGCTTTCATAAATAAGCATAAACACTTAAGGCAATTTATAACTAAAACAAAAGCCCTTTAAAATTGAACTTCAACATAGTATGGCAAAAGTAAAATGAAATAATGCCATTTACTTACTCACATGGATATTCTACTAGTCGAATGATCACATGCAATATCAATAACCACTTTCATAATGATGGAATGCATAATGCCAGACTATCATAACCACATAGCCAAGGCCTCGTGCCAAGACTACAAATAAGATTTTGCCAAGGCCTTGTGCCAAGACACTAGTTTGTCTCATGAGACCTACCGATGCATCGAGGAGCTATAGCGGGCTCCACCCGTCACTTATTAAGTCCAATGCATTCCTCATATGAACAAGTTTAAACATAACATAAACATTCGTATTGAAACTAGCATACGAAATGTCAATACTTTTACCACAAACCTTGAATGGTATAAAAATAGCACATCCACAGTCAAACATAACTCATTCGATACAATATGGAAGATTGTATTGTATCACATTAACCTCAATCAAGAATAATGAAGGATGTTGACATAGATGAAAATAATCATCAAAACTATTTGAGAGAAATATCCCCCTTTTCTTGAAATCATTTAAAAGTCACACTATTTGTCAAAAAGCCATTTAAAAATAGATTTTTGAATCAAAGTGTCCCATACCACTTTGAAACTTTTTAAAAGGATTTTTAATTTTAAAACTTTAATGTCCATATAAATAAATCCTTAAAACCATTTTTAAAATATGGACATTAATGAGCATGATTTAGAAGAATAATTCTTTAAAACATTTTAAAATGGTATTTTGGTTAGAGTTTCTAACCAAAAGAGAGACACTTGAATACAAATAATTGAGGTAATCAAAACATTGTAATATCATGAGAATAAAGGAATTCATGATATACTATGTCAAAGTACATTATATACACCACATAAAAGTGATTTGGTGTATATCATCAAAGAAGTCTCAATGGAATGTAAATTGAGATGAAATCTCTCATAAAGGTTGTATCCTTAGGTTAAGGATAAATCAACGACATAATTATGTGTGACAAATATAAATACACTAAATATGATTGGATATTCAGTGTAAATCAATCAAAGTATATTCACACATATTCTTGTAAAATCAATACTAACGAATTGGATGTTTAACTCAATAAATGGAGAATGAGTTAAAATTACTCTTATCAAATTCATATCAATGACTTGAGAATTATCAATGGAGTGATTATGTGTATCAAACTTATATCCACAGGAATGGGAGTGGAAATTATGACATAATCAAATGAATAGTGATTCCACACATAATCTTGGGGTAATATAATCAATGAAATATGCGTAAAGCCGAATGAGTGGGAATTGAAATCTCAAATTCCCTTATTGATTAGGTAACTTAAGAAACATACACCCATGAAAGAATTATCATACCATGAATATGTAAATACCCATAAATAAAAGTATATAACACAATGAATACAATCATGGGCAGTACACATACACCACATGCAATAATTAAGTGGTGATCAATGGAATTCTCACGGAATTAAAAGTGAGATAAGAAAATCCCTTACCACGTTAATCAACTGAGTCGCATGGCCAAAAGTTAATAACCACCAAATGATTTACAGAATAACATGAATATAAAGTGAATCATGATAATATATATCAAATTGAAGTACACAATACACTACTTTCAATAATTTAGTAGCGAACAATGGAAATCTCACGGAATTGAAAGTGAGATAAGAGAATCCCTTACTTTGTACTTTTTCCTTGGTCGATGGTAGGTTTACCTCCTGTATAATGGTGAAATAATTGTTATTGAATAATACAAGAATCATTTACTTTAATATGATATCATATATGATCTTTTAACATTGATTTGTTAATAATATCTTAGTATTAACGCTGTTTCGGGTGTTAACTTACTCATTTTCTTTTATATGTTTTGTTACATAAGTCATGTTTGTTGTATCTTATTCATATCCAGAATGATATCAAGTCTTTAAACACAATTTTTAAATCATTAAATGATAATTATACTTGAATGGATACGATGGATAATGAATCTCATCGCGTTCGTGGAGACGGTAGTCCGTACGTACGCACGAACGCTACTTCCATTTAATTTTTTATTTTAAAAGAATCGAATCCAAATGATACATAGGTATATTACTATTCCAGTATAATATAATATTTTATATATGTTACTTAAGTTCATTAACACCATCCTTTATACGTTCCATGTGTGGTATGAACGAGTCATATCATTTTAAGGGGGCGGTAGTCCGCACTTCCTCAAATGAAATTGTCGTATGTATATACGTCATGAAACGAATAATGGTATGAAATAAAATGGAATTACAGAAGCTTATATATAAAATATATATCATTAATATCATATTTAATTACAGTGCCATCATAATGGCCACCATGAGAGGCGGTAAGATGTTTTTGAACAATCATCGTTTCGTGAGGCGTTAGTTTGCCATCCACAGAAACATTATGTTCATCATCCATTAGATGGAGTTGTGTGTATGTGTAGTTTGAATACTTCTTATAAAAACATCCTAGTATATTGAGGATACTGGTTCTGTTACAAAAGAAGGGAAATAAAAAGAGTTTGGGGGTTGAAGAAGCAAAATAAATGAAAATAATTTAAGAGAAATCGTTACCTTTAATTTAGGTAACTCATTTTGGTTGGAACCAAAGGACTTGTTGAAATGCTTTCTGCCTAAGGGGAAGCTTCAAGGAGGAGGAGAGGGATGTGGGGAGCTTATTTGGGCAGAGTTTGGACGAGCCAAGTGGCTTGAGAGGTGTGAGGAAAAGAGAAGGAGGAGTGCCCTTTTATAAGAGGGGTGAGGGGCACCTTTGGAAAAGCTAGAAATATTAATTTATAATAAATTCATATTCGGTTTCCAAAGGCTCCAAAGTTTACTATTCAAAGTATGAGGTGGGGATAGGTCGAAAACAACTCATCCAATAGAATTTAGACAGGTTTGGGTACTTATATTAACCTTATCTTTAAGTATTAACTCTAAGTTAATTAGTTTCACTTTTACAATGTCTCTTTGTATTTTTATATAATATGGTTACTAAACTTACTATATACATCCAAAAGACCCCCAAGTGGTCCATTAATGCTTAAACTATCATTATATAAGTCTCTTGTCCGAACCTTAGATTTTTAGGAATTTAATATCAATTAATAATATAATATTTTTTTTAAGAATTCTTTTATGTCAATTTTGACACTATTCATTAGTTGATTTTTGTGAAACTCATAACAGATTGATTATTTAGAAAAAAGTCAATTAAATCAATCCTAATATATTATATTATCCTACAAAATTATTTTAATTCATTAAAAGTGTCATATTATATTTATTTGGGTATTTATAAAATCAGTTATTTTAATTTTTCACTATTATAGTAATTACTGCATCATCATTGTGTCATTAATATTTTACATTATTTGATGTCTAAAAAGTATAAATAAAATATCATTATGTAGTAAATCTTTTTATCTTTCTAATGAATATTTATAATCTAAAATCCAACATATATAACCCTATGTAACAATTAGTTTGCTAAAAGATATATGCTTGTGTCATTTTTGTATTCATTTTAACTTAATTAATATAAAGTGTCATTATCACTTACAAGTGGATCCATGGGGTCCCAAAATTGACCCAAAGATGCCCATGGTCGACCATGTATCAACCAATAGGGTTAAGACACATTTTAGGGTAATTTGGTATTATTATAATATTATTTTTGTAACCCTTATTTACCGGATTTACCCTTAACCATGGTAAATAAAATATTTACCGCAGTAATTATTCAAAATGTCTAAAAATAAAAGTTACCTATTTACACAATTTGGACATCCTGATTCCAAATATGGAATCCATTTTTCTAAATTCAAAACACAGAAGTGGCAGAAATTAATTTAAAATTAATTCCCGCTGTCAAAACAAAAAGCGTGTTTTTAAGAGATAATAACTATCAAAAGATTGACACTTGTTTATGTTCGGTTTAATTGTAAAATTATGTCCAATGACCAACATTATATTAAATGGTAAAAATATATTCTAAATATACTTTAAAACCACTCAAATTCACAATTTATCACTATTAATTATTTTGATTAAAAAAGTTGTTTTTAATTAAAATTTAGTAATTTTCACTATTCATCAAAATACAAAAGTTATCCGAAAAGTACCAAAATTTAACCCTAGGCTAAATTCGATATTCCGAATCCAAAAATGAAGTCCATTTTGAAATATAAAATATATATAATTTCAAAAAGTAGGTATTACTATTCATAACGGCTAGTTTGATTGGTTGTGGTGTGTTAAAATCTCGAAGTTGCGTACAATGCACGTCATTGCATTATTCGAAAGGAAACATACCGAGGAAGCTTGAGGTGTTACATCAAATGATCAAGTTCTTATATTATCATTAAATATAAAATATTATCTTCTGTAAATACTACCAAAAAATGATTAAGATAGTATCTATATACACTTTTCAATAAATTGGGGGAAATAGAGATGGAATTAGTAATTTTACGAGGAATAACAATAAATTCAATAACATACATACCCTATATGAAATGTCATAATAGTTATGTATTCATTTTCTTCCCAAGAATTGATGATATAAAAAAAATAATATCAATACATTAAATGTATTTTGATCCCTATAGTTGATCAAATATGTTATCAATATAGGGAATGGGATACTTTGTATTGATAGTAATATTGTCATTATCTGAATCCCCAATTCAACGTCACATTTATACCTATTTATTTATTACAAACAGAACCAGTTCACCCCTATGTGAGGGAAGATGGAATATAAATCCCTTATCAATATTCTCATAGATTTTATTCATTAATTCAATCATCTCAATTGGGTTCATTTTGTACGGAATATTTGAAATTGGTATCAAAACAGTTATGAGTTTTATTTAAAACTGTACTTCACAATTTGTTGGAAGTCCTATAAATTATTCAGGAATGATATTATAAACTCTTGTACAATAAGTGTATCATTCACGTTTATTGTCTACCCAACTATATGAGTTATATATCATTAAATTATCGGAATATAAACCCAAGAGATGTTAGTAATTTACATCAAAATGTCATATCCCTGCTTTCATAAATAGATGATCATAGTTTCATTCAAAATAAGAAAAATGAATTCAATTCCTCACCAATTGATAAGATATCTATATATAGAAATTTAATCCATTACATGAATCACATTAAATTAAATTAATATAAGGATCAAGGGATTCATGTGAAGTACATTTAGAAAAACATCAAATGAAGAATGACTATAAAATTATGATATTACTGTTGTGTCATAATGAGTTTTCACTACAATATCAACATCAAATTTGTAAGGCGATATATTGATACCCTTATAAATTCCATTAGAAATAATATAGTGGGTTAATCTATAATCTGATAATTCATTATCTATTTTAGAGTGGATGGTAAGGGTACCTTCAACCACATCATTGTTGTACTCCACATCACCAACAATAGTCGCAAGAGATTTTTATTTATATTCTTCCTTAAGTGTTTTCTAGCATTGATAATCATCGTTAACCCATGGATTTTTGTACTGCGAAGAAAAATGAAAATTTTCATTACACTTGAAGCAACAAAGTTTGGGAGGTTGATTTTGTGCATCCATATCATTTTTCAAATTTTTATCTAACATATTCCCACCTCTTCAGAAATTGTTTTCTTTGTAACCATACCATACACACATAAATGATTTAATTTTACTATTAGGATAACTTTCTCCATGATTTATCCCACAATATGATCATAAAGGAAATCACATCTTCTTATCACCATTATTTATATATTTTATATTGAACTTCATCCCTCTTTTCTTGTCAAAAATATTATATTGATAGGTAACTACAACCCACATTACCACATTAATTTCCCATTGAATTATTTATCTGTAACTATTGATTTCTTATATGGATAATACTAATCGACGAATTGGTTTTTAGACACTAATGAATCAATAAACCTTACATTCTGGTTGTATGATACTTGCAAAAGTGTAAATTCCATGTCTTGTAATTCTTTTTAAATGATTCCAATATATTCATCATCATTTTTCTTCTGACACAAGGAATTACATATCCATTTTCATATGAATAAAATGAGGAATGTATATATAAAAAAATATTTTCATGAAAATTACCGTTTCCACAGAGTAAAATTTATCCTATTTCCTCAAACTCTTTATACTTGTCCACTATTGACCGAATTTACCTTCAAAATAATTAAAAACCCAAATTAGCATCAAATAATCTGAGAATTAGAGAACATAAAATATTTTCCAGTGGTACTAATCCATTTCTCAAAAACTAATAGATTAGAAGGCCCACTGAAAGAAAGTGAATGCTGACTTTTGAATTACTCAACAAAATTGTGTTCCCTCCTTTTCTCAAATGGTAGTCCACTATTATTCAGATCTCATGACTTTTATGTGAGAAAAAAATATTTTACATTCCATCTCCTATAAAATTATGTTTCATTGGAGGATAATTATTACATTTCCTATCACATTCATCATTAATGAGGTTTCTTCTAGTTACATCCAATGACTAAAACCAAAACAAATGGAGTGAGAAATGTTAATCCTATTTTTAAAATTACATAATCAAGATAAATTCATTATAAAATTTAAATCTATAACACCTCATGTTTAATCATTTTGTATTAATGATCATTAACAAAAATCTATGATTGTATCCTATTCATAGACATATCTTCAAGGATCTTACAAAGGTTTCTGCATCCTAGTTTCCAATGATTAATAAAACCTTTCTCAAATCCAACAATAGAATCCCATACTCTTAATTTATTGACATTATATATCTTTAGAATAATATTCAATACATTAAATAAAAAATCCACACTCGAAATATATAAGTCTACTGCCTTTCGAAACCTGGAATCATAAACAACTTGCTCATAAAATATCTAACACATCACCATATTATTTTCATCATTACTACAATAAATTTGACATATCATACATAATAAATTTATCCATATCCTGGGGAAGGGAAACATAAAGAAGGCTATTCTTAGAAGCTCAATAAGAGTAAATAAGTTAAAAAATAATGATTTCAAAGGCATACTATGAGATTAAGGGTATAAGAACTTGAAAAAATAATTTATAATTATATCATGAATAATAAAGATCATAATCATGAATGGTGGTATAAATAATAGTAGTTAATAATACATTATTCACAAGGAAATCAAGGAACATGAGCTATGAGATCATAATATTTTTTGGAAAACATGTAATATGTGGCATGAACATAAGAATATTAAATAATTTCCTTATTATTAAAGGTTCTATGTTAAGACCATCATAGATGAATAAGTCATATACTACTCTAGGTTAACCCATAGTTATAACCCTATCTTACTGATTAGTTTCGCTACCCATTCCAACCCTATCTTACTAATCCTACTTCACTCCATTCCTACTCCTATCATACTAGGACCATTCCAAATTCCAGTCATGTTTATCTCATGAGATATAAATCATAACCCTATTCATTGTATGAAGGTATAGGTCCCACATATACCATAAATAAAACAATTCTTCTATTATCCCCAATAATATAAATCATTCAGCAATCCGAACATAGGAAAATAGATGTTTTTCATACAAATTTCATTATTGTATAACACACCAAAATGTAAGAGGATTCATATAAATCATTCCACCATAATCATAAACCATCCTGAGAATGATTAAGGATGGTATCCATGGATTATATCCCTAGTAAATGAAAATTTATCATTAAATCATGGTGTCTTATATAGAAAATGATTTTGAACAAACACATGATATAATTTTTTAGTAAAATAATATTTCTATTTGTAGTATTATATTTTTGATAAGCAAGCATATTTCAAAGGAATAAATTTCCGTTGAAATGAAAATTCTATGCTTTTGTTTGAATCCTAATATAAATAATTCATCATGATGAAATGAAAATCCACTAATATCATATATGTTAAAAAAATGTATGCATTCCACATTTTTTCCAGAAAGTTCACAAATCAACATGTTTGGAAAATGATCAAAATATTCTGGTGAATCCATTTTGGAAACAATAAAACATGGGAAAAATGAATTTAACCATTCACAGGATATATGTGAAAATGTTTTTGAAATCATGTTACTAAAATAGGGTCATTTAATACAAATATTCTCGAGGAGATACAATCTCAAATAATATCAAGATTGGGAAATAAAACCTTACCTCCGTGGTAACATTTGAATCATAATCCCCATGAAATAAAGTAATTGAGATAAAAATATTTATCCTATAGTTGTCCTGATAATAATAATAAAATATTTTCATGTTCAATATATACAAGACAATAAATAAACATGATTAGTATAAATCATGTGTCCCAAAGATTTAAAAGTGAGAAAAAATATTCTTACCAAAATTCTTTCCTTTATTCATTCAAATTCATACATTATGTATAACAAACATAGAATTATTATAATTTTAGTAAATAAAATTAATTCAATCAAACCATGTATAATTAGTTTATAACATTTTGTCAACCATTTATTAATAATTTTTGAATTAAAATCATTATTTTGGGTGATAATTGCATTTTTTTAGTAGCATCTTTCACTTATTTGGTTTCGGTCCTAGTAATTTGATCTTCGATATCATCAATTTAATAATTTTATTCATGTTATAAAATAATACATAATAATTATATACATATTTATAATCACTCCAATAATGTACATATAAAATAATGAGTTACAACATTCATGGAGATAGCTAGTTAAAAAAACAGATGAAGGTTGTTTGCATTCTATGATTGATGGGATAAAAGATATGTAATTAATAATTCATATATAAAAAATAATATTTATATAATACTCATAATATATTTCACTTAAACAGTCTTAATATCCATAAAAAAATTATGGCGATGAAAAATTAGTTGTATCCCTACGTGAAGGTGTTAAGTCGTATGTATGCATGATAGATACTTTGGATTTTTATTTGTTGGGAAATATGGTGCATAATGGTGTTTTCATATTCATAATAACATTTTATAATATTAAATATACTTAATTTATTATATGATGATGAAAATAAATTATTTATATTTGATAATATATATTAAAAAGAGAAAACGATAGGTTATAACGATTACATATTCTTTAAAAAATATCCTTTAGATCTCCTCTAACGAGCTCTAGTGATGGTATATTGGGAATAAGATCACCTTCAA
This sequence comes from Viscum album, assembly GCA_963277665.1. Taxonomy (NCBI): domain Eukaryota; kingdom Viridiplantae; phylum Streptophyta; class Magnoliopsida; order Santalales; family Viscaceae; genus Viscum; species Viscum album. The sequence continues at coordinate 1,224,918,556 of OY728156.1, read as the reverse complement.
ACTATGGGGTAGGGAATTTGAGAAGAAATATTTTAATTTTATGGTAATAATACAAGAATATTAAGTGATTTAAAATATGTGAGGGAGGAGGATCCCTTTTATAATTTAGGTGAGGGGCACTTTTGAGAATTCACAACTATTTAAATTAAAATATAATAATTTTCTTCCCCAATATGATCAAATTTATATGGACTCAACAATAAGAAAACAATTTTTTAACTCCATAAACAAATATATTTTAGACAATTTTCATTGTTATTTTAAACCTTATCAATTTTAATTTACAATAGTTAACCTATTATAATTTTTACAATGGTAAAAAAAATTAATATAAAATGGTTGTAATTTCTACGTATATAGCACAAATTTTACAATTAATGGAAAATTTAGGATATTTTAGGCCATATCATAATAAATTTTTTATAGAGATATTTATTAATATTAAATAAATTAATAAAATATTAATCCCATAATATATCTTTATTGTAGATTTTAATATTATTTAGCACATTTGATTTGGAAAATATCAATTAAAAAAGTAAAATTAAAACCAACTATTTTAATATAAATCTGAAATATCATCTCCATATATATAATTGTTTTATAACCTTATATATCTTAAATTATATTACATTTAATATTTTTAGTATCATTAATTTTACCTTTATGTTAATTGAATAACTACTACCTGAATGTTTTATAGGAATTCCGGGTAAAAAAGTAATTGATAAAAATTATAGATAAATTAATATTATCAATATACATATTTTATATTTAAAGATACAGTATATATTTTAACATATCTTCCAAATAACCCTATATTATAAATTTTATAGTTACAAAAAATGTGATATCTTTGACTTTTCATTAAATAAAATATTATAACAGTCATATTTTCATGTAATGTCCTAAAAAGGTCATAAATTACATAATTTAATGATTATATTAAAATACTATTAATTAAATAAAATTGAAGAAAGTGTTAGGATAATTTTAGAGTATTTATCAAATTATTTTTACCCTTAATTAAACAAGTTACCATTTACTATGTTAACAAAATTTACTAAGAATACTACTTATATTGATCAAAAACATAATAAAACAATTTAATAAATTTGGATCCATTAATTCAAAATATGGAATCAATTTATATTGATTTAGGATATATATTTTGTTGATTTTAATTTAAAATAAAAACGGAAAATCATAAAAAAATGTTTTTAATATAAATATTTTATACTAAATTCTAGAATAAAATCAAATTTAAAAACAAATATTGGATTATTTTAAATCAAAATGAAAAAGTTTTTATTTAAAAATAATCTAAAAAAATTTAAATTGTGAAAAATTAAAATATAATATAATTTTTTTTGATTTTTTTACAATTCAATAAAAAATGATTTCAGAAAATTATAAAATCCTAATTTTAAGATAAATTTGAATTTCTGAATTCAAATATAAATTTATTTTTTTCAATTAAAATTAATATAAATTATATATATTTCTATTCACTAATAAAAATAATAAATAATCATTTTTTAAGAAACCATATTTTTTAAAAATAAAATGACATTACTAAAATATTATGTGATGATTTTCTAAGAACAAAGAAAAATATAGACATCGAGTTGAACCTTTATATTTATATCATAAATTAGTTGTTCAAATTAACTCCCTATAATTTGACATCTACATAATTGAAATATAATATTTTATTATGGATATGTGGTTCGTTTAAACATAGTGTTTTTTGAAATGCAAACCATCAATGTTATAAAATTATTTAAAGAGAAATATTAAAAAAATACATGAGTGTTAATATTATTAAAGGAAGAAGGCTAGAAAAATTCAAATTATTTCTTTTCAAAATAGATATCTTCTATACTTTATCCAATATATAATATAAATATTTTTTTACATGTTTTACCCTTTTTCTCTTTGTTAAACCACTTTTACCCTTATTTACCCTTTTCCAGATAACTACACTTTCACCCTTGGAGAATAATTTAATGGAAAATTTGAAATTAAAATTATTAAATAATTTTTAAATCATAGTCGTTATATGTAAAAAAATTTATAAATTATTAATTATATGAGTTAAAGAAATAATTTTTTGCATCTACAGACATAACACGTAAAAAAAAATCATTGAAAATGTTCACTTGAATATTTAAATTTATGTGTTATTTAAAATTATCAATGTTCATCATTTTAAAGGAATAAATTTTTTTATTATAAAAAAATTAATTTTATGTGGATATAATATAAATTCATAACATAATTAGACATTAATAATTTTTAATTAAATTAAAAGGTAAAAAATAATTTTTTTTTAGAATTAGAATATCATAACTATTTTATGGGGTTAATCATTGGTTTAATAAAATTTTAATATTATATTAAACATGAATAGAATGACTCCTTAAATAAATTTTTAATCAATTAAATATTTTTATAAAACTAAAATTCCATTTATTTTGATATTGCAATAAATGTCATTATTTCAGAAAAAATATTTATTTCATTATTCATATTAAAAATATTTATATTTTAAAATAAATAAATACTTATTACTAAGAATATTATAGCATGATAAATCTAATAATTAAATCCATTTAATTGTTTTCAACTTCAATAACTTCAAATTTTTAATTTTTAGAAAATCTATGTACAATGTATTAAATAAATTTTCAGAAAAATATAACTAATGATCTATGATGTCAATCTTGTTTCTATAAATTAAAAAAATTGTTTTTAAAATCCTCAAATCACTTATAAAATATTTTTTTTTCATGTAAGTGGTTTTCTTGAATTTTTAATTCATACATATATATATTTATATATTTATTTTTTCATAAATGAAAAAATATTTTGGAAAATATTTTTCTTTAATAATCACAAACGAAATCAAAATATTAAGAAAAACCCCAATGATTCAACATCAACTGAAATGGGCACGAAAGAAATAAGTTTATTTTGTTAAATTAAATTAATATAATTTCTAATTTTAACATTTAAATAAAATCATAAAAAAAGAAATGTTTTTATATGAAAATAGAATTTTTATGTCATGTATGTTCATATTCATAATTTATATAATACACTACTCATGTTAGAATTAATAATTAAATAATATATTTTACTATATTATTCATTTAATAAGTTTATACATATTCTTGATTAAGAAATATCACAATATATAAAAATATAGATAATTAAACATAATAATGAATTGAGAGGTTTTGTATTAAATAAGACACCCACACACACAAATATATATATATATAAACACATATAAATAATAAAATATATTTCATAATTTTTTCACGATTAATCATACGTACTAATTATATGGATTGGTTTTAATGATCTGGAGATATCATGGTTTCATTTTAGTTAAGTATCTTGTGTGCATCAAGCTATCAAATTTATTTTACATAATTATAGGAAAAAATGTTTTCAAATCATCGGATAATATAATCAGCCCCAGCACCAACATATATTAAATTATATCCACATAATTTTATAATTTGCATTATAGAAGTAATATAAACTATGATATCCAAATTAATAGTACATTTATAGTTGATCGTGGGTCGATTTATAATATAATGTGAGATTTCCATAAAAGAAATTTATATGATCCCTATGTGAAAATAGATAGTTAATTCATAATATAGTCCATATAAGTGAGGAATATCTCGACTTATAAGCTATAAAATTCATCCATTCCTAGTGAAGTTCAATACAATATTAATTTAATAATTTTATTATAACCCATTTTTAAGTATAGGTTTACACTTAATATGTCATGTCTTAAATAAAAAAAATTCATTTTCAAGAATAATGTGAAAAATCATGTCATAATTCCACATCTATTATTTCATAGGTATTTGCTTATTCCCATGATCGAGAAGGTAATTGGTATCTATTCTCCTATTTAACCCTTGGATGGGTGAATAAAATTTTATAACAAAATAAATTTTCACATCTAGAACACAAAATTATTATAGGATCCATAGTAAGAACAAAGCATTAATTCAGTGTATCTTCTTATGTCTAAGAGATCTTGATACCGGGTACCCTCTTTTACAATAAGTAATAAATTTTCCAGTGCTATTGATGAAAATACATTGGTACATCTTTCAATAATTATCACATATAAGTGGTAAATTGTCCCTTTATTTATCATCTTCATTGCCTGAGTTTTAGAGATCTTTCAAGCTTCTCTCCATTTTTGTAGTCATGTTTTCATCTATGGTAATATTTGTAATTATTTTCTGTGAAAAGTAGTTGTCCCTAATTATTTATTTCATATTATTTCTACCATTGCAATGGGATGATCATTAAGTTGATTATTGCATTTCTTCTCACACACAGGGTAGACATGGTTTTTTATTACTCCATCCATCACAATAACAGAAATGGGGTTAACATAAGTGATGAAACAAATATCATCTTGGATATGTATCCAAGATGACCAATGATAAATTTTAACTGACGATTAATCACTTTTTACTTCGATCTTGTTAGATTTTAATAATAATATTTCATGCTATATAAATATATATATCATATTCCCTATAAATTTTAACCTATAACATTCATATATAAAACTATATAATTAATGGTATAATATATTTCATTCATGATTGCATATTTTGTAACTTAAGTAGGTTTTACTTATACTTCCCAACCAGTTCATCAAAATTAACTCAGAAATAAATCCATCATAGTGGTTCATTAAGAGAATATGATCAACTAAAGAATAACCCATTAGAGTTTCAAAATATGTTTGTACTTATGCATCTTTTTCAAACACCATGCGATGATTGAGTTTCTACCCAACACAACCTTTTCGTTGTTATTATACCCAAGAACACATGTGGTAAGTATGTAATTACATATAGTATCCAAACATGTATTTTATTTCAATAAAAATCATATAATATAAACTTTTATAAAATTTTATGTTGTTATCTAATACCAATACGTATCCTATATTATTTTATATAGGGTTTTCAGTAGTACACCCCAAATGAAATCTCTAGAAATAAGTAGAACATTATATGATACCAACAATTTTGACCCCATCCTTGAACATGATATATTTTATGACATATAACACACTTTACCAATAATAAAATCTATCGATCTATAGGTTTATTGTCTTTTCCAAATACGATACATAAAGAAATCATCATAAATGTGAAAAACAACATAACTTACAACTTTATAGTGTTCTCATAACTCCAAAATATATTCTCAATTATCATATGATACACTAGAAAAAATAATTACAAAATATCATTGATCTACTAATATTTGTAAGTTAATAAACAAGGAAATAAAAGATAACATGATATTCAAGAGGCATAATATAAAATCATTAAGAGAATTCTCATATACTTTAAAACATTGAATAGAAAGGAAGGACTAGGATCATGGATTCATAAGCATATGTGAACATCATAAATCATGAAATCATAAAAACATGTGAAGGCTGACAAGACATACAACATAACAAAGACTTACCTCTATCACAATCATCTTATTCTTGGCCTAAATTTTATCATAACATAGTGTTCATTAACAAACTACATGAAAACCATACATAAAAAAATTAGGGTGACTGATCATGCACCATATATGGTATCTCATGATTCATTAACATTACCCAATTTTTTTGATGGATATAATTTACCACCATTACATAATTATATATACATGAATACAAGTTATATAATAACAATTAAACCATACGTATATTATCATCATAATCCAACCCATGTGAAGGATACATGTTTCATAAATTGTATTTTATGCATAAATAAAGGCTAAATCGTTAGTATTCATATGAGAGTTATGAATTAAATAATTTTCAACATTAATAATTTGAAAATGTTAATTTTTTCATTAGGTAGTTACAATGTACAAATTTCACAAGAATGATCTAGGGGAAGAAAGATTAAAATCATACCAGTTGGGTGAAGCATTATGAAAAAAGTAAAGGTTGTTTTTAAACATTGAAAAAGAATATAATTTTTATCAAACAAAAATATTAATAAGGTGTATTTTAAATATAATAATAGTGTTTAGAATCTATTTATATATTAATAAAATTTTATGGGGTGATTATTGGCAGTAGATAAGAATTGGAAATCTATATTAAATTATGATTACTTAAAAGTGAGCATTTCAATGAAAATTAAAAATTATAATAATAAAAAAATTATAAGATTATTTAAATTGGAATGTATCTAAGATAAATATATAAAAATATAGTCGGATCAATATATAAATATTTTATCAAATAGTAGAAATGTAATAGAATGTGAAACAAGAGAGACATGAAGGGGGTATGGGAGATCGCATTTTATGATTTTAAACACCCTTGTTGAAGTACAAAATAAAAAGTAATATAAAAAAGCATTATTTTGCAATATGGAGAATTTATATTCTATTTTTATTTTATATTGAAGGGAGAACATTAGCAAGAATTGAAATTATCGGTAAGGAGGGGAAACCAACATTTAAATGGATGATAATTATTCTTAACATAGTTACATTTTAAAAAAGAATTATAACTTTATTTAATTTAAGACAGTAATAAAAATTAACCACAGATTATTTAAATAGGTATATCATTTTAAATAAAATGTGATGTTGAAGGGGAAAAATTATAACTGAATAATTCACATTGAGTTTCAAAGGCCATTATATTTCAAGGAAGACGTCAATTATATCCCATAACTTGGAAGAGAATGAATATAAATGAATTTTTATTGTTACAAAAAAATATATGATATAATAAGTTGTGGGGATAATATTTACACTATAAAAATAAAAATTAACTGGAAATATCATTACATTCCTCAATGAAAAATTAATGAGATAGAAATTATTATAAAAAAATAATCATTAAAATGAAAAATTGATGTTGAAATTATGAAAAACATGAATATATATGAAACATGATATTTAATTACAAATTGGTAGTATAGAATCCATTTAATAGAAATTAGATGCCTAAAATATAATGTTCCTCAAAGAATGAAATTTTTTGAACAAATAAGTACAAAATATGTTAGTTTTGAATAAATAGTCATTGGATGATAAAAAATAAAATTGATAATTAAATAATTTTTTTTAAAAAAAATATTATTAAAATACAAAAACATAGGTAGTCACTTCAACATAGAAATATGATTTTTTTCATATGATTATTACATGACGCAATGAAGAGAAATTGATGCAAATAACCTTATCATGTGTCTGAATGAAGTCCTTGCATATTCTAAACTTTCTAAATATATAAATTAATAACATTAATTATATTCAATGTAAAAAAATCAATTATATTTAATTTAATATGGTTAATATACTATATATTTATAGATGGTTTAAATATAGTTTTCTCTTGCCTCAGTTTCTCAAGGTTGTTCAGTAAATATCTTCACCAAACTTTTACTTTGTTTAACACTGTCAAAAGTGTTGTACAATGACTTCATGACCTCCATAATTGTGTATTTTTCTATAATTTATTAATCCATTAGAAAAATACTTTTATAGTTTCTGAGTTTATCATATAAATAACCTAACTAAGAATTTATCCTTGATATGTCCATTTAAGGAGGTTAAATATATTAAAAATTATAATTATTTAGATTACTTATAAGTTTTCATATATTTTAATTATAGAATATTAACACTATAACAAATTATTTTATATATAAAAAATAAAATTTTAATTTCATCCATTTTAGGTGTTTAAAAAACATTTCTATTCTAGAGACAGTAGTCTGGACACACGTGTCCCGATATTTTTGTTCTTCTCAATACCTCATCTAGAAATTATTAAATCGATATTTCATTTGTATAATAACATTTATTAATATTGATATTGATTATTTTATCATGAATTATATGATTGGCGTTGCATGAGGGTTGTAAAATAAGAAAAATACTTACAAAAGATTTGTTAGGAGTATCAACTTTACCTTAGAGATTAACCCTTGAGTAACCCATTAGGACACCATAGATTGGTATTTTTTTGGGACCAATTAATTAATGGAGTGGGCTATGTGTTTAAGAGGGACTATCATAGAATTTTTTTATCCATTTATTTTGAATTTTTGGATAAATGGGGAGTGAGGTGGTCACATTTTATATGTGAAGAAACATGAATATTTCAAAAAACTCTTTTTTCCCAATAATATCACTCTATTATTCATAGACCGTGTCTACAAAAAATACAAATAATTTCTTTTGAAAATAGATAATGTTAATTATCATTCCAATATCTAATATTAATCATTTATTCATGTTTTATTATATTTAACTATGCTAAACAACATTTAAACTAAATTACCCTCACTTTGGTAATAATAAATTAATCATAGGAATTTAATTTTGATGTTCAAAATTAAAACATAAATTATTTAATAATTATAGAATTATAAAATATTTATTTAAAATATTTTTAATAAAATAAAAAATTTAATAGTTATTGACATTTGTTTTACTATGAACATACATAACACATCAATGTTTCTTCTTGAAAAAGGTAATTTGAGGCTAAGAATTTATGTTTCAGTTATGATTAGAAATGTTTCTCAATATTCAAGTCATAAATAGGTTTATTATGAAACAAATAAAATTTTAATATCATTAAAATCTGGATAATAAAAATGATTTTTACCAAAAATAATTTATTTTAATAATAATATTAGAATAGTTTTTATTAGAGTTAGAATATTAATTTAATTTTATTCAGCCAAAAATCGGTTTTATAGTATTTTAAACTATATTTACAATTCATAAAATTGAACATAAAATATATATTTCATAAATTTAAAGGATTTATAAAAAATACTGTTTTTTATGTTCTGATAATGTAATAAAAATAATTGTTTCTTAAAAAATCTATATTTTTTTGATGTTCACCTAAAAATAATTTTTTCAAAATATAATAATTATATATATGAGGATAATTTTCTAATGATGAATCTAAAAATGAATTCCAATTTATTATATTCATCTTATATTAATAACAAAAATAAATTTTATAATATTAAATGTATTTTGTATCATAAAAAATGTAACATGAATATAACCTAAGATATAAAATGTCACATTTGGTTATATAAATATTTTCTTGAAATCATAAATTTTCTAATAAAATACTTATTTTCATTAGAAAAATGTTTTATTAGTTTCCAATAGAATTATATATACTAATAATTTTGTAATACAAAATTAATTTATGAAAAAATGCATTTTACGTTATTCACCTACAAATAAATCCTTTTAGAATGACCCTAAAAACCACTTAAAATAATTCTGAAAATTAAATTTCAAAACTAAATTTTACATTTAAAAAAATTATTTTGTTGAATTATATATTTTATCTTTTAATTATATCTTAATATACAATAAGAAATTTTCTTAAGGGAAAATTTTTAAAAAAAAATTCTACATATTATTATTCATAATTTCGGTAAAACACTAATAAATATACCATTAATCAACCAATAAAATATTTTTTTAAAAATAATCATTGAAAAATAATATACTTTTCATATTTAATAAAAACTAAAAAAAAATATTATTTAATTTGTTAATGAATTAAGAAAATGTGTATAAAATATCATATATATATATTAATATATTTCATAATTTTGTTACACCAATTCATACCAACTATTTCAATGGATATGTTTTAACAGTCAATATATATCATGGTTTAAATTTAGTTTGTTGTTTCATGTCGTGAAAGCTAAACATGTTTGACATAATTAGAGGATAATATATATTAAAATATCATGTTGTCATAATCACCATTTAAATCAACAATTGTTCCGCTATTAATGGACCCACTGACTCCATTGCACAACAATGTAGGGAATCAAATTCCATGTACTATATTAATTATATCATCATACACATGAAGTCACTTGTGTATATAAAGAATAAGTTAAAATACTTGTGTTGATATTGCAAAAACTGAAGTGTTTGTTTCAAAAAATTTATTAGCCTATATCCTCAAGATAAACAATATTGTTCCATTTCTCATCAATTATTTAAGCAACCATTGCTCCCAACTTTTCATGGACTATTATCTCTCTCACTTGTCTTATATTTGGAATTGTTTCATTTGGTTCATTAATCAACATTTCATATTTTGTGATGTAGATATTAACCATAACTAAATCATTTTAATGATTGATATTTGTAGGTTACATTATATTAATACTTTTAGCAATGTGTGTATGGCCTTGGATGGCAGTCCATTGATCTTCAAACACGTATGTCACTGCACATTTGTCCCTGTATTATGAGACTCATAATACATAGAGCTTAAATATGCATCGAGTTTCTCTACCTTTTTACAAGAAGTATAACACACATACATCTTCATCTACTCTCTTAGTTTGTCACCTTTGGTCACAGTAAAACACAAAATCTACTGAAAATATCATCATAACTCAAGATCGTATTTCATGGGGCTTGTATTCTAAATATCTATAGAATTCCATAATTTCTATGGACCAAGACGTTCTAAATCCTATGTTTTTGACATTTGTTATAGGGATTCCCAGTTTCATGGTTCCCCTTATACACAGTCGCAAAAAAAATATCAATGGAAAAATAGTTTTACAATATTTCATTAGGATATAAATATTTATAGACATTTTTATAATCATTCATTAATCTAGTACAATAATCACATTAGGGAAGTCTGATCTTGGTGTGAGTGTCCTCCAAAAATATCGTTGTCTATGGTTAGTAAGCCACCGAGGGATATTGATTCCTACACACTTTTAAAAATGATATAACTCCATTATATTTAAATATTCATCATTGATGAGGATCTCAATATAATGCATATACATAAAAAATAATTTCATTGTGAATCTAGGCCAGTAAAATAATACCCATCAAGGCCACTCTATATCACTAGCCCTCATATACTTTATATTCACCATCTATAACTATCTCAAAATAATCCTCTGTATATATGAAGAAATTATCTTCTAATTATATCCCTATAGTCTTTATGATCATTAAATCATTCATCAAGTTTGGTTGGATATTAAAATAGATTAATTGTCCAGTCATAAACTACACATAAACAACTAAATAATATTATGAAACTCATATATCTTTAACTAACTATTTCCCATTCCCATGGCAGTAAAATAATTTAGAGGCATGGAATAAGAACTTCCCATGATAAATGTGTAGAATAAACTTATATATCTTGGGAGATAATAGTCCCAAAATAATAAGTTCTACTTTCACCTACCTTTCATCCATAAAAAGGTTATTACCATTACAATAATGCATGAATCATGGAATGAATGTTTCGATCTACGGAAAGACATATCATAGAATCCTCGAAAGAAAACATGATGGTCTACTTCATAGATAACTCTTCTATCCAGTATCTCTTTTTGGTCATTCTCTAATTCAATTTAGTGTGATCCCAATGTTTCACCCTATTATATAGTTTTAAACCACATCAGATGTTAAAATATAATCCCCAAGGAATTATTTTTTAGAATGATTATTATTAAAATTTCAAAATAGATATTGATTGAGGGATGGGGCTCATTCCTCATTGTGTATTTGAATCCCATCAACAAATCATATACCAATGGTGGTGTACATTAAAACACTCTCTGAGAGGCATTTAATGTAGGTATTCATCATAAATTTCACATGTATTGGTTTCCCATTAATATGTACAACAACCAAATCCATGTCACTCTATATAATAGGTTAATGTTTTTTTGGGATACAATTAAATTAGATGGTTATGGGTAGATTATGTTATATTATATACTTATGTAGTCAATACCCCGAGAAAATTTTTACATTATAATCACATTAATATAGTTTTAAAAAATTGAACATGTTTTTCACAACCAATACACCCTAATAAAATCTAAATGATATCTATATTCAAGGCATATATCCTTTCTCGTATTTCGTCATTACTGCTAATCGAAGTCTTATTTGTGATAACTCGAATTGTAATATTGTTTCTAAATATTAATATAATATCAGTTGTTATATTTATTGTTTTTCATGTTCCAAATAATATATGTTAGTTAAAAAGAAGAAAATATTATTAATCCAACCCTCCTCTATAAATTCATTATATCTAATCTTAATGAGTATATAATCCAAGAGATTGAAAAATTATGATCTTCTTATGTATTTTTGCATTGTTAATAAGTATATTACAATAAAATGATTGGAAATATAACAAAAAAAAGCTATTTTATGCTATTTAAAATTATATTCAAGAAATAACATGCATGAAATAAATTGGAAGTCCTTACGTAACTTAATAGCCTATATCGATTCACTAATCAAGAAAAATGAAACATATTATAAGAGATTATTTAATGGGTTTTCATAATTTTCTAAAATATTTCGTAAAATTGTTAGTGAAATTATTATAAAATAAAATGAATAATCATATGATATTTATTTTAGAGAAATCATAATATCATAAAAATTAAATTAAAGAATTTCACAAAGTTTAAATTCTCACTAATCTTTTTTTTTCTTTCACATATTCACCCAGCACTATCCAATGGGAATGAACTGAAATACACACATGGGTTTTCATTCCAATCATATGGTGTTATTATTATAGGGATAAAAAATTATTCCCTTCTGATTGTTCTAATATTAATACCCCATGACCGAAATTGAAAAACTATTTTCTACAATTACCAATGCAAAGAAAACACTGAAGGTGACCGTGCTAAAAACAAATATATTAATCTATAGGTTTTGAAAAATGAATTAATATGACATATATTTGGATTTATTATAAATTATTGGCGAAGGAAACCACCATCTAATTTTCATAGATATCCCCACTTAATTAGTAGAAATTTTATGCTTTAATGATGACATATGAACCTCTGTCTTTACTAGTGCACATATATTCCATTCTTCGAGAAAATTCGAGGATTAATTCTTCGATTCCGTATAATTTTTTCTTTATCATCATAAACGACTATAATTCATAATGGATAATTTTTTGATATTAAAAAAAATAAAAAAAAACAGAAGGCTTTAATATATGTATAAAAATTCTGAAGGAAAAATACTTTGCACATGTACTGTCATACCTCTAATACCTATAAACACTACAAAATTCTCATTTTCACCATAGATAAATATTTATTTAACATGGATAACTATCATGAATTTCTAATTGATACTTTTCACTCATAAAATTTCATACCATGGATTCTTGGTAGTTATGACTAGTTACCCAAGCAGACATGACTACATTGCAAATAATGAACCCCAACCTCTTATTTCTCCATCATAAAGTTAATGCTTAACTGAGATCCACCAAGTAGAGACTCCAAGAGCCTATGAAAATTTACTTTATTTGATTTTTGAATTAAGACCAATGATATTTGCAAAAAATATGGTGTATTTTTAACATTTAATGGTTTTAGATACCCAAAAACTACATAAAAAGATACTTTAAAAAGGTCTTAGTCTTGGATAGTTGAAACACTTCTTTAGAAAAAGTAACCTAAGTATGAAGGGAAAACAATTTGAGCACCTTATATTATATAATCTCAGACACAAATACTCTTCTTTGGCTCACAAATTTGTACCATTATCCCAATTCTATCCTAATTGGATCCACTCACATCCCTCAAGACATTACCATAGATCCCAAACATAAATATTCAAAGGATTTTTCCTTATATTTCATGTATCAAAAATATTAAATCACACTTATGAGTCACACTTGTGGCCTATGTTAAAACCTTTCACCATCATAACCTATTATTCATAATTTTAACCCATTCACATAGGTCCACCCTATTACAGTCATTACATTCCAAATTATAAATGTCTATCTAGGAATAAATTTCATATTTATTGTTTAAAATAATGGGTCTCTAATGATCATGAATTCCTTTGATGATGAATATTTCTCTAGCTTATGTCTTTTAAAATAAATACTAGAATATCTTCCTTTGATAATACATGGAATTACTCATTTTGCCAACTCTTGGGTATATGTCACATCAAAAATGGGTTTATAAAACTAATTGGTTAGAAATGAACATGACAAATTTTTTTATGAAACTAGTGGGATATGTTAGAATATACCAATAATTTTCTTGAACAATTGGCACAGTTTTATTATTTTTTATGTATTTTTTATTTATATTTATAATCAATATATCCAAATTTATTTCTACGTATTTTTATAAATATGAATATATAAATAACGGTGGTTATTGGATAGCAGATATAACATTGAATACTAATGATGTGGTAATTAGATTAAAATGTATCACTGTTCTCTTTAACCATATCAATATCCATGATATTAGAAAACATTATTGTAGTTTTTTACTAATTGATTAATAAAACCATTAGTGTAGGCCTATACAAATATTTTTAGAGACAATGCCTCTTCAATTCCTTAGTATGGGTTATGACAATGGTTTTGGAGCCTATACAATTGGTTGTAAACCATTTCTATAAAATTTGTTACCGAGAGTGTTGTAATATCTTATGAGTGTTGTTAATCATGTTTTACCCAAATATCAAGGATCCCTTTCCTCAAAAAAACGTTGACAATTTTATATATACCAAAATTCCTACAGTTTCTTTATTGAACCTATACCATTTCCATAGAGTACATAGTATTTATCTCATAATATAGTTAATGATAATATGGTGAAAATTGGATACCAAAATTTTCATACATCCCTCCCTTCTATAAAAAAACACTTATATCATGTAAATTACAAAAAATACAATAATTAATTTTTCCTACACCAAACTATTACATGGTACCACTCACCAATAAGTCTACATAGAATTACATTATCCATTTTACAAAAGTTCCTTATCAAATGTACATAAAATATGTGAAACAATAGTCTTGGTTAAATAATAATAAATGTAACAACCTTTGGTTTTATCAAAACAACCTTAAAAGGAATATAATGGGTCATTTTTACTGAACCCTAAAACCTACACAATGCTACATTATATAGAACCAAACTATTTGGATTTTTCCCTTCATAGATATATATAGAAATACCCTTTAATAGGAACAATAAAAACTCCACAATTCATTTATACTCCTTGTATGGTTACAAATTTTTTTGTTACCAATTATGTATTGTTAAACTATAGTATAAATAATGAATGAAGGAAAATAGATAACCTCCCATGCGTTATTATCACAAATTAATGGCATCAATCAATTTCTCTCAAGGTAAGGGTAACCCATTTTAATACTAATGAGGCTTTTAGGAATACAAATTAATTTAATGTATTATATTTAACTAGAAGATAAACTCATTAATGTGATGATTCAAGGTCCCTTCCACTCTATCATAATATTAATTTACCTCAAGAAAATAACAACATGCACCAATGACAAGAAAAATATTAAAAACTTATAAGATATCTAGTACAGGTAAAATACATTTTCACATTTATATTATAGTTTATGTGTGAAATCGTAATTTTTCAATCATTTATTATCAAATCAATGTGGTGAGTATGATATTAAAAAGGTGATAATTCATTGAAAATTTTGTTTAATTTTTTTAATTACAACTACAAATCAGGATTAATAACTCCCAATGTTATTGATATATTGATTAATTATTCTAAATTATTTAAAAATTATGTACAATAAATAAAAAAATTTATTATTATAAAAAATGTATGGATTGTGGTGAAAATATTTCAATAAAGAAACAATTTCTTGAAGAATTTCTGAATTTTATGGACTAGTTGACAATTCATAAAGTGAATCAAGAATTTCATACATATATCGAGCATCATTTAACATATGTATTGAATATATTATAATATAATACTGATCCCATAATCATAATGTTTTATGTTCTTTGGATGCTAGATACATAATCATCAAAATTTTTTATATATTTTCAAAATCTCCCACAATGATCTAATAACATGGCATACTTATGTTATATACCATAATTAAAACGTTTCCTTAAAACATGTGTAAAAAAAATATAGGAAATTGTTACCGCAGATTATTAGTAGAAGTAATTATAATATAGAAAACTTGATCAGTATAATTGATCATAATATGGTATTATGAGTGTGATAGTATGATGATAAATTTCAAAAATCATACTCAGTCATCCATTTATCATTAATCATAAATAATTTAATAAGGATTCTATTTGATAAATACATATTTTATATGTTTTAAAAATAATCAATAATGATCCAATAGAAAATTTCATAATCTCAAGACAAAATGTTTATATAAACACATTATTATACAAAATAAATTCATTAGTCAAGGCTCACTATGAAGACTATCATTGTGGATTACTTTTACTACCCATTCTATCATTTCCATAGTCGATGTACACTCCCAATACTATCATTATAGGAATATTCCTTTAAATAAAAATGTACAATCCTCAATCAATTCCTTATTATCATAAGGGATTTCAATATTTATCCAATTCATTATAGAGATAACAAATTTAATGCTCACCCATCACATAATGAATACGACACATATGTGTTTGAAAATATCATAAAGAATTCATCAAATCATCATATCATTACCCATATGATTAAAATGGGATTCATAAAAATTTCACCATCTCAAATAGCAGAACCTATGGAAAAGAAATGGGTTTCATAATAACATAATTAATAGGGGAAAAGAAATAGGTTTCATCAAATAATTCGTAAAATATCATCATTATAATCCATCCAATGAATGAATTTTTATGGTACCATAATATTATCTCCCTATTTAATCATAAAAATATTTATAAAATTATAAAATATATCGAAATACCGTTACAATTTCGTTCAAACCATTCGTTAAAATTATAAAAAAATATCAATTATAATTGATAACATTTTAACTACATATTCACACAATAATAAGAAAGATATCTTCCATTAAAATTAACATATAATATTTTAAAGTAATATTTAATGTATTGAATGTTCTTGAAGGTTGGATAATCTGTTTATAAATTATACATTAAAAACGAACATTTATTGATAAATTTAAAAAAAATTAGAAAACTACATTTTTTCAAAAAAAATATTTCATAAAATATTTCATAAAATCATGAAAAAAAATGTTTATGAAAACTAATTTCTGATAAATACTTCAAATATGTTAATAACTTCAAAAAACAAATTCTAAGACCATAGACATGGAAGAAATATTTCATAAACTACTAAATAAAGAAAGTTGACTTTTCTTGAAATAAATTTCTCAATAATTTTAATTACTAAATAAGGTGAAATGGTACTAATACATAAAAAAATCATAAAATAACCATATTATAATATAATATATGTTTTTAAAGGTTAATATCTGAAAAATCCCTCAATGAAAATTTTATGAATACAATCTAGAAAAGAAATTAGATTTTAACAGAAACTATTACTTAATTTCTCATCTTGTTTATTATAAATTCAAATATCCTATATAATAAATATAGATTTAATATATAGATATTGTGTATCCATTTACATACATAAATTAAAATCAACAACTTTTTATGATTTCAGTTATTCCAATTATTCAAATTATAGTAATGAATTGAAAATTTGGGTGAAAACTTTTCTATATTCCATGTATGATTCAATTCAATGGATTGGGTATATACACATTGGCCATGGTTTAATAATATATATAATTTTAGTCTTGGCATAAGAATAATATTTATTCATCAAAATTATCTTCTATAGATATTTAGATAAATTGGTGATTAAAGATGAATCACATCATTGATTAGAGGTTGTAGTCCCCATATACGCTTGAGTGATATTAACATTTTCAAATGAATAGATATGTAAGAAGGTACAAAATATCATATATTTCTAGATAAATAAATTTTCCATAAATTTATTATTTAATATATTAATCTATAATAATAATATTCCATGAATTTTGTTGCTGTAAATTGAATTATATCACAATTTGGAGATAGTAGGCCACAGGTTCGCACGAAGAAATACATTCATTCTCCATTTGATTGATAGAAGACGAAAAATGGTTGATCCATCAACATAATAAAAATTAAATTTATTTAGCATATTTAATTAATTATTTTCTAATTGATATCATATTTTGATATTAATTATAAGAAGAAATAAAATTAAAATTACTCAATTAATACTTACACTTCTTTCTTGAGAAAACTCCTTTTACATATTCCTTAAGCCATTATAAGATCATATAAAGACCAATACAAGACCACTAGGTAGTGGTTTGGGAAGTTAGGAAACTATTTTTCTTTGTATTTTTTGTGATAACATGCTCTTTTAATGTGAGTAAGATAGAGTAGGTGGTTTATTTTTTATATGGGAGGGAGAAGGAACAAATGGAAATTTTTTAAATAATAACGTATATTAATTTCATACTCATTTCAAGTAGCTATAAATTTCTAATTAATACAATATATTAAATATATCATTAAACTTTTATCAATAAATGAAATTAAATATTTTTTTCAGGATATTTTATAACATATGTCTTAGTTTACTTCTAGTAAAACCTCTTTTAACCTTAACCATGTATGAATATAATTTTTTTTACCATTCCTTATTACCAAAAACATATATTCAAATAATTAATATTATTAATTATACTGATTAAAATTTATTAACCCATTTTACAAGAATTAATTTCCATAAGTGGATGTAATTAATTTTACAATAAGTATGCATAATGGAACAAAACCACCTTAATAAAAAATTAGTTTTTAGGCATAAATCTGAGTTTACCTTTATTCTATTCCACGTAATAAAATATTAAATTATTGTCAATTTTTTAGGAATATATAATAAATAATTTCAAAAGATAAAATTAAGAAAAATAAATAGTCAAATTTATTTCGAAAATATAAAAAAATACTTTTTCATATTTAATTTATACCTATTTATACCATCAGATTAAATGGATAGGAAAAAATATTGAAATTAAGTAATAATAATAATTTAATAATATACCCATGTTTGTTTAAACTCAGATTTGTATGTAAATAAATATATCGAAAATTTTAATCTATGAAAATATGAATATAAAAAAATCTCATGGTGTTATATTCTACACATCTTATAAATATTTCTCCTTTGATATTACTTCACAATAAAACAATCATTGATACGTCTTCCTCATCACAGCTTTAGGTTCCCACTTAGAATCCACAAATTGTTGCTATCACAAAAAATTGTTGACCATGTGAGATTTATAGATTCCTAACTTTTTCTCAGTTTGGACATGAATATCCACTAATAATTATTTATGAAATGGATCATTATCCTTGTTTCGTCCACTAATATAACAACCCTTCTCTTTATTACACACATAAACTGGTTTATTACATAAAATTCACATGATACAACATATAATATTGTGAGGTTTACTGTCTTTCAGTCTTAGGAACATTACATAACAACTTAGAACATAAAACACACAACATATTTATAAAAAAAATCTGTTACATAACCTTGACATTCCCTCGTACTTAGCATTGCATTGGATAACATGAGGACATACAAGTGAAAAGGGTGAGCTATAAAGCCCAGTAAGGCGGTAAAAAGGAATAACATAAGGAATAAAAAACATTTTAGGAAATTGTAATTTCAATGGAGCATAAAACACCATGAAAATAATGTCCTGATATAGAATAATTATCATAACATTGAAATGTGGTAACAAAACCTAACATGGAATTAGCATGATCTCAGGCTCATTGCATATAGAGCATGAGTAAACCCTCATTGAACTTTAATTAGCATGAGTAAATCCTAGTTTCTATTGAATTAGCATATGTAAATCCTCATTTTACTATACTTATCGTGATACTAATCTTTACCCAATACATTGGACCGCTATCAGGGCACACCATTCTTAAACATTTCATTTCATGCATAAGTGTGCCACATGGATCATACAACATCAAATAATTCAACATCATCATTTACTCCATGATAAATAAATGTGGAATATATACATGAAAATCATTATATAATAAGTTAATTTTCATAAAGATGAATACCCTTGATAGAGAAATGGGAATGGTATTCACTACATAATGTCTTTGGCTTGGAAAATAACGGTGCAATTTCGGTAGCATAACAGCATGACATAAAATTTCAAAAAAATCGTTGAAGAGAGAGAAAGTGGTGTATCATTATATGTACATGAAATAGAATGTATGAATATTATATAGATGCAGTTCTCAATAATAGTAATGGAATTTATATTACTGATTCAAATGAATTTACTGAATGTAAATAAGGACAAATAAATTCCATATGGAATTTCGGCATGGTAAATGGTTTACATGGGAGACATTAATGAGAGATAAATGTGGTATATAATTATTTAAAACAAAATATGGAACTATTGGGGATGTTAAAATCATACCCCATCATTTTTAATTGAACATAAAATGGCATACCAACGTAATGAAATTTGGACAAAAATGAGAAAGGAATAAATCCCATACTTGGACATTCGGAAAGGTAATAGGTATACATGGAAGGAATTTATGAGAGATGAAGGGGTATCTCATCATTAAAACATATATATAACTATATAGGGGAGGTTTTAAATCATACCACATCCTTTATAATTTAAAATAAAAGGGAATAAAAATATTAAGAAACTTGAATAAAATGAGAAAGGAAGGAATCCTTTACTTGGAATTGTGATCCCAATGACATGGAAGGGGATTAAGAGAAGCTTCTTGGGAGCTTGGGGCACCTTGGGAGGATTCTAGAGAGTGTAGGAAAGATTTGGGTAGAATTAAAAATTATTTTAGTGAAGAGGAAGTGGGATATTGGGTGGGTTTATATAGTGAAGGGAAGAGAATTATTTAGTTTGTCTATTTGGGACACCACATATTGAAGTAATCATTACCAAATTCCATCGCATGGTTTTTCCCATGGTTTTTACAATGGCTAGTGGAAAAAAAAAATTTATAAGTCCAATTTCCTATCTTCATTAAATAATAGGGTTTCTTATGTGGAGTTGAGTCACACCCTCAAGGAAATCAATTTAAAAAGATAAAATGTTTTATAAGTCATAGAGGGTCCACTAAAGCCATGAAAAATAAATCAAACAAACCTAAAATCACATTATTTAAATGTTAAAACACATATTGACCGAAAATATTTTTTATAGTTGTTTATTTCATAAGTAATGGTTCATTATGATGTCATAAAACACATTATATATTTAAACGCTATTTAATTTTTTCCAAAAAATTTGAATATCTCAAAAAATTATGAAAAATTTACTGTAGGATAATTTTGACATCCTGATTCAAAAAAATAATATTAACTTTTTCTAGATAAATATATTAATATGTGAGTTTTTACTTTTAAAATAAAAACCAACATTTATTGAAAATTCTTGGGTTCTGAAAAAAACAGCTTTAAAACCGTAATAAAAATTACAATTCTATTTATAAAACTTATACCAAAATTTATACATAAAAAATTAATTTAATAATATTATTATTTTATAAAAATATTATTTAATTAAAAAAACCTATTAATTAATCAAAATAGATTTCTTATTTGAATATTAACTAAAAATACTATTTGGGCTTTAAAAACTATATACTAAGTTACAATATGAAAATGAATGTATATTCTTTATTATATAAAAACTATGATGCACATAATCAAATTGCTATGGTCTTGTTACATAACCCCTTATAACACCCGCATAAGACCGAAGGGTTAGGTGTGTGATGGTGACAGACTTGTTGGGGTGGCTCGGATAACAATGCTCAGGTGGTAATCTCTATGAACTTCCTCTTCTCTCATAGGTGGTTCTGTTCAAGCTAAACATTTTGAAGCTTGGATTGGGCTTGTTTACAAGGTAATCCCAATAACTCCACCTCTATTTCGAGCTTCGAAAAATGGGCTTCATACCAGGATAGTCAATTGAGTGAGGTCGTCACATCCTTTGTCAGAGTAAATTGGATTTTTTAAATCCCTATATTTATACTAATCATGTGATCACAGTTCAATGTCTATATTAGAATTGTTATCAATTAATAAAGTTATTTTAATGTATCCAAATTTATAAAACATAAAAAAGTGCATTTGTTATATCACATTTTCATAAAATAATACATCATAGAAAAAAGATATTTTCATTAATGAATGTTTGGGTCGTTACAGTCTTCCCCCATTAAGATATTTCGCCCTATAAGTTTTCATTTCCCACATTAAAACATATGTGGGTAACTCTTCTTCATAAATTCCTCTTAGTCCCATGTCGCTTCTTTAATTTTTTGGTTTATTCACAATACCTTGATGAGGGGCATTGTCTGATTTTTGTAGAACTTTTTCTCTATGATCTAAGATCATTAATGGTTTCTACTCGTAAGAAATATCATCCCCTTACTATACTACCTATGAAAAGATTACATGTGAAGGGTCTAGTTTGTACTTTCATAATAGGGATACATTAAATACATCATGTACTTCGGACATGGTGGGTGAAGGTGCTAGTCAATATGCCACATCCCTGACACGATCAAGATTCTCAAATGGGTCGATGTACCTTTGAAGAAACATCTCTGTCTTTCCAAACATCATGACATTATTCCATAGAGATATGTGTAGAAATACCATGCCTCCAACTTTGGACTGAATATCTTATCGATAGTTATCTTCACTACACTTTTGTCGACATTGGTATGCCATGATATGTTACAGAATGGCTTTCACCATCTCCACTATTTCATCAACCATTTCTTGTTCTAGAAGCTTACACTCACCAAATTTATCCCAAATGTTGGTGTTCTTCACCATCTCTCGTAAAGGGATTCTTACTGTTCTATTCAGATGCTCAATTGGAAAATGTTATTTTAGGAGAATTCAACCAGAGGAAGATGTTAGTCCCATCATACTTTGAAGTCCATAGAACATGATCTTAATATATCTTCTAGTGTCTAAATATTTCTCTATGATTGGCTATTAGTTTGAGGTTGATAAGCCATACTAAAGATTAGATCAGTGCTTAGATTATGTTGGAGAATTTTATAATACTTCGAGGTGAATCTAGGATCACGATAAAATAAAATAGATACTGGTACTCCATGCTACCTTACCACTAAATTGATGTAAATTGGTGAAAGTTTATCTAATGAGAAGTCCTCCTGAATCTTGATTAAGTGAGATTTCTTCGTAAGACGATCCTGAATGACCCAAATAGCATGGTCTTCTCCGGATTTCCTTGGATGTCTAGTGAAAAATTCCATGGTAATGTTTTTCCACTTCCATGTTGGTATTGGAAGTGGTTGCATCATACCCTTAGACTATTGTCTCTCAGCCCTCACATGCTAACATACCCAGAAACATGAGGTATATTAATCAATCTCACTTTTCATATTGTCCACAAAATGTTTTCTAAGATATCATGATATATCATTGTCCTCCCTAGGTGAATATATATGGTTGAGTTATGTGCGTCATTCATAAGCTCCTAATTTATATCTGGATCGTATGTTACACATAATTGTGACCCAAATCTCACATTTCTATCCTTTTCAATCACAAACTTTGAGGATTTCCCATTTCTGATAGTTTCCACACTTTTTATAATTTCAATATCCTTTCATTGAGAATCGTTTGGTTTCTTCATTAGAGACGGTTGAGCTATAATTTGAGAAAGGATTGAAGTTGTTCCTCCGTTAATGATTCCCATGTCCAACCTATGCATATTTAAGACTATTGTATCTTTTTCAATCCACATCTTTGATAATGATGAAGGATAATTTCTACATAGAGAATATCCCACTTTGTTTGGCATACTGAGATTGTAGTAAACTGGGTAGTCATAATCCCTGATGAGTTCTATGCATCTTATTTGGAACATATTAATCTCTTTTTGTGTAAATATATATTTGAGGTTCTTGTAAACCGTATATATATCACACTTCTCCCTATAGATATAATGCCGCCAGATTTTAAATGCAAAGATCATTGCTTCCAACTCAATATTATGTGTGGGATAGATTTTGTCATGGATTTTCAGCTACCTTGAGGCATATGCTATCACTTTATCATTCTGCATCAACACACTAACCAGGCCCTTCAATGAAGAATTCATAAATACCACAAAAAGTTATCCACTTTGGGGTAGTGTGAGAACATACCTAGTGATAAGCCTCCTTTTAACTCCTTGAATCTCTATTTGGATTCGTTACTCCAAGAAAATTTTACTCCCTTCCGAGTTAGCATGGTAAGAGGGTTCTACAATTGTGGGTAATTTATCACAAATCGGTGATAATATCAAGCTATCCCAAAGAAGCTATAGATATCAGTTACTGATGTTGGCCTCGACCATCCTTCAATTGCAGTTTACTTAGAGGGATCCACATATATCCCATTTGTGGTGATGATATGACCTAAAAAATGAGACCTACTTCATCCAGAACTCACACTTGAAATACTTTTCATAGTTCTTATCGTTCCAAAATCTATATATTACAGTTCATAGATGCTACTCATGATCCTCCTCGTATTTGGATTATATCAGAATATAATCTATAAATATAACTACAAATATTTTGAGGTAATCTATAATGACTCTATTTATCATGTCCATAAAGATTTTTGTAGTATTTTCAAGTCCTGAAGGAATTAAAATGAATTTATAGTGCTTTTACCTTGTACGAAATGCAGTATTGGGGATATTTTCCTTCTTCGCCCGTACATGATAATATACCAACTGCGATCCCAACATAGAGAAGTATTGTTCTACATGCAGCTATTCAAACAAGAAATCAATTTGTGGTAGAGTATTATTTTTCTTTATCATGGTTTTTTTAGCTCATGATAATCAATGCAAAGTTCATTCACCCATCCTTCATCTTGACGAAAAGGACCGGCGCACACCATGGTGAAGCACTTGGCCGTATAAACCCTTTATCCAAATTTTCCTATAATTGTTTCTTCATCTATTCAAGCTCCACAACAACCATTCTATAGGGTGTAATGGATATTAAAAAATCCCATGGTGTAAGATCAATTGAGAATTAATCCTATCTTCTAGGAGGAACTCCATACAATTCCTTAGGAAACACTTCAACGAATTCCCTTACAATAGGTATATCTTAAAAAATGGTTACCTCCTTTGACAAAATCATTTGAACCAGATACACGATATCATATAGCTACAATATCTAGACTGGGGATGATGATAATAAAGAACATTTATCTTCCTCCTTTCTCTTGTTTAGAATCAGGGGTTCATTCTCCATATAGACAGTGATTTCTATCACACGGAAATTTATGTTGGCTCAATATAGGGAAATCCAATCCATTCAAATAATTGCATCAAATTTTTGTGGGGGGAGTATGATGAGGTTCTATGAGATTTAATAAAAAAATTATAAGGTTGGAGGAGTTATATTCATGGGAGAAATGATTTCCCCATTATCCGTACAAACTGAAATCTTTACATCCATGATTTATGGTGTTATTGGGATTTTTCTACTGGAATTTCAGGACACAAAAGAATGTGTAGACCCAGAATCAAAATGTATGTTCCCTATTATTTAGTGAAAAACTAGCGCACCAATCACCACATCATTTTT
The DNA here is from genome assembly GCA_963277665.1 of Viscum album. Taxonomy (NCBI): domain Eukaryota; kingdom Viridiplantae; phylum Streptophyta; class Magnoliopsida; order Santalales; family Viscaceae; genus Viscum; species Viscum album. The sequence continues at coordinate 1,224,892,895 of OY728156.1, read as the reverse complement.
GGGGTTTTCTTCAGTGGTAGTGATGGAAAAAGCTCATCCTTGCTACCTTGGAGGTTGTTGGTGGCTTCCAAAAACCATTTTCTAGGGGAACTGATATGAAATGTGCCATGGTTCATTGCAGTTGAAGCAATGGACAATGTGTTGGGGTTTGAACGGAGTGTTCCACTCCACTGTTGCTACTGCAGGTTTTACTTTTCGACAGTTAATGTCTAGGTTCCCTTCTCTTCCACACCTAATGAATTTCCTAGTCCCATTCAGGCAATTTCTTCGATTCTTCTTTCCAAACCATTGAAAAGTGGGGTGCATGATTTTCTTAGAACCATTGGATTTATCCATCAAACAACCAAAATAAAAGTTCACATAAATATTTTTATCCTCATGATACCCCAAAGATTCTCCAAAATCCACATTGACCATGAGGTCACATTATACAATTTCCTCATATCAGTCGACGTCATAGATTGTCAAGTCCTTCAGCAAGCTAGGATTCATCCCACAAAATATGTTTTCAACCTTGCATTTAGAGGTAATGAAAATGCTATAAGAATATTGTTCATACCTTGTGATGTTTTTCTCATATGCTCTGATCTATTATTCGTCTTTTTCTTAAGGGAATGGAAGTCCCTTTCAATATTTGGTCGGAGGGTCCGTGGAAAATATTTATCAAAAAAATCATCTAGAAATCATTCAACTCTAAAACCTCGATATCCTCCTCATGATTCATATTTTTGATCAATTTCCACCATTGATAGGCTTCACCCACTATATGATAAGTATCTGGAAGCACCTTCTCTTGATCGGAACATTCAATGACGGATAAGATCTTTTCAATGGAGTTGATTCATTGTTTTTCATTTGAGGGATCAAATGATCCATTAAAATTAGAAATTAGTTGTCTCATGAAGCTCTCGATAGAAACTGGTTCATTTTTAGGGGGGGTGGGTTTAATGTTCCTAATGAAACATGTTTCTTTTCATATATTTAATAAACTTAGAGAGTATGGGGACCTATTTCGTGATTACTGCTCCCATCAGATTGGGTATCTCATTAGAAAAGTCATCACATTGATCATTGCATTAGTTGTTATCTTGAGTCCTTCTATTATGGGCCCTTGGCTGGAATAAAAGGAAGGTTAGGGGTAACCCATAAAGGTTAACCCAAGTTCAAAATATATGAAATATAAATAACTTTTTTTTTTCTTAACTTATGATTCTATAGGTGTTAATATATATTATACACGACCTACATTTGAACCTATATTCTTAGGGGCCTTTTTTAGTTCCCTTAATAATGGTTCATTCTATGATTTTGAATTTAAAAAAGAATATCCCGTGGGAGTGTCTTATCCAATTGTGCAGCATGGCCCATTGTCCTGTACCAAGATACCCTAGGTCATGCCGAAATCTCTTTGTTAGAGTTTTCACTCCGAGGTACATCTGCGCTAGAGCCGCCTCTACCTTATAATTTCTAAACATGGATGTATATTCTCAAAAAACCACATACTCAATACTCACCATAATTTAGGGATGTTTTTATTATAATTATTCATGTCCCAATGGCTTTCATTAGGGGTTTCTAATCCTAATCCTCAAAATAACTAAACCTTTCCTCTGATATCAACAATTACAACCCTACTCTTTATTACACACTTAAACTGGGTTATTACACAAGATTCAATTGATACAACATAGAATACTGAGAGGTCATGTGTATTTGAGGATTATGAAAATTACCTAACAACATAGAACATAAATCACACAAAATCATTATTGGAAACGTCCTTTACATTACCACGACGTTCCCTCGTACTTATCATTGAATGGGATAACCTGAGGATAAACATGTGAAATGGGTGATCTATAAAGCCCATTAAGGGACTAAATAATGAATAAAATAAAGAAAAAATACATGTTATGAAATTAAAAATTCAACGGAGCATTAAATAACATGAAAATAAAGAAATGACATTTCATGATTATAATAACATGGAAATTTGGCAACAACACTTAACTTGGAATTAGTAGGAGCCAAGGCTCATTCATCATGGTGCATGAGTATAAACTCATTGAACATGAATTATCATGAGTAAATCCTAATTTCAAAAAAATTAGCTTGATTAAATTTTCATTTAACTTTACCGATCAGGATATTATTCTATACCCAATGCACTGGAGCGCTATCAGGATGCACACTTCTTAAACATTTCATTTCATGTATAAGTGTGCCATATGGATCATACAACAACGAATCATTAAACTACATCATTTATTCCATGAAAATGTAATATTGAATAAATACATGAAACTATTTAAACAATAAGTACATGTGTAAAAAGGTGAATACCATTGATAGATAAATTTGAATGGTATTCATTACACAATGACATCAGCTTATAAAATCACAGTGCAATTTCATTATCATAATGACATGGCATAAAAATTCCTAAATAACATTTTATGAAAGAGAAAGGGTTTTATAATCATATGTACATGAAATTGAAATTAAGGGTATCATATAGATACATGTACCGACTATTTTAATGGAATTTAAATTCATGATTCAAAATAATTGCTTGAATTTAAATGAGGACAGAGAAATTTCATATGGAATTTTGACATGGTAATGAGTGAACATGGGAAGAATTATTGGGGGAGAAAGAGGGTATATAATTATTCAAACATAAATAGGAAATTAAGGAGGATTTTTGGAACCATACCCAATCATTTTTAATATTAAATAAAAGATCATAACAACGTAATGAAATTTGGACAAAAATGAGAATGGATGAAATCCCCTAATTGGAAATTTGTCATGGTAACGGTTATACATTAAATGAATTGATGAGAGAGGATGGGGTCTATCATCATTAAAACATAAAGAAGACAGTATTTGAGTGGTTAAAAATCAAACTCCAACATTTATAATTGAAAATAAAAGGTCATAACACTACTAGAAAACATGAACTAAATGGGAAAGGGTGGAATCCCATAATTGGAAGTGTGATACCAAAGGCTTGGGAGGGGATTGAGAGAAGATTATTTGGATATTGGGGAACCATGGGAGGATTATAAAGATAGGAAGGAAGAGGTTTTATGAACTCCAATTTCATTGAGTGAAGAGGAAGTTGGAGCTTTAGTGGGTTTATATAGGAAAGGAGAAGTAATTATTTATTATTTTGGTTTTGAAGACCACACATTAAACTAATCAAAACCACAAACTAGCCTATGGATTTTATCATGGTTTTTTCAAAAGTGGGGTGGAAAAAATATTCTATAAGGCCAATGGAAGATCTTCTTAAAATAATTTGTTTGCTTCTGTGGAGGGTACCCACACCCTCAAGGAAATCAATTTAAAAAGCTAAAATATTTTATAATTCATGGAGGGTATACTAAAGCTTTGTAAAATAAATAAATAAAAACCTAAAATCACATTATTTTAATGGTAAAACTAATATTGACCAAACATAATGTTTATAATATTTTATTACATCACTATTGTGTCATTATGATGTCATAAAACACATTATATATTTTAATGGTGTTTAATTTTTACCCTAGAAAATCGACTTTCTCTGGAAATTATGAAAAATTAATGGTTGCATAATTTTGACATCCTGATTCTAAAAAATAATATTAATTTTATCCAAATATTTTTATAAATTTGTTTAATTTTATTATTTAATGTATAAACCAACATTTATAAAAAATTCATGGGTTTTGACAAAAACTGCTTTCAAACCCTAATAAAAATTACAATTGTAGTCATAAAAATTAAACGATCATTTATACTTAATAAAAATTCTTTTAATAATAATAATATATTATTAAAATATATTTTAATTCAAAAAGATCCATTAATTTTACATAATAGATTTCTTAGTTAAATATTAACTAAAAAAATATTTTTATTTAAAAACTATTTACAAAGTAATAATTAGAGAATAAATTTAATTTATTTATTATATGAAAAAATAATTTACATAATCATAGCACTAAGGTCTTGTTAACACCTGCATATGAATGAAAGGTAAGGTGTGCAATGGTGACAGACTTTTGGGGTGGCTTGGGTAACAGTTCTCAGGTGGTAATAACTATCAACTTCAAATTCTCATGTAGGTTGTATTGTTTGAGCTTAAACATCTTGAAGCTTGACTTGGGCACGGTCAAAATTAAATCCCAATGACACCACCTCATTTTTGAGCTCTGAAAATTGGGCTTCGTATGGGGGAAGTATTCTAGATGAGGACATCGGTTCCTTTATCTGAGAAAATTCGATTTGTTAAAGCACTATATTTATATTAAACATGTGAGCATTGTTCAACAGCTGTACTAGCAATAGTATGAATTTTTAACAGTATTTTAAAAAATCCAAAATCATAAATCCAAAAAATTTTCATATGTTATGTAACCATTTCAAATAATAATACATCAGATCAAAATGATTTTTCATTAATGAATGTCTGGGTCGTTACATCTAAGTTCATTCAATGTGAATAATTGAGTTTGTAGTTTGTCAAGATAGACAAATAGAACATATCATGGTCTTGAGAGATATTCAGTGGAATAGTTATGTTAAAATAAACTATTAAAATATAATCAAAAATAGAAAATTGAAATATATATAGAGATATTCCATGAAATGTTTCAAAATTAGATTACCATATTTTATGGAGATAGTCACAATAATACCTTTTCTCCTACATTGTATTCTAGATCTCACCAATGATTGTAATAAAATATATTTTGTGGACATTAAGATTTTGTGATGTGATTCTAAATAGATATGAATATATCTTTTGGTTTTTAATCATGATAAGTTCAGACTATATTTATTTTTATAGCCTCTTCCCAACATGTATAAGATCTAAACATCCTATCATAGTGTGATTTATAATGATCCATATAAATTGTCGAGTGAAATATATTTTGTTAGAATAATTAATAAACATGATTTATTATCCAAAGATACATTTAAATATATACAAATGGATATCAACATATCTTATAGGGGTTGAATAGTCTTATTAGATTGGTCATCTATCTGAAGATGATATACAATGATAAATTTCAAATCCTTATTAAATGTTAGTTGAAGACTACTCTAGAACGTTTATGTTAACCTAATATCACTATCTTGTACAATATAATATGGAAATAACTGAAACCTTAACAATTATTTAATTTATATCCCTGAAATATAATCAAAATGTAAAATAAATATTTATGTAAATGTACTGTGAGGACTTTTTATGGTGATCTTCTACATCAAAAATATTATTATGAACATTAGATGTTTTGTGTAGTATGATGATCAAATCAATGATATTGTTTTCCAATTTCCATATTTCTAAAGGAAATCATCATAAAATGACTTTATAAATATTTCAATTGACCATATCATTCTAATATACTAGGAATCAAGATACACACTTATTAATTTCCCATTTCATGTCATCCCATTAGAATCACTATTTAATATTTTGATATGTCTTCATACTTCCCAGATGAAAAGAGTATGGTAAACATGAGTTTAAAAAAATATAACCCTCTTCATGTATGATATTCATCATAAAAATTAATGCTTCTAATCATTATCATTCAATATTAATCATCATTGCTCCCTAGATCATTTCTCAAAATCTTTTATAGTTCCAAATCCTTTTTTTTGCAAATATCTAATCTACACAAAGATGGATGGTTGAAAATTCATCTAAAAAAGATATGATATTTCAAATTTTTCCAATATTTAATGGTCAATAATAATCAAATACATAAATATGATATATATTTAACCCTTATTAGGCACAAACGGGATTCATATTTCGGACTTGAAGTATCAACCAACTTGTTCGGCTTCCCATGATGTTACTGAATTGAGAAGCCATTATCATCAATAAAATACAAGCACCTAATTTATTTCATATTAAAATATTTCTTTATTATTATATTTTTCAATATTTTCTAATAAATATATCTATCACATTGTACACTATAATGATAATTCTTACATATTTACAAGTAAAAAAATAAATTTTTACATAATCCAAATGAAGAGATGGTTAATTTTTCTAATGAATTTTCAATTGAAATATCTCATAATTTATCACTATATAATTCAAAATGAGTAATCATTAGATTATATTTTTTGATTTATCAATATAGATCTCAAACCATTTTTCACTATAGGGTAGAGTAATCATAGAAATAACATCCCTGCTAAATATTTTCGTATTTAAACAATATTTATTGCATAAACATGCACTTAATACAACATAGAAGATTGAGAGGTCCAGTGTACTTTGGGATAAGGAACATTACACAAATACATAAAACATTAAATACACATCTTTATTTAAAACTTCTTTAAAATTACCACAACATTCCTTCAAACATTACATTGCATGAGATAACCTAAGGACATACATAAGAAAAGGGTGAGCAATAAATCCCATTAAGGGATTAAACATGGAATAACATAAGGAAGATAATAAATGTTATTCAATTGTCAAATAAATGGATTACAAAATAAACATTAACATTAAGTCATGATATAGCATTCTATTCATAACATGGGAATGTGGCAACAACATACAACATGATATAAGAATGAGCTAGGGCTCATTACACATGGATTAGAATGAGTAAACCCTCGTTGTATATGCATTATAATCAGTAAACCGTTATTTTAAATGAATTTTCAAGATTAAACCCTCATTTAATAAGGAATATCAGGATACTAAACATTAACTAGTGCATTATAGTGCTATATAATTTAGAGTGAACCCATCACTTTCATTTAGTTCTCATGCTTATGTATGCCACATAGATCATAAAAAATGGATTCATTCATCATCATAATTTATTAAACGGTCAAGGGGTGTTCAATAAATGCATATAATTCCTAAATAAAAATGTACAAGTTCATTAAATTTAACACCATAGATAGTGAATGGGTATGGTGTTCGCTACAAAATTGTTTTTTGGAATGGAAATTAACAATGTCATTTTGATAGACTAACAGAGTCACATTAAAATTCATAAAAAGGGTTGATGAGAGAGAATGAAATATCTCAAAATTTATACATAAAATGGAATGTAATAGGTTTGTATATATACTTTTCCCAACATAAGGAATTTGTAAATATAAGGCATAACATAATAAAGAAACACGAAGAAAGAGGACAAATGGAATATCTCCATTAATATTTTTTCATGGTAACAGGTGTACGTGGGAGGGAATATTGAGAGACAAAGGGGCATCTCATCATTAAAACATAATAAGTGCGGTAGGTGGGATTTTTGAAAATAGTCAACATAATTTATAGATGAAGATAATAGGATTTAAAAATGAAATGAAACGTGGATATAAATGTGAAAGGAAGGAATTATTTCATAAATATGTGATCACAAAGGATTTGGATAGGCTTATTGGGGAATTGGGTTGACTTTGGGGGAATATAGGGAGTAAAGAGAAGAGTGAGGACAATCATAAAGTGGGTTCACTAAAGGGGAATGGGTGATTGGATGGGTTTATATAGTAAAGGTGGGGGAATTATTTATTATTTTGGTTTTGGACAGTACACACTATAATATTCAAAACCACAAACCATACCATGGTTTTATTTCATCATTTCTGGAAAAGAGGAGTGGCATAAATTATTTTATGAGGCTAAGTGCCAATGATATTTTATGTGGAGGCGAGTCACATTTAGAAGGAAATGATTTCAAAATCATAAATTTTTTATATATCATGGTGGATTCACTATTTATTTAAAAATTACATTAAATAAACATAAACATACACTATTTTAAAGGAAAATCATATATTTTAAAAAATATACCTTTTATAATATTTTATTACATAACAGTTGTGTCATTATGATATCATAAAACAAATTATGTATTTATACGGTATTTATTTTTTACCCAAAAATTCGACTCTCTCCTAAAATTATAAAAAAATCGTCATTGGAAAATTTTGACATCATGATTCCAGTAATAATATTCATTTTATCTAAACAATTTTCAAAATATGTGAATTTAAACTTTAAAAATAAAAACTAACATTTATTGAAAATTGATGTGTTTTGAAAATATAGTTTTTAAAACTAAATAAAAATTATGTTTCACATCATAAAATTTATAAAATCATTTATATTTAAAAAAAATTAATATTATTATTTTTTTATAAATTTATTTAGTCTAAAAATCCATTAATTCATAAAAATATATTTATTAATTGAATTAGAGTATTAACCAAAAAAATAATTTGTTCATAAAAAACATTACAAAGTAACAGAAATAGAATGAAAGTATATTCATTATTCTATACAAAAATAATGCTCATAATCACTGTTCTAAGGTCTTGTTATGTATCTATTTATTACACCAACATACGCCAAAAGATTAAGGTGAGCTATGATGAGGCGTTCATGGGGCGGTTTGGTAATCATATTTCGGGTCATGATCTCGACGATCTTTAAATTCTCCCATAGATGGTTCCTCTCTTGCTAAAGTAGTAGGACCATGGAATGGGCTTTGTATAGAGAAAATTACAAAATAGATATCTCCCATATCAGTTATGATAAATGGGATTTATACGGTATTATCATACTTTTTGAGTCCATCACATCATTTTTCTTTGCCCAATGGATTCGTTAAAACCCTATATTTATACTAGTCATGTGATCAATGTATGGAGTGTATATTATCAACGACAAGGATTCCGAACAGTCATTTAAAATGTAATGTCCCAGACCCTCCTAGTCCATTAAATATCCAGATTTCTAGTTTTTTGGGTATCCTAGGAACCATCGTTGATTAATTAAGGAATTTTCCAAAAACTCTTTTCCACAAAATAGTTCCACAAAAAGCGGTGGCACCGATCATGGTGGCACCATGACGGTGGCACCATGGCAGTGGCACCATAGTAGTCACACCATCACGGTTGAACATCGAAATGGTTGAACATCTTATGGTTTTCCACCAAACCAGTGCACTGTACCGGTTGCCCACCAAAATGGTGGCACTACTTACAGTGTTCCAACAAACCAGTGGCACTGTTATGGTTGACTCACCGAATGCTGTCCAACAATTTGTTTTTTCCCAGTTTCTGACTTTTTTTAGTTCTGCTCCAACAATATATATTTAAATGAAAAAGTGTTTTAGTACCCCTTTCAAGATAATTTAATTCTTATAAATGATATCTAAAATCCCCAAGAGTTAGGCGACCCTTGACATTCCAAAACATGTGTCATTTTACTCGATGTCACCCCTATTCCTGTACTTTATAGTTCTTCCCCCGTTACATGTTTCCCTCTATTTAAACGAAAACCTTTAACTCATAGTCATTATCACCACCTCTCTTTGGATAATTATTAAATAATAATTAATAACACCTTGTTTAACCACCCAACCACCTTCAGAAATCATGATCTTCCTTAAAAGCTATTCAAGATTTCATATCTCATAACTCCAGTATCTCAACTTTTTTCACACGATGATTCTTTGTTATTATTTGTTGGTCTATTTCATTACTGGGTGCATTTGGAGACCCTGTTCTAGGGGATAGTTGTGTGCCAGTGTTGGAGCCTTCTTACCCACTCTTGGAGTCCTTGGAGTTCCTCCCATGCAAGCAGTGCATCCCTAGTTCTTCGTGTGAGGAGAAAACATCGATCGTCGATCATCCTGGTAGGGTTTTCTTTCATCACTATTAATTATGTATCATGAGAGGTGGGTTCGATAATTTTCCTTCAGGGATTGATGAAAAAAACCCTAACGAAGATAATAAATTATTTTTTTAAAGAATTAAGGGGTGTGTTTGATGATTTCATTGTACTCTTTTATCGTTTCTTAAATGTTAAGAATTATACGGGATTTTGTCCATTGAAAATCATGGATGTTTGTGGTTCTTTTTTGTGCTATAATGAACCAATTTTTTCTGGATAATCCTATGATTGAATGGATATAACATGGAAGGTGATAACTTAATTAATGGTGTGATTAAATATGAGAACTCTATTGCATTATTCTGGTGATGTCTATGGTTGTTCTCTTTGACACCTTGTGGAGTGACGTGGAAGGGGTTGAGATCACATATAATTGAGTTGTTGGTTGAGGACATGGTTCCATGTGGGGCCATATGTTGGAGATTGGTTTGATTAGAGTACATGGAGGGATCTCATGGATCCCTTTTGTTTTTTTAACTTTACAAAAGAACCAGGTGTGCATTCTTAAATTGATGCTTTCCTGTTTTTCCTTCCATGTCTTGTGGCAATTCCTATTAGTTTACCGGTAGTGTTGAATTTTTTAAATGGTATCATGTGAATATGATAACAATAACAGGTTCAATGGGGAATTTTTTTCTTCGAATTAATTTTTCTTTGGTTGTTGTTGTTGTGCTTTTGTGTGAATGAATAATAACGAAGGTGTTTGTTTATTGGCTAGTGTTGAAACCCTTTGTTTTGGATGAGTGCTTATGTACCTTTGTGTATAAATTTTGTTTCTTTGTTTCTTATTATCACCTCACCCAACTTGAGTACTTCATGTTGAACACCCCCATTTCATGGTGGATGGTGTTTTTTCCAACATCTTATTGGGTGGCTGGTTATTATCTCCTTTCTGCTCCCTCTCCTGAGTAGCCCAAGACACTTCGAGAAAGCTTTGATGGACTAAGGTCCATTGTTAGCCCAATACGCTTTCTTCATGTTATGTTTTTATTGTTTTCCTAGGTCTGTGCGGGCATGTTTGTTTCCCAAGTGTCGTTAGGATGAGACCCATGTGTCTTTGTGTGTGGTGGTAGTTGTTCTAGCACATGTTTCTGTGGTTGTGGTTATGTATGGTTGTGGTGTACTAGGTGTCTACGGTCAGGATGCACATTTGTCATGGCCCAGGTGTCTGCGGGTAGGATATGTGGTTGTGGTGGCCCATAATGCTGTTTTTGGGGTTGTAGGGGGATTGCAGTGAAAAGGGTGGGGGAAGTTTGAAACATGGGATGTCCTAAATAACTAGTGGGAATATAGTGTGGGGAACACAAACATAAATGTTATATTACTATTATTTTACCTGACCTATTTTATTTGGGAAGTGGTCATTGGTGATGTTGGGTGGATAGTTCCATTGCCAGGTTCGTTGGTTATTTACATTTTTTCTCACAGGGAATTGTAATGCCTCCCCACTGGGGCACAAGAGATTTTGGTTTTCCCTTCTGATTATACCTGTATACTCACCCTATATATATAAAACATCTTTTAGGTTTCTAGGAGTACATTGAGGACCCTGTGGGACTGTACCATTTCATACATTGGGATAGTTGCTATTGTAGGGTTCTTTCTATTGATGCTTTCCCTTCTTATTTTTCTTGTACATGTATGGGTTTATCTTTAAACATGCACATTAGAATGGGTTTTGGATTTACTTTTACCTTCAGTATTGAAGTTTTTGGGTTTTTACCATCGTATCTCCCTATCCTACTAACTAAAAAGGGTTATTCCATCCATATTACGTGTGATTCTTTACCCTTGGTGCTAGTTTCCACCTTGAGGTCTAATGAAGGTGGGACTTAGGGGTCATAATCTCCCCCTTTAACTTGATGATGGAAGGGTCTGGCAGTTTGTTGTCCCTTTCATCTTCTAGGTGAAGGCGGGTAATGACCGAATGGTATAAAAGTTTATGGTTGAGGGATTTGATGGAGCAAGGGGTTAGACAGAGTATGGATTTCTTGGCATGGTAGGGCATCAGGGTTCGTCAATCTTGTATTTTGAAATAGTCTAGGGATGAAAATCCAGGACACTGGATCATAGGTCTCCCCATGCTCCAATAAAATGACTCCAAACATACCGAGCGATGAAGTGAGGCTACAATGATTGTATGGTAGGGAACCTAAGAAAGGTACATGCTTCATAATGATTTGTGTTCTTGTGTGTTTTGGGTGTTCTAGGAATTTTAATAAATAAGCAGTTTTTGAAAAATTTAAAAGAAATATTCTACACTACTCAGGAATTAGAATTACTTATTTACCTTATAGTTATGGCACCCAGATGAAGACCATTAGTAGTGAGAGAGATTAGGGCCTAGGAGGATGATCTGGCTGATCTGTGGAGAACTGATCAAGAGGAGGAGGAGGACCAATGTCATAATACGCTTCATGCCCTTCAACATTAGACCCCCGGGAATTATGAGGGAAGCATCTTAAAATCAAGGATTTAAAGGACACTTAAGGAGTTGGTGGTGGCTTTCAGTTTGATCTGGGATCTGTCTAAGTACTGGGTTCCACTTGAAGTTAGTCAGATGAAGGGAGAAGTGCATTAGTGGTGGACTCTCTACGTTAGAGAGAGGACGTAGAGTGATATTTCGTGAGCTAACCTCAAGAAAGAGTTCCAGTGGAATTCCTTTATTCTCGATGAAGGATGAGAAGAGGTGGTATCTTCTCTCCCTTCATTATGAGAGTATACCAATGAGAAAGATGGGGATCAAGTTCAAGGATCTTGTTTCCTTTTCTTTAGCCTGTTTTCCAGATTATGAGTCTCAAGAGAGATGTCTGGAGGATGAACTCCAACCTTATCTTTAGTATGTTGTTACTCCCTTCACCCAACCTACAAACCTGGAGGTCCAAAATAAGGCTGAAGTGGTGGAGAGGATACACATATGGGGTGGTGTGCTATGATAGGGGAGAAAATTTGGATCTCTACAGGAGAAGGCCATCAGTAGCAGGCCTCCAACATCAAGCACTTCTAGGTTTAGGCTAGTGGGGAGCCGGCCCAAGTAGTTCCATTTTTTTTCTCCCAGTACTTGCATTTTCCATGATAGATCGAGACCGAGATTCCTCATTTGTGGTAGCCATGGGAACCATCAAAATCAGTGCCTGTACCAAGTGTAGTACAGTGGGGGACGGAAGGTTCAGTACCGACCTCAACAGCAGAAGTTTTCAGCCAGGACCTTTTAGCAGAAACATCAAGGAAAACTAACTCCTGCTCCTCTGAGTGTAGATGTTGCAGGATGAGGCTGACCTTAGGGTTCTCTTCAGGGACCTCAACCAGGGCACGGTCTGGGAGGTGGATTACATCCTATGGGAAAAAGAGCTGGGTGTGGGAAGTTACATTTTTAGAGGTCGTTTTTTAGTTGGTTGAGAGGTCGTTTGAGGTATGATCATCTTGTTTAGAACTATTTTTTTGCGCCTTGTTTGATTTAGGATCTTCACGCTCCTTTTTTCATTGATTATAACCCATTATCTTTGTTTAGATGCATAAAGACTTCTAGTGCCCCTATTTTTGAGTATTACTATCAGAGGTAAGACTAACATGTCTTATGTTTGTTGGCACTGAATACTGATGTTGGGGCCATATTAGTCTAGCGGGGACATTCATTATCTGCTGTATGATGTCATTATAGGCATCAAATGGTTATTCTATGCATGTTTCGTTATCTACTGCTTCTTAATAATGTTCATGCTTTCAGATATGGGTGGAAAACATGTGACTTTCATCGGCGATCAGGGTTTCCTAGAGGGAAGTCGATGGGTGGAGCTCCTTCTTTCCTTGTTAGCCAAGCTGTTAGTGGAGTCAGAAGATATAAAGATGGTGGATGTTTTGAGGATCCTTAGTGGGTTTCGGGCCAAATTCGTGGAAGAACTGGTGACTCTACCAAATCTACATGATGTCTAGTTTGGGATAGACTTGAAATGTGGTGTTCATCCAATTTCTATGGCTCCTTATTGGAAAACGGCTTCTGAGTTTTGTGAGTTATAGATTCATATTGACGATATGATTGATAAGGGTTTTTCCCAACTGAGCACATCACCATTGGTTGATCCAGTTTTGTTTGTAAGGAAGGTATATTGTGGTATCAGGCTGTGTTTAGACAACCGAAGGCTAAACCAGGTGATGGTCAAGAATTGTTATCCCCTACCATGGATCGATGACATTTTTTATCATTTAAGGGTGGATTATGGGTCTCCAAGATCGTACTTCAATTGGGATATAAGTAGTTGAGGTTGAAGAAGGGTTTTATCTCCAAGACATTCATCAGGTGTATATATAGGAACTTTGAAATCGTGGTCATGCCATTCGACATTATAGAAGCACCAGATATGGTCATGGGGCTCATGAACAACATATTATGGGAATATTTGGATTGGTTTTTATTCGTGTTTTTGGATGTCATCCCGATTTACTCAATATTAGAGTAGGATCACACCGTGCATCTGAGGACAGATTTCGACATCATCTGAAAAAACCAGATCTGTGGTAAGTTGTCCAAGTGAATGTTCTAGACACAAGAGGTGCACTTCCTTGAAATCGTCGTGTCTGAGAAGGGAGTAGCAGTGGACCCATTGAAGGTAAAAGTAATTGTTTCTTGATAACACCCAAGAACATGGAAGAGGTTCAAAGTTTTTCATGGGTCTAGTAGGTTACTACCAAAGATTCGTTACAATCGTCTCCTGAGTTGCAACACCATTGACTGCCTTGACCAAGAAGAACCATGATTTTGTATGGAGTGAGAAGTTCAAGGTATCCTTCAGTTATCTGAAGGGGAAGTTGGTTAGATCCCATTGCTGAGATTTTATGATGAAGTTGTGTCGTTTGAGGTATTATATGATTCTTCGGGCCAAGGTATAGGGTGTGTGCTCATGAAACAACATGGGTGATCTCTGAAGGGTCTAGCCAGTTACGTCTCCATGAGTTTAACCATGCCACCCATGATCTAGAGCATGTAGCGGTCATGTTTGCAGTAATGTTTTGGAGGAATTACTTCATTGGGTAATGCTTCTTGGTCTTCGCAGATCGCAAATTCTTGAGGTATATCTTCTCCCAGTGGGACCAAAACTTGCGGTAGTGGAGGTGGATGTAGTTTCTTTCAAACTATGACGTCGATATTTCCAACAATTCTGAAAATGGAAATGTGGTGGCCGATTCATTGAGCAGGAAGTCTCAGAAGAATGTGGTTTGAGAATCGAAATATGCTTGGAAGGTGATGGAAGAGTTGGTTTTCCTACACATGGATAAAAGGGTGGAGGATGGAAGAGGCTTTCTAATAAATATGTTAGTGTGGTCCTATCTATTTATGCAGGTGGAAGAGTCTCAGTGGGGGGACTTAGAGGCTGAAGTGATGTGTGATCGGGTTATCCAGGGCAATTCTCCCGAAGGATGGTTGGAAAATGGATTGAATCAAATGTTATTTCCTAGAATGTTTCTTGTCTCATTGAAAATGTGCAAGAGAGTTTGTAGGAAGTTCCAAAAATCACCCATGGAGGCACACCCATGTGTTTCCAAAATGTATCGAGGCTTGAGGCATCAGTTTTGGTTTCTCAGGGTGAAATAGGATGTGGCGGTGTTCGTTGAAAAGTACATCATGTGTCAGAAGGTGGAGGCTGAGAACTGTGTTTTGGGTGTTCTATTTCAGCCTTTATATGTCCCTGCATGTAATTGGGATAAAATATAAATGGATTTCATCTTGGGACTACCTAGGGATAAAGGAGGACACAATGCTATCTGGGTAGTGGTGGACCGGCTAATGAAATCAGCTCACTTCCTGGTGATCAAGGAGCCGAGTGCGATGGATTCCTTAACACAGAGGTACGTGGATGAGGTGGTTCATTTTCATGGAATTTTGAGGTCTATAGTCTCATATAGGGATACATGGTTTACCTCAAGGGTCTAGAAATGATTGAAACATGCTTTTGGCATCGAGCTATGCCCCAACACTACTTTCCACCCCTAGACAGATGTGTAGAATATGAATACCATCTATACATTAGAAGAAATGCTACAGACATGTGTTTTGGAATTCTAGGGATCATGGGTGCGACAATTTCATCTAATAGAGTTTTCCTACAACAATAGATATCACTGTACTATTGGAATGGATTTTTTCAAAGCCTTGTATGGGAGATTGTGTCACACACCCATGTGTTGGACAGTTGTTGGGGAAGCATGTGTTCTTGGCCTGAAGGTATTGCATAGCACGAAAGAGATGGTTCAACTTATATGGTAGAGGAAGAATGTGGCTCAGGATGGGTATAATTCTCATGTCGGTCATAGGAGGGGACCCTTGGAGATCGAGGTCAAGGACCACATGTTTTTGAAGGTCTCCCCTCAGCGTGGGCAATGGAGGTTCGGTAGGGGAGGTAAACATTTACAATGGTTCGTCGGACCCTTCTAGGTCTTTCGGCTTGTCGGTGAAGTGGATTATCAGCTAGCACAACTAACAATACTACTGAGGGGCACGAAGTATTCCAGGTGTCTTAGCCTCATCGGTATCTACATGATGATTCCCACATCTTCGATTAAGGGAATATGGATATCAGGGACGACACGACGTTCGTAGAGTGACCACTGAGGATCAATGATTGTGAGGAGAAGGTGCTTCATGGTTGAACCATTTAACATAATAAGTGTGTTACGGAGGCATGGTGTCCTTGAGTATAGTACCTGGGAAATAGAGGTTCAAATGCATGCCTACTACCAAGAGTTGTTTTTAGTTTTGTTCTACGTTGTTTTGTTCTTGACTGTGTTGTAATGCTTGACCATGTTAACTATGAGACGGTCCATTTCCCTTGTTTTTTTAATTTGTGTGAAGAGTCCTGAGTGTGGGGAGGGGAGGACCTTATCACTAATAGAGACCCATTAATGCGTGATGTGGGTGAGATAGTTCCTCCCATATAGGATAGTATCTTGACATGGATGAAGGGACTCTCTAATCCACATGGATAAACTTAATGACCTTCACATGTTTGTGTGTATTCTAAAGGGCGAGGAGTGGTACTTCCTCTATAGTTGATCAGTATGCAAGAGAGGTATTCCTATATATCTAATAGGATTACTTCTAAGAGTTATCTTGCAAGGATGTCATTCCCCCACTATTTTCATTAGGTTTACTCTTGGTTTCTAATAGACAATAATAGTTTATGGGGTATATGATGTAATGGATCAGACCCTCTAAGACCATTACTTTTCCAAATTCCTGGTGTTGGGGGTATCCTGGGGACCATTAGTAACTCATTAAATAGTATTTAAAAAACTAGGTTCCACCAAAATGGTTGTAGCAGTCATAGTGGCACCATGATGGTGGTACCGGTCATGGAGGAACCATGATTGGGGCACCATGACGGTGGCACCATAGTGGTTGTACCATCATAGTCATGCACCGAAACGGTGCACCACATACTATGTTCCACTGAGCCTTTTGCACCAGGGCAGTGGCACTATAGCAGTTCCTCAAAAAATCGGTTGATGCGTTATGGTCACATCATAATAATGTCTCATCAAACGGTGTCCCACCATTTGTTTTTCCCCAATTTCTGAATTTTTCATTTTTCTCTCCCGCAATGCATCTTTTGATGTAAAAAGTTTTAATACCCCTTTAAAATCCATTTAAGGCCCATAAATGATATCTAAAATACCCCTAGATCCGGGAGACCCTTGACTTACCAAAACATGGGTCTTTTTCCTTGGTTTCACCCCTTTTTTCCATGCATTCTAGTTCCACCCCTGTTACATGTTTCCCTCTGTTTACAAGAAACCCTTTAACTCATAACTATTTTCGCCACCTCTCTGAGTAGAATTATTAAATAATTATTATTATTTTTTGTTTGACTACACAACTGTGTAGATAACCCATGATACAACTTTAAAAACATTCAAGATATCATATATCGTAACTCTAGGATCTCACTTTTTATTGCACGGTATTTATTTATTCTTCATTTTTTGTCTCTTCTCCTTCCTTGGTGGCTTTCGAGTCCCTATTCCCTAGTCTAGGTGTACGCCTTTGTTGGAGCCTTCCTACCCACTCTTGGAGTCCTTGGAGTTCCTCCCCTTCAAGGCGTGCATCTGTAGTTCATGGCGCGAGGAGAATACTTTGATCGATGATCATCCAGGTTGGGTTTTCCTTTATCTCTCTTTACTTTTTATCATGCGGGGTGGGTATGATAATGCTCCTTCAAGGATGGTTGAAACCAAACCCTATCAATGATAATCAATGGTTTTTGTAATTAATGAAGGTGTGTGATTGATAATGTTGTCGTACTCTTTTATCTTTTCATATTTGTTGTGAATTATATGGTCTTTTGTCCACTAATAATCGTGGGTGCTGGTGGTTCTTTCTTGTTAAATAATGAACCTATGTTTTCTATATAATCATGTGATTTAATGGTTGTAACATGGTAACTAAGAACATAATTAATGGTGTGACTAAATATGAGAACTTCCCTGCTCTATTTTGGTGATGTGTATTGTGGTTCTATTTGATGCCTTTTGGAGTGACATGGATGGGGATGTGATCCCCTATTGTTGAGTTGTAGGTTGTTGGTATGAGGCTATGTGGGGATGTATGTTGGTTCTTGGTTTGGTTCCAATACCTATAGCAATCTCAAATATCCCATTTTTTTTGTAACTTTACATGGGAAATGGGTGAGAATGCTTAAATTATTGCATGGTTGTTTTTACTTCAATGGATTGTGGCTATGGATTCTAGTTTCTCAGTAGTGAAGAATTAATTCAATATAATTCCTTAAATATGATATCAAAAATTTGTTAAATGGGTTATTGTTTTCCATGAATTAATTTTTCTTTGTTTGTGGTTGTTTTGCTTTTGTATAAATGAATAGTAATGATGGTGTTTGTGTATGGGTTAGTTTGGGAACCCTTAGGTTGTGATGAGTGCTTTCGTACCTATGTTTATAAATTTAGTTTTTGTGTTTCTTATTCACACCCCACCCAAGTTGATCACATCGTGTCAAACACCCCCATATCACGAGGGAGGGTGTTTTACCCTACATCCTATTGGGTGGCTGGTTATTAGCTCTTTTCTGCTCCCTCTGCCAAGTATCCCAAGACTCTTCGGGCATGCTGTGATGGCCTGAGGTCCATTTTTAGACCATGACTCTTCAGGTAGCGTATGTTGTGGTTGTTATCCCCATTTCGGGTGGGTAGGATGGTTTCCCAAGTGTCTTCGGGATGAGGCCCTTGTGTCTTAGGGCATGGTGGTAGTTGGTCAAGCCCAGGTGTCTATGGGAAGGGTTATTTTTTTTGTTGTGGTGGCCCAAGTGTCTATGGAAGGGATGTGTGGTTGTGGTGTCCCATGATTCTGCGGGTAGATTACGTGGTTGCGGTGTTCCATAATTTTTTTTGTTGAGGGTGTATTTGGTTTGCAGTGAAAATGGTTGGGGAAGTCTGATGCGTATAATGTCTTCAATAACTAGTGGGAATGAGGTGAAGGGTACACAACTATCCATGTTATTTTACTATCATTTTACCTGACTTTCATTATTTAGAGAGCATGCCTTGGTGACGTTGGGTGGATAGCTTACTTTCTAGGTGCTTTGGATATATCATTTTTCTCAAGGGGCATTATAATGCCTCCCAACTTATGCCCGAGAGATTTTGGTTGTCCCTAGGAAGTATACCTGTATACTCACCCTACATATATAAAACTACTTTTATATTTACTGGAGGTCTTCAGGGACTAATCAGCACTGTACTGGCCCATACGTCAGGACTTTTGGCGTTGCAATTTTCTTTTATTTAGTACTATCCCTTTCGAGTTTTCTTGTGCTTGTATGGGTTTATCATTGAACATTCATTTGGTAATGGGTTTTGGCTTTACTTTTACATTTAGTTTTGGAGATGTTGTGTTTTTACAATAGTATATTTCAATCCAACAAAATAAAAATGGTAATGCCATCCATATTATGTGTGATTCTATACCCTTGGTTTTTTTTGCCACTCCAGAGCCTAATGAAGGTGGGGCTTGGGGGTAATTATCTCTCCATAAACTTGTAGAAGGAAGGGTCATGTCGTTTTTTTTCGCTTTCTTCATCTTGGAGAAGGCAGGTTGTGACATAAATCCAATTATATATGATAAAAAAAGGAGTATTTTTTTCTATATCTATAAGACATTAAATTAAATGAAATTTAATACTATGCATAAATGTTCATGTCGTTACATCCTTCCCCCCGTAAGAAATTTCTCCCACAAAATTTTCTGTTTTCATACTAAAATAGATGAGGGTAAATTTAATTCATCATTTCCTCTAGTTCCTTTGTTTCTTCTTCGAAAATTTGGTTTCTCAACAACACTATGACAAGAGGTGTTATCTTATTTCTTAGAAATTTTTGAATAAAATATAATATCTTTATCGGTTTCTCTTCATAAGTGAGGTCATTCTATAATGGTACCACCTCTAGATTGAGAACATGTGATGGGTTTGGTATGTACATTTATATGAATGATACATGGAATACATCAGGTTCATGATACCCATTTGGTGGGATTTCTAGTAAATAGTCCACTGCTCTAATTTGATCAAGGATCTCAAAAGGGATGATATTCCTTGGACTAAGATTTCCTTTCTTCCCAAATCCCATAACTCTCTTCCATAAAGATATGTGGAGTAATTCCAAGGCTCCAACATTAAACTCTTGGTCTCATAAGTGATTGTCATCATAACTATTTTGTCAAATATGGGTATCTTGAATGTGATTAATGATGGTCATAATGTTCAACACCATTTCTTCAACCATTTTTGTACCTAGAAGTGTTAGTTCCCCAACATCATCCCAACATTTTAGTGTTCTGCACCTTTTTCCATAAAATGATTTACAAGGATAAATTTTTATTCTTGAGTAGAACTATTGTTTTAAGAGAACTCCACCAAAGGACGATTTGTGTCCCACCCACCTCTGACGTCCTTTGAGTAAGGTCTCAACTTTTCATCAAGTGGCATGGTAGTCTGCTCAAATAGGCTTTTAGTTTGAGGGTGATAGTTAGTGTTGATGTTCAAAGAAATGATCAGAGCATATTAGAGACTCTTCCAAAACATAAAGGTGAATCTTGGATCTCAATAGGTCACAATAAATAGAGGTACTCCCTCTATCCTTACCACTTCTCTAATGTACATCTTTTCCAGTTGATCTAGTTAAAAATCATCTTGATTTGCAATGATATGTGCATTATTTTTAAGACAATCCATAACAACCTATATAGCATTGTTTCCGTTGGATTTATTCTAAAGTCTCATGACAATGTCCATGTTGATGTTCTCCCATTTCATGTTTGGAATGGGTAATGGTTGCATCATACCCTTATACATCTGCCTCTCATCCTTTACTTTCATACATACTAGGCACATTGATGTATATATAAAAATCTCGGTCATTAGTTTATCCCACTAATAGTGATCTCAGAGATATCGATACAAATTTTTGTTTCCTGGGTGAATGCAGAAATTTGAACCTTTTGAATCATCCAAAAGGACATTCATTAACATCATATTTTATGGGACACATAATAATGACCCAAATATCACAATTCCTTCTTCATTAATATTGAAATATGGGGATTTCCCTTTTTCTGATTGTTTAAAATTTCATATAAATTCCCAAATCTTCTTTTCTAGTATACTATATCCAATCCAAAAGAGATGGTTGAGCAAAAGTTGTTTAATGTATTGATTATTTTCATTTCTTTATGAATAACATGTCCTTATTTGTCAAATATAATAATATTTGACCCTTTTCAATTCACATCGATGATAGAATTTTTTTGGTCCTTTATTTTTAGAGCATCTTCCACTTGTTTGATTTTTTAAGGTGGTAATGGATTGAGCAGTTGTAATCATTAATGAGCTCTACCCAGCTTGTTTTTAACATTTTTGGATCTTTCTAGGAGATTATATTTTTGAGAGTCGTCTGATCTATATATATTCCAAACACCAAAAATATAATTTGTCTATATTCATAATGAAATGTTCAATGATGCCAACTCTTGATCTTACATGGGAGAGTTTTTTTTCATTTATTTTCAACTACCTTGAGGCCTAGGCAATGAATTTTTCATTCTTTATCAACAAATAACCTAGAAAATTCTTCAATTCATTTCTAAAGTTTACAAAAACTTCCCACTTGTTTTTAGTTTCAGAATTGGGGAAGTGATAATCCTCTACTTCAACACTATAGAGATTTCTTTAAAATAATCATTCTAAAAAATCATTCCTCCCTTCTCAGTTAACTTAGTAATCAGGATTTATAATCATGATAAATTTGTCACAAATCACTAATAATATACAACTAACCTTACAAATTTATAGATATCCATCATTGATATTGGCCTCGACCATCTCTCAGTTGATTTTTTAAGGATCCATAGATATCTCATTACTTATGATGATATTCCCCAAGAATGAGACTTTCTTCAACCCAAACACACCCTTTTTATACATTTCATAGAGATTCCATTTTTCCAATTTCTCTAGCAACGTACCTAGATTCTCTTCATGATCCTCCATGTTTTTAGAGTATATTATAATATCACCTATCAAGACTACCAAATATTTGTTGAGGTAATCTATAAAGATTCCATGCATCACGTCCTTGATGATTTTTGGAGAATTAGTGAGTCTTAACTGCATTACCATGAATTCTTAGTGCATGTAACTTGTAAAAAATGAAGAATTATGGATATCCTCCTTATTCACCCATACATGGTAATATCCCGACCACATATCCACAATGGATAAGTATTGTGATCTATATAGTGGATCAAACCAGACATCAATTCGGGGAAAATGATATTTATTCTTTGTAATTATTTTGTTGAGCTGAAGATATGAAATGCAATGGTGAATTGAAAAATCCTTCTTCTTGATGAGGTGGACGGGTGAACCCTATAGTGAAACAATTTTCCGTATAAACCCTTTATCCAAGATCTCCTTTATTTAGTTCATAAACTCCTCAGGCTCCCAACCAACCATTTTATATAGTATCTTGGATATTGGCTACACCCCAGGTATATGATCAATCAATATATCATTATCTCTTCTAGGAGAAAGACCAAAAAAATATTTGAGAAACAGAAAAATGAATTCCATCACAATATCCATGTATTCATGGATGGTTTTTTCCTTAGACTCAATCATCTCAAAAAGATAATTGTGCTTATAGGGGAGTAATATCCATGATTGAGATGATTGTGCTAATGAAGATTCATTATCCTCCTTTCACATGTATTGATTCGTGGGTCGATTCACCATATGGGGAGTGATTTCTCTCTCTTAGAAATTTATAAGGGATGTATATAGGGAAATCCAATCCATTCCAAGGAATACATCACTTTCCAATAAGGTATGTATGATGTTGTTTCAATGGAATTTAAATCTAGACATTATGATAGTGGAGGAGTCATACACATGAGATGCTATAATTTCCCCATTTTTTGTTTTCACCATCTTCTCTTATTCCGTGATTTGTGGTGGTGTTTGGATTGTTCTACTATAAATTGGGTATATAAAAGAATGTGTATAACCATAATCAAATATTACATTCATTTTAATTGAATGAGTAATCAACATACCTATCACCACATCATTTTCAAGACTAACATCAGTAGTAGTGGGGGGAAAAGTACTCCTTTGCGGCCTTGGAGGTCATTGGTTGCCTCTAAAACTTTTGTGCTTATGTCACTATTTTGAAAAGTTTTGTGGTTATTTGTAGTTTTTGCAATGAAAAATGTGTTGACGATCGAAAAGAGAATTTCTTCCCGTTATTGCAGTAGTAGGTTCTTCAGGTGGAAATCGCTCTTTAGGTTCCCTTTATTCCCGCACCAAAATCATTTCATCCTCCCCTTCAGGCAATTTATAGGGTACTTCTTTCTGTACTTTTGACAAGTGGAGTGCTATAATTTTTTAGCACTATTGGATTTATCAAATAGAGTACCATAATTAAGTTCCACTTTACCGTTCTTTCCCTATGCTACTCATGATATCTTCTGTTCTCCATCTTGACATTGATGTCCCATCAAACATCCTCATCATAGTTTTCAATATCGTTGATCACATGGGCATTCCATAGACATGGTTTTACGAACTAAATAAGTGCTCAACCATGAATTAATGGGTAATTAAAAAATAGTGGCATATTGTGAAACTATGGTGATGTTTTCTCCATATTACCCAACAGATTCGTCATCCATTTTGCATGATTTAACGGAAATATCTTTCCATATTAAGACAGAGGGTGTGTAACAAATATTTATCGATTTGTTTCCAAAATTATGTCCATGTCATCACCTAGATATCATCCAAAAGAATTTCATTTTTTATACAAGTCCTCCATTGATCATAATCACCCTTAATACGATAAGAATCCTTATGAATATTCTATTATTTTGAACATTGAATGACAGAGAATATCTTATCAATGGAGTTGATTAATTGTTCGGTGATTGAGGGATTAGATGATTCATTATTCTCATTAACCTCTTGATTGTATCTTTTCCTTTCATTGGGGGGTGGGGGAGGGGTGGACACTCCAGTTGATCCAGGTTTCTATTAAAAATAATATTTAACCAATAGATTATCATGATAATTTTAGTGATTTCCACTCCCATCAGATTGGGCATCTCATTAGAGTTGTCATCACCTTGACCTTCACATTAGTTGTTAGCAAAATTCTTCCTATTATAGTCCATTTTCTAGATTAAATGGAAAATTACGGGTAAATATTTCAAAACATTAAACACATCAAATGGAATCGAATGAAAAAATTTATAAGTGAAAAATTACATTTATCTCCTTAACATATGAATTTTTAACTTTGATCTTAGTTATCCATGATTTACATCCTAACATATATTCATAGAAGAATTTTTTCCCTTAATAATTATTAATATTAAACATATTAATTTACCAAAGCATAACAACTAAGAGTGTCAAACCATGAGTGTAGAACGTCCGGTTGTCACGTACCTGTTCCAGATGAAGTCTAGCTCGAACTGGGGTTTTTTGCTTTTACCCTTAGATACATCTGTAACAGAGACATCTCTACTTATTCATATCTATATATTTATGTATTGGATTAATAAACATCATAATCTATAATCACAAAATTTTAGGGATTTTTTATTTTATTTGGTCTTATTCATAAGTATTCCACTAGATTAACTAGTCCCAATCCCAAAAATAACTAGACCTCTTCCTCCAGTATTATTTATAAAAACCCTTCTCTTTATTTCATATTTAATTGTGATTTATTACTTAAAATTACACTAAATAAAACTCATAATATTTAAAGGTCTAGTGTCACTAGGGATTAGAACATTAAATAACTACTAAAAACATGAAAAACACATGTTTATTGAAAAATTATTTTACATGAGAACTACATTCCTTCATACCCAGCATTGCATGGGATAACCTAAGGACATACACATGAAAAGGGTGAATTGTAAATTCCAGTAAGGGAAGAAACATGGAATAAAATGAGGATGAAAATAGAAGTAATTCGATCTGAATATCAATTGGGAGAAAAACAAACATGAACATAAAGGCATGAGATTGTATGATATTCCTAACATTGAAATGAGGAAACAACATAAAACATGATATTAGCACGATCTAAGGCTCGTTTCACATGGATTATCATGATTAAAACCTCATTGCACATGAATTATCCTAATCAATCCCTCATTGGACATGAATTTCCTTGTGAATATTATCATTACACATGGTGTATCATGATACTAAACATTACCCAATGCATTGGACCACTTTATAATTTCATTCCTACCCATCAGTTTCATTTTATCCTAATGCTTATGTGTGCCACATAGATCATAAAACATGGATTAATTCATTATTATAATTTATTCCATAGTCATAGTGTGTATAAATAAACCCATTTACATCCTCAATTAAAAGTTAAAATTGAATGAAAGTAAACATAATTGATAGTTAATGGGCACGGTATTCACTACACAGTAGTTTTTGAATGGCAATTCATGGTGTGGTTTCGGCAGCCTAACAATGTGGCATTAAAATTCATAAAAATGGTTGATGAGAGAGAGTGGTATCATATTATATATACATGAAATATAAATTAATAGGGTCATAAAAATACATGTATCATCATAAGGTATTTGTAAATAGAAGGCACAATATAATAAATAAATGTGAAGAAAGAAGTGAAATGGAATAACTCTTATGAATTTTTTTCATAGTATCATGTGTACATTAGAGTGATTAGTGAGAGAAAATGGGTGTATCACCATTAAAACATAATAAGGGATGTATGGGGGAGCTGAAAAAACAAATCCCATCATTTTTAATTGAAAATAAAATGGTGTATCAATAAAAGGAAACTTGGATAAAAATGAGAAAGGAAGGAATCCTTACTTGGATTTATGATCCCAAAGGCTTGGGAGAGGCCTAAAATGGTATCGGGGCTCTATTAGAGGAATATAGGGAGTAGAGAGTAGAGATTATATGGGCATTAAGTAGAATTAATGTAGGGTAATTGGTTATTGGGTGGGTTTAAATTGGAAATGTGTGAAAATTCGTTATTATTTGGGCTTTGACACTACACGCTACAATATTCCAATCCCGAAACCATCCAATGGTTTTTACAATGATTTCTAGAAAAGAGGTGTGATATTAATTATATTATAAGGCTGAGGTCCTAAGATATTAAAAAACTTCCATATCTTATGTGGAGGTGAGTAACACTTTCAAGGAAATGATTTCAAAATATTAAAATATTTTATATGTCATAGAGGATTCACTATGGATTTATAAAATAAATCCAATAAACCAAAAATTACATTATGTTAAAGTAAATAAAATATTTGGTCAAAGATACATTTTAGAGTGTTTTATTACATCACTATTGGGTCATTAAGATGTCATAAAACAGATTATATGTTTATACAGTATTTTAATTTTACCCAAAAAATCGACTATCTCAAAAAATTATGTAAAATTCACTGTTGGATAATTTTGACATCCTGATTCCAAAAAAAATTAATTTTTTCAAAATAATTTTCAAAATAGGTGAATTTTATATTTTAAAATAAACTATCTTTATTTAAAATTGACGTGTTTTGGCAAAAGTAGTTTTTTAACCATAATAAAAATTACATTTGACATCATTAAAATTATAAGTTAATTTATATTTAAAAATAATAATTTAATAAAATTATTTTATTAAAATGTTATATATTTAAAAAATCCATTAATTCATAAAAATAGATTTATTAATTGAATATGATTATTAACCAAAAACAGTATTTGTTATTTAAAGTTATTTTAGAAAGTAACAATAATAAAATGAATGTATATTAATTATTCTATAAAAATATTTACATAATTATAATTATAGTTCCCTATAACATATCCCTTTATTACATCATCATACACCCTATGTGTAAGGTGTGCTATGGTGGGTCATTCATGGGGACGTTCTGTGAACATGGGTTGGGTCATGATCTCAATGAGCTTTAACTTCTCCCATAAAAGGTATGTCTCAGGCTTATGTTATTAGATCTCCACTTGAGATTCATCTTGGGAAAAGAAAAAAAATGATATCTCCCTCATAATCTCTAAGAATGTGTCTTCATTGGGTATGATCATACTAGTTGAGGCCATCAGTTCCTTTGTATGCACCAAAAGGATTTGTTATGACCCTATATTTATACTGGTCATGTGATCCTTATTCAATGACTATATCATCAATAATTATGATACATAACAGTCAATTAAATAAAATTGTATATAATTTAACAAAAGTAGGTAATGTGTTTTCTATATCCTTAAGACACTAAACTAATAGAAATCTAATTTTAATTATAAATCTTCGGGTTGTTACAATAGATGTCTTGACCAACTGTCTTTTTACCACCTTGAATTTTTCTCACATTCATTTGTCCAAAGGAAGACATCTCTATTCTGATTAGACAATGTTGTAGGATTATATATCCATGAAAAATTCCTTATAATTTTCTTTTGTAATATAACTAAAAAAATAGAATAATATATCTCAATTACAATGGTTGGTATGTGACATTTCTCAATAACTTACGTATGTGAATGAATTCCTAATACACCATTGCTTGATGTTAAACAACACAAAAATAAAAAATTTTGTTTCTAGAATTCATAATTTATATATTTGAATATATGTTATCATTTTTTGAGTTCTAAAATACTCTCCAAAAATGATCGTTATACTAATTCTATTGGAATATATAAGAATATCATCTATAATGAATACTATAAACTAATTACGGTAATCGTAAAATACTCTATTCATTATATCCATAATGATATAGATGGAATTGTTAATTAAAAATATAATTAAAAAAATTTATAATGGCCACACCTATTATACAATCATATATTTGGAATAGCCCCATCTTTACCATAAATTGATGATATCTATAACGAAGGAAAATCTTGGAAATTTATTGATCTCTGCACCCTTGATAACAAATGTTACCGATATTGGGAAGATGATTATTTTTAATGATACTGATCTTGTTATGTTTCAAATGATCAATGAAAAAAATGAATTGACCCATTTACATTCTTATAAAAAAACATGTGCACCCCATGATGACAAGTATAGTCTTATGAATCACATATCATGAATATCCTTGAGTTAATTCTTCAATGCATGCAAAAGAATCTTTCCCATTCTATACGTTGTCATTAAAATAGTTGTAGCAGCACACATAAATTCTATTGATAAATAAAATTCATGATTGGTGGGAAAGATAGATATTCCCTCCATAAATAAATCAAAATAATCTAGAACAATATAAACTTATTTTATGTCGATTTTCCAACCAACCATTTGAGATAAAAGTCCCTCATGAATGTTTAGTAACAACCACAAAATGGAGGTAACTTCATTTGGAAGTTTATATTCATCCCCAGTATGAATGATGATCATAGATAATCCTATAATTTAAAATTTTATTTCCATATTATATAAATACATAAAGGATTAATGATCCAACTGAATGAAACTTATAATTCATTGAGAACCAAAGGATTCGTTATAATAACATTCCCACAAAATTCTATTGGGGATAAGATATAAATTTTAGATATAACCATACTACCATTATTGGTTTTTAATACTAATTAAACATTCAATAGTTTGAATATTTACATGATATTTATAGAAAATTACCTAAAAATAAAATAATTGAATGATCTAGAATAAAAAAACATCATTTCTAAAGTTTATGGTAGTGAGATCTTTCATCACTTCATTCTCAGTACCCAAATTTGATATTATGATAACATGATTATTCCCATTTCCATTATTTTAACAATTGTATGGATCCAATTAACATCATTAACCCTTTAATTTATCAAATAAATTGAATATTTTCAATACACGTTTCAGCTATAGAATTGGACTGTAAGTTGAACATTCAGTTAAACGTTTTCACCAGTACATTCAATGAATAACATATACATGTCACATAAAGATTAATTTTCTCAATAACATTATTTTTAACACATAAAACATTTAACATACCATATAAGGAACATTTTTAAGCTATTTTCTATACTTATGATAATAAGGGTGATTAATTTTCTTTGCTATGAGTGTAATATTATTATAATTTTCTTGAAATTCTATCACTATATTTTTCTCCCTATAACAACAAGAATAATACTAGTCTCCAAATTCAAATTCAACATTGAGATAAAATAAAATTATTTCATTGTAACTATTAAGGTATCTTATATAGAATGTATTTAGAATGATTGGTCACATGACACCATTCTATTAGTGAAATTTTACTTTTAGGTTGATCATACAACTAAAATCATACATTACAAGTCTTTTAAAGATTTAATGAATTTTTTTAATTGATTCAACATCATTATACCTTATTTATTGAAATTACAGTTCCATTTTCATGTTAACAGTTCATGGGAAATACTTGTTATAAAATTAATTTGTACACTCGTCATTCTCATGGAGTCAATTTCTACCACATGTATATATTCTTTTTAAGAGGCCACAATTGATCAGCCTCATCTGGTTTTTCATGCGTACAATCATTTTATTTTCTATCATATTTAGCATTAAAACAATTTGAAATAGTATCATCCATTTCTTAGAACTGAATAACATAGTCTGAGAAAAAAAATCATAGTGAGTAATCATGTAATCAGGAAAAATATTTCATGGATATCTAAATAATGAAACTGGAGAGATAGTAGCATAGTTGGAGAGAAATTATGAATAAGATTATTGTTGCCTAGGTATGAATATTTATATTTTCCTCGGATTGAAGTGGAATCTCAAGAAAACAGAGATCTTTGGTCACAATGAGATTTTTCACATATGTTCCCCTAAAATATAGGTATGAAAGATCATCATGCACTGAAAATTAATAATAATTTGGCTGATGTTGTCAAATCATCTTCCAATACATCATTATCTTATTTTTATTTCCCTTATCATTTAAGGGTTCTCAATAAGGTTCACATCACTCATCTTCCCACTCTCCATGATTTTGTCCAAAAAGGTTTAGTATATTCAAGCATACATCATTTCTAGAGTTCAACCAAAAAAAGGGGAGTGGGTGTGGAAGTCAAGTGATCTATGTTGGAAAACTACAGAAATAAGGGCATTCAATGACAGGAGGATAACATATATTGGAACCGGATAATACCACATTGGATTTACATATGATGATCTCAAAATGAAGGATTATAGTTTTGGATCTATTAACATGATTCATGAGTTTTTATTAATTTAAGAGTGTACTAATGTTTTGATCCAGATATTGATAGGAATGCACATGTGAAACTGTGGAAATAGATTTTCCTGATAAACGAGCTCTATCATCATCCACAAATCTTATGTGACAAATCCTGTTTAGTTTGAAATACATTTAAAATTGATTGAAAAAAGGGTAATCAATGCATCAGACATTATTCCAGAGTGTAGGTTGAATTCTATATTTCCTCCAACATTGTTGAATAGGAAGAAATCACAACATGTTATGATAATATCAACATTTAAATTCAGTATGAGAGGAAGCTAAACATACATATGAGTTGGAGATACTTTGGCCATCTATCATATGAATTTAATGGAGAAAAAAATATAACTTCTATAAAGTGAATGTTCATAAAGAGTCTACCTATTGAAGAATGAAATGGAAGGCACTAGCCATGAACCATAAATAATTGGTTGAACTTGATCTGTCATCCTCCATACCCATGAATAGAGGTACATATGAATGTGACTGATCAAGGTTCAGTTTAAAATACATTTAAAATTGATTGAAAAAAGGATAATCCATGCGTCAGACATTATGTCGGAGTGTTGGTTGAAGTTTATATGTCCTCTAACCTTATTGAATAGGAAGAAATCAAAACATATTATGATAATATCAATATTAAAATTTAGTATGATAGGAAGCTAAATTTATGTATGGTTGGGAGATACTTTGGTCATCTATCATATGAATTTAATAGACAAAAAATATAACTTATATAAAGTGAATGTTCATAAAGAGTCCACCTATTGAAGAATGAAATGGAAGGCACTAGTGATTCCCCAAAAATAATTAGTTGTACTTGATCTGTCATCCTCCAGAGCCATGAATTGAGGTATATATGAATGTCACTGATCATGGAACACATTATGATTTGAACACATTTTCCTTCCCCTTTCTGATAGAGAAATAAAAGTTCAAGTCAGGGAGACCCTATCACTAATTTGTATTATTCTATTAGTGTAATCTTCTTAGGTCATGTTCTTTAAACAACATAACATTCTATCTTGTGTTGACTTTCTAATTGATGATTCAGAAGAATGCATACAGAGAAGGCTTGATATGGACCCTTGATAAAATGTTCTAATATCTCTTTAATGGGTGTTGTCCTTGTGGTTCTTGAGGTATGTCATGTCAGTGAAGGTACCACCACTACTTCACCTACTAATTTATAGTGATATAATGACCCATATCTTCCTGAATAGTGGAATAAATTCACAACTAAGATGGCCAGTGGATCTTGAAATAGTTCAAGCTACACATTTAAGGATGATAACCCTGCAAATATGGAAAACAACTTTAACAATGACTCACCTATGAGAAAATAAGGATAGCATGGGGATCGATCTAGAAAGAATCATGTAGGGATACATGGACTATCCATTCAATAGAGGAAATCCCACCCATACCAACACATTTTTCCCAATGGTGGGAAAACCCATAGGAATAAGGATAGATTACAAACAGTTTTCTATAACTGTTGTAATACATTGTTTTATGAAAGGATCTACCAATGTTTTTATCAATCCTTTTCTATATACATATTTTTTCCAATAGTCTATATCAACAGTTTGTATTGTGAGTCAGTATCACACTATACCAATGGTTTTTTAAAACGATTGGGATATAAAATCCCAATATCCCACATGGGTAGTAGCCTATAGAACCTAGAAAATTATTCCCAAAATGAGATATCCATGCAATTGCAAAACCTAAATCCCAATCGGGTCTCAAGCTGCTAATTCAAATTTCTAACTGGTCATCTATACTTGATCCAATTAATTTTCCTTCTTCCACTGTAAATCAGTATGTTTTTGTTTATTTATTTAATATTTTTCAGTTCAGTTTTTCTGCATTATAGATCTGCCTTTTCTTTGAATTGGTTCTTCAGAATTCCCATATATTATAACGGATATGTTAGAGTTAATTAGACCAAAAATATGGCCACCCATGGAGAGTTCCATTTATTGAAATGGAAAAGTGGTTGAGATAAAAGAATTACCTAGTTATGTTTATTATATGGATTATTTATATGATTAATGAAAAAAGGGAGGTTTTGGGTAATAAGTAGGTTGTGAGTTTTGAGAGACTAAATTTCATTGGTATAATGTGTTATGTTTTTTGAAAATTCCTATGAGGATTTTAAAATTGTATAAATCATGTGTTCTGTATTTCAATCTAGATATGGTTTTCAATAAATGAGAATGATTTTTTGAAAGTTGATAATTCTTTAAAATGATGTATTGTCCTCAAAGTGATTTAAAGAATGGGTTCATTGTTATATTTTAAATGATGATTTGAAATGAAGACATGATTACCTTTTTTGTGAAAATTAATTTATTGATCTTTTAAATGGGGTGAAATGGAAATGATGTCCATGAGGCATAGTTTTGATTTTTCATTGAGGAAGACCCATGTTTTAAACGATAGCTTCAATATCATTTTAAATTTGTATATAATTTTGCAGTTTAATGCCATGAGAACAAGTATAGTATTTATTTGAGCCATGTTTCAATTTTAAAGGTCTGTAAGGACCTTGATAAATGAGATGATAATGTTTGAAAATAAAAAATGGTTAATGTGGATTATTATTGTTATTAAATAGGTTTAATGAACTTTTAATGTTCATTTCTTTAAAATGGAAATTATCATGATCCTCAGTAACTGATAATGTTTTTTTAAATGGTTGAGATGTGAGACTAATGCATAATGAGTGGGTTTGAAGGCATCTAGAGCTGCTAACTATACTTTTAAACCCATAATGATTCAAACCCACCTCCCTGCATAACCCCCCAAACCCCTTGCACACCCCCACCCCCTGGACACCCCCTGGAGAGACCCCCAACCCATAAAAACCCCTATAGACCCTCTGGACATCATTCCCTATACAACCCCTACTCCTGGGAGAGCCCCCCCTACAGTCCCCTGACCACCCTTGGCCCCCCCTACATAGCCCCCCCCCCCCCCCCCCCGCACAACCCCCTGCACACCACACCACCCATTGGATACCCCCTTGCACAACCCCCACCCCCTGGATAGCCCCACACCCCCTCTTATGGACCCCCACCCTCTATAAAACCCTTCACCCCCTGCACACTACCACCCCTGGACAACCCCCACCCCTACATAGCTCCATCCCCACCTCCACAGCCTCACCCCCTAGACAGCTCTCACCCCTCTTGCAGACCCCACCCCTCTGGACAACCACACCACCTGCATAGCCCCCACACCCCTGCACACCACCCCAACTGGACATCCCCCACCCCCACTCCCCTATAAATCACCCCTTCACACCACCCACCCTCCTAAAGATCCCCCAACACTTGCACACCACTCC
Organism: Viscum album; assembly: GCA_963277665.1. Lineage (NCBI taxonomy): Eukaryota > Viridiplantae > Streptophyta > Magnoliopsida > Santalales > Viscaceae > Viscum > Viscum album. The sequence goes on along the minus strand of OY728156.1, from coordinate 1,224,858,983 downwards.
ACCACCTATAGAACTCCCCATGGACAACCCCACAACCCTCTTGTAGACTCCCTCACCTCTAGATATCCCCCCCACCCCATACACAGCCCCCTGGACATCCCCCTCCCCCTCTTGGGGACCCCCACCCTCCGGACAGCCCAACCAACCCACTTTCACACCAACCACCTCCTTCGCACCCCCACCCGTGCACCCACCCCACCCCCGACATCCCCACCCCCTGGACAACCCCTCCCCTTTAGGCAACCCCCACCTCCTCCTACAAACCCACGCCCCTCTGGACAACCCCTCACCCCCTGAACTGTCCCCACACCCTGTACACCACCCACACCTGATTAATATCCCCCATCACCATGCACTACCACCCCCCACTACACACATCACCCACCCACTCACCCACCCCCTAGATAGCCCCCGCACCCTTGAAAACCCCCGTGGACACCACCCAAGAAAGCCCCCCACCCTCCTATGGACCCCCACTCATTTGGACAGCCCCCACCCCTACACAACACCCACCCCCTACACACTACCCACCCCCTACACACCACACACCCCCCTGTACACCACCCACAACCTTGCCTAGAACCCCCCACCCCCCCACCCACACCACCCACACCCCTTAAATATCCCCCACCCCCTCCTATGGACCCCCACCCCTTTGGAAATCCCCCCATCCCCCCTTTACATTCCCCACATTTTCACACCACCCATCTACCTAGAGAGCCCCCCACCCCACTCCTATGGACCCCACCCCAATAGACCCCCCCCCCACACACACACCACCCATCACCCTACACATCCATCCCACCCTCAAAACTCCACCCCACCCCTAGAAAGCCACCACCAACTAGACATTCCCCACCCCCTCCTCCGGACCCCCACCCCTATGGACATCCCCCAGTAAACAATCCACCCCATGCACCCCCCTACACACCTCCCCACCCCTATATATCCCCCACTCCCACCTGGACTACCTCCCTCCCCCTCCTACCGATCCCCACCCCTCTTGACATCCCCAACCCTTGAACACCACACCACACCCCACCCACCACACCCCCTCCCACCCGTCATCCTTGCACAACCCTTGGACATCCCCCACCCCTTCCGTGGACCCCCACCCCTCTGCACATCCACCACCCACTTCACACCAACCACCACACAAACCTCCCACACACCTGCATAACCACAACCCACAGAACACCATCCAACCCCCTGAATAGCCTCCCCTCCCCATTGAAACCCCCTTCTTGTGGACCGCCCCTTCAGAGCCCCCCACCCATACACAACACCGACCCCCCTGAACTGCCCCACCACCTTGATGAGTATTAATCATTATTTATATCTAATTACCTTCTACATTCTATATGTGTTACATGGAATTCAATTCAATATGTATTGAATTATGAATTGAATTCACTATACATAAAATATCTCATGTGGTATTGTTCTTCATCAAAACTATAAAGACTTGAGAAAAATAGGGTTCTTTCCCTTCAATGTATCCCAACATTTAAATATCTCTCTTTCTTTGGTATATGATGTATTGATCTCTCCAAAATATCACTCAGTATATGAAATTACTTTAAAAATCCACTACTTTCATCTTTTTCAACATTCATGATAAATTGAAAAAAAATATTGTATGAGTGAAATATTCCATATAGAAAATATGGATTCCCTATGATGTTTGGTTGCTGGTAATATTTTCTATTTTAAATCTTCCAAAAAATATTCTTGATTTATTCTTCCTTCAAAGGCTCTTGGATTCAAAATATCTCCATCTCTTTGACAGAAGATGTATAAGACACTCAAAATTCTACCATATATTATATATGTTCTCTAAATATGCACAAATATCATGGTATTATATTTATAATTGAAGTCAACTTCATGGATTTATATTAATATAGAGTATTTTTTTCTTTTATATTATGATTCTTATATAGAGTAGTGTGTTAGTTATGGTTTCATATAATGTGAAAAATTATCATTCAGATACAAATATTTTCAATTACACTTCAATATTATTAAATTGGTTATGATAAATTTACTTATACCAATTTTTTTACAAAATAAATAGATGTTGAAAGTATGAAACCAATACTATCTTAAGGGATGTTTTAAACAATTTAGAGATCTTTTAGGATTTTTCATTTCAAAAATCTTCATATAGTGGTCACATACACTAACCATTTTAAAATAATTTTGTAAGAAAATGGTTGAGACATAAAGAAGTTAGCTACCACATAACCAAATATGGTTTTCAAAACAGTGATGATCTAAATGAGAGGACTAGATTGGAGAATTTGTTATATGATCAATTTCTATTTATTAGTCAACATGAAAATGAAAGGATTTTGACCTAATAAGACTTATATATGAGTAAAAATGAATTTTCTATGGAAAATGATGATGTTGTTAGGGTGAAAAAATTGAATGATGCTCCCACAACTCCAAAATATCGTAAATGTGGTAAAATGAAAAAGCTAGAATTTTTAATCTGATTGTTTCATGGGAAAAATATGATGGAATTAATAATACATCCATAGATTATATTCTTACCATATTAATGGACATAATTCCAGATGATTCATATATTTCATCAAACCACTATATGACATGGATGTTATTTGAGGATGTTGCATTTCCATGAAACAAAATTCATGCTTGGAAAAAAGATTTCATTTTATTCAGGGAGGAAACCATTGAATGAAATGATTGTATAAAATGTGGCACAAACCACTGAATCCAAAAGCTAAAGACCATCAAATACCATATAGAAATTATTGTGTCACATTTCATTGATCCCTAGAGTTCAGAATATTTTTATGTCTCATAAAATATCAATAGATATGTGATGGCATGATACCGAGAGGAAAAAGACTAATGATGAGTTGGTTCACCCTGCTGATGGATTTTCATGGAAGTTATTTGATGCTTGATATACTATTTTTGTAGCTTACATGCGAAATGTGAGGCTGGGACTTTCATGTGAGAGTTTTAAGTAGTTTGGGTATATGCTTACCTTTTTGAGCACATCGCCGGTTTTTATACACATTTACAACCTTCCCTAAAATGACACAATGTTTTCAATGGAAATCTTTTTTCTTATAAATATTCGATAAAATGAAATTAAACACATCATAATGAACTACTATGTGCTATGTGATAATTAAACATAAGTTTCCCACTTCTGTGTTTTGAATTTCAAAAATATGAAAAACACTACTGCAATCAGTAAGTTATTTGGAGTCCGATAAGAAAAACCAATTTTTTGGTGAATAGTCACATAACCTTATGAATAGTGATATAACCATTGAATAGTAACCTTACTTATGATAATATATATATAATATTCCTATTGAATGTACAATATTATTATATTTTTGAATAAGAAAATGATTGTGTCAAAACTAGTTCATGATAATAAATTATGATTTTAATTAAGTATTAAAATAATAATATTAATATAATTATTTATGAAAATTAATATCATTTTTGGATAATAAGCGTTGAATTATTCTTAGCATTTATTTTTGATATTTTTCAGAAATACTTGAATTCTTGTTGAATAGTAAAATATAATAATTTACGATAAATGACAAATAATGGATTTATTGAGTCATTTATAATGATCTGCTGATGTAAGTTCAATTGGTTCAACATCACATGAATTTATTACAATTTTTGGTAATGGAATCATCACTATTTCTAGTCTTGAGGGAAAATAATAAACTAATGATTTTAATATTATGAAAAATCTCCACTCCTCCACTATATGAACCTTCACTCACTCCTTCTCTTCACTACTGTCATGCCTTGAGCCTTGACAATATTCTTCCCAAATCTCTCTCCCTACTCCACTCTCACATTCAGATGCCCCAATCCTCTTCAAAATACCAAAACCACTACCATTAAAAGGTTCTTAAAGGAGGAAGTCTCGAGAGGTAAATTCTTGTTTCCAATTCCTTCATTTTGTTTAAGTTATCTTCTTTTTGTTTCTTTCCTCACCTCCCTTCACCAAAAGAGTATGATAACTCCAGTAACATACATGTACTGGAATTTTTTATGCTAATGGGAAATTTCATTATCTTTTCTCCCTTCCCCACTCTTTATTTGAATGAAGTGAAATCACTGTTATAGATGGGAAAATTTAACACATTCAAGGACAATAGTCTATCAATTTCTATTACCATATTTAATTCTGGTGATGATACCATTTTTGTTATGGTTGAACTAGATTATTATATTCAATATATCCTATTTTTAGTTCTATAAACCTTTTGTAAAAATGGTATTAATATATAATGAAAAAAGTTTCTTTGTAATCATACCCACCGATTAATAAAAATAGTTGTCACCATGGTTTTATATAATAATTAGTCTTCACTATATGTATCCAAATGAAATTTAAAACCCTTTAATCTCATGGATGTTCACTAATAGCATATAACTTATGTTTTGGACAACCACTTTCATATTACATGTTTATCCCAACATTAATATAATTGAATCGGTCATTAAAACCACATAAACAAATGAGCCCCAAAAATGAAATTGAACCTCATAACCAATTAAAATAGTTATAAATGAACAGAAAATGGTTATACTAAACCAATTAAATATATAATAGTTTTTGTAATTATTAATTAATAAACCTAATTTGATTATTCACGTCGTTAATAACATGTGGAGAACACCAACAGATTTATGGTAAGGTATCCTCCACATTACTCTCTTAATTAAGATTGTCCTCTTCGATATGACTTTTTATGAGTAAACCCAAATTATGGGGTATGTTTCCACACCTCTATGGTTCCTACCACATGATTTTTAAGCTATTATAATCCCATTTTCTCTCTTATGAATCCCTCTTAGTTATTCCCGATCCAATTCCAATAAACCATAACGAATTCTACCAGAACCTTTTTATTCATTCAGGTTTCCTTATCTTTATTTATAACAAGTGGAGTAATTTTATCTGTTTATGTACAAACTAAAAATGATGTTTAGTTTTACTAAATTCATTTTTTATGACCCCTTCAGAAATCTCTTTTGGGGATAAATATTTTGTATAGATTTCCACCCTAGAACATTCCAATAAGAAAACCTGTTTTAAGAGAACTTCACATATATTTACCCAATTACAAGTTCACTCTATCCCCCATTTTAAGGGACCATTTTCCTTATAAAATTGGTCATTATTATGAAAAACATTTTTGTTCAATTATGGTTTTATATAATATATTTCCCTCTTTTTGATTTTAAAAGCTCTATAGTATTTTCTATAAACCACCCAAAATTTATTTAATGCTAATGTTTCCCAAATACATTTCATATATGTTTCCACTTATATTTGAAACAACATACCATGTTATATTTCTGTTTTACCTAATGAATTTCTATGTATGTTATAATCCCTTTTTTCATGGATACTTTGAAGATACACTCATTGGTTATGCTTTATGACATGATTGTGGTGCCCAATTATTTCCTTAGATATCCTTTAGTTTTTTTATTTTTGATTATGTATGATTATTAATGTGGAAATAATATTCATGAAAATGATGATATGGGGGTGCCCAAATAGTACTCTAATGCATTGGGTAATGTTACCTCTCATGAGATGTGATGGGAAACAGGATTGGCGGTTATCCATGACCCATACTAAAATGGAAAATGGGGTTGGCGGTTAGCATTGAACTGTACTAAAATGAGAAACTAGAATAGTGGTTTGCATTGAACCATACTAAAATGGGAAATGGGATTGGCGGTTAGCCTTGACCCGTACTAATGAATTTTTTTATGATCCTCCCACATTTATAATATTCCTTGTTTATATGATTCCTTGTTTATGTTATTACTTGTTTATATGATTCCATTTTTACATGAATCCATTCTAATATGATATGATTTTATATGTTCCATAATTTTGATATCATTATTTCATGCCTTGTAACTCATGATCATAAGATGTATCCTTATTTTCATTCCCTAACTTGGCTTTTTAGCTCATCCATTTCTTCATGTGATCCTCGGGTTACCCTATTTAGATGTAAGTGATTAAAGGAAGTTATGAGATTTTTATAGAAAATAAATAAATAAGTGTTCTTTTAGACCCATGTTTTATGTTTTATGTACCTAGTATTCTAAGACACTAGACTTAAAGATCCTTTTCTTGTACACATATTTATAATTATGATTAAAAGCATGTAATGTTATTCGTAAATGGCTTGGGTCACAATTGTTGGTATCATTGGATGGTCGAGTTATTTTTGTAGAGTAGGAATTGAGAACCTTATTGAGAACATTAAGGATGAGAATAAGTATAATAATATATTCCTATATTTTGGTTGGTATTGAGTAAGTGGTTTATCATGAAAATAAATCCATGTCTCTATATGAGAAGGTAGAGGTGGATATGGAACATATGTATTTAGGGGTAAAAACTGAAAACACCGCATTGAGCTACACCTGAATGGAAACTGGGGCACGAAAAAGAGCCTTCTACATAATTAATTATGGAAATCATGTGGGATATGATTCGGTAGATTCATGAGCATTGTACAAACCATTATTAACTAACAAAAAATCCCATAAGAAAATATGTAATGAAATCGATTGAGGATAACATATATATAAACCTAAGGAATCAAAAGTTAGGAAATAGTTCTTCTTTATAAGTATATCCTTTTATGTTCATTGTTTCCATATTATTCTTAATATCTAAGTATTCAAGACCTATAATTGTACGTTATATTTCTTAGTTAATTGAATGAAATAGAAGAACACATTCCAGCAACCAATGTGATAGGCAATGTGAATATCTCCCTAATGATATGCCTCTTATGATGGGATCAGGTGCCCAAAACATAATGACAGTACTTGCTCAGCTAGCTCGAGTTGTGAATAATAACATGAATCATGCATAACACCCTCTTCCTCCATGGAAAGATCAAGTTTTCATAGAATCCATCACGCAGAAAATGCTTCTAATGTTTAGCGGATCTTCTGATCCGCTCCTCATGGATCAATGGATTAACTCCATTTAAAATATATTCTTCTTCCTCCAATGATCAAAATATGAGAAGGTTGTACTAGAGATCTATCATTTTCATGGGTAAGGTGATCAGTGGTGGACACTGATCTAGAATAAAATGTCCCAATAGGAAATATATTCTAGGGATTGGGAGAAATTCAAGAGGATGTTTTTCAATAAATATTTTCCTCAAACCCTCCATCTCAAGATTGAAAGAGAGTTCCTCGGACTCAAGAAGAAGGAAGAGGACTCCATCAGGGTGTATGTAGCTAACTTCATAGGTCTTGTAAGGTACAAATCTAGATTTTTCATGAACACCAAAAGTAATTTGGAACACTTCTTATGCGGACTAATGCTATGTCTATAAAAAGCATTGGAGATTCGAGACATCGAAAATTATGAGGATATTGTTCATTGTGACCTCAAGGTTGAAATGTAGATTGGAGACTCTTAGTGGTCTCATGGGCCATGTGAGATGAAGAATAAAATGGTGAAAATCTTGGTTGGCTTATCAATCAAATCCCATGATGGAAAGACACCTTACTTTTCCCCGAGTAAAAGTTGTGGGAAGAAGAGTTTTAGGAACTTCTTGAAGGTAACCATGAATTTCATCAAATGTGGAAGGTTTGTTCATGAGGCAAAGAACTTCCAAAGCGCTATGAAAAATCCCACTAATGATGAAGAAGAAAGGAAGGTTCCGATCAACACTCAGCTTGCAGTGCAGTGTTACAACTACAAGGAGTATGAGAATTATTACATCAATTACCCGAAGCTGAGGGTTGTCGGAGGAAATAAACAACTACCTCCATGGTAACAAGGAAGGGATTACAATATCACTACTATTAAGGGGGAGCTGGTAAAAGATTTGGTGAAAGGTACACTATTTATTCATTCAAGAACAAAGAACATACTATTTGATTTTGGTTATATGCATTCTTTGATATCATGAAAATTTAGTATAAATATTCAAACCCCTCCTAAAAAATTGGAGGAAAAGATATATGTGAGAACAAAAAATGGGGAAATTATTATGTCCATGGTTTTTAACTCCTCACCAATTAATGTTTGTGGACTGAACCTCCCAATAAATCGAATCATACTTCCTTTAGTAATGTTTGATGATTTATTGGTCATGGATTGGATCTCTTTATATAAATCTGACATTAACTATTGGGAAAGGGAGATCACTCTTCACATCCCAGAGAATCCTCTAATTCATTACACGTGTAAGGAGGAATATGAATCTCCTTTAGAATATTCATCTCAAGTGTGGATATTGCTGCCTTGTGAGCAGCCATATCAACTCAAATGATTGAGACGATAGAGAGAATCAATCATGAATACATTCCCATCGTGAGAGATGACACATATGTATTTAATGAAGAGTTCTATGGTCTTACTCCTGACCGATAGGTTGAGTTCTCAATAGAAATTATCCCTGGATCTTTGCCTATCTCAAAGTCACCTTACATAATGGCCATTGTAGTGCTGGAAGTGCAGAAGAAGCAGTTAGAAGAGAATATAGAGATGGGTTTTATATGTTCTTGAACTTCACCATGGATTGCACCAGTCCCCATCCTCAATAAGAAGGGTGGATCAATGAGGATTTGCATTGATTATCGTGAGATCAATAAAATTACAATAAATAACAATTATCCCCTTCCACAGATAGATGTCTTGTTCGATCAGCTTCCTAGGGCAAGTTATTTATCTATGGTTGACCCTCGTTCATGATATCACTAATTAAAGGTGAGAAAGGATGATATTAACAATATTTCTTTTCGAATAAGTTATGTAAACTACAAGTTCATTGTGAAACCCTTCGAACTCACTAATGATCTATAAATTTTCATGGATTTAATGAATAGATTCTTTAGATATTACCCTGAATATTTGTGTTAGACTTTATTATTGATATTTTGGTATTCTCTAAGAGAAAGGATGAACATAAAAGAAAATGAATACAGTGTTAAAGATATTGTGAAGGGAGAATTTTTATGAAATGTACATTAAGTGTGAGTTCTGGATGGAGGATGTATCATTCTTGAGGAATATTATCACCAGAAAATAGATATTTGTGGACCCTTCCTAGATGAAGGAAATTGAAGACTGTCCTAGGAAAACATCTGTAATGGATATTCACAACATTTTAGGTCAATCTAGGTATTATCAATGATTTTAAAATAAATTTTCATGATTTTTAAACTCAATGACCAAGATGACAATGAAGGGAGTAATGTTTTTCTAGACACAGGAATGTGAAGATTGTTTCAAGGAGTTGTAAAAAGGAATATCAATGTGCATGTACTCACACTCCTTACTAGTGGTGAACACTTTGTGGTGTATAGAGATTATTATAAAAAGGTATTAGGTTGTGTGATAATTAAAAATGATAAAGTGATAGCATATATCTTGGGGATTCTGAAAAATACCGAGAAAAACAATCCTACACATGATCTGGAGTTGGTGTCAGTGATTTATCATTGAAAATCGAGCGGTAATATCTTCATGGGGAGAAGTGTGATATATATACTTACCACAAGAGTCTCAAATATATAATCAAAAAAATATCTTAATATGATCTAGAAATTATGGATATATCTCATCAAGAATTATGACTACTCAATTCACTGCCTTCCTAGTAAGTCAAACAAGGTGGTGGATGCTCTATGTAGAAATTATCCGACATCTTTATCAATGTTGAGAATTAAAAAGGATACGATATACTTAGATTTGAAATGTATGGACATGAGAATCATTAAGCATGGGACATCCTCAATCCCTTCTCAATTGATTTCTCAACCATCCCTCTTGAAGAAAGTAATGGATTCTTGAAGAAAATATGTGGATATTTAGAAAAGGGTGGAAGAAATCAGAAATTGGAAATCCTCCGATTTCAAAATTAATGAGGAAGGAGTTGTAAGATTTGGGACATCATTATGTATAACATCAGATCCATAGATAAAAAATGACCTATTTAATGATTCACAAACCCTGAATTTCTCCATCCACCCAGGGAGCACAAATATGTATCGAGATTTCAAGGAAACATTTGGTGGGACAATATGAAAATAGAGATTGCGGAATATACATCAAAGTGTCCGGTATGTCAACATGTGAGTGGTGATAGGAAATATTGTATGGGGATGATGCGACCACTACCCATACTAGCATGGAAGTGTGATAACATTACAGTGGGCTTTGTCACTAGACTTCCAAGGACATCCAGAAGAAACAATGATATATAGGTCATTGTGTATCATCCTACAAAGACAACTCAATTTATAGTTATTCAAGAGGATTTCTCATTTGATCAACGTGAATAGATATTCGTCAATGAATTAGTAAGGCTTCATGGAGTACGAAAATTTATAATATCTGTTCGTTATCCGAGATTCATCTCCATGACAGGGAAAAGTCTCCAAGAATATGTTAGAACTGCACTGAACATTAGTACGGCATATCATCCTGATACTGATGGCCAATCTGAGAAAACTATTCAGAGACAAGAAAAAATGTTGAGAGCATGTTCTATGTAATTCAAAAGAGGATGGGACCAACATCTTCGAATGGGTGAATTCACTTACAACAAAAGATCTCCCTCAAGCATCAGAATGGTACTATTTGAAGCCCTTTATGAGAAAAGGTATAGAACACCGGCGTGATGGGATGAAGTTAGTGAGTGTAAGTTTCTAGGACCTAAAATGGTCAAAGAAATTGTGGAGAAGGTGAAAACCATTCAGTAGCATATCAAGGTAGCCCAAAGTGGAATGAAATGTTATGAAGAAAATCGTTGATGATACCTTGAGATTAAAGATAGAGACTGGGTATTTCAACACATATCTCAATGGAAGAGGGTCATGAGGTATAGAATGAAAGGTAATTTATGTCCTAGGTATATTGGTCCCTTCGAGATCCATGATCGAGTCGAAGATATGGATATCGACTGGCACATCCACCAACCATATCAAAAGTACATGATGTCTTTCATATATCCCTCTTAAGGATTCGCATGCCAAACCCTTCGCATGTACTGTCTATAGAGGTGGTACTTTTGGAGGATGATCTTTCATATGAGAAGCATCGAGTGAAGATTTTGGATCGTAGTGACAATGTTCTATGAAACAAGACTACTCATCTTGTAATAGTACTACAGGAAAACCAAAAGTATGAAGAGGCAACACGGGAACTGGAGGAAACAATGAATTAAAAGTACCCCCACTTATTTTTGGCATATAATTTAAAATTATAATTCGAGAGTGAAATTTATTAAGGGGGGAAGAATGTAACGACCCAATTTTTTTAAATGGAAATTCCCTTCTTATAAATATGTCATAAAATCTCCTTAGAACACAACATAATAATATACTAGTTCTAAGGGACCTTTAAACACATGTTTTTCAATTTTGTGTTTGGAATATTGAAAATATGACATACATGGTTGCAATTAGTAAGCTATTTGCAGTCTCATAAGAAAAAGAATTTTTTTTGTGAATAGTAACATACCCTTATGAATAGTTTAATACCATTATGAGTAGTGATATACCGTAATGAATAGTAGCCTTTACAATGATAATATATAAATAATATTCACATTGAAATTACGATATACCTATATTTTAGAATAATTCAATTTGTGTTTAAAATTTTTTTGATAATAAATTATGATTTTAATTAAATTTTAAAATATTCATATTCAGAAATTTATTTTTCAAAATTTGATTTCATTTTCAGATTCTAAAAGTCACAAAATTGTTAGGGTGAATTTTTGACATTTTTCTGAAATAGATGAATTCTTGAAGAATAGTAAAATACGATAATTTATGATAAATGGTAAATAATGGATTTATTGAGTCATTGACATTGATCTGTTGATGAAATCCAAATTGGTTAGAGTTCACATGCATTTATTACATTATTTGGTCATGGAATCATCACTATGTCAGGTTTTGAGGGAAAATAATAAACTAATTACAATAATATTATGAAAATCCTCCTCTACTCTAATACACCCCCCTCACTCCCTCTTCTATTCAATACTCTCAAGCCTTGTAACATGCCAATAGTTGGCCCAAATCTCTCCCCAAGATCCTCCCAAACGTCCAAATTCCACTATCCTCTTAAAAATTTCAAAACCTCTCCCCTTAAAAGGTTCTCAAAGGAGTAAGTTTCAATCGGTTAATTCCTATTTCCAATTTGTTCATTTCTTTTAAGTTCTTTTAGTTTGTTTTCATTACCCACCTCCCTGCCCCAAAATACTATAATAACTCCAGTAACATACATGTACTGTTATTTATTTATGATAATGGGATATTTCATTACCTTTTCTCCTTTCCCCACTTTTTATTTGAATGAAATGAAAGCACCATTTGAGATGTGCTAGTTTAGCACATTAAAGGAAATCTGTTTATCAATTTCTATTAACATATTCATTTCTGGACATGAAACCATTTTTGTTATGGTTGAAACACATTATTAAATGTAATATATCCTATTTTTGGTTCTATAATCCGTTTCTTCAAATGGAATTATTTTATAAAGAAAACATTTTCTTTGTAATCAAATCCACCAACTAACAAAAACGATTGTCATTGTAGTTTTATATAACTATTAGACTTCACTCTAAGTAACCAAATTAGATTTAAAAACATTTAATCTCTGGAATGTTCAATAAAAAAACATAACTTCAATTATGGACAACCACTTTTATCTTACATGTTTATCCAAACATGAATATTAGGGAACCAGTCATTAACACCAAGTAAAAAAACGAGCCTGAACAATGAAATTGAACTTCATAACCCATAAATAGGGTTGTAAAAGAACTTAAAATGATTTAATAAAACGATTAAAAATATAATAAGTGTTTTCATTAATAATTAATAAATATAACATTTTTATTCATGTCTTTAATAACATGTGGATAACAAAAATGAATTTTAGGTAAGGGATCCTCTTCATTTCTATCTTAATCAAGATTGTCCTCTATGCTATGCCATTCTAAGTGTAAACCCAAATGGTGGGGTACGTTTTCTCACCTACCTCATAATTTCCTCATGATTTATAAGAGATTATAAATCCCCTTTCTATCTCATGAAACCCTCTTAGGTACTCCTTACAAAATGCCAATAAACCATAACCAATTCTACCCGAGCCCTTTTTGTTCTTTCTGGTTTCCTTATCATTCATTACATCAAGTAGTGTTATCTTATATTTTATTACATATTCTAAATGCGGTTTCGTTTTACAAAATTCATTTATGAATACCATTTAATCAACCTTTTTTGGGGATATACATGTTTTTAAAAGATTACATACTTATTACATTCTCATAAGCAAACACTTTTTAAGGAAACTTCCCAAATTTTTATGCTATTTTAAGTGAACTCTATCTCCTGTTTTAAGTCACCATTGTTGTTATAAAATCTGTATTTTTATTATGAATTTATTTCCATTCTAGTTTTATATAAACTATTTTCCTCTTTTCTATTTTAAAACTCTATAGTATTTTCCTTATTACAGAACAAAAATGTTTTAATGCAAATGTTTCTGAAAAACATTTCTTATATGTTGTCACTTATGTTTGACACCACATACCATTTCATATGACTATTTTACCCTATAAATGTCCATGTATGTTCTAATCCGTTTCATCATTGAAACTTTCATTATACACTCATTAGTTATGATTTATATCATTATTGTGGTATCCAATTCTTTCCATGGGTATCCATATGTTTAAGAATGGTTGATTATGTATGATTATTTATATGGAAGGAATATTCATGAAAATTTGGATATGGGTGTGGCCTATTAGTGATAAAACTAATTGGGTAATGTTTTGTCTCATGATATGTGATCAGAAATGGGATTGGTGGTTTTCCTTGACCCATACCAAACTAGGAAACAAGATTCGCGATTAGCCATCACCCATACTAAAATGGGAAACAGGATTGGCTATTATCCTTGAACCATACTAAGGAAATGTTTTATGATCCTTCCACATTTATATTATATCCTGTTCATATGATCCCATGATTATATTATTCCACATTTATATAATTCAATTATTATATGATACGATTTTATATGTTCCAAGCTTTGAATATCATTATATCATGACTCCTAAATCATGGGAGTAAGATATATCCTTGTGTTCATTCCCTTACCAGGATTTTTTGCTAATCCTGTTGTTCATGTGTTTCTCAGGGCACCCTAGGAAGATTTAATGGCTCCAAGGAAGTTAGGATATTTTTATGGATTATAATTAAAGAAGTTTTTTAGCCCCATGTTTTATGTTTTATGCACCAGTCTTCTAAGACACTAGACTTAACAATTCTTGGTTTTTACTATTATATATAATTATGAATAAAATCATTTAATTTTATATGTAAAAGGTGTGGCTCGCTATGCTACAAGAAGGTTGTGTATGAAATAACATTTCACTTTGATCAGTATACTCATATCAGTCCCTTCTGATCCCAACATAGATAAAGACATATATATGAAACCTTTAATAAATAAATTTAACTTCTTTGGGATATGGGTGTGAGCACATATGATGCTTTTTCAAAATACATATTCCATATATGTTCTGCAGTTATGTGGACGATCAATTATTTTCTTGCTTATGAAATGATTTTTGGATAGAGTATGAATGGAAAACTATGATATCATGTTTTTATGAAGAATACATGATCCAGAAGACGGAAACATCATTGTAGTTTTGGTTTTATGGGACATAGAAGATTCATTCCAATATACCATCCATATAGAAATAATAGTCAAAGAATGGAAAATACCATGGAGGTTGATGATCCACCTCAGCGTATATATGTAACTAATGTTCTTAAGTAATTAAAATATTTCATTTTTTCATTCCAGATGGGTCAAATGAAATCTAGAAAGCAAAAGAATGGTTCCATTGAAACCTGTTACAGTTGGAAGAAGATGAGTATCTTCTTTGATTTTTTTATTGGTCAACCAATTTGTTACATCATTTCATAATTGAAATGAACATTGAAAAAAATATATGTGAATTTTTCTTTCTATTCATGTAAATTTTAAAGGAAAGAAAATATATTATTTTTGATCTCAGTGTGACTTAGTGGATTGGGGAATCAGACCAGAATTTCATCATGTTCATATAATTGAAAATAAATGGAATGTTCCATGTTCTTCATATGTGTTGAGACCTATATAAAAAAATTAATTTCTCGAAGTACTAAAGAATATTAATGTTTTTTTATTCGAATTAAATCAATATATCTAAATGGGTAAATAGAATATATTTGATGCTAATATATTTAAAGACTCGTGATTATCACGTCGTTCTACATGAGTTTATTCCAATTGCAATCTGTCATATTTTGTCCAATAATATATGGTTGGATGTTGTTTAGTTTTTCCATTTTCTTAGAGATACTTGTGATAATATGTTTCCTACATATTTTTTGTAAAAAATGTTGGCAGATGCCCCATTTATTTTTTGTGAGTTAGGGAAAATATTTATTCCATCATTTTTCACAAGCATGTTTCATATGACAGTCCATATTCCAACTAAAATACATTTTCATGGACATATTTTGTTTTGATGTATCCAACTAAATGAAATATTTATACATTAAAGTATTATGTCTGAAACATGAATAATCCTTAAAAATCTATTGTAGATGGTTACATGGCTCAAGAATGTATAGATTTTTGCTCTATGTATTTGTCTGATCATACTATAATAATGAAACAACCTATGAGAAATTAATTATAACATTAAGAGAAAATTGAACATAGTTTTCCATCACTACCTAGATGAGGAGGAATTCCAAGATCATATACATTGATGGCATTAAACATTGAAGAGCAGTAGATGGAACAATGCACTATTTTGTTCCAATGTGATTTGTATGATGACTAAATTAGGTAAGTAAATTTATTATTTATACAATAAATATCTGTTAGACTATTTATATTTTTATCTATATGGAACATAAATCAATGAAATATATAAATTATCATTCATTATCTTTGATTCTGAGAGAGACATTGCATAAAAAATAGCATTCAGCATGGTTAAAATTAAAGGAAAAAATATTGTTTTATAATATAATTAAATAAATATTTAATTAAGTTTAGTATTAATTTATATTCCAGGTATTGAGTTTTCCTGTTGAATCTGTCTCTGAGGAAATAGTAGCTTTTTCTTTTCATCCTGTTACCTTGGATCATGACAGTAAGCCAATTTTTTATCAATGGGTACAAATTTATAATCATTGAATGAGAAAAACCCATTCGAAAAGAACATGATGGTCTTATCGTTAAGGCCAAAATAGGTAGTTATGCCACTGAATCTGATAATTTACCTCTATTTGAAAATGTAGGTTTTTATGGGGTTGATGAAAAAATATTAATAATGGATTATTACTATCATAGACGAGTCTCTATGATGAAATGATAGTGGTTTGATTCAATAACGAGGCATGGAACATTTATTGATGATTGAGGATTTTGAGTAATTGATATTACTCACACTCTATCTACTGATGAACCATATGTATTGACATCAATGGAAAAACATGTATTTTTATGTAAAATACCAGCATCATCCAGAATGTGGTGTTGTTATTGAAATAATTCCAAGACATATTTTTGATGATGGTGATGATGGAATTGACACCATCCCTACTAGAATTGGAACTGATCTATTTCTTAATTTTGATGACTCCAATAGCTCAATTGTTATAGTTTATTGTGAACATAATGGTGTGGTGGGAAACATATAGAATCATCCATCCATGATCTCAGTTATGTTGGTTTAACCTGGGTTGGCTGTTAATGGTAGTACTATTCAAGTAGATTTAATATTTATTAAAAATATGTTTTATCTGACATGAAGTTAATGTCAATTTTTAATTTTTATTGGTTGAAATTTTATTTGAATTTCATTTTCTAATATGGAATTGAACAATATTCAATCCAAAGAAACCATAATTTCTAACATGGTGAACATATCAACGCTTTATTGACCATGTATAAAATTATTATAACATTAAGACCTCCCTTTAACATCTCTCCATGTAATCAACATGATGGATTGTCTCCCTATACCAAACATGTATAGAAACCTACATCATCAACATGGGATAAATAAATTAATATTTTCTTTAATTTCGACAAGTTCATTACCCCTTATGAATCTGTTAGATATTTTATCCGTGTTTATATGTTTAAATCATCATTTCCAACTATATTAATAGTTTAATCATTTATAATATATACTTTGATGAATTTTATAGAGGCATAATTCAGTATTCTCTCTCTGTTGTATGTTGAGTGAAATAAAGCCTCAGAATCATTGTTCCATGATTTTAATAGTCTGCTGACACTTTGTAAATAAACATCCTAATAAAAATTAAATTTCTTTATTATATCTTGTGTGATTTATTGAAATCATTATTTATCCACTCAGGATCACCTAAAACAAGGGATAGATAAATTTTCCATGAATACCCCTATTCCCTCTCATATATTTTGTTTTTTTGGCCTACACATCAGTTATCCTTTCGTAATTACATCCATATTTGTTTTCAAATGAAGGGAATGAATCAAATTGAAGAGAGGAGATGGAAACAGATGATGGACAATAATCATCACATGGTTGAGATGGGTGTTCCATCATTAGTTCCTATAGTCAGTGTTTTATTTGAAATATATATATATATATATATATATTTAAATAATATATAATGTCAAGTGAATTTTTATTTTTAAAAGTTTTTTCTAGATCCTCCCCTTAGGTGACAATTATTTGATGAGCATCCTAGTAGTGGTCCATGTAGTCTGGCCGTTGGTAAGAGGGTGGGGGTGTACGAGAGCATGGTAATATGTTCAATGTACCTGATTAGACCCTTCCCCTCCCATTGACATATCATTTATCCAACATTCTGATCCTAGTGTGATGATAGGGACACACTGGATATTTTTTCCTGTTATGTTTTTTCTACCATTTACATCTGAGTCTCTTCACCCGTCATTACCATATCTGATGACGATTACCACTCCCCATCCAGCATTCAGCCATCCATCCACGCCATATTATTTTACTTCTACATATATCTATCTAAGATTGAATATTCCATCTTCTTCAACTCCTGATTTTCCATAATCTATCTTTTCGGAGTATTAACTGGGACCCACTACACCTTTACTGGGTGTTCAATCAGATTCTGTGGATACAGCAGAACCCATCGATTTGAATACCGCATGTATATTTATTGAACCATATCAAATTTTTATGAAATTATTTATTTTCCATATAACATGTATTGATAATTTTTTTTCTTTCCTAAAATATCCATATACTCATTAGAGGAGAGGGAAAGGGCATACACACATGCGTGAGGTGTGGAACCACCACATGCAGTTAACGCTGGACTAAAATGAAGAGAATCTAATGAAAGAATAAATGGGGCATAAATGTCAGTTTTTTTTGCGATGCTTTTCAAGTACCCTAACATCATTCCCGTCAGCCTGCTCTCATAGAGATAGTTTTAAAATGAAGTCAAGGATAATTCATGGGCACATATCATGGTAAAAAATATATTTTATTTAATGAAATATTTTATTTTATATATATATGAATTAATATTTTGGTGTAGATTAGGATTAATTTCTCTATTGGTGAGGGTGCAAGGCCCTCACGTCCAAAGGTCATAGGTGAACTTTGGAAAGATTATAAGCACGAGTTTTATATTGACTATCATGCCAAAGTAAAAAAAGAGATAGAGACAATATCTGTCTTGGATGATTGTCTGATTGAACAATATCGGTAGATGATAACTCCTTGGATTACTATCTAGTTTGTGTTACTAATCACATTTGAGGTATTTAAATGAAAATACTCATCTTTTCAATAATATTATCTTTTTTATTATTTAATTTTATTTAGTTATCATCATAAATATATAAAATAACATTGATGAAAAAAAATACCTCCCAACATTGGGACGTACTATGATTTCAGATCATGAGAGGAAGAATGTATGACATTTGTTTATAATTTTTCGTTACAGCTTGAACATTATACTATTTTCTCTATAATTTATTGGATTTATTAAAGTATTATTATATTTTTTGTTATGAAATTAATTATTAGAAACCTATTTTTAAGGTGGTTTCCATCATTCCTAGACATTGTTCATTCAAACATTAAATATTAAAGGATGTGGTCCTCGAGAAAAACTTTTTTGCTCGATTAGACGAAAAAAAGATAGAGGTACGGTTAACAAAACAACTCAACAGCAGATTGAATGTTATACTTTTTTGGTTTAAATATTAAATATCTATTTTTAAATTGATAATCTGTTTATTTTTCTAACAGGATACATTTTAGGCACTTGATACCTAAGAACCCATCAATTCTGGGCCAAATGATCACTTAAATCAGGTGTTGGGAGATGAGCATCCTAGCATAGTACACTACTGACCTTGGAAGATTATATCACAACGAGTTATTGGCCTTATTTATGTATGAGTTGTAGTGCCAGAGATTTCCAACAGGTTAAGGAACAAGAATAACAAGCTAAAAAAATAACCACAAAGATGATAAAACAGTCTACTAGGGAAAACACTGCATATAGGAATATAATGGATGATTTATGTCCAACACATCATCTAGATGCCAGCACAGCTTGTTATGAATATATGTCGTTGATGTGTTCTATATACGGTGCACTAGGTGGGAGTTCTACTGGTGCTTGAGATGATTTTGTTCATGCCGATGATGATGGCCCAGAGGAGAATGAGGAAGAAGAGGAGGGGGGAGGATGTCGAGAAATAGGAGGAGGGTGAGGAGGAGTCCAGGGCAGAGGAAGAGGGAGAGGAAGAGGATGATGAGGAGTACGGGGGTGAGGAGGAGGGAGTTGAGGAGGGTAATGATGATGATGGGGACAACGATGATGTTGAGGATGAGGCAGTTGATGACAGTGATGATAGTGATAGTGATGAGGGACATATTGATCTGTTAAATTTTTGACTGATATTATATATATTTGATGTATGATGAATTATTGAGAATGAATATTTGTGTGATTTGGTAGGTCACATTATAATTATTTCTTTATATATAAATAATAAAACATGACTTGATGATTTTTTTTACTGAATATATGTGTGACTGATTCACCCCTCCCATAGAAACCCACCCACTTGGAAAACCCCCAACCCCTTGGACACCCCCACCCCCGGGACACCCACCCCCCACCATGCCCCCCATTGGACATCCCCCCCAGGACACCCCCAACCCCCTGGACACCCCCACCTCCATCACACCTCCAACCCCTTGATAGCCTCCACCCCCTTGGACAACGCCACACCCCTTGAATTTTATCCCACCTCTAGTTAACCCCACAACCAAGATCCTCCCACCCCCTATAAAACCAACACCCCAGGCACCCCCACCCCTGGGAAACCCACCACATGGATAGCCACCCACCCCCTGGACTCCCCCACCCCCTTGAAAAACCCCCTGGACACCACCCCTCTCCCTGAAAACACCCCCACCACCCCCATGGAGATCCCCCACATCTGGATAGCCCCCTCCACCCTTAGACACCCCAACCCCTGGCCACCCCACCCTTTGGACAGTCCCCCCTAGACTCCCCTTCCACTTTGGATATCCCCCACCATCATGGATATCCCCCACCACTATTGGACACCCCAACCCCCTAGAATCCCCCACCCCTAAACACCACACCCCCTTGCAAAGCCCCCACTTGTCACCCCCCACTCCCCCTGAACAATCCACCCCACTAGACACCGCCCTAGACACCCCCACCCACCCCCTGGGATATCCCCAAAACCACCCCAAAGACACCCAACCCCCTTGGACCGCCCTACCCCCTGGAAAACCCCCACCACCCAGGAAAATTAATTTTTTGATGTCATTTATCCATTTTCATATTTAATTACATGTGAAAAGTATGAGTCAATGTTTAATCAAACTGATTTAATCTAAAATTACCCAGGCCAGTGAATATAATTCTGAATTCATATTCTGTATTCCATATTATGTATTCCATATTAGCCATATTAGGTATTCCATATTAGTTATATTCTATTTTGTAAGCCATATTAGTCATTTATCTGTATTCTATATGCCATATTCTAAATTCAAATTTTTATTCCACAATTTGTATCTATTATACATAATTATATTTTTTATTTATTAAATTGTAAATTGAATACACTATACATAATTCATAATTCTATATTCAATTCAAAATTCATTTTCTATGTGTTATTTAGTCATAATTCAGAATTCAGAACATAATTAATTCTGTAGGTATTCAATTGAGAATTCAATTCTGAATTATATATTTCATAGGGTAATTGGATTTTGAAGTGAATTCTAAATTAAATTAAATTCTAAATTCTTTTATTTAGTTCTGCATATATATGCTTATAATTGTAGGTGCACACGGATTTGTAAAGGGGGAGGTTGGTCAGCCTGTTGCTAAAATTGAATCAAGGATATACCAACAGTTGTAAACTATTGGAATATGTTTTAAAAGTTACATTATACCAATGGTTTACATAAAACCATTGGTAATTCTATATACCAAAGGTTTGTAAACCATTAGTATAGAACCCGTAATCGGTTTTTACAAACAGGATTATGTCAACCATTAGTAAAAGAATTTTTCAACTGTTTCAGAACCGTTGGAATAGATATTAAATTCATTAATTTTTAATGGTTATCAACCATTGGTATACATTTATACCAATGGTTAGCTAAAACTATTAGTAGAATTTTTATTCTAGATCCATATACCAATGGTTATACTATAACTATTGGTATATGTCTATCCAGATGGATAACTAGCCAGCAGTTTGAACAAGAATTGGTATAGTTTATACCAACATTTTTCAGAATTTACCAATGATTTTAAATGGTTGGTATATGTCATGTTTCTATCAATGATTGGACCTAAATATGGTTCAAGTCTTCCATCTTACGATGATTTCGCATCAACTATGAAAATTATCCTTGAAGAATGAACATCTATGAGTGAACAAATAAATTTCCAAGGATCGAATGACAAATGAGAGGGGGGGTTGAATAAGTCGTTCAACTTTTATAAGTTTCAAAACATTATGAAAATTATCCCTTGCAACCTGTTAAAATTTATTTCCTTATCAACATTTAGTAGAAAACTCAAGCATACATGAAATGTAAATCAATAAAGGCACACAATATTTAGAAGGTTCCACCTTAATAAGAGAACCTACGTCCTTGCCTTAGCCACTCCCGTGGGTCTATGGAAATCCACTATATTGAATAAGTGAATACAACATGTGCCAACTCCCGTTGGACACCTTCTATCTCCCAATAGGAATGATTATACTGACTACTGTCAGTTTAAAAAGTTTTCTTGGACCTGATTTTCTGAAACCGAACTTCTCAGCAAAGAAACAATGACTTTGCAAATTGCCACTCTGAATGTTCAATCTGGGTTTCTTGAATCTGGCTTTCTGGAACCAAATTTCTCAGCAGGAAATATGATTCTGAAAAAATCCAGTCCGAATAATCAATAAAACTTCTTTAAAATGGTAGTGTCTTTTTTACTTTTAATTCTACAGATCTCTGCCTTTTCCGCATGTGTGAATTTTTTTTTGAATGAGTGAATGATCTGAGCACATATTTATAGGAAACTAAGAATAAAAGGTGTGATTCCTAAAAAACATTCCCGATTCCTCAAATCTCAAAAACTCCACAAATCTCTCACATTTAATATTCAAGATTTGACTTCTTCAAATCTCCTTAAATTTCCCCGAGATTGGTGAAAGGTTGAAATTATAGTTTTCATGAACTCTTCATATCCTTCTCAGAATAATAATGTTGTATCATGGTTCAGAAATATGGTTCAGGAAACAGACTCCAAACTTCTGGTTCAGGAAACAGACTCCGAACTTCTAACTCAGTTAATCGACTCTGAATTTCTGGCTCAGGTATTCGACTCTGATTTTCTGCCTCATGTAGTCAACTCTGAAATTCTGGCATAGGTAGTTGACTTCGAATTTCTGGCTCAGAATTTCGACTCCGAAATCCTGGCTCAGGTAGTCAACTTTGAATTTCTAGATCAGGTAGTCTGCTCCGAATTTTTGGCTCAAGTAGTTGACTCCGAATTTTTGGCTTAGGTAGTCGACTCCAAAATTATGTCTCGGGTAGTCGACTCTGAATTTATGGCTCCGGAAGTTGACTCCAAAATTTTGGCTTAGGTAGTCGACTCTGAATTTCTTACATAGGTAGTACACTATGAATTTTTGTATTAGGAAGTCGACTCAGATTTTCTGGCTCAGGTAGTCGACTCCGAACATCCAGCGCCGAAAGTAGACTCTGAACTTTTGGATTAGGAAATGGACTCCAAACTTCTAGTTCAGGAAACAGGTTCCGAATTCAGGTTCAAAATTTCCTCAGAATTTTTTGTAGTGAAAAATGTCAATCCACTTCAGCATTTCATCAACAGATTTTATCATGAAACTTTTCATGATGTGTGAGAACTCTAAGATCAGCAAAGCATCGTCTGATTTTGTTTAGAATGTTTTAGACACTTTCATAAATTCCGACTTCTTATTCTCAACATAATTTAAATTATAAAAATATTTGACAACCAGCAACATCAACTTTCTTCAACTCAAAAATAAAATTCAAAAAAATTATTAGTTTTCAAAAAATACAAAACATTTTTAAAACATAACACTATAAAGGTTCTTCAATCTCCCCCTGTTTATTTGTTAGAAACCCTTCTTAACAAGTTTTCACCTCTCAAAAAATTTACATCTCAAGTTCTTGAATTTTACCAAAACATACCCTATCTCAAAAAGAGAGTGTCCTGACACAACACTACTGGATAAAGTAATATTTTTGAAGGATTTCCATCCCTTCATGAAAAGAAAATTATGCAGCCATATAATGATAAACATCCCCTTACTCAACTCCCCCTAATCATTTATCTTTCCCTTTCTCACTTTTCTTTCCCTCCCTCATTATTCTTTCTCTCTCCCCCATTATATGATAACCACACCTTTAGATTCATAAAAGAAAACTTACTCTCCCCCTTTGTCAACATAATCCAAAGCATGGTGTGAGAACTTCATTATGAGTTTTAGGAAGTCATGGGTGGAGTCTGAACATGGATTTACAGCCTCAGTTCAACAAACCTTTCCTTTAACATTGCTTATGTAAAAATATCAGCAATCTGATACATTGTTGAGATTAATTCAAGAAATACTTCTCCAGCAGTAGCTTTCTCTTTTAAAAAGTGATAATTTATATCAATATTCTTTGATCATGAATATTGAATATGATTCTTGTAATGATCAATGTCACTTTGATTATCATAGAGTATTTTCAAAGGTTTAGAAACATTCACAATAAAATATTATAGGTGAACTTTCATCCACATCATTTGAGTACGAGTTGGAGTAGATGCAACATATTCATATTCAGCGGTACATAAAGTTATTGAACATTGTTTCTTACTGTACCAAATCTCACAAAATTCCCCTAAAAAAATGTTCCTCTGGATGTTGATT
Organism: Viscum album; assembly: GCA_963277665.1. Taxonomy (NCBI): domain Eukaryota; kingdom Viridiplantae; phylum Streptophyta; class Magnoliopsida; order Santalales; family Viscaceae; genus Viscum; species Viscum album. The sequence goes on along the minus strand of OY728156.1, from coordinate 1,224,834,355 downwards.
TTATATCATTACAATCACCAGCCCAATCAGCATTGCTATAACCATGAAACATTATCTCATTGTTTCTCTTGTATAATAACCCATGTGAAGTTGTTCCTTTAACATATCTCAGAATCCTCTTTACTGCCAACATGTGTGATTCTTGGCGATTACTATGATATAGGGAACATAGAGTTAAATCATAAGCAATATTAGGCCTTGAAGCTGTAAGATAAAGAATACTTCCTATCAACATTCAAAAGTCTTTCTGATTCACGTGGTTCCCTGATTCATCTTTATGCAACTTTGTGCCCAATAAGATAGGAGTTGAAACTTCCATTGATTATCCCATCCCAAACATCTTTTACAATTCGTTGGAATACTTTTCTTGGGATAAGAAAATGTAGTTTTCTTGTTGTTGAACTTGTATTCCAAGGAATAAATATAATTCTCCCAACATTGACATTTCAAAAATTTTCTTCATCTCTTCAGCGAACTATTCACAAAATTTTTCTTCATCTCCCGCAAAAATTATATCATCCACATAAACAATTACAATTATAGTTCCGGAGTCAACATCTTTAACATTCAAGTTGCTATCAAGCTTTTCATTAGAAAAGTTCATCTTTCTCAGAGAATTGTCAAGCTTCGAATACCACGATTGTGGATCTTATTTTATCCCATAAAAGGATTTCTTCAATTTCCAAACATTATTTTCATTCTCATCAAGTAAAAACCCACAAGTTTGTTCAATGTAAACTTGTTCCCCAATATCACCATTTAAGAAAGGTTACTTTACATCCATCTGACAAACCTTGTAATTCTGATGAGCAGCCACTGCAAGAAACATTCAAATAGTTTCCAACCTTGAAACATGGGAAACAGTTTCATCAAAAATCCTCACCTTCCACTTGTGAATATCCATTACACACAAGCCTTGCTTTGTTTCTTGTAACTTTTCCATGCTCATTCAATTTATTTCTGTAAACCCACTTGGTTCTGATAAAATTATTATTTTCTGGCCTTGGAACAAGTTCTCATGTTTCATTCTTCTCAATCTGATCCACTTCTTCATTCATATCATTTATCAGTTCTTTATGTTGAATTGCTCCTAAAACTGATTCTGGTTAAACTTTTGAGATAAGGGATGTCTGATTTTATAATCTTAACTTCCTTCTTTTATGAACTGGAGCCTTCTGATCCCCAATAATATTATCAGATTCAACATGTTTTGTAATGTAGGAGAACTCACATTTTATTTCCCAGCATCACTTTCTTTCCCATGTGACTCATCTGAGTCACTTTCACTCTGGTAGGGGATCTCTTATCTATCTTCCTCAATATTCGTAACAGATTTTGTGAATGAACTTGGATTTTCAATTACCTCCACATCATTTGAGTCCACCAACTTCTGTAAAAGTTTTTTCCAGCATTTGTAACTTCTTCCATTTGGTGAATAACCCAAAAATATTCTTTCTTCAGCATTCTCATTAAACATTCCTAAGTCCGGATTTTTGATTTTGAGCAATCATAGACTTAAAAAAACTTTGAAGTATTTAAAAGAATGATTTTTATAACACATCTCATAAAGAATAATGTTTGTTTCCGGTCTCAACAAGCATCTATTTTGAACATGTACAACAGTGTTAACAGATTCTCTCCAGAATAATTCTGAAAGTTTGTATTATGACAACATACTTCTTCCCATTTCCACCAAGCCTCTATTTTTTCTTTCAGCTACCACATTTTGTTGTGGAGTATAGGGAGCACTATACTGATGTTTGATACCATGCATCCTTAGATAAGTTTCAAAAGCATTGCTTGTGAATTTGGTTTCATTGTCTGTTCTCAACTTTTTTATGGAAACTCTTAATTCTTTCCCAACATCACTTAAAACTAATTTAAACATTTTAATATCCCTTGACTTATGCTTCATGAACATGATTTTTGTCATCCGAGTTAAATCATCAATAAAGGCAGTAAAGTATAAATCTCTTTTGGTTGATTGATGTCTCATCAACCCACATATATCAAAATTAATAAGCTCAAGTGGTTTATTAGATTGAATATCAACTCTTTTATGACTTTTTTTGTCATAATTCCTATTTTTCAAGTAATAAAAACATCTTGATCTCTTATTTTTAGTTCTGGAAAATTCTGAACATCATCATCTTTATAAATCTTACTCATGCTCTTCTGTCCAAGGTGGCCAAGTCTTCGGTGCCACAGCTTGTTTTCATCTTCATCACTCAAATAGAAAGAGTTATTGGTCTCTCCAATTTGAAATAGATTCCCACTGGTTATTTCTCCTTTTGTAATCACTTTTCCATTTTTCACACTTTTGATGATACAAGAATTATTTCTGAAGATAACTTGTTTTCCATCATCACAATGTTTACATACACTAAGTAAGTTATGTTTTTAGTCCATCAATAAGCAAAACTTCCTTAGACTTTAGTTTCTCTACTTCAATATCTATAATTATGATTCCCTTAATTTTTAAGGAACCATCTTTTACAAAAGTAATGTAACACCCCAAGCTTCTACGGTACATTTCTCTTTGAATAATGTGATAGCGTGTGTTGTACGCAACACCAAGTTCCAACACACCATAACCAATCAAACTAGCCGTTATGAATAGTAATAACTACCTTTTGAAATTATATATATTTTATATTTAAAATTGGACTTCATTTTTGGATTTGGAATTTCGAATTTAGCCTAAGGTAAAATTTTGGTACTTTTCGGATAACTTTAATATTTTGATGAATAGTGAAAATTACTAAATTTTAATTAAAAACAACTTTTTTAATCAAAATAATTAATAGTGATAAATTATGAATTTGATTGGTTATAAAGTATATTTAGAATATATTTTTACCATTTAATACAATTTTGGTCATTGGACATAATTTTACAATTAAACCGGACATAAACAAGTGTCAATCTTTTGAAAGTTATTATCTCTTAAAAACACGCTTTCTGTTTTAACAATGGGAATTAATTTTAAATTATTTTCTGCCACTTCTGTGTTTTGAATTTGGAAAAATGGATTCCATATTTGGAATCAGGATGTTAAAATTGTGTAAATAGGTAACTTTTATTTTTATACATTTTGAATAATTACTTCGGTGAATATTTTATTTACCATGGTTAAGGGAAAATCTGGTAAATAATGGTTTAAAAAATATTATTATAATAATCCTAAATTAATCTAAAACGTGTCCTAGCTTTATTGGTTGATACATGTTGGACCACAGGAATCTTTGGGTCGATTTTGGGACCCCATGGAGCCACTTGTAAGTGATAGGGACACTCTATTTTAATTAAGTTAAAATGAATACAAAAATGACAAAAGCATATATCGTTTAGAAAAACAATTTTTACATAGGGTTATATATGTTGGATTTTCGACTATAAATATTAATTAGAAAGATAATAAGATATCCTACATAATAATATTTTATTTATAATTTTTAGACTTTAAATAATTTAATTTATTTATGACACAATTATGATGCACTAATTACCATAATAGTGACAAATTAAAATAATTGATATTATAAATACCCAAATAAATATAATTTGAGACTTTTAATGAATTAAAATAATTATCTAGGATAATATGAAATATTAGGATTGATTTAATTGATTTTTCTTTGAAGTAATAATTCTGTTATGAGTCACAAAAATCAACTATTGAATAGTGTGAAAATTGACACAAAAGAGTTTTTTAAAACAAATATTATATTATTAATTGATATTAAATTCCTAAAAATCTGAGGTTCGGCCAAGGGACTTATATCATCATATTTATATCATTAATTGACCACTTGGGGGTCGTTTGAATGTATATAGTATGTTTATTAACCATATAATATAAAAATACAAAGAGACATTGTAAAAGTGAAACTAATTAAATTAGAGTTAATACTTTATGATAAGGTTAATATAAGTACCCAAACCTGTCTAAATTATATTTTTTGGGTGGTTTTCGACCCATCCCAACCTAAACATTTAAAAAATCCACTTTTAAGCCATTAGAAACCTAATATTAATTTATTATAAATTAATATTTCTATCTTTTCCAAAGCTGCCCCTCACCCCTCTTAAAAAAGGGCACTCCTCCTTCTCATTTCTTCAGACCTTCAAAGATTTTTGGTTTGGACAAACTCTACCGCAATACTCTCCCAACTTCCCTCAATACAACCTAGAGGCCTTAGTTTGATCAGATATCCAACCTAAGGAGCCCTTTTTATCAAATCAAAAGGAAGAACCCGAATAAGTGTGAATGTTTTCACCACCCCTTTTCAAGTTCCTTTCTTCTTCCACTTCTTCATTCATTGTTATTACCATTCTAAAATAATAACTCCAATATCTTATATATACTGTGATTTCATTATAAATATGGTACAACCATATTAAGTATTCTACCCACCCTTTGAATAACATGTCACCATACGTGCGTACGTACGGCTTACCGTCTCCACGTCATGGTGTAATTGTTATTCAATATATTATTATTTGGATGGGTATAATAATGATGTGTAACTCATGTAAATAATAAATATAACATGTTAATTATTCTATATATATGATATACCATCCATTTATATATTATTTTAATATCAAAAGAATGATATTGTCGCTCGTGCGTACGTACGGACTACCATCTCCACGAACGCGATGAGATTCATTCTCCATCATATCCATTCAAGTATAATTATCATTTGATGATTTAAAAATTATGTTTAAGGACATTACATCATTATGGATATGAATAATATACAACCTATCCATTACAAAGATGGATTACATAGAAAAACATATAAAAGAGAATGAGTAAGTTAACACCTGAAACAACGATAATACTAAGATATAATTAACAAATCAATGTTAAAAGTTCATATATGATATAATATTAATGTATATGATTCTTGTATAAATTAATAAATATTATTTCACCATTATACAGGAGGTTATCCGACCCCAACCAAGTTAAAGTACAAGGTAAGGGTTATTTCACAATATCTTCATTATCCGAGTATGTTTATACGTAATTATCTACTAGGATTTCTTTATCATTCACATACATTTTTCTTCGAAATGTATGTGAAAAAGATTTTACTATTTGAATTAATATAGGTTAGAGTCATTTATACCCTTGTTTAACTTTTTATAAGAGGTTTATAAAGGAATCTTTCCATCGTTTTCCAAACAAGGTGCTTTTATCCTTTTCGATAGAATTAAGGTAAGAATGTTTTTTTAACTTATACGGCGGGTGAGGTTATTTTCCGCCGTTATAAAATTGTCGAAGCTTCCCTTACAAGCTTATAAGAATATTTTCAAAGAAAATGTTTTATTTTATAAATATATGACTCTTAAATGATTTCAAAATAAAAAGAGATATTTCTCTAAAAAGAGTTTTGATTTCATCTATGTCAACATTCATTGATGGATTTTACGCTTATTTGAGGTTGATTTATTATGATGCAAAACTTATATATTGTATTGAAGGTTTTGTGATATTTTTGACTATGGATGTGCTATTTTTATACAATTCATAGTTTATGGTGAATGTATTGACATTTTGTATGCTAGTTTTAATACGAATGTTTATGTTATGTTTAAACCTTTTCATATGGGAATGCATTGGACTTAATATGTGATGGTTGGAGACCTCTATAGCTCCTCGATGCATTGGTAGGTCTCATGAGACAAACTAGTTTCTTGGCACAAGGCCTTGACAAAATCTTATTTATAGTCTTTGCACGAGGCCTTGACTGTGTGGTTATGATAGTCTTGCATTATGCATTCCATCATTATGAAAGTGGTTATTGATATTGCAAGTGATTATTCAATTAGTAGAATATCCATGTGAATAAGTAAATGGAAGTATTTCATTTTATTTTTTTCATACTATGTTTACGTTCAAGTTTAAAAGGCTTTTGTTTTAGTTATACATTGCCTTAAATGTTTATTCTTATTTATGAAAGTTTCTGTTATATTGTTATCCTTACTGGGCATTTGAGCTCACCCCTTTTCTATGTTTTATTTTTCCCAGGGTATGATGAAGTAAATTATGAATGACCTGCATGGATAGTATGTGGGGATATGAGTGTGGAATATGAAGAAAAGATGTTGTTGTAGTTTTCATTTTTATGAGGTAATGTAATACTTATGAATATATCTAATATTTCCAAGGCTACTAAACCAATTGGTCTTTCGAGATTTGATCCTTATTGTGATCATTCCAATGTTATGTAATAATGCACCGACTCTAGGTAACTGGGGTCGGGGAGTTACAGTTGGTATCAGAGGAAGTTTAGTACAATCCTTGGAAGCTAGATTTAGATAAACTCTGATTAGAGAACATAGATTTAAGATGGACTTTGAGGATTAGTATAGAAGAACATCCTAGAATTTTGGTATTGTAGAGATTTTGTGAGTTTTCTGAGCAATACATCCCTGTTTGGATACGAGCAGGTAGAGGTGGCTCTGGCACAGATGTACCTAGGGGTAAAACCCGAAAACACCACTTTGAGCTAGACTCGAACGGGAGCTGGTGCACGACAACGGGCCTTGCTGCACTCTTGGTTACGACACTCCCGGGGGATATACTTAGGATAACTCTCATTTTCATTACAAATAATTATGAAGGGTTTATGAGTATATAATTCTTAAAAGAAAACATTTTTATGATTATAGATTATATCCATAAATAGTTCAATTTATTTTATGTGTTTTATAAGTATGGGATTATGTATTTTGATTCATAAACTGATCTAGTTTATGCCATTGTTTAGAAATGGGGCCTAGTGGAAGAAATGGAAACCATATCAATGAACGCACTCTATGTAGGGATTTCCCTCCTGCTCATGATAATTATATTGGAGATGGTGATGCAACTAGTGCCGATAATCTAATCACCATACTAGGAAAACTTACTCAGGTTATGAATAATAACCTTACCCATATGGAGCACCCTGATCCACATCATGGAGGATCAATGTTAGATCACTTCATGAGGCAACAAACACCAAAGTTCAATGGGAGTACAAATCCCTTAGTTGCTGAGCAATGGATATTTTCACTAGAGAAAATATTTCAGGGTTTGGGGAGTAGTGAAAGAGAAAAAGTTATCAAGGTAGTTTACCGCCTCATTGGAGATGCTGATCAATGGTGGTCATTGATTCAAAATACAAAGGAAGATGCTGAATTATCAAATATGGAATGGAGGGAGTTCAAATATCTTCTTTTAGAAAAATACTTTCCTCGCGACCATCGAGATGATATGGAAAGGCAATTTCTGAGTCTGAGAAAAAAGGAGTATGAGAATGTCACAAAGTATGAGGCTAACATTACTAGGTTAGAAAGGTATTCTGGAGATTATATACGTAACCCAAGAAGTATGATTGATCGTTTCTTTGATGGGTTAAAACCATTTCTCTATCGAGAATTACTCTGACAATCCTTTTCATCGTACGAAGACATTGTCTCATGTGCTATCAAGACCGAAAAGGAATTCTCTAAATCTTATGACTTTAAAGCTATGAAAGAGAAGAAGAAACTTTCTAATCAATATGAGAATGGAAATAAGGGGAAGAAGGGAAAGGTTGAATATCCATCTTGTGGTAAATGTGGTAAGAAACACCCCGGTACTTGCTTGAAGGGAACAAGAGTCTGTTACAAGTGTGGTGAAAAAGGCCACCAAGCTCATGATTGCAAGGGGAAGAAGAAAGCTACCAATGTTCAGTGCTACAATTGCAGGGAGATGGGGCATTATGCAAATGAATGTCCTAAGCGTTAGGAGGACTTACCTTAGAAAAGGACAAGGGATCAAGGCCAAGATTATGTTATCACTACTGCTGAGGTAGAAGCTCCGAAAGACGTGGTGGCAGGTAATTTAATTGTTTCCTCGAGTTTAGAAAATTCATTATTTGATTCTAGATCATCGCATTGTTTCATATCTTCCCAGTTTCCTAATAAAATTAGATATTTCTTATTTTAATTAACAAGGGAGTTGTCAATTAAAACTACTAAGGGAAGTATCATTACAACAAAGTTTTGTGAATCAGTCCCCATTAGAGCACATAAATGTTCTTTATCTGCTGATCTCGTCATCATACCTATGATTGAGTTTGATATAACCCTCAGTATGGACTGGCATTCGGACTATGATGCAAAGATTTATTGTAAGAAGAAAGAGGTTACGATTCATGATGATGATGATAAGGAATACCTTATCTTTAGAGCAGAATCTTTCCCACCTAATTATCATTTAGATCCACCCCAATTAGCTCAAATAAATTCAATTATTATGGAGGAAGGTAATGAAATAACTGTGGGTGAGGAAAGGAATGTTCCAATAGAGGATGTACATGTTGTGAAAGAATTTGTAGATGTATTTCCGGAAGATTTACCTGGACATCCACCTGAACGAGAAGTTGAGTTTTTCATTGATTTAATTCTTGGATCAAGGCCTATATCAAAGACCCCTTATAGAATGGCCATTGTAGAATTAGTCGAACTAAATAAACAACTAGGGGAATTGAGTAATAAGGGATTTATTCACCCTAGTGTTTCTCCATGGGGAGCCCCTGTTCTTTTTGTTAAAAAGAAAAATGGATCCATGAGGTTATGTATCGACTACAGGGAGATCAATGCTATAACAATAAAGAACAAGTATCCCCAACCTCGCATTGATGATTTATTTGACCAACTACATGGAGCTCAATACTTTTCAAAGATTTACCTTTGATCTGGATACCATCAGTTGTGTGTGAAGAAAGAAGACATTCCAAAGACAGCATTTCGAACCAGGTACGAGAATTACGAGTTTACTAAAATGCCTTTGGATTGACTAATGCACCCTCTGTATTCATGGATCTGATGAATGGAGTTTTCAAGGAGTATCTCGATGAATTTTTTGTGGTATTTATTGATGATATCTTGGTATACTCTAGAAGCTACGAAGATCATGAAAATCACTTGCACATTATCCTGAAGACTCTAAGAAGACATGAATTATATGGAATGATTAGCAAGTGTGAATTTTGGCATCATGAGATTTTTTTTCATGGCCATATTGTCTCTAAAGATGGAATCTCTGTTGATCCTTCTAAGACCAAGGAAATCCAAGAATGGCCAGCACCAACGAATATAACTGAGGTACATAGTTTTATTCGTTTGTCAGGTTATTATTGACGTTTCGTCCAGAATTTTTCCCAATTGGCTAACCCATTAACGAAGCTCACACGTAAAGGGGTTAAATTTGTTTTGAAAAAAGAGTTTGAAGAATGTTTCGAATAGCTGAATAGAAGATTAGTCAATGCTCTTATATTGACTCTACCATCAGGGAATGATGGGTTCGTTATTTATAGTGATGCATCGATGAAAGGACTTGGTTGTGTCCTTATGCAGAATGATAGGGTTATTGCCTATGCATCACGACAGTTGATAATTCATGAACAAAACTACCCTACTCATGATCTCGAGTTAGTAGCTGTGATCATTGCTTTCAAGATATGAAGGCACTACCTCTATGGTGAAAAATGTGAGATTTATACTGATCACAAGAGTTTGATGTATATTTTCTCACAAAAAGAACTCAACATGAGGCAAAGGAGATGGATTGAATTACTCAAGGATTATGATTGTATGATACACTACCACCTGGGGAATTCAAACAAGGTGGAAGATTCATTGATCAGAAAAGACCATGGAGTTTTTAACAATATGAGAATTGAAAGGGATCCAATTTTCATGGATCTAGTGAAGATGTACATGGGAATAACCAGGGAAGGTGAAAAATCAATTATTTTTCAATTGGTTGCCAAACCATCTTTACTAGAAAGAATTAAGAGTTCTCGGACTGATGATGAATAATTTTGAAAGAATATTAAATCTGTGAATGATGGGATATTGAGAGACTTTTTTTATGAAGATGGAATTTTGAAATTCGGGAAGAGGCTTTGTGTTCCTGATATACCTGATCTAAAAAGGGAATTTCTGGATGATGCTCACAGTTCCAATTTCTCTATACACCCTGTGAGCACTAAAATGTATAGGGATTTGAAGGAACATTTTTCGTGGGACAACATGAACAGGGAGATTGCTGATTTTGTGTCAGGTTGTATGGTTTGTCAACAAGTGAATGCTGGAAGGCAACACCCTGTAGGAGTCATGCAACCTCTTCCCATACCGGAGTGGAAATGGGACAATATTATGATGGAATTTGTCATGGGGCTACCAAAGACTCCTAGAAGGAATGATGCAATATGGGTTATTATTGATCTTCTTTCCAAGTCAACATAGTTTCTTGATATAAGAGATGATGTACCACTGGAACGTCTAGGAAGACTATATATTAATGAAGTTGTGAGACTTCATGGAGTACCCCTATCGATTGTTTCTGATCGTGATCCCCGTTTTACATCAAGACTCTGGAAGAGTCTTCAGAAATCCCTGGATACTAAACTTCATTTGAGCACTGCCTACCACCCTCAGACAGACGGACAATCAGAACGGACTATTCAAACCTTAGAAGACATGTTGAGATCTTGCTCACTTGACTTTCAGGGTATGTGGGATCAATATTTACCTTTGGTAGAATTTTCCTATAATAATAGCTTCCATTCGAGTATTCAGATGGCACTATATGAAGCATTATACGGAAAGAGATGTCACACACCAACCTGTTGGGATGACGTTGGTGAAAGAAAACTTGTAGGTCTAGAACTGGTGGAGGAAACGATGGAAAAGGTGAAGGTAATCCAAAATCACATCAAAGCAGCTCAAAGTAGGCAAAAGAGCTATGCTGATAATCGAAGGAATGATTTGGAATTTCAAGTCGGTGATCATGTTTTTCTAAATGTATCTCCATGGAAGAGAGTCATATGTTTTGGTAAGAAAGGTAAATTGAGTCCCAGGTACATCGGACCTTTCGAAATTCTAGAACGAATTGGGGTTGTAGCTTACCGATTAGCAATGCCGCCAAGTCTCTCCAATGTTCACTATGTGTTCCACGTATCTCTATTGAGGAAATACATGCCTGAACCAACGAATGTACTCACCTATGAGAAATTAGAACTATAATCCGATCTGTCTTATTGCGAAGATCCTGTCAGGATTCTTGATACGAGAGAACAAGTACTGAGAAACCGGACGACGCGTCTGGTAAAAGTTTGGTGGAGAAAATATAAGATGGAAGAGGCAACGTGGGAACCTAAGGAATATATGATGAAGAAACACCCGAGTCTTTCCATGTGATAAGTATTCTATAAATTTCGAGGATGAAATTATTTGAAGGAGGGGAGAATGTAACACCCCAAGCTTCTACGGTACGCTTCTCTTTGAATAATGTGATAGCGTGTGTTGTACGCAACACCGAATTGTAACACACCAGAACCAATCAAACTAGCCGTTATGAATAGTAATACCTACTTTTTGAAATTATTAATATTTTATATTTCAAGATGGACTTCATTTTTGGATTTGGAATATCGAATTTAGCCTAAGGTGAAATTTTTGTACTTTTCGGATAACTTTAATATTTTGATGAATAGTGAAAATTACTAAATTTTAATAAAAAACCAATTTTTTAATCAAAATAATTAAATATGATAAATTATGATTTTGAGTGGTTTTAAAGTATATTTAGAATATATTTTTACCATTTAATACAATTTTGGTTATTGGACATAATTTTACAACTAAACCGGATATAAACAAGTGTCAATCTTTTGATAGTTATTATCTTTTAAAAATACGCTTTTTGTTTTAACAACATTAATTAATATTAAATTAATTTCTGCCACTTCTGTGTTTTGAATTTGGAATAATTGATTCCACATTTGGAACCAGAATGTTCAAATTGTGTAAATAGGAAACTTTTATTTTTAGACATTTTTAATAATTACTTCAGTAAATATTATTTTTACTATGGTTAAGGGTAAATCCGGTAAATAAGGGTTAAAAATATAATATTATAATAATACTAAATTTCCCTAAAATGGGTCCTAGACTTATTGGTTGATACATGTTCTAACATAGTCATCTTTGGGTCGATTTGGGGACCCCATGGAGCCACTTGTAAGTGATAGGGACACTTTATTTTAATTATGTTAAAATGAATACAAAAATGACACAGGCATATATGTTTTAGAAAAACAATTTTTATATATGGTTATATATGTTTTATTTGAGACTATAAATATTAATTTGAAAGATAAAAATATTTCATACATAATGGTATTTTATTTATAATTTTTATACTTTAAATAATTTAATTTATTTATGACACAATTCTGATGCAGTAATTACCATACTAGTGAAAAATTAAAATAATTGATATTATAAATACCCAAATAAATATAATTTGAGACTTTTAATGAATTAAACTAATTTTATAGGATAATATGAAATATTAGGATTGATTTAATTGACTTTTATTGAAGTAATAATTCTATTATGAGTTTCACAAAAAGCAACTATTGAATAGTGTCAAAATTGACATAAAAGAGTTTTTTAAAACAAATATTATATTATTAATTGATATTACATTCCTAAAAATCTAAGGTTCGTCCAAGAGACTTATATCATGATAGTTACGTCATTAATGGACCACTTGGGGGTCGCTTGGATGTATATAGTATGTTTATTAACCATATAATATAAAAATACAAAGATACATTGTAAAAGTGAAACTAATTAACTTAGAGTTAATACTTAAATATAAGGTTAATATAAGTACCCAACCTGTCTAAATTCTATTGGTTGAGTGGTATTAGACTCATCCCCACCATAACATTTAAATAATCCACTTTGGAGCCATTAGAAACCGAATATGAATTTATTATAAATTATTATTTCTATCTTTTCCAAAGGTGCTCCTCACCCCTCTTATAAAAGGGCACTCCTCCTTCTCATTTATTCACTCCATCAAAGCCTTTTGGTTCGACCAAACTCTGCCCAAATACTCTCCCAACTTCCATCAATACAAACTAGAGGCCTTATTTTTATCAGAAAGCCAACCTAAGGAGCCCATTTGATCAAATCAAAAGGAAGAACACGAAGAAGATGTAATGTTTTCACCACCCCTTTTCAAGTTCCTTTCTTCTTCCAATTATTCATTCATTGTTATTAAAATTATAAAATAATAACTCCAGTATCTTATATATACTGTGATGTTATTATAAATATGGTACAACCATATTCAGTATTCTATCCACCCTTTGAATAACACGTCACCATACGTGCGTACGTACGGCTTACCGTCTCCACGTCGTGGTGTAATTGTTATTCAATGTATTATTATTTGGATGGGTATAATAATGATGTGTAAATAATTTAAATAATAATTATAATATGTTAATTATTCTGTATATATGATATAACATCCATTTATATATTATTTTAATATCAAAAGAATGATATTGTCGCTCGTGCGTACGTACGGACTACCGTCTCCACGAACGCGATGAGATTCATTCTACATCGTATCCATTCAAGTATAATTATCATTTGATGATTTAAAAATGATGTTTAAGGACTTGATATCATTATGGATATGAATTATATACAACCTATCCATTACAATCACGGCTTACGTAACAAAACATATAAAATAAAACGAGTAAGCTAACACCAGAAACAACGATAATACTAAGATATTATTAACAAATCAATGTTAAAAGATCATATATGATATTATATTAATGTATATGATTCTTGTATAATTTAATAACAATTATTTCACCATTATATAGGAGGTTAACCTACCCCAACCAAGGAAAAGTACAAGGTAAGGGTTATTTTGTAATCTCTTCATTATCCGAGGTTGTTTATACGTAATTATCTACTGGGATTTCTTTATCATCCACATCCATGTTTCTTCGAAATGTATTCCAAAAGATTTTACTATTTAAAATAATATGGGTTAAAGTCATTTATACCCTTGGTTGACTTTTTATAAGAGGTTTACAAACGAATCTTTCCATTGTTTTCCAAACAAGGTGCTTTTATCCTTTTCAATAGAATTAAGGTAAGAATGTTTTTTTACCTTATATGGTGGGTGCGGTTATTTTCCGCCATTATAAAATCATCAAATCTTCCCTTACAAGCTTATAAGAATATATTCAAAGAAAATGTTTTATTTTATAAATATATGACTCTTAAATGATTTCAAAATAGAAAGAGATATTTCTCTAAAAAGAGTTTTGATTTCATCTATGTCAACATCCTTTGATTGATTTTATGCTTATTTGAAGTTGATTTTTTATGATCAAAACTTCTATATTGTATGGAAGGTTTTGTGATATGTTTGACTGTGGATGTGCTATTTTTATACCATTCATAGTTTATGGTGAATTTATTGACATTTCGTATTCTAGTTTTAATACGAATGTTTAGGTTATGTTTAAACCCTTTCATAAGATTGTGCATTGGACTTAATATGTGACAGGTGAAGCCCGCTATAGCTCCTAGATGCATTGGTAGGTCTCATGAGACAAACTAGTGTCTTGGCACAAGGCCTTGAGAAAATCTTATTTGTAGTCTTGGCACGAGGCCTTGACTATGTGGTTATGATAGTCTGGCATTATGCATTCCATCATTATGAAAGTGGTTATTGATATTGCATGTGATTATTCGATTAGTAGAATATCCATGTGAATAAGTAAATGGCATTATTTCATTTTATTTCTTCCATACTATGTTTAAGTTCATGTTTAAAAGGCTTTTTTTAGTTATACATTTCCTTAAATGTTTATTCTTATTTATGAATGTTTTCGCTATATTGTTATCCGTACTGGGCATTTGAGCTCACCCCTTTTCTATGTTTTATTTTTCCCAGGGTATAAAGAAGTAAATTATGAATGACCTGTAGGGATAGTATGTGGGGATAGGAGTGTGGAATATGAAGTAAAGATGTTGTTGTAGTTTTCATTTTTATGATGTAATGTAAGACTTATGAATATATCTAGTATTTCCAAGGCTACTAAACCAATCGGTCTTTCGATATTTGATCCTTCTTGTGATCATGCCAATGTTATATAATAATGCACCAACTCTAGGTAACTGGGGTCAGGGCGTTACAAGTAACTACTCCTCCATCATGACATTCAACATGTTCCATGATTTTTATATCACATGTCACATGTGAAGAACAACCACTATCAAGTATCCATGGTTTCTTCCTCTTACTTTGGTTCAAAGCTATCTCAATAATAAAATCTCTTTCATCAAGCTTCTTATTTTCAGCTTTCATTTATTTCTTATCATAAGAAACTTGTTTTGGAAGAAGTGTTATACATCATTCGGCATGATGAACAGACTGGTCACATCTTCCACAAACTTCTTCAAAACATTCAAATTGATTCTTTGTTGGAATGTTTCTAACATCTTAAGAATTCACCTTTTCAGTTTTCTATTAGTACGGAGAGTTACTCATTCTTCCACTTTACTCAAACCGTCTTCCAGGTAGAGATAAATTATGCCAACATTTGTAAGCTCTATGCCCATATATTCCACATCACCAGCAATATCCCTCAAATATTGGTTTTCTATTCAATAATGATCTTTCTCGATAAAAGCTTTGTTGAGGTTGATAACTTCTTTCAGTTATAGAAAACTCAAGATATAGGCCATCTATTCTTTTGAGTGAGTTTTCTAATTGTGTAGTATTGATAGGTTTATCAAATCCTTTCTATACCCAAGCTTTACTAAAAAAGTTTCTATAACCTGAAATGTTAGAAGAATCAGATACAACATTATTTTTGGTAAGAGAAGATTTCCCTTGATTCTCATAATGAGCCTTCACAACATTTTTAGAGGTCTCATCTTTTAATTATGTAGATTTTTAGAAGTTTTCATTCATATTCCTTAGGGTATTTTTAGACTCAAGGAGTTTTTATTGCACCTTGTTTACTTCTTCTTCCGTAGCTTCCAGCATCTTGCGAAGATCTTCAATCATCTTTACCTGTTCACCAATTCTATGTTTGTAACATACAATTTCTTGAATGTATTCATCTTCCTTCGTGGTGACATCTTTACATCCATCCTAAGCTTCTTCATGATTCTTCTTCATCACACAAATTTATTTCTTTAGTTATTTGTTTTTCTCAATACATGAAAGATGTTTGGATCATAGCTGATATTCTATGTAAGATTCTTCACCACCATATTCAATCTCTGAGGAAACATTAGTTTTCTCAACCTTTTCAATGTAGGTCCTGAATCTTTCTTTACTTTCATCTTCTGAGAAATCTATGTTAGATGATTTAGATTCAAGCTTCTTGCTCAAAATACTTCTTTTCATTCTGGAAAAATTCTTCTTGAATTTTTTAGAAGTCTTCTCTTATTTTTCATTCTTGTTATACTTCTTCCATCGAGGATTCTCATAAGAAACATCTGGATATTGTCCAACTTTTTTCGTAGGGAAATTCATAGAAAATTTTCTGATTCTTCCACACTCAGAACATTTTAGATGAAGTTTCCCTCCATACATTTCTCTTCCTCTTCGATAGTTATCGGATAGGAGAGATGTGATTTTTTCATTCAACTCATCATCTTCCTTATCATCAGACTCACAAGGATCAACTTTATCATCATATTGGATTTTCATCTTTCTCATAGCTTCAAAATCCATTTCATCTTTCATATTTTTCTTAAATATTGGAGCTTTCCTCATTTCATAAGCAACAAGAATGTTATGTAGTTCATCAAGAGATAAATCATCCTTATCTTCTAAAGCTGAAATTTTAGAATCAAACATGTCTGGAATGTTTCTCACAAGTATTTTCACAATTGTAGAATCTTAAAAGTCTTCTCTGAATACTCTGATGTTGCACACAATTTCATTAACTTTGGTGAAGTACTCATAAATTGTTTCATCGTCTCTCATCATGATGTCTTCAAACTTACTACGCCAGATTTGTAGCTTGGCCTCCTTGACTTTTGTATTTCTTTCGAATACACATTCCAGCTTATCCCACATGCTTTTTGATGATGTGAGACCCTTCAACTTCTGATAAGCATTTTTTGATAAGGATATAAGAATAGCATTTCTAGCCTTTCCATGAACTTCTATGTTTCTGTTATCGGGAAACGTCATAGAAGCATTTTTTTCAAAAGCTGGAAAGCCAATAGTAGTAGCATCGACAACATCAAGGCCAAGAGATAGGAGATAAAGAATCATCCTATTTTTCTATACATAATAATTCTTTCCATAGAATGTTGGAATTACTCTACTGTTGACATAAATGTTATTATCCATGATATGGATTAAACAAGGTAACCTACCTCTAATACCACTTGAAGTCCCAAGGATCGAATGACTACTAAGAAGGGGGTGGGGGGGTTGAATCAGTTGTTTAACTTTTATAAGTTTCAAAACATTAAGAAACGTAACCCTTGAAACCTTTTAAGATTTATTTCTTTATCAACCATTAGAAAAAAAATCAAGAATGCAAGAAAGGTAAATCAAGAAAGGCACACAATATTCACAAGGTTCGACCTCAAAAAGGGAACCTACGTCCTTTCCATAGCCACTCCCATGGGTCTATGGAAATCCACTATAATGAATAAGTGAATACAGCTTGTGCCAACTCCCGTTTGACACCATCTATCTCCCGATAGGAAAGAATATACTGACTTCCATATGTTTACAATGTTTCCTTAAAGAACTATTGACCCAATCATACGAATAAGAACTTTGTTAAGCTGCTTCACAAATGCTCACTCCGAATCTTTTATCCGGTTTCTTGGATCCGATTTTCCGAAACCGGGCTTCTCAGTAAGGAAACATTGACTCCGCAAAAATCCACTCCGAATGATAAATCCTGATTTCTTGAATCTGGCTTTCTGAAACCGAACTTCTCAGCAAGAAATATGATTCTGCAAAAATCCACTCAGAATACTCAATAAAACATCTTAAAAATGGTAAAGGATTTTTTACTTTGAATTCTCTAGAGCTCCGAATTTTCAGAATGTGTAAGAAAAAGTTGTGAATGAGAAAATGACCTGAGCACATATTTATAGGAAACTCATAAAAAAATGGAGGGAATCTTGAAAAACTTTCCTACTTCCTCAAATATCAAAAAATCTTCAAAATCTCTCGCATTTAATATTCATGATTTGACTTATTCAAATCTCTTTAAATTTCTCCGAGATTTATGCAAGGATGAAATTAGGGTTTTTTTAAACTATTCATATCTTTCTTAGAATGATAAAGCTGCATCATGGTTCCGAAATCTGGTTCAAGAAACAGACTCCAAACTTTAGGTTCAGGAAACAAACTCTGAAGTTCTAGCTCAGGTAGTCGACTCTGAATTTCTGGCTCAGGTAGTCTACCCTGAATTTCTGGCTCAGGTAGTCAACTCCGATATTCTGGATCAGGTAGTCGACTCCGAATTTCTGCCTCAGGAATTCGACTCCGAAATTATATCTTAGGTAGTCGACTACGAATTTCTGGCTCAGGTAGTCCACTCCGAATTTATGGCTCAAGTAGTCGACTCTGAATTTCTATCTCAAGTAGTCTACTCTGAAATTCTAGCTCAGGTAGTCGACTGCGAATTTCTGGCTCAGGACGTCGACTCTGAAATCCTAGCTCAGGTAGTCGACTCTGAATTTCTAGCTTAGGTAGTCCACTCTGAATTTTTGGATTAAGAAAGTCGACTCAGATTTTCTGGCTCAGGTAGTCGACTGTGAACTTCTGGCTCAAGAAGTAGACTCTGAACTTCTGGATCAGGATATGGACTCTGAACTTCCGGTGTAGGAAATAGGATC
This sequence comes from Viscum album, assembly GCA_963277665.1. NCBI lineage: Eukaryota > Viridiplantae > Streptophyta > Magnoliopsida > Santalales > Viscaceae > Viscum > Viscum album. The sequence goes on along the minus strand of OY728156.1, from coordinate 1,224,815,590 downwards.
CAAATTCAGGTTTTGAATTTCCTCAGAATATTTTATAGTGAAAAATGCATATCCTCTTCATCATTTCTTCAACAAAATTTATCATGAAACTTTTCATGATGTGTGAGAACTCTAAGATCATAAAATCATCGTTTGATTTTGTTTAGAAAGATCAAGACACTTTCTTAACTTCTGACTTCTTATTCTTCAAAATAATCTTCTTTAAGGAAATCTTCAGCAACCAGCAACTTCAAATTTCTATAACTCAAAAACATTCTTCAACAAAAAGATTAGTTGTCAACAAATACAAAACATTGTTAAAACATAACAACACAAAGAATCTTAAAGAACCCTAAAAAAACCCTAGATAGAAACTTGATTTGGAAACCCCCCTTCACATACATTCCCTCCACCAAAGTTCTTATAACAATGGTATTTATGTATCCACCCATCCAAATAATAAAATCTGAAAACATTTTTACTCCCCTCAATGGAATCCTCTGATCCATTGAATCTGAAGATGTGAAATATCCCAAATTCCACTAGAATGAGGACACGCCCCATAATGAAAATAATGACATGGAATCGACCTCAACCCCTAAAGATGAAAATTATAAATGAAAAATATATAACAAAGGAAAAATTTATATGCCACATTAAAGAGGGGCTTGAACTATAGGTAGTTCCCATAGACAATGGTACTCATATTTTGAAAATTTCTAGGTTTTGAGAACATCCCTATGGTCACAACCCATTGAAACATTATTATGTCATATACCCCTCCCCCCCATTTGAATTTAGGAACAATATATAGTGATTGAATAGCAGATGTAATTAATTGGTAATCTATCGAATGCACATTTGTTTCTCAGAATTTAAATATCATTCACATGAAATATTTATAGGGGTTTAGGCCTCACAGACATAATATTTCTTCATTTATTAAGGGTTGCAAAAATTTCACTATCTATCTCTCTAATCATGGATTTAATGTCACAATTTCTTTCATATATGACTCCACATCCTAAATCAAGAGGATGGATTTCTACGGAGAGTTGGTAGATCTTTATGAAAAAAATGTGGATTAAATTGATTATTATTGATGATATTAACAAAATGTAGAAACCAAATGATAAAATTGGAGATAACATATATAGTCTTTCTTTACATGATCTCTCTTAATAATTGATCACTTAAATTTTGAAGGGGTCCCAATATCTGGAGTGGATTTTACATGGAGAATATATACTATTAATGGTTGGAATAAATGAAAACATGACATATGATTTTTTTACTTTTATGACACAAGTGGTGTTAATAGAATACATATCATTACCCTCTCTAAATTTAACTCTTATAAAAACCCTATCCAGATGAATCTTCACAACAATCTACCTATGTTTCCCCTCTTCAGTTCATATTCAATTATTCTAAAATCATCTCACCTAGATGAAGTTAAATTGTCCTGAATGCTTGGGGTGTGGAATCTGTTAGTATCTCTCTTCAAATATTGTATAGAAATCTCAAAAGTCACATGGGGTAATATGTTTTTAGAGAAAGAAATCATTCTCAAATAATGAAATTGACAATAAAGATTTTGAAGTGTATCATTATTCCAACAAAGAGACTAAATCAATTCAGCATAATCCATATATGGAATAATTTTAGCCATTTCCAAATTGGATGAGATCCTAGCCATCAATGAGAGGCTAAAAAAATAATATTAATATTAGATGGATAAGATATGGTTACAGGAAAACAAATCTATTTCATCTTGCACCTAATGAATAAAGAAAAAAAGGATGAAGAAATCCATTAATAATTAATGGGAGGGTCTTCAATTAAAAAAATGATATATCCAAGGATGTTGCTGCAAAATATAAGGAGAACTATTCAAATAATGGAAATGGAAAAACTCAAAAAATGATTTAAAAAACCCTAGTCATTTTTGATTAACATCATAAATAGGGACTCGTTTATTCTACATTTTAGGATGAAATAAGGAGAGATCTATTCTATATCAATATTGATACCATAACTGGGCTAGAAGGTATTACAAAAAAGCCATTTTGATCTATAGGGATATATTGGATGATTAAGTGGTGAATGTTGTAATATATTTCTTCAGACCTTCCTAAAAGAATTATTTTAACTCCTCGAAATTTTATGAGATAGATTATTTTTAATTTAATTTATGTCTTGTGATTATTTTGGGTGATACACAACACCATATTATATTGTTGTATATGCAACAATATACTTTGCTTATGTTGCACACAATTTCATGTTCATTTGATAAAATTCAATTCAAACAACATTGAGAATATATTTTATTCAATGTAAAAATGAAATAAGTTTTGATTATGTTATACACAACACCAAAGTAATATTTCACTACACGAAACACTAACTAGGCTTGCATTACAGGCAAGAGCAGCCTTCCTCGATATATTGCATTGTACGCGATATCGAGTTTCACAAAACAACGATATATTATTATAATATTATTATGAACTAGCCGTTATGAATAGTATTACACACATTTTGAATTTTATAACATTATTATTCATCTTATAAATATTCTAGAACATGGTATGAGAACCAAATTAGTTTTTTGGATAAAATAAGTATTTAAAAAAATGTTGTTTTACAACCTTTTGATGGTGCACCCATTTTAAATATACTTTTTGGCATGAAAAAAAGTTAAATTTTACCAATTAAATTTCTTCTATTGAATCGTGATATAAAAATTTACTTTTAATAAACTTTTGAGGTGTTTTTGATAACATTCATATTTTCAAGAATAGTAAAATCACGCGAAATTTTACTCAAAACCCACTTTTTCCATCGAGGTAATTTATAGGATTAAATTATATTATTGAATAGTTTTATTGTATAAATAGAATATATTTTCACCATTTAATATAATGTATTTCATTAGTGATTATTTTACATTGAATTCATAGGTATAAATATTTCAATGTTTTACAATGTTTTAACTTTTGAAACCTATTTTCTCAACAACGGGATTAATTTTAAATTAATTACTAAAACTTATATTATTTGAAGTTGGAAAAATGGTTTACATATTTGTAATTAGGAGTTCTAAAAACAATAAATTGTTAACATTTAATTTTTGAAAGTATAAATAGTATAATGAGTAAATGTTTTATTTACCAAGATAAAAGGGTGAATCTGGTAAATTCGGGTAAAAAATCATATTATAATTACCTAAAAAATGTTCTATCCCTATAAGATGATACATGTACGACCATGTGCATCCATGGGTTGATTTTGGGATCCAATGGAGCCACTTTTATGTGAAAATGATATTTAATTACTTTTAATTTAATGTTAAGGAAAATATAACCTAAACATAAATATTTTACTAAAAAAATTATAATATGGGGTTATATAAGTTATATCGACAACTATATATAGTAATTTGATTTATAAAAATATTTTATACATAATGATATTTTATCTATAATTTTTTGACAATAAATAAATAAATTTAACTTTGACCCAACGATGATGCATTGATTGCTTCATTAATAAAGGATTAAAATAGTTTGTTAAATGATATTAAATTCCTAAAAATATAATATTCACCAAAATAGTTAATATAAGTCCAAATATGTCATAAATAAACTTTTTTTGGTTCTTTTAACATACTATGGTAATAACATTAACGCACAATGTGTAAATAACATGATATCATGGTAATTTTAAAAATGATAAAATATGGGTAAAACCAAAAAGATACGGATAAAAAATATTCTGAAATTATCAAAAAATTATTTTACGATGGGTATTCGAACCAAAATAATATTATCTTATAATTAAATAACATTTTCTCCCTATTAATATCGATATTTAATTTATAATAGATTATGTTTTTGGAACTTTCCTAAGGTGCCCCTCTCCTCTCTTTTAAAAGGGAACCTCCTCCCTTTCCTATTCACTCCATTTTATCCCTTCAATATCTACCAAACTCAAAAAATTTCTCTTCTCTACTACCATTATTACATTCTACTGGTTTGGTATTTTTCAAAAGACAAATTCTATTTCCCTAAGAGGATTTTTAATAGTGGCACGTTGAGAAGAGGTAATCTCATCTACCGATTCTTTCTAGTTTATTTCTTCTATTACATATTATTCTTTAGTTTTTTCCTTATAATGTAATAACATAAGTATCAATAATATAATAAAATATTATTATAAAAATGAAACTACCCTATTTCTCCTTCTATCCATCCTACCAAAATTGAAATCAACAAGCGTGTGTACGTACAGATTACCGTCTCCACGTCGTGGTGTGGTCTGTTTTTTTTCACCACCACCATATATGGATGGGTATAATGGTAGAAATAATAACTATATTTTACTATTAAAACACTTTAATAATTATGAGATATTATACACCATCTACTTCAATACCATTCAACAAATATGGGAACAATATCATCGCTCGTGTGTACATATGGTTTACTGTGTCCATGATGTGATGAGATTCATTCACAAGGTTAACAATTAGAGAATGATAATAAAGTATATATAAGAAATAATAATGAAATATATGGAATAATAATGGTACTATATTTATGTTTATATATATATATATATATCATTTATCTATATTAATTCCATTTAATAAGGAAATGAGAATAGCGTTCTCGCGTACGTACAACCTATCGTCTCCATGAACGGTGTATTCCATTTAATTTTTTATCTATTATATATATACCGAATATATATGATATATAAATCATGTTTTAAAATCTTCATGTATGTAGATCATGATATGAGTAATAATATCAAGAAAAATTCGTCCAAAACACATATAATAAATGAAACGATTATTACCCAAAACGTTTCTTCAACATGGAATTGACAAATTAACATGTAATATAAAGTCCTAAGTAAATAATTAATGATTTAATAAATATTATTATGGTTCTTTTACTAGTTAATAACATGTTTAAACCTGCTATATAAGAGTTCCAAACACATATAGATGAAATTGTACTGAAAGTAAGGGATAATTTTCCAATCTCATTTTTATCCGAGATTATTTATACGTAAGTAGTTTTGAGGGTATATTCATCATACAACACCATGTTTTATAAAAACAATTTACATAAAATTATTAATATTATTTTATGTATGTTTATACTTATTTTTACACATTTTTGAATTTTACTTCATGGTATGGAAGGAATATTTCATTTGTTTACCATATGTGGTACTTTATGACTTTCATGGGAAAAGTTTGAAGAGAATGTTTCTTAACTTATATGACATGAACTTATTTTTAATTCTTCTTAACACATTATTACCATGAATATTACTCTATAATATTTATGTTTTATTTTCCACTAAATTGTTTTCATTTAAAATTTTACATCATTTTGAGAAAAGGAAACGTTTTTAAAGAATAAAGGATATTTCCCTTAGGAAATAAGTCCAAGTGTTTTATCAAAATTATTTCCCATATATGATGACATAAGGATATTTTTCTATCCAAATTATTAATTTGTTTTGATTATTTTTTTGATGGAATTATTTTTATGAAGTCCATTTATCTTATATGGATTATGTTATAATGGCATGATGTTTACGAACCCCATTTATTACAAGGGTTGTGCTATGATGAATGAATTATCTTTTTATAAATTTATAAGAATGATTTCATTATGAGATGGGTGGGACCTATATCTCCCTTTAATGCATTGGGTAAAGATCTATATAAAATTAGATATAGATTACTAGAATTGAAGGTTAATCTGGATCATTAATACATGGCTAGAATGACAAGTATACCTGGTTCAGTATTGGAAATTTTCCGCTATGACAGTATTGGAAAAAAATTACTTGGATACTCTGGAAATAATATTACGTGCATAATGTTTTTACAAAATTCCATATTTTTTTCCCATGATATTCTATAATGGTTAATGTTCTTTTATGATCTACGCATTTCATACTTCCACGATTTATTTCATGACTCAATATTTTGAGGTTTAAACATTATGCTCATGTTTCTACATTCAAATGTTTATAGTTTGTTTTATGTTCTACATGATTAACCTTATTAAGAATTTTAGCTCTCCCTTTCTATGTTTTCTTTTCCCTATGATATAATGAAATGATTTAGGTAGGAAAATAAAAGGGGAAGATCTTTCACCATGAATAGAATATTATGTTTCAATTTTCCAAATAAACTAATCTAATACAGTCTTTGGGAATTTTCTTATGTCATTTATTATGTATTCCTATAAAGAAATTTAATTTCCATTCACCTCAATCATGGGTCTCTATAGTTGGTATTATATTGAAGGTTTAGTTTACCTTTGTAAACTAGGATGCAAAACCATTAGTTATATCCCTAGAAATATTTCTAAGGGATGTCCCTAAGGTTATGTCTAACTATATGTTGTAGTCTAAGAATTATGGTAATGATCATGATTAACATATGATTAATCCTAAGATGTTGTAAATTGAATGTATTCTCCCTTGATTATGTTGTTTTCTATCTATGGTTTTCAACTCTCACAATATTTTTTTGGGTTTTAGAAAATGGCTAGAAATAATAGGATTCATGTTAATGGAGAATATAATTGACATTGGAATGATATTATCCATTATTAACCAAATTAATTGGGAGTTATAAGGAGAAACAAAATTATTATCCCTATTCATCAATCTCATAATATTATCAATAATCTCAACATTGGTGAATTTTATGATGAAGCTAATAACAGAAAGATAATGTTTCATGATGATCATAGAGGAAAGAAAGTTCAATTTACCTCATGTATATCTTGTGGGAGGATACATCAAGGAGAATGTTTCAATGGAATTAGAAGCGGCTTTGGGTGTGGAAAATAAGGACACAAATCTAGTAATTGAAATGGAAAAGGTTTCGTTAACACAATGGACATGGATAATGGTATTACTAAGACATCAAAAATGATAAAATGATTTAAATGAGGAATGTACGAGCATTATGGAAATTGATTTCCTAAGGGAAAATCTCATGCAGAGAATTAGTATGGTTATATAGGTAGTATTTATATTGATGAAGATGATGATTATAGAAATTATATATGAGATGAATGAATTTTTTATGAATAAAATGATAAAGCTCGGTCAATTGTTTAAGAAGGGAGTGGAGTGATTGCATGTTTAGAAAGAGTAATTTTGTATAAGTGGTTTAATAGTACTATGAAATAAGGAAACATATAAGGATAGTTAAATGATTGTTTTTACATTAGTAATTGAATTTATATGTTGAATGGTACTAGTAACCCTAAAATGTTATTCAGATATTTTAGGAAAGAACATGATATGCACATAATGAAGGTATAAGGAGATAATGAGATGTTTGATAGTATAAATAAGATCATGAATGGTATAAGGAAAAAGTCATATCATGGTTTGAGTATATAGATTTTTTGGAATTTGGTTTGTGGAAAGAGTTAACTTTTGAAGGAATTCATGTTTTCACTAATGTTCTATGGTAATTCATGTTTCAAGATAGTACATGATTATGGTATTCAAATGTTTCGAATGTGGCCTATAATATATATTGTGTGATATATGGTGGATAAATGATGGTATTCACATGCATGTTATGTGACATTCTTAGTAATAGTTTTATTTGTACTATGAGATTAAATAGAAGTATTTGGACAGGCCTAAGGGTTGAAATGGATTAATTTGGACATCGATAGTATTGTTTAGGTCTAAATAATTTTTTATATTATTATAGAATGTTATAATAGTATATTTTTAGAAAAAGGACAACCCGTAGGATGAGCGGCAACCTGTCGCGTCAGAAATGGCTATATGAATCAAACTCACAACCAATGTGTGACAGATCTTAATCGCATACCACTAGCCTACAAAAAAAGTCATTGGGTAGTATAAATTAGTTTTATTTTATTAAGTGGTATGAAAGATGAAGTATAAGTCAATTTTTGGAACCATATTCGATTAATACCAAAATAGATAGACTTATGTATATTTAATAACTTTTTCTATCCTTTTTGTGATAGATAAATATGGAATGACCAATCATTATATCACATGATCTTCTAACACATCAAGAATGAAAAATTTTACTTCATTTCTATAAATAAGAGATGATGTGGAAATTTTTCAAGGCACGAACAACGGTGAGATTGTACAAAAATCATGTAAGTGTTTATTCCCAGTAAAAATTATTCAAATTTTTGGGAATGATCATGAAAATAAAATATGTTACACTAGTAACAAATTATTTGATGAATCAGATGGTCCCTTAAATCATCACATATTTATGGCTTTCTGGTAGTTAACTTTCTTCAAACCTTATTCTCTATCACTACACATCAGAACACGATGGTTATATTTCTCTTCCATATCCAAGTTTTCATTTACCACCTATGTTCTTCTATGTGGAAACCAAATGATAAGTTAAATTGGGAAACCATTATGTTTCTAACTTTTCTTTTTAAAAATAACTCTTAGTATCACTTTTTAACTATGTGGGTTTCCATGAAAAAATGTTTCAAGTAGTAAACAATTTATAACCCCGATGATTTTTTAGGGAGAAATTCAATTTAAAGGGGTATAATGTAAAAACCCAAGATTTTATGAGATATATTCTTTAAAATTTCATTGATTTCTTGTGATTATCTTTCTCTATACACATCCCTATATTTTCTTGCAGTATACGCAATAATATACTTGGATTTTTTTGCACATAATTTCATGTTTCATTGATTGAATTCATTTCACACATCACTATGTATGGAAAATTTTCAATGTATAAATGAAATAATTATGTATTATATTATACACAACACTAAAGGAAGATTTACCAACATGAAACAATAAATTGGATTTTGTTATACGCGAGAGAGGCCTTCCTCGATAGCTTGTGTTGTACGTGATACCGAGTTTCACTAAACAATGATATATTATTATAAATTTTTTATGAACTAGCTGTTATGAATATTATTGACCACATTCTGAATATTATAACATTATAATTAATCTTACACATTTTATTGAACATTTTATGAGAACAAAATCAATTTTTTCATATAAAAGAAATATTTTTCATAAAATACAATTTTACAGCCTTTTGACAGCGCACCCATTTTAAATATAATTTTTTAAACATATATATGTTCAATTTGGAAAAATAAACTTCTTATTTTGAATACAGATATAAAAATTTACGTTGGATAATTATTTGATATTTTTCTTATAACTTTCATATTTTGATGAATAGTAAGAATACACTAAATTTTACATAAAACAAACATTTTTTTCAGGAAGATATTTTATGTGGTTAAATTAAAATATTGATTGGATTTAATGAATAAATGGAATATATTTATACAATTTAATATAATTTATTCTATTAGTATTTATATTTCATTAAATTCATAGGTAAAAACATTTCAATCGTTTTCAATGTTTTTACTTTTAAAACCCATTTTCTCAACAAGATGATTAATTGTATATTAATTATTGCAACTTCTATGTTTTGAAATTGTAATAATGGATTCCATATTTGGAATCAGGAGGTCCAAATTGCGTCAATAGGTACCTTTTATTTTTTGCCTTTATGAATAGTAACATTATTAAGTATATTATTTACCAAGGTTAAAGAGTAAATCTAGTAAATAAGGGTAAATCAATAATAATATATTTTACCTAACACATGTTCTTTCCCTATTGGATGATACATGTCTGAAAATTGGCCTCCTTGGGTCGATTTTGGGACACCATGGAGAAACTTGTAATAATGGCATTTAATCCCTTTTAATTTAATGTTAAGAAATACATAACTTATACAAATACCTTTTACTAAGAGAATTTTTATATATGGTTATATAAGTGATCTATTAAACTAAAAAATGTTTTAAGAAAGATACAAATATTTTCTTCATAATGATATTTATCTAAAAATTTTGGACATTAAATAAATAAATTTTATTATTACATAAGGATGATGCAGTGATTGACTCATTAATATAGGATCCAAATAAATAAATTTATAAATATTAAAATAAATGTAATTTGTTATTTTGCGACATACAAGAATTTTATGGAAGAAATTGACACATAAGGGAATTTTCAATTTCTTTGGTTTGAATTAATAAGGTTCTTATGATTTTTGTAAATAATTCAAGTACGAATAGTATCCAAAATTGATATAATTCATAACATAAATCATAAAATATATTATTAAAATATATAAAATTTCTAAAAATTTATAATTTGTCCAAATGGTTAATTTAAGTCTAAATATGTCACAAATAAACATTTTTTGGTGTGTTTGACTTGATATTATAATTACATTAACCCGAAATGGGTAAATAACATGTTATCCAAGTAAGATTAAAAAGTATAAAATAATGGTAAAACCAAAATGATTAGGATAAAGAAATATTATAAACATGTAAAAAAATTGATGATAGGTATTCGAACCAAAATAATCGTATCTTATAAATAAATTAGTTCTGGACCCATTAAAAATATAAATTAAATTTATAATAAATTAATATATTTGGAGCTTTCTTAAAGTGCCCCTCTACTCTCTTATAAAGGGGCACCTCCTCCCTTTCCTTTTCACTTCATTTTAAGCCTTCATGATCGGCCAAACGCATCCCATTACTCTTACCAACTTCCTTAATTACATTCTATAGGTGATGGTATTCTCAAAATACCATCTCTAGTGCCCAAAGAAGATTTTTAAAGGAGGCACATCGAGGAAGAGATAGTCTCTTCTACCAATTGATTCAAATTTATTTCTTCTACTACATCTTCTTCTTTATTTGTTTCATTATAAATTAATAAAACCAGTATAAATAATATAATTATACATTATTATAATTATTAAATAACCCTATTTCACCTTCTGTCCATCCTACCAAAAATGAAATCACTGCCCGTGCGTATGTACAGATTACGTTCCCCACGTTGTAGTGCAACCTATTTTTTTCACCACCACCATACATGGAGGGGTATAAATGTGTATATAATAAATATATGTGATTATTATAACATGATAATAATTTGGAGATATTATACTCCATCCACTTTAATAACGTTCAAAAAATATGGGAACGACATCGTTGCTCATACGTATGTATGACTTGTCATCTCCATCAAATGATGGGATTTATTCACCCTGTTAACCATTCAATAACTATTATAAAGTATATATAATAATTTATCATGAAATATATGACATAATAATTAAACTATATTTGTGTATATATATGTCATTTACTTACTTCAATTCAATTTAATAATGATACAAAAATAGCGTTCATGCATATGTACAACCTACAATAACCTTGAACAGTGTATTCCATTTCATTAATCTTTCAATTATATATATATACTGAATATATATTATATATAAATCATTTTTTACATTATAGGAATATGTAAATCATGATCTCTATAATAATATCATGAAACAAAAGTCCAAACACGTACAATAAATGAAACAATTATTACCCAAAATGTTTCTTAAACATGGAATTTACAAATAAACAGGTAATATAAAGTCTTAAGTAAATAATATATGATATCATTAATATTATTATGGTTATTTTAATAGTTAAAAATATTTTTAAACTTTTTATACAATATTTTCGACCCATATAGATGAAATCAAACCAAAGGGAAGGGATAATTTTGCAATCTCATTTTTATCCAAGATTGTTTATACGTAAGTATTTCTAGGGATATATTAATCATTCATGTCATTGTTTTCTAAAAATTAGTACATAAAATTCGTACCATTTTTATTTTATTTTTTAATTATTTTTTACACAATTTTGACTTTACTTCATGGTATAGAAGAAATCTATATTTTGTTTACCATATGAGGTAGTTTTTTACTTTTCTGGTAAAAGTACAGGATGGAGGTTTTTTGGCTTATACCGCATGAACAGATTTCTATGTCTTTTTAATGCCTTACTTCCATGAATCTTACTCTAAAATATTTCAATTTGGTTCTCAAATAAATTATTTTCATTTAAAATTTCATGGTATTTTGAGAAAAGAAAATGTTTTTTACTGATGAAAGGATAATTTTTTCAAAAATTAAGTTCATGTGTTTTATTAAAATTATTTTCCATCTAAAACGTCTAAGAGTTATCTTTATATCCATATTATTAGTTATATTTTATTATTTTTGTGATATAATTAGTTTTATAAAGTAAATAAATCTTATATGGATTGTGTTATGATGTCATGATGTTTAAGAGCCCCCATTTTATTACATGTCTTCTATAGTGATAAATTATTTATGTTTTTGTGGAACATGTATGAATAATTTCATTATGAGATGGGTGGGACCAATATATCCCTCCAATGAATTGGGTAAATATTTATATCTGATGAGATAGACATGACTGGAACAATAGGTTAATCCAGTTCAGTAATACATGGTTTCAATGACCAGTAAACACAGTTCAGTAATGGAATTTGTCCCCAATGATGGTCTTTACAGAAAATTCCTTGTCTACTATAGCAATCATATTATGTGGTGAATGGTTTTCCACAATTCCATGTTTTATTACCATGAAATTATATCATGTTTAATGTTATTTTATGATCTATTCCTTACATATTGAAAATATTTATTTCATGATAGAAAATTTCTATATTTGAACTTTATGTTCATTCTTTTACATTCAGATGATTATGGTTTGTTTTCTGTTCTCCATGTTTACATGTACTGAGCGTCTGAGCTAACCCATTCTATTTTTTCCAATGATATAAAGAAAGGTTTTTGGTAGGAAAACAAAAGGGTAAGATCTTTATGGGAGATGATGATGTTCTTACACCGTTATTAGAAGATTATGTTCCGAGTTTCCATTGATAGTAAACTAATATAGTCTTTGAGAATTCATTTTGGTCATATATTAAGTATTCCTCAAAAGAAATGTAATGTCCATGTACCTCAATCATGGGTATCTATAATTATTGTCTCAATTCATGCATTATTTCTATTATACCTAACAGAGAGAACATCATTGACATCTAAGGATTTTGAACATTGGAAATTGGGAACACTATTCCAAAGATTATTAGAAAATGTATATATAAATAGGATGGGAAGTTTGGATGGTGAAATCATTACACAAAATTAGTTCGGATTCTTTCCAAGTATATGTATTAAAAAAATCTTTCGCTTCCTCGAAAATAATCAATATTTAATGAAACAAATAAAATCATGGAAACATTTCTCTTCAGAATTACATATCTAGATATTTTGAAAATGTCAAATGATGTTTACTTTTTGTACAACTAAAAATACATGGATTATCATATTATTTTATTAAACATAACAACACCATACATATTACAACAATGTTTTCTATTCGTATAAAAGGAGTTCTCAATGGATTTTTTCAATGCATGAGAGGTGTCAGATAAAGGGATCCTCTCTTAGGCCTCCTATTTTTAATTATGAAAGTCTACATGAATAAATAATTAAATTATCTAGTAAACATCGGTTATTATATTCATATCATGGTTAGGAGAGGTTTTATTTACCCCTCCCATATCCTGTATGATAATCATATTTTTTTGGGAAGGCCCCCAAAAAAAATATCTCCCATCAGAGCCACTTTTGATTTACTATGAGGATGTTGTACGTCAAGATATAAAAAGAAAAAATTCAATCATTTTCTATCGAGAAGGGGTCCCTCTTACAATAAAAAATAACATTTCTGTAATTTTTTTTCAAAGAGGATACATACCCTTTACTTTTACTACTGTTCCACTCTTGTGGAAAATTAGAAAATTTCATTTGGAAAATATTTTGTATGAAATCATCAATTATCTATCAAAATGGAAAATGAATGATATGTCAAAATCAGGTATACTATTTCTGGTCAACTCAGTTATCACCTCAAAAAATATTTATGATTTTTTCCTTATTAGATAGAAAAAATAGTTATCAAGGCACTCTAGCATAAGATAATAATCTTTTTTTAGAATAGATTTTTGGATAAAAGGAAATTAATCATTATTTCTAACAATGATATCATTATTCACATTTAGATGCTGGGAATTGTGATCAAGGATGTCAATTTATTAAATGATGCCTTAATGATTAATTTCACATAATAATTTTTCACATGTAATGATGCTTCTATTTAATTAATTTACAATAGATTTTATCATTGGTTATTGAGAATATATCCCTAATATCCTTTCCCTTCTATGTAGACTCACATATATCACACCTTTTTAGGATCATATGTATAGTTATAAATATTTGGTGAGCTTCAAACCCAATATGAACTTATAGAGTACACATTTTATTGAGAACCCTCTTGGGGGAATCACATATGTACCTCCTAAACAAAATCATATTTTCAAGTATAATTTCGTTGAAAATACTCATAGGAATGAAATTATCATTCATTGTCACATATCTTTTGAAATTCAGTGCTATAAATTTATAGATTGAGGTACAATAATTTGGACACCAAATACGAGTTATATATTCAATACCAAGGACTTTTATAGATTCAAATATTACTAGAATTATTATTATCATTATTAGTTTTCAATGTATAAAATTTCTTTCATCCAACCATTAAATCTCTTATTGATTTTGAAAAACTGGAAAAATATTCTTCCCACATAGGATCACATGCAACATATAAGTTTCTATCTTTTTTAAATCTCCCTTCTCTATGTGGACAAGGAGGAATGTATTCAACACCTCTTCATAAACTATAGTTACATTTCAATGATTTTTGATTAGATGAAAAAATATTTTTGTCATAACTCCCTATAGAAATAGACATATTCGGTGTAAATTATTGTATATTAGTGCTTCTGGTTGTAGTGAGTAGATTTGTAATATGTTGTATGATTCATTAACTGCTATAATTTCCTATATTTAGTGCATTAGGAATGAGTTGGAATTATAAAATCATCCACACTCATATCATGAGAGATACTATTCAATTCATAGGGATTCTTTTTCTATATATGGAGTTATAATAGTTTCTATGAACAAATCATTATATGATCTTAACATTCTCGTGTTTCTTTGTGTGCATGATATGGAATGAAGAAAAAATATGGTGAAATAAAAATGATGGATTCTGCCTATCATACCATGTATCATGGTCTATGATTATGGTGTGGTGGATAGTGAACTTGGCCCCTTTGGGTGTGGATTTGTTTTATGGCATTATCATGGTTTCGATAAAGGATTCTTCTAGGAACTAAGTTTGAATTTAAACTAATTTTGAGGTTGACCAATGATCCATGATATAAGCTATTAAACATGTCATCCACTGTGGTTGGGATATACTATAGATTTAGTTAGACTCAAAAATTCATGTAAAATAATTTATTATTAGATCATGGGATTTTCCATGGTGAGTTCTCCCAAATTGGATCAAATGTTTTCAGGAAACTAGGTATAAAAATATAATGGACACGCATTATTATAGAAAATCCAATTCTATTAGAGACACTTTTTGAAAGTGAAAAGTTATGGAGAAAACATCGTTGTGGTATTTTGAGATATTGTATTATTTCTTCTATTTGGTTGAAATATATATTGGGGTGTAACTCATTCATAACATTCTAAAAACCAAACATCTCTTAAACATCATTATTTCTATTTTTGTTAATAAATTATTTGAATGAGATTTCCTAGTTCGTAAATATTTTGAATAAATAATGAAACTTTCTTTGTAATCAATGGCACCCTACGATTAACATAGTATATTTCGGGTCATCATCAATTCAATTCCTTTATAATGGTTTATAATTAAAATGTGAATTGACCTTAGAATAACCTTCCAGAGTTCCCATCATGATTTATCATCTTATTCCACCATATATTACACCAATAATGAGCAAGTTAATATTCATTTTACATCTATTGTAGTTTTTATCACATGCCTCATTTGTGACACAACCGTATCCACATGCCAGCATCCAAAAAGGGATGTATCTAATAGGTAAACCACAAAAAATCTACATTACCAAGTCATCAATATGTTATCATATACATGGTTTTATCCTTATCATTTTAAAAAAAATTCTCAAATACTAATCTCCTGAAAATAAATAATACAAACATTTAAACCCAATGAGGTCACCTGAGCATTTCATATATTAGGACTGTATTATTTTAGTGGAATATTCAACACCATTCAGAATAATGCATTTCCAAAAACAATAAATGTTTATATTCCTTGCATACATTATGAATAGTCATCTTATTTCATGAAATATCTCAAACATATCCCACAATGTTCTTGTTGAAAGTTACACTTCTTAGACATACCCTGCCAAAAAAAATTCTTCATAACCAAGGGAAAGAAAACATTAGAAATGGTTACCTCATATTCTCAGTGTATTTAAACGCAAGAAGAATAAATCAATCCTTAAAATTATTTATAAGATATGCTCAGTGATTATGAGATAAAAATAAATTATAGAAATCATTCACATTCATTCAAAATATCATTACTAATAATTTATGCCCCATATATTTTATGAAAACAATATTTTATGTGTATGTAATCATCAATAATAAATCACAATCTTTGAAAACATATCATAAGAATAATAAATTCTTTTTTGATATATAAATAATCTATTAAAATCATTTCATTAGTGAAGGATCATTAGAAATACTGTAATAATATATTGTGTTCCTCTCCATTCAATTATTTCCATATATATTATTCACTCTCTGGACCATCATAGTAGAAATGGTCATTTTCGTGTCCAGGATCATTCAATATTATGATTCTTATTATATAATTATACCTACATCATTATCTAATACATTGGATGGTTATATAATTACAGGCCCACCCATAACATAATTAAGACCATACATATGTGTTTTATAATAACAAAAAACATTAATCATATCAATATATCATAACACGGAGAAAAGAAACTAGTTTCATAAACAATTCATCATATCATCATTAAATAAAAAATGTAAAATATATCGGTTTCACAAAGGTTGCATCAAAACATAATTAAGATATGGGAATGAAATAGGATTCATATAAACACTTTTAAATCATCATTATTAAATGAAATCTAGAGAAATAATTTGGATGGAACCATATGTTCATATCTCTTTTGAAGAAAAAAATAATAATTAAATGATGTTGAAATTAAGGAAAATACATTTACAATATCACTCAAATTTTTCTTTGAAAAAAAATTATCCACTTATTTTGATAACAATTTTAATAAAAATTTCCATAATATTAAGAAATTTTTGTCCTTTAAAATAATAAAGAAATTATGTAATGGGTGTTTCAATATCATTGATTTCATGGGATATAGTTAAATTTTATTCATAGTATATATATATATTAAAATGGAAAATTATTTTAACAATTTTTCAAAAAAAGTCCCAAACCACATGTTTGGACAACATTTCTTTAAAAATATTCATATCATACATTTTTAAATATATTAAAAGATAGTGAAAATTATGTTTTTAAAATATTTTAATTTTATGTAAAAACACCTACAAAATAATTTTTATGTGTATAGAAATGGAAGAAACATTTCATCAATCGAATAGTTAATAAGGTCACCATTATTTGAAAAAATAATTATTCATTTTATGAACCAAAATGAGTAAATTTATAAAAATCATTAAACAATATAATAATAACCATATGTAAAGAAAATATATGGTATTTAATGGTTAAAATCCTTATAATTTCTCTTAATTGATACTCTTTATGGATAATACTAAATACTAATGATGTTCAAACATAAACTCTTACTTCAAGTTTTTTCATAGTTTATACATATTCAAATATAATTTATAATACATATATATTTATTATAGTAATGTTCTATAATAATAATTAAATATTTATTTTCACATAACGATCATTTATAATTTCCATCTCTACTTTAATTAACAACTTCTTCATTAAAATTATCATTTATGTGAAACCCAGATCATTTTTCATGCATCTTTCAGTTTGATGGATTCAATACCTAAACATGGGTCACGTTTAATCATATAAAGAATATTAATGATGAAATAAGTATAATATTATCTCAACATCTTCAGTTTATTAATTTTTCCTATTATTCAATGATAAAAATCAAATTATGTCATTATTTGGAGGTGGTGGTCCACACATATGCAGGAACATTGTTGTCATTTTTTAAAGAACAAAATTTTTAGGAGGTATATAAAAAATATTGTTATATTAGAAATATAATGACTTTCTATTATATTTAATCATTAAACTCATGATAATAACAAATCATGAATTTTTGTGACTGAAAATGAAAGATATCGTTGCGTGGAGGCAGTAGTTCACACATATGCATGAGCGATAAATTCTTTTCTCATTTGATGGAATAGAGGATGAAATTGGAAGATCCATCATCATAATAACAAATAATCATATTAATCCTAGAGAATTTGTTATTTTTTATTGATTCTATATATTTTGATTTGGATGATTAATAAATAAAATTGAAAGTACTCAGTTAGGTGTTATACCTCTTATTGAGAATCCACCACTGTTTTAACCCTTAAGCATTGAAAATATTATAATGTGATCATACCATGACCTCTAGAATGTGTGAGGGGATGTTTATAAAAACAATTATAGGGATTGGAAAAAATAATTTTCGCTTTAAGTGTTATGATGAGAGGATATGTGGTGTCCTTTTATAAGGGAATGAGGGGACCCAATTAGAATGTTTGAAAGTATTAAAATATATAAACAATTTCCTTAAGAAAAATGAATCCAAAATTGAAAATATTAAATGATAATAAATATATCATCTAAATACAATCTATTTTAAAAATTAATGAATGAGTGTTTTGGCATTATAAACCATATATCTTACATTAAGCAATGATAAACATGTTTTTAACCCTAATAGTGTCAATAAATGTGTACTATATTTAGTTTTCATCATGAAAAAAATAATTCAATAATATTACATAATATTGATTATTCATATTTAAATGTGGAATCCATTTTATAGAATTCAATTTATATATGTATTAAAAACATTTTTTATAATAAATGTGCAAAACAAAACAAACCCATTTTTAGAAAAAATTACTTTTTAGGCATAAAATTTAATTTACAATAAATCCATAACATGAAAAGAATTTTATTTTAAAATAATTAATACCCACATATATTATTAAAGTAAAAAAATATGGAGAAAATATCTTTTCACGAAACACTAGAGAGAACCCATTATATTCAAAATCCCAAAACCTATATGGTGTAAAGACACAAAAAACCACAAATATATTGATGGCCTTAAATCCCATTGAAAATTATAAGAAAACTTTGCCTGAAGCCCCATGGAAACCTTTTAGGTCTTATTACAAAACACGAGGTACCAAAACAACATGACCAAAAGGTTTAGTGAATATTGGTGTCCATTTAGAGTGATTCACTAGTGAATCCCATTTTGTATGTTTCTCATTAAAAGAACCTTCCACAAACCCTTTGATTTTCTATCGTACATCATCTAAATCTGATGTGTTATTGCCACACCACATTACAATAAATCTAAAGCATGTATCCTCCACCACACATCCCCATGTATATACAACCTATATATCTATATAAATGGTTGCATTATATATGTATCATCCTGAAACGATATCCAATTAACTGTTTCCCCAAGATGATGGATTGAATAGCCTCAAGAACATCTCCCTGCATGCCAGTGGATTCTAACTATAAGTGAAGGTGTAAAGGTGGTGTAGTGGGGAGACTATACTCTTGTATCATATTATAATAGTTGATAATATAAATAATCATTCAATAAAAAATCGTGGTATATACCAACAATAATGACTTTGTGATTAACCCTCCGAACATGAATGAAGAACATAATAGACACAATAATTATGCTGAAGAAGATTAAATAAATGAAAAACTAAATAATATAGAAAATTTCACTATGCAGTGTCATATACAAGGATTTTTATCAGGCTGATCTAAAAAAAAGCAACATTGGATATGCATGTACAATCATGCTATAGAAAAACAAAAAAAAGAGAAAAGTTGAAACACTAGAATATTAAAAATATGATAAATAATCTAGTCATTTTCTTCATATATAGGTAACGTATATCAATAATCTACCAGTGATCTCATTCCCTTATCCATGCCTATAGAAGACTAATGTACTCAGGTACTAAAGGCATCCCGATATGGTTGTGAGATAAAATGCTAGTTGTCCATCACTAATGGTTCCTATTGTTAATTATATAGAGCTCATTGAAAAAAATAGTGTGTCTGTATAAATAGAATAAAATATAATTCTATGTAAATTACCATCATTCTTTGGTTCCTCAAGGAAACCATGCGGTTCTAGCTACTTCAGATCATGAAAAAAACGAGTGCCTGATTAGTAAGTACATATATTTTTTTGAATATATATATAGTATAGTTATATATTTGATACAACTATATAAACTAAGTAAGTGTAGATGTAAGTAGTTGAATACTTGAAATACCAGGTTCTCACTAGATCAGGGTGTAACTCTAGCATCCATTACCAATCCAAATGATCCAATAGGCTTGAAAAATAGGGTATATCACCTATATATCATAGTTAATTAGAGAATGAATACTCTTCACTCAATATGTTTGGTGATTCATCATGTCAAATCATAATACAAGGGATGTTGTGTGTCATGCAAACCATCCAAATAGTCTCAATGGTGTCAGATGTCATGCTCAAAACATGATGCAAGGGGGAATGAAAAGTCATTCCCAACTAAACCCTTAAAAGTTTTCCAAATCCTATATCAAATTCAAAATATTTTATATAGTAATATTCATGAGGTGATAATACTCATGGATGTTTTTCATCAAGACCAAATATAACCAAGGGTAGTTAAATTAAACATTATTAAGAACGTAAAAATTTTCATGGTCTTTTCACCCATTAACATTATTCAATTACATCATTAAGACATGTATCCAAGTAAAACCATCACAAAAAATATATTAAAATTAATACAATCGATTTATTTAAATCAAAACATGGAAATTCCATTTTTGGTTTCAATGAGGCAGTTATATGGTGCCATATTCAATTAGAAAATTACCTATAAGGGAAATTCTATTTATAATTTAGGCCAGGAACATAAGAGGATTCTTGGGTTCAATCAAAATTTATATATACGAGGAAATTAAATTTATAATCCTATGAATACATATATATAAGGAATTCTGGGCATTTATTCAACTAATTAAAATCAGAGAAAATAAACCACAACACCCATGGGGTGGCTCTGATTGATTTTCTCATCCTCAAAATACTAATCAAAAACCTTCAAGAGTATTTCTTTCTGTGAATATAAATATAGGATGAAGAAATAGATTTTACAAAAATGTGCATCAAATACTAGCGTGTGGAACAATGGAGCGGTTATGAAAACAACGTAACTTATGGAAAAAAAGAAAGGACCGCCTACCTTAGATTTTTAGATGACTCCTCATTCGTTGGTGGAACCATATTCAATGTAGAGAGGGAAAAATTGATGAAACAATCTAATTCCATGAAAATTGGGAAAATAATATCACATAATAATAGAACAAAAGATCTAAATATAAATATAGAACCAAATGGATAGGACTCCAGAGCATACCTCTAGCTACTTAAAGCCTTACATAGAATCTTGATTTTGAATTCAGATCAGATTGGTATTAAAGAAAATAATATGGATATGATAACTAATTAGAGGAATATGGAGAGATACTCACATGATATAAATTATTAATGGAAAATAAAGGATTATTTATTTAGTTTCATTAAGGATGAATATGTAATTTCACCCTCAAATATAGTGGAAAGATGTTTGGCTAAATGGTTTAGGAAAACTCTGCATAAACCATACTCCCCTTTACATCCCAGGGGAAGACCCTGCATAGTTACGGTGCATGTTTCCCTAATCATGTGAAATAAATAAAAAATGATCTATTAAAAACTATATATTGCTCACATGATCTTGATGCTTTGGTCACATAGTTTCATAAAAACCATGTGGCCTTGATGTCTCATCTATCTAACCCCACACAGTTATTATAAACTATGTGGGTCGGGCTACCTAGTTTATACTAACCATGAGGCCTAATCCATTATCATAACAACTAGGGTTATGTGATCGAAATATGAAATTTATACCCTGGTAACTTCTATGAATCATTTTGGTAGCATCATAATGGATGCTTAAAGGATTAAAAACTAGAAAAAACAAGTCTTAACTTCATGAAAAGATAGTTCATTACCACCTCCCCTACATAATTTAACTCTTACTCATGTTGTAATTATGAGGGTAAATAGGTTTCCCCCACAAAGAGTAGGTATACAGAACTCATATATCAATGTTCCACTAATTGGTGATGTCCTTTACTTAGTTGTGCTACCAGAACACCCATTCCAAAGGAACCAATCTTCCTGGAAGTGTCATAATGCTCTAAAACACAATATGAACAGTAAAATAATTAAAATAATATTTCACATATATCTCAAAATCATATTTTTGAATGAAATGTGATGTGTCTAGATAATATCTATTATTCTGGTATAGATGAAATATATCATTCATAAACGGGTATCTCTAAAAAATGATATCCTCTTAGCCGATGGTCTGATTCCCTTCACAACCTCATAGGGTCCATTGAACCATGGTGAGAGCTTACCCTAACATTAAATATTTATATGGTCCATACTAGGAAAGATTATAAGAAAACCTGGTCTCTAACCTCAAACTCTATATGTTGTTGGAGTCTGTTGGCATATGACAACTATCTGGAATGAGCTGACATCATGCACATTCCAATCAACCAATCCTGCTCTATAGTCTCCTTAACGGGACATAGTCCAAGCATAGCTACGTCCCTTGCCTCTATCCAACATGGAGTTCAGAGATAGAGTCCAAACATATATGTCTTAATAAGGACTCATCTTGATTGTAGACTTAATGTTGTCATCATAAGGTAAATACACTAGGGGCATGTGTTTCTCCTAAGAACCCACAATAGATACGTGCACATGAATAGATAATGTCCATTAGAACCTAAATTGTACACTATATATGTCAATAAGTTTGTGACTGATATGATATGATCATAACTATATTTTAACCAATGCCTTCTACAACACTTTCCATAACCATGTTGTAAAGTGAGATTTTCTATCAGAAATTCTTTAATGAGGAGCACAATGAAGATACATGACCTCCCTAACATATAGTATCCCTGGTTATTCTACTGAGAAGATATGTCACATCGGTTTGAAATGTGTGAACTTTATCAAAAAATAAATTATTTCTCATATTGTTTCATTTCCATGAGGTGATCTCTATAGAACACTCTTGAAATTCGGAGAAACATGATCCGTTTTCCACATGGGAAGGGACAAGGCTACAAAATCCAAGCAAGCCACTAATTTTTCTCCCACTCATACTAATATATTGAACATTTAGTGACGATGCATACAATCTCCCATTTCATACCATTCCACCAATACTGGTTCTATTGGTCACGATACATCTCAGTGACACCAAGATGAAATATCCAAGCTGAGGTATGAAATTCCAACATCATCTCCAATATAATATCTCATAGGACCCATAAATATATTTGTAATAGTAGAGTATCATCTCCATACAGATTCGATCATAAATATTTATTGTCTTATTACTTGTTTTCCTTTAGGAAAATGCCTTAATATGCTAGTTGTTTTATCATCCTTAACCATTCTAGAAGAGTAGAGGTCACTACTAATCTTATGAAGACATTCTCAGCATGATCCTCACAAAACTCAATTTTAATTATTAAAAATAGGACACTGTGATACCATTATCCACTAGAGACTTAAACATGATAATTCACATTCATCCATCTAAGATAATCAGTAACTATATTCTCCTCACTATGTTTGAATAAAATCTCGAAATAAAATGATAGTTAGTACTGAACCCACATGCATTTTCTGATGTTCATATCTTTCTATATAAATATGTACTTGTGAATTTTGTGATTAGTGCACAAAAAAACCACTATACATGTAAATAGTCTCTCCAAAAGTGTATAAAATAAACTAAAATAGCAATATAGAGGTTTTTTTATTTGGTAATTCCGATTGTCAAATATCAACTGATGAGACCCGTACATGATGATTCACTCATCCGACCTAAAAATTGCTCCTAGCCTGATATCCTATGATTCACAGTAAACCTTATGATTCATTCGCTGACCTTGCATAATTAGTGTTAGTGTTTACTTGTACATTCCCTTTAAATCTAGAATGGATTATTTATAATCTTCTGGACATATTAATTTCTCAACATTATTTTTCAAGCCTATAAGCAGCACTACAAGATATGTGTTATCCTGTATCGAGAATCTGTAATACCCATCTTGACCCAGGAATCCCCATATATAAAGGATGGTCCTAGACTTCCCCTAAGAAACTATATATCCCACTTTCTATGGGTCTAATGAAACTATTTAATATGAGATTATGTGACCCAAAAGGCAGACATTGTCAATACAAAAGTTGAATTTACTAATCTTAGCATAAAGATAATGATCCCTCATTATATTTAGAAAGACGTGAATATAGTTGCAGTTTTTGTCACCATTGTGTGCATAATCTAATATTTCATCGATAAATAGTAACATGAATGAATCCTTTTATATGTGGAAATACCAATTCAGAAGATCTATAAAAATAGTAGGTGCGTTTGTGATCCTGAATGGTAAAACCATGTACACTTAAATACCATACATGTTTTTGAAAGGTGTTGGATGTATATCTAATGACAATGCATTCAACTGAGGATATCCTGAACTCAAATCTATCTTTGAGAACCCACTCTCTCTCTCCATGGAGAATATAAAAGAGGTCTTCATTTCAAGAAATTAATATTTATTCATTACAGTGAGATAGTGCAAACAATAGTATTCCATGAAAATATTAAGGGTACAGTCTATCCTATTAGAAAAAAGGATTAGTGAACTCCATGGAGATGGGTTCATATGTATTAACCCTTTATATTTCAAATACTACAACAACTTATTATGCTCCATAACCTCCATAGGTTCCATTCTAAAAGGAGGAATGGTCACTGATTCCGCTCCTCACACTATCTCAATTGTAAACTATACATTTTACACAAGGGTTTGACAAGTGAAGTCTTTATGGGAGACGTCCAAAAACGATCAACTATGGGAGGTAAAAAACTGAGTTGTAACCCCTGATAATCGATTAAAAATATAACGATCTGAGCTATGTCACTTCCAATCCTTTGATGATCAATTCCCACTCGAGTCAAAGAAATATCACATTCTCCCTTATATACATAACTACCACCCTCTAGTGATGTAAAACATCTTCCTCTGATGATAGTTGTCATTATGGGATCAATAGAGAACTAACCATTCCATCCTGATGATTACAGAAAAATTCGTGTTGTCAATTAAAAAAATATTCCACATCAAGAGGAATCTTCCTATATCAAGGGGAAAATCCATACAAAGTCAAATGCATTATTATTGGAAATGTAACGTGGTGACAAGAACCATAACACCATGAATGTGTTCAATATTATGGAATATAATTATATAATAGAGTAAAATATAATAGAGTGATACCCATATATTTCAATAGAGAAGACATTAATATGGAGGATACTAGAATACTACCTCAACTATGGATGGTTTTCTCTTATACTCCTCCAATATAGGCTTGACTAAATATAACTTTTCATTACCATGACCATGAGTCACTTACTAAATATTGTGACAATGACCGCTCTACAAGCACTTCGAATCAAGAGTCTAACTCCCCCTTCCTCAACTTCTACCCCGACCTGGGTGGTCGGTTGTATTCCATCTACCTATATGACAAGATCATATTAGGACCACTATGGAACATGGGGTAGAATAAGATCCTTTATTTCTAGACCCAAATGGAATGTTCCTACTGAAGCGCTAGATGTGATCCTTCTTTTCACAACACCTTTATTTTATTGGATGACATAAACACAAATGTTTAGTATGTCTTAGCTTCATATAATTTTGAAATATCAAGAAATTATCTACATGTGGATCCTAACTATTACAACCCTTATGAGAAACCTCATAGAGACACTTCCATCCATGGGAAGAACAATTGATAGATTTAGGTATCGAACATCCCTAACTCAAACACTCATATTTCCTTATATTTTTTTAATTAATATGAGAATGGATTACTATTTCAGAAGAAATAGTCAACCTAAATACAATATCCTACAATCAGATGATATATACCATTCCTTACTCGAATAACCTGGTGGTAATAAGAACATCACCCACTAGTGTTGGTGAAATCCCATAAATCTCTATAAATCAAGATTAATACTCCATGATAGACATAGCTCCTTGTTTCAAGTTCATGAACACTCTATATCTATCAATACTAAGAGTCCGGGGAAATATTTTGTAATAAAATATTGTATAGAAATCATCCAAAATCTTATTACGATATTGATCTTCCTATGTAATAACATGACACCATTTTGAATCATTTTTTAGCTTATACATAAAAATAATGACCATCCTATTTGGTTGCATCTACATACGTTGGAATATAGAAACAATTTCATTGACCCAAGACATAGTAGCATGTGGTCCTCTGTACCCCCAAAAGGTGAGGGGATGCATCTTCTAAAACATGAGATTCAAGTTATCCATTGTAGGGGCAAGTCTGGTGTTACATCTCAACCCTCCCCATTGGGTGATTTGAGGTGGAATTCATACTTGGACATCAGGAAAAAAAACCCCATTATGACAAAGGCTTTTATTAAATGATAAGAACTCCAATAAATGTTTGGGATGATTTTCACATTGAAAATAAAACAACCAGCCAAACTTGTCATATCCAAATTATCCAATATATTATCAATTATACCAATAAATGAAAACTCAAGAAATGAAATTTATAGAAAAATCAAATTGAAACCATGTACCATATTATAGAACTAGAATATCAATGTACATTGTTGAAGATAAAACAAAAAAACCCTAATGACACTCCAAGATCCAAACATTCTACTTCATCCAACTCTATCAAATACCACATGTATCACTATGTAATAATAAATATTTGTGATACTTCACCTTTTCCCATGTCTCGATAATCAACAACTACAATGGAAAACAAATTCCAAAGAAGGGTGAGTAATAAAAATTAGTGAACATTCTCCAAATTACTTCCCTAATCACACCAATAGTATAGAACATGTTGGCACATTTATATAAAATAGTTTTTATAAAAAAATATCTAAAAGATTATTTCAAAATATATTCAAGTTCCATTACAATGAAATTTTCCAAAAACCATTTCATGTTCCAAGGAATGTAATTAAGCAATGTTCTAAAACAATTTCACAAATTCCATTTGTCATAACTCATTGTTTTCCATATATCCACACATCCATCCTTGAATGTAACCTAGACATCCTTATACTGCCCATTTGCGAGTAATCCTTTCCCTAAAACATAATAAAACATTTTTTGTTAGAGATCCCTAATACTTATAAATACCAATAAAGATGGGGTGGAATCATTTCCAGTTTCTATCCTAAATGAACATGAACATAGAGAAGTATTTTTTCATAATCCAACGCCATAACAACAATTTTTACCATTCCAATGAAAATATACTTTTATTTTAATCATTTTACACAAACCATTTTAATAAAACCAACCATTTTATGGGGAAATAATTCTACACCACAAAACCAAAAAATAACTTTAAAATCAAAATTTCAAAATCAAGTTAACAATTCCACATTCCACAAAAATTCTCAATTTCCTTAATTCTAAAAACAATGACTAAATAGGGTTTATATTAATTAAATAAAATAAATTTCATTAAAAATTCCATGAAAAAAATTTAATTTTAATCGATAACATCATATTCTAAATAGAGGAGTTGAGAGTGAAGTCACCTACCATGGGAAGTATGACAACAATGAAGAATGGCACATAAAATGTCCATTGAACTAGGTTTAATCTCAAAAAATACCTTAGATAACCTACCCTATCATAAAAAATCCAAATATAATCATATTTGGAATAAATTACCTTATATCTATAATAAAATATGTATATCTATGAATCCAAGATAAGTAGACAAGTATATCTAATAACAACTTCCATATGAAACCAAGAATGAACACATACTACAAGAAATCATCTTCAAATAACCAAAAAAATCCTTTGGGTAACCTCATGGTCAATAAGATCAGTATCATTGAAGATAGTATATCGATTTACTGTTTTTTTGGGGCACAAAATATGGGTTAGTACAAGATACAGAACAAGATCCACTTTTTGTGGATCTATTTTTTAGACGGTTCCTAATTAGTTTCACTTTTAAGAAAATAGTGTGGTAATTGTGAATCAACCAATCCATCAAGGACGAACCTCACCTAGTTGTCTCACAATGGTTTCAAACAGTGTGCCAAACATGCGAAAGTACACTATCTAAAAAATCATGGAATCTCCTAGACAACCAGATGGTTTGGAAAACCCATGTTTCACATATTTACCTTCCCACTAGTCTCTGTCTCATTGTGCATAGATTCCTATTTGTTTTTCACTGTTATCCAAAAAAATGATCTAACTACAAACCCTTATAAAAGAACTAAAAAAATTCTAAAACTCTTCCCAACTCTCCCAAACATCTCCCAAAAATTTATATACCTAAAAATCATAAATAGAACGTTACATATTTAAATCCGAGTGTGCTACATTCTCCCAACCATTGGCCTTTATGTATTTAAAAAGTTGAAAATCGTCACTATTGTAAAATAGTTCATTTAATTTCTCATTCAATTCCTTCACATGTTCAAAATTCACTTCCTCAATCTGACAATTTTCCACAGAACCTATGCTAGACTGATGGTTTTTTCTATGCACGACTTTATCATTCCAATCCAAAACCATGTAATAGCTTGTGCTCCAACAAATATTACATCTCAAGAACAACGTGATCCCATATGATCACATGGATGGGATCCAGTTGATTCCTTTTTAATTGAGACACATGAAACACATTATTCACCATGCTGAAATGTGGTGGAAATTCCAACTGATATGCCTCCTAATTATCCTATTCATCTATATCAAAATTTCTAATGTATCGAGGAGATAACATTCCTTCGTTCCTAGTACATTGATGTCCATGCATTGGAGTGATCCTAACGAACACATGATCACTCACCTCGAAAAACAACGTTCATTGACAATGATCGACATATGATTTTTGATGAATCTAAGCTATCTATATCTATTTTTTGATCAACTAAATCTTCTCCAATGTTTCTTATAAAAGGAAAATCCAAACTAGTGAAGTCTCAACCATTTCTTTCCATCAAATTTGATAATGATAATGGCACTAATTCATAGATACAAAAGGATACATATGTCTCGAGGCACGATAGTGGTTGTTAAATGAGAACTACACTAATGACGCATGATCTTCTAATGATCCATGAAAATGCATTACAGAAGCCCACAATATTTCATCCAACATTAGTATCATCATTTATAATTTTCAATACATCTAAGGACGATACAGTATACACGTAGTCAAATATGATCCAAGGGATTTCCTTAAGTATTTATATATATTAGATGTAAACCTTGGGTATCAATCTGATACAACCTAAACTAGTATGATTTTCCTCATTATCTCTTCTTATATATATATTTTTGACAAGTAGACCACCATATGATATTCAATAATAGGAATGAAATGATCTAGCATTACGATCTGGTCAACAATCACCCTTATGAAATTGTGTTTCTGAACCATTCCTAGGATACATGTTTTAGAAGAAATAATTATTTTATCCCATTTCAACACTTGAATATGTAAAGAATACAACATATATACTGTTCACTAATTATATGTATAAAATTCATAATATGTTATGAATATAAAAAAAACACATCAACATTTCTTTTCATACTGACATACCAAAAAAGTGCACTCAATTACTTATATGTATTCTATATTCTAGGACGAACATACACTCTTGAATGGTTGTAATCCTGAAAAAAAAAATTCCTTGTAAGAAATATGTAAAGCCATCCAATTTTTGGCCCAAAATACAAAAATCTCGTAGTGCATCCATACCTTAATGGTCTCCCCACTATTTTGTTTTGAACTCATTAATAGAGATTCTGAATGAGATTTCTATTATTTTTTAACCATCTTTACCAAATCCAGAACCAACTAAACTGGAAAGAAAACTAAAACATCAACTCATGCATCACATTCTCTGTTCAAGTCTACTATCACAGACACTAGATTCCCCTAATCTATATATTTTTTTAAATGTGCCTATAAATTTCTTCTTAATTCATATTTCACCATATATAATTTACCCAATGTACATATCAAATCAAAGTAATTCATTTGGAGATACTCTAAGCATATCTTTTATCTACGGTTGAAATACCTTTTGAAGAAATATCTTTTTTTATGATTCTTAATCACTAAACATTTTTCATTGAAGATGTAATGATGCCATGAATTCACAGAATAGACTATGGTAGAATAATCCAAACCATGTGTTGGGTTATTCTTCTCATGACCCTTTTACTACCTAGAGCCAAAAAGCAACATGATCTCCTTTCAGGAGAACAGATCCCAACCTAGGTACCGTTGAATCACAATACACCCCATACCCATGTCCTGGTTCTAGGAAAATAAATATTGTTTCTAATATAAGGATAACAATATTCTCTTTAAAAGGCTTATGGAATTCTTATTACTATTGATATAGAACATTCTTCTTTTTCAATGATTTCATTGGGGAAGGTAATGATGATAATTCCTGAATAAATCCTTTGTAATAACTAGCCAGACTAAAGAAAAATTATATCTCAAAGAGGAGTATGATTTTTTAACATAAAGGAATCATATAAACTTTTAAACATAGAAAATCAATAGAACAAGAAGCAATAAAGGAATGGAATGCACCAATATGGAAAAAATATTGCATAATGTTAGTACTCAAATGAATCATACCTCTCACTATAAATGGTCAAGACTAACCATCTACAACCAGGTACTCAACACCATATATTTTGATGCTCAATAAGTTTGTTCCATATTTACCTATTAAGATTTCACTTCCCGAGGATTCATGGTATTCATGGAATCACCATGGATAGCTCAACTATTATTACAAGAATATTTATAATACCCTTTTTCCATTGCATCATATGATGACTGTGACACATGAGATATGTCTCGAGCACCCGACCTTAGAGCATTACAACAATAGTGTTGATGTTGCCCCCATTAATTTATTGTTGTGTCATGATCTAGGTGGTGTCGTATACAATCACTTTATGTGTTATAATAAACCACATTTAAAACATGTAGGATGGATATTTGGATTTGGTGGAAGATTGATTTATATAGTCATTTGATTCGAAGCCATACTCCCGCATTATAAATAGTTTTCCCTCTTCAGATTTCCCGAACACAAGTGTTCATTCTATTTCACATAGGTATCAACATGCTTCCTCCTCCCAAGGATCCTGAGATGTCCTATTATGCCACCTTACCTCTGTTAACCATCTCTTAATAATATGTAATATTGAGAATGGAAATAATTGAGTGAGTCTCTGGCCTCATCCATGACTCAAATATGTGTTCCTTCAAAGATGAACTATTAGAAACATCAGGTATAATGAACACTAAATTCAAGAATTTAGCCGCATAATAAGTGATGGAAATATTTTCATGCATCATGATGAAGAACATTTTCATTATTTGAATTCAGAATGTATGACAGTAGAATGTATTTTTGAACAGTTCCTAAAATCCTCCTATGAAACACTCTAGTACAATATATCCTTAACTGCTAAATTCTACAACTGGCATGCAAGATACTATATAATATAAAATTTCATATTGACTTTAAGCTATGTTGGTGTCCCAATGAAATCTGATATTCAATTAATCATGTTCATCCACACCTCTACCTTCTCTAGTTCTTAATCACCCAGAATGATGGGAGGATTAGGCTTCAAGATTTGGACATAATGATTCACTTTCCTTAGATAATCCCTTTTGTTACTTGTAAGCATAGATTAAAAATCATGGACTATACATTGAACATTATATTAGATCACATAAGGATCAGTTGGAACCAAATTCTTAGTAGATTATTTCTGTTGGGTTCTATGATTTCTATCAGGTTCTATTCTCAAGAAACACGAAAAATAATAATTCTCAGTCTCTGGAAATTGAATTCTTAACGGTTAAAATTATATAACATCAACAATCACAATAATACTTTACAAAATAAACATTTTCCATATTCAACCATTTTTTTAAATATCCACTTTATTTTGAAAAATAACCCATTTTCAAAATACCACAACCATACTATTGTCAATATATTATATTTGAATACTATTTTAACATTTTTAAAAAATCTGTAATTCTCAACAAGTCACTACTCCAAAATGAGATATGGACTCCTATTATGAATTCATTAGTAAAATTTATTCCATGATAATCTCATTGGATAAACACATGAAAAAGATATTTCAATATAATATAACTGACTCTTAAACACTTTTGTACCCACATCCTAGGAAAGTTGATGTTTATCCTAAAAATCGTAGCAATAACTTTTTATTATTTAAATTCCATGTCTCTAAAATTTATGCCTTTATACCAACCGAATTCAAAGAGTAGACCATATTGAATTTAATGTTTGAGACTAGATTAATTAATGACCACTTTTTACTCAAGGACCAATCAATCTGATACCACTTCTAACATCCCACCCCACCCCATCATTTTGAGTCGAGGAGGAAATAATAAATTGAATTAGGTGACATCCCTAAGATTCCAATGTCTATAAATAAATTCATAGGGAATTAACACATTTGGTGGGTGATTTTACTTTTGAAAACAAACAATCCAAAAAAAATTCCATAAAAAAATAAACCACTACACGATGCATGATAACAATGAAGGGAAACTCAAGAAAATCCATGGATAGAATATTCAAACTGAAACTAACGAGCATAAATGAAATGCTACAATATCAATGTACATAGAAGATGATAAAACTCAATGTACCTAATGAAACTCCAAGATCCTAACATACTCCATTCTCTATATATAGAAAACATACCAAGTATCACGAAGTTCTATGAAATATGTTTGATACTTTACCTTTTCCCATGTCCTGAAAAAAAACATTAAAAGAAAAAATGTTCCAAAGAAGGGGTACGTAATGAAATTCAGAAGGCTTTACCCAAATGTCTATGAGAATAACAACACTAGGATTGAACATGTTAGAACATTTATATAAATCAATTTTTATAATCCATATTCTAAAAAGTTTATATTAAAATGTAAAAAAGTTAGATAACATTGAAGTTTTCATAAAACCATATCATGTTCCATGAAAATTATCCGATAATTTTTATATGATATTTTCATAAATTAAATGTTATCATAACCCATTATATTAAACAAATCCACATATCCAACTGTACAAGAAACCTAGACATCCCAATACACACAAGTAATGATTCATCCCCATATCCGTGCCACCAATGATAGGGGAGACTCCTTCCGCTGATCCATCCTGATTTCACTTGATCACACACAACCATTATACCAAAATATATTTCCAAAACAACCATTTTGACCATTCCAATAAAATAATACATTTCTTGAAAACCTTTCAAACATGAAAATTCAATGAAACTACCCTATTATAGAAAAAAAGTTATTCAATGAAAAAAAACCAAACAAAAACTTTAAAATCATATTTTTAATATCAATTTACCAATATCACTAATTACAAAAATTCCCAATTTCCACAATTCGTTATAATTCCAGTAAAGTGGGATCCGAACAAAAAAATCACATCAATTTCACAAATAATTCTATAAAAAATTCAAATTTGAAACTAATCATTCAAATTTTAACTAGAGGAGTCAAGAGTGACATGGAAACCATCCACAAAACCACGTTGAATATCAAAAAACTCACACAAGACCACCACCCATATCATAAAAAAATAAAAATAAAATCATATCATCATCCACTTCCTTATATATCTTTAATGTAATTTGATCTAAGAAAAAAAAAAGGATATATAGAAGTAGATATAAGAAAAAATACCAAGAAAAAACATGAATCATTACTTACCACCTAAAATCATCTACAAATCACCAACATATGACTTCGTTCACATCAGGATTGATTGAAGAAGCCTCATTATACTTTGGGAATAGAGAATATATATTTATAGTTGATACGAGGAATAAATAAGTGTTAAAACATGATCCTAACCTAGATGCACTTTTTTTAGATCGAGTTTTTAAACTATGAATTATTAGTCTTGTGGTTCGGAAAACCGTATGATAATTGTTCTCCAACCACTTCCTCAAGAATGAACCTTACATGGTTCAATTGCACAGTTTAAAAACCATGTGCCAACCATTACAAATCCCACTATGTCAAAATTAATAGTTTCTCATAGGAAGCGGCATGGTGTGGATAAACCATGAATTTCTCGTGTTCCTTCCCCTTAGCCTATATCTCTTTGTCCACTATTTCATGTAGTCGTTTCGTGGTTTTCTGAAACCATGCACCAAGGATAACCCTTATTGATGACCTAAGAACAACCCGAATATCACCCATAACTCTTCCAAACATCCCCCCAAAACATTTTAAATGTAAAAATTATAATGAAATGGTAACATAGTTGAAGATTGAGGTTGTACATAGAGAAATTCATTTCATTGTTTGAATCATATAATGTAAACCCTCTCTCAATTTGGAATTGGTGACAACAATAGGGACAAGAATATGTCATAGGTGGCACTTTTATTGGAATAACTAGAAACTGAAGGCCTTTCATCTCAGGTTCAGGGTTATCAACACCTTGATGGAATATGATTGGAGGATGTCGTGGAGGTAAGATTATACATTTCCTAATGGAAAGATCATTTAATATTATAATAGTTTCAAATATTGAAATATAAAACATGGAAATGTGGATATCCTTCACATAGGCCCATCACGCCCCTCAACATTATCCTAAATAATGTATTGGGTAAAAGATAAAGACCATATAATTTCATAAGAATGTAAGAAACTCTTATCCATACACTACAAAGGTTAGGTATAGGTATGAATCTCATATCACATGAATCAGATGTAAAGTTTCACTTTAAAAGTCATATTCATTTTAGATTTGTTGTCATTCAAATATTTAATTCTATTTAAATGGTTAAATAAGATGGATTCCCATTTCTAGTCCATTAGGTGACATACTCTTTATGTTCCAAAATATAGTGAACAATTAACCCATACCAAAACACATTCTATACCATGAATCCAATGGTCCATGTCTCAAACTTCCATAATTACCTACTTAAGTTGTCGGAATTTACCTATATAGGAAAACACATTTAGGATAGAGAAGAAAATTTTTGTTTCAAATATTATTTCTTATCCATATAAGTAAATTCAGCATAATTCCATAGATAACTAGGGAACTAACAATATTAAATTAGAAAATGCCTGCTAAAAATAGACGGGTCGTTGAAAAATGCTTTAAATAATTGTCATATAGTTCATTTAATTATGCATGTCATTCAACATCCACATTTCATTGATCCCATGAAATATAAATCCCATTTCAACAATATAAATATAAATAACATCATAGGACAAGTTGGCCACCTAATAGTTAAGTGGTGTCAACCATATTAAGCCTAATTAATATCAAAAATTTCCCATCCTCTGTAATTTCATTTTTCCCTATACATGTGTTAGCTACATCCAGGAATAGGGTCATTTCCAACTACCTTTAACTAATATTCTCCTTTATAATGACCATACATTAATTCAAACAAAAAATAGGTGTGTGATAACACTTTGAAACGTCCTGACCCATCATCTACATAACTGTGGACCTGATTCGGTTGGTAACCTGGCCTTAAGTGCTCCTCCCATATACCAGAGGCCAACGACTAGAAGTGAGGGTGTAAAAGTGATAGTATAGGGAGACTCTATCCCGATATGAGAGTATCACAACAGTTTAAAATAATAATCATTTAATAGTTGAATAATGGTATAAAAATACAATGAAGAAATGAAAAGTAAACCATCATAAAAGTAAACATATTATAACATATACAATACATAATCAAAATAAGGATAAATAACTGAAAAACTGAATAAATATATTTAAATCTACTATGAATTGTCATATATATAGATTTATGGAAAACTGATATATGAAAACGAGAAAATGGGACATGTAGATATAATTATGCTATAAAAAATCGATAAAATAATTATAGATTCTTAACTTGAATCATAGGAATATTCTCAGTCATATAGTCATATGCTCTATCTATAGTCAAATCATATCTTAAATAAATACTAGGGAGATTTCACTTTTCCCTAACTATAGACCAGTAATCTAAACAGGTACCAAAGGTAGCCAAAGTAGGGTGAGAGAAAAAATTAAAGTAGGCCACCTCCAATAGTGTCTTGATGTAATCCAAGTAGTGTTTATAGCTAAATATTAATGTGATGGTATAGAAAGAAAATAGTAGTGAATAAATATTTATTCTACATATATTCCTCAAGGATAATTGGTGGATCTACCAGCTTCAACAGATGTTTGGAAAGTGTGGCTGGTTAGTAAATATATATATTAATTTATGTATATATATAGAATAGTTATATATTCCATCTACCTATATTGACTATGAACATCCAGATTTCTGTAGCCATATATCAGGGATAATAGGTGATGCTGGACTGGGGCATAACTCAGACATCCATAACCATTCTAAATGATTGAACATGCTCACGAAATAGTATAAATTCCAAACATTCCATAAGGAATGATAGATGTCATTCTTGTCACTCATGATGTTGGGGGTTATTAGGGAAACACCCGATATATGGGACATGGTGCATCATGCCCACCATTGATATAGTGTCAATAGTGTGGGACGTGATGCCCAACACCCAATATTAGAGAGCATGGAATGTCAGGCCCAAAATGTACCTCTAATATAATCCAAATCCAATATTTAATTCATAATCATATATATAGTAATATCCATGAGGAATAACCACTCAAGGATTTTATACATCAGGAAAAAATTTAAACCATAGAAGATCAATTCAGATTTATTAAAAAAATAACGAGAGGTTTGGAAATTACACCCATTAATGTATAATAAATTAGAAAATTTAATTCATTTAGGCATGGACATCCATAATAATTAAATCCATTCTGTTTAATACAATCTATTTAATTGAATCAAAATATTGAAATTCAAATTCATGGTCCAATGAAGCACTTAAAATGTGAATTATTCAATTATGAAATTCTATACTAACATAATTACATTTAAAACTCGTTCCACGAACTTATGAGCTTATTTAGGTTGAATCAACATTTATAGATATGTGGAGATTAAATTATAATTCCATTTGAGAACTTAGAAGGAATTCCAAGAATTTAATAAATTTATTATTTATGGTCAAATTATTTCAATAATCCCAAGGGGCGTACATGATCACTGATGGAATCCTCTTATTTATAATAAATTATCCTCAAGATTATATATAGGTGTGTATATTAATTTTAAATGAATAAATCAATATTATGATAATGCACAACAATTTTCAGTGTGTGGCATAATGTCTCAGCTATAAAAACACCATATCTTTTGGGGAAGACAATACAAACACCTTCCATTAGGTTTTTAATGGAATCTAGTTTGATGGTGGCCTTAGATACAAAGTAAATTGGGAGAAAATGGACAAATGTTAATACTCAAAAAAAGGTAAATTAACTCTCATCAAAAAAGCACAATGGATCTGAAAATAAATTTATAGCATAAGGGATTGGACATGATAGAATAAAACAAACTAGGAAACGCCTTCAAAATATCTTGATTCATACATTGTATCAGAGAGATATTGATGAAACTCGATCGGTGGAAAAAATGGGTTAGAGGTGGGGGAGAGCCTCTCACCCCTGGAAATAAAAGCAAGAAAATAATGGAATGTTTAATTAGATTTATTTGCGGTGAAAAAGTAATTTCACACTCAAATATAGGGTTTTATGATTTTCCAACATGGATTTCAAAACCCATGCACAAAGCGTACTCAACAATAATTTCTAAGGGAAAACCCTTCACGGTTCGGGCACATGGTGTCCCAAACCATATAAAACCATGAGAAAGGCCTTGGTCAAAAAATAAAGATGTACTTTACAGACCTGCACCTTAGATCACACATATGTATAAATACCATACATCCCCTAGGTCTATTCTTACTCTTCCTATATTGTTTGTAGAGACTATGTGAGAAGTGCATCACAGTTTATGCTAATAGTGCTACCCTGTCTATGTTACAAATTAATGGGGTTATAGGCTTCGAACAAGCACTAGAAACCGTCATAACCTATGTTACTCCAATAGGTAACATAATAGAGATTTTTTAAAGGGATTTAAACCCAATTAAAATGATTCTTACCATTTTGAAAATATGGGTCATTAAAATACCTCTCTATGATGATGTTACTCATATATCCCCAAAATCCCTTATAGAGAGTAGATGAAAAAATAACAAAAGAATAAAAAAATAAGGATCATCAATGTCATAAGAAGAAAACAAAATTTGACTACCAATTGTAACATTATCCGAATTCATGTTCCTACTAATCTTTCTTCCTGAAAATTCCTCCCTGAGAAGGGATTCCATAACATGAAAAATGAATAAAACAACCCAATCCATTAATAAAAGATAAAGAATAGATCAAAATAGATCCCCAACATAATTATTTAGTAGGTCTAACTAAATAGGTTCCATATATGACGTCGATGTCAGTCACCAACAGAAGAAATCCATGGATGATAATCCTTAGTACTTGTGGAAACCCATGGCTGATCATCATTACAGAGTGAAGAAATCCAAGGAAAATCCACATCCACATATGAGGAAGCCCAAGGATAACCCCCATCAGCATTAGAATGAAATCCTAGGATGATCCCCATAACATGTCACTCTTAATAATAGAGATCTCCCAAGAGACCCCCTATAAAAATAATTATATCAATTTAATAACATTGAATTGAATATTATTCCATTCATTTCATCAAAATCATTAATAAATAGAATTTAAATTAATTTATTGTGTTAAAAAACTTCATATAAATAAAAACTACTTTTAAAAAATGCTTCACTTTTTTCCATCAATTGAATTTATATTAATTTATAAGCAACAGATAAACAATTCATGAATTTTACACACAAGTAAAATATAATTTTTTATAATTCTTTTCATATACATACCCACCAATCCATTCTTTATGTGACAATAAATATATTAAATAATAAAAATTCAATAAAATATCATAGATTATTTAAACTCAATGTTTCAATTAATGTAAGCTGTCAAGGAAATTAAATTTAATTAAATTTATATATAGTGTAAACTTTAGGTGTTTTGTAGTTAACTTAACATGGAAATTCATTTCATGTTTTCCAATCCAATTTAAGTCGATGTATTTCATTAAGAAATTATTGAATACATAGAAAATATATGTGTATTATAGATATCATCTCAAATAACCTATACAAAAGGGTTATTTCATTACTCATTTCACTCATTTCTAATTTTCAAATCATTAATCATTGAATTAAAATTATAAAAACTATCTTCAATACCTGATTAATGAATGAAAATTATTTTTTATGGACAATGTTGAGTAGGTTCTGTCACATTGATAAATGTTATTTAGAACCCCATATATTATTTTATTGATATAATTATTCACATATTTCACATTTAAATATTTTAATTTTTAATTATATTGATCTTCAGATTATGTTATTTCATATTATAAAACAAATATCATTTTGTAAAAATGAAGCTTTCCCCATGTGATTGATTATTAGATCAAACATGCTCATTTTAACGTGTTTCAATAACTGTTCATAACTTGTGTACGAATATGTAAAATTATAATTTTATTGAAATTATTAGTTATTTATTTTCAAAGAAATTTATTCCATTGAATTAATTTAAATTTAAAGGTCCATGTCTAGTGGGAATTGATAAATAATAAACTAACCATAAAATTTAATCAAGTATTTATTTGTGCATTTACGATGAAATAATTTTCATGTATATATATTTTAATGTATATCAGTTTTGAAAAAAAAAAATTAATGTAATTCATGAATTTAAAAAAATATATTTTTCTCTTATCCAACCAAAAATTTTGATTCATATTATAGTCAATTGAAGGAAATCATCATTGTTATATATGGTAACTACAAAATATTTCATAATGAAATTGTGTATTTGTTTATTTGATTGATGGAAAAAAGTAAAAAATTTCTCAATTAAATTTTAAATCCTAAACAATATGTTAAATCGACTTGAATAAATATGAAATGGGAACCTAATATGTTTTAATCATAACAATAAAAAGTTAAAATTTTGGACATGTTATATTATTAACATTATAATATTTTATATACATTAATAGAAGGCGTTTTCCCAATTAAATGATTGTATCATGATATTACTTCATTTATTATGAATATACTAAATAAAAAAAATTTAGTATATGAGAAGAGTATATTTTATGGGTTTGGGAAACTATTAATAAATATTCTATCTATTTTCCTAATGAATGAAATTTTGTAATATATTTAATTTTTTCATTTTTATTTGTGATTCTTTTAAATTTATCCGAATATTTAGAAACTATTTTTTATGTAGTTTTTTTATTATATTAATTATAAACTTATGAATTTATGATGAAAATATTGATAGAAATAAAATTGTTGATGTTTTGTACTTGATATTAAATTTACATTTAATAAATGAGTATGTATGAGTGTGTTTACATGATCTATTATCTATAAATATAATTTAAATATAATATTTATTTAATTTTTAAAAAATTATAAAATTTCGTTTGGTATGATTAAAATCATTTACAACACATAAGGACCATTGTATAAGGAGTTTAGAATAATTTTTTAGTACCCTAATGGATGTATTATTCAATAAATCATATCAACCAGATGGACCTAAGGTGGTTCTTCAAATTCCTTAGTGGGGGAATATAGAACAAGACTATGAAAGAGAAAAACGTATAACAAGGGGTGTTTATGTTA
The DNA here is from genome assembly GCA_963277665.1 of Viscum album. Lineage (NCBI taxonomy): Eukaryota > Viridiplantae > Streptophyta > Magnoliopsida > Santalales > Viscaceae > Viscum > Viscum album. Next base: position 1,224,774,295 of record OY728156.1, on the reverse strand, counting down.
AATTGAACTCAAAACCAAAGAAATATAATTAATATAAACTAGAAATTGTCATTTTGGGTTTGAGGATAAATTAAAATTTTAAGTGAATAATATTTTAGTTCATTTCTTATAGTCATAATTCCTATTAACTATTCTTATCTAAAATAAAATGATTTAATTGAGAATAAAAATCATTGTTGAATCATTTAGTTATAATCATTTTTCCTAAATGTAAGTTAATCATTATATAAATTCCTTCTAGTGTTTTTAAAATATTTTGGTGAATTAATTCAAGATTTAAGAGGAAATCAATCATAACGTTATATTACTAAATATAAAATGATTTTTTATTTGATTATATCAATTTTACACATGTATTATAATTTATAAATATGTAGTAAGTAATTATGTAATAATTGAATTATTATTTTAGGAATCGTATATTTTTTCAAACCTATTATACTTTTTAATTTTATTTATAAATTTTATTTATAGGGATCATTTTTTTACTTGGGGATTTATAGCTTCTAAATTTTGTTATTTTTTTATTATTTATATATGTATTAATAAATATAATTTATCAATGTTTTTGACATTTATTTTATTCCTTATATATATATATGAATTTATTTTTTATATCTATTTATTTTAAGGACTAATTAATTTTCAATATGACAAATAAAATAAAATATAATTTATTTAATATTATTATTTATTGATCATTGACTAGTTTCATTATTTATTTTTTATTAATAAGTTAATAATTTATCATTTTCTTCAAATAAAACTGTTCATGCCTCTAATGATGATACAGAAAGGGTATTAATTCCCCCATGATAGAAAAAAATGAAATTGGAGGCAGATTTGGGGAAAATAAAAATTTAAATAAATGATTATTTTTATAATTATTATGACTAATAATATATATTTGAATAGTATAATTGATAACCTATCATGATGTGTTTAAACAATTATTTATCTCCATATGTTGAAAAACATTGAAATATAATTAGGGTAATGGGGAGAATTTACACTGAAAACAATATATGGGTTCCCATTAAATTTTAGAGGGAGTCTTAGTGTGTTATATTTTGGATTACTAGCATGATTTTTGATAATACAGTTCAATAGGGGAAAAAATGGTAAGAATTTTTTATTTATATATGTTAATTAAAATTTAATATTTTATATATGTAATAGATAAAAATATTTATTAATGGCAGATTAGATTCACCATTCACATAATCCATCACTTAAGGGGACACTTCTATAGTCATTGAATTCATCTTGTGTCAAAAATGTAACAAAATATATGTTTAAAAATAATTTTCATTATTCTACTTTATATATTCGTATATAAATTTGTAGGAATATTTAATTAGTTTTGATTTGTTTATAATTATTCTTACGAGGTGAACCCACTATTCAGATGTTGATGTGGTTAAGGACATCATGAGTTACTCATCTAAATATTATTGACTCTATTGAAAGTGAATATTAAATTTTAAAACAATTTTTTTATATAATAGTGATTATTATAATTTTTTCATATATTCCTTATATATATATTTCACCAAATAATCATAATGTTGTTTCAATACAATTTATATGAAAATAATGACAAATTATTATTAAAAAAGATGATATCTTTTTGCATGGTTTAGGTAATGATGGATATGGTTAATTGGATTCAGATTCAATGGGTATCCCATCGCCTATAGATATGGAAATAGAGGAAATGATTATTTAGTGTATTAGATTACTAAATATTCATTAATTTATTCTATTATATTATTCATGTGTCATAAAATGAATTCAAAAAAGGAGTAGTTTCACATATAGTTATTGATAGAGTGTAGGAATAGAAGAAAAAATTTAGAGGCCCACCAGGCGGAAAATCTTGAGGATATTTAAAAACATATATAAGTACATTACCATGTTAATAACACATATCTTATAGAAAAAATATTATTCTATGTGATTATCATTATTATATGTAAAAAAAATCATTTATATAGGGTCATCTTATATTATGTAGTCTTGAACATAAGTATTTAGATGAAAATTCATTTGACTTTTCAATGTTTGGGGAATTATCCATTATATTTATCTCATTAAAATATTATTTCTAAATTTAAACCGTTTTTCTCTATTATGTACATGCATCAAAATATAAAGAGTTTACAAATGAACTCGAATTATTGTAAAATTATATGAAATTTATGGTTTATTAATTTACTAAATGTAGAAATTTATTGAGACCCAAGATTTTTATTAATTGGTAATACATCATTTATATGAATATACAATACATTACATAAATGCATGAATTAGGACCATAAGAGCTTATTTCCTTTGGAAACATGGATCTTAGTCTTCTTAATTCATTTAACATTGTCAATCTCTCCAATAAAGATCTTCCCCATTAGTACACTTCACAAACATATCCTATTTAAACCATACATCCTAAACCGATTAAAGGAAGCACAATAAAGGAAGAGATTAGATTCTTAGTAAGGGTAATCAATTAAGATAAATAATCCTAACATGAGCATAATTGTATAAAATCATGAGAATAAAATCTCAAAATAACAAAATTTATATAAAAGACCCTAATCCTGAGTCAATTCATAAATATGAACATTTTATAATATTTTAATCATATGGAAATAAATTAGTGTGACCCATAGGATCATAACATTGACATATGAAATGGAATTATGGCGCACACATAAGCATGGAAAATAATTTCCCTATTAGTAAAGGATCATTTACAAAACATATCATGGTAGTTCATGGAAAGATACACTTCATGGGAGATACACACCAACCTACCTAGTGGTAGTTGTTTCATGATATTGGAATGGGTTTACTTTCCAAACAATCATAGTAGTCACGGTTTACTCTAAAGACTATCATAGTGGATAATGTCCCATACTAAACTAGGCTTCCTTTCTATTCATGTCATGTAGAGACCTGAAACTTGACGTACATGGACATTACATTACTTTTATAGAATACATATTACATAGAAAAAAAACAGACACACATGGACCGTGATAGTTTAGTGTCTTTGGAAACTTGGAATATAAAAATCTAATCATGTTTAAAGATCTTCAACATCTCCCATAACAATCTTCCCCTTTTTTTTTCCTTACCTAAAAACTTTTTTTATTTTCTGGGGGAAATAAAACATAAAAAGGATGAGCTCAAATTCCCAATAGGAGAAAACATAGAGAACATAAAACAATCCATAAAAATTTGAAAGAAAAAACTTGAACATGAAATCTATACATTAAAACCTTGATCAAAGACATAAATCTTGGAAGAACGTAAGGCATATATCATAATATAATATCAATCATGATAAAATAGCATGGGAATAAAAAATTTAATTGTGGAAACCATTAAGCACATGTTATGATTTCCATAGAAGCCAAGGCATTGCTTCCAATACCATCTTAGTGTACAAAGTCTCTTTCTGAATTGAGTTCACTCCTCATTTCATTCCTGTAACACTAAACCAGATTAACTTACCATTCTGGCCATGTCTATCTTATGAGATATAAATATTTAGCCAATGCATTGTAGGGATATATAGGTCCCACACATATCATAATGAAATAATTCTTACTTGTGGCACAAAATAAACTTAAAATATTCATCATAACCTAACGAATGAAATGAGTTTCATAAACATCATCCCATCATTTCATAATCCATATAAAACAAATAAAAATTTTATCATAAGAAACGCGAACCATGTAAATCATAGCGAAATTAAACTTGAAACATACACATATAAAATAATGTCATCTTAGATGGAAATTGGTTTTGATAAAACATTTGAAATGAATTCTTGAAGAAAATATCCTTTCTTCGTCAAAATCACTTTCTTTTCAAAAAATTCCATGAAATTTTAAAATAAAAGTATTTTTTTTAAAATATTTATAAAAGCATGTAGAGTAATAATCATGAAAATGGGGCGTTATGAAACCGTAAAAATCCGTCCACGCCGTAGAAGTTAAAAAACATTCTCCTCGTACTTTTGTCAGAAAAGTCAAAAAGTACAACGTATGGTAAAAAAAGATTCCTTACATACCATGTAGTAAAAGTAAAAAATGGTTAAAATGGACTTTAAACATACATGAAAGAACTTTTATAAAACATGGACATGGATGATAGAAATAACCCCAGTAAATACTTACGAATAAGCAATCTCGGATAAAAATGAGATTTGCAAAATTATCCCTTACCTTAGGTCTGATATCCTGCGTATAGATCGGAACCTCCTGTATATTTATTTAAATAATTTCATTGAATTATTACATAATCATATTCATTATTATGATATAATATATGTTTCACATATGACATTATATTAATCATTCTTTGGTAAATTCCATGTTAAAGCAGCGTTTTGGGTAAAATTATTTCATTTATTGTATGTGTTTCGACTTTTCATTCTTAATATTATTACTTATATCCTGATTTATGTAATTCCAGAATTTAAAACATGATTTATATATAATATATTTTCAGTATATAAATACAGATATGATAGATCAATAAATTGAATGAAATACACTGTTCATGGAGACGGTAGGCCATACGTACGCATGAACGCTGTTTTCGTTTCCTTATTGAATTGAGTGGAATTAAGTAGATGAAATATATATATATATACATAAATACAGTATTATTATGTCATATATTTCAAGATTACTTATTATATATACTTTATAAGCATTCATGAATGGTTAACATGGAGAAAGAATCTCATCGCGTCGTGGAGACGGTAGTCCGTACGTACGCATGAGCAATGATACCATTCCCATGATCGTGGAGTTGTATTGAAGTGTATATATAATATTTCAGAATCAATATCACTTTAAAATAATCATATATAGTTATGATTTACACCATTATACCCATCCATATAAGGTGGTGGTGGAAAATAGATTACACCACGGCGTGGAGACGTTATTCCGTACGTACGCACGCGCGATGATTTTGTTTTCCATAGGATGGATAGATGGTGAAATAGGGTTGTTTTATACATATAATAACATATCATTATATGAGTGATACTGATGTTATTACATCATAATGAAACAACTAAATAAAAAGAAGTAGAAGAATAAATAAAGTAGAAAGAATCGGTGACAGACATTACCTCTTCTTTGAAGTGCCTCTTTGAGACCTCCTCTTAGGGCACTAAATTTGGTCTTTGAAGAAGACCAAGACCTCTAGGATGTTTCCAGTGATGTGGAGAAGAGAATTTGGTAGGGTTCGGACGAGCTTGAGGACACAATGTGGTGTGTTGAAGAGAGGGAGGGGTACCCTTTTATAAGGGAGGAGAGGGGCACCTTTGGAATAACTAAAAATATTATTTTATTATAAAGTAATATTTGGTTTTTGATAGCTCGAAATTGAGTTATTTCTAATCTAAGGTGGGTATGGGTAGAAATACTCTAATCCAATAGAATTTATACAGGTTTCGGTTTCTATTTTAACATTATCATTTAGATTTGACTTTTAGTTAAATAATTTTTCTTTTACCATGTCTTCTTGTTTTCTTACACTATAAGGTTAATAAACTTAATATAACAAGCCAAACGAAACCCAAGTTGTTTATTATTAATATATATAACCTTATTTATGTAATTTGGACGAAACTTATATTTTTAGGAATAAAATAACAATTAATAATATAATATTTGTTTTAAAAACTATTTTATGTCAATTTTGACACTATTTGGTAATTAATTTTTGTGAACATCATAACAGAATGATTAGTTAGAAAAAAGTTATGTAAATAAATACTAACATGTCATATTAACCTATAAAATCATTGTAATTCATTAAAAGTCTCAAATTACATTTATCTGGGTATTTATAACATCACTTATGTCAATATTTCATTAATAAGATAATTACTGCATCATAATTGTGTCATAAATAAATTAAATTATTTAATGTCTAAAAATTATACATAAAACACCATTATGTAGGAAATATTTTTATCTTTTAAATTAATACTTATAGTCGAATTTATCTTATGTATAACTCTATATTAAAAATGATTTAGTTATTAAACATTGATTTTAACTATTTTAACCGTTCTTTAAATAAATTAATAATAAATGTTCTAATCTAATCCAAATGGGCCTAAATGGTCATATTTTATTCATAAGGTTGTTTTTGGTCGAATTACACTTATCCAATAAAATTATGACATGTGTTTGGGTAATAATAATATCATTTTTACCCTTAACTAACCTATTTACTTTTAACCACTGTTAAAAAAAGTAATAAGTTACTATTCACCAAAAATTATTTTCATCTCATTGAACCACATTTTTGTCCTTGATAATAACTGCGTCTCTCGAATTTTTAAAATTCCACTCACAGAAGCGGTAAAATTACGTTTTATGTGAATTTGGAAATTCTCTTAAGAGGTGGGTAAAAGACAGTGAAAAGATCAATAAAATTTTTATATATCTAAAATTATTATAAAATGACTCCAATTAATTGAATTGAACTTGTATAGTTATTATGTATCAATTTTGACTTAAAATAAATTTAAATACAATAAATAATTATTTAAATAAAAACTCGGGTTTTAAATAGTAACCCAGTGTTTTCACTATTCATCAAAAATTGAAAGTTTTCAAAGAAATACCAAAATTTCACCCTTGGATAATTTTGATATTCCGAATCAAAAATTGAAGTCCATTTTGAAGGATAAAATTTTTAAAATGTCAAAAATTGGGTATTACTATTCATAACGGCTAGTTTATATAACATATCATTGTTTAGCGAAACTCTGTATTGCGTACAACACATGCTATCATGAAACGTTGTGATTGCGTGTAATGCAAGCCAAGTCAGGGATGCATGTTGTGAAAACTCATTTTTTTGTGGCGTACAACACAATACATTAATGCAATTAAAAAGAATATTTTTCTTAAAATCTCGGGGTGTTACATTCTACCCCCCTTAAAATGAATTTGTCCCTCGAAATTCGTCAGGGTTATAAATGGTTTACTACTCGAAAGTTTCTTTAATAGAAACCCACATAGTAAAAAGGAATACCAAAACGTGGCTTTAATAACTAAATTATGAAACGTAATGGTTACCCAAATTAACTAATCACTATGTTTCCACATAGGAGAACATAGGTGAAAATATGGATATGGAAGAGAAATCTAACTGTCATGTTCTGATGGAGAGTGGTAGAGAACATGGCTGTGAAAAATCCAACAATCACAAAGCCATAAATTTGTGATGATCAAGGGTACCATCTGATTCATCGGATATAAGGGCACTAGGACAACATTTTTGGTTTTCAAGATCATTTCCCTAAAGTTGAAGAATTTGAATTAGAATAAATACTTACTTTATTTTGGTACAATATCACTGTTTTTCGTGCTTTGAACAATTTACACTTCATCTCTTAAAGAAATGAAGTTGAATTTTTTATTCGTGATGTGTTAATAGATCATGTGGAAGAATGATGGGTCATTCCATCTGTTTCAAATAGAAGGTTAGCAAAAGTCATCAAATATACATAAGTCCATATTTAGTGAGGTTAATCGTATATGATTCCAAAAATGATCTTATACTTCATATATCATACCACACAATAAAATAAAACTAGTTTCCACTAACCAGGGACTTCCTGTAGGCCAGTGGTATGCAATAAAGGCCAGTCGCACTTCAGTTGTGGGTTCGATTCCCAAAGCCTTGTCCGACACGATGGGTTGTCGCTCGTCCTGCAGGTTGTCCTTTTTTTTCTAAAAATACATTATTATAAAATTCCATCAATAATATCGAAAAAGTTCTAGCCTTAAACAATACTAAATTATGTCCAACATTATCCATTCCAATCATTAGGCATATCCAAAATACTTATGTCTAAGCTTATAGTATAATGAAAACAATTACTAGAAAGGTTATCTATGAAGAATGTGAATACAATCATTTATCCCACATATATCATAGGATATATCTTGTTGGTTGTATTCCAAACACATGAATACCTTAGTCATATATTCTCTTGAATCATAAATTACCATAGAACCTTAGTGAAAACATGAATGCACTTTCCACATACTAAAATCCTAAAAATTCTATATACTCAAACCATGATATCACTTAGTCCTTATATCAATCATTAGCTCATGAATACTATCAAACATTTCATTTTCTCCTTATCCCTTCATTATTCATATATCATTTGATTTACAAAATATTTGAATCACTTTTCATGGTTACCGGTACCATAAAATTATTGAAAACCACAATAGACCAATACATAAATATTCCAATATTCCACCATACTATATACACCATTATTTTGGAATCCCATTACATAAACACTTAATCATTCCACCACATCTTTGTCATATTCAACATCCCCAATAGTGATCGCATGTGACTTCCCTTGGTCCTTTTCCTTAAGTGGTTGCTCATGTCGATCATCACTAACACATGTATTATGGCATTGATTATCATAATGCCCCATTTCATTGCACTTGAAGCATTATTGTGTTGGTGGTGCGTTCTCTGCAGTCTTTTCTTTATTCACATCATTAAAAACCCTTTTTCCATTACTTTGACACTTAGCTGCTCGATGACCTTCTTTTCCACACATAAAACATTTTCTAGTCCCTTTAAGAAAATCTCCACCATGCTTCATTCCACACTTTGAGAATTAGGAAATATTCATCTTCTTTTCACCATTATTCTGAGATTTCTCCTTGAACTATATCTTTCATTTCTTGTCAGAACCATGAGATGGATATATAACACCAAATTCTGTTTCAACCATGATAGGACAATGCACAATTTCTTCACATCTACTAGACTCTCTTATAGCTAATTCCCTTCGAAGAGTTGGTTTTTACGCCACTGAAGAATCAATCAACTTTACTTTCAGATTGGATGATAAAGCCAGATGCAAACCTTGCAATCCTTGTAAAATTCACTTCGTATATACCAACAGATTCATCATCCTCTTGCTTTAGTTCACGAAACTCTTTCTCCATCTTTGTTTGAAGAATACGAGGGAAGTACTTATTGAAAAATAAGTTCTTGGACTCGTCCCATTCCATGGACTCAATTTCATCTCCTGGCCTCGTATTCTTGATAAGATTCCACCATTGATCAGCTTCAACTTCCAAACGATATACTGCTAAAATGACTTTATCATGTTCAGAACATCGAAGAACTGAAAATATCCTTTCAGTGGTACTGATCCATTGTTCAGCAATAGGTGGATCAGAAGACCCACTCAAAGAAGGTGGATGTTGCCTCCTGAATGACTCAATAGAATATTTTTCCCTTTTCTGCTCATTTAGAAGTCAAGAATGATTCATAGCTTGTGTAAGTATAGAAATAAGATTTTTCACTCCATCTCCCATAACATTTGTTTGTTTAGGAGGAAAATCATTGCATTTTCCATTACATTGATCAACACGGTTCCTTCGGGTTTCATCCATCGTCTAAAATCCTAAAAGAATAGTTTGAGAGGCAAAAATCATGCTAGGGAAAACCACATATTTAAGGGGAGTACCTTCAATATCTAACAGCTTAGGTTTAATTCTAAGATTGTTACCATAATTCTAGGACTATAACCTAAACTTATACTTAACCATAGGGACATCCCTAGACATACCTTAGAAATATCTCTAGAGATCTCACTAAAATTCCCACATCCAAGTTTCCAATGGTTGACTAAACCTTTCCTCTGATACCAACTGTAACGGTATGGAATTATTTCCAGTGGACTATTATTGATACCTATTAGGGTACTCCATGGGCAGCTACACCCCCGGGGCCGGACACACCACCAGCCCCAGTTGCATCCATTTCCTCATGAAGCCCTTGGGCGGAGAGCCATGCTTCGTCCAACGCTCACATGTGAGAGTTCCCAAGGATCGGATACATTCCTACCTCCTTTGCCTCTAAAACCAACTGTAGAGACCCGAAACTTGACATACATGGAAATTACATTACTTTGGCAGAATACCTAATACATAACAGAAAACAGACACACAAGGACCGTAATAGTTTAGTGTCTTTGGAAACTCAGAATATAAACATCTAATCATGTTGAAAGATATTCAACATCTCCCATAACGATCTTCCACTTTTTATTTCCTTACCTAAAACCTTTATTTATTACCTGGGGAAAATAAAACATAAAAAGGGTGAGCTCAAATGACCAGTAAGGGAAAACATAGAGAACATAAAACAATCCATAAACATTTGAAAGCAAAAACTTGAACATGAAGTCTAAACATTAAAACCTTGAGAAAATACAGAAATCTTGGAAGTACGTATGGAATATATCATAAAGTAACATAAATCATGATAAAATAGCATGGGAAAAAACATGTAATTGTGGAAACCATTAACCACATGTTATGATTTCCATAGTAGCCAAGGCATTGCTGCCAAGACCATCTTAGTGGCTAAAGTCTCTTTCTAAATCGAGTTCATTCCTTGTTTCAGTCCTATAACATTGAACCAGATTAACTTACCATTCCATCCATGTATATCTCATGAGATATAAATATTTACCCAATGAATTGGAGGGAGATATAGGTCCCACCCATCTCATAATTAAATCATTCTTACTTATGCCACAAAATAATCTTAAAACATTTATCATAACCCAAAGAATAAAATGGCTTTCATAAACATCATCCCATAATTTCATAATCCATATAAAATAAATGGACATTTCATCATTTGATAATTGAACTATGTAAATCAAAGATACATTAAACTTGAAACATACACATATGAAATAATGTCATCTTAGATGGAAAATGGTTTTGATAAAACATTTGAATTGAATTCTTGAGGAAAATATCCTTTCTTCGTCAAAATCATTTTCTTTTCAAAAAATTCAATGCAGTTTTAAAATAAAATTATTTTGTTGAAAATAGTAATAAAATCATGTAGAGTAAGATTCATTAAAATGAGGCGTTATGAAACCGTAAAAATCCGTTCACGCCGTATAAGTTAAAAATAACATTCACCTCATACTTTTATCAGAAAAGTGAAAAAGTACCTCGTATGGTAAAAAAAGATTCCTTAAATACCATGTAGTAAATGTCAAAAATGGTTTAAAAGGACATTAAACATACATTAAAACAGTTTTATAAAATATGGACATGGATGATAGAAATAACCCCAGTAAATACTTACAAATAAGAAATCTCGGATAAAAATGAGATTTGCAAAATTATCCCTTACCTTAGGTCTGGTATATTTCGTATGGATCTGAACCTCCGGTATATTGATTTAAATATTGTCATTGAATTATTACATAATCATATTCATTGTTATGAAATCATATATGTTTCACTTATGACTTTATATTACTCGTTCTTTTGTAAATTCCATGTTAAAGTAGTGTTTTGGGTAAAATCATTTCATTTATCTTATGTGTTTTGAATTGTCGTTCTTGATATTATTACTTATATCCTGATTTACATAATTCCAGAACGTAAAACATTATTTATATATAATTCATATTCATTATATACATATATATATGATAGATCGATAAATGGAATGAAATACACAGTTCTTGGAGACGGTAGGTCGTACGTACGCATGAACGCTGTTTTCGTTTCCTTATTGAATTGAATGGAATTAAGTAGATGAAAAACATATATATATAAATCAAGTATTATTATGTCATATATTTCATGATTAGTTATTATATATAATTTATAATCATTCATGAATGGTTAACATGGAGAATGAATCCCATCGCACCGTGGATACGGTAGTCCGTACGTACGCACGATGATGATACCATTCCCATGATCGTGGAGTTGTATTTAATTGTATGTATACTATTTCAGAATCAATATCACTTTAAAATAATAATATATTGATATTCTTTACACCGTTATACCCATCCAAGTAAGGTGGTTGTGGAAAATAGATTACACCACGGCGTGGAGACGGTATTCCGTACGTACGCACGCTCAGTGATTTTGTTTTCTGTAGGATGGATAGATGGTGAAATAGGGTTGTTTCATACTTATAATAACATATCAGTATATGAGTGATACTGATTTTATTACTTCATGATGAAACAAATAAATAATAAGAAGTAGAAGAAGAAATAAAGTTGAATGAATCAGTAACGGACATTACCTCTTCTTTGAAGCGCCTCTTTGAGACCTCCTCTTAGGGAACTATATTTGGTCTTTTAAGAAGACCAGGACATCTAGGATGTTTCTAGGGATCTGGAGAAGAGAATTTGGCAGGGGTTTTCTGAGTATTAGGGCTCAATGTGGTGTGTGTAAGAGAGGGAGGAGGTGCCCTTTTATAAGGGAGGAGAGGGGAACCTTTGGAATAACTAAAAATATTTTATTATTATAAAGTCATATTCAGGTTTTAATAGCTCATAATTGAGTTATTTCAAAGATAAGGTGGGGATGGGTCTAAATCCTCTCATCCAATAGAATTTAGACAAGTGTAGTTTTCTATTTTAGCCCTATCATTTAGATTTAACTTTAAGTTAAATAATTTTTCTTTTACCGTGTCTACTTGTTTTCTTACACAAAAGGATAATAAACATACTATAACAATCCAAACGAACCCCAAGTTGTTTATTATTAATATATATAACATTATCTAAGTCATTTTTCCGATCCTTAGATTTTTAGGAATAAAATAACAATTAATAATATAGTATTTGTTTTAAAAACTATTTTATGTCAATTTTGACACTATTTGGTAATTGATTTTTGTGAAAATCATAACAGAATGATTAGTTAGAAAAAAGTTAACTAAATAAATAATAAAATGTCATATTAACCTATAAAAGTAGTGTAATTCATAAAAAGTCTCAACTAACATTTATTTGGGTCTTTATAACATCAATTATGTCAATATTTGATTAATAATATAATTACTGCATCATAATTGTGTCACAGATAAACTAAATTATTTAATGTATAAAAATTATAAATAAAACACAATTATGTAGTAAATCTTTTTATATTTCTAATTAATATTTATAGTCTAATTTATCTTTTGTATAACCCTATATTAAAAATGATTTAGTTATTATGCATTGATTTTAACTATTTTAACCCTTCTTTAAATAAATTAATAATAAATGACCTAATCTAATCCAAGTGGGATTAAATGGTCATATTTTATTTTTAAGGTTGTTTTTGGTCGAATTAAACTTATCTAATAGAATTAGGACATGTGTTATGGTAATATTAATATCATTTTTACCCTTAATTACCCTATTTACTTTTAACTGTGGTAAAAAAATGTAAAAAGTTATTGTTCCACAAAAATTATTTTCATCTCATTGAACCACATCTTAGTCCTTGATATTAAACGTGTCTCTTGGAATTTTGAAATTCCACTCACAGAAGTGGTAAAATTATGTTTTATGTAAATTTTGAAATTCTCATAGGAGGTGGGTAAAAGACGGTGAAAAGTTCAAAAAAAAATTTATATATCTAAAATTATTATAAAATGACTCCAATGAATTGCATTGAACTTATATAGGTATTATGTATCAATTTAAACCTAAAATAAATTTAAATACAATAAATAATTATTTAAATAAAAAGTCAGTTTTTAAATAGTAACCCATTGTTTTCACTATTCATCAAGAATTGAATGTTTTCAGAAAAATACAAAAAATTCACCCTTGGCTGATTTTGATATTCCGAATCCAAAAATGAAGTCCATTTTGAAAGGTAAATTTTTTATAATTTCAAAAATTCGGTATTACTATTCACAATGGCTAGTTTATATAACATATCGTTGTTTAGCGAAACTCGGTATTGCGTACAACACACGCTATCGTGGAAGGTCGCGATTGCGTGTAATGAAATCCATGTCTGGGATGCGTGTTGTGCAAGCTCCATTTGGTGTAGCGTAAAACACAAGACATTAATGAAATTAAAAAGAATATATTTAATAAAATCTCGGGGTGTTACATGTCATGTCTATCTCATCATAAAATAATCATTAAAAATTCATTATAGTGTGATATAAGTCTCATCCATCATGGTTATTACAAGACTACATTCATTGGTTATAATGTTACCACCATCTATAGTTATAATGTTACCACCTATACATAATGAAAATCAAAAATAAATATGAAAAATAATATAAAAATTTATAATATCATAATCAATGAATTGAAATGGGTTTCATAAAATTATCATCCTAATATAACTTGTGGGAATGAAACTGATATCATAATCATTTCATTATTTCATTTGAGGATGAACCATAAAAAACAAATCTGGTTTCATGAGAATCATATCATATGTCATAACCCATGGTTGAGAAAATGGTTTCAAATACATCTTATCATCGTTAAATTAAACCATTTATAGATATATTAAGAATGGTATCCTTGGTTAACATCCTCATTAATACACAGGTAGCATCAACAAATGTCTTCAAGTATAGAATATAAATTTTAATGAATGTTTAAAATATTAATTAAGGAAAATAAATTACCTCTGAAAATCGATTTTTTCTTAAACTATTACAATAAATTTAAAATAAACTTGAAAAATTATAATGGAATATTTTATGATGATTAAAAAAAATCAGAAGATAATATCCTTTCTATGAAAATTATTTTTTATAATTCATAAAATATTTAAAAAAATCATTTTCCTCTTAAAATAATTTATTTCAAATCAAAATAATTATATAATTTTATGTAAATATTTTCATTGAATGTAACCTAGATAATTTTTATATGAATCTTGAACTCTTTGAGTGTCTGTGACAGTGGGAAATACTCTCATTGAGATGCGTATTTAAAAAAATTATTTTTCACATTTATGTTAAATGCAAAAATGAATAGTTTGATAACCATGATGAATAATCAATTAAAAACACATTGTAAAAATTCATAATGGAAAAAATTTTATTTAATAAAACAATTTATAAATGATTTAAAAAATTGAAAATATTTTTATACGGCGTTGTTTTGGAATAAGAAGTGTATTCAACAGGAAAGATGTGCTTTCTATGAAACATTATTTTTGAAAACATGAGTGCATTGGGAGAAGAAAATTAAGTGAAAAACTATTCTAATGAAATTCCCAAAGTATTATATAATAATTATTTTTTTAATATATGGGTCATAATGTTTCATCAATTGGAACATAATCATAAAAAATTTCGACAAACATCGAGATTGACTTAAAAACATTACCACAATGTTTTCATTTAAATGTAATCCCCAGTATGAAATATCATCAAATGAATCATAAATATCAAGAGTAAGAAAAATATAAATATATTACATGAAAAGGGGGCTCTATATGCAACTCATAAATTGAGAAAGGTTCATAATCTTATAATATGTCCCAAAGAATGAAAATTGGGTGACAAATCCCTTACATCAATGGTATCTTTTGAACTATAAAACCCATGATATTAAGATCCTAAATTCTATATGTAAATCCCCATAATTATAAATATAGGCATAATAATATAATTTTAGGGTCAGTATATACACCATATAAAAGGAATACATGGGGAATTGGGCTTATATCTCATAGAAATTAAATGTGAGATTGAAATATCTTACCATAAGTTTGTAAATCCATTGAATTTTTCTGAACCCTAGGTATAGTAAAAAAAATTTATTATATATATATTATATAACCATATATACATATATCATACCATATAGGGTTTACTTATGTCCTTTTTTCCAATTTTATTAACAATTATTTGTTAAAATAATGTTTTGGGTAATAAATACCTAGTTTTTCGTGTATGTTTTGATTTTTTATTTTCATTACTATTGTAAAGATAATGTTTGAATAATACCCAGGAGAATAATCATGACATAATTATGATATTTATTAATCAATAATTTATTTAAAAAAAATCATTAAAGATGATTTTGAAAAAATTAGTATGTTAAAATCATAGAGATGGTAGGTCATATGTATTCAAGAAAATTGATTCTATTTTTCAATGATAATTATGTAAAGGATATATGTAATATTTTATATTTATATAATTCTCATAATATAATAGATATAAAATTATTTCGTTAAATATACTCACACAAATCATCCATCTGGCATGGTGATGAAAATTGAGAGTGAGATCTCTTCATGAAGGATGTAGTACACATGTACAATAACAATGGTATAATATTTGAGTGGGTGAAAATTGAATAATGATTATGATATTTTATCCTTTTATAATTTTAAATTTTTTATTAATATCATAATTATTTCATGTATATCACATAATGTAATGTCATCACTTTTTAGGGAGGTATAGACTCCTTTTTTACTATTCAAAACCACTTGTTTAATGCTTATAATAAACCCTATGTGCTAAGGAGTGTATTAGGGGTGTTTTGGGAACATTCAAAACCTGGTTATCTAGAATTTAATTATGCATACATGGAAACATAGTGAATGCATGGTTAGTCCAAAGTGCGCAACTCAACTGTGCAGGCACACACTGGGTAGCGAGAGGCTGCACAGTTTTTCTATCACAATGTGAACTAGGCTTCACACCTGTTTGGCATTGAATTTATCTAATACATATAAATTTCACAAGACTTGAGAATAGTTATTCCAACTATGAAACTATCATTTTTTTTTGAAAATCTCCTACTATTGGGCACATAGTTTGGAAATCTGTAATGTCAACCTATACAATCCTTTTTTATTTGGGATTTTACATTTTTCACATGAAATTTTTTAATACATCATCTCATTATTCCTCTATCTTTTATTCTAAAACATCAACTTGATTATATCCCTCTCCTTTATGATTATTAATTTTTATACTCTTTCATGTGAGCTCAATTTTCATTATCATTGGTTGTGGTGGATTCCTCTCCGTGAGTTATACACTAATCTCCTTTGTATTTCTTTTATGTATTCCCATATCATATTATATTTTTCTGTTATCTTATATGCCCCCTTTTTAGGTCAATTTATAAATTATTCTGAGCCCTCTTGTTCTATCTTGAATTAGGGGCCAAATAGGATGAGAAGAGTACTATGAATCTGTGATAGGTGGTCTATCATATTTTCTATAAGATGGTTTCTTTAATATTGTGTGTTGTTTTTCCATGTTCCATAATTTTCCAATGACGCCTCTGAAATGTCTAATAAATTTAATTAAGTGGGTTTCATTCCTGCTACAATTTTATCTAGAAGTGAATCATCCCTTTGTTTGATAAAGTTAACGTGGGTCACCCCATTGTTCATCTTTCCCGCGATATCCTTATTACCCACTACCATAATTTGTTAATCCATCCTTGTGGGGAATGGTGTCATGTAATAAATACCATTGTCATCCTGATTTTCATTAAAATATATCAACTATAACATAAGTCCTATGGAATATAACTTATTGAATTGAATATTTAGTTTTCTTGGATAACAGAACATGAATTGTCATAAGTGAAATGACTTCCCAAGTGGACTAAATGTATTAGTTTTTCCTTACTTCAAACCCAAGAGGGATGAAATATAAGGATCTTTAATGTATTCCTTCATTTGTAACTTTTGTCATTGTAATTTTTTTTCATATGGATTTTATGCACTCTAGGAGTGATACCATTCCTTCCTAGGATGGGATCACCATGTGTTTTCATTAACTACATATAGTCGATACTGGTTCCCTATAGGACACACCATGGATGGGTTTTGTGGATAAATGATCAAACTTGGTCATGAGTAATACATGGTCCCCTATGTGATATACTCGGGATAAAATCAAAGGGTTGAATTCATTCTATGATAGAAGTGACACAAGGGATTACATTTTGGGACTACCATAAATGTAATTCTATTTTATTTTTTTATAGTACCCATGGAATGATAATTGGGATTCATTATGGATTTACATGGATAGGCCCATAATGCCTCTTTATAATTTATGAAAATGGAATTAAAATTAATAAATATTAATGGGTAAATAATGTTTTAGGGATTTGTAGGAAATGATAAATAAAATTCATGGGGTCAGTCAACTTATAGATGCCTATTTTTTATGACACACGTTATTATATTTCATTCATGTGTAGGTTACCACATTCTGATACAGAAGGATTAGGATGAATAAGGTTATATTTATCAGTTATCCCATGGGGAATATGGACTGAGGTATGTGTTTTTTATTATATTTGATTAATTATTATTAAAATATTACTGATTTTATTTTCATTGGATGGATTGATACAGAATCTTTTAATATTTCTATACTAAATATATCTCACATCCTTCTTGGGTCACCATTAAATCACAATAAGGATTTATGATTGAAGTTATATATAAAGGTACTGACTATCTTATAATTTTTTACTCTATGTTCTATGATTGATTTTGTGAATCGATGTATTAACCTATGATAGTGATGCTAGAAATATAAAATTTCACTATTTTTTGGTATTTTATCTCCATGTGGTATATCAATCTGTCCCCATTATTTTTTGCACTCATTTTGTTGTTCTATATTACCATAAATATCATCTTTTATCCATTAATTATTTCACTTAGGCATATTTATTTATTTCAAAATTTATTTATTTTATTATTATATCATTTCGTGTCATTATTATGTTACAATATTTAATACTCTGGTAAATAAGTGGGTAGTCTCCCCTAGACACACCCTAGGCACTTATTTCTATTTGGAAACGTCTATCATATGGAGGTGTACTTAAGGTCATGTTTTCGACCATCTTGTGTCACCGCTAAGTGAATTACGGGGTGGGACACTACAATGTTGTATCAAATCCCCTTTCATCCTATAATATAATTATTTTTGGTTCATACTGTAGACCTGGAATCATCATTATTTGGTAATTAACATGTTAGTAAAAGTAGTTAAACCATATATCAGGGAAACCCAAATTACCATGGATGGGGTAATGATATTATTGTTTACGCTTATTACTGTTTTACATATTACACTTTTGAGTGGAACACTTTTTTGGGCCATTATTATATTTGATATTATTATGATGTTATTTCTTCTACCATGGCCTCATGATATTGGGTTTTACCAATTCATGGATCATACAAGGAACCATAAGACATTAATATCAAGCATTATGCCATGTCATATTTATTTTTCTGTGTTTATTTCATGTGATTCATGTGTTTGATGCATGTGAAATTATTATTTATATATGGAAATGTGCTAACATTTCTTGTCAGAATAACATAATTGTAATAATTAATTTCCATACATAATTATTAATAGTTTTTTTCTCTGTAGATTGGTGATGGAACCTTAATTATCTGATTAGAAAAAAATTTATCGCTGAACCACTTGTTCAATAGGCTGAAACATTATTTTTATTTGTTGATGAATGGAAATAAAAATTTATAATGAAATTAATTCTATAAATTTTGAATGTCAGTCTTTCAATCAATTCACAATCCATGACCAGTTACATGATCATACTATATGTAAAATATAGGTCATTGGCATACAAATTTCAATTTATATATGTTATGGTCCTTTCAAAATTTAAAATGGTGATGTTTTTCACTTGATCAAGATATCAATATCCAAATAAATAATATTTATTACTAATGAATTAAATATTTTGGAACTAGAAACGTACTTCAATATAGATATATAAATTGAAGAGTAAATGATGTTTCCCATTATAAATAAAAATTTACACACCATATACATGAACCTCTAATATGTTATATGGGACCTTGACCATGACCTGAAATTAGTTGTATGTCAAAGGTGTTATATCACATGAATTTTGATCTTTTTCATCTCTTAGACCAAGATTTAAAAGTTAGTTTCGAAGTGTGAATTGTTATAGGTGGGATTAATATCAATCCCTTATTTTCAATGTTGTTTTTTATTCTTCGTTTTGTATATATTATCTGAGTAATGTTCATTGAATTTTTATCAATATTTCACCATAATTTCCTTCAGCCGTATTCCATGATGGTGGAGAAAATGAGGCCCAAGAGGTGATTTTCAACAAGCTACCCATATTAACTTCTATAGTTCAACCAGAGGAACCTTCTATAGATCATCCACTAGGTGCCAGTACTCAGTCTCATGATATTTTCTTCCATTCCAGGAAATAAAAAAAGGTCACTCTGTGACCTTCCCCTAATTTGTGGGATCTGGCCTGTGAGTTCTATTAGTAGTAACCTACATCATTTTCATGGGATGGTATACCCCAGGCTAAAAAATCATTTCCTTAAGCCATTTTGAAATATTAATACATATAAAGAATCCCCCATAGGGTACGGTCCTGATCATAACCGATATGTTGTTTGATTCTTTTAAATATTGGTGGGTCGTCTTTTCCTGGGCCATATATCATTATGGTATGGTTTTGGTTGGCTTCCAAAAAATATTTTATGATTACATTATCCCCTCTATGTTATTACTAAAATATGTGTGGGTGTTTATTCAATTACAAAAAGGTTTCCTATTGGTGATGGAATACTCATATCATTTCACTATGCTACAATTTGTTTAACTGAATATTTCTTGAGATGAGATAAAAAGTGTGACATTTTATTAGGATAGTATTTCGTACACCATCCAACCATAGTTGAATGTTTCGAGGATATATAACATTTTAAAAATAGTGAAGGTCCTCATCAAAGAGTGAAACACGAGGTAATATGATAATGTTTGTCTATGACTTTTAGCTTCTAGGTAGGGAGACTATTGTTCTGGCATCATTAAGATTTTGTACGAGGGATTATGATTGGGGAATTCCATGTAGAGTTAATCCATCAATATTTATATTGTGGTTCACCAGTGTGTTAAGATATATAACAGGAATCCCTAATGCACAAGGAACCTGATCAGGTGTTGATCTTGAGATAGCTTGAGTCACCAACAAATTTTTTTAATATATTCCTCATTTATCAAGTGAGAATTGATCTCTGTATTTTGGGTTTGGCTTAGTGGTAAGCACACCGTAATCCAAAATGAAAAATGGGGGTTCAAAACCCATTGGGCACAGGTCAATGTAGCAGTACTGTAGTGGCATTATAGCAGCGACGGCACTGTTCATCAGCGGGTATTGTAGTGGTGCCAGGGCACTATAGCATCGGCGGTACTGTGCGGGTACTGTAGCAGATGGGTTACTAATCACAGAATGTGAATTGGGCAATAAATTTGGGCCTACAGGCTATATAATGGGTTACAAGCCCACTGGGCCTTCGGGCTATGTGATGGGTTTCCCTCTACCTAGTTAAAAGGTATCATTTCTTTGATTTAATAATAAAAATGAGGCTTTCTCCCCAACCTTTGAAAAAAAAGTGAGAATGGATCTCTAACAACCCATCTTCAAATTATAGATCATTAGCATGACCTCATGCTAGGAATTAGTGTATTACCATTCAAACAAGGCATGTAGGTGGACCTTGAAGAGATTTTCAGACATTAGTGGTTCAGTGCCAGTAGGCCAGGCCATCCCAGGTTAGTCAAGTTGCATCTTAGGGCCATGGATCGGTCTATTTCTATGTCATGCATCCTACTCCCAAGAATCATCGACCATGGATTTATATAGTATAATTTACCATTATAATATCCTTTAAATAAGTTTCTACCATATTGGATATAGCTTCATGATACTCCTTTATATCTCCTACAATTATTGAAAGCTTCGGTTTGGTGGTAGAGTACATATGGGGAGTTATGACTCCCAGCACACCATTAGGGGTTCAAACAGAGAATGTGTTCAAATTTAGGGAGTTCCCCTTCAGATAAAGGGTACAGTTTTCCATTTAATTTTCACATCCTCATGATGACTGATTTGGACATCATTCTTCTAATTGATTGTATTTCATCATTATCATGCCCATGTTTATTTCTATCACTGATTGGTTTTTTTACCTTATCAAATGTAATAATGAATATTCATAAGGTATAATGAGATATCTAGTAAAGTAGATATTTAATCGAGTTAACTGGGATGGGTAGGATGAAAGCGCATATGTTGAGTCTTTTTATGAGTAATCAGGTGAAGTGACTTATTGAATTCCATCCTATGGGAGATCATTTCATAGATGATATCCATGGAGACTTCTCTGGTTCACCACCTTAGAGAGACGAGGATTTCATCACTAAGCTCATGATAGGTGTGAAGCTATTGTATATTAGTCTTTATATGATGGAACCTACAAAGCTCCATGAACATACAATTTTTTTAGAAGATCTAGAAGAAAAATAGTTTATCTTATTTATCACTTAATAGTGGGATTCACCTATATTTTCTCAAAGAAGGTGGAAAATAATTGCAGGTTGAATGTGGATTTACAATTTTTGATGAGCATATATTGAAGAACCAGTATCCACTGTATCATATAGGAAACCACTTTCACCAAATACAAGGACCAACTGCATTATCTAATATCTATTTGAGGATGGGATTCCATTAGGTGCATGTGAGAGAGCCAGACATATCACATACAATGATCTATATTAGATACAAATAGTTCGATTATTTTGTTATGTCATTAAGCTTTAAAATCACCCATAACTGTTTTTGTGAAATTCATGATTATGGTTTCACACATATATCTAGGTTCATTTGAGATAGTTTTCATTGAATAATTGTTGGTGTATTATCACATAAGGCAAGTCCATGCCATTCATCTTGATGTCCTTATAAACACACATAGAGAAAATTATCTATGTTATAAGATCAGAAAATTCCACTTTTGGATCACTGAGTTTCACATTGGGGGTCATTTCAGTTCAAAGGTAGGAATATCTGTTCACCAATAGAATTTGATTGATGTATTTTCCATTGAGAAATAACAAAATTAATTCTATATATACATTATCATATATATGGTTGTCTATTACCAGAAATTCATTATGGATTTCTCATGCCTAGTAGTGACTCTTATAAGACTGACTAAGAATGTAGTGAAATTCTTCTTCTCTGAAACATATGAGATAACCTTTCATTAGAAGAATAGATTACTAAATTCAGAATAGATCATGATTTTTATTTATGTGGGGAGAAGCTATAATTTCTATGTTATGCTCAATGGATTGGTCAAGGAGTGGTTTGGATTTATGGTCATTGAGTTATGGCATACTAGTCCAACCTACTCAGGTAGCATGAGAAGAATTACCTTAGGCACAACCTAGAGATTTAGGAAATGGTTCATGCACTATACGTTTAAAGGAATTATACATTAGTTGATCAATTCATTTTTTTCATGGATCACTAAAGACTCAAATCTTCCTTCACACTACAATACATGAATATGGGGTTGTATGGTTGGGTTGACTATCTACAAATGTTCAATTTTGAGCTTTCTTATACACTCAGTAATGGTAACACAGTAGATGATGCATTGAGAAATAAGACTCAAACATAATTTTTCTAGGATGCTAAAAGTAGGAGGAAATTGATGGATTTTTTATTTAAGAAACACATATAGGTTTTGGAACAGCCCTAGAAACATATTTTAGTATAATTAGCAGTGATATCCTCATCTCTAGAGTATTTGAGAATGAGATAAATATCTAATCACAAGGTCCTCATCTGATGGGGAATATCTATAGTGTGAACCAACCTTCTAGTTGTCTTCATGATAATAATAATATCATTCTCTTCCATGGGTGTTTTTGCATGCCTACTAGCATAGGGAAAGAGTTGATATAGGTGTCTCATGCCTCTATTACAATATTTCAACCTAGTTATACCTAGAAGTAATGAAAAAAACATCATCAATATTAGGATCCGTGTATCAAGAGTAATACTATAGGTTTTCATATGAGATTTTCCACCTTTAAGAAAGTGAGTGTAAATACCCAGTGACCTTTTAGACATCTAAATAATTCAATGATTCCTAAGATGAATGGAATAATGTCACCATGGATTTTGTAATAGGATTGATGATATCCCCTCAAGGTAGTGATACTGTTGGTTGATATTCGATAGGATAATGAAGTGTAAACACCTCTTACTAATCAAGGGGACCTTTTTTATTTAGGTTTATTAGAGGATATATATATATGATATATTTTGTACCTCCATTAAGATTACAATTCCATCAAGGAAAACCGAGAAACACACTTCACATTGAGGTTATGGAAAAGGGTTAAAGAATGAACTTATTTCAAAGGTGATATTGACTACAACATATGACTCATAGATCAATTGGAAGTCTAAGTGGATGATACATGTATTAGAAGATATGATTTGGGAATAAATCCTTGATATTTTAGGTTCATTGGAAAACACAAACCTCTTATCATGTTTTCCAACAACAACATATTTCATTTGATGATTTAGATGAATCAGTATGAGGCCATTTATGGAATGTTGTTCCATTCACGCCATTGATGGTTATAGGTATACAATGATGTAGTATTGGATCCTTGTCTCATTCAAGAGACTTCTATGTAAGAACAACTAATTCTGAAACACATGGATACAACTCATTCCAAGATGAATTCATATACCAATCTATGCCTTCAAACTCTATGTATTTATGTGTATCGTTGAGTATTTGTTTGAGTATCACATTGATTGGATCATAAAAGGATTTGGAAATATGGAATGTTTTCTCCCCAGTATATCAGGCATTTTAAGAGGATAGAGAGAGTCTATATGATATCTTATAGGTCGTTTTTATCTAATAGGTAATGTTCCATGAAAATTGTCTCCACATATCACATATCATCCAATATAATTCTTACTCATCTCTTTCGTTTGACCCAAAGTATTTTAATGTAGATGTGGATGGGTTCTTTTAAAGAGAATATAATTCATAACATTTATCGATCATTGAAGGATTTATGAGGTAGGTCAATCCCATTTGTTCGAGTGGCAGTTAATAACACCATATAAAGGATGAGACCTGGGAGTTGAAGTCCAATGTTTGTGATCAATGGTATGATCTATTCTCAGATGATTCCATGCCATCCTTAGAATGTAAATATGGGGACCCATTTTATTACGTGTGTGTGTGGGGGGGGGTTGTAATGACTATAAATTTTAGAAAGGTATATAATCGTTTTTTCTATAAAAAACAAATTGTTTTATGCTTATATAAAATATAATGGATAGGGAGACAATCAGAGGAGTTTGGGACTCATTTACATTACATAGGTCAAGAATTTAATGAGGCTTACTGAGTCATATGGCCAGTGCATGGTAACAGATAAATGTGGAACTCGATAGTGTGGGAACCCAAAGCAGAGTAAAATGATAGATTGTTTTTATGCAACAATAAAAGCAAGTACGCACAACTATTAAAGACTTTAAACATCATGGATAGATCCATTTGACACATAAAATGCACAATTTGTCAAATGTTGATTTTATCCCATGTGATTGGGGTAATTTGGTAGTGTTTGGTGCACTGTTAGTTCACAGTTTGGCCAAAAGAGAGGAAAAAATGAGACCTAATTTTTTTTTTGTTTTTAGAATTTTCCCCTAGATTTCTATAATTCATATATTCATTATTCCTTCATCATTTTGATGATATTTTCTACATAATTATCACATTTTCCTCCAAGGTATCAATTTTGATAACTCCCTCTTGCAATATTTTTTTCATCATCGGTGGTTGTGTTGGATTCCTCTTAGTGGGTTCTATACTCATCTCCCTTCTATTTCATGTTTTTTCTCCCATATATTGCACTATTTGGGTGTGTATACATTTTCTCCAATTTTATGGAATTTTATGATTATTCATATTTATCTAGTTCTAGATTGATTTATGGTCCAAAACGGTATGTGGAGAGTTCTAGGACCCTAAGGTAGGTAGTGTTGCTTTTTTCCAATAGTGGATGGCTTTTATATTGGGCTCCATTGATCCGTGCACCATAATTTGTTGGAGATTCTTCCAAAATGTCTAAAAAATTAAATTTAATGGTTCTCATACTCACTATGGTAGTAGCTAGAGGTTATTAAATTACTTGGTTGATCATCTTGAAAGGGATTTCCCCCATTTGTATTCCCCCATTGATAGCTTAACTTCCCCCTCTATTTATTTTTTAATCAACAGTTGAGGGGAATTGTCTCATATAATTAATACCCTTGTATGTATGGGATGAATTAAAATTTTATCACCATGATATTGTCCGTATGATCTCTTCCTTGTTGAATAACTTAATAAAACGCCTTTGTTGATTTAACTCAGATTTTTAAAACTGAAAAATATTTCTTTGTGGATTAAATGTATTAACCATTTCATGCTTCATACCCAATGCAAGAGAGATACATAGATTATTTTGGGATTCAATTGATGGGATTATCTATATTTATAAATAGTTTCTGTATGTGGATTGTATATATGTGGGGAGTTATACTAGTTATTCCAAGTATGTTCTCACCATGCATTTGTTATACTTCCATGTTGGTGATAATACTTCCCAAAGGGAGTCACCATGGACTAGATTAGTGGCTAGTTGGTTAATCCAAGTTAATAGTGATACTCAGTACCCTATGATAGATATCAGGGATGGGTTGGGAGTGATGAATTTACACCATGTAGTAAGCGATATAATGTATTCCATCTATGGATCTCCTAGAACATACTTCTATAGTATTGATTATTTATTATGAACCTAGTGAGATACATGGGGTTCTTTCTAGATCTCCTTGGATATACCCGGGGTGCCTATTGATAATTTCTAATGAAATACTTAAAATTAAAGAATTCGAATGGTTAACTAATGTTCCATGGACACGTTGACCAATCCAAAAAAAATTCATGGGGATGTTCTGCTTAATAATGATTATTAATGATGACCAACATTTTCATACATCAAAATTGTATAGGTTACCTCATTATGAGATATCAAGATTTGGAAAAACCAAGTAAAATTGGATAGGTATCCAAGGAAGAACCCAGAATATTATGGTGATTAAATCAATGCCTTTAATTTATTAATATTGTAATGCTAGTTTCTTTATAAAAACATAAAATTTTATATCTAGATACCATTTTTGTGGCCTACATTGTATATTAAACATCATGTTTGGTGATCCTTTAGTTCAGAAGCATACTTGATGATTATAGGTACGTATAAAGGGAATAAGATAGGTTCTGATATTTGATTCCATGTTCTCGGAAGAAGTGTTGGATAAAATCTGTAAGTCTATTATCATGATCGACAAGTAATTTTTTATTAATGGTTGTTAGAACACCCACCAAAATTATAAATATCTCAGAGGTCAAAAATGGTGAAGTCTAAGGGAATCCCCTCAGAACACATACTTACATTCCTATGGAATATATCCAACCGTGGAATACATTACCAATGGTTCCTCCTCTCTTCCTGCACGAGCAAGAACATCCAAAGAAAACATAGCTTCTCTCTAAATATGATGGAACCTATAACATTCATTGGTTTCCTTAGAAAATCTTCTAATGAGATAGATCAACATTCGTTGAGGATTAATTTTCCCTTGTATAGACCGGACAAAAGTCTCAGAATCTGATTCTACCTCACATACCTGGAATATGAACCTTTTTAAAAGAGAATCTCTGGTGAGAAAGGTCCTCAACCCAATGCACAGGGAATTCCCTGAACCATAGTACACAGTGAAATCCAAGAACACTGACCCATTTGAATCCTTAAGTAGACCACCCCCACAGATTATTCTATTCATGAAAGAACCATCTACATTAAGCTTGTTACCACTACTATGAGGATTCCATATTATCCACAGAACTAGATAACTATTAGTTGAAGTAGGTCTATTAAGGAACCTGTTCAGAACCTGATACTTCTTCCCACCCTTCCAACTTAAAGACAACTCCGAAATGAGTACCTTCACCTTTATTAGTAGACTAGACAGTGCAAGTCACTATTCCAACCTGTTTGTATTCCTCAACTACCAAATGATCTCGCAAATGGTGGTGAACGTAATGCTGCGAATTTTATTCTATATCATGCAATGATCGATCTCCATAAAATAGAAAAATATGAAGTCCTGCATAGAATAATTATCATTCTTAGATGATATCTATGAATCCAAAGCAGACCATAGGCTAACAGCCAAAATTCTCATATATAATAGATGCGAGGCATCCTCAATGCTAGGACTATTACAATAGAAACAATGAGAAGCCAGAGAAATACCCTTCGATTGAATGTCATATTCCATTTCAATTGAACTATTCCAAAATCTCCACACCAAAAATTTCAACTTCGTAGGGATGTCATTACACCATAACCACAAATCCCATTCATCTCGCACCAAGATTGGATGTAGCAATTCTATAAAATATTGTCCATTAAAGAGCCTGGAGGAAGACATGGTAAAACCACACATATCTTCCCCATTTGAGAATGATATGCTATTAAATACCCCCCATCGGTTCATTACTCTGAATTGCCATCAGAATTGAAGGATAAGCACTTTCCTCCCTAATAGGCATGTAAGGACCCGAACATCCTGGAAAATATAGCCTCTGTCCCACCCAATTATCCCTCAAGAAGCAAATTGATCCTCTACCAACCACCCATTGGGTAGCCTTATGATGAGTTTATAAATGCTAGAGAATATATTGAGCCAACATTGAGAGCCTTCCAGGATGACTTTTTCAATCTTCTCAATGTCTTCAATAATATTTTCTATGAAATGTGTCCCATAACTATTCCCACATAAGGTAGTCCCAAGCAAGTCAAGATTGCATGGATTACATGGACTCTTTGATGTCCATTAGTCCAACACCCCCTCCACCACTGGTTTAGCCATATAGTTCCAGGAGTCCCAAAGGCATCGACTAAGAGAGTATACATCCCATAAGAAACAATTCATGATCTTCTCCATCCTATCGATGGCCCCTTTTGGAGGAGTGATGGTTTAGAGAACATGAATTTGAATGAAAGACACAACGATGTTAATTAATGTGACCCGGACACCAAACGAAAAAAATCTTCTCTTCCTGATCACAATTCTCCCAAGAATTCTGTTCATAATATTCTCAGAGAAAGACTTCTTAATCTGGCCAAAAGAGATTGGGACTCTGAGATATATCATAGGAAACTATTTCCTCTGAATTCCAAGAGTATCTTGAATGATCCTACTTCTTCAAATAGATCACTTATTAGAGAAAAAACGGTTCTCTTTCTTGAATTAATTCTTTGTCCTCTTAGATCCCCATACACCCCATGATCTTCAAGATGTTAAGAAGTGAATTCCTCAAACCATTAATGAAATTAATAATATTGTCCATAAACATGAGGTGAGAAATACATCCTAGCCCAGTCTGTCAATACAGTACCATTATTATTTCACCCATACTTTTATGTAGGTTTCAAGATAAATAATCCAAGGACAGAATGAAAAGAGAAGGAGACAAAGGGTCCCCTTGCCTGACACCCTGCAAGATTTTGAATAAACCAAACCCTTTCCCTATAAGAGATACTGATAACCACGGCGAGGAATAACATATAAAGCCATGATCAATGACCCAGTCATGAAAACCTGTTCTTCTCATGGACCAAATAAAAAAACTCCAATCCAAATTATCATAAACCGTATCTGTATCAACTTGAATGATAACATTGGATCCCACAAATTATTTCTTAAAATCCTCCACTAGCCCATTTGAAATTCCGATCGTGCCCTGAATATTTATGCCTTTCACAAACCCATGTTGTTCCTGTGAAACAATCTGGGGGATAACCTCATTCAACCCCTTAGCAATCAGAATATCCAGAATTTTTTAGGAAACATTGCATAAGCATATAGTTCAATAGTGATTATTATTTTTCAGGTCCTTCACTTTCAGAATGAGGACCACCCTAGAGGAACAAGAACTTCGGTTGATAGAACCATCCTGAAAAACATCTTGACTCACCTCAATGAATTTTTTTCCAACAAATTCCTAAGAGCCCACATATATTCATTAACAGAATACCTTATTATCTTCCCAATAAATAATTAGTGAAAATGAATCACATCACTTCATGAGGAGGTAATTTTCCACACTTACGAGCAACATTATTGTATCCCTAATGGAATGAAATGTAAAACATATATTTTATAAAATGAATCTAAAGGGATAATTATGTTATAAATAGAATATATATAATTTATATCTATAATCATACATATCCATGATATGTTGTAATGGAAAGAAAAATGTCATTGGTATGTGAAGCGGTAGTCTTCCATACAAACAAATAATGATTTCATAACCCATTTTATGGAAGAGGATCTAGTTATAGCTAATTACCGTAACATGAAAACATATATGTATATGGAATATAATGTCTTATTATATTATAATGTTTCAGAAATAATTTAAGTATTTTTAGGAATATATAAGACAGAAACACTCGTTGAAGAATGTTATCTCTTCATCGGGTATAATCCCTAGGATTTTACCAAAAAAGTCTTGTTTAAATTTCAGAACATTTTATATCATCAATGATAAAAGGATGGAATTAGAGAAGTTATTTAGGATGGTATTTTCCCTAAAATGTGTTTTGTTTTGTGAATATGAGATGATTGGATGTGTCATTTTACATGTGAGTTGAGTGGCACACTCATATTTTTTTGATATTAAAAATTTTTTAACCTTGCTTTTCTTAACACACATGACAAAAAAATGAATTATATTATATAATTAGATATAATAGGGTCCAATTTTGAAAATATAAAGTTTATTGTTATGTTTTAGTCCATTTAAATCCTTTTTTTGTTAAACCCCCTATAAACCATTTTTTGTGTAATAATGGTTAATAATTTTCAATTTTCACTATTCATTTATGTGAAAAAAATTCAACTAATTAAATAATACATATTATATTAAATAAATTTTGAAATCTATTATCGAAATAATATTAATATAATAGGAAAATTATAATTAAGAATTATTCCCACCGAGGTGCTGAGAACGCAGGTTTTTAAAAAGAATATTTTTAGATGTTTACAATGTTTTGATTCAAAATTTCAATATGAAAATTCTTACATTGACCTAAATTTGATCAATTGATGTAAACGTGAAATAATATTACTTTAAAAATAATTTAAAATATTTTTTATGTTTATTAATAATTAAAATGAAAAAGCATTTTTTAATTAAACTTCAATTCTATTTCACTATTCACTAAAATCTAATCTTTTAGAGAATTATAAAAAATTCAACATAATATAATTTTCACATGATTATTTAAAAAATAAATTTTATTTTTTGGGAAAAAATTTCTAAAATAGGAAGAAATTATATTTCATAAAAACATGTAGTAATGGCTAAGAATGGGTTTTCAAAAAGAGTATTTTTCATAAACAAGTAAATTTTATATCAACTCTTTATCTAGTAATAATCATTGTATGAATCTAAATTAAAAATTATTGATATATAGTCTATAAATTTAATTTAATTAATTACTCATAATTAATTGTTTTAATTAAATAATATAAATAAAATTTATGCACATTAGAACAGTAATTAGATAGAAGAATTTTTAATAATAAGAAAATTATGCTAAAATCCAATAAAAATTTGATTCAAATATAATTAAGTGAATTAAATATAAATAAATAAAAATTATATGATATTAAAAAATTATAGTGAGTCTAATTTAATTAATTTTTTTGAAAATAATTGATTATGTTAAAAAATCGGTATTTTCATTGTTTACTGATAAATTAATCTTTTCTAAAAAATCCCAAATATTTATCCAAAATATAATTATTTTAAAAATGAAGAAAATTTTATCAAATAAATATTCTAGTATTATATAAATTTATTAAAATATTTTCTAATAAAAAATTAAAAACAATTTTTCAAGAAAACATACTTTTGATGAGAATATTTACTTTACTAAAAAATGATTGATTAATGACTAAAATTAAAAAAATAAATTTATATTTAGTATGATATTTATATGTATATTTCAAGATTTAGTTAATATTCTTCTTACTTTTCTATTTTATTTCTATGTTGTAACACACATATTTAGAATAAAATTTTTTCATGGTTCATTGATGCTCTATATTGCTTTTTATTCACACTTTTGAAGATACACGTTAGTGCGTGTAACACATGTTAATGTCAAAATCTCACATAACACAAGGTATACATAGTTTTTTTGGTAAAACAATATTGAAAATTATAAATTCTTCTCTAAAAATATACTTCAAAAAAAATTAATTTTTTACACCTTACCCCCATTAATATTAATTTCATCCTCAAAATGCATCTTTGTCGTCGACGGATTAAAATTTAGAAATCCCTTCATAGAATCCCACATTAAAAAATGATTAATTAAATATCCCATAAATATGACACGTTCTAAACATAAAGGATACCTAATGTAACTTGTAACATTTTTTACCACATGGTAGAACATAAGGGTATGTAAAGATGTTATAAAGGAAGAAATGTGTAAATAATTATAGAGAGTGATTGAGAACATTGATCACAAAATGTGGGTGATCTAGAGATGGTTAAAGAGTAGAAAACCATAATCCAAAGAGGCGTGGTAACAAATATTGATATCATAAAATTGATTATATTTGGAAAAAATTTTATTTCAATATATTTCACCTAATGATGGGTAATATTGATCAAAGGTTTAATTACTTGATTTCATTACAATTTATAAGAACAATCTCATCCTTTGGTGATTCCTTCATTAATTTCCACTTCAACGATTACCATAAGAAATAAAGGTTAATTTATTATGCATGATGTACTAAGGGATCATAATATCCTTAAATATAAATAAAATATATTCAATTTATCTCTAGTTATAATGATAATAAAATAGTTATCAAAAGTTATCCAATATGAAAAAATAATTATATGATGAGTTAATATTGCAATATTTAAATCCTCTCACAATCCCCAAAACAACACACTTATTAATGGTAATACTTATGACATTTAAAAGATATTAATTTACAATATTTTGAAATAATTACACTAAAATCATAAATTAACTTATCATTGATAACCATAGAAATTGTAGTAGCTCTTAATTTTCACACACCAAACAAGTGAATACATTCAAAATGTATTGACATCAAACCACAATTACCATAAATCCTTATTGAAATCTCACATAATTATTCATTACTTACATATAACAATGATTATTGGAAATATTCCTTAAATACAAAAAGGTCGTATGCACCATTAAAGATAGCATTAAAAAAATTTCAACAAATCATTAATTAGTTGTAATAAAATAATTACTATTCATTTTAGTTTATCCAAATAAATCGTCTCTTAATACTAGAATAATTATCATAACCTCACAAACATATTATGGTATATTATTTCATTAATCATAGGTTTCCCAAAGACTATGATCTTTTATTTATGTAACTTTTATAGGCCATTGATCATATTTGTTCAAATACATAACAGAAAAAGTAAACTGATGAATTTATATATATTTTATAATTCTCATATTTCAATAAATAAACACTTATATTAATTCGCCGCATCCTTAATACATTAACTAGTCTCAGTCATCATATTTATTATTACATGTTTTCTTTCCTATTTTATTCATAGTTTGTATATCATCAATAATAAAACCATAACCAATATTACCTTGTTGATTATATTCACTATCATTTCACTTATGAAATTTATTTCGATAACACTCATTAATTACAAATTTAAAACATTATAAATCGATAGTAATTTTTGGGTAATAGTATTTAAATACATTACATTAATTAAATATTAATTTTCCTTGGAATATTATTATTCTATTTCCTTTTTCACCGCACATAGAACATCTTCTCATTCCTTTGAGATATTACGTAGAGAGATTCTTCCAACATTAAAGATATTTAGAAAAATAAATATTCTATAATCAATGTCCTATACTATGCCAAATCATAGTGAACTCCATTATTCTTATCTTCAGGGACTCTGACAATTGGCTTAGGTGCACATTATTTTATATATTCCATGATAACTGATTATGCATTATCATAATATCATTCACTCTAGTAAACATCCCATTTTCGTTCTCATCCTAAAATTTTCTATCATATTAAATGTTATCCTAGTTCATTATATTTTCCACATCATATTAATACAAAAAAAATCATAGTTTGAGCACCTCTAATCATAATTGAGAACCACACAATTCTAAAAAATCACTTATAGATGTCTAAATCATGAAACCTTCTTTTGAATCTATAACACCATATGATTAACATATGTAATTTATAATCATCATCTATTCAAATATTTCATAATGGTTCATAATTATTTTGTTAATTTCAAGGAATATCATCTCAGAGTATCCCACTAGGTGTGTAGCATAAAATGTTTTCATGCACTAGGTGATAATCGAGCCTAGAACAATGTTCCATTTTTAGAGTTATTACCCCTATGTACCATTCTTCTAGAGCCACATATACTTTTAGCATCATGGTAGGGATTCCATTTCTTTAAAACTATTTTCATTATCAATTACCGAAATTAAAATTCATTTTCCTACAATTTGACTTGTCCTTTGACTTATAATTAAATACATCCTGAGATATATCCTTTGAAATATTCTTAGGCATATTACTAAATATTTCCCATCATAGTTTTAAAATATTAACACAACCATTACTCTAATACCAATTATAATGACCTAGAATTTTTATATATGGATATTATATCCCTTTAGATCAATATTAAATACATTGTTCCAAACCATGTTTGGGGACATTTATAGATTAGTGCCTTTGAAAAAATTGAATACAATATTATTAAATTTTTTAAGATCATCAATGTATATACTAATTTTTTTCCATTAGTAATCTACACAATTATTTCATACATAAATCTTTTCACCATAACTCATTGAATAGAAAATAAATAAGGGTGGTATGATATTTTTAATTAGGGTAACAAAGGGAGACACATAAGAATAAAGAAGTATATAAGGGTATATTAACTTGATCACAATATTATCAAACCATACCCTATATATAAAAGATCACGATATTGAGTCATGTCATAAATATTGAATGTTCATAAGATATGAATCATTTGTAAATTATTAAGCATGATCCATGTTGCAAAAACAATTTCATCAGACATGGAATTGTGGCATAGACATAACCAGAGAATATAATTTCCATAGTATTCAAGGATGATTTCCAAAAAAATATTATTTAAATATATGGGTTGAATAAACTCTTGGAAGTAACCCACCATGATACCCAATGCTATCAAATTCCTAATTGTGGAAAATTCATACAACTTAAACCATCATAGTAGTCAATGTTCACTCACAATACTATAGTAGTTGAAAAATTCATATACTTAACTAGTTTCACTCTATAACCTAGTGGATTCTATATCAAGAGATATAAATATTTAACCAATGCATTGGGGGGATTGAAGGTCGCACCATTCTTGTTATAAAGTAATCACTATTCTTGGCTATAAAATAACCACCTTTTATAGTCATAACATACACACAGTAACATAATAATAATCAAATATATTTGTTCCACAAGATCATAAAAAATTAATCATATCATAATATATGCAATGAAATGTGTTTCATAAAAAATTTATCATTATATAATCTATTGAAATGAAATATATTTTCTCAAGAATTTCATAATTTCATCATCGTATAACCGATGAAAATATAATCAGGTTTCATGAGAATCCTATCATTGAATAACCTGTAGAAGAGAAAAGGGTATGATAACCATATTTTCATCATAAAAATAATTCATTACAAAATAATTAAAATGGAAATATTTCGTTCATATCCCCATTAAGTCAAATGAAACATCATCACATGATATTTTAGATGGTAAATTATTTTGAAAGATCATTTCAAATATTTCTTGAGGAAAAATAACTTTATTTGTAATGATAATTTTAAAATAGAACAAAATTAAAAATAGTTTTTTTCTAACACATTTTTTAAAAATTAACAAGGTTACATTAAAGGACATTTAAAACAATTTTTGATTAAAACATTGTTTCCTCTTTAAAATAAATTTTTTCAAAAATATCTAATATTTTTAAAAAACATTTAATGTTAAATCATTTATTTAACGTTGAAATATCATGAAAATTATAAGGAAAAACATTTATTTAAAATAAATTACAAAAAATTTAAGGTAATACTGAAATCATTTTGAGTTCATTACCGTAGGATATATTTTTCTTATATTTTAAAAATAAAGATTCTTTTCACATTTTTAATTATAGAAAAACATCCAATGTTTGTAAAACAACATAAATATTTTCATAAAATAATTATGAAAAAAAATCAATCATAGATAAAATTTTATTTCATTAATAATTTCAAAATCATTATAAGCATTTCTAAAACCATTCTAAGAAAACCAATTTTTTGAATCAGTAGTGTTTTTGACATAAAAATTGATATGTCTTAAAAAAATTCCTTTCAAGCTATTAATTAAATTAATGTATGATAATGAATAGAAAAAAAATTATTCATATAAGATAACCCAATAAGAAAAAAATTACTGGGTTTCTATAAATATGGGTCATAAGGTTTTATAATTGGAATCATTTCCCTAATGAATTAGCATAAATGATGAGGTTGTGACATAAAATCTTAACCACTATAGTCGATTTAAATCACAAAATCCATGATGAAATGTCATTAAATGAAACATAAAATATCATGATGGTTAACAGAACTGTTATATTATATGTAAAATTGGGTTTATAAAAACCTTGTAAAGAAAGATAGGTGCGTGGAATAAATATATATCTCAAAAGGGGTAAAATTGATAAAAAATCTATTACCGCATGAAAACTTTTTAACCATAAACCACATGCAAGAGAGATAATAATATTTGTATGTAAATACCTATAGTATTTTGGGAAAATGATTATAAAATATATTCCTGGGTAATTGATAACCCACCACAAATGGGTACATGTTGAATATGTCTTGTCTCTCATGTAAATTAAAAGTGAGTTCGAAATACCTTACTGTAATCTCTACATCATTACTGATTTATCAAAACAATTATATATTAAATTTATATCTATTATAAATCAATTAAATAATTATATATATATATATAGATATCACAGAGTATATGATTTTATTCTATCACAAATTTCAGGTAATAAATGCATTATTTTTCATATATGTATTGATTTGTTATTTTTTATCCTATTAATATGATAATGGATATATAAAATTCACAATAACAATAATTAAATAAATATAATTTTTATAGATCAATTATACCTATAAGAAATATAATCAAATTTCATTTTTATAAAAGAGGCATGTCATGATCATGGTGACGGAAGGTCATATGTATGCAAGAGTGGTGTTTCAATTTTTTAACGATCATTATGGATAGGGAGTAATTAATATTTTATCATTATAGAATTATCATAAAATAATAAATACCTTGTTATTACATTAAATATACTTATACAGATCATCCATGTTGTTTGGTTATGAATATTGAGTGTCACATTATATCATGAAGGCGGTATTCTACACGTACATAAACATTGTTATCATCTTTCTATGAGTTAAAAGAAATGAAAGAAAATGATATATTACTTTAAAAAAATTTAAATATATCATTAATATCATAATTATTTCATCTGTATCACATATATAAATGATTTATATCACTTTTTTATTTTCCATTTAATGTGTTATTGACAATGAATCACATCACATTGCGTGGTGGTAGTTTAGTGTACACATTCCTGATGTTATCATATCCAAAATGGAATGGAAAGTGTAAATTTTTATATGATTTAAGGACTATATTTTAATAATAATGATTATTATATCATTAATTAAATTTATATCCATCATAGTACCCAACCATGAGAGGTGGTATAGGAAAACTTAATGACATCAATTCAAGAAAGCAATAGTCTTCTGTACATATGAATGATGATTTAATTACTCATTTTATCAAAGAGTAAATGTTTTCAGGAAATAATGTTAACATACAAACATTTTAGAGTATTTGAGATAATTATTTTATTAAATAAACAAGGATGAATAAAAATTGAAAATGATGTTGAAAATATAAAACTAAATTCTTCATTCAAAAACATTACTTCATTTTCAAGAATCTTCTTTAGGATTACACCAAAATACATCATAGGATGTGTTTCTGAAAAAACTTATTATAATATAATTATATGAGGTAATTTTGGAACTTCCTTGATTATGTATTGAACAAACCAATAGTGTTTGAATGTGTGAAGTAAATAGGATAGTGGGTGGCCCTTTTACGTGATGTTAGTGGTATAGTTGTAATTTTTTGAAAAGATAACGGTGTACCCAAATGATTCTAATGTAAAAAAGTTAAAAACAATAGATAACTATATATACATAGATATTCTTGGGTCTAAATATGGATATAAAATATGTTTTTTATATGTTTCAATTTCATTTTAACCATTATCATTTACATTTAACCCCATAATAAACCCATTTTTACCTTAATCACGATCAATAATTTTTCTTATTTTAACATTTAAATTAGGAAAAAATAGTTTATATGATTATAAAATATAAATTATTATTATTCCAAATATGGAATCAATTTTTCAAAATTTAATTCTTAGAAGCATAAAATTTTAAATTAAAATCATCCCTATAGACATAATGGGAATGTGGGTTTTCAATGAGAAAAATGTTCAAAAGTTAAAAATGAGTTTATATCCAATCTCATTATTAAATAGATCCCAATTTTTACATCTCTACCAGGATACCAATATTCCAATGATCCTATATGGTTCTTCATTAGGCATAAATCTCTCTTCCCCATATTCCATAGGCTTACGACTATTCGTGTTAACTTA
Source organism: Viscum album (assembly GCA_963277665.1). Taxonomy (NCBI): domain Eukaryota; kingdom Viridiplantae; phylum Streptophyta; class Magnoliopsida; order Santalales; family Viscaceae; genus Viscum; species Viscum album. Next base: position 1,224,735,506 of record OY728156.1, on the reverse strand, counting down.
TGATGTGATAGTGGGGAGACTAAGCCCTAATATCAGAGTAAGAAAATAACAGAAATAGAAAATTATCAAGAACTACAATAAATAAAAAGTGTTAGAAATTTTTAAATAATTGAAATAGAAAATTATGTAATAATAAATGAAATACTCTAAAATTCTTAAATAGTTATGTCATCCATGAAACAATAGTCAACTATATGAGAAACCATATTGATACTTGAAAACAAAAGAAACTGAAAGGAATGTACATGGATTAACCACTATGTTTTAGCCTAACCATATAACCAATATGAAATAAACTATTGAACAGTAAAATCCTAAAAAATATATTCAACATGATATATCCCTATGATTATACAACTCTAGGCCTCAGCAATATCCACCATGCAACAATGATCAGCCAAAAAGAAGATATATGGTGTACACGTACACTACGGTGCAGATTTAGGGGTGTAAAATTTTCTCCTTAATCTATCACAATGAGAAATTATAAATATTATTCCACATTTACCTGAGAAATATATAGGGTTCTCCTAGCCGAGACACAGCTAAAAATGTCTGTGAAGTTAATAAACATGAAGTCATAGTTGATCCCTGGGTCTGTAATTCCAATCTATGCGGAATGTTCAACCATGGTAGTCCATAATTAAATTTGTATACTTGTATATCCCTATACATATACATATTTATATAAATATTAATATTCTTGAGTAAGGTGAGTGAAATTACAAAAAATTCTAATTCGTAGATCCTTGGGTATGTAATCAGTATCAGCTGGACTTCCTATGTAATGGAACTGATCTATAAGTTTTACAACCAAATATGTGGACCATTAAGTCAATATATAGGCCAATAATCCCAATCAATAAAAAATTTCTTTGGTCATTGACATAAAATTCCCTGATAATCCTATGTCTCAATATGTGGATTCTCATCCTAGATCTGGTTTCAACCATTCTCACCTCCATTAACTGTAATCATGGATTTCTAGGAAGTACATCTAGAAATCATACAAACATCCAAGATCAACATTCCATGATTCTCATTTCCTGTAAATATAATCCAATGTCTTAGCTCTAAATCCCAATAGACAAGATATCATGACATTTGGTACTCGATTAATAGTAAGGGTCTGACCCTTATGTGATCTATAAGGAGACCTCACTGGTACGATTCTATGACCACACTTGAAGGCCTCTATTGAGGGAGAGAGGATCCACCCCAAACATCCAAGAGAGAATACTCATCCATAGGAATCCAATGACTTGAAATAGCATTCCTAACCCTCTGGTATAGTAATAGATATAGGGAAGCATAATCATCTATATCCTTTGATAGAGTGTAATCATCAATGATTATAATCAAATCGTGGGGAGAATAATCACCCTCATCACACAACAACTAGAGGAAATTGTAATCATCCTCATGAATCATGAAAGAATAATCATACACAAGTGTAATAACATGGTATTGAATTATTGTATAATATAATAGCAGGCTAAATAGAAATATTACTAGAACCACCTCTATAAATACCATTAATATAATAATCAAATATAAAATATCAACATCTAGATCCCAGGTAGTATTTGTAGGTATATAAATAAATTTAAGAAATAACATAGATCAGAACTAGGATCCTAGGAAAGAACATATGGGAATACCAGATTGAATCTTACGTCTCTCACTTCAAGATCAACAACAACAAACATGGAACAATATGTGGTAATCATCATTGAATTAGTTGTTTATCTGTGAAAGTATAAATAAATAAGTGAGGGTGGTCAAATGAAAAACCCAACATTATGTACTCAACATCAAAATATTATAAGTACATCACTGATTCAATGGTGACACATACTGCTATAACTGCCTATACCTGGCGTACATTCTATGGGTCCGTCAAACAGTGTGGAACCAATTCGGTCACTCAAGTTGAAAACTAAAAGGAATCCTACTCTGAACCCTTCAGGTTATTCATATGAAATTGCATCCCACATCTGATCCTCGACTGAAAAGGTAAAAATGTAATCTTATATGGGTTACTCAGTATAAAATTTAAAGGAGTAATCCTAAATTGGATTCTTGAATAGTTATAAAATTATTAAACTAATACAGGATCCTCTAATGGTACATAGGAAGGAGTATCCTATAAGGGACACTAACCCCAATTCATGGAGACTGGGGTATCCTACATGGGATCCACATAAGGGTACATAGGTAAATGTATATTACAATTTATTTCCTAGTCTATTGGGTAACTAGAGGCCTCCCATGTTTTTCCCCTAGTAACATTATGAAGATAGAGGAATCATAAAATATAGCCTCTAAGATGAAGCAGATGAAGAGGTATCCTATAAGGGATTATAAAAAAATAAAATATTGAACAATTAAGACACAAGGTAACATATTGTAAGGGATACATCCTCTATGAAATATCTAGGAAGGCATAAACTAATAAATATAGATCACGGCTCATCTATGATCATAAGGTCTCACATTCTGGAGACAACTTATTTGGATTACTGAAGGAAGAAAATCATTATTCATGAAAAGCCAATAACACCACCTATGAGACATGAAAACACCCCACATAACATAACATAATGTCATACTAGAAAATATATTCAAAATGGACTAATATAAGTCTAAAAAAATCTTCATGGAGAAAAGAAATGAAAAAACATAAGGGTTGCAAGGGAGTAGTACATTGTGTGTGTACCCCGATACAGAATTTTCACATTCAAGGTCCCACCTTTGTGTGTACTTATTTATGTATTTGGAATTTGAAATCAATATTAAATTTCATTTACCTCACTTGAGGTACCTTCACATGTACTTCAATTAGCGTAGCCATGTTTTTTCCATGTCCTTGTACATCTACATGTTGTGCAACACACACATGTTCTAACCGTTTACTATACACATCATGTGCCCCTTACAAGAGAATCCTTTAAAAGAACTCATCTATATTTATGAGTCCTAGTAAATTGTTTGAAAATCCCATACATGAATTTTTAATCAATTAAATCATCATCCCCAGTTAGGATTAGCACATGTTAAGTGTTCATTGAATGACACGCCGTATAGATGGGTTTTTTCTTAATTGAAAACCCTTTGAAATTCACAAAACCATTTTTTCTCCCCATTAATAACAGATTAGACCATGAGTGTTCATAAGAATTCATAAATTGTATAAAAATTATAAATTTTAAACATAAATGTTTATACAGAACACATAAAACAGATTACCTTTGGGTGGAATCTTCTGAAACTTCTCCCATTTTTGTGGTTCATGACCACTGCACGATGATCTGGCCCATCCTGAGCTCTTTATATGTACCTATATCTCTTCTAATATCATTATATTTCTCTATATACCTCTAATATCTCTTGGTCACATGATGGGGAGTCCTTGGTGGTGATGGTGAGAAGCCAATGAAGGAAATGAAAGAGAATAATGAAAAGAAAAGGAAGAAAGGAAATGAAATGAATAAGAAAAAGGTGGTTAGGCTAGACCATAGTTCCCAACATGATTTTTCACACTACCAAGGCAATAATCATCTTTGCAAACTCAAAGGAGGAGATGTAATCTCAATATGACACTCCATTCAATAAAAATCATCTAATGAACATAGATGCATAATTTAATATTTAATTTATTAAATATTAAATTTTAATAATTCCTGTAAAATTTGAATGGCATAGAATTCCACCAGACATCTATCCTAGGGTAAACACCCTATTCCAATATTAATTCATTAGCTAGAAAAATTATTTGAGATCTTCTACAAGAGAAAAATTACCATTTCACTCTTTCCATTCATGTAATGGAAAAAATTAAAATTTAGGATCAAAATTTCTTATTCATAATAACATGGAACCTTACAAATATACCCACCATAAACCCTCTCATTCTGAAAAATCCTTGTATTAAGTATTTCTCCAATGCTTTGAATGCGATCATCCACACATAAACTACCTTGATTTTCTAATTCCTAGCATCATAGCATCCACATCCATATACTACAAAAGGGATGTTAAAATTAGACCTATCTGGTACTGCCCACCATATGAATACCCATATCATCATCTCAAAAAAATATAAGATCAGTGGATCAGGAATATTCATAATTTAAGTGGAAAACGAGGGTGTCCACCCACATGCAGATAATGGTGTACTCCCCAACCTATGACATACCATACATCGCTCCTTATGTAAAATGTTAGTAGGTTCTAGGATCAAACTAGTTGATAAATTTAAATTAAAAATAGATAGACCTATAGATGAATATCTTTTAGCAAACAAAAGATGGTTAGAAGATAAATCATGATCATATATTACCAATAATAAACTATAACTCTATTAAAAACGAATAATCTATCTCTGATCCTTGTTCAAAACAAAAGAGGTAATACTTACATTTATATAACAACTAACACTATGTCTCCAAATTATGTCTGTCTATGTCCAATCATAGTTTATCCATTTCATGTTATGGTTTTCATTTCTGATGTCACCTCTACCCTAGAGGCACATTCCTTATTTTCAAAACAACTTCCATGTAGAAATTCCCATATAAATTCATGGAATCATCGGTCTTAATCTTACACCCTACCACCAAAAAATTTATGATTTTAATGGTAATATGGGAAACCAATACATTAATTTATTTTTAGGATCACACTCCCTTTAGTATTCCATTAAAATTTTAAACTTACCATGTTACATGGAACGTCAGTTTTTTTAAATAAGAATTTGACATGGAAATCCCCTTTAAAATTAGCCACCTCCCATGTACCATGATTTATTCCATGAATTCCTTCAAACAACTATCATTCCAATAAATATCATCTAACAATGCTCGAAATACATTAGAAATAGTTGAAACCCTTGTTGACCAGGCTAGACACCCAAATTGTCCCTCCTATTGAAGTTAGTCTTGATACTAATCACCACTGGTTCTTTTCAAAAGTTGATTGCATCAAGATGTATATATCAAAAAACTCAAGAACATACCTTGTCTCAGTTACAAAACATGCATATAGGCTAGCTCTCTAACTATAAATTAATCTAAAAATATGGTACATAAACACTTACATAGATTTCCCTTGATCATAACAAAAATTATCCTATAGTTGTCTGAGTTAAACTATGGGTCTCTAGTTATTATACATACCACTTCTGATCAAGTCTAACATATGGGTCAGTAGGTCAAACCACCTAGATGAAACGATCTAAACCATCCATGTGAGTTAAAGATAAATCTGACTGAGGAGGTTCAAAACTGAAAACATAGCCTACAAGGAATCAATCAACACTGAGAATCCTCATATTGAGCTACTCACTGGAGGTAATTTTACCAATGTAGAAGAGGAACTAAACTAACTCTCACCAAGAATCCATATACAATAATACCCCTTAAAGGTCCAGTTCATGAAATAATTATTGGTACCTATCATAATTGTACATAGTGATCTGAGTAAATAACCAAAATGAGTTTGGTTATGTAAAATTTCACTACAATATAAGGTGGAATATATATTTTATTCTTTTACTGAAACATAAAATAAAAATACCAAATAAAAAACACTACATGGGGAATAACACATGTGAATTATTTTTCATATTGACCAACTAGGTCACTACACCTCATGTGCACAATCACTTATTCATCATCCTTACCACCAAATGCCTCAATGTAGATCCACATCACCTGCCACTTGAAATATATATATATATAAGAATGTATTCTCAATTGAGTATAATTCTAATAAAAAAACTATGTTAGAGACACCATTTATGTTTTTTACACATTCCACAATTAGAATCTATTGGAAATAACAATAAAGAAAAGCTGAACTAGGGTGTTTTAGTGGAGTGACTATTCACTCATATTTGTGTATGAAAATAATGGAAATAGATAATTATGATACATTGTAGTAATTATATAGAGTTTAGAAGTAGTAATTGAACTGATATTCAATATTCTATAATAATTAATGTAGTAATATAAAAATACATAAAAATAATTTCATACATACATTACTCGTAACCTAATGGGATGAACATATAGAAACAATAATACAAATGAAACTGGAATAACAGATCAAGGCTCTACCACTAACTCCAATCCAGACTATATACCTAGTCACCAAGTAACTATCAAACTATATCATCCTACATAAGTGAATCCACACAAGCATATCCACTTGATCATGTACCTCTAGCCATCATCACTATCTACTACATAACTATGATCAACCTGAAGTGAATAAATAACAACTACATGTGCATGGAGCTTCAAGTGAAGGGGTGAGGAATACTCTTAGTAGGACACCAAACCATGGAACTATAAATATTCCTCCACATGTGCATGGAAAACAAATATGCTTATCCTAGTCAAGACACAACTAAATTGATATGTAAGGACAATAAATTTGAAACCCCATCCAATCCATTGGTTTGTAATCGCAATAAACTGGGGAAGTCCCACAATGGATCACCCAATATATATTTGTATACATGTAATTCCCATTACTATACATATATAAAAAAAATATGAATATCATTTTGTAAGTCGAATAAAATAACATAAAATTACTAATTATTCAATCATTGGGTCTGTAATCTCAATCTATTAGAAATCACATGCAAGGGCATTGAGCTAGATGTTGTACCATTAAAATTCTGTATCATTAAGTCGATATTTTGGTCTGTAATACCAATAAAAAATACCAGTATTGGCCAATGCCATAAGTGTCTCAGAGTAAGATACGTCATAATAGGGTGATACTCGTTCTATCCCTTAGTTCACCCATACTATCCTCAAATCACGGTAATTATGGATTTTTTGGTTGTACATCTGAACATCATGTGAATGGAAAAAGGTACACTCCATACAACCTATGACTTGTAAATCTAGTACAATACCTGAGATGCATGTCCTTCTTCATAGACCGTCCTAACATTTGGATTTCCAATGAACCCTAATGTTCGGATCCTTAGGTGATATGTAATGGGATATCATTGGTTATATTCCATTCCCACACCATGAGGTCTCTAATAAAGAAGAGAAGAAACATACATATCCTTAAAGAGAGATTAATCACCCACATGAATCTAATGACATGATATTCCATGTCCGACACCATGTTCAATTTATTGATCAGTGAGGTTATAATCATTTTTATTCCTCTATAATGTGTAATAATCCATGAGTATAATCAAATTGTTGATATCATAATCATCCTCATCACACATCAACCAATTGAGAGCATTTTCATCCCAATCACATGAGAGGGTAGACTCATCCATGGGGAATATTTATATGGACATTTTTCTAGTATATAAAAGATGTAATCTAAATTCCCTAAATCCTTAAATAACATATGAAAATCCTAAAAATATAATAATAAAATATATTGGGTCAACATCTTGATCTGAGGTAGTACCTATGGTTATAAAAATAAATATAATAAATAACATGGATCAAAAGATTCATAAAAAACAACATATGGGAATACTAAATAGAAAGGAATATTCCTTGACCCAGTCTCAATAACCAACAACTAGAAAGCACCTCTATTAATTTTCACAGCATCAAAAATAAATGTGTAAAAGTATAATCAAAAGGGAAAGGCTGGACCATTTCATTTTCCACCACTACTAACTCAACCTCACAAGAATACAAGTTAAACATGGGTTCTTAGGAGACACCTACTACGATCTATAACCCAAAAAAATACATATTAGTTTAGGGTCAATCAAACAATGGGGTACCCACTAGGTCCCTCAAGTAAAATTATAGGAGGCATCCTACTAAGGACCCTCAGGTCTACACATAAGAAATTTCATCATAAATAGGAGTATAGATTGATAATTTAAAATAAAAAATACTATATGGGATCATTAGCATAAATGGAAATGGAGGGATCCTACATGGGACCCATGAATGGAAAGAAAAAAGGAATCCCATACATGATTCTCTAATATAACAAAGGAAATGGAATCCTATAACGGACCCTCACAACACTCCGTGTAGGAAGTTGTATCCCTCTTGGTATACTTAGAATTATACATAGGTAAATGAATCCTATAATTGATTACCTGGGATAAAAATTTTGTAAACACATCCCATTGGTTCCCTCTAGTAATAGGAAGAAGATAGAGTCATCACACATAGTATTTTCTAGGAAAATATGTATGTTGGGTAAGCCTACAGGGTGTCCTCAGATACAAAACTAAAATCATATCCTCTTAGTCGAGAAATGAACATACAATAAGGGACACATACTTAAATTAATAAATATAATGGTATCAGTCAAGAGAGATAGCCCAAGGATCATCTCAAATACAAGGTACTCACATTCAAGAGACACAAGGATTTGATTACTATAGGAAGAAATACTCCAATCACGAATATCCCAATACTCAACCTAGGAGTCCTCAAAACACGTCATGGATCATAGAATAAATATATATGTGACATGATTATCAGAAAGGACAACTTTATGAATAAAAAACACTATAGGGGAAAACAATATTGAAATCCCCCAATGGATCCAAAGGATGAGTACAAGGCGTGTTTACCAAGTTACAGAGTGTGTACCATTAAGTCCCTACCTGAGAATATATGTGTGTTGGTATATAGAATGTAAAATTCTATGTACACATTTATTAGATCCAATTCATGGAGTGTACCCCACATTTTGGTACCTTCCCTTGTACCTCACATGTAATGGTCGTGTATATTATTGGGAAGTGTACATCTATGTGGCATAAAACTTACACAGATTCTAACTGTGTACATTACAAGGCATGTTCCACTTACCAGGAAATCATTATTGAGTACTCGAATATATGGATGAGTCTCAAAACACAGTTTTTAAAGCACAAACATGATGTTTAATTTAAATTTTATCATATTCTTTAAAATGGATGAAAAAAACAATGTGTTCTCTTGGAACCGCCCACCGTGTGGACATGTTTTACTAAAAGGAAAACCATTCAAAATTCCCAAAATCACTTATTTCTCCCCAAAATCAACAGATAACACCACAAGGTGTCGTATTAAATCATTAAATGAGATATAAACTAGAAGAAAATATATAGGGTTATAAGGAAAAAACATGAAAATATTCTATATTTGGTTGGAATCTGTCAAAGCATTACCCATTTCTCTATTCCATGGACTTCATATGATGATTGCACACATCCTAAACTCTAAAACAATTTTTCTATCTCTCCATATCTAATTAACATTTTTTGTATACATCTCATCTCTCAAGTTCATGCAAAGGGAATGTCGTAGTGTTATACATGGGAATTAACATTTGGAAAATAATGAAAAGAAAGAAAAAAATGTAAGAAAATAAAAGAAAAGAAAATGAAAAGGGGGTATGACTTGGCCCAAGCACCAAACCTGATTTTATACCCCAACTAGAAAAACCCCCATTATATACTTAATGTATGCGACATAATATCAATATGATTCTCCATCTAATATACATCTTTGAACGAACCATCTTGAATAATTTAATGTTTAATTTACTAAATATTAATTATTAATTATTCTGCTAAAATATGAATTGCTCATCATTCCAAAAAAAAACTCTTTTAATATGGTTAGAATATATTATGAGACCAATGGGGTGGTAAAAAAATTATCTGAGATCATCATCTTGAGAAAAATTTCCATTTTACCCCTTATAAGCATCTGACTACAAAAAATAAAATTAATGTTTGATATTTCATGTAAAAAAACTCCAGACCATACACAAATAATTTAAATTGTATTGATTGATATATAATTTAATGAATATTAATATTAAAACAAATTAATATTTTAATATCTCTTTACAGATTATTTAAAAAAATAGTATTTTTCAATTAAAAGTCATTATTATTCACGAATCATAAAAAATATAATGAGTTTTCAAAATTTCAATAAAATCATGACAACATAATTTTGAAATGAATTTTTAAAAATTAATCATAATTTAATAAAATAAATTTTATAAAATATATAAAAACTAAATCTAAAAAAACGTTTGACTTTATTAAAAAACAGGGTTTCAAGATGTGTAATTTTCAAGCACTAGTTGAATTTTTATTAACTGTATAAATAATAATAATAATTTTATGAATATAAATTTAAATTTTTTGATAAATAATTTGAATATTTTTTTAAACAATCCTATTATTTTCTTATTTTAATAATTTAAAACCAATAAACATTATGCATAATAAAATAGTTCTCTTAAAGTCTGTTTTTTAAACTGGAAAATAAACATAAACTAAAATCCAATATAATATTGATTAAAAAGTAATAAATAGGATTAAATATAATTTAATAATTATTATAAAAATTTATAAAAATTGTAAAGATAAATTTAATATTTTATTGAAATGAATAATATTTGTTTTTGAAAAATTAGTATTTTTCACTATTTACTAATAAATCAATATTTTTCAAAAAACCAAAAAATATAACAACAAATTAATTATTTAAATTTTTTTTCATTTTATGAAGTAAATTTTATAAAATTCATATAAATGAATAAAAGTATTTTTTCATATAATGAAAAAAAATACTTTTCGAAGAAAATATATTTTTTATTATTGTAATTACATTAATAAAAATGTATTGATTATTTACTAAGTATTTGTATATAAATTAATATTTAGTAGTAAATTTATATTTAAATTTAATAGGTCAATTAATACTATTCATACCCGCCAATTTAACAAATAGTTAATAATAGACGTATTAAAAATATTGTTATATAATGGTTCATTAAAGCTTGTTTCCACTTATCATGCTGACCTTTGAAGAAACTCATTGTTGTTTGTAATGAATGCAACCCATGATGTTGAGTATAATACAAGAAATAATCATGATTTTGTGTGAATGAAAATATTTAAAATATTATATTTATTTCAAAAAAATTCCTAAATTTGGGTCATTACTGAATGCACCTTACATAAATACTACATATATTGAGTTCTTAATGACTTAACATGTCTTTTAAAATTCCAATGTTTCTTTTAGGTTAAAAAAGTGCATCAAATGATAATAATCTTTTAAAATGTCATAATATATAAAAATTATAGATATATTACCAAAACTTATTTTTAAACCTGATGTAATAAACCATATGACATTCTGGTATACAGTTTAGTTAAAATGAAAGATGTTTTTATCATTTTATTTTCTATTTTAAAAATTAAAACTTTCTTTGAATTATAAAAATTATGTAAAATACCATGGACAATCATAAAATTATTGGAATAAAATCCTCAAATAATTTATAGTATGAATATAGAAACCTCACTTCAATAAGATGTGTGTGGTAGTCATATATATCAACTATTTCTTTTGAGATTTTAATTTTTTTTCAGAATCAATGAAAAATTGTAACAACCACATAAAAATAAATTTTATTTTAAATAAATTTTATAATAAATATCATATATTTATTTCCGATATATTGGAATAAAATTCACATCAATTTTTATTCTAGTTTGGGTTGAATTACTAAAATAATTTTTTTAGAATTAAAAATGATTTGGATGTAATAAAAATGTATAATAAGTGGTCAAATCTAATAAAATGATATTGGATAGTAATTTAAATATTATAAAAATGGTATTAATTTTATCTTAATTTCTTGAATAAAAAAAACTTCATTCCAGTTTCTATTATGTTTGGATTAATCGAAAATGAATTTTTGGAATTTTATTTCTACGTTAAATATATAAATTAAATATATAAAATGATGAAAATAATATTTAATTATTTTGAAAATTAATAAAGGTCATATTCAAATTATTTTGTAATTTTAAAAATTCATTATATTTAAATATGAAAAATGGTGTGTTTTTAATACACAAATATTCATTTTTTGAGTTAAAATTAGTTTATAATTCAACAATATGTAGTAAATATTCATAATAGTGAAATTGGTCATTGATTTTAAGAAAATTATAATTATATGATATTATTTAAAATTTTAATAATTTAATGAACCATGATTCAATTCTTTGTGTGAGGTAGTTGTAGTTAATGAAACATCATATTGAATTTTGATAATGTTTTATATGTTAATAAGTCATGAAAAACTTTAAAAAATTGTTAGAAATCAATTTATTTGATTTTAAATTATACCAAAAAAATAATAAATTAATTTTTAAACTATATGATTTAAGACAATGTCAATATAAAATTTATTTTTATTATATTTACTGAATGTCTGTTTTTTTAAGTAAATTTTTTCTGGGAGATATATATTTTAATTAGTCGATCAAAATAAATATTAAAGCTAATTTTACAATAAAATTGAATGAAATTGATTACTCAATATTATTTTATTTTTATAAATGATAAACTGGACATTATTTCCATGAAAAGTGTTCCAAATTACCCAATGTGAGCTTTTTTCGAATAAATATATATTTTTAATGTAAAACTCTATACAATATTTCCAAATATAAGAAAATAATCATGTGTTTTCAGAAAGTAATGGGAATATTATTTTTAGTAAATTTTTAAAATATGGGATTTAATTTCACAAAAATTAATATGGGGAGTGTTTTTAATCAACAAATGTTATTTGTTAAAATAAAATATGTTATCATCTGAAAACAATGAAATATATTTAAAAAACTAAGAAAATGATATCGTAATGATATGAAACTATAAAAAATAGTAAATCAGTTTTTGTTGAAAAAATAAGAATAAACCATGTGATAATATAATGTGTGGTGTGGCTGTAATAATTTACCCTACATTTTTTGATTTAAAAGTGATTTATATGATAAAAATGAGATTTTGAGATCCAATATAACAAAATTAACAAGAATTTGTGTAAATTTATTTGAAAATAGCCATATATTAATTTATAAAATATAATAATGAATCTTATAACAATTTATTAAATTTATTATAGGATACTAGATTAAGATATCTAATGTTGGTAGTTTATGTATATCGATGTTTGGGAGTTTATGAATGAAATCATAATTTTATAATGATTTTTGGAGGATTCATTAGTAAATTTATGGATATGGTACCATGTATCATGAACAATGAAAAATGAATGTCAATTTGGGGGATATAAAGGGAAATACATGTTCAAACACATTTTACTTAAAAACTATAATTTCAACTATAAAAAATAAACAAACCTATGTAAGGAAGTGTATAGATTAATTCATAGTAAAAATGGACACTGAATATTAGATTTTACTATAATTTATGGAAATTATAACATTATTATTGACTCTCATAAGGATATTAACTAGGTAAGGGCTTTGATGTTTTTTAGGGGGGATTTCCCCTTCACATTTCCTCTTCTATTAAATATTTATACATTCAAAGATCAAATCCAATTCATAATTATCTAGTTACCTCCTTTATCAATTCAATTTGATTTATCTGACGGTGGAATTATAATAGGATATGGTTTTTTAAAAATTGAAGGTTTAGTTTTGAATAAATTATAACTTTTGATTATTATTGTCTAATAAGGGAAGAAATTAGGGGGATCTTGAGTTTTGTTTTGTGATTTCACTTCGTTATTAGGTTCAGATAGTTGGATTCTAATTAATTTTATATTTTTCTAGATCTTTGACTATTGGATTTTTATTTATATTAAAAAAATCTATATATTTTAATTTATTAACATATATTTGAAAAATGGTTCCATAAATTTGATTTGGTTGGAATATGTTTTATAGAAAATGTGATTGAGTATTTTTCTGGGTACATTTTTTTCTAGGGAAGTCACAATGTGTGGTTTTATGAGTTGATGTGTACATGTGAAGTTAATTAATATTTATAACATTTTTTATTGTTGAATTACATTGAGTTCAGATATTAGAAATTATTTTGTCGAATCTTTTTTATGACATTGGTCTTCCATAGGTTTGATTTGGATATTTGAAAAACTAATTTGTTTAGTCAGACTTATCAACAGTACATAGAAGTATGTTGTTATGAAATCCAATCATAATTAGGATTTACCCAATTTTAGAAACATACTATAGGTGGTCCCTTTTCTTTATAAAAAAGTGAAAGGTTAGTGAATATCGATTTTAAAATGGTGCAGATTTTGATGTGTTTGGTAGTAGTTTGAGGAAATCATAGAAAAAGATGAAATATGACATTATTTTATATGGTTTTGTAAATATAAATGGTAATATGGGACATATTTTTAAATTAATTTAAATTTTATATGATATTCAAACTCCTTGAGTAATTCAAAATTGTTGGAGATGTCATATTGAGTCTTGTAACTCCCCCCTACAAGTACCCCATTATGGTCATATAAATTGTGTTTAGAATGTTACATATATTGGTATAATGTATTTCATTAGAAGTGATAATCTATCACCATGTTGGTGGATATAAATATAAAGTGGGACATTGTATGTCTTAGTTATAGAATATATTATTATGGTGATACATAAGGATTTTTTGGATGCTCCATGTTTTGAGTTACCCCATCTTTGGAAATATCATTTTTTAAATTTTGTGTCATTAACTCTTACTACATGTTTTTGTATTTATTTATTTTTTCATATTTTTTTAATATACTCTCTCATACAATGACATTTCATTTTCCCAACATAATGTTTATTTTATTTTAATGGCATTGATGTGTCCAGAATACGTATAACACGTTCTAAATATTTTTTATGGTCTCAATATATGGATTGTGAGTTATATTAATAAAAAACCATTCAAAAAAGGTATTATCATTATCCATCATATTATACATTGAAATTTACATGATTACAGAGACTACCTGAGGCCAAATTAAATTTATTCATCGCTTGGGTGAGGTTGAGAGGTGGAACATTAGGACGGGATGTAAAAAATGGGTTTAATTAATATCTTGTGTGTGGTACGAATATATATAACCTATCTTAGGACCCATTATATAGTTATAAACTTATTTAGTAAACCCATTTATAGTGAACCATGAGTTACTGGTACCTAGGGGTAGAACATTCACATGGGGAACCCATTGCATATTTCTTACATTTTTTGGTCATTTATTAAATGATTATGATAATTGTTACCTTCATACACCATTTAAGAATTCTTGGAGATGAAATAAATCATGGATCCAGAGTTATGATATTTTTTTTTTGGATTTTCATTTTGAAACTATTTAAAAAGTGAACAATTTGAAAAAAAGTATGTTCCTTAAAAAAATTTAGGAAATTTTAAATAATAATGAAGGTTATTATGGAATTTCAAGGTAATATTGTGTTGCAACCAAACCTTTTGGGTTCCATTGAGAAAGAAATATTATGGGTAGTGAATATTTTTTAGTACAATATATTATTAGAACCTACAATGATATCATTTTACATATGTGAATATTCTATAATTTACCTAAATATATGTTCCATGGTTGTTGTGGTATGATGAATATGGGTTTTTATACCATCAAATAATCAAAAATAATTGAACAAACCCATTTAAATGTCCCATCGGTCATTATAGAATAAAATTGAAAAATAATAATCATAAAATAACTATATTTACAGCAATTCAAATGATATTCATATTGTTATAGTAATCGCGATGAAGATCAGTAATTAATAACACTAAGAAACCATCCTCAAAAGGTAGTTCATTAAACAGTATAACTGAAATACACTATGTGATGACCCCTTGATCTATAAAAGGAATTCTAACACCCTCTCCTCAATGTTTAATGTAGGATAAGAATTAAAAGAGTTCTATATTTTCTCTAAACTTTACCACACTCAAATGTGAAGGGTCATATAAATTTTATAGTTTTACTTTAATATTATAAGTATTTTGAACATTAGATCCATCATCTAGAAGATATAATTAATTACCCATAATATATATCCATTTTATGGTGATGATCATTAAATATTGTTTCAATTTTATAAATTTTATGAAGACATGAATCAATCATACTGATGATAAATAACTAATGAGAAACTATTTTGATAATGTAACAATCCCCTAAAAATATTTATAATATATCACAACTATAGGTATATTATATACCATGATATAGGCATCTCATTTTTACCAAGGAATAGGATCCAATATCCAATTAAAACATATGGAATTCATTTCATGATATTCATAAGTTATTATATATGTAAAACAAGAAATAATATTCAAAAGATTCAACTGTATATCCATCAATCTCCTAATTGATGATAAATTCTATATGAAATTTATAAAAAACTCTTTGGATTTAAGAATATATCTAATTTTAAATGGATATGTTTTATCAAAAATATCTTATTTTGGAAAAAATACTTGGTGCAAAATTAAATACATTTTATAATCCCTTATTATATAACCTAATGTACATTTTTGGTATTAATATATAATTTAATTTCTTTATTATTTAAATATAATAAAAAAATCAACCAGTATAAAAACATCATTGATATGCATTCTCTGAAGGATTTTAGAATTAACTAAATCAAACATATTCATATCTCTATATGAAGGTGTTAGAAATAAGAAATTCCACCTTTGAAATCCATAGTTCCTTATATTTTTATATAACTTTCTATAATCCCTCTTTTAGGGTTGAGGGGGAACACTAACATGACATGTATTACTAGAGAACATAAGACATGTATAAGACCTGAAGGCCCAAAGGGACCAAGCCGAGTACATGAATTTTGAAATCCCAAGATCTGACTACACATTTGATCTATCCCTCCCATGAATATGTATCTTTGAAGGTTCATATCTCCCCACCTCACATGGATGATCGACATGTATTTCCCCATGTAGAGATGTGTGGCGCCTGATATCAATGGAATATTCCATATAACGTCTTTCATCTAATCTGTTTATCCCGTATCTGGTGGATTCTACTTACTCTAAAATATCTTATGGGTCCACCTCTTCTAAGGTATACCTGAGGTGATTCTTATTACTTTAAGTCATACAGTATTGCTGGCCCGAAGGCTAATTGTGGATCAACAACCCAATAGTTTGAAGGCCTTTTTAGGAACAAAGGATCAGTAGCCTGAAGGCCTTGTTATCTGGATTTCATAGAGACTCATAGGGCAAAACTAGTCTCTTGATTTCCCAAATCAGATGAATATTTCATACAACTACAGACCCAATAAATTGACCACCACTGATATTGTATCATGGGTAGTTTGTTTTCCAAGAACGAGCCTCTAACACATTGGTATAGGTTCATTATCCCATAAGTTATACCTAATATTTTATATGTATACATATATAATCTCCCTTTTAAATGACTTATCAGACTAATAGAAAAAACATTTAATTTTTGTCGCTCATTCATTAATGATTTTATAAAAAATACTTGAATTTTGGAATTAATATGTCACATATCACTCATTTATTTGGTTGATAACATCATATACTAACCATCTAATACTAAACAATAATTTACACATGTTAATTCAATCAGGTTCCCAAATTCATTATTTAGATATATGTGAAAAAATATAATCTTATTTAAATAAATTGACGACATGATCGATAAAACAACCATCCATCCCTTGATTATCTAAACATTAATACTGTTATCAGAAAGGTCTCCAATTATAAAGGATCAAATTTTAGATATCATGTTAACCTTACATGATATTTATTCATATTAAACATATACCCCTATTTTATCAATAACTGTATGTAATTATTTAGGATGTACTCTCATTAGCTCGTCCCAATAATAATTATTTAATTATTATCCAATGTTCCAATTATGTATCAGAAATGAAAATTCTACAAATGATAATCATAAAATACCATTATAGTGAGTTATACCCCATGAATATCACTGATCCACGGAATATCAAAAATATATTGTGATGCAATATAATCGTTATAATATTCATATTTATATATACAACTTGAATGAGTAAAAGATAAATGGTTAATTCCATTGTTACCAAAACATGATATATTTAATAACCACTATTCCTAATATCGCATGTATTTAATGTATAGATATTTAACAACACCCACATTATTTTCTCAATGGTAATGGTCTGGTAAATGGATATTCTAAATTTTAATTTATATCCATCCATATAATCTTAACAATACCCCTCTTAATTAATTCGTAAAAGCAAGGTATTTTTGAATGGCTTTTATTGTTCATTTCTAGAATTGGTGTCCCTAGTCAGGATAAATAGCTACATAATTCTGATAGCGATGCTCAATATCACCTACAATACTCGAAACCACCCTATATTTAGTAATGAAAAATCATTATTCATATATATACATTTACAACAAATAATTCATTTATTTATTATTTCATTGTTTTTTAGTACACAATATTTAATATATAGGGATCTTTAGATGAAATCTTCACTGATGAGAAAAAAAATCAAATTTTGATCTCATGTAAACTCTATTGTTTTTGAAACAATAATTAGTGTAAACCCTTAAAATGAGATCACTTTCACATCCAATAACTATGAACAAGTACTTAATTTCTATCAAGTACATAAGGATATTCTACAGATCAATTTAGTGACTCATCTTCTGATTAAATTGGTATGTACTAGAATGATAAAAGAATAAGAAACATTAATTCAAGTAAGTAATTTTTTTTAAATAAGTGATTAGACAGTGGATTAATAATGTCATTTATCCACCCTTTAAAACTATTTATATTGACCTTGATTTTACCTAACGTCATTCCATGAAACAAAGAAGTCATCTTCTTCTAGTTCTCAAAAATAAACCTATGTGTCCCTATAAGAATATATGTTTTCTTAATTAATCCAATTAACCTATTAAAAAAACATAATAACTTTTAATTCATATTTTCTAGTCATATACACCCATTTCATACATCGAGGGGAACGTTTCAAAATAAATTTTAGATAAATTTTATATTGGTACTTCATTTTAAAAAAATCATTTTATACATATGCAATACCCTAAAAATCATTGTACCCTCACTAACACAATTACAGAAAAGGATATTCATATTTATAAATTAGGAAACTAATATACATTATTTCTTTATCAAATGATTTATTCTGACTCTATTAATTGTGCTTCAATTCTTAAGTAGACTATCGTAACTTGTAATCATTACTATAGTCATTTGGTATTTCAAAAACTTTGGGTTGTTCTATATATGCATCTTACACTAATTTCCAAATATGTAAAGTAATTTTTGATATTCTTTTTATTTATCTAAAAATTATATTGAGTAGTTATTTATTTATATATCAGAATATAGTTTATAATCCCAACCGAAGAAAAAAAATCATTATAATCATTGATATTATTTTAAAAAGAATTATTTTACCAAAAAAATATTTTTATTGGGGAAATATATCATCCATGTTATTTTCCATTGGAAAACCCCACATTCATATAGATACAATTTATAAGTAGATGAACAGTCAGGTGACTCCTTGTATAAAAATAATAATCCTATATGAACATTACATCATAATCAATTTAGAAAAAATAATTCATATCTCTCGGGATATTGACAATTCCTATAAGAAATTATAGGTTCATATATAAAATTAATGAGTAACATATTCACAATATATTATAATATTATTTTACTTTACTTCTCAAGAATCATTCATGTATAATGGATTTAATCATCCATAATGAAAAATTCAACCAACTAGCTCTTGGAAAAATAAATTAGTTTTTAATGAAAAAGCATCATTAGGATAAAATATATTTTAGTAGGATTACAAAATTAATATCCTACAAGAATATTTTTAATTAAAAATAAAAATTAATTTTATGTATTTTGAAATAATTTTATCATATGACATACATTTTAATTATGGTTCATAATCTTAACAGCTCAAAAAAGACGCATTATTTTTTTCATTTTATATCTCATATGGTGGCCTTATTAATATCTTGGATAAGACATGAATTACTATAATAAATATTTCTCACATTTTATATCATCATAATTTTATTATAAGATCACAGTAACTCAAAATTAATTAGACAATGGATAAAAATTTATGATTACTTATTTCAAATAATTCATTTGAATATAGTGTTTTTTTGGGAGTGTGTTGTTAGATAATTTCATAATCTCTTAAATGATCAGTGAATTCATAGATCAAGTATTTCCCACCATGATCTGATCATTGATTATTACAATTTTTTGAATTTTTATTAATTCTTATTTTTTAATAACATGTAATTTTAAAAGGTTATAAACTTATGTATCTTAAGAAACACCTAACCAAAATAACTGAAATCGTCATTAAATGTTACTATGTTCCAATAATTACAACTTTTTTTATTTTTCATTAGTCTACAGACATCATAATATTAACGATACATTACAATACATGTGATGTCAAATTTTTCATCCAAAGGGATTTTGTTCATTTTTCTAGATAAAAAAGTATTTGAAATTTTTGTACGGCTCATACTTGAAACATAAAAATAGTTTATCATTAAGGAGTCATCAGATGTATTTTATCATTTATATTCCTATGGATTAATTATAGAGATAATTGGTTCTATATGCATCATTTAACAAACATATTGTACGTTATATCTATATTATTACACTTTTCTATAATTTATCAATTGTCGAATATATTATCAATTTCAAAAAACATTTCATTCAGGTAAAGATAAAAAAAATTTTTCATCATAATGAATGAAAACCCTTCATTAAGAAAATTGTGCATTTTAATCAATCATTAATTTTTGGTGGGAACATATTTTTATTTTTCTGATTTGAGTACTAAAAAATTACATAGAAATAGATTATATGTGAAACCTCAATGAAAAAAACACCTTTTCAATTTTGAAAACATAAATCCACATCTCCTTTAATTAATTATTTTATATTTATTTGTTTGTGTTTATTTAAACTAATGTGTAATTAACACCCAATATAAAAAACCTATGATTCATATTTTTATAAATTGATTTCTATGACCTTACCATCTACATATATTTAGTTCTTCTCAATTAGAATAGTTCCCTCCCATCATTAAAATATTGAATTTTATTATACGACATGTTTATAAAATATATAAAAATAATAATCAGGGTAAACCACATAATATATAAGAAGCATATATCTATCTGTGAGTGTCATGTTTTATATTTTTTCATCAAGGTATTTAAAATTAAAATGATTTCCCCATTCATCATTACCATTTTGTGGACAATATCCACATTTCCTAATAATCTATCATTGTAGGACCTCAAATTTGTTGAAAACATTATACTATATACATTTAAGTCAATCGTATATCAACTTACACTTGGATAGATTTTAAAACTAATCACTTCCAATTTTATCATATGAATTATTCTAACTCTATTCATATATGAATTTAATGTTTATTTTCAAAAAAAATGTAACCCAATTCAAAAACAATATATTTGATTGTAATGATTAGGGTGTCCTATATTGTACTTTCCTCAAAGATGATAATTCATAGAAACATAAAATTTAGGGCCATCCATAATGAATTATCAACGTTGAAGATCCACTGAAAATCAATGAATCCATGTTAAGTAAATAAACATGGGGGATGTGAGATACTAAAGTGATTCATTCCTGAGTGTAAAGTATTTTTGGGTAATAGTTTAATTGAATTCTCAAATATTAGTCAATGATATTTGTTTTTGAATAGCCGTGATATTTTATTCAGAAGAAGATTCAATGAATGAATAATTAAATTGTGTTATGATGATGTCTATTATAGATATATCCATCACAAAATAAATTATTGTGCCAAAAACATTTGTTGATAAATTACATGGAATTATTTGATCCATTATATGAATCGTTATGAATTCTATTATCACTAATTTTGATAAAGGACTATTATCAAATCGTTCTGATGATTCTCACAGTGGATATTTTTGACCATACAATCTTGTTGTGGTAAAATATCTATAATGTGAATCAACCATTCCATATAATGTCATCTTTCATCATGATCTGAGGAAATGTGGCTTCTAAAATATTAGGAGTTTGGTAGTCATATCTATGAGATCTTTCCTCTATGGAATATATGAGATAACTATATTGCAAGTGATTCAAGAGTCACTTCATAGTCAACAAGTTCATTCTATAATGGTGGTTAAATATCCTATTTGATTTTAATTGTTTCATTTATATATCATTATTATTTGAGGTGTATTTTGATATATAGTTTTTGATTTCTTAATAGATAAAATAATATAAAATTTCTATAATTTCTCTGTAGAAATTTTAAAATTCAAAGAGACTCATTTTGATAGAACATTGATAGAGAAGATTACCCATTATAGGATCATTTATGGATTTTCTTACCTTAATTAGGGAGTATAATCAATTGTATCGAAAATATAAATCTTACAGGTACTTGTGGTTGATGGTATGTATAAATTACTTGGTTTATTAATGATACATGTTCTATCTGGTGAATGGATTTCAAAAAAATATCCTTATCCATTTAAATTTTATTATTGATAATTAAATAGGGTAATGATTGGTGGGATCTGAACCATTTCTCAGATAGAATTGGACAGTTGATAAAATGTTATCTTGAGTACTTTATTTCATTTTTATGATTTGTGAATTCTTTCTCAATTATTCCCAAATTATTATGTTTTCAATATTCAGATACTATTCACATTAACAAATGTGGGAATCTGATATGGTATTTTGTGTTTTTGGTAACTTCTTACTACACTAGAAATGGTTTTCTCTACTCACCAACTCATATAACTTGGTTTTAAAATAGAGTGCATCTCTACCGTGCCGAAATCTTATTAGTTTTTTATAATAGATGTTTCAAGAATACTTATAGGGTTTTGATTTTGATTCTGATATATACTTTTGTGATCAAAATGATATGTGTTGTTTATGAATACTAAATGAAAGAAGTAATATCTATGTATGATAGAAATGGATTCGACCTATGGGAAGAAATAATGGATCTATATCTTCTATCACATGGATTAGATACGCCTTAAATCACTATTAATGGTGTACATCATCCTAAATTCAAGTACAAAGGTACTATATAGAACAAGAAAAATATTGAACTTATGGAACGGTGTGTAAGGTGTTACACTCAACCCTCATAGTAAAGGAATAATAATGAGTTACGGGGAGAAACATTGACTATGGATGAATCTCTATAATATCCCTGAGGGATTATTGAATGTAAAATAGTCTTGATAAAAATATTGTTGTCGTCAATTGAATTATATTTTCATTAGAGAATATAGAATGATAGATTACTTATCTGCTTTTGTAAAAATATGATATTGATCAAATGCTATGAACATGTTCTTGATGATATTACTATGGTGAAATATTTGGTGAGATTCCTCCAATATAAATTTGATATGAGGATTTTTGTCCTATAAGACTATGATAAAGATGAGTGGTATTTTCAGAAACTGAAATATAGATTGATTCCAATTTAAATGGTAAGGGGTCACCAATAAAGTGAAAATGAAAATACTAGAGTGTTGTGACATATAAAGACTCAAAATTCTAGATACATAGTTATCAAAGAAGTCATTAGAAATAGGAAACCAATGTAAAATAAAAATACATGGCATTAAATAAACTTATATATTTAGTTTAAAATGGAATGTAGTGTGAAATTAGAAGAAATAATTGTATGTATCAATTTGAATAATTAAATTATTGAAATATTGGAGAGTATTTATAAAATTCATGTGATTAATAGAAATATGATGAAGATAATAACAAATATAAATGTTCATAATGAAAAAAATTGAAAGTGTTTATGTAGAATAATATTCATTAATTTTAACAAATATTCCAATTATTAAAATTGTGAAAAATTTCTATCAAAATGTGAAGATACTTTTTTGGATCATGGTATTTAAAGTGTGCAATATCACTCAAAGGATGAAGGCATAAATTGTTGTAGGGATACATAAAATCATCCAAAATATCCCTTCATTGAAGAGGATGTTGAGAGTAGTGAAAAAGGATAAATAAGTGATGATGACACACATGAACCTCTTTAATTGAGGATTTATATTATTATGTTCTTAAAGTAAAATAGGAGGATAGAAGGAATGAATAATTTATTAAATTATTATAATGATTAATTCCTAAAATATACTAATGATTCAAAATCCAAATACATTATGAAGATTCGAATAAGTTTCACATAACAATTATTCCATCTCAATGTCATCATTTAATATATTTATATGATTCCTAATATTAAAATAAAGAATCTCATTTCATTGAATGAATAAGTAAAATATATTAAAATAAAGATGGACTAAGCTAAAAATTATTTGAGAATTAATAACCGTGTGTTCCAAAATATGATCTTCGATATTTTTAAAGGCATAAAATTATTAAATACAATTTATAATCAACCATAGAATATTGATATTGTACCATAACACCATTAACAATAATTTTGGACAATTTGGATAAGAATATTTATGGGGGTAGAATTGATAATGGGAGAAATAATGTCATATATTCACACATGAAGTTTAAACCACCTATTATAAAGAAATTGAAGATACTTAAAATTATCGATTGAATAAGTTGATTAGAGAGTTGATTACTAAAACATGTCCATAAATAATGTTTTCAAAAATAAAAAGGCCTTAATATTGAGTTGAAAATGTACATATATAAAATTACGAATTAGATGAAACAATAACATGTTTATTTAGGGACCTATAAAATATTTTAGAATATATCACTTTGAGGGAATGTTTTTTTTTGTAGTGTCTATAAAAACATAGAATATGTATAAGAGTATATTCAAGTACTCTATCAATTTGATAGAGGTGTATAATTAGGGGGTGTAAACCTGAAATTCAAAGATTTGATAAATAAAATATAGAAAATAGACTGTAAAATAGGATAATTACTTTATTTATTTTTATGTGACATGTCAAAGGAGTTATTAACCCATGTATACAAGAAAATGAGTCTCATAATTAAATCATAGATATTAATTAAAAAGTAAAACTATAAATATATAAATTGAGGGATAATAAATAAAATAAAATGGTGGTTCATGTCATATAAAAACACAGAATAGTTGATAAGTTTTGGATATTAAATAGTGTTTTCACATCCCTCATGGTTGAAAATAAAAATATATTTAAATATATATTAAATTTTTATAGTGCCACCATCAAATTAATAAATTATGGATCACTAGATGTTAATGTAGTTGATACAGAACAATTAATAAAAATAATCCTAGTTTTATAATCTTTTTTGACGGGTTGAGGAAAGATAACTTAAGTGTTAAAAATGATAGGATATGGGAAATTATGTAATTTTTATAGAATATTATATATAAAACTAGATGGGTAAAATGTGTAATATTCCTAATTAAGGATGAAAATTAAATTAGTAATCAATTTGTAATTTCAATTGATAAAAATAGTAGTTTTATGAGAATGATGTTGAAAATTAATTATGGAATAGGGGGCTTATTTATTTATGGAAGGATAAAATAAATGTACCTAATAAAAATTTGGATGTGTTAAATATACCAAAGATAACTCATCATAGGATCAATACCTTTGAAACACCTAATAATGTCAACTTGGAAAATAGGTTATGTATTCTAGAAGATATCAAAATGAATAAAATCTCTTACGTTTCCCACTGAATTTTATGTGGTACAATAATATTGAATTCAATTAACTTGTAGAGGTAATACCTAAATATTTTTTAATTATTTTACACATATCGATTAATTTTATTATATGTTTAGTAAGTCACATTCTCTTGAGAAATTAAATAAGTTTTGGATATCTTCTAAATATCATGTGGGATATTTTGTCAAAATATTTCTACATAACATTGGATACAAATATATGATTGGATAAGTTAAGGAATACCTTTGGAAATATATAATTCAAACTAACTATACTGTTCAATTCACAAACTAAAAAAAGTTGTTTTTAGTGGAACAACCAAAACTTGGTGGACTTGGTAATAATAATAATATTGGAGTGTGGAATGTCCAAATAATTTTTGACACATGCCACAACATAGGATATACATATTCATAAAAAGTTTATAGTTTGTTCCAATTCACTTATCACAATATAAGATTTAGGGTTTGGTGTAAATCACAACCTAAATATACTAAAGGTATTAGACAGTCTTTTGACATAAAAATATAAAGAAGAAATTTGAATATTTTTGATGAGAGATTTGAAAATGGATTATTTCATAGAAGCACAATTGTTGGAAGGCATTATTAGTGTTTTTACATGAACATGAAGAATGTTTTTGAAATCTTTTATTTAATTGCGTTTAAAATTAAACATATTTCACAAACATCATTTTATATTGATGAAAAATTACAAGATCACATTATTATTGAATTATATAGTATAGTTTTATTCTAAATGATAAAACATATTTCTAGATCATTAATTTTAATTCTGAATTTTATAGAAGTGAATATTTTCTAAGGTAACGACTATATACTTTTAAGGAACATAGAAGTCATATAGAGTATGAAAAGAACCATAGGAATAGTTTAAAGGGTGTGTAAACCCACATAATTTTTAGTATTTCAAATCATACTAGATTTTATAAAATTATGAACCAAAATTGTTTTGATGAAGCCCTAAACATGAGTATTCGATATTATTAATGAGTGATGAACTTAATCAAATTTTAAAAAATAATACATGGGATGAAGTTTCATGTCTCATAGATAATAATGTTATATTCAAGAAATGGTTTTTTTAATTAGATTAATGAAAAATTCCTCTTGTGTATAAAGGGTACTCTCAAATTGAGGGTATTTAATTGGATGATATATTTCTTCTATTTCTAAGGCTATAAATGATTTTAATTTTTTACAAGTTTGTGCTTATGAAATATAGAACATTTTTATTCTGGATTTCAAGTATTAATTTCGTAATGTTGAACACGAGGAAGAGGATTATATTGAATAACCTGAAGGATTAGTCATTAATTGTTATGGTATTGAAGTATGAATTTTATAGAAAGTGGTATACTAGGTTAAGAAAGCACACTAAACCTAGCATTCAATGTTCAATATATGATTATGGAACATTAAATTCATGAAGCGAAAATTGGATTCAAAGATTTATGTCAAATAATATGGAACATACTAACTAAATGTGGTTTTTTATATCGATGAAATTATTTATACCAGTACTATTGTAAAAAATATGTTGGATTTTCCATTAAATAATTAGAAAACATATAAAAATGTCTCTAATTGGTGACATGATTTTTATTGGGTTTAAAAATCCAAAATTCATATAATTTTAGTTTTATCTCATAAGAGATGTATTTCTTTGATCTAGATGAAATATTTGGCCAAGGAAAATCAACAAAAAGTATCTACTCCTATAGTGGGTGGGAATAATGATTTTATTAATGACGAAGGGAGGAATGTATATCAAATAACATGATAGAGACTTACTATTATTATAATTTATTTAACAACTTGAATTTTGAGCGTAAAATTTGTTGTTACAATTTTTTTCTTGATTACAATGAAACCCTATAGGTTCACATCTTTCAGGGCTGCAACATATCAAACATTAGGTAAAATATATGCCTAATTATTGATTGAATTTAAAAATAATTGTTATACCAATGTTTATTGGGTAGAATATTTCATGGATTCAATGTCCCCATCTAATGATTCTATTCATATTATAAGAAGATATATATCAATTAATTCCAAGAAGAAAAATTTTATCTCTATTAGCATGATTGAGGATGAGTACGTTATTGTATCTCATGATAAAACCCAAATGATTAGAATTGTTTGAATATTTCTAGAAATGAGTGAAAATATTTTATATCCAATGATATTTGGGAGTTATAATCATATTAAAATAAAATTTTCATATAATTATGGGAAACATTAATGGTTAAAAAATATTAATATCAAATACAACTTCACTATAAAAATGTTAAGTCATATTGATATTTTATTCTTTTATGTCTTAACCAATGAGAATATTGTGGATATCGCTACAAAAACCTACATATAATATTCCTTTAAAAAATATTCAGTGTTATTAAGAGATAATTCTCTATAAAAATCCCCACATGTTTTCATGGATGTATTCCCTCTATCATTCATTTTTTAAAGAGTAAAATATAAAATGTGTTCTTATTGTAATAATTGATAGAAAATTGGGTATTTTAAATATGATCATAATTGAGGAGAAGAAAATATAAGTTTTTTATATTGGGAGATATTTTAGGAGTTAGATACTAAATCATTGATAATAGATCATTCATTTATTCACATTTGATTTAGAAATAAAAATTGGTAGATTGAGGATCCCTTAGAGATTAAAAAGACCCTCGTAATTAAAATTGACAAAGGTGGAGTTGTGAGCTATTGAGGTTATTTTTTCATGTGATTGAAATGTTTACATGTTATATTTATTGGAAAAAAATTCCTCTTTGATCTAAAAACACTTTGTTGATAAAAAACAATTAGAAAAATCAGAGGATAATGAGAACATTTTATGAAGGATAATGTTTCATTGTGACTATATTGAACAAAAAATTCTCATGTCACAGTATATATACTTTTCTCAGGATTTGGATCAATTAGAATTAAAGGGAAATGTTTTATAATGATATGAAGTCATAGTAATTCATTGTTATTATTGATTTTGTAGGTGTGTATTAAACCACATGGTTGATTCTCACACTAAAAATGAACAACTCATATCACAACTACCTAGTCAGAAAAGGGTTTTCATGTATTGACATTGAGAATACGCATCTATTACACCATATAATGTCATGTTTCAGTACAAAGGTAGTAAACGGGGTTACCAAAATCATGAGGATTCATTTTAAATATATTTTATATCTATCCCCAATTCCAAAACTAAGAACACCATGTCAAGCGTGACATAGTCATCACATAATGGACAACTTTGTCATTCCACTATAGTGGTCAAATATACTTTAACATATTATAGATTTTATTTCTATTTATTTTTGATCTGGGGAACACACCACATGATTGGGAGTCATGTAGAAATAGATTAAAACTCTTTAAATAAGATATGATTATCCTAATAACTAGTAGTCAGTGTTGATAAATTTTGTGGAAAAACACTAAATGAGATGATAAAAAACCTTATAGAGAGTTATACAGACGTTTTTCAATTGAAGAGATGAACAAGGGTGCATATTCCAATCTAGTTCTAGAGAAATATATTGTAAAGGGGAGGTGAAGATAATTAAAAATATTAGTCCTTTTCATTATATTTTTGAATTATTATTTATAGAAATCTCCCTTCTCCTTTTATTATCCAAATTAATATTAAAATAATAAAATTATTAATGGGATCCCAACCATTAATTTCTATAAATTATACACTTCATAAAATATGTGGGGAATCTTGTATTTCAACACTGAATCATTTTTGTTCTTTTAAAATTTATATATCATCATTGTGTCATCACCATTATGATTTAATTTATGCAATCTAATGAAGGAAATCGAGTTGAGAGTTTTATTTTTGGGTATCCATTAGTTTGGATCCCCACCCCCTCTGGTGTCCTACTCTCAGATATTCCATTAAAAGGTCTCAAAAAGTATTCTAATTTAATTAAATATTATATATAGTGTCTGAAATTTTTTATTGGTATCGTCATTCTAATGTTTATATGAATATATCTAATGTATAAAAATGGTGGCATATAATGAAATATTAATATCACACTTTATTACGATATATATGAACGGTTCTAATGAATTGATTTTTTAATCACAATTCCTTCAAATAGATTAATATATTGAAAATATTTTAATGTGTCACTCTTTACAGAACTCACCATTTGTGTTAATATCCTAAAAAAATGAAAAATATATCTATACATAATGTGATTTATCTATTACATAAGGTATAAAATTTACATTCATGCAATGTATTATAATCATTTCGTATAAAAAATCCCTATTAGAATAAGCATGATATTATAGGTCGCCAACCCTACTTTTCTAGATAGATAATATACTCCTAGTCTAGTGAAAAATATACACCAAAATCCTCCTTCCCATGGTTGGATAATTTTTTAAGAGAGGCATCACATTCATAATAATTTTAAAACATAATGTGTTTAAACTATATCAAACATATAAATTCATGATCTTCAATCAAAAACCAACTTATGCCATGATAGAAATAAAAATCATATGTTACTATTCATGGTATGTAATATATACTATAATAAATTTAGGATATATCCTATTTATAGATATAGTCATACAATATACCATGAGCCAATTCTCTGTATATTATAGGCATTTTCCTTAGTGTCTAGTCATATATTATGATAGTTGTTATAATATACATATATTCAATAATTGACTCATATAAAAGCTATTTTTGTTAGGTGTGTCATTATTATGATGAATTGGTCTCTTTTGAAAACACTACACTAGTCAATACAGTCAATGATAACAATTAAAATAACATGAAATATAATATACAACCTTGGGCTTGAATGAATCATAAAAAATAATAATGCCATCATATATTAGGACCAAGAAATATTGTTAAATTGATCATTTTGATACCATAAATTCTTCTTTAAGACATTCAATTATAATGAGTAACAATTTTTTATATAATATCACTGATAATGTTATAAAAAATTCCATCTTATGATATACACATTGTTTATAAAAATTGACTGAAAGCATATTATTTCAAATATAAAGGATTCACTAAAACCACTGATGAGTTTTGATAGAGTAGAAAATTCTTAGAAACAATTATATAACCCCTAAAAATGATATATATACCATCAATAAAAATGAAATATGATGAATATAAAATAATTCTACATACCCCATGTCTAGTTAGATTTATATTGATAACGATTACATGATCATGATCACAATGAAATTTTACTCAAACTATTTCCAATAATGGCATATCATTGGAAGCTAAAATATATTTTCACTCCATAAATTACCCTTCATCACTAAATGTTTTTCTAACACCATTTCCTCAAACATGAATGAACAATAAGGAAGAATGTTGTATCCTATTCACTCAATAATCCACCACACTCAAATTGGAGGGACCATATCCTTTATATATACTTACATACATCATTTAATGTGGTGATGTGTTACTACCCATGTTTTGAATCAACCATGGATTTCCCAAAAAGTATAAAACTATTATATTTATTATCATTAAATTTTTACAATATTGTATAAAATTTACTAATCCCATAAGGAATAATCATGATGATTAATAACCAATAAAAAACAATTTATGAGTTTTATAATTTGTATATAAAAATTATAACATATACCATAAACTGTAGGTACATCATATCCTCAGATAAATGAATATCATGTGTGTGTCAAAATAAAATTCAATAGGCAATCACCACCATTGAAATGTTTCCCATGAAATTCATATGTGATGATATATATAAATAAAATGATAACATTAACCACTTTTTTTTATATTCATATGATAAAAATGATAATATATATTATGAATTAGAGTAAATAAAATTGGGTACAGGAAACCTAAATATCCATCATTGGATTAATCATTACAATAAAAATTATTAAAATATTTACATACTGTTGGTTGTCCTTGAAACCTCAACAACCTTATATTGATACGTCTAAGTAATTTTAAATGTTGAAACCTATGATAATTTTAGGGGATATGGGAAAAAGATAGTGATAAATTAGTTTAATAAAATAATTTTTCTTTTTTTACCCACTATTATCAATATAAAAAGTGATTTTTGATATGTACATGTATGATACCATCACAATCAAGGGTAGAATTTGGTTGTATAGTATATGTTTCTATAAGTACAAACATGGTGAAGATTTTAGAAGCTATTTAATATGCACCTCTATACTCAAAAATTTGTTGTGTAAAAATCATATAAGTTTTTTAATGTATAAATTAGAATTTTGTAGCCATTCTTTATATATCTCTCTTTTATATATTGGCCCATTCATCACTATAGTTTCATGTGGTTGAATCATTAATGGATCATATATTTGATTTAATACTATGATACAAGACACGTATTCAGAAGAAATTATCTCAAATTGAGGCAGTATTGATGGATATATTACATAAAAATATTATCCTAAACTAGAATGTATGTCGATGAATGGAAATATAGAATACAATTCGTTGATTCATAAATCACATGAGGGAACAGTTTGAGAATCCAATGATGACGGGAAAGATATGATCATATTTATAATTATATAATTAGATATTATTTTGTATGATGAGTGAATGATATTTTCCAGAATATTTTCCATAGAAACCTTTATATTTTAGACAAGATATACCCACTTATTAGATTTAGAGCACATTTCTATAAAGTAGTTGGTTGAATTTTGACATATGGTTAAAACTATCAGATTTCATGTCATATTTTTAAAATTTTAATGGTTGTTCCCTCATTGGTGAATGGGGAATTTTGTAAATACATTCACTATTCAAAGTGTTTGACTCAGCATGTAATTTATAAAATTCAATAACAAGTCAAATGGTAGTTTTAGTGGGTGATTCTAAAGAGTGAGGTTTCATGTTACATTTCTAAATAAATAATATTTTAATGGTTATAGAAAATAATATATTTCTCGAAAGAATATTATAACCATTACCGATTAAGATATTTTATAGGATTAAATGTCTATGGATTATGTTGTGTATTTTCCTAAAACATGGATTATTCTGGATAATTTGTTTGTAGCCTTTGAGAGGAAAACCAAATATGATTATTTTATATAGATATGGGATATAAATTCTAATTTGGAATTATAAAATATGTATTTAAAATGATTTTTTATATTTCTTGTTGTTTTAATTTTTATTGTTTTAGATAGGGTTCCTTAAAATTATTCTAGGTTTTGTAAGGCTTTGTAGAAAACAAGTTGTATTCCATTGAATATTTCCACCACTAATATTCTTCTTTAATGGGAAATTTAATCATGTGATATAAGTATTGGTATAAATTTAGGGATAATGATTGATGTATTTTAGTGGATCATGGGAATACAATATCACACATATTGAGTAATGTTATCATAATAATAATTATTGAACTATTATTATGGATCGTTTTGATAAACACTGAGGTACAAAATGCCATTCTTATATTTTTTGGGTGTCAGTAGGTAATGCTTCCATGTATGTACTCTTTATATTCTGATATACGATCAAAAAAATTATATTTATTAAAAACTTTAGGAATGTAGAGTAATTTATAAAATGGTTTTATGAATATCATCGTCGATAAGATTCAGAGACCCTATTAGGTTCGCATGTGTTCTATTTTGTTTAGTTTGTCTTATAACACTTAAATAATAGTAAATTAGAAAATTTATTTCCTAGATATATTGCACACTTGAATTATTTTGAAAATACACTACTATAAAAAATACACTATCTATTTGAAACTGTTGAATGTTTTGGTTTTAGGATAGACCTATTTAAATGGATTTGGGAAAACCATTAGTATAGTTCTTTAATATAAATTATTCTAAAACCATCGAAATAAGTTATATGATACATATATTAATGTTATATAAAAAAATTATATGTTCAATATCTATATCTAGGGTACTGTAATAATCAATTTAGAACATCTAGAGTCATGTACAGAGTCCAAAGCATGATTGGGAGATATATTACATGGTGACCATGCACACCACAACAACTTCTAGTGGTAAATGTTTGGTAAAACATTTAAACACTTGTACCAAGCATTGGTACTACTAAATAAAATCATTTATTACTAAAAAAGTAATTTATATTGATTTTGGGGATTTTTATCTCAATTTTCTACTTCCATGTGTTTCTCTCACCCAAGGAAGAACTGTTGTTGATTTTTCGCTACATATCATATCTAGATCCCTTATTCCATTGGATATTTGGATTTTGATCATTTAATTTATTTTATTTAACTCTATATGTTATATTTTAATTTATTTTTACTTCTCTTATATCATATGTCTTAATTTTTTAGTGGTATTTTACATTATAGTCATATTATTGTAGGTGACTTCTCATTAATGTTTTGGTGTGCTAAATCAATGAAACATGTATGTTCAATTTAAATTATATTAATATATTACTAAAAATTTATTGAAATATTGTTACTAAATGGGAATGGAAATGAGATTTTGTGGGGATGATTTGTTTTAGAAAAAATGGAAGTGAATGTTTTTTTGATTGCGTGCTTTTATGAAAATTTAGATTAAACCAAAAAGTATGAATTATATGGTTAGATGTTGATTATGTGTTGAATATGTGTTTATGTATTTAATGTTATTAAAAGATTAATATTATTTTGACGGATTAATAATGATTTTTGGGAATCATACAAAAGTGTGGGGCCTCATAGGGGTTAAAGATGATAATTAATGAACTATGCTGGCCAGCTTGGATTTTAGAAAGATAATAAAGGATGGGGCAGTTGGTCTCCTCCTAAGTGCGGGGTACTAAATGGTAAATTAATTTCTTATGTGTTCCCATTGGACTAGTAAGTGGGAAATTATTGATATGTAATGTATTTGGAAATGGTGGGGATTTTGATGTGATTAAATGGCTTGTACATTATGTTTGGCCTTATATAGGTAAATGAAAGGAATATATCTTCTTTAGTGAAAATTATTACTCATGGAAGTGGAGATATTTATGTGAAGGGGGTTTCCATGGAAATGTTATATTGTATATTTTATGGTGATGAAGAGGAATTGTTTTTATTCTTGT
This sequence comes from Viscum album, assembly GCA_963277665.1. NCBI lineage: Eukaryota > Viridiplantae > Streptophyta > Magnoliopsida > Santalales > Viscaceae > Viscum > Viscum album. Next base: position 1,224,700,719 of record OY728156.1, on the reverse strand, counting down.
TGTTTTGAATTACTATTTTTCTAACCACATTAGCCTTGCATTTTAGAGTTTTATAAACATTTTAGTCATTTTATTTTTTCATTAATTGTCTTTGATAATTTGGAATTTTAATTCTCAATAATTTATTTTATTATTTTACTTATGTATTATTTCACCTTATATATGTGTAAAAGTGTATATAAAATATGTATATTATATGTCAAAATTGTGAGAAGTACTCGAAATGAAGAGTAGGGAATATATTGAGAGAAAACCTTCACACAATGGTATTTATTTTCAATTTTAATATTATTGTCTTGACATTGGGGATCAAGAGTATATATTTAAGGGTAATTAATTTTTTTTACTTAGATGGCATCGATGGGTGAAAAGTCAGATCTCGATTTTAAAATTGGGGTCGAAATAGACAAAAGATCATATCTATATTTAACTTTGTTGTATAATTTTAAAACATATATTAAATAATCAAACCTAAGAAAATGTGATAGGATTATAATGAAATTATATAAAAATTTTATTTGGATGATATTTAACAAACATGAATGAACATAAAATAAGTTAATAATGTTATTTTCTTATAAGGATTAAAATTTTATTTTTAGTGTCAAAAATCATTTGTATGTTATAAATGTCTGTAAAATTATAAAAATAGATCAAATAAACAAGAATTACTGTCAAATTAAGGAAAATAATGTATAATATTTTTTTATCATTTATAAATTTATTACATATCAATACAGTATGAAATGTGATTAAAATAAATATTTTTTAAAATATTTATTTATTTTCTATGTTGGAAACAAAACCCAATGAAAAAAATAATGAAATGAGTTTGAATTTTCATATAATTCTTTGAAATTGAAGAACAGTCAATTTTTTAAATGTAAGAATATAATTAACTCCAATTTTAAATATAGTGTTAAAAATATCTGAATGTTATATTTTATATTTAAAAGTGTTTCCTTAGACAAAAATGTGTATCAACTGATTAGAGTTTATATGGTTAAATTATCATTAAATTATTGTAATATTATAATCATATAATTTTGCAATAGTAATTTTTTTTAAAAAAATAATATTCAAATATGGTGTGACCAAAATTATGGAATTTAAATTATAGAAAGAGATGTGATTCAAATGTGAAAAAATGATTCAATTTATCAAAACTCTGAAAAAACATGAATTTTTTTAAAAATAAAGAAAAAACGTTATTTGATGTCATATCTTAATTTTATAAGGTACACAACCATATTATGAAAAACAAATGTGTGAACCACTAAGTTAATATAAAATGGACAAAGGTTTTGTAGTAAAATTTAAAGTTACAAGTCACACATATGAGACATTATACCCTAAAAACCCAAAGGTCTGTTCATTATGTAAGGAACAAGTGATGTAAAACAATTTTTGAATGAAATATACACATAAATTTAATATATATATTCAAATTTTTATACTTAATATAGAAAAATATCAGGTCTAAAATATAATTTCCAATATAAAACAAATACACATACCCAACAATATACCTCTACAATGGTATATAGATTTTCATGTTAATACTATCAACTACATATCAAGAAAAAATCTCCTAGAATAACAACCAAAAATATCTTTAATATCTTGAAAGTATATTTAAAAATAGAAGAGGTAATAAATGTACTCAATTTATTTCTATTCCATCCTCCAACTACATCCAATGAGATAAAAAATGCATCTGTGAGAGAAAAACATATGTAAGGTTTGCACCAATACATGGTAAATTCAAGTACAAATGCCTATTATCTTATTATAATCACAATACCCAAAAAAAGGGAATATTTATATATAGAAACTCACACTGTTAATATTTATCAAAATAAGGCCTCATATAAATCATTCTCATTGTTATAGTGGCCTTCTCTTAACATTATGCATCATGGTACTAATCTAATGGACGATTTTAAGAGTCACCACTATGACTATATGTAGTGGGTGAAATACATAACTCCAAAATATGATCTATTATGATTTAAATAAATGAGATAGTATAAAAAAATAGATGATCATAACTTATTATCCATGAATAATATATGATACATTGTGCCGAATTTAGATCCCTCACAGGCAACCAACAGGTTACTTCAAATGTATCCACTATAAAATTGAATAACTAAACCCCTAATTAAGTTCCCTTCACTTTTAATGGTTTTATAGAACCTACATATAAAATTTAAATTATGTAAGTAGCATGATAGATTGATTTTTGTAATCATGGGTAATGAATAGTTTGCAAAAGTGGCGTAAAAACATACTACATAGTGATCTTTTATTAGTTGATTGATGAATTAAGAGTCAAAAATTTAATACATAATAAAACAGTTCGAATTAAGATTTAGGGTATTATAAATCTTTATAGAAATATCTTGATTAAATCATGTAATTATAAAAAGTCATCTTCATATATAATTCAAAATCACATAATCATATTCTTTATAAAAAGAATAAAAAAATATGATAAATATTTTTTAAGATCATGCTACATCATGTATTATATCATTAATCAAATATTCCATGATATGTTACTATGAAAAATGTATTGACATAAACCATGATATTTTTACCCTTCTAAATAGTTATTTATTCTTTAGTATATATTTTAAATAATCTCTAAATTTCACAAATGCTTCATAGGCTTAAGGGAACACATCATAACTCTTTGTGAATCTATCCAAAAACATTTGAAAATTGTTATCATATAAAATATCCCAAATTTTATACAATATATTCATAAAAAAATTAATCCTAATTTTGAGGAATATTAATGTGATCCTATATCCATTTCATGAATCAATAACAATTTTAAATTGCATAATCTATAACTTGAACTAATCATGTTATCCCAAATATTAATTCATTGTTACTCAATCTATAAATGTTTCTATCATGATCTCTACCTGACAAACTTTTGTCTCTATATGTACATATATTTGTCTATAATCTATATTTATATGTCATATGCATTATTATCTAATTAGTTACTCCATCGAATTAGATGACAACATGAGATTGAACATTTCTACATTGAATATCCAAAACCATATATTCAATATTCTCTTAAATAATCTAACTAGATTGAGTTGATGTGTAAATGTGATTTTAAAGAAAATACATTAGACAATATTTTATATGAAATTATAAACCAAAAATTATCATGATCAAGCATCTATGAATTTAAAATAATTAAACTAAAAAAATGAAAATCATTGTACACCATGCACTAATTGAATATACTGTCATTTTCTTTAATGATACACTTGATGAAGATCTCATTGAAGAAAATATATTTTTTCCTCCACTATAGTTTATATATTTTTTGAGATGAATCAACTTATTATCTAATTATATTCTCTTTCACACCCAATATATTTTAAAACATCTTTATGGAAAAGTGTTGAAGATAAAGAGTGCTTCAGGGAGAAGGGTAACTAGATGGAACCAAGTAATATTACAACCACAATACTAATGGATACTGAATCATTATACAATGTTTTTTATAGTAATGGGACTTCATAAAATTTACTCATAAGTTTTATATTCTATTATACTATTCCCTTGTTTTTCATACAATTATTATTTGAATTCACTCTAGAATCCACCATGCATTTCATCATATGACACATAAAAGGGAATGATATCTTATTTGGATACAAAGTAAAATACTAATTATTTTTATACATTTCATTGATTATTATTCAATTCTTTATGCTATTCCCATTTCATAACATATAATAGGCTAAGGCAGTGCATTATGATATCTAATTATAATGCTAAATGATATTCCCTTATGTGTAATGTACTATAGATATTTTCATATACAACATCACTCTATTAAATAGTATTATATATGGTATCATATATCATATACATATTATCCTTCTATACATAACTGTATCAATCAACCATTTTTACAGAATCCTCATAGAAATTGTTCCATTTCAGCTTTAATTTTATCATATAAATTATCATGTTAAAACATATCAATTATTATTTGATATCTTAAAAACACTTCTATAATTGTAATATAAAATTCAATTTCAATCACATTATATAAACTAATTTATGAATATCCATTGAAATCCCATTTTTGATAAAAAATAAAATGTATTAAGAGAATATCAGTGAGTTTTATAAAATGAATCCCAATTATTTCAACCACAACGTGTTACCCCACTAGATATTATTGCATTTGAATAGAATATAAATTCAAGAAATCATAATTTATTAATTTTAGTGGACTATAGAAAACCACCATTTCTAGTAATGTTACAACGATATCTGTAGTGATCTGCATCAAACAAAAATAACTATATTGTTGTTTCCAACAGCCACATCAAATGAAACCCTGAATATTGTTATGATCACTTTTTGGATGAAATATTTTAACACATTATGATTTTAAAAGAATAAACATTTGTTTGATAGCATGTACAAAATAGATCACCAGGCTTTAAAAACCCAAAAATACTATAATTTAGATATGTCCACTACAAACAAGAAATTTAATTAAAAAAATAATAATATATATTTTTGTATTATGAAAAATACATAAATTTCTTACTCTATACAAATTTATTGATTACATCATAGGAAATAAGAACTCAATTTTTAACAATTTAGTTTTATTCTTACAAAATATGGTTTCTCCATTAATTATTTATTATTAATTTTCTAGAGAAAAAAATATTAAAAAAAATTGAAATTTTTTTGACTTTTATTTAATAAAAAATGTAATTTTATAAATCATAATATATAAACTATATTGGGTTGAAATTTTTTGAGATTTTTTATGAATATTTACTTTTCACTGAATAGAATAATATATTTTTTGTACATTTTTTTAAAAAAAATCATTTGTTTCATTTAAAACTATCATAATTATTTGAATTTTATCTTACATTATCATAGGTATCCTTTAGTTGGAAATAATAGAATTTATTACATATAAATCATTATTATTAATTATTTTGGTATAATTTTATTTTTTTGGATTAAAATGTAATTTTATAAAAAAAAAGTCATTGCATTGTGTGTTTTAGTCATAAATTAATTTTATCAAAATATATAATTTAAATATTGAAAAATGGATTCCATATTTGGAATTGGGAGTTCTAAATTTTTTAAATAGTTTCAGTTTATTATTTCCATTATAAATAATAACCATTGTAAATAGTTATTACCATAGTAAGGGTAATTTGGATAATTAAGGTAGAAATTAAATGGATAAGGACTAAAAACTGACCCTAAAAGCTTACATAATTTAATTCAATGAATCTATATAATCTATAATCATTTAATAGTTTGATATATGGAATATTTACCCAATTGAATGTAATTATGGCCATTATAATAAATAAGTAAATGATAGTAAAAAATATCACTTTATTTTTTTATTTTTTATAATATTATTTGATATTTATAATGATACATTTTGTTGGTAATCAATTATTATTTTAAATATAAATTTTGTTTTCATCATAGTAATTTATTTTTATGTTTTAGGGATGAAATAAACACCTTAAATATTTAGCAATTCCAAAACACAAATTATTAAATTATTTTAAATATAACATAAATGATTTTATAAATCATAAAAGAAATATATTTTTAATTAATTATTTTTCTCCATAATTATCATAGATATAAAAACATATTATATAGCTGGAAATAAATTATAATTTAATTCCATTTTATTCATATTTTATTGATTCCAAATTAGTTGAATAATTCCAAAATTGTAATTAATGATATTTTATAACAAATAATAATTTATTAAATGATTATAATTACTTAAAATATTATTTTTTCAGAATAAGACTGCAATATGGTAGAAAATATTAGCCATTGTGTATTTATGGGCCAATGATTATTTTATAGTAATAAACATTACCCATAAATAGTGAAAAACGTTTTTAGTTAGTTAATTTTAAAAAATGTTAAGAGAGAATAAAAACAAAAATATAAGTCTAAAAACAAAGTCAAAACTGATAAAATTTTATTAAAATATAATACGTTGACCCATACTCATTCTATCTTGTATGTATATTATTTTTTTTCATTTCCCCACAAATATTAATATATATTATTTTAATATTGTAATTAATTCCAAAAGTGCCTCTCCACTCACTTATAAAAGGGCACCTACTCTCTTATTTTCTTCAAAATTAAAAATCATTTTTCATAAAATGAATCTCTTCCAAAATCTTATCTTTACATATTTATACACATCATATATTTCTTCTATTAGTATAATACCAATCTTTGTTTGCTTGAGGTGTAATGAAAATGAAATTTCCAGATGAAGATGTATAGTGTTTACCAGAATGTCATAGACTATTTATTCATATAATTATTTAAAATATTATTAAAATAAGATGATATAATAAAAAAATTATACATTATATATTAATATGATATAATTTTAATGAAATAACCAACATCCATCTCCACTTTCATCAAATGGTAAAGAGAACTACTGTTTTTGTGTATGAAGGACTACCATTTCAAGAACAGTTGTAATTAATTTTCAAATACAGCCATTAATAGGTTCTTATAATTATGAATTTATAAATAATATAAGATATTAATAATGTATATATCACTCTAAAAATATAATATATCATATATTTTCTAACATTTCTATCCATTGAGAAATTGTAATGTGATCATGTGTTCAGGTGGACCGTCACCTCGACAAAGTGATGTGATTTGTTTTACAATACCACATCACATGGATGAAATATATAAGTTTATATAAATAATGATTATGTTATTTATGATATTATTAAAATTATATAAATATATATTAGTTATTAAATTACTTCCATCATTATCATTCAAAAATAGTGACACTACTCATGTGTACTTATAACTTATCGGCTGCATAATTATAACATAATTAATTATCGATAATAAATTTTCATTGTTGGTTTTAAAAGTATAGTTAATTAATAAAAATCAGGATTATTTAATGATTATTATTCTATATATTATGAGGAAATTAAATCTTTAACCATCATTATCCTTCCAAATTAATTTTATACAAATGAACATTATATAAAAAAAATGTTGGACATGAACTTAACTAGTTACACAATTAAATATACCACCTCGTAAAAAATAAATTAATTTTAAAAATTAACATGAAAAATGTTCTGATATAGTTTCAAAATTATCATATTTTTAATATTCAATGAGATAAATAATGAACATGATGATTCAGACATGAGTTATGGAATTTCATCTTGTTATACCTTCATTGCGGAAGCTTTTAATGTTTTTCACTTATTTCACTCAATCAGTGTATATAATACCAATTTAACATGTTATATAATAAATCCATTAGACCTAATAGTATTTGTTTTTAATTCAAATTATTTCAACGGATGGGATTCTTCTTCAATGTTACCAAGTGTTAAGGGGTTCCATAACTCAATTTATGATCAATGGGTAATATTACATCTTAATTTTCATTGTCATAACAACAATATGTTTATTATGAAATTTGAATATTTAATTTTAACTCGTTAATTATTTATGTTTTTGAACTTTTAATATTTAATAAATTCATTTATTAATTCTGTCTTCAATGATATGATATCAGTAATGGTTTATTGATATTTCATTTGTTATAATGAATCGTATTCCATTTTCAAAAATAATTACTTTCATATGGTGGTTATACCTCACCAATGAAATGTTAAATATTTATTACCCAAATATTGATGTATCATAAGTTTAATTTTAATTTATTTCATGAATTGTCATTACGATTCAAAAATTGCCAAAATATGGAGGGTTTATTTCACATTATCATCATTATTTGAGATTTCTTATGTTTAAATCTCCATTACACGATCTATTTTATCATTATAACCTAAACCCCAAATATATTTGTCACTTTGATTTAGTTTTAGAAACTCTTTATTTTCCCTTCATTTTCTGCTTTTAATTACTCATGACATTTAAAAAAAATTATAATGATAATGGACTTCATTTTTTATTTGATTAGGAATATTTTTCTTCCATTTTTATATTTCACTTAAAATGTATTAAATAGGTGTTTAAATATTATATAATGATTTATAAAAGTTATTTTTACCCACATTTTACATTTTAAAAATGGATAAAATGGAACTATCCTATCATTTTCTAAATGGTGTAATTTTTAATTTTATTATCAAAAATGATAATAGAATATTGTTTGACATACTCAGTAAGAAGGGAATTACCCTAAAACATAAATACTTAATGCATCGATTATTTCTTTATAATATTCTGTGATTATTTTAAAATAAATTATTTCTTGTTGTTTTTAAGTCATTTTTTAATGTTATCTTAAAATTGGAAATGATATACTCCTTTAGAATGTTTTAAATTATCATTTATTTCTATTTTTATTCATCAATGACTGTAACAATTTATTTTACTCATAATACACTAAGGATATGTTGAAATTATACTAATAATATTAAATCACTAAATGGATTAAGATTATTATAAGAATTGAAATATTAAAATTTCATATGATTATTTTTTAATATGACTGTTTATGTTTATTATATATTGAATTATTATTCTAACCATTCATATAGTGAAATAATTGGATGTATTATGTAATATGTGGATCCCTTTATGGATTTGCGGTGCCTTTTAAGGTATTATCAGACAAAATAATTTTTTTATATGGTTGAGGCCATACCCATTTGTGTAATATGTGTTGGAATGAGTCCATGATGATATGTTAACATGAATCTACATTCTGCATTCCATCATTACGATATTAATTATTGGTATCCGTGTAATCATTTGAATAGTTATGATATCCATGGATATGATACATGTTTATTTGATAAATTATAGGGAATTATATTGTCATCATTTATAACATCAATATTTCCTTTCTGAACATGTTATTAATTAAATGATATATGATTTCATATATTTACTATTACTAGTTGATTTTTTTATTTACTAATGATATATTAAACTATAAATAAGAATTACTGAATGTATGATCTAACCTTTTTTCATCCCTTCCTCAAGATACTAGTGAACATACAATGATTTATATACCAAGGTACTAATAAGATAATGAAGGAGTTATAAAATAAAATAATTTTTTGTTATTTTATATATTTAAAATAAATATGAGAGTCAATTTTTTATCTATTATAAAAATACTAATATATTAGTTGGTCCTTTGATACATGATAGTTTTTATCTAGTAACAATCTAATAATATAATCACAAAATATATTCTACTAGGTTCAAGGTTATTATAGTCAGTATTAGAGGTAATTTAGTATGAACCTTGAAAAATAAATTCCATAAAAGTTTAATTGGGAAACATAACAATTTGATTGTATTTGAGTTTTACTCTTTGTATTGGATAACATCTAACATTTTGGTTATGTAGAGATTATTTATTTTTTCTAAAAATTCATCGTTATCTTCATACTAAATGTAGAACTGGTTTTGGAAAGGATTCATCTATAGGAATAAACCTTGAATTGAGTTAGTTGAGTATATAATAACACTTATTCTAGTGCATAGTGGGTGTTCTTTTACCACACACCTAGTACCAAACTCTAGGGGATATTATTTTTTTAATTAAAATCTTATCAATGAAAATTTTCATTGAATAATATAATAGAACCTATGGAAACCTGTGATATTCCATATTGATATGGGAAAAATAAAATATTTCAGGGGCTTATATGTATATGTTTGATCATATTTCTAATGGAGTAGAAAAACCAAATTTTCTTTTTTTTATTGGGATCATTATTAATGATATTTTGGGATATAATTTTGAAAAAAATAATTCTTTTGGTTTTACATATGTTTTATTGGAATGTTTATTTTAGGAATAATCATTTTATATTATATGGAAATTAATTTAAAGAAATGAATAATTATTCTATCTTATATAAAATTGGATGATGAGGTAAGTATAGTTTATTACAATTAAGGAACATATGTTTTATCATATAGATAATAGTGGGATTGAAATGTGATTTGATGATTAATAAGGATTCTCATCACTTTTTTGGGAATGTTATTGGTATTATATTAACATAGTTTCAGAAAAATGAAAACCCTTGTCCCAGGAGACAATGTGTAAATGTTGTAGGGAATCAACCAAAAACTGAAGGGGATCATGGTTTAGTTCTTACCACTATCCAACATGAGGTCTTTTTAATATGAAATCATTTTTATTTAAATAGTTCTATCTATAAATATTTTGTTTTTTAGAATAAATATTATAGGATTAAATCATCTTGACTTTGTGGGGTTTTGAGGTGATTAATTATATTTAGATAGATGTTAAATTGGGTTAAGGTATATATAAAATTTACTTTTAATGTAAAGTGGTTATTTGGGAAAAATTGATATCACATTTTGAAGGAGTACGATGAAAGTGTATGATATAAAATTTTAGATTAAAACATTCTTTAATGTTGAGGATATTAGAGTTATTAATTTTAGGAATGGATTATGTTAAATCTTTTGTCATTTTTAATTTTATATATCAATTTGTTATTTATTTATATGGTGATTTAATAATACTAGGTAGTTTCTTACATTTTGATAGCCATTTTGGTTATATTAATGACATTAAGAAAATATTCAAAATATTTTTTTGAATATGAAATCCCTTAGAAGTTGACATTTACTGCTTCATGAATGAAAATATTATCTTGAATAATCATCATTGGGATAAAAAGATTATATTTTAGTGTAAGTTGATTAAATGATGAAATTATTTTTATTAGGTAAGCATATTTCCCTATGTTATCAGTTTATAAGGTATGGAAACTCATAAAAATGAGTTAAATGGTATTAAAACAAAAATATTTTCCTTTTAACATCATTTCTAATGAATTTAAATTCTTTTGCACACCATTTTGATATATGTTTTTTTAGTTATTAACATTTCATGAACAATCATTTTTTGTGACCAATGTTCATTGTCACTCTATGTCATTCTTTGGACATTACTCTATGTATGTAATTTTACTTCACACTAATTTTTTCCTATTTAGAAACCTATTTATTTTTTATCCCAATTGACATTCATATTTTTTATTCCATCTTTTTATATGGATGTTTTATTAAAGTTTTTAGGATGACTCCTTTCAACAAATGATTTTTCAAACATACAAACATTAACCATAGAGAATAATTTAAAATTATAAAGTATTTTTTTAATGGGTATAATATAACACATCAATATTTTAAATGTATAACATCATGAATGACAGAGTATATGACACACAAAACTGATCTTACCAGAATGATAAAATGTTATTATTTAAATTTGACCATTATAAACTACTCATTATATAGGAAAGTATGAATGAGATTAAACTCATTATATAAAATTTATAAGGATTCATCTCCATAATAATATGTTTATTAATTCTTTATAGAAATGAAAATATATTCTTACAAATTCATTTATTTTAAAAAAATACATTTTCTTCGAAAAAGTTTTTCTTTTGTTTTTATGAAAAATCAATATTATTAATTTAATGAAATGTTTTTTATATTTATTTTAATTAAAATAATATAATCTTTAAAAAAACTTAAAAAAATTAACTTAGGGTGAAATTTTGATATTTTTCTAAAAAGATGGGGTTTTAATGAATTGGGAGAATACCACTTAACAAAATTAAAACCACAATTTATTTTAATTGAAATGTGACATTATAATTTTAATTTTATCAAAAATTGAAAAAATCATATTTAGAGAGAAATAATATAATTAATTACTTTATAATCAATAATGTAGTTGATTTTTCATAAGATCACATTTTGGGAATAAATTATATTTTACTGGAAAAAATTATTTTCATTACATTATAAATTTTAATCTTAAATTATTTTTTCCAACTTATATGGATTTATTATTGAAAATTTATTCCATATTTTGAATCAATGTGTCCACATTTCATAAAAAGACCCTTTAATTTTTTTTCTTTATGAATAGTAACCATGCAGTGATGTTATTTATTTTTCATTTATATTTCTCATGATGTTAATGAGGGGTAATTTTATGAGTATATATCATATATATTATATAATAATGATTCTTTATAGTTGAATCATTATTTACATTTCTTTCATTCAGTTAATCAAAAAATTTAAATAATGTTCATGCAAACGTATAGTCAACTATCTCCATAAATTTTGTAATTCATTTTTCTATCGCTACATCAATTATTGACTCTAAGGTTATATTAAATAAATATAAATAATATATATATTTATTAAAATTAAATATAATTAGATGAAATTCTCATATTAAATTAGAAATAATACCAAACCAAAATAGTCTTCAAAAACAACATAAATGTCACATAGAACAATGATTTTAATAAATTGTTGAAAAATTAGTTATAAAAGGTTATATTTAAATAATATTTGTTATGATATACATTATTATAATTTTTAATAGGTTTATAATAAACTTATATTTATTACTATTGAATTTCCAATGCATATGAATGAATTCTAACCTAATGAAAGAGATTTTGGTTTCACTTTTATTTTTCTGGGACGCCATCCATATTCACCCCTCGTTTCTTTTTTCCTCGTGTATATACTACCCAGAAATGTTTTTTATGATTACTATCATGAAATTATCAGAAAAAAAACATACATATAATTTTCTATATTTTATGTGGATTATAATTCAAATGTCACCAAAGTGGTCAGGTGATTTAGGATGTAATCTCAATGTTTATTAAAACTTTTTATGGTTATGTTTTAATGATGAAATATTATGATCTATCTCTCTATAAGATCATGAATTTTCTTCTCCACTTATTATTTATATACAATAAATTTTTTAGTTTTTTTCCTCCCCACTTTTACTCATGAGATGTAAAATATTTCATAAGGAAAGTTAACATTATTGAGATCTTCTATAAAAAGGGTTTTTATATATATCCATGTTTTATAACAAAAAATTTTAAAAATAATATTTAATATTATAATATAATGATTTAATTTAATTTTCACCTTTTTTTAATTGTAAATTTTTTTGACAGGAATCGTCTTGACATTTTCAAAATTATATATTTCATTACTTTTTTTACAAAAGTATAAATGGAATGTTTTTTTATCCTATACAGCATGACCACATCTTTTCACCATCATTGGAAATATTTTATTTGATGTATTCTTTAATGTTTTACAAGGTTTATATCAATGAAAATGTTTTCTTTAATAATGTTGTATGTTTTTTTAATTTGTGATTTCAATAAATAAAAAGTATATTTTACTAAAAAAAATTAATGATATTTTAATTAAATTTCCTTTCATAAAAGTAAAAACCCATTGATTTAACTAATTTTTTACTATGAATATGATAAAATTATTCTACCCTTATTATTTTTCTAGACATTTAATGCTTATGATGAAAATTTGTTTATAAAACTCATTTATTTTCCATGGGATATTCGAAGATTAAATCTTTATAGAACCTATTTATTTTCATGTGTTTAGATATAATGAACTATTTATTACATTATATCCTACGTATGTATCATTTTCATTATGTGATATGGGAGGCCTATTTCTCCCACCAACTTCTTGGTTTAAATTTGATATCTAATTAGATAAATTTTACTAAAATTGGTAATTAACATAGTTTAGTAAGAGACTTTGTCAATTATGGTAGTCTTGGGAGTGAACCTCGACTACAATGAAGGTTTGGGTATTAAACCCATTCCACTTTGATAGTTTTGAAAAAAGCTAACTAACTAAAAAGAAATTATTTTCCATACTTATGTCTTTAAAAAACATATTTATGGTTTCAATTTATTCTATCATTGTTCATGAACTTTACTTCCATTATTATTTAGGTATTACAAATTGAAATGAATTATTTCATTACTCAAATAATGACTTATGATATGTAAATTATGCTTTAAAAATGTTATGATCATCTTCTCATACCCTTATGTTCATGTAATTGTCAATTTAACAATCATATATCCCTTGTTTACCCGTACTATGAATTTGATATCACCTATTCTTCTGTATATTATCTTCATGTTATGAAAAAATATATTCAGTATTATTTGTATGAAAATTATGTAGGTTATAATGAACCTTGTGGGAGATGATATTTATCTTTTACAGAAAAATTGTTTATATTCCAATATTTCTAATGGAGGTAGAGATATATCATTCTAGTGAGGATCATTATGTTACAAAAGTACTATTCATCTATTAATATGTGATATAAATGTATGACATATATAACTTACTATATTTATTCTATGATTAAGGTTAAGTCAACCATTATAAATAAGGAATAGAAAAAAAATAGTGAGAACCCTAGAGATAATTCTAAATATTGTATAATATTCAAATTTTTTGGGAATTATCAATGATGAAATAGGTTAAACCTATGGTTTCATTTAATTAAAAATATGTACTCTTGATTAAAACATATTATTAATGATTTTTCAAGACTACTCACATTGATAATTGTTTCTCACTCTATGCATTATGGTTTTAGTCAACATAAGGAACTAGGATGATTCTTGTTAATGGTAATGGGTAATGAAATGATTTTCCCAATGAGAAATGAAATTACATAAGAGATTTAATAGGGAACATATTGATTATCACTAATCAATTATCTCATTATATGATTAGTAATCACTTAATCGGTCAGTTTCCTCACACACCTAATTGTCAAAAGATCAAATTTTATAAATACTAGGTGGTAAAGAGGAGTAGGAATAGAAGATGTTTATAATATAGGAAGAATAACTCAATTAAATGAAAAATATAAACACGAAGATATTTTGAGTGTGGTGGTAAATGACACAAAAACCAAGTTTCGATGAAAATTTAGATGATCCGATAACACAATGGACAAGAATAATGGTTTCCCAAACATATCACTAGTTTTAAAATTTATAAATTAGGGGAATTATTAAATGTGACAACCTTGGGGTAATTCTCATAAAAAAATTGAAATGTTATATGAGTAATGGTATTACTTATAATAATGAAGGGACAAAAAATAATTTATTAAATTTATGGTATTTTTTAATTATTTTTACATTTTTAGAATTAAGAATCATTATTAAATTTCTGTTTATCAATATTTATGAATGATTCAAATATCATATTATAGGAAATAAGTATTGGAGAATAAAATCATAAAGATTAGATAATGGTTTAAGAATTATGTGGAATTATTGATGTGTTTATGGATATTGATTACATAATTAGGTTGTATGAATGTTATAATAAATATATAATAGATATAAAATATTAATAATTATTTATAATGTTCAATATAAGTTTTTCTTTAGTGATTGTAAAACATATTTGTAAGGGTACAATTTACCATGAAACCAGATCTAGTGGAAATGTGGTATTTTTAGTGAACCAATGATAAACCTTAATTTTTTTTATGTTGAGTATGAAATTTTTAGCCATGATAAATAAATTATTTAAATTAATAGTATTGGAAACCATGTTTTTTAAGGAAAAGTAATATAGGTCATTTATGATGAAGTTTACAATATTTCTAGATTTATGGAATATATTCAATAGATCAGAACATGTTTAAAAAATTATGATTGTCTTAGTTTTGGAAGAATATTTCATTCACATTAAGTCAACATAAATGTTATGGATATCATCACGGGTTCACAATTTTTATTGTCTATGGTATTTTCAAAATAATTACCACCCCCTTTCGATATCATAAGTGAAGGTATTCTAGTAATCATATGAATTTTCAATCCCAGTTTGGTTTTTTATATGACATTATTAATATTATATTAATGGATGGAGGTATGTTCACTATTTTCACAAAATTTGAAAAAACCATGTGCCCAATCCTAGGTAACCGTGAAAATCATGTGAATTTGGGCATTGAGGTTTGCATGTTTTGCGTATGGTTTACTTAACTGTGCGCCACTTATAGGTGAAAGTGTTCATGCAGAACAATTTTCTACAAAAAAAATAATATTTAAATCACCTAAACCTCCAATACCCCTCTATTTTGTCCTAGGATAAGTCTTCACTGATTATATTAAATCTAATAGTTTCCTAGAAAGATTACAAGTATATTCGAACACCTTTATTCAAGATCAAAAGTCTGAATTGATGATTCACTCTCTTCCTGGTAAGTAGATTTCACCTTGATGCTTATTTCTTTCATTCCTCTATCATTATTTTTTCTTTTAATGTAATATCTCCACGGATTCCATTGATTTAAAACTATGTGTTTAGATCTAGATCTAGGATTTTTGATCTAGATCTATATTTGTTCGATCTTGATGCCTTTGATCTTAATTTTGGGTTTATGGATTTATATCCATATTTCAATTGACATTATTCTACCACTTGGATTTTGGGGATTTCCCCTAGGAAAACATTCATCAAAAAACCAATGTAGTTGGTCTATATCAAACTCTCATAGTCATGTATACGATTTATTTATGTGATATTCTTTATTTTCTAGTTTTCCATTATAATTTATTCCCTAAATTAGAGTAAATAGGAACGTGAACTTGACTGAATGATTCCTTAGTGATTAAATAGATGATTGAACCATGAGGATAAGAGGGTTTCCAAATAGATGTTTTATTTTAAAAAAATTATTATGGGTTGAGATATTTTATTTGAGATATTAAATTTTTTGGGTTCATGTTAATTAATCTATGGGAATTAATTATGAGATTAGGATTTGTTATGTGAGATAATTACAGGTGGAATAATTATGTTCCTTATTTTTTAATTAAGATAATTAATTTTGGTATTAATTATTATAATTTCAATATTGATTTGGATAATTATTTATAGATAATTAATTATGGAATGAGATTAATGTTGATTGATTAATTGATTAATGAACTAATTAATTGGTTATTCACATAGTTAAACATGGGATAACTGATGGGTTTTGATGTATTTAACTAGACATTGTATTAATAAGGTATTGATGCGAATATGTATTTGTGAATTTATAAATGATATAAATGATTGAGAATATGGGTTCTAGACATGGAATTCTTGACCAATGGATATATTATGCATTAGACATGGAATATTTCCCTAATATTTATCCAATAACTTGTGATGAGAGGTGGTAGACATGACGATCAACACCATATGGGATTTGGGGTGGTAGATGTGGTGATCTACACTAGATGATATTTGGAGTGTTAGGAATGGTAACCTACCCTAATTGAGTTTTGTGGTGCTTTACATGGCGTTAAACCACAATTGAATGAAAATAATTAATTATGAAATGAATGAGATACATGAAACGAACACAATTTAATTTGTTTAAACAATTTATAAATGAAAATGTGATAACTAATTGATTATGTATTTTACTTGTTGATTTATATAATTGAATACATTTTCTTATGACTAGACTTCTTTTAGACACTGTTGGTGGTGGCCAACTGAGTCATACTCACACCCAACATGGGCCACCAGATCCTCACCCGACTATACATTTTGGTTATAGAATTTGATAAGGGAAAGGCCATGTGATAGTTTACTATTTTGGAATAGAGAACAGGTGAGGGAACTGTACATGGTTATGTACCCTCTATAGATTCATTGTGTCTTTACATTTAGTTCCATTGTATAACCTTGTTACTTACATTGTTAGAACATGTTTTCCCTTTCAGTTGTGAATGGTATTTCTTATTTTTATTATCTTGTAACATTAGTATTATTAAGGTTATTTATAACCTTCCTCACTTGTTTATTGATTTTTTTTATTTTTACTTTACTCTGATAAAGGGGGTATACTCTACCCAATAATTACTTACCAAAACCTCACTTATTATTATAACCCTCTAGCATATGGGAGGTTAGCTTGAGTTAGTGTGAGGGACCAGCTCAGGGGCCTGTTTCATGGAACACGGGTTGGAAAGTTACAATGTGGTATCAGAGGATTTTTCATTCATTCTTCTTATTTTCGTTGACTGATTAGAGAATGTTAGATATAAGACTAGGATTATTTGGGTCTTGGTAATGATCTCATGCATGGGAGTTACAGACCCATATATGGGGGGATTCTGGGTACTTATGGTGGGATATGTGTGATTTCTATTGGTTTTTATGGTTGAATATTATTTCACCAATAGTGACACACTTATGGAGTGATGTGAGAATTATTGTTGAGAATTGATGAGTGTTGATTCATAGACTAAGGAGGAACTATATTTGAGTCTGTATGCATCATTATAGGCACTCAGGGTTATTGTGACATGAGTCATTATGCACTCACAAGAAATTGGATATGGGTAAGTTGCTGAATTTGAACTGATTTTTATGTTATGTGATTGAAATGAAAACGGTGCATAACATGAATCAATAAATATTTAAAAATGATGAAAATTTTTAATAATTAGATGTCTAATTGGGAAATGTGTTAATGAAAATGTTTTTACCCTTTCCATACAAGAACTATGGGTTGTATGGTTAAGGGTACTGATAGTGCCTCATGTTTACCTCATGGAGAGATATAAGGGAATGAATTTATGATACTTTTTGTGTTTATTTTTTCTATTACATAATGGTATAAGGTTGTGTTGTGAAACCTAAGATGTGTGTTTTTCATTGTAGAGATTATGCCTTCTCAATTATTATTGAGGGTAGGACCAATGAGTAAGGCTCATAACAAAATTCTAGACATTGAAATTGAGGTACCATTAGTGCTAGCTGATGAGGAAGGTGAAAAGATCCAAGATAACTTTGGAGAACGATGATTTTCCATTCATAGGTAGAGGTACTATTCTAGTATGTTCTACATAATCTTGTACCTTGTTTGATATGGGTTCCTCTATTTCCTTTGTATATATAAATATTGTTAATGGATTTATCTTGAAGGTGGAGTCCTTGAATAGAGTAATGAATATCGACACACCATTAGGAACATGATCTAGATATTATTGTCTACATAAGGGATGTTCATTAGAGATCGGAGGGTATCATTTAGTTTGGTATCTCTATGTCCTTGATATGATGAGGTTTAACCTGATTATGGGTATGGACTAGTTAGTTTCTTACCAATCCCACATCGATGATTACCATAAGAGATTAACCATTGTAGCTCCTAAGGGTGATCATTATCTTCATCGTGGACAGTGGGATATCTAAGTAATCCAAGAAGGGCCAATTATTCAGCAATAGGGAGAGATCAAAGCCCAAATTTCTAGTATTTTGATGGCTGGTGAGGGTGGTAGGCAATACATCCTTCCACCAGTTGTAAAATATTTAGAAGACGTATTTTATAATGATTTATCATATTTTTCGCCTGAGAGAGCTGTGGAATTCACTATTTTGCTGATGCATAGGGGAAGAGCCAGTATCTATTCCAACTTACATAATGGAACTGAGTCAGATTCAAGAACTCAATAATCTACAATAAGCTGGATGATAAAAGTATTATCCTTCGATGTACGTCACGTTGAGGATCACCTGTTTGGTCTGCAAATATAGAAGATGGGGTTTTGCGCTTGTGTGTTTATTACTGTGACTTTAATATTCAACAACGAAAATTGGTAGATTATATGCAGACATCTGATTTTGAACTATCATATACACATGGAAAATGGAATAGTGTGGATGATTACTTGAGCAAGAAAACTCAGACTCAGTTGGTACATGAGTCTAGTGAGGAGTGAAATATGATGACTCTTATGGCTCAAATGCATGTTGTGGTTTAGGAGAGTCAGGAAAAATGACTCTAGTTTTTGTAGAAGTAGATTCTATACTCTTGAGATAGATAAGGATTATGAAGTATGAATATTAGGTGTCTGTAGAATTGAGGAAAAACCTTCAAGGTACGAAGACAACTTCAGACAAGTTTATAGATGAGAATGAGGACATTTATGTGAAATCCCAGGTTTTTGTGCCTATGCCTATACGAAGGGAACTAAAGATAGAATCTCATGCCTCTGAGTGGGTGGTAAATCCTAGGATGAAAATAACGTTCCATGACATATGAGAAATGTTTTGGTTCCCTTCCATGAAAAAGGAGATAGTTGTTTTTGAGACAAGATATTTCACCTCTTAGTAGGTGGGGGCAGAGCACTAATTACCTGGTGATTTATAGCAACTATTTCTTATTCTAGAATGGAAGTGGGATGATGTGACTATTTATTTTGTGGTAGTTCATCAAAATAAACTTAGGAATAATGATTTTATTTGGTTCATTTTTGATATACTAACAAAGGTTGAACATTTCATTCATATTAGAGACACATTCACAATGGAACAATTTGGGGAATTGTATGTTCAAGAGAGAGTTAATTAGTGTGGGGTGCCATGGACTCTAGTTTCAAATACCAGTTTGTTCTTTACATTACACTTTTGGAAGGGATTGAATAAAGTTCTTGGTAAACAAGTTCGGTTGAGTACGGCTTTCCACCCATAGAAATATGGGTAGTCAGAACATACCATATATGTAGTAGAGGATATATAGGAAGCATTTGTGTTTGATATAGGTGGTTTATATGAGAATCACTTGGAATTAGTGGAGTTCTCATATTAAAACAATTATCATGAAACTATACAGATGGAACCATATGAGCAACTTTATAGAAGGCCATGTAGATCACCGCTACGCTTGAAGGAGGTGGGTAAATAAAAGTTGATGGGACCGAGTCTCATGCAGGATACATCAAAGCATGTGTAGTTGATTTTGAAACGTATGTCTTTGACACAGAGTAGGAAGAATTCATATGGTGTTGGTGGATATGACCCAATGTGTTTAAATAAGGTGATCATGTTTTCCATTAGGTTTCTACATGGTTGGGTCACTATTGGTTATGAAGGTAGGGAATGTTATCGCCTAGGTTAGTGGAACTGTTTGATATTGTGGATAGAACCATACTAGGGAATATGAGTAGTATCCTCCATATAAATACAGGGAAATGAATGAAATTATTCTTTTTTAGAGCTATGGTGGTATCAACATAACCCTCCTCATGTGATCTATGTGGATAAGGTCAACCATGATATAGTTCAATAATTCGAGGACAATCTATTACCTATGTGGGATTGCAGTGTGATAGTGTTGCAGGGAAATACCATGCCAATAGTTCATGTGTTATTTAAATACAGACATGTTCACGAGGTAACATTGAAACGAGAATCCGACATGAGGGCTCTGTGGAGAAATGTTTTTGGCTAAAAATACAAGGTAATTTTTAGAGTGATGCTCAGGGATGAGTACTTATAAGGTGCATAGATTGTAATATATAGTCCTTTAATGGATTCATCTCAGGAATGTTTATATATGTTTTTTTTGAAGACAATTTGGATTGGAATTTTGGTTTTATGTGTGTTTGATTAAAGTTTTAATAAAAACCAATTGATATAGAGGTGTTCATGGTTTATACAAGGATTTAAAATTTTTACACCCAATCTTATGTAATAATTTGAACCTGGACGGTGATCTCTGTATAGTTTTCACATGGGTTCCTTAACTGTGCACCCCTATTAGGTGAAACCATATTCACTGAAAAAATTTATATGATAATTTGTTTTGAAATATCCCAAAACCCCCAAACCCTTTTATATCAACCTATAATTGGGCTTCACTATTTATAGATGATCCTAGAGATTTCTATTGAGATTACAAGGTGATTCGAACACCATTTATCAAGATCGAAAGCCGAAAATGAAGATCCTCTCTCTTCCCTATAAGTGGATTTCATCCCAATTCTTCTTTTGTTAATTCCACTCTTATTATTTTATATTTTCATGGATTATCTACACTATTTCTATGGGTATAAACATATGTGTTTATATCTAGATCTATATTTTCAAGATCTTGATGATTTTGATCTTAATTTTTGGTGTTAGAGATTTAGATCTGGATTTTTATAAACATTGTTGTGCCTATTAGAATTTGACGATTTCTGATGGATAGACATCCATCAAAAAACCATGGTAGGTGAAAAAATCTAACACATATTGTCATGGATTTGGAATATGTATGTGGTATTATTGATTTGCTAGTTTCACTTAGTAATTGATTTTCGAAATTGAAGTAATTAACAATGTGAAATTGACTTGTTGAGTCTGTATTGATTAAATAGAAGATTGAACCCTGAGGGTAAGGGACTATCCAAATAGATATTTGATATGGGAAAATTTCTTATGGGTTGAGTTATTGTAATTGAGATTTAGAATCTGGTTGGTTCTGGGAAAATTTATCGGGGGTATTAATTATGATATAAGGATTGGCAATTTGAGATTAATAATGCTGGATTTTTTATGTCCCTTATTATTTTATTAATAAAATTAATTGTGGGATTAATTATGATAATTTTTTTGGATAATTAATTGTGGGAAATTAATTATGAAATATGATTAATGTTTTTTATGAATTAATTGATGAATTAATTAATGGGTTCTGTGCTTACTTAAACATTAGATAACTAATGGGTTTTTATGTGTTTAATTAGCTATTTTATTATTAAAGGAATTCATGTGAATAAGTATTAATGAATTAATAAAAGATGTAAATGATTGTGAATGTGGGTGTTATACGTTGCGTTATAGACCAATTGAGATTTTGGAGAATAGACTTGGTGTTATACCACAATAATTATCCTAGATCTTGTGAAGTGAGGTGAAATATGTGGTGATCTACACCAGATGTGATTTGGTGTGGTAAATGTGGAGATCCCACACTAGATAATATTTTGGGTGTTAGGAATGGTGACCCACACCGAATGATATTAGGGTTGTTTTAAATGGTTTTCAACACTAAATGAATGACAATAATGAATTATTACATGAACGAGATACATGAATCAAACATGAGTTTAATGTGTTTAAAAAAAGATTATGTAACTGTGTGATAACTATTTGATTATTCATTGTATTATTCACTTTAAAAAAATTCATACACTATAATTTTTGTATACTGGTTTTATACAGCATTGGTTGTGGCGCATTGGGACATACTCACACCCTACTTGGGCCTCTTGATGAGCTCTTAAGAAGAATTTTTTGTTGTAGTATTGGATACGGGAAAGGTCTTAGGATTGATTTTTTTTGGGAATATAGCATGGGTGAGAGAACTAGACTTGGTTCGAGACCCAATATAGATTTTTTGTGTCTTTTCATTAAGATTAATTATATGCACTTGTCACTTGAATTGTTATGACATGATTTCCCTTTCATTTGAGTATGATATTTCATGTTTTGACTATCTAGGGAAATTGGTATTGTTTTGGTGAATATATGATTCTTTCACTTGTTTATTGTTCTTTTCTTCTATGGATACTTTACTCCTAAAAAAGAGGGTATATTATTGCTATGAATTTCATACCAGACACTCACGTCTAGTTGACACCATCTATTATAGGGGGAGGTGCACTTGAGGGCATTTGACTGACCAGTCTAAGGCCACATTGCATGGCACCTGGGTCGAGATTTTATAGTGGGATATATATAATATTTATTTATTTAAATTGATTCATTGAGATGGTGAAATTATTAGATATATTTATATCCATGTTGAGGATTATATTTCATGTTAGTATCAAAATTTTATTCATGATATTTTGGGGATGATAACTATGTTACAAGATTATAAAGTAATGTATCGTGGTGAATATAACATTTAGGAGACATTTCATTGGGATAATGTATCTTTTACCTTTAGGTTTGACATGCGATTTCACATGATTTTTTTTCGAATGAGTAACATTTTAATTTTAATGAAGTTAGTGGAATGTTATGGGATCACTATTATGGCTAAAAAATAATTTAATCATTGGTTTATTAATGTTATTTGGGATGTAAAATTATTTTTTAAATGATCTATGTGGAAACGTAGTTGTTATTCTTGAAAATTCAAGAGTAAAAGATATTATTTCAAGTTTTATTCATTGGAGGAATTATCATACTTTATGCTAACCATTTTTTATTATTTTAATGCATAATTTCATGAGAAATAACAATTTATAAATTTTCTACTTGTTAGAACATTATTTTATTTATTCAATAATAAAAAATTTCATATGAAATCCTTATCATTTGGAGAAACTAATTAGATTGCGGTGGACATTGATTAAAAGATGATATTTTACCTTTCAGGTAATTACAGTTACTTAATTTAATATTCTGGATAGAAAATCAATTCTTTTACATTTATGAAGGGTCCTTAAGACAAAAAATTTATCTTATGACATTCAATTTTGATAAATTGATGATAATTTAACCCCTTAATCCTTCATGGTTCGGTGGTCTTCAACCTTATTCTGGCCATGTTCTCTATCACAATATATTAATTCTTTATCATTATTTCTCTCTACCATGTCCATATTTTTTTCCACCATCCTTACCCTATTTTAAAAACTATTTTTTAGTGACCTTCATGCTTATATATCCCTCTTTAAATTTGATCTTTTGTTGACCAATTTATGATGTGGGTATTCAATAAATGTTTTTTCCCTATATTAATACATTTATTACCAAGAATAAAAGAAAAATGTTGATATCTAATTAATTAAATGGAGTAAAATTTTATTCACTTATTTTATTGAAAATCGTTCTCTTTAAATTGTTTTATTTCATTGATAGCTTGCATTACACCGAACACCATGTATAAGAGTACCACGATATACTAATAATATTTTTTTATTTATGAATTTTATAACATAGAAATTAAAATTTCATTTATTAAAAACATTAAATAATTTATGAAATTTATATAAATTTAATACTCAATATAAATTTATTGATGAATTATTTTTAAATAATAACTCATATTATAAAAAAATCTAATTATTCATCAAAAATAGGATTTTGAAAACCAAGTTTTTAATTTAATTTTCTGATAAAATGACTTGAACAATTTTTAAAAAATTAGAAATTCTATACAATTATAATCATTTTCAAAAAAATCATATAAAAATTTTATTACGTTGACTATTTTAGAATTCTCTTAAGAGATTGATTTTCCAATCAATAGTAATAAATGATATTTTATTAAAAATTGAATGTACAAAGTTCAATTAATTTTAAAATATTTTCAATGTAATATTATTTAAAATATGTTTTCTATAGTCCAATTAAGACTATTTTAATGATTTTTATTTTTAAATTTATAATAAAAACACTTCTCTAAGTAAAAAAAGGCATTTTTCTAATGAACTATTATTTTGATTAAAAAGATTTTTAACTAAATTAATAATGTTTATCAATATTGATGAACTATTTTATCGAAAAATATATATTATATATACATTAAAATGTTTTATCATAGATATAATATTTTTGGGCCTTGATATAAGATTAAATTATGTTTTAGACCTAAAAATTGCATTTTTCTAAAAGGCGGTACTCAATAAATTTTTCACAATAATTTCCAAATTATTTCATTCCACATATAGGTATTGGATTTTATAAAATTGATTCCATATTTATATTTTCAATTTTAAAATTTCTTTATAATGAAATTTTAATTTTTTTTCAAAATGAATAATAATTGTTGTAAATTTTACCACCTCAATAAATAGTAACCCTAGTTAATCTTTGTAAAAACAATGGGATAATTAATTATTATTTCATATTAGATAATATTTAATTAATATAATTTTACCTTAAACACATTTTCTCTCTCAATTGAGTTATATAATAGACATTTTCCCTGAATATGAGATACATTTTATTTAAATAATATATTTTTTACCATATGACACTCTCTTAGTTCTAAATATCATCCGTTTTTAACATATATAAATAAAATAGTTATGAAAAATTATTAACATTCATTTTGTGAATAATAAAATTAGATTCATTAAGGTAATTTTTTTAAAAAAAATTAGTATTATACTATTTCTTGGATTTCTTACACAATGCTAAAACAATATGTAATTAATTAATGGAAAAATAAAATAAATGATTTTTAAAATATTAATGGTGAAATAATTTCATTAAGTTGTATTGTTAAGGAAAATAAAGGTATATATCACATATTATTTTAAAAAAATACTATATTAAAATTATTTTATTTTCTTTTTCTATTTCAACATAAATGAATACAACCAAAATAAACAATAATGATATTTTTTAAAAATAATTTCTTATAAAAATATTCTAAAATACTAATAATATTTAAATAATACAAGGTGGATATTCTATGGTTTAAAATTTCTTAACATGCTAATTTATAGAGAAAATTATTCTTTATAAGTAAATAATACAACCATTTACTCTTGAATAAATTAATACAATAGATAAATTTAAAATTGATTAACTCATGATTAATCAAAATGATAAGATCTCAAATGAAAACAAAACACATGTAAATTATATTTTTTGATGTTATTACGACCCTATAATACCTCATCTTTACATCCCTAATTGTTTGAACGAATTTTGATTCAAAATTTATTATAATTTAATCTTTTGAGTAATTCCAAAAGCGTCCCTTACCTCAATTATAAAAGGGCACCTCCTCCCTCCCTTCATTACACCACATTGAGACTTCTTGATCAACCATACAATGAAAAAGTATCTTATAACACCCCTTTAAACATTATATAGGTTTTTTTCATCCCAAACCAATATCCATAGAGCCCTTTATAGTTGATTTAAAAAATGTGTTTCAAAGAAGAGGTAATATCCTTAACCTATCAATTCACTTTATTTTTAACTATTATTTACCTCTTTTAAATCTATGTTATTTGTCATAAAATGATTACTTAAGTATCATAAATAATTTAATGTGTTTTTATAAGTTATAAAAACAATTACATGACTTATTTCTTGTCAAATGAGAAGTGCAAGTATCACTTCTGAGTACTTAAATAATACCATTTCCATGTAGCGATCCAATTCATTTTTCATAACCATATTTTATGGATGGGTATTATAATGGATTTAATGTTTTTATATGATATTGGAAACACAATTATTATTATTTAATAAAGTTATCATATCTCTATACTTACCATTCATTCCTTAGATAACTCATTAAATTTTTAATGCCTACATATTGACTACCTCTTCAATGAAGTGATGTGATTCGTTTTTCATTTATATATTATTTTAATGATAATGAGGATGTTTATAATGAATAAATATTATATTTATTATATAATAAATCATTGTATAAATATGAATAAATATTTTACTTTTTGTGATCTATTAATTGATAAATGAAAACATGATTAATGAATATATATGACCTACTGTCTCCATAAATGGTGTAATTAGTTTTCCTTTCTCTAATTTTATGAATAAACCAAACTATGTATAAAATAAAAATATTTTTTATTTATATAATTATTATAATTATATATTTTATGTAACCATGATCAAAATAAAATTTCCAAAACTATTGAATTGGAACAGACATAAATAACGAGGCTGATAACCCTAGGAATAATTATTTTAATAAATATGTTTTAAAAAAAGTTGTTAACAAGATATAAGAAAATTATATATGATATTATAAATATTTTTTTTTTCAATAATTTATTTTTATTAATTATATATTCAATATATCAAGGTATCCAAGTCATATGAAGTAATTCAGGTGTTAGTAAAGGGATTTTTTCCTAATTTTTATTTTCGGACAAATTCCATATTTACCAATTATTTCACTTTACTAATGTATATATTAACCATTAATGTATTTGGTGATTATTATCATGAAATCACGAGATCAAAATATCCATCTAATTTTCATTATTTCATATGATTTATGATTTAAATGTTACAAAATTAGTTAGTTCTTTTATGTTACAATTTCATTATTTTTCATGATCAGTCATGATTAAGTCTTCATGGTGAAATATTTTTAAAAACCTCTTAATTATAACATGAGTTTTATTATACTCTATATATTTATTTAAAGAACATATTTTTCATTCATATTTTTTACCTCTTTACTCTATAGATTAAAAAATATGATTAATTAAAATTGACTTCATTTATCTCTTCTGGTAGAAAAACATTCTCTTCCATATTTATGTTTTATGAAAAAAAATAATTATGGTGTTTATTACTATATAATTATTTTTTAAATTAATATTTACCCATGTTTTTATTTTTAAAAAATAGTTTGGGATTAATCTTATGGTCATTTTCAAAATGATGAACTTTGTTACATTTCTAAAAAAGTATGGAAGGAATGTTTTTTAAAATTATATACGAAGATCATTATTTAACTACATTGTGACTAATATTGTTTTGGTTGCTCACTTTAAATTTTTTAAATATTATTTTAAAATAAAATTTTTTCTTTTATAATTGAAAAAAACAAATAAATTATTTCAAAAACTAGAAATGTTATTTTCCTCATGAATGATTTAATTATATTTTAATGGTTTTCTATTAATCAAATACAACAACCCTTTGTTAAAATTATTATGTATTGCGGATAGAATGTAATGATTCCATCATTGTTTATTATATGGATGGTTTAGGTTTAGGTGGATTTTTTTAATAAATCTCGTTTATTCCCATGGGTAATTCTATGAAGAAATGTTTATGAATTACATTTCTTCCTATGGATTCTGCTATAATGAATGCTTTATGATATTGTGGCACGCATATGATACATTTCCATTATGTGATGGATGTGACCTATATCAGCCTCTAATGAATTGGTGAAATATTGATATCCAATGAGATATGATGTATTGGAAATTGGGAGTGAACCTAGTTCTGTAAGGGGATTTTCCAACTATAATAGTCTTGGGAGTGAACCTTGACTACTAAGATGGTTTAAAGATTGAACCCATTCCACTCTAATGGTATTGGAAATTATCCTTTACTACTAAAAAAATTATTTTCTATTCTTATGTTTATTCTAAATATTTATTTATTAAAAAACAATTATACTCCCATAGATCCTGTTCTTTAATTATATTGATATTTATGTCTTAGGAAGTGCTAGGATTAATTTCATGACTCAATATTATGATTTATGATCAGAACGGATTGATTTTAAAATGTTGTTTTGATGTTATCAACCCCTTATATTTATTAAATTGTCAATAAATCATTAATACATACCTATTTAAGCCTTACAAAGAATCCGAGATCACAATTTCTTGTTTTTATTTATTGTAGGTAATGAAGAAATGTACAATGTGTTATATTTATTATAAGGGTGTTTTTTGTCATGAAATTATCTGGGGATGATATATATATTCAATGAATGCCATTTTATATGCCTAATATCCACAATTCTCTACACCTATAGGATTCTATGTTGGATAATTATATAATTAAATTAATATTCATTTACTTATATATGATATATATATCTATGAAAAGTATGGTTTTTTATAATATATATATTCAAGGATAAGAACCACATTATATATAACAACCTAGCCTTATAATCATCTTCTTATAATATTGAATTAGACTCTCAGCTTCCACTAAAATGTTCTGGGCATTAAATAAGCATAGAAGTATAAAGATCCATTTTAATTAATTTATTAACCATTAACTAATTATTACAATTATTATTTCTAAGATTAAAATTTTAATCTTCTAATAAAATTATTGACACAACTACTAACTCTTATCTTCTATTCTTAAGTATTCGAGCATTATAATCTGTTATCATGAACAAAACTTGTTCTTTCATTAATCCATTTATCATTTCAGAATATTATGGGTGATCTAGGACTCAACCCCATATAACACATAAATGATGAAATCACAATGTATAGTATAAAACTATTTATTAGAGCTGAAAATGATTATATAAAATCAACCACATGTCATCCATTAAATATGCAAAATCATTATAAATTAATAATATCATATTTTAGTAGAGAAAATGTCTGATACCATCTATGAACCATTCTATTAGTCTAGATATCATCCTTAACAACATGACATATAAACACATCCATCATCCCAAGACAACATTATCATCACAAATGGAACCTCATGTCACCGTCACAACCTCAAGAAGCCTCTCCCATATCCAAATCACAATCGTCACTATGTGACACTATCACAACCTTATGCACCCCCACCCATATCTCATAAACTATCATCCATCCCAAGATCACATCAGATAATATACCAATGATCATATCCATATCACACAGAAAATATCAGAAAATGTGATTTCAGTCAGTAGTGAACCTTGTCCCTAGAGACAAGGAATCTATCCTTCACATGACAATTTGATCTGATGATCATAAATAAATTCCTTTCTTAAAACACTAGTTGTCTGTCAACCTCGGATTAACCAATCCATTTATCATAGTTTACGACAACTATTAACGGAATTCAACATCTATTAGAATCTATCAACTATTAACTAGGATTTGTTTGATAACATATAGTTTCCTTAAACATTAAAGAGTAGAAGTTTCTTTAACATTACATTAATCATTATCAATAATATGATATTCCAGCTTCATGTTATTTAACCAATTAATTTAACATTAGTATTAAAAATTAATTAAATCTTCATTAAGATTCAATTTTTTATTCATCAATCTATTGGGTGAAAAATCTAGAATAACATGACACATTAAATTTTCATCCATTCAGTGTTTCTAGATTTATATTATTTAACCATTTTCATTATGTTAAACATGATAATCCCAAAATAATAAACAAGATAACAAGATAATAAACATAGATAAAAAACAGACTTGAAAATATTAATATGAAAATTTTATATATCAAAAACCATGTGATCACACATTAAAGAATATTAATCCATGAATATTAGTATTCCCACAATTTATAATATATACATATCTAGAATTTACTACAATCATTTGATAATTACTTCTATTTATGGTTAATATTATATACATGAAATAGTATACATTATAAAACAAATTAAAAAATGGCACATTCAACAATTTCAATATCAATTTCTTATATAAAAATTTATTGAATTACAATTATCAATACTATTAAATAATTTTAACCCCTTATAATTCTATCACATTGATTTTATACAATGATAATTAAATTAATCCCTGAGATTATCCATTTCTCTCACCTTGATATTTTTTGGTATAATTATTTTCATTGTACATGAAAATATATAGTTTCCTCTCTTGATAATATTTCATATTATCGAATTACATCTAAATTTATATTAAAAATTCTTTCCGGATAATCATTAACAAATCTATAGTATTTGGTGATCATTTTTAAAAGAGAAAAATAATTCTATATCATTATATAATATTTTGAAAGGAATTATTTATCTATAACATGAAATATATATTTCTCTCACAATAAAATTCCAAGATAATTTTCGCCTGAGATAATTATCTATTTTTTAACAATTATATTATAAGTGTTATAAATATTTAACTCTAATGATTTAATCCTCAATATTTGGAATTCCAGGTTATCCTAAAAACTATCATCTATCTATTATTTTCAATATTATAATCTAATTAATGTTAAACGCATCTATTTTAACAAATATCCTAAAGAATTATAATTTTACACATTCACAATATAAATTAAGCAGAATACATGTATACCAATCATGGGGTTTTCTCTCACATTTCACAACCCCTATGAATATAGAGGAGAATTTTATTCGACCTCACCTAAAAAACATAGGATTAAAAGTATAATAATCCTTATAAAATATTTATAACACATCCAATATCATGGTTTTGATTCACCAGGACGCATGAAAAAAGGAATAACTAAAAGAGTAAAACATTATATTTTTTAATATATAGATAAGTTGATTCACATGGATGGTAAGTATGTATATACCAACATCATAAATAATTCACAGAGAACATATTTATAGAACATTATATTTTATAGGGTTAAAGGATAAAATTTATATCTATTAATATATATATATATATTACCACTAATTTCAAATTTATTACCCATTATTTTTGATGAAGCCATGTTTTCTTATTGAAGGGAAAAGAAAAAATGGTAATTTAGGAAATATTTACTACCCATAAGAAAATCACACACATTTTGTAAGGTTAATATTATTTTACCCGTATACAATACATTTACATTTTCTAAGGCTTCTATATAAGGGTATCCTATTTTACCCATATCTAATAGAATGTTGGAGCTCAGGTGAGGGTATGTCAAATCTTACCCTTAAACATGTTTTGATAATTGTAACGACCAAAATTTTCATTAATGGAAATCCCTCTTGATCTTATTAAATGTATCTTTATATAAAATGTTTTATAAAATGTCAACTTCTTTGGTTTTATGATAAGATTTGCGACCGTTACTTTTATAGTCGTTGAACAGTGATCACATGATTAGTATAAATATAAGGCTTTAACGAACCCAATTTTTACTCAGACAAAGAAAGCGATGGCCTCATGCAGTAGAATTTCCCCATATGAAGCCCATTTTTCGGAGCTCGGAAAAGAGGTGGCGTCTTTGGGATTCACCCTTGACCAATCCCAAGCTAAGCTTCATCATGTCAAACTCGAACGTGACCGTCTAAGGGAATAGTGGATGTTGATTGAAATTACCACTCAAGTGATGTTATCTGAGCCACCCCAAGAGTCGGTCACCATCGGACACCTTACCCTTAGGTCTTATACAGCTGTTTTAAGGGGTTATGTAACAAATAAGTATTACTATGTTCATGTACATTATTTTTGTATATAATAATGAATATAATTTCTAGGAATTTTTGATACATTGTAAATAGTTGTTAAAGTACAAATGGTGTTTTTAGTTTTTATTTAATTAATAACTATATTTTATTAAATTAATTGATTTTTGAATTAAATAATATTTTCATAAAATATTATTATTATTATTAAATTAATTTTTATTAAATATAAATTATCTTATAATTTTATGACTACAATTAAAATGTTATATTAAGGTTTGAAAGCCATTTCTGTCAAAACCCGTGAATTTTGGATAAATGTTGGTTTTTATTTTAAAAGTGATAATTACCATATTTAGAAAAAAAATTAGATAAAATAAATTTCATTTCTGGAATCAGGATGTCGAAATTATCCAATGGTGAATTTTTCATAATTTTATGAGACAGTCAAATTTTTGGGTAAAAATTATATATCGTTTAAATATATAATGTGTTTTATGACATCATAATGACCCAATGGTGATTTAATAAAATACCATAATCCTTATGTTCGTCCAATATATGTTTTATCATTAAAATAATGTGATTTTGGGTTTGTTTGACTTACTTTTCAAAGCATTAATGGACCCCTCATGACTTATTCAACACTTTTCCTTTTTAAATTAATTTCTATGGGATTCTGACTCACCTCCACATAATCAACCCTAATATTTTATGAATTTCGGACCTTGTATTTGTAAAATATTTTTTTCATATTTCCTTTTCCAGAAACCATGGGCAAAAACCATGGGATGGATTGTGGTTTGGATTAGTTTAATATAAGGGGTCCCAAACCTAAAAAATAAAGAATTTCATCACCTTTCCTATATAAACCCACCCAAGCTCCCACTTGATCCTCACTAAAATCCTTTGGAGTTCATTCAACCTCTTCCCTACTCTCTCTAAGATCCTCCCAAGGTGCCCCAAGCTACCAAGAAGCCTCTCACAAGACTCTCTCTAGACTTTGGAAGCACACTTCCAAGTAAGGGTTCTTTCTTCCTTTCTCATTTTTTGTCAATTTTCATTAAGTTGTTTTTCCCTTTTATTTTCAATTATGAATTTTGGGGTATCATTTTTCACCTCCGCCATACTGCCCTCTTATTTTTTGAATGATGGGATACCCTTTTATCTCTCATTAAATGCCTCCCATGTACACCCGTTACTATGCCGAAATTCCGAAATAAACTTTTCTATCCTCTTTTATATTCGAGCAATACTTTTGTATCATGAATCTAAATTCCATTACAATTGTTGGGACATGTATCTATATGACCTCCTTACATTCCATTACATGTAAATATGATGAGTAACCCCTTTCTCTCTCATCAACCTTTTTATGAATTCTTATTTCACGCCATTATGCTGCCGAAATCGCACCGATTTTCTAAGCCAATGTCTTTGTGTAGTGAATACCATGCCCATTTCTCCATCAAGGGTATTCACCTTTATGAACATTTACTTACTGATTGTAAAGTTTCATGTATGAATTCACATTCCTTTATCGTAGAATAAATGATTCTGTTTTATGAATCCATGTTTTATGATCCATGTGGCACACTTATGCATGAAATGAAATGTTTAAGAAGGGTTCGCCCTTATAGCGCTCCAATGAATTGGGTAAAGTATAGCATCATGATACGCCATGTGCAATGATTTTCGACTCAAGCTAATTCAATTGCAACGAGGGTTTACTCGTGTTTCATGTGCAATGAGGGTTTACTCATGCTCCAAGTGCAATGTGCCTTGGATCATGCTAATTCAATGTTAAGTGTTGTTGCCACATTTCCATGTTATGATTATCAAGATTTATCATGACTTTATGTTCATGTTACTCTTATGCTCTATTGACATGCCTATTTACAAACCTGTATTGTACTCCTCATGTTATTCCATGTTTACTCCCTTACTGGGCTTTATAGCTCACCCATTTTTTATGCATGTCCCCAGGTTATCCCATGCAATGCTAAGTACGAGGGAATGTAGTGGTCATGTAAAGGAAGTTTTCAATAAAGATGTTGTATTTCATGTTTTATGTTTTTTTGTAATGATCCTAATCCACAAAGACACTAAACCTCTTGATATTCTTTGTTGTATCAAGTGAAGTTTTATGTAATATATCATGTTTAAGTTGTAATAAAAAGCAGGGTTGTCATACACTTTATAATAATTATACACTACAAAAAAATTATTCTAACTAGTTCCTATCCCCAGAATTTTCATTTCCTACAAAGATCATAAATCAATTAGTCTCAATCCGGATCTAAAACCAAATAAATCACAAGTGGTCTAACTTGAAAAATCATCAAAAGAACATAAAAAAGACATAACACTATTCTAATCAAGGAACCTTCTAAATCAAGAATCTACTAGATCATATGAGGAAAACATCGCAAGGCTTGCACAATATGCTTCCGGCTTTTTTGATACCCCTGAATTCAAGGTTGACTGCTTCTTTTTTTGGGATGAAGCCTAGCTTGCGAAAAGAATTAGAAATCCGTGACTTTCACAGCTATGAGGAAATTGTCTGATGTGCCCTCAAGGTCAAAATGGAGATCGGGGAATCACATGGGTATCATGGGGACAAGAATCGTAAGGTGGAATTCAATGCTGGTGGTCCGATGGATAAATCCAACGGTGCTAAGAAGATCCAGCACCCCACTTGCCAAAAGTGCGGAAAGAAGAACCCTGGAAATTGCCTTAAGGGGACGAGAAAATGCTTTAGGTGTGGAAGAGAAGGGTACCTAGCTGTTAACTGTTGGCAAGAAGGACCTGCTACTACCACAAAGGATAAGAATGCTCCATTCGAACCTCAACGCGTTGTTCAACGCTACAAATGCAAAGAACCGGGTCATTTTGCAAATCAGTGCACTAATCCAAGGGTTATCGGAGGAAACCAACAACCTCCAAGACAGCAAGGAAGAGCTTTTGCCATCACTTCTACCGAAGAGAACTCTGACAATGAAGTGGTGACAGGTATGCTAGTTATTCATCCAAAAATGGCGAACGTACTTTTTGATTCAGGTTCTACGCATTCTTCTATATCTCGAATGATTAGTAGAACAATCCCAGCACCACCACAAATCATGGATGTAAAGATGTCGTTGAGTAC
Source organism: Viscum album (assembly GCA_963277665.1). Classification (NCBI taxonomy): domain Eukaryota; kingdom Viridiplantae; phylum Streptophyta; class Magnoliopsida; order Santalales; family Viscaceae; genus Viscum; species Viscum album. The sequence goes on along the minus strand of OY728156.1, from coordinate 1,224,664,945 downwards.
GGAAAATGGGGAAATCATTGCATCCCATGAGTATAAGTCCTCCCATGTTATAATCTGTGGATTGAATTTCCCGGCGAACCTCATCATACTCCCTCTGGTGGAATTTGATGCAATTCTTGGAATGGATTGGCTTTCCTTATATAGAGCCAACATAAATTGTCGGGAGAGGTAAATCACACTCATATGGAGAATGGACCACCGATTCTTTACAAGTTTCAAGAGGAAGATGAATCTCTTTTAGCTCCATCATCTCAATCATGGATATTACTGTCCTATTAGCATGCATATCTGGCTCAGATGATTGAGTCCAAAGAAGAAACCATCCTTGAAGGAATGCCAATTGTGAGGGAATTCGCGGAAGTGTTTCCCAAGGAACTTCCTGGTCTTCCTCCTAGAAGAGATGTTGAGTTCTCAATTGAACTTATACATGGGGCGTTACCAATATCCAAGACTCCATATAGAATGGATGTTGTTGAGGTTGAAGAGCTAAAGAAACAACTACTGGAGAATCTAGATAAAGGGTTTATACGCCCAAGTTCTTCACAATGGTGTGCACCATTCCTCTTCGTCAAGAAGAATGATGGGTCAATGCGGCTTTGCATAGATTATCGTGAACTTAACAAAATCACGATAAAGAAAAAGTATCCTCTCCCACGAATTGATGACTTGGTCGATCAGTTGCGTGGAGCACAATATTTCTCCAAGGTGGACTTTGCGGTCGGGATATTATCATGTAAGGGTGAATAAGTAAGATATCCCCAAGACTGCTTTTCGTACAAGGTACGGGCACTGGGAATTCATAGTAATGCCTTTTGGACTCACCAATGCTTCAGCAATATTCATGGACTTGATGAATAGAGTCTTTAGATATTACCTTGACAAATTTGTGGTAGTCTTTATAGATGATATTCTAATATACTCCAAAACCAAGGAGGATCATGAGGAGCATATACCAACTGTACTAGAGACATTGAGCAAGGATAAGCTCTATGAAACGTACAAAAATTTTGAGTTCTGGTTGAAGTATGTCTCATTCTTGTTCCATATCATCACAAGAAATGGGATATCTGTGGACCCCTCGAAAACAGATGCAATTGAGGGATGGCCAAGGCCAACATCGGTAACGGATATCTGTAGCTTCTTGGGGTTAGATGGATATTATCGATGATTTGTGATAAATTTCTCACGATTTTCCAACCCTCTTACCAAGATAACTTGAAAGTGGGTATTGTTTTCTTGGAGTGATGAATGCGAAGAAATCTTCAAGGAGTTGAATAGGAGGCTTATCACTGCACCCGTGCTCACTTTACTCACAATTGGGGAGCTTTTGTGGTATTCAGTGATGCTTCGAAGAAGGGCATAAAATGTGTGCTGATGCAGAATGATAAAGTGATATCCTATTCCTCAAGGCAGTTGAAAATTTATGAGTGAAACTATCCAACACATGATCTGGAGTTGGCGGCTGTGATATTTGCCTTGAAAATATGGCAGCATTATCTCTATGGAGAGAAATGTGAGATATATACTGACCACAAGAGTCTTAAATATATATTCACACAGAAAGAGATTAATATGCTCCAGAGAAGATGGATAGGTCTCATCAAGGATTATGAATGTTCAATACATTACCACCCTGGGAAAGCGAATAATGTGGAAGATGCCCTAAGTAGAAAGGATCCAGTGATTCTATCAATGATGATAATTGAGAAGGATCCAATATTATTATACTTGATGAAGATGGATCTGGGAATCATAAATAAGGGAACATCATCAATCCTTTCACAAATGATTTCTCAAACATCTCTTTTGGAAAGGTTAAAGGATGATCAAAAGGATGATGTGGGAAATCAAGAAAAAGTGGAAGCTATCAAAAATGGTAAATCCTCGGAGTTTAATGTTAATGAAGAAGGAATTGTGTGATTTGGGAAAAAACTATGTGTTCCATCAAGTCTAGAGCTGAAGAAGGGACTTTTGGATGATGCGCATAATTCAAATTTCTCTATTCACCCAGGGAGCACAAAGATGTATCGAGATATCCGAGAAAACTTTTGGTGGGATAATATGAAGAAGAAGATTGCCGAATATACATCAAAGTGCCTGGTGTGTCAGCAAGTGAAGGCAGAGTGACAGAAGTCTAAGGGGATGATGCAACCATTGCCCATACCAGAATGAAAATGGGAAAACATCACCATGGACTTTGTCACCGGACTTACAAGGACATCCAAAGGCAACAATGGAATCTGGGTTGTTGTGGATCATCTTACAAATACTGTACACTTCATTGCTATTCGGGAGGATTTATCATTGGATCAACTGGCGCAGATATATATCAGGGAAGTGGTAAGGTATCATAGAGTACAACTATCTATTGTGTCTGGCCAAGATCCAAGATTCACCTCTATGTTTTGGAAGATTCTTCAACATGCTCTGAATACTGAACTGAACTTCAGTATGACCTATCATCCTCAAACTGATGGCCAATCTGAGCAGACTATCTAAACACTTGAGGATATGTTGAGAGTGTGCTCAATGGACTTTAAAGGAGGATGGGATCAACGTATTCCTCTAGTTCAGTTCTCTTATAATAACAGTTTTCAGTCGAGCAACCAAATGGCACCATATGAAGCCCTATATGGGAAAAGCTGCAGAACACTATCATGTTGTGATGAGGTCGGTAAACGTAAGCAGCTTGGACCAGAAATGGTCGAAGAAATGGTAGAGAAGGTGAAAACCATTCGGCAGCATATCAAGGCAGCCCAGAGTCGACAGAAGAGTTATGCAGATAATCGTTGACGAGACCTTGAGTTTAAAGTTGGAGGCATGGTGTTTTTATGCATATCTCCGTGGAAGAAGGTCATGAGTTTTGGAAAGAAGGGTAAGTTAAGTCCAAGGTACATCGTCCCCATCGAGGTTCTTGATCGTGTTGGGGTTGTGTCCTATCGACTAGAACATCCACCTACCATGGCCAAGGTGCATGTTGTCTTTCAAGTATCCCTCTTAAGGATGTATATACAGGACACTTCACATGTACTCTCATCTGAGGTGGTACAATTTGAAGACGATATTTCTTATGAGGAGCAACCAGTGAAGATCTGAGATCGTAGAGAAAAAGTTCTATGAAATAAGACAATGCCCCTCGTTAAGGACTTGTGGAGAAACCACAAGTTTGAAGAAGCGACTTGGGAATCGAAGGATATGATGAATTTGAGTTACCCACATTTGGTTTAGTGTGGGAAAATGAAAATTTCAAGGGTGAAGTTTCTTAAGGGGGGAATACTGTAATGACCCAAAGTTTTATTAATGGAAATCCCACTTGATCTTATTAAATGTCTTTTTAAATAAAATGTTTTATAAAATGTCAAATTCTTTGGTTTTATGATATGAGTTGTGACCGTTAATTTTACAGTCGTTGAACAGTGATCACATGATTAGTATAAATATAAGGCTTTAACAAAACCAATTTTTACTCAAACAAAGGAAGCAATGGCCTCATCCAGTAGAATTGCCCAATACGAAGCCCATTTTTTGGAGCTCGGAAAAGAGGTGGCGTCTTTGGGCTTTTCCCCTGACCAAGCCCAAGCTGATCTTCATCATGTCAAGCTCGAACGTGACCGTCTACGGTAAAAGTGGATGTTTATTGAAATTCCCACTCGAGCGATGTTATCCGAGCCACCCCAAGAGTCTGTCACCATCACACACCTTACCCTTAGGTCTTATGCGTCTGTTTTAAGGGGTTATGTAAAAAATTAGTAGTACTTTGTTCATGTACAATATTTTTTTATATAATAATGAATATAATTTCTAGTCATTTTTGATACACTGTAAATAGTTTTTAATGTACAAATAGTGTTTTTAGTTATTATTTAATTAAGAATTATATTTTATTAAACTAAGGGATTTTTGAATTAAATAATATTTTAATAAAATATTATTATTAATATTAAATTAATTTTTTTTATATATAAATAATCTTATAATTTTATGAATGCAATTAAAACGTTATATTAATGTTTGAAAGAAATTTCTGTCAAAACCCGTGAATTTTCGATAAATGTTGGTTTTTATTTTAAAAGTGAAAATTAACATATTTAGAAATTTGTTTAGATAAAATAAATGCTATTTCTAGAATCAGGACATCGAAATTATCCAACTGTGAATTTTTCATAATTTTCTGAGACAGTCAAATTTTTGGGTAAAAATTAAATACCGTTTAAATATACAATGTATTTTATGACATCATAATGACTCAATGGTGATGTAATAAAATTCCATAATCCTTATGTTCGGAAAATATATGTTTTCTCATTAAAGTAATGTGATTTTGGGTTTGTTTGACTTAACTCTCAAATTCTTAATGGACCCCTCATGACTTATTCAACACTTTGCCTTTTTAAATTAATTTCCATGCGAGTGTGACTCACCTCTACATAAGCAACCCTAATATTTTAAGAATATCGGACCTTTTCCTTGTAAAATATTGTTTTTCTCTTTATTTTTTCCGAAACCGGAAAAAACTATGGGATGGTTTGTGGTTTGGAGTAGTTTAATATAAGGGGTCCCAAACCTAAATAATAAAGAATTCCCTCTCCTTTCATATATAAATCCACCCAATCTCCCACTTCCTCCTCACTAAAATCCTTTTTACTTCGTCCAACCACTGCCCTCCACGTGCATTAGGATTTCTGGATTACCTCTGTTCATGATTTTTTATTACATTAAAAAATCGTTGAATGACCCTTAGACAATGCTTGGGAACACTCTCTTTCCAATATGCACAGTGAGGTCTACCCTTAAGCAAATATTGAGATCGCATACATTCCCTTACACACATCTATATTATGCTGATGTGGATTAGGAAACCACTTCACAATTTTAAATAGTCTTAGGTAATCTCAACCTACCATTACACAGAAATTTATTTTCACTTAATTAGTGGATTGTAAATTTATGCGGGGCATTAACATTTCTTGATACATTTAGTTTAGAAGTAATGGATCCTTATGTATAAAACACAAAACTAGGATACCCATCCATGAGAAAAAATACCCTTATGAAAAAAATTATATTTTGAATTTCTTTTATAAACATAAGGAAACATGACCTTACCTATAAATGGACCTTAAAAATAAACATTACCATTACACAACATCATTTCCATGTTTACAGCTAAATATTTCATTTTAAATATTTCATTTTAAATTTAAATGATAAGAAAATAATTAATAAAATGCTTTTTTGACATTTTGAAAATCCAAAAAAACTTTAGGAAATATTATAAAAATTCCAAAAACAAATAAATAAATTTTTAATACTTGGGATTACATCCATAATATGTAAATTTCATTTTTAAATCCACATCTAAATTACTAGACACTAAATATATGAACAATTTCATACTAATAATTTTCAAAAATAATATTCAATTACACTTGATACATTATGGAACGATTTATTAGTTATATCACTAAGTAGTATTATGATTGAAAAATAGATATATCAACCTATTAAATTAGAATGAATGGATATTACCTTGTTGAACATATAATAATCATACAAATGATGGAATTTTATATAATTTTGGGGATGTATTTTCCATCAAATTATAAGGAAACATTTTTTTTAAATGATAATGATGTTATTATTTTTCCAATAAATGATGGAATTACTTTTTTAAGGATAGATTTCTTTACAAAATACTTGTCATGAACCAACCACTGTATCATATCATATAAAATCCTTAGGGATGAGTTGGATGATATGAAAATTATAATGGAGAAATATTTTATGGGAAAAAATATTCAACCATTTTAAAATAATATATTGATGTATTTTGGTGAATTACATGATCCCCCACCCCCCACCCCACCCCCCCGATGAATAATTTTAATTATCTAAGGATCATATCCTTGAAAACACCCATATATAAGACACCAAATAAAATGGATACAATAGTGTTTTTTGAGATAAATATGAAATTAAAAAAATTGTGATAAGGGTTTCATTCATCCAGTTGTTATACCATTGGGATAACTTATATTATTTGAGATAAAAAATGATGGTTAAATGATGTTATGATTTGATAATATGGAAATCAATGTAATACTATAATGAAAAATTATTCAATTCCATGTATTGAAGACAATTTTGATCATCTTCAAGGGTACGAATATATTTGAAACATTTGTCTATGTTATTATTGTCATGAGTAAAAATTTATGATAGGTGATATACTAATGATGATCTTTTGTATGTGGTATGGCTTTTATGAGTTCATGGTAATTGATTTTGGGGTGGTTAATTAATACTTTGTGTGTATGGATTTGAGGAATATATTCTTCAATGATTGAATTTCAATGTTTTCAGTGGTATTTCTTAATTATATTATTTTATAATATAAGATTTATGAATCGCATGAAATTTTCATGAAGATCATACTTAAGGTTCAATGAAAAAATATGTTATATTAATAATTATTTAAAAGTATATGTTTTTATTCAATAATTTTTTTACTAATCCACATTATTGACAAGGATGGTATATCTATTAAAAAATCAAAAATAATTTTTTTAGTGAATTCCCAAGACCCACACACATAATTGAAATAAATACTTTTCTCTATTTCTCAAGATATTATAGGATATTTGTTGACAAATTTTCTTGACTATCCAACCCATTAATTTTGTTCACGTGTAAGCAGTTAATATTCAAACAGATAGTGGAATATTAATATATATTTGAGTAATTAAATAGTGTATTAGAAAATTTATCTATATAAACATTGAAATAGACTAAATAAGTGTTTTTTATAGTTAAGGATGCATAAAAAGGTCATTGACATTCTCTAATAAAAAATTGTAGAGTGGTGTATTAACATTCCCCACAGTTGAAACCAAGCTAGATTAATTATCGATTTCATTATTTTTTGTTGGTGATGGTTGTTATTTAAAAAATTATATGGATACATTATCTCAATAGAGAGAAATATTATATGTACGCATCCCACAATACTATACAATTTATCTTTACATGTAATCATATTAATATAATGTAAATGAGATGGTTTGAACTACTCCGGGGAAATGATTGTGTTAGAAATTATCATCCTAATAAGTGAAACAGAGTAGTAAATGTATACTGTAGAAAATAGCATGATATATTAAATATGTTGAGGGTAAAGAATGATACTATTTTATAAGAATTGGTTAACATTGACATGAATAGTATAATATAAGTGTAAAATAATATGTTTTCCAAGTAGTTACCCAACCTTATTTCTTATAGAATATTAATAATGCTCAATATTATGATGATGTCCTTTAAAAGATGATAGAATATTTGAGAAGGACATTCACTGAGTTTAACAATGGTCAATATGGTGTTTATGGTTTCGTATGATGTTGTATGATCCAAAAATATTTTTTGTAAATTAATATATACTGGATGAGGATCATATCTCAAAATTATTTCAACATAATTAAAGAAAAAATATGTATAGGGATATCCATGAGCATTTATGGTTATAAAATATAATGTAGGGTATTGTAGATTATACTACAAGATACTTAGTATCCCAATAATTGAAGGCGGGAAATGATTATCTTAAAAGATTTAAGAATCATTTACATATACAAAAGTGGATGTAATATAATATTATGATGTATTTTATCATTGTTATACCTAGGACATCCATGGGAAATGATATAGTATTAGTCATTTTCTATTTTCATAGATTTCCAAATCTTTTCCTTGAAATTCAAGAGGGTTTTCCTATGGATTGGCTTGCTATGATGGGTATAAATAATATTGTAATGCTTTTTCAAACACTCATATCATTAGTTTATGATCATGAATCAATTTTCATAATGGAATTTTTTTAGGAGTTTCTAGAAGGCTTTAAATATATAAGTTAATTTTGGAAAAATATATCACCCTAAATTAGAAATGTTGTTTGAAACAAAAATCAAAATATTAGGGGAAAATGATACGGGTATTCTCTCTTGACATCCAAGGAATTTGGTATTATTAATTATCTATCGAGTACTTTTCATGTAATAAATATGAATTCTACAATATAAAAATGGAACCATATAAATTATTATATGGATGTATATTTTGGAATCCAACATATTAGGTTGATATTTGAGAATTTAAGATATTGCGTCTAGAACATGTGAAAGAGACATTAGAGAAGGCATGATCCACACCAAATTATATCACAGTGTCATAGAGTTAATAGAAAATTTATACTAATAGTTGTTAGAAGGATTTTAAATTCCAATTAGGGGAATATGTAATCTTATGGATGTCTTCATGAAAAGGGACTATTGTATTTGGAAGGAAATTAAAGCTACATCCAATGCATATTGGGCCATTTAAAATATATGAATGAATATTATCTAGGGAATATAATTTATTGATTCTAAAAAAGAATTATAAGTATATTGATGTGTTCAATACATTAATTATAAGTAGTAATATGATGGAGCATTCAGAGATTATAAGGGATGATCATGTTTAATTGGATCTATAAAAATGTAATAATGAATATATGATTTAAATATTTGATCTAATATGAAATGTTTTGTGAAACCATAAATGTTCATTGATGATTGTTATTGGGAAGAATATCTATCTGAAGTAGTTGACATGGTTACATTAGGATGCCATGATAAAGGATTATCTGTATATTTCCATTAAGTAATTTACAATTTATTGAAAAACATTAATTAGAATGGGTGATTTTAATAGTAATTAAATATTAATAATAAATAAGAATATTATTTTAAAATTATATAATTCAAATAAGAGATGTAAGTTAATTAAAACCACAATAAATATTAATTAAAATAGATAAACATAATAAATGAAAATAAAATATACAATATTCCTAGTTAATATTATTATCTAAATATCCTGTTAATAACAACTATTTAATAAAATGAAAATAATAGAAACAAAATAATTGAATTATTGAATGAACTAAAAATGAGAATTATTAAATAGTGGGTATATTTGAATGAATTTATAGGTTGTAAGTGTAAATATTTACATTACAAAACATTCAGTTATTATAAATATTAGAAACTATATCATATATTTGTATAGCTTTTATTATGTTATCATTCGAATTAGTAAATATTCACAATAATGATGAGATATATTTTATATTGTAAAAGAAAAATATGACCTAACCCAATAGGTAGATCCATTTATAAGTTCATTTGTTAATATTTTCAGGGTGGTAACATCGCTAGAGTTATCGCTTGACCAATCCATAGAAGAACATCAAAAATTAATGTTCATGAAGATTCATCTATGGGAGAAGTTTAGGTTAGTGTAAATCATTACCAGATAAATGTAAATCATAAAGAATAATGAAATTATAATAATTGTACATCCAACCCATAGGTCTTTTATTAGTGTTAAAATTTATTATAATCTCATGATTAATTAGTATTAAAGTGTAAGTTAATATAGTATTGAAATGGCGTTTACTCCAATAGAACGTTTCTGTTAAATACATTACACATATATAAAGAATAAAATTTACTAAATTAGAGAAAAGATTTAGTAAAATTGATTTCATATTTCACATCAAGATATTGAAATTGTTTATGTACTAAAATTTAATAATTTTTTTGTAAAAATTGTAAAATACAAAAAACAATTGTTCAAATTTTGTAAATATTGCATAATATATATGTAACAATAACTCAACATGGGAATGGGTAGAGATATTTTCCTAATTGTGAAATTAAACTTATTATAGAAAATTCCATGAAAAAATGGGCTATTATGGATGTATTATAGAAATTAATATAATTGGAATATAATTTATTTAGTACCTTAACCTATGATATATAATTAAACACACCTAAAAATATCCACACCCTCTAGTCATTTGTCCCATTCAGTTTTCAATTTTATTCCTTAATACTATACTTAATGAGTCTCTCCCATGGTTTTATCCTAAATATTGATGATGATTTTTGTTTTTATTCTTTAGAAATTCTCTATAAATATCAGGATGAGTAAGGTCCCTTTTTTTTATCTCTCTTGATTTCCTATTTCCCCATTATTTATAGTATTTTACTATTTTTAACACAGAGGTATCAAATTTTACCCCTTATATAACTTCTTAATCCTGAATCCAAATTTGAAATACATTTTATCTTGTTCATCATCTAATTATGTACATTAATACAATGAAATAACGGTATTGTATTTAATTAAAGTGTGGTATGAGAGTAAAAAAATTCATTTCTAACAAAATTTACCAGTTAATAATATATAACACCTATATAGATATCCTCTTATAACACCAGTATAATACCAAGGTAAATTTTATTAAATGGTTTTAATTTTATGTAAATTTATAGATATAATAAATCTTATAGTGATTTAGACTAAATTTTTGTTCTCATATTGAAAATTATTCTAAACCCCTAATTGTTGAATTCTTAGTTCGAATTTGTTGGAAGAAAACCCCAACAATACTTCAGTCTTACCGATATCTAATAAAAATTAATTATTAATGGATATTCCAACTATTCTAGGTTACGTTTTCTTCCTTCTACATCAAATATCAGTATTCATTTAAATTAATATACACTAATTATAATGATTAAATAATAAAAACTTTTTAAACAACTATCATTGTTCCCAATTGTCATAATACATAATGGACATATAATAGAAATATTTACTATTAGTTAATACTCATTCATTAAATCTAATCCTCCAAATAATACTTCTAATTTATTGTTCTTTTAATTATTCAGTTTTATAGATTTGTTATTGTAATTCTTTTAGCCTTGATATTTATTATAGAATACAAACCAATATATATACATTTTAATTCTTTTATATTTTTAATATTTTACATTCATAATGATAGTGGACTTTCTGACAGAATTCACTCATCATAGTCCTGTTTTAGTTATTCTAGGTCTCAAGTGTTTCTAGCAATTCCAAAAGGTGGGTAACCACATGATCACATTTGTTGTATTGATGGAACTATTCGTTGAATTGTATAATGGTACGTTGTCTCATAACATAAGGGGTCTCATTCACTATTCTAGGTTTTTATTAAATATTTATTACATGTTCATGAATCCTTATCAATGATACAATAGGTGAAACTGGCTTATTGAAATAAATAATTTTAGAGGAATATACACATGGTAACTATATTTTCTCTCATTTGATCAAAATATTAAATTTTTATATATATTAATGAAATATAGGTTACAAATATATAATTTATATCTATTAAATGCTGCATTAAGATCCTATAAAAGAAGGATGAAGTCATTATGGATTTGGTATCAGCCCTGTAATTTTGAATTCATATGTAAACCAATGAAAATAGTTAAATCCCATATAATTATGATTCTCTAAATGAGTTTTGACATATATAATTACTCTTAAACAACAAAGAAAGTTAAATCATTATAAAATATTTTATTTTATCACATTTTATGATACTTTTATATTGTTTTTTTAGAATTAGGTTCTAAATATAATATAAAAATATCATATATTTTAATGTGGAAACTATAACACAATCTCAATTTTTTCAAAATATATACTTTTTATAATGAAACATGTTTTTTGTTCATGAGAAATAATCCTGACATTAAACATGACTTCTTATTTGTTCTTACTCAACCATTAACCATTTGAAGAAAAATTTAAAATGAGGGATGATATAAAAAACTCTTTAAAGGGAAATATGAAAAATGAAACATATTAGTTCATCTTATAACCATAGTACTATAAAATAGGGTTTTACATTTATATAACAAAAATTGATCTTATATATTCATTTAATTACACTTTAAAATAACATTAATGTTAAATGTTTTCCATAAAACATATTATTTGAAATTAGTTGTGAAAATGATAATTACTATGGTTTCATTAAAAAACATGAGAAAACACAAAGAAAATTATTAAACATATACTTTTTAAAAGAATAAGTGAATAATATTTCAGTTAAAATAAAATATCATTATTTTACATTGTGAAATCATACTATTTTCATGAAAACTCATTAAAAAGAATAGAGATTTCATGTTGGTAAATAGAGATGTCAATTTTATATAACTATTATAGTTAATATTACTAATTTAATTAACAACTCTCTAAATTCTAAACACCTCGTAAGAGAAACCTATAACTAATAAGACCCTCCATTTACCAAATGCATTAGAGAGATATATAAGGATCAACTATGATTATGAGATATATCATCTCAACTACTATCCTAAAACATTTCAATTAACTATTATAAAAATATTGGAAATTAAAGACAACATTTTAATCCATATAATAAAAAAAATATTCTTTACACCCACATGAATAACATTTTAAAATATCGATATACATATTCCATTTAAAACTCATTTTCAAAATATCCACAAATGAGGTAAGGATTTTTTTATTATAAAAGAAACATGAATACATTTAATTTAATAAAATAATAAAATACCTCTTATGATAGTAGAAAAAAACTATTAATGATATATACATTAAAATTGATCATTATTTATGCATTTTGTAAATAATATCAAATCATTTAGCACAAATTTTGTCAAAAGTATCATTTATAAAAATAATGAAAGAAGTTAACAAAGAAATATAAAATTAATTTGATAATTCATTTACATTTATATAATTAAATCCAAAAAATAATGATTTTTAATGGAGGAATTGTATTTAGAAAAAAATCTCTAAAAAATTAAAAACATGGTTCTAAAAGTAAATTATTCTTTACCTCAAGTTAGGATCATCACTTGAATAAATTAGCATATTGGATGATAAAAATGATTTAATTATTTAATTTCATAAGAAGATTATTCATGTTTATGATTCCTTTTATTTTATTTAATGATAGGTTATATATAATTATATAATTAGTTAAGATCACATTGGATGTTTCAATGATATTTAACTCATCTGCCCAAAATGAATTTGGTTTGTCTACTATGATAAAAGTTGTATTTATTAAATCATATCAAGAATAATAATAATGATATAATTAAAATATTTATTCAACAATTATAATTTGAGAAAACATGAATGATGGATATGGAAAATTAACTACATTTAACCATGGAGAGAACATGTTGTATGTACCCATATATAACGTTTCAATTTTTCAACGGTCATGATGACGAGAAGGGAAATATTATTTTATATTTAAAAAATTATTAATATATCCTAAAAATAATTTTATTTTATTTAATATAGTTATATATTCCATCCTTGTGATATGGCGATGATAAATGGATTAGACAACTTCATAGAGGAGTTAATCCACATTAATGAATGAATGATGATATTATTTATAAAATGAAGGAAATGATAGAAATTATATGATAGATTTTATTTCCATTATGATAAAGATTTTATTAAAATCATGTGTATACATTAAATCTAACATTATAACTATCCATGGGAAGAGATGATGAAAAAGAACTACATTGATTTGCGAGGTTGTAGTCCATCACAAAAACAAAGAATGCTTTAATTTATAGTTTTATGGAAGAAGAGATGGATATAGGTTATAAAATATACAAAATAAAAACTATTTATATGGAATATATTGATGTTATTATTTCCAGATAGTTGATGAATATTTTAAGGAGTAAGAAGAAAGAATAATAAGAAAATTGTGAGCTATAAACTATACCATTTCTCAAACGACCACTTTAGGTTTATACTAAATGACTTTATAGGATGGATTTGTGATCATAAAAAAGGAATCTATGACATGAATTCGTACATTAGGCGTGGATTTGGGGACATATTGGATGATATATAGTTCTAAAAAACTATGTGGAAGAGAGGAGAGGATGATCTATTTTGATAGTGAGGGATGGGATACACATTGAATTACATAAGAGATTAAATAACATATATATATATCGTAATAAATTTCATGTGGAATAAAATCACAAAAAAAATTAGAATATAATATATCATATAGTTAAAATAAACTATCCCAATTTCATTTATAAATGATTTGCATATATTATTAGCCTTATCTTCTAGTTTAAAAACATCAAACTCTTTTTAACTTTTACAATGATAACTTACATTTCTTGCATGATAACATAATTTTATGTACCAAAATAAATGGGGGTTTTAAAATTAATTTTTCAGGATGATTTTAAATTTTTAATACATTATAACATGTCAAAACATGAATTTTGATGTCATTAATTTTAATATGAGAACCCCAAATGCAAGAAAACTGTTTTTTGATAATTCTATTTTTAAGAGCATAATTGAATGTACAATATTATAATGAAATAAATTTGTTTCCTTGCAATTTTTTTGTTAGATAATATAAAAAATACTGTTTTTATAATTTTAAAAAAATATATAAATTAAATTCATCTTACAATGACTCTGAAAAAATAAAAGACAGAAAAAATTGTATTTAAATTGAAGAAAACATAACTTATCTTATCAAAAGAAAATAATGGGTTTCCAAATTCAAAATAATTTTTTTAAAAAATTATTATTTAAATATTAACTCTTCCAAAAGTACTAATAAAATTATAAAAATTAATGTAATTAAGTAATTCTAAAACATATCTAATTAATTTTACCCCAGATAAAACAATTTTATTCATAAATTTGGTAATATATATTTAATGATTTTAAGATTTCTTTTGATAAAAAAACACATTGAAATAACTAAATTATATTAATTATTATGATTAATAATATTTTATCCATTTTATCAAATTAAATTAATATAATTATAGGAATTTTTTTTAAAATTAAACCTGATAAATTCTATGAAAATCATTTTCCAAAATAATACTTTTAATCTATAAAATAGTTTTTTATAAAAAACAAAAGAATATTGTTATTTAAAATGATATTTATTTGATTTTTTTATTACATGTGAATAATTCAAATATAAAACTAATCTAAAATATAATGTGACATTGTAAAGTTTTGGAAATAAAAGACAGTTTTGAATAAAAATCATTATATTTCACTATTCATTTGCAAAAACTATACTTTAAAAAAAATATTAAAAATTCATCATTTGATAATTTTAACTTTATAATATAAAAACAAGAATAATTTAATAATATTTAAAATAAAAAACTTATAAATTTATAATTTAATTAAAAAATTATAATAAATGGAAAAACATCCATGACAAAATAACAGTAGTTTAATTTTTGAATTAAATAATATAATCATATTTCATTACTTGATAAATATATAGTCATAGACTTTTTATATTGGAAAATTTCATATTTTTGGTTTTATATTACTCTTTTATGAATTATACGATATATGAGATAAGTTTAGGGGTTAATTTAGTTCAACATAGAGTAATTTTGAAGGCCATGTGGTTGTTTACGGTTCCCACATGGTTAGGAAAACCAATGTGGTCTAGAGTAGGAAATTTTCCACCCATTTATTAAGCCACAAAAGGTGTTGCATAGTTAGATGAAATTGTGTGGCCACCCTCCATGTCCCATCCACCATGAAAAAGTGGGGATTTTATTAATGGGAACATGGTTTTTGGTATTGTGCACCACTAAGGAGAAACAATGATCCCCATTAATTGGGGTATAATGTTTTCTATTTTTTTGCAGGATTCATAGAGTATTACATGGATCCTAAAATCCATTGTAGAGAGAATTGACAATCTGGTGGAAGGAATTGGAACTTCAATATTATGTAATATCTTCCTCATTTTCTTTACACTCTCTCAATTATTTAATTTATTTTTAGAGGTGAAAATTTTCTTGTATTTTAGATAGTTTATATCCTGATTTACATGGGTATTTTTCATTTGATTTGGGTCCAAGGATTTTGTCTAAGATCTCCCCTACCAGTGCTTTCGATCATTCGACACAGAATTATGGGAAACTATTGAGAGATAGTTAATCAGGGATATTTAGGTTGGTTCCCTAAATGATAGTTTCCTTAGTCTATATTATAATTGTGTGTAAGTAATTTTGTAATTAATATTTCAATGTTTAAAAATGAATTTTAAAATTGAATTATTTAATTGATATTATCATGTGATTATGAGACCCTTGATAGATCTCATTAGACATGTTAAAGATTATGATATCATCTGGATAGTAACCCATGGGTTGTTCTAGAAGAATTTAAATGATAATTTATGAATTAATAAAAGGATTAAAATGGTATTAGGGAATTGAATTAAATACATGATTCATGGATGATAAATGGTATTTTAAAAATATTACATAGTTGGGAATATGAAAATTGTTATTAAATTTGATTATGAAATTGGTTGAATTACAATTAACAAAAAATTTTGATAAATGGGTTATGAATGATAAAACATAGTATGTGATATTTTGTATAGAAGTGAACATTGATTTTTGTGATATAGACTACTACACCAAATGATGTTTGGTTGCCAGAATACTACTCTATCCTATCAAGTTATAAATATTTATTGCATGGGATTACTCAGTTGTGGGATTGGAACAACTACTCCAAATACCAATGGGGCAGCAGAGTACTTCCCATAGCCTCCAATATTTCAATGTGAAATTAATATTTAATGAATAATGGAATCCCTGAGAGAATTAATTATGATACTCCTACGATATATAGTTCATATTCGAGAAATGTTCGAATTAGGTACTAATGGTTTGAGTGTAACAGTGAAACTTTGTGCCTATGTGGTTAATTAAAGAAAAATTAAATTTAAATCCTATTTACATTCTCATTTTTTATTTATATATTATAAAAATATATACATTTTTATAGATAAGATATTTAATTTGACTTCATTGGTTTTGGCCTTCTGATTTTTTCTCACACCTTAATTGGGTTTCCTAATATCTACTTAAATATACTTCATGTTTAAAGGAAATGATAAGGGAAAGAGACCTATGTTATATGGTTAATTTTTGATTTGGGATGGCGTATAGATGAGGGAACCAAAAATGATTTTCGGACCCTCTAGGGAGTTTTCATTATTTATTATTTTTGTTTTTCCATTTACACTTGACCCAGATATTGAATGAAATATTTACTACTTTGGATTCGGAATTTTTTTCATTGTTTGGATTCATCATGGGACTATTTTTATTTCATTATTTTTCAAATTATATTGGTTATTAGTTGATGTCATTAGGGTATTTTTATAATTTTCTAATGTTTTCCATCTTTGATAATGATGGTATAGTCTTCCTACATTACATAGTAGACCATCCCTACTATTTATTAGCCTCTTGTATATGGGGAGTTGTCCTTGAGGTTCTCTAGACAACAGGCACTTGGAACTGACATGTGGAACTTGAGTCAAGACATAATTAAGTTATATCGAAGGAATTATATTTTTTCCATTGGGTTTTCTTACTATTCAAGGAAGGTAGACATGAGAATAGAATGAGTAACGTAATTTTCGTGAGCTCGTTCATGTGTGCTACTAACCCTTGTTTTGAAAAAACCCAAGTACGAAGGGTGGGATTTATATTTTTAATGTTTATTTTTATAGTTGTATGTTATTTCACTATGACTAATCCACTTGTGATATGATGTAATTATTTTCTCTGATTTTCCCCACAGTATTCTACGAATTTAGAGTTGTGTATAAATGATTTATTCTAGGAATTTAATGTTTTATGTGACTTCAATCATTTTAGAAACCCCTAGAAAAATGTTTTTTGGGTGAGTTTATGAAATTAAAATGTTTTTCCTTGTCTGAGTATTTTAAAAATGAAATCTTACTAAATAAAAAATTGAAATGATTAAATGAAACTAATTGATTTTAATGAATAAATTGGTCATTTGATAAGAAAATCTAATATAATGAAGTGTTTTACCCAATTTCAACCATGGCCTATGTGAGGGGTAGTCGAGGGTAGTTATAGTTGTTCAATTTTTACCATTTGAGGGTGTATTGAGGATAAATTTTTATATCATTATAGTAATACCTATTTTATATATATTATAATGATTTTTTTGTGTCCTAAGATGTGTTTTTGGAATTTTAGAGACATTCCATCATGATGATGTCTGTTGATATGGCGATATGAGGACATGGTTAGAGATGTGCCTTCAGTAGTGGATCTAGAGGGTCTGATAGTTCTAGGTGATGTAGTGGGATATAATTTTTATGATAATGTTTCTTTATTTATTTATTTTATGGAAAGGTTCATAGGTCAGGATGTGTATAAAATTTCTGACCTAGCAACATAGTTCAATTTTTAGCACCCTATAAACATCACTAGAGAGGGTGGACCTGAAGAAAATCAATTATAGATTTATTATATCTAAAAAATCATTGACTATTTAGATATTAATATAGGAGAAATATTCACATTGTGTTCCTATATATTGTGTCGACCAATGAAGCACTTGTGGGATATTCAAAGTAGGGATGGGCTGCTGGAGTTTATTGTATGAAAATAATTCTAGGAGAAGTTCTTATAACACCTTTGCACAAAGTTTCTAAAGAGTTATTGGGATGTAGATCATATGCATTTGAACTTGGAGATTATTTCTATGATAGAATATATTGTTCCACATGGGGATTTACAACACTCTATCCCTTCATTGGTACTACATGAGGAAACAATAGAAAATGTTTATTTGAGAGACCTATATGTGAGATTATATCCTAGGTTAGCATCATTTGGATGAAGAAGTTTTTTATGGTGGGGAATCATTCTATAATTTAGGATGGGAAAATAAATATGGCTTCCATTAGAATATAGTTGGATTCTATTGGATTCCTAAGAAGTACGCTTTCAGAGAGTAGGTACCATCTATATGATAATGTCAACTAGGGAAATGAAAAATAGCATTTTAAAAGAGAATTATTTGTTTCTAAAAGTGTTAATTAAGTACACATCCAGTAGTGTTGTAGAATGGGGGACAATCATTGGAAATTTCAATGACCACAAGTGGAGTTCTAGTCTTTTTGGACAATGTTAAACATATAACAATTTTTTAAAAACCCCTGATCGATGGGTAGTGACAAAGGAGGTAGGATGAACCAAGGTATTGTAAGAGTTTATTATAACCCTAGTCAATATGGATGTTAAATTTCTTCTAGTTGTGGCGTTTGATGTATTTTACTTGGTTCTTCAACGAAATATGATTTGTATAAGAAGATTAGTGTTTCACATGGAACTCAGACTATAATAAAGGAAGAAATGGATAGGGCAGTTGCATTCCTTTAAGAATTCACTTGTTGATAGTGAAGTTGGACCATAGATGGTCATAGTTACTATTATTTTAATTTCTATTATTTCTAGTGCTTCATTTAGTGGATTAGATTATCATCATTTTATATATGATCTGCTTTTGGATGGTTTGAGTCGAATGGTGTAGTTTGTGGGTGGGGTTTTGTTGATCAACACACCATTGAGAGTACTATCGAGGGGAATCTGTTTATGTAAGGGGAGTTCTCTTGAGGTTGTGATTGTTTTCATAGAAATTTTGGAATTTTATCAAGCCCAAATAGATTTTTACCATTGATAGGTGACATTTACATATCTTGAGGGTGATAGTTATGTTCATCATGAAGAATTGGATATCAAGGCAGGATAAACTATGCATGTTCATCAGTAACAATGGGATCTCACGACCTAGGTTTCACATATTTTAATGGATGATGTGGGGTGTGAAACATTTTAATATTCTACCCTTAGTGAACCGGTTTCATGAATTATTTCTGAAATTATTTTTAGTGATAAAACATGAGATGGATGTTGAGTTTACAATTGAGATCAGTCTTAAAGATATAGTAGTTTCTATAACACTATATAGGTTTTCACCAAAAGATATTCAAGATATTAGGTATCACCTGAAAAGTACATAAATAATGGATTTAGAAATCTTATCATGTTGCATTGGGGTTCTCCATTATTCATTTATATTGATGATGACAGGATGATGAGTTTATGTGTTTTTACTGGATTTTTAACTAGATGAACGTGATGAACCAGTATCCTCTACCACATATCGATGATCAATTTGACCCGGTGAGTGGAGATTATAATTTATCAAAGATTTAATTGAGTTTGGGGTATCATCTTTTTATATTTCATCCCTATAATATACAATGTACTCCTTTTGAATCAGTGATAGCCTCAATGATTTCTTTGGGTGCCATTTGGGATCACGAAAACATCAAATGTATTTATGGACTTGATGAACCAACTCTTATACATGTATCTCGATTAGTTTTTGGTTTTTTTGGATGAAATCATGGTCTACACCAAGACATATGATGATTGTTCAAAACATCATTACAATACCACTAGTATATTGACATATAATTTGTTATACACAAGGCTATTTGAGTATCAATTTTGGATCAATATGTTACATTTCATGGTCTACATTGTATCTAAGTAATTTCTGATAGTGGACTCAGATAATGTGTCTGAATTGGTTTCCTTAGAGCATCCCAATAATGTTTTTGATATAATAAGATTTTAGGAGTTTGATGGTTAATATTGGAGGTTAAAAAAATATATACTTCATTTAGTAGCACAACATTATTTCTTAACTAAGAAGGGTATTATGATTTGGTGGTTTAACAGATGTGAAAATGCTTTTTAGGTGTTGCAAAATTATTTTAATACCACACTAATATTAATCCAATGTGATTTGAGTCTTATGTATATATTGTTTTATTAGGTTTCTAGTGTATGTCATGTAGTAGTGTTGATTTATGGAGATTGAGTCGTAGCATGTAGGGTGAAAAATATGAACTCATGTGAGTAGATTTACATTATGCATGATCACAAGTTATCTTTTGTGGTTTTTTCCTTAATGATTTGGTAGTGTTAACTATTGGGGGAAACTGTCATTATTTATACCAACAACTAATGTCAGAAATAAATATTTTCACAAAAAATAATTTAACCTCAACCAGAAAATATTTTTTTTATTATATATCATATTTTGGTTTTGAGATTTCATATACAAAGGGGATGGGAAATAGCATTGGTGACACTATCGCAGGAAAACATGGACTCAAGTAGTTATAGAGCCTAGTTCTGGGTGGAATATTATAAGATTGCTGGATGAGACATATATTCAGGTTTATAGGGAAAATTTTAATGTTAACCATGTATCCTTATTAATTGATTCCACACTTCTATGATGGATCAGAAAGAGCTATTATGAGGATCTAGAGTGTTTTTCCCTGAGGGAAATGTTTGATGGTGGGGCATCAACTTATTATTGGAGTATATTTGTGTATGAGATCATCAATTTCTGGAACATTGTTTTGTTTTAATGTTCATGTGTAGTGAGATTATGCATGAATATTGTGACTCAAAATGGGTTTTGTATGTTGGATTTCCTGTGATGCACCATGATCCTTGGTGGCAGTTTCATGGTTGGGCATGAAAAGGGAGTATACATCATTTGCAACATGATGTCACATCATTAAATATGTGAAGGCTGATCACCAGCAACCTGATGGTTTACTACGGTAATTTCCCATTCCAAAGTGTAAGCGGGATGCTATTACCATAGAATTTTTTTGTGCACTCAGGGAATTACTTATAAGAATGAAATGATTTTGGTAATTTTGGATCAACATACATTGGAATCCCTTTAAATGCATATTAGGGAAACTATTAATATGGTCTTATCGGCTGAAATATACATTCTAGGGTTAGTCTTTTTTCAAAGGGTTCTATAGATTATAGTTTCATACCATGAACCATGATTTACATCGTACTTCTAGTTGGGCTAACAGAGGGAATTAGAAACCCTGGTGTCTCTGATTATGGTTTTCCATACATAGACATAGAGGAAATCAGAGTGCACTATCATTCCGTTATTGGATATATTGAGGGATTATGACCTTGATTTTGGTGGGTTTTGTGAAATCAATTAGCACTCCTTCAGTTTTCCTATAAAAAAATTTTCCATAAATTTTTTCAGATGGAATCATATAAGGATCTTTATAATATTCCTTGTAGATCACCATTGTGTTGGATGGGGGCCAGAGAGTCTGAGGTTTTTGGACTGAGAGTCATGTAATAGATTATAGGGAAACCTTAGATGATTTAGAAACATATATTTATAGCACAGATTAGGTAGAAGTTGTATACTACTATAATTTTTCAACCCCTTGAGTTTACAGTGAGTGATCATGTATTCTTTAGGTGCCTTCTATATTTGGACACCATATGATTTAGAGGAAGGAAAATTAGGTGACCATGATTACTGGACCTTTCAATTTGTCGAGGAGAATCATCATGGTGGAATAAAAATTTATTCTTTGATTTAGGTATAATGTTATGAACAATGTCTTCCAAGTTCCATAGCATCAGAAGTATCACCACAACCCCTCTTATGTGATCAATATTGATGATGTTGTTCTTGAGGTTGAGTAATCCTTTGAGGAGAATCTTATTCATGTTGTGTATTGCAATGATAATGTGTTTTTTGAATTTATGTTCTACTACTCTAAGTATTGTGGATGTGTTGATTTTTTAAGAAGGAAACATTGGATAGGGAAGTTGATTTATAAGATCACTGGACCATGTATTTCACAACAGAGACATGTTGATTTTTGGGAGTACTACTTGAGGAATATTTTTTATAATGTTTCAATATTGTGACATCCTTAAGTTTTTATAGATTCCTCGTGCTCTTTTTCAGTATTCTTGTTACTTTTATGCATTATACCTTTGTTTTTATATTCATTGGGTTTGATTTGGGTTTATATGGGGAACATATGAATCACATGGGTTTGTTCACTATCTGAGCGTTGTGAAGGAAAACTATGTGATTTTCCATAGGAAATTGTGTTTTTCTTTCTTGAGCCATAAGAGGTGGGGCATGTTTTAACCAAACCATGTGGCCCCTCCCCAAACTCAGAACCCTAAGAGAATGGTAGTTCTCATTGTTGGAGAACATATTTTCAAACAATGTGCCACTATGGAAAAACCCTTCACCTTATATATCGGGGAACAATGTAATAGAACAATGTTTGGAAAACTATACAACAATTCCTAAGAAAACATGCACACATGATTTTAATCAAAAAAATAATTTGAGAATTCTTGAACCCCAGTTTATAATATTAATTACCCTACATTTTCCTATCACAATTTCATTTGTTTTTTTAGTATTTGGAAAATATTTCAAAACCCCTTGAACCCCTTTCTTGTCTAATCAAATATCTAATGGATTGAACTGAAACCTATAGGGTATGTGTTCTCCTCTTCATATGATTTCACCTCTCTCCCATATTTCTATCCCTTTGTAAAGGATTGTTTTTTATGCATTGTTGATAGTTTATATATAGGTTTTAATGGGTTTTGTTTCATTTTATCTTGGTCATAAGTACTAGTCCTAGATCTCCTTTTTCATTGTGATTTCATTCATTATAAAATAAATTGAGGTTTAAAAGTTTCAAATATTTCATCAATGATCATGATATAGGATTTCTAATTTTTAATTTCCATAATATTTATCATAATTAAGGTTGTGTGATTATAAAATTTTCATTTTACAAATAATTTAATTGAACCTATAATTGATTTAATTAATTGATTTTCCCATTATATTATGAGTCCATTCATGCATTACATTTCACTCATTGGGGATTATGAGATTTCTTAACAAATGACCATGGACTGTTCTAATACAATTGAAATGATAATTTATGAATTTTGGAAAGGGGAAAATTGTTTAATGGAATTAAATTAAATATATGATGAATGGTTACCAAAAGGGATTATTAAAATGGTTGCTCAAGGAGATTATGAAATTCATTGATAAATGGGATTATGAAATTGGTTAAATAATGATTTTGTAAAATGGTTCATAAAAGGGTTGTGAATTTGAAACAATGGTATGTGATGTTTTATAATGATTTAAACAATGAGTATTGTGTCATGAGATTCTACTTCATATACCAATGGGGTTCAATACTTCTGCTCTAGAGCCTTGAGTAATATATATTTTTTTCAATGTGATTTGTGGGATGGGGACTAGTTCTCCAAATACACATGGGGTACCCGACTACTTCTCTAGGACCTCAATGTATGAAAGTGAAAATTGAAATTATATAAATAATGAATGCCATGAGGGAATGGATTTTGATATTCTAATGATATATAGTTCAGACTCTGAAACAGGATAGAGAATGTACGATTGTTTTGGGTGTCCCAGTGATCCTAGGATGGGCTTAATTAAAGTATAATTAAATGTGAATCCTGTTTTAGGTGTCATTTAATCATTATTCTTCATATAACTTCATGCACTATTATTGAATTTATACTTACATATACATCATTTTTGGTGGCACATTTCCTTTCATCACACATTACTGGGGATGCCTCATTTATAGCCGAATAAAGATCATGTTTTTATGACATGATAAGGGGAATAACCCTATATTAGATGGATGAGTTTGGATTGTAGATGAATAATTGATGAGGGAACAAGACACGATGTTTTTACCTACATAATACTTCAAAATGTAATTTATTTTGGGTTTTCATTAAACACATTATAGTAATATGAAATAAAATATACGTTACTTTGGACTCGGGTAATGTCTTCTTGTTTTGGATTCATCATGTGAAACACAGTCTAATATTGGTTGTTTTATTATATTGGATGTTTATTATTATCATTTGGATATTTTTCATTATTTTACACTATTTTTCTACCATGATAAAGAGGGTATAGTCTCCCCATGTTACATATGAGACCATAACTGCTAGTCTATAGCCTCTTGAATATGAGTAGGTGCACCTAAGGTCTTCTGTATAACCAGATCGGGGCACTGGCATGTGGTAACCCAGTTAGGATGTAGTAATAAAAATAATTATGAAACATTATAGAATTATAATTAAATTTAATGGACATGATTTGAAACTTATAAAATATCCAATAATAAAATTATTTTTTAAATATATCTAAATAAAAATCATGTTAAGGGAATATATTTATCCTTTAAATATAACACATATGAAGACCTAAAGTCCACATGATAATTTTAAATGTTAAATGACTATATAGTTTTATTATTTTTTATATTTTATGAAATGAAATACAAAATAATATATATTATTATTGTAATGGATGGATGATTGATTCATGGTAGAATGTAAGATGGTTGTAGGCATTGAGAACTTGTCGCCCTTCAGTCGTGGTTATGAGCATCATCCCTATGCTAAACACGATGAGTCATCTCACATCCTATGGAATACAGTTTTTTATATATAAAAAATTGATAAATAAAAACAATTATGCATACTAAATAAGTTTATAAGGAGAAGGATGAAAAAAAATTGATTAGTTGATAAAAATGTGTATAATTTTTTTTAATTAAGAAGATTCATTTTAAAA
Source organism: Viscum album (assembly GCA_963277665.1). Classification (NCBI taxonomy): domain Eukaryota; kingdom Viridiplantae; phylum Streptophyta; class Magnoliopsida; order Santalales; family Viscaceae; genus Viscum; species Viscum album. The sequence continues at coordinate 1,224,639,583 of OY728156.1, read as the reverse complement.
TTAATTTTATATTCCAAAAAAATTATAAATATTTTAATTAGAAAACATGGTATGTTACATTATCCCCCACTTAATTAAAATTTTTCATTGAAATTTTATCACAAGGGAAATAAAAAAGTTTCTGATGGTCAAAAACATTTTTAAAATCTATTTCAAAGGGGAACAGAGAAAAGAAAGACCATAATATTTTTTTAAAATCACGATAATGGAGACATAAAAACTGATTAATATGAATTTCAAGAGAAAATGAAAAATACAGATGTAAAAAAATTAAATACCTTTCATGGTTCTAATGGTTTTAAGGAAACATGTGTTGGAAGAGAAACCCAAACCAAAAAGAATTGAAATTGAAATAAATATCATATATGATTAAAAAAATATAAATCCTTCAAATATTTAATCATAGAATAGTTTAAACAAGTCTTTTAGGAATATATTCCAGTAATTGGGTACCTGATTATTCAAAAGGATGTCTATTTAACATGATGACTGAACTATAAATACTTATTAAGGGTGGGGGTATTATCAATTCATTAGAAATAATTTTACTAGAATAAAATATTTATTACTAATAGGTAAGTGAAATTAATTCCGACGAAAAAACCAAATATCAGGGTCTTATTTCCCACATTTAATATCACCCTTGTCTTTCATCATGAATTATATATCTCAATAATAGAAAAATTCATGTCTTTGGTGGTATTCCCTTTATCTAATGAGATAGATGAGTTGAGCATTAAAAATGAAGAATAATAGATACCATGCTATAAATATATTTTTTATAGAAATTAAATTGTTTGTGATAAATAAAATTGTTTATCATAAGTTTTATGTAAATTAGAAAATTCTTCAACATCATGGGATAATAAATTTCCATGATAGTGATGCATATACCAAATAGAAGGGATAATAAGGTTGTATGATATACATATACTTCCATTTGGATAAAAGATATTTAATCTATTCAGAATGACATAATTAAAACATTATATGTGTTCTTACGTATTAAAATTACCATGTCCTTTACGATTAAAGACATTACCTATAACAATTCATTAATTCCTTAACCCCAAAATCCTTAATATCTTAGTTTATTATCTTTTAAATCCATTCACATAAAATTATTTTGTTTCCACATAACATGCTAAAACAATAATTGTTATAATTCCTTCAATTATTAACCTTTAATAACACTCTCACAACTCATGTTATTTGAATCCTATTATGATGCCAACTATGAGGACACAACCTTAAACAATATGTATAATTGAATCTATAGAAAAGAATTTGTGTTCTCTCATTTGAAGTATCGTATTACCTTAAGGTTCTATTGGATTAAGTCTAAACTCATATATAAAACCCCATAAATTATAATGGGGACACATGGTTTCAATTTCTATTTTTTAAAATATAATACTTTTATAGTGAAACATATTTTCCTTTCATGAAAAATTATCATTCCGTTACACATTAATTCCTCTTTATTCTTACTTATCCTTAACCACTATGTAATTTTTTAAAAATGTGGGACTATAAAAAAATCAATGTAATAAACATATAAAATAAATAATATATTATATTATATAATGGGGTTTACAATTAACATAGTGAACATTGTGTTTTAATATGCATTTAATTTAACACGAAATGAACTTTACTGAAATTTGTTTCTATAGAACACTTGAAAAGGAAACATAAAAGAAAGATAATAATCATGAGGGGTTTTTATTAGGAAATTTGAAAACAATTTAATAAAAGTTTCTATAAAAGTTTCTTTTTATTGAGAAAAAGATCTAATAATTATTTAAAATATAATTCCATTATTTGAATATTTAAAATAAAAATATTTTTACGAAAACTCATAATCATGCATAGAAAAATCATATAGGAAACGTGGGACATTGTTTTCAAATCACTCAAACAATCTATAATGAGAGAGTTTCTCATTGGGGTGTAAATCCTTTAATATTATAACTAAATCATTCATTTATCTATATGATAATTCCAAATTATTTCATATAGGATAGTAGCATTTAGGGGACGTTAAAAGTCTTGATCTCAAAATTTACGAGTAAATGTGTGAGGTGCTCAGTTAGTGCATAGTTTCACTTACCATGTAGATCAATTAAGAAGCCCAAAAATATAGTTTCATTACCATGTGGTATAATTCATTCTGTAATTTGAGACATGAAATAAATTATCGGTATATTGAGATAGGTTGGAATATATTTTATATAACCATACTCTAAATCATGTGATGGGTGGAGGTGTTGGATAGATAGTGATCATGGTATATACATGGTTTTCCAATCCCTTTGCTCCACCATATAAGGGGGTTACACCTTATGAAGTGTGCCCATGTGATTGGCATATGGCCTGGCCAAACATGTGTCCAAACCATAAAACCGTAAAAAAGTTGTGTAATGTCTATTTTCCCCTAACTAATTTTAATACCTAACCCATGTTTCCTCTTCCTTTTCATGAATATAAATCCAACCCATCATTGAAATACTTTCCTCTCAACCTAGTATTTGAGTCTCCTCTCACTTGTGACTTATTATTCAAAAACCATTTGTCCCAATGACTAGGTCATCATATTCTCTTGAATCCCCTTTCTACTTTTATTCATTTCTCTCAATATATGGAATGATAAATCTATTTTTTGTAATACTCCCTATTTTTTTATTTTCTGTGTATTTCTTTGATTCCTCTCATTCTAGATATAATATGATGTATATATTAGATGAGGAGTCAACATACAATCTAATGTTGGTGGTCTTGAACATTTCGCTTAAATATTTTATATTTATATTACATGTCATTTTACTTAACAAGGGACCTTTCATGCATTTACATAAAATGTGTACATCCTTCTAAATTAAAGAATACCTCATAGATATATTCCCATTGAACCTTGTATTCATCAATGGTTGTCTACCCCAACAAGTACCACCCCAGTGTGTGTCGATTAAATAATCTTGAGACTCATAAATTGTTGTTTTATCCAAAAATCCTTCTAATTGGGTTTGTTTTATTCTAAATTGCTGTTGTTAGAATGATTTCAACAAAATGAAATTTTCAAACCATGTAACTTATCAATTTTAAAACTAATAGTTACACACATGATTTAATGGGGTTCAATGAAATGTGAGTTTGACATGTATACTTCATTGGGCCTTTATTTAGATATTGAATGAGATGATTATTTATTATCCTTAAACCATTGATACTAGTGGTTTAAAAATAGTTAACAGAGTCACAAATCATGATTATTAATGATCCCTTGATGTTTTATTGTAGAAATTATGGTTCACATTGTGTACTTTATGGGTGGACATGATGTTTCACAATGTGTACAGAGATATTTAATATGATGCTTCAAAACATTTACATTGATATTGGAAATGAAATTTTGTATCATGTATAAAGATAATGAAAATGACGTTACATAGTGTTTACTAAGATATTATAAATAAGGATTTATACTACTTTGTATTGTATGTTATACATGTAGACTCATAGCATTCGTTGGGATTTTTAAAACACAACTTTCTTTATTCCTAAATGAAAACTAGGTTGATGCCAGAATTTATAATAATTTACTCTTCTAATTAAACAATAACATCATGGTCAAATGACTCAATTCATTAATATTACTTCATTTTTGTGTCCTTTTTTGTGTTTTAACTCATATATATATATATAGTGACAATTATTAAGAGACATTCTTTCTTGGGCCAAAGTAAGTAGTGTCGGATGGGTGTTCCTAAGGAATCAAAGCTGTTTGGGTTTAGTATATCTTACTCAATACATTTTATTATTATACCTACACAATACTATTTTATATAAACATGTTCAAATTATTCAAGATAACTTTGGTCATATCGTACTGAGTTTTATGCACACCCTATAAACACTGTTACCGGGATAGACTTCATGGATGACGTTTGGGAAAAAGGGGATAATCTATCTATAGATTACTAATTTTCTGTTCTATGATAAAGTATGGGAATAAATTACTTATCTTGGGATCATTATTAATTTATAGATATTTTTTGGAATTTTTTGTTAAATTTTTATAAGATGTTGTATATGCATGATGTTTGGTTGCCATGTACCCCCCTCAGTTTTTTGTTTCAAAATGACGTCATTATATTTTATTTGACAAAGGGTATTATTTATATCAATGTGATTTTGTCTAGATGTTTACTTCGAATATTCATATTAATACTAATTCAATTGGGTTATTACTATTTTTCAACATTCTTCTCCACTCTGATCATGAGGGAATATTCTTTCAATTATATCACCTTAGACCCTAATTGATATTTGAAAGCCTCTAGGATATGGGGTGGTTCACATTATCCAATGTGTCCAACATGGTTTTTTATCTTATGAGGGAACTAGGTTTAAGAAGTTAGATAGTGGTATCATTGTTTCTTTTCCACTGGTATTGCATATTTTGGTTGGTAGACAATAGACATGGAATGTTTTATAATTTAGCAATGATCATGTTCTTGGGAGAAACTTACCATCGTATAGGGAATATCCAAATTACCTAGGATTGGATTTGTTGTTCAAGGTTCTTCATTTTATAATATTTTTCATTTCACTAATGGGAAACACACATGATGTTTGGAATGTATTTTTATTTTTATGGATTCTCATTTAACCATGTATTTTCATGTCATGGAGGTATTGATCATGCATCATTATAGTCACATAATCATTCACATGTCATGCATGTTCCATTCCATATTTAAAAAAATGAGTTCATTGATTGCCATATATCATATCTAGCTTGATTGATATACTTTTAATTATTCTAATTTTTCTGGTAGGATGGGGATGCATAATATGTAATTAATGTATCTTAATCAATCTTAAGGATATTTCACATATAGTGTGATGGTGGAACTCAAATAACTCACTTATGGAATGTTTGATCTATGTACCCTTAGTTACATGGGTTGAACAATTAGTGGTTGATATTTAATGGATTCCAAATTAAATTTATAATGTGTATGAGCCACTATAAATTAGTAATGGTGATCCATATAATTAATCTAAAAAAAGGGATGGTGGAAGATACATGAAATTTCAACTGCATCTTATAAATTGTGAGACATTATAACTTGGCAATATAAGATGCATCTAATTTCCCCAGGAAATATATATATATATATATATATATATATATATATATATGTATACAATTCATACTTTTAATTTTAAAATGAATTTGGTGTGGTTAAATGGGGATTCCAATTACAACTTAAGGGTATTTTTCCCAATATAATTGTAAGGCCCTAGTATGTTTTTTAGGTAATTAGATGATTCTTAATTTATTTATCATCCTTTTTGGGTGATTTTGTAGTCATATTAGGGATAAACTTTCATTTGGGGGGGGGGGGGTAAATGAACTAATATTTTTTGGGATGTATGTTTACATTAATTAAAAGAGTACGTGTATAAATATTTCAACGACTTAGTGTGTTTCTGCATGTTCGGAGAACACTCAGAGTGGGGTCCTTGATTTTTCTTCTTAGAAACATAAATTTTTGTAATATAAGGCCTCATTATATACCATTTAAATATATTACACAATCATTAATTTTTATTAATAATATTTTGAGAGATAGGTTTATGATATAAAGGTTTAATAATCCTTTTAACAAGTTCATGATGTGTGTTGGTCAAAAATAAACTTTTATTAAAAATGAGACATATTTTTCTAGGATTTCAGCTTTCTTGGATTAAAAGATGTGTACTGGGATTACATATTGTGTTATTGTCATGATTTTTTATTTAAATTTGTTGAATGGATGATTTATTATTTAATTCATAACACCCTTCTCCCTCTAATTCAAGAATCTTTCAGTGTTAATTTTGGATACCTCCATCACTTACCGATAATTGTTTTTGGGGATTGGTAATTTTTGTGGTTTCTTTGTGTTTATTTGGGTGTGATATCCTTATGGTTATTATTTAATTTTGTTTACAATAGTATTTTTGGAATCATTTGAGTCTTTATTTTTTATTGGATTGTTTTTTATATCGATCCATTTAATTTTCTTGGCATTTCTAGTCTTTGAGAGGTTTTAATTGTGGTTTCTAGACACCATTGTTGAAGGAAGCTACATTTCTACTATTTGGATTTAGGTGTTTCTATAAAATGGGTTAATGAAATTATTTAATTTGTTTCTTTTTAAATTTAATTGGCTTTGTCATTTATTTCAAATGATTTATTATTAAAAAGATTTATTGGAAAGAGATATGTTTTCAAAAAGGGTTTTTTCTAAAAAAATAGATTTTACTGATTTGGAAATTTGCATTAAATCACTATGGTGAATTACCATTACATTGAAAAAAATTATGAAATTTCAAGAATGGGTTTGAAAATTTATTTTGACAAATGTTACATTAGAAACTATGGGTACATCAAGAAAGTGACCCATGTATCCATGGTGTGTGTGGAACCACTATAAGGTAACCTTCTTCATATCAATGAACTATTTTGGGACTCCATAATGATTAGACTTAAAACTAATCTTATATTTACTATTGAGTGTCTAATTCTAATTTTCCCATAGGCTAGGTCCCAAAACATGGTTCTTTATAATTTCTTGTTATTTATCGCTTTGTTATTTTATGGTTAAAGAATATTGAGTACTCTTATTAAAATCATATGGAATATTATTTACAAATAAAATGGAATTTTAAAAAATCATGGAAATACTTTTTTATATATAAAAATATTAAACTATTTGATTATTGTTATTAGACCATGTATAGAATCTATTGTTCTATTCTATAGGTATTTTTTCGCACACCCTATATTTTCCCTTAGGGAATTTATATATGTGGTATTTCCAAATACATGCAAATGGATGATCATCATGCAACATTCTAGTTTTTCCTTTTGTATTTTCCATCATTGTAGGGTGGTTTTGAGGTGAATATTGATTACATGGAGATTTTTAGTCATGTCATATTTATTCCTATAGGTGTAGATATTTTGGATTAGATTGTATGGATATGGTTTTATAATTATATTCTATATTGTTCTATGGTTTTATTACTTGTTTCATTATATTAATGACTTGTTTTTTTCACATACATCGCCTCACTATACAAATGCTAGATTGGGTGTATGGTTATTTTGACCGAGATTATTCTATTAAAATTTTCAATTAGAGGAAAGAGTCAGCCTAAAGTGTGTTAGAAATGCCTATGTCTGGATCTATGTGTTGGTTATACAGAAGTTGGGACCATGGGAATTCATATATTATGTGTTGAAAATTGGATTATCCTTCTCACATCTATGACTAAAATAGTGTTTACATGGGTGGAAGAAGTCTTTCACATGGTTTGAGACCCATGGTTTTGGATTATTTTAATAAACTAAATGGGATCTTTATTGAAATTGGCCTATTCGTATTTGGAAATTTCATTCAATGATAATAATTTATAGTTTATTTTAATTATTTATAGTTTAAACCCTGAATTCAATTATGTATGTGGTTCTACATTTTTATTTTATTTTTTTCTTGATCTAATTCGTTATTATCTTCTATTTATTTGATAATTCCTCCAATAAGATCCCATAAAAATGTGGGATTGAATGTTGTGACAAAGGTTTTGTAGGATAATCCTTCAATGGATCCTTATTAGGTAGAATAAATTATTTGCACTATTCAGACATTAGTTCAAGTGGGTTTTGATAACCTATGATGTGTGGTGGATCATTGTTCTAGGTTTAGTACACAACATCTACCCTTGTTCTATTGTGATGATGAACTATAATAATTTGTGGAGTTGATTGTACTAACTGATAAGATCTTAAATTTCATCAATAAATATAAATGATAAAAAGTGGGTTTTTTCGAAATATGTGCTTTCTCGAATAAGTAGGAGGCGGTTGGAATCTCTTATGTAACCTAATATTCATGATAAGATTATCTTGGTTGGATTTAAAAAACTATTTAATCATCATTTATACCCTGATACAATACGTGTGGTAAATACCTAGGAGTATATAGCCATGGAACCAGGGAAGTATACTATTCTGGGGTAATCTACATGTTTCTCTAAACTGGTGCATCTGGAACCAGAGTATGCCATTAAAAAGTAACATAAGGATCAGAGGCTCAAATTTCGACTAAGGCCTAAAATTAATTCAATGTTTATTCTCATGATCCTTATAAAATTCATAGAGGTAGTAGAAAAATCTTCTTTTTATAAGGCATTCATATCATGGAAGATAAGTTTGGATTGAGATTTTGTTTGTGCAGTAGTAGTCTAGAGTGTGTCTTCTGTCTAAAAGACAGAAAACAGTGCTGGTAATTTTTTTTGGATATGTTTCATGGGATTTTCTGGGACATCAGTAGAGTGTTTTTCATCATTGAGGTTGGTATGGTCATTCCAGACCTAACTGTATAGAGTATCTTAAAACTTTTCATCATTGTATATTATTGATCTATCTTAATCATTTCTATGAAATTATCTCACCGAAAATTATGGTAGGATCAACTCACACCAAGGGTTTTTATGTTCATACTAATTCATCCATGTTTTGTGGTTCAATTCCTTGTTCCATGATAAGTATTCATGGGGCTATCACCAAACATCTTCATGTGACTAAGTATGTAAAATATGAATCTGGTGTATGTCTAGCTACTGTTATAGGTACCATATTGTTTTTCCATATTTGGTGGTAGAATTGTTTATTATAGGGACTACTCCTCTTAAATCATCATTTTTAGTTGACATGTTTGTATTTAAATCAAATATTATGTCATACATTATGTATTATTCCATTCCATAGTAAAAGATATTATGGTTAAGGGTTAAAGTGTCTGTCATTTTAGGTGATGATTTCAGACACTATGCTAGAATGTAACTTCTTGGTTATTTATATTAAAATCATCTAAATAATTATCTTCAGGGATTAGAGGATAATAATTAAGTATTAGATACACTATTATCACCATTGGGTATAGTTCTTATCTATAGATAGGGTTACTCATGTCTTTTAGGGTTAGTGGGGATCTTGATCAAGAAGGGTAAAACCTTTTCTTCTTTATTTGGGGGTAATCTCATTCTGGTTCTTAATGATGTTTCCTGAAACAAATAACCCTTTTCTGGGTGTCTTACTTCCATTAGTGGTGATTTTTTACCCTGAGGTCTTTTTGGATGAATTATATGGTTTACCAACCTAGATACACACCGAACATACTATTAACAAATTCCTTGGTACTATACCAATTTCAAATGCATATTGTCCAATGTGACCTACTAAGTAGATGTAACATAAGAAGTCTAAAACCATTGTGAAATAAATTTTTTCTTAAAAATTATATTGAATTTTTTTTTATTACGAGTAGTCATTTTTTTCAATGAAAAGGGAGATTTGATGAAATGTTAGCTCGTAAATCTGTAAATGTCATACAAGGTCAAATGAACATTTCTTTTGCATGGTAAATATGATAGACATGTTCCATATTTTGAAAGTGACAAGAATATTACCTTGAATAAATTTGTAAAAGATAAAAATGGTTTAAATTTATTTTATATATTATACGGTAATGGTATAAAATTCATGGAAACCCTTTTTAGAACCCTTGATTTCCAACAGAAGACAGGGTAAAGTCATTCTTTCCTCAAAACACTTTATTAACTATACTATATACCATAGAGTAAAAAATAGTAACAATACATAAGTATATCATGAAATAAAAATGGATAAAAAACATAGGAATATTCATGATATATGGATTATAATATTTCATCAATGTAAGCGAAAACATAAAAAATCTCGAAAAGTAATGATATTTTCTCACTAAACCCTTATATCTTCTTATCATGGGATCATGCTCCCCAAGTAAGGAACAAAATTTAAATGAAACATATAATAAATTTAAAATATTTTTATTCATTATATTTCAAGTATAATGGATGTATATGAACCTCAACAACGAGTTTTGGGGCCTAAAAAAATTTCAGTCTCAAAAAAGAAAAATTTAGGTAAAAACATTTTTACCAATTTGGTACCATTTGAATCACAAACCTCATGAAAGAAGGACTTTAAAATGGGAATGTGAATAACTATAAATTAAGGTACACAATTCATTTTATACAATCATTATATTTATATACACCACAAAAAAATAAAGAGTGGTGAACATATCTTTTATCTCATAGAAATTAAAAGTTAGATGAAATCCCCTAACCTTGTGTCTTGACTCATTCAATAATCATACAAGCTCCCAGAATAATTAATATAAGTTTATTATAAATCTTTTATATAATAATATTATTATTAAAAATACCATATATGGTTTTATTATGACATTATGTTACCCTCTTGTTAACGATCCTATGTGAAATATTCAATTCGGGTAAAATTCACTTTGTTCTTCGAATATGTATTAATTTGTTATATCATTTGTCCTTATAATGATATCATGAATAATGATCGTAAAACATGATAATAAATATTTTTTATAAATGGTATATTTTTTTTATAATAGTCTTTTTAATTATGGATTATGAAATCAAATACACTATTCATGGAGATGGTAAGACGTACATACGCATGAACGTTGTCTTTGACTTTATTGTCATATTGAAAGAAAGAATGTAAATGACCCACACATATATATATATATATATATTTCATTTTTTAGTAGCATTAATATATCATATATATCATATAATTTAATTAAGACTATCCAGAATACATTCCATGTGGTGTGTGAATGAATTAATCGCTTTATGGGTGATGTAGACCACAATTCCTCAAACGAGATTGTCGTATTAACAAAAAATTTAATGTGTGATATAAAAGGAATTACAAAGATAAAATACATGTTAAATATAATAAATTACATATATAAATATATTTTCCATCATAATATCCCCCATATTTGATGGTAAAGGTGAAATGAACAATCATCGTTTCGTGAGGTAATAGTTTGCCGTATACAGAAATAGTATGTTCAAGATCCACTACATGGATGTGTGTGTAAGTGAAGGTAAGATCCATTTAAAAAAACATCCTAATATATGTATCATATTTCTTTCCCACAATAATATTATAAATACAATTGAGGGGTGGAGAAGGAAAATTAGTGGAAGGATCTTGAGAGAAGACGTTATGTCTTAATCAGGTAACTCAATTAGGTTTGTTCCAAAAGAAATCCTTGAGAATATTTCTTCCTAAAAAGTGGATTCAAGGAAGAATTTAGGATTTTTGGTAGTCTAAATGTTCAGATATAATATGAACCTAAAGGATCTTAGAGGTGTGAGGAATAGGTATAGGTGGTGACCTTTTATAGAGAATGAAACAGACTCACTTGGAATGTTTTGAAACAAGTTTGATGTGGAAGTGTTATTACATAAAAAAGACTTAACAACAACAAAACTCTATAATATAATCTTTATGGAATAAATATGGATATCCAATGGGTTTTTAACAAGTTTATAGTTCATTTGGTTCCTTAATTTAAATATTTTGTCCCTAATTAATCTTAATTTCTCCTTAACTTGTGTGATTAATTTTAATCATGTTTATTGATCATTTTGGTTAAAAATTAACCAAATATTATTAGACACTAAATATTATACAGAATAATATTTTTTCAATATTATATTTGTACTTCAAATTAGAGAAGAAAAAAAATTAATATTAGTACTATTCTCACCGAAGGGAAGAAATAACATGGTTTTAAAGTTGGAAAAAGTTAAAAAGTATGTTATGATTTTATATTCAGTTTCGAAATGAAATTGAATATAATGAATTAAATTGAATAAATATAAATAATATTTATCTAATAATAACATCAAATATATTCATAATATCATTTTTCATTAATAAATAATAATAAAAAAAATAAATATTTAATTAAAAATCGGTATTTTTACAATTCATCAAGAAAATAATGTTTCTCATAAAAAATCATCTTAGGATAATTATGATTTTATATATTAAAAAATAAAGTGTATTTTATCAAATTAACTTTATAAATGCGTGTATAATTAATTTTATTATCATAAATCTGTCCATTCAAGAAAACGATATTTTTAATAAAAATGGAATTTACAAAAAACTCATCTTTCATTATTAAAATGTTTTTATTATAAAAAAATTTTGGAAAAAAATTATTAATATTCTAGTAACTATGGTAAATGTTGGGATATAATTAAATCATTATTTAATTATATATATATATAATGATTTTTCATAGAGGCTCAGTGTTACGTGTATCATATGCCATGTTGGGGTTACTTATAGTGCAAGGCAAGTTGGTATTGCATGTAGCGCTAGCCAAATTGGTATTTAGTGTGAAGCGAATGTTTCAAATGGTTTTTTTAATATATATATATATATATATATATATATATATATATATTTATGAAGAACTATTTACATTGTCATGTGAATTGAAAAATATTGAAATGAAAAATTTATTTAATAAAATCACAAAAATATGGGGTGTTACATTCTACCCCAATTATAATGGATTTATCCCTTGAAATTATTCTCAGTTATCAATGGTTTAATACTTAAAATTTTCATTCATAGAAATCCACATCATAAAATTGGATAGTAAAACTTTAATTGAAAGGGAAATTTAGAACCATAATGTTTAAAAAATGCAACAAATAACCCAGTTTCCACAAAGGAGAACATAGGCTGGGTGAAAAGATTGGACATGGAGGAAAATAATAAATATTTATAGTGAGTCATTATAGTCTTATATAAAAAACAAGTTAATGATCAAATGAAATTTTAAGGCCTCAAACTCATAAGTAAATGATGATTTAAAAGGCCATCAACTCAATGAAAATTAAGGCATTAGGATAACAATTTTTATCACTTTTAGAATCCTGAGAAATTCTGGATAAATTCTCTTAAAGAAATACATTCTTTTCTTTTTGTTCTTTGAAAAAATTATAAGACATCCATTTCCTCGTGTAATGAATGCCTAGAAATTAACTTTTATGAATAAATCAATAAAACATGTATTTAACTGATCTTAAGGATGATAAAGAATAAAAATTCTATCTCTTTGTATCTTAAAAAATAATGAATCTATAAATATAAAAAGAAAAACTATTACTTCGTCATAAATATTAATTCATTATAAATAAATATTCATTAAATAAGACATCATATAGGCTAGTCATTGGAGTGAAACCCTCATCTTTCTTTCGCCATTGGTTCAAGACCTGCGGTCCGGCTGGACATGATTGGTTATCACCCGATATACATGATGACCTTTAATAAAACTACACTAATATTATATAGAAGATGGACATCATTGCCCTATGTTTAATCACCGATTATCATTTTAACCATAGTTTTCAACACAAACTTTGTGCACATATTCTTCCTCTGAACGATAACTTAAACTTTTCATGAATGGTTCACCATATAACCCTTATCAAAGGTGAAATCCAATACATTAGAAAGAGTGTTAAGAAATTAGATTAACATTGATTCTCTTATATATAAATAAGTATCTATTAGTTGTCACATTCCAAATATGTGAATACCCTCATCACATATTCTCTTGAAACATGGTAACAACCCAAATTTCCCAAAAATCCATTTGGAAAAAATTCATGCTTATTAATTCCAAAGTGTATGGGATGTATTACATAAATCCAAATATGTTGTAAACATCATTGGTGGTATCATAAGCCACCTATAAATAATTCCTTACATAGTTACAAGGAAATAAATATTGTCTAATTTACTTATTCATATCCCACGTATCATTATCCATACATGATTATCATATCACAAAGAATATGTTAAGGGTTTCCTTCTCTTAGTCAGTACATCATCTTCTCATTAAATAACATCACTAGATCATGGGGAACATTCAACATAATCTTAAAAATAATAAGAAAAAAACATATGTACAACAATCCTTGTATATTTCATCATTCATAACTTTTTAATGCAAATGTATAAATTCTTTGATCACTTCATCCTTAGTCCTTTAACAATTATACCTCATCTTATTACATGATACCTTTTTTACTTTAGAATTTCATTTGTAGTCTCATCATCAAATGAAATGTAAGAATTAATCACATCACCTTTCTGATTCTCTTTTGGAACATTACTCTTGGGACATTGGGTTGTGTAATGACCATTTTCTCCACACTTAAAACACTTAAACTTCAACAATGACTTTGGGAGGCCAAAATTCTCATCCATTTTGTTAACTTAACTCTTAATTATCCATTTCAGTCACATTCTTTGTGTACTTTTTCTCAACCATGAAAAGACCTTATTATCCCCTTAATAGATTCACTTAGGTGATTCTTTCCAGATGCATCATCATCAACATTAATTCCTTTATTGATCATAGAAAAGGTACATGAATGAAGGGCCAAAGAGAAACCCAAGAGGAAAGGAGTTATGGGGGTCTAAAGTAATGATGTCCTAGAGAATCCCCTCTGATCAGGTTCCCCCCTTTAAGAGGAAAGGACAACACCTCCGTAGGAGAAAACACACTGAGACCTTGCACCTCAAATGAGGATAGATAATCCGTAACCATGTTCCCCTCCCGCCATGTGTGCTAAAGGACAGTGTCACTGCTGATGATGTTCCTACATCTCCTCAGAATATAGGTAACCGACCAGGGGATGTTGCGCTTATGGTGCATGAAGTCATGGAGGATGAGAGAATCTGTCTCTATTGCTCCTAGTGTGATCCGCCGATGCCTGAAGAGCTAAAGACCCGTGATCATGGACATGACCTCAGCTAGGATAGAATGAACCCTACAAAAATGAGCAACAAAATTGATTATGACATGTCCTCTAGGATCTCATACCCCACCTCCACCCTTCATATCATCCGAGGAGCAAGAGCCATAAAAGTTGACCATCAGTTCGAACAGATGGGGATGCCATCTAACCAGGTGGCCAGCCATTGGAGGTCTCCACTCAAGAAGGCCATATGAATAAAATATCGTGAAGGCTCTTCATTCCATTTGTTGTATGATCGAACCAGATTGAGAAGAAGAAAACTTGTCCTGACCACCAGAGTCCTACCATAGTAGTTAAGCCCCTCAAACCTGGCTTGGTTCCAAGCCCACCAAATGAAACACATGTCCGAGATGAGAATCATGGCATGGTAATTCCTCTCTGGTCAACCTCCCCCATCACCATGGAACCACCGATCGAGAAAGGGGATGTCCTTTACCGCCGCTACAGAAAATACAGTGAAATCACCAAACACCCTCTACACATGGAAATCCCATTCAATACAAAAGAAGAAGTGGGAAGATATTTCGTACATAGTAGTCATGCAGCACAGACAACGGGAGGCCAATATGATGCTTGAACACTTCACATTTTCGTCCATAACCAAAGCCCGGTTCCTGATATGCCAGAAGAAAGAGTTGCATTTTGCAGGGATGCCTTTGACCCAAACAATCGAACCCCATGAGTCGACCTGGTTTGCGCTAGTGAGAACCCACTTGTATTCCTTAGAAGAGAACATAGTGGAGGATGATGCAGTGAAAACACAGTTGTATGGGTCATTTTATGGGTCGATCATATCGATCACTTGGCATTGAGTACTATGAAGCACTGCACTGATGAGCTCTGGATACCTTCATGCCTCCTTGAATGTGAGTTGGGTGTCGGGGCATCCTGGAAACCCATGAAAAAACGCAACCCAATTGTAGTGACAGAAAGAGATGTCCCCCACTCCCACAATCCATCTATAAAAGGGTAGCAGGGCCTGAATGTGGGAGAGAATAGCCATACATAGTGGCGACTGGTGGGAATTCCCTCCTCCGTTGACCTGGGTAGCCATGTAATTACCCCAGAGTGTGCGCCCCTCAATAACCTCCCATGAAAACATCACCGTATGCCATGCATCGAATCTGAGATTATCTTGACACCAATTCCCCCTCATGCACTGACTTGGCAGGTCTTTCCTAGGCTGCCCAGTGTTTCTTCCCCTCCCTGTGCTCATCCCAAATAAAAGAATAGAGGATAGATTCAACCTTTGTGAGCACCCCCTTCGGAACCTTGGAGGCCACAAGTGCATGGCAGGGAATATAATATAAGAAATTGTTTTCTAATTTGATCATGCCTCCAAAAGACAAAAACCGGTTCTTCTAGTTTAGAATAATGCTGGTCATTTTCCTGATCAATTTATCGAAATGGAGGATACACGTCCTGCCATGAGAGACCGGGACACCGAGGTACTCCATGGGAAAGGAGCCTTACAGCATTTCAAGACGCATTCTCAGGGACTCCACCCTACTACCAAAGCATCTCTTTGGGACATAGAAGGTGATCTTGGTGTGATTGACAACCTTCCCACTCCATAGACAATAGTCTTCAAGGATC
Organism: Viscum album; assembly: GCA_963277665.1. NCBI lineage: Eukaryota > Viridiplantae > Streptophyta > Magnoliopsida > Santalales > Viscaceae > Viscum > Viscum album. The sequence goes on along the minus strand of OY728156.1, from coordinate 1,224,623,200 downwards.
TTGGTAAGCCCACAATCAGACCGCATACCTGCATTCATTAAAATAATGGAATCATCCACAAACATCATATGAGAGATATTTCTTAGACTCGGGATGTGTCAGTAGGGCATAATGGTTCCCTGTGAGATATCCCTATTGATATGACGACTGAGGACATCCTGTGAAAGAACGAAGAGGGTCAGCGAGAGAGGATCCCCCTACCTCAAACCTCAAATAGCCTTGAAGAACCCATAATTCTGACCCCTGAAGAGTACAACCATCCATGCAGAGCTAAAGCATCGGAAAAGCAGGTCCACATCACACCCAGATAGACCCATGTCTGACAAGACCTTGATGATGAACTCCCACTCCACTCTTTCGTAGGCCTTATCCATGTCCATCATGACCACCATGTTAGCTCCATGAACCCGCGTGTTAATGTTTTTGATGATCTATTGAGCCAGCGCAAGTGCCCCTTGAATGGACCTCTGTTTAAGGAAGCCATGTTGCTCGTAGGAGACCCACTGATGATGGTAGGGGATAAGTCTCTTGTTTTGAAATGAGGCAAGGATGTTGTATGAAAAAATTTACATGCTCACGGGGTGATAATGGTGGAGAAGTGATGGATCCTTGACCTTGGGAATAAAAACCATAGTTGTTCTGCTGGCATCTCGAGGAAGAGTACCTCCTTGAAAGAAGTATTGAATGGAGAGCACAACATCCTCCTTGATCACTCTTCATGAGACATGGTAAAAGGAGCCGGAGAACCCATCCAGGCCTGGAGCGCTGTCTGGGTTAAGGTTCATAACAGCTCGATGGATATCCTCCTCCTGCTGTAAGGACTCGATAAGTGTGTTTTCATGATCAGTTATCACCCTAGGAATAATGTCTGTGATGGATTCATGGCCCTAAGGGTACCCCTCGGGCATCCTAGTATTTTCTCCAGCCAGCAAACTACTAAAGAAAGCCTCCTCCAAACAACCCACAGTGTATTGGTCATCAGTATACAGACCATCCTCCAACCATAGATTGGGTCTTGCATGCTTCCATCGTTCCTTGATGCATGCATGGAAAAAATCGCTGTTGTGGCCCCCCTCGTGATTCCATCTCACCCTCGATTCATTGCGGGACACACGCTCCTCTCTGAGGAGCATTTCCACTAGAGCATTTTTTAGCACCCATCTCTCCGAAGAATCCCACATTCCATCAAACATCCAGATTAGACTCTAGGTGATCAATCTCTTTATTAATCCCCTCAAAATCACACATCAGCGGAGGTTGTCCACTGATCCACTACCATAGATCCTCCTTAAGATGCCTTAACTTGTTATGTAGCCTTTCCCATGGATTCACATGCATGAACCTATTCCATGAGGAACCAACAGTTCCCAGAAAGTTTGGGTAGTTGGAGCAGAGGGAAGATAACGCCATGGAAAAGCTCTTATCCCAGCCAGATAGGACGTCAACTAGAATATTTGAGTGTTCCAATAAGCTGTTGACCAAGTGAGAAACCTTAGCATTCAGAAAGGTGGAGATAGCATGGATATTGGCCAAGAAATGGTCCGGCCTACTCCAGGTGTGATGGGGACCTCTCTGGTTGTTTCACCAAGTGAAACATATCCCTGAAAACCACATGTCCATTAACCCTTTGCAATAAGTGAATTTGTTGAACTCAAGAATGTCACGGCGGGGGAATGTCCCCTGCCCTTCTTCTCGATGGGATCAGCCACAATGTTGGAGTCCCCCCCCCACAAACCAGGGGAGGTTCTCGGGGTATAAGGCCTCCAAATTGCACAACAAACGTGCTCGAGCACGGATGTCACAGATACCATGCACAAATCATAACTCTAAGCAAACATCTTCTTTCTCTTGTTTGGTGATACTGATAGTTGGATATAGTAAAAAAAATTAATCATGTTCTATGAAATTTGATTAACCGTGATAATGAAATCTTTCAGTTCAGTAATCATACCACATGACTTCCGATAAAAAAAATATTCCATCACATTCAACAATAATACAGTACCTTTTGGTTACCATCATTGACTATAAGCAGAAGTATAGTCCTAGAATTACATATCATAGTAAAAACCTCATATCTAGGAAAATAATTGCGTAATGTATTTATAAATCATGACACCATCTATAATATATGACACGTTGGGTTTATCCTATTTCATTCATAGATAATTTATATCCAAATCATTTATGCTACTTCATGAAGAGTTTGTGAATTCCCAAACCATATCCCCAGGGTGTGTCAATCTTGGTGTGCATGATGGCACATTTTCATGTACTAGATTACCCAGAGTCAAGCCTGGAACATATTTGTAGAGTTGTTTTATCTAAGTAAATATATTATAGATCCACATGTACTTGTAGTATCCAGACATGGATGTATTTCTTGGAAACCAATCACTCTATCCTTTACCAAAACTCCTAGACATTTTAATAAATGTTAACTCATCCTTACAAATATCGATAGAGATATCCATAGACATGTCCTTAAGAAGATAACTATAGATCTCACTAAGGTTTTATCAACCTATTATCCAAAGGATAACTATACATTTTATATAATACAAACTATATTGGATCATTGTTTTCAAAATATTAACATTACATATCTTTTTTAGAATACATAAGCATTAAACAAATAGACACCCAAAGACCATAGTTTGTATAGAGCCTTTAGAAATATGGAACATAAACACTAGTACATATGTGTACATCATCTATTTCCACTAGTTTAATTTTCACTAGAACCCTTCTTTGACATATTAAATATAGTACATATCATCATAAAATGGGGGAAAGTAAACCAAAAATGGCTCAGTTAAAATTCTCAATAAGGGTAAGAAAGGGAGACATGTAAGAATAAATATGATCATAAGGGTATGAGTACGTGATCCTGAAAATAGAAGATCATACCGTACATATAAAACATCATAATAGTGATCATGTTATAAATATTGGAAGTTAATATGACATGAATCATAATGAAATAAAGTGCATATACCATAAATGAATAACATAGGAATAAGACATGAAATTGTGGAAAACACATAAGCATACATTATCATTTCCATAGTATCCAAGGGCACATTTTCCCTAGCCCAGTTGGTGAGGATGCCATAAGTGCATCCAGGAGACTGGGGATCAAATCTAGGCAGAGGAAAAATTCTCGGTACTGTATAAATACTGTAGTAGGTACTATAGACAGAACTATGTGAACTGTAGCAGGTTTTGTAGTGTGAACTATAGAAGGCACTGTAGTAGCTGGGAATATTCCCCTGTTTGGGCCTTCGTCCCACTGATTTGGTCCTTGAGTCCTTTAAGGCCTTTTGGCCAGCCAGGACATTGGGTCAGTAAGGCCTTAGGGCCACCTCAAGCCCTTCAATCCAACATAAGTGTAGATGCAAACTAGACAACCTGCAAAAAATCCAAATTCAGAAGGAAGAGGAGTAATGAGCTTTCACCATAGCATATGCTAAATGGATTTCACTAATGAGAGGGTATGGAACCTGCCATCAGGAAAATCTAGTGAAAGCACGAAAAATCGTAGTCAAACAGTCATACGAAGGAGGAGAGTTAATTTCATGATGCAGATGCTGGGGAGGAGCAGTTCCATGATGTTATTTTTGGTGGTATGTAATTTTTGAAGCATACATGCAATGGATTTTTCTAAGGCCTACGGGCCATGTAATACTTATGCCTATAATAAGGGTTCCACCTCACCCCTTGAAAGGTGGATTATAAAAATAAATAAATAAATGAAGGCCTTAGATACATTGGAGGTATAATATCAAAGGAATCACTTCCAATACTTAGTGGAAAGAGTCTTCTACTGAACCAGGTGAATCCTCATTCCAGCCCTAAACTACTAAACCAAGTAATCCGTTATTCCAGCCTTGTTTTATTGAACTCAGTAAACCCTCATTCTATCCCGATTTTATTGAACCGAGTAAACCATCATTCATGACTATCATACTAAGTTCAGTAAACCCTCCTTCCATTCATATATTGATGAACTTAGTGAACCCTCATTCTATCCATGTATTAATGAACTGATTAAACCCATGTTCCATCCATTTATAGCTCATGAGATATATATAATTAACAAATTAATTGATGAGAGATTATGGTCACACCCATCACATAATAAATTCATACATTCATGTTCAAAAAAATCATTAATAAACATATCATAACCCTTGAAAACAAATTGGTATGATAATCATGTGAACATATAATAACCTATGGGAAGATATAGGTTTCATAATAATTTCAACATAATAATTACTTGTGGAAATATATAGGTGTCAAAATCATATAAACCATGAAACAGAAAAGACCTTCATAAATAGAATTCCATCAAAACAATATCTATTCTAAGACATAATATGAATGGAATCATTTAATAATTGCCCCATAAAGGCATGAGTAACACCAATGGATGTTATCTTAGATGTAAAATAACACCGAAATATCCTCTAAAATGTTTCTTTATGAAAATATCCGTAATTGATTGAAATTTTTTTTTAATAAATAAAACCATCTGAAAATAATTTTATTGTAAAATACCTTGAAAACATATAAAAAAGACATTAAATAATTTTGATAAAATATTTCGTAGAAAAAATATATAATACTATTCAAAACATTTAAAAAAACTTTTTTATTTTAAATACCTGAAAACATTTATAGAAATCTTAAATATGATTTGGAAAACATTTATTTGAAAATAATTTGAAAACGTATATAGAATGATGGAAAATGATTTGAATATCATTTTTATAGAATTCATATAATAGAATCTTGAAAACATTTTGAAAACCATTTCATTGAAAGAACAATGGGAACTTGTAAAAAAGTAATTAAGCATTTTGAATACATTTTCCCATGATAACAAATAAAATAAGTATAAAACAATTTTGATAACAATTTTCCTTAAAAATTTATTTTAAAAAAATTTTCATAATGGTTAACCATCTTACCCATGCAAAAAGAGCTTCAAATAAATGGCAAAGGTTAAATCTATACATTCCATATTTGGTCAGAATGAAATTTCATCTGCATGGTAAAAAGTATAGAATATGGCCATGTTCAAATAGTGACAAGAAGATTCTATTGAATAGATTGTAAAAATAAAAAAGGGTATAAATGTATTTTAGATATTATAGTGGGTTGTTATAATCTTTTCGGTAAAATTTTTTAGAGAACATTGATTTCTGACCGAAGAGAGATTAATGTCGGGCGTTCCTAAAAACACATTGTTAACTTTCTTATGTACCAAAGTGTATAAAATTGTACCATTACATGGTTATATCATGAAATAATTAAGGATAAGTGAACTCAATAACATTATTGTGATATGGAAAATTATATTTCATCTAAGGAATCATAATCATAAATAATCTCAAAAATAAATGAGATTTTCTGAAAAAAAACACTTATAAATTAGAATCATGGGATCTTTATCTCCATATAAAGAAATTAAATTACATAAATCATATAATATCATGAAAAGAATTAAATTCATGATATTGAAGTTAATATTAATGTACATGCACCTTGAAAAATAGTTTATGTGCATAATAAAACACAAGTCTTAATGAAGTCAAATTGAGACAAAATACTTTTATCGATTTGGTATTGTTTGAAACATAAACACCATGAAGGAAGTATCATGAAATGGTATGGTGAATAAAAATAAATTTAATCACAATATAAATAGAATTAATTCATGGTATGTAAGTAGACCACACAAAAGGAATGATTGGTGAGCATATATGTACCTCACATAAATTAAAAGTGAGATGAAATACACATACATTGTGTCGTAACTCTCTCCATAGTCGTACAAGATTAATTTATAATAAATATAATATTATTATAAATATTTTACATAATAATATTTTTATACATCATAACATATATTGTTTTATTATGACCTAATATTACCCTCTTGTTAACGATCATATGTTAAATTTTCACGTGAGGTAAAATTCACTCTGTTCTTCGCATATATCTTTAGTTGATACATCTTTTGTCCATATACATATATCATGATTCCTAAATGTAAACCATGGTATAAATATCATGTATTTATGGAATATTTTTATTATAATAGTCTATATAATATAGTATTATTACATATAATTCATCATTCATGAAGATGGTAATCTGTATGTACGCATGAACGATGTTTTCATCTTTATTGTTGTATTAAAAGAATGTATGTAAATGAAATATATATATATATATCATTTTTATATTAGAATTAAAATATCAAATATTTCATATAATTTCAGTAAAACTATCCTTGATACATTCCATGTGGTGTGAGAATGAATCACATCACATTCAGGGGGCGGTATTCCACACTTCTTCAAATGAGATTATCATATTAACCCCCAATGGACAGTAAAGAGTTGTGTGTTTTAAAATGAATAAGGAATATTAAATAATTATGAAATATAATATATGACATATATAAATATATTTTCCATCTTAATTTCCAACATGATTCGTGTTAATGGATAAATGAACAATCATCGTTTCGTGAGGTAGTATTTCGCTGTACACAAAAACAGTATATTCAACATCCAGTTGATAGAATTTTGTTTATGTGTCGGTAATAACATTTTAATAAAAACAAACTATTATATGCAAAAAATTTGGATTTTTCAAACAAAAATTTAATATAAAATTTTGATGGGTATAGAGAGAAAATAAATTGATGGATATTGAGTGAAGATGTTGCCTCCAAATCGTTAACTCCATTTGGTTTGTGCCAAAAGGCATTATTGAGAATATTTCATCTCAAAGGGAGGCTTCATAGTAAAGGGGTGTATATTTTATAGTCTATTATGGTAGATATAATATTATGATAAATGGTTTTATTGGTGTTTGTAAGGGTTTGAGTTAGTGTCATTTTATAGGGAATGAAAAGGACTCACTTTAATTTTTAGAAATAAGTTAGGTGTGCAGATGTTATTACATTAAAAAGACATTTAAAAACAAACCAAAAAAATTTAAGGTTAAAAGAGTAAATATATATATATATAAAATGGGTGTTTTACTAGTTTATATGCCATTAGGGCCCTTAATATTATGGTTTGGTCACTAATTATGCTTAATTTTACCTTAACTATTGTGATTAATTTAAATAAATTATACTAAAACTATTTGTAAAAAATTAAAATGGAATTATTATACACTAAATATCTGAAATAAGAAATTATTTATGTTATAAATTGTAAATATAAATCACATAATTGGAAAATTTATGATTTTTAATAATTTTGTAAAAGGGATGAAATAACTGTGTTTTAATGTAAGAAAAAGTTCACAAGTTTGTAAAGATTTTATATTCAATTTCATAGTGAATTGATTCTAATTAATTAAATTGTATTAATTGATTTAATATTTATCTAATGTACCCTTAAAACATATTTATAATGTCATTTATAATTAACAAATAAATTTATAAAATGATTTTTTTTACTAAAAAGAAGTATTTTTCACTATTCTTCAAAAAACTGAAGTTTCTTAGAAAAGTCCAAAAAATTTACCACAAGAAAATTATGATGTTATGAATTCAGAAATGAATTTATTTTATCAAATTAATTTTTTGAAAATTTTTAAATGGATTTAATTATTATAAACCAGTTTATTCAAGAAAATAACATTTTTAACATAAAAGTACTTTACAAGAAAAATCACATATGTCATTATAATAAGTTTTATTTATAAAACATATTTGGAAAGTAAATATTAATATTCCTATAAATATGTTTCATTATGATGTTATAATACTCTAAATTAATTATTTAAATATATAAATATGTTTCAAAGAAACATAGTGTCGCGTCCATCGTACACGAAGTCAGGGTTTCATGTAGTGCAGGAAAAGTTGGTATACCGTGTAGTGAAAGACAAGATGGTATTTCATATAAAATTAATGTTTCACTTAGTGTTTTAAGATATATATATATATATATATATGTATATATTGACATATTTACAGTTAAATTTGATATAAAAAATATTTTGAAAAATAAAATAATTCAAGAAAAGATAATTCTCAAATTCTCGAGGTGTTGTAGAATAGGTGGTGGTCTAGGGATCATGAAAGTTACTACCTCAATAAATAAACTACACATCCTTTGATATGAAGTTTTTATTTTTCATTAATACAGTTAATATTTGGAGACATTATCTAGTTGAAGAGATGTTTGCAATGCATTTTGATCATAACATCCTAAAATTAATTTTTACTCATATGGATCTAAACAAGAAATAAAGAATGTTGGTTAAATAAATTTTTAATTATAATTTTGATATTTTCAACACCCTTATGATATGAAATTTGGTCGTTTATTCATTCAAAAGATATGTTATAATACAATCCATGAAAAAATTAGTTGAAAAGTAGTCCCTGGTGTGTTTTATCTGAGATGATCTTAGGAGTAAAAGAATTTAGTGTAATGGTGTTCTGATCTTTAAAGAAGGATTACTCATATTTTTATGTGTGACTTTTTCTTGAGATAGTGACAGACAATGATATCCAAGTCTTTAGTTAAATCCTTTATGGTGGGGAGACATCAGGTTAGTTTTTTCAGCCACATCGTCATTATTTGTGCATCCATAGTAGGATGGCTAATATATTTTCCCCAAGGCCAGAGTTGTTGGATAGTGTAAATTGGTCTTGTTGGTTATTACTAAATGGAGCTACCAAGAAGTATCATGATTTAGGACATCTGTGTAATTCCTAGATAGCAGTTACCTATATTTGGTGCATTATTTAATTTCATTGGCAGGATCCTAAGAAATTTAAACCTGATGGACTGATCTGTTTAGCTGTTTTGGAAAAACAAGATACAAACCTAAGATTCACATTACATCATCAAATGAAATACCACATAGTATCTCCTTTTAAAACACTCATATCCTTTAGAATATCCCCATAGGTTAGTCATAATATAATTTTCCACATCTTGGGGAAAATGAATCAAATGAAAGGGTTGAGCTCATATTCCCAGTATGGACAACCAATATAGTTGTAGCTATCATAAATAATCATTAACATTTATGGAAAAGTATAAAAATGAATCATAAGACTCTTACACAAATATTCATTATAATATGGAAATAATAAATCACAAAATTCTTTTTTAACATTCTCATGTATTTTATACTAGTTGAATAGCCTCATGTAATATCAATAAATAATCGTATAATGAGTAAATCATAATGTCATACATCAAAACCTTATCATCATGGCCTCTTTCCAAGACCATATATACAAGGGTAAAATACCAAACTAGTTTGTCTCATGTGACATTCTATTGAATTGAGGGATTTGACTAGCCCCCACCCATCACATACTAAATCCAATGAATTCCTCGTATGAAAAGATTGAAAAATAACATAGTAATTCTTATTATAACTAGAAAACAAAAGGTTAATACTTTAACCATAAACCATGAATGGAATCAAAATATCACATCGATATTCAAAAAATGGAAAGGCTGATCACTCACCTTGAAGACCTTATTAGAGAGGATTCGATCACCCAGGTTAGCATGCTGCACTTGGAGCATTATAGAATTGTAAAATCAAGTAATTTTAGCCAGTTGTTTAATAATTTTATTAGTTTATTTAGTACTTAGTATTTTCTCTGTTGAAGAACAATGGTTTTACTATTTTTCCACAAAATGGATTTGTTTTTAATAAAAATTTAATTTGGATGAATATTCCAAAATATCATAAAACCTTTTTTAAAATATGGAATATTGAATCATAATAAACCTCAATTGATCATAAAATATGGCAATGAATTTTTACAATGTTGAAAATAATCAAAAAAATCATTAAAATACTTTGAGATAGATATCCATTTTATAATTTGAAATAATTTAAAATCCATACAGTTTTTAAAGAAAACATTTCTTTTGAAAATAACCATTAAATATTGTCAGGGAAGATTTGATAGTTTAAGTAATTAAAATGGTGTAAAATAGATGCTCTAACTGAATAAGTTAAAAAATGTCATTCCCTAATTTTTAAAAATGATCATAAAGAACCTTATTTGGAAAACAACAGAAATATTCATTTCAAAAAAATTATAAAATTTCAAAAATGAGTAAAATTTTCATTAATCAATTGTTAATAATATTTTGAAATACATTTTATCAAATATGGATGTTGATTATAAAGATGTCCTAGTAGATACTTGAATATAAACATCCTAGGATAATAGTGATGTTTTGAAGTTAACCCATACCATAAAATTCCCATTAGTTGAGGGTTCATTAACCTCTTATATAAAGGTCAAAACATGTATTTTTATTATAATCGTAACATATAAATTATGATGATATTACATATTATGCCCTTTTACCATTTTGTTAATGATATTTTAGTTTTACCATTGTTCTGGTGTTAACTACTCTGCTTTCATATGCATGTTTTATTGTGTAAGTAACATTTTTTATTAATATTGGTTACTTTATTTATATATAATAATATATTAAGATCATAATTAATATTTTTACTCATAACATAAATTTTATAATCATTCTATAGTGTTATACATGGAAATTAATCTTTCCGCATCATGGAGACGGTAGGTCGTACGTACGCACTAGAGATGATATCATTCCCCTAATGGTTTAATGGAATTGAATTTTATGGTACATAAATTTTGAAAAATTATTATCATATTCAATTTATCATTTATATAAATTAGACTCATCATTATACGATTCAAAATAATGTATTGTTGAATAAATAATTACACTACAGTGTCGTGACGGTTAGTCGAACGTTCACACGCATGGTGATATTATTATTTATAGGATGGATAAATAGATTAATATGATTTCTATATAGTTATAATAAAATATAAAAATTTATATTTTATGGTATTTATTAAATTTATATTGAAAAAACATTTTAATAATAAGTATAAGAAGAATGTAACTTTGAAATAGTTGATAAACTCATTACCTCATTTTTGCGTATCTCCATTTGATATGAACAAAATGACTTGTTAGGATGGATTGATGACGAATTTTTGTCCTCTAAAATTAAAAAAGGGAATTTTTTGGAATAATTGGGATGGTTTTTTCAATCCAATGGTCACTAGAGGTGTGTATAATAGAGATACAGATGCACACTTTTATAATAATTTGGTGGGTCACCTTTTGAATCTCCAACAATATTATTTCATTAAATATTTATTTTCGGTTTAAAATAGCTTAAAAGTATGTTATTTAGAAGATAATATGAGTGTTGGTCGAAATATTCCCATAATATTAATTTTAGTCATGTTTGGGGTCTAAAATTAACCTTATCTGTTGAATTTAACCCTTAGTTAAACAGTTTAACTCTTATCATGTCAACTTTCCTTTTCATACTATAGGGATAATATAATTACTATAAAATTAAAAACGAACCACAATTGGATCATTTATTATAAATTTAACACTGCCTAGTATGTTGAAATACATTTTATTTTTTTGAGTTTTATAACATTCAATAAAATATTATTTATTTTAAAGTGTAATTTATGTCAATTTCTTAATGTTTAATATTTTCATTTTTGGAAATATTAAACCAACATGATATCATTGAAAAAATTCTTACAATATATCACTACCATTTATATTTTATCTATATAAGTCATAGATGACATTTTATATTTATTTTAATATTTTCAATATAATTTATTTTGTATTTCTGTATATAATGTAACTTCTCTTTCACTATTGTGTCATCATTAATGTTATGTATTTAATCTCTAAAAATTATACAGAAATTAATATGAAGTATATAATTATTTTATCATTCTAAAGAAGATTTATATTTGAACATGTCACTTATATATCATAATATTAATGATGATTTATATATTTAATTTTGAAAAATACATTTTCAACTCTTCTTTAAATAAAATATAATATTATTTTTACCTATAATTGATTTATTTACCTTTAACCATGGTAAATAAAATCCAAAATGTAAAATTCAACAAAAATAATTTTTATCCTATTATATCATATTTTCGATACTCATTAAAACCATATATTTCCATTTTTTTAAATTTGATTTACAGAAGCGATAAAATTATCTTTAATGCTAATATCTATATGTGGTTAGAAGGCAAGTAAATGTGAAATTCCAAAGATTATTAATGATTTATATATAATTATTTTATACAAATGATTTTAATTACCTAAATTAAGTTAATTAATTTATTCATAATATATTATTACATTTAATTTAATTTAATTAAACAAATTATTTGAATGAAAAATTCTGGTTATTAACAACAATTCAGTATTTTTCACTATTCATTAAAAATTTAATCTTTTGAAAAAAATACCAAATCATCACAATACACAAATTTTTATTTTCTGATTTCAAAATTGAAATAAATTTTTATTTTTTTAATTTGGTTTATACTATTCATAACCTATTTTCAAATGGCTATTTTGATTGGTCAAGGTGTGCTCGAACCTAGAGTTACAGGTATCACAATTTATTGAATTATTTAAAATAATTGTACCTTGGAAGCTTGGAGTGTTACATACTTCCATCCATCAAATACTTTTTTTCCAATAAATTTCTATAATATCACATCATAAAATGATTTAGGTTGTTATTTATCATATGTTCCATACATTATCAAGTCACATATTCCATTTTATTGTTTCTCCAAATAACATTTACTAGATCAGTAGATGGATTTGTCAAATAAAAAATTCTAGTGTCAAGAATCTTGATAGGGACTTCACATTAATAGATCACGGGTTCCAGTTCTATTTCATTGTAGGTGCGTACATTTGTTTGGTTGGTCATGTATTTCCTTAAAAGGGATGTGTAGAATATATCATGAAATTTGGAGAGACTTGGTAGCATTGGAAAAAGATAAGCTCCAGTTCCAATTCATTCCAGAATTTTGAAAGGTTTGATATACCTAGGAATTAATTTACCATTATTACCGAATTTTATAATGCCCATCCATGGAGATAACATCAAGAAAACATGATCTCCTAATTGAAATTCAACATCATTCATTCACATATAAGCATATATATTGTGCATACATTGAGTATTTTTGATATGGTACTGAATTGTCTTTATGTTTTTCACCATATCCTCCACATGTTCTGGGTATAAGAGTTTTCTTTCACCACCATCATCCCTATAATTCTATGTACACCATCTCATTCCATATACCACTTCAAATGGTGCCATTTTAACACTTGATTGGAAGAAATTGTGTTTTAAAAATTGTATTATAGGTAAATACTGATCCCACATACCATTATTGTCATGTGAGAAAGATATAAACATGATATATAAAGTTTGAATAGTCCTTTTTTTGTCTAGCAGTTTTATGGAGGTAGTTAGTTCTCAAGAGAAGCTCAGTATGTATGGTATTCTAATGGTTTTTATATAATTGGGATGTAAAATAGAGATTATGATCAGAGATTGTCGATAGAGGTACACAATATAGTCTATCAACTTCAGTAATATATAGTCTTGATAATCATTTAAGTTTTTAATATTCTCAAACAGTAGGAAAATGTGATGATTTGGTAGGAAAACAAAAGATAACCCATATTACATCATTTATTTTTGGATTTTTGGTATCCCCATGAATAATTCCTTTGTAATATCATTCTATTTCCACACAGTTATAGGAAGAGGTTGCATGAATCCACTTGGATGTTTCCTTCAAAACAACACCTACATAAAAAAAATCTTTACACATAATTAGAAATATCCCTCTCTATGTTACCCAAAAAGAAATGTTCCTTTATATATATAAACATCTTAGTTACGCTAGGGCGTATACCGAAATTGGTGTTATGAGAGTCATCGGATAATTCCATTTTTAGATCATTTAAAGAGGTAACAAAAAACATCATCCAAAATTTGAAAATTAAATCTTCATAAATTAAGTAGTTCAATATATCATCTATCATATATTTAATTTTATTTTTAAAATATTAATCACCATACTAATAACTTTTTATCCTTTCTAGTAAATATGGTTTGGAAACCATTTGAAAATTAGTAAGATTCACCTTCTATGACAAGTGCCATATCCATATTTACTATATCCATGAACATAAAATCCTTACAAACATTCATTTTTTTATTACTCCTTGGATATTTCCTCTCAGATAATCCACAACATCATTTTCCATCATTGAGTGGTAGTGTATTGTGAAATCATAATCATTGAGTATCTCAATCCATCTCTTTTGTCTAATATAGAGATATTTCATTAATTTTTTTTTCAAACTCTTGTGACATGTATATATCTCACATACTTCATAGTAGATATAGTATTTTCATATCTTTAGAGAAAATATTTCTTCTTCTAACACTAGATCGTGAGTTGGAGAGTTTTGGTCATGTTTTTTTCCATGATTCAAAGAAATAACTCAATTATTTTATATATGGAGAAAACCAATTCATTTTCTTTAATACATCATTATAAATCACAAAATCTTTATTTCCATGTAGTAAGGTAAATATAAGAGAATTGATTAATATTGTCTTTTGTTTTAAAAAAAATCACACTTTTTTTTAAAACATATTTAAGCGCTTTACGTGTGAGTTTGGTTGACGGGTTAGCCAATCAGGCATAATTCTGGAAGAAGCACCGATAATAACCAGCTAAGACAATAAAATTATGCCCCTTGTTTATTATCATCAGTGTTTGAAATTCATGGATTGCCTTTGTATTTGTAGGATCAATAGATCTTCCATACTTCAAGAAAACATGACCATGAAAATTAATTTCTTGAAGCTCGAATTTACTCGTGTTAAACATCCCATATAGATCATTTCTTCTAAGATCATTATGAATAATCCACAAGAAGTTCTCATGATATTAAAAGATTTTGGAGTATACAAATATATGATAAATAAATAAAATGATAAAATAATCAACTTATTACAAGAACACTCTATTCCATAGATCCATGAAAATAGAGGGTGAATTCATATATCTGAATGGAATTACTATAAAGTCATATTGCTATTACATGGTTTAAAATTCTATCATTAAAATATATTACTTCTTAATGTATTGGGTCACCCCATGGAGAAACACTGGGGTTAATAAATCCCTTGTTACTCATCTCCACTCATTGTTTATTCAACTATACTAATTCCATAGTTTCCATTATATATGAATACATTTATATTTGTCTTGAATCAGGGATTAACTCAATAGAAAACTAAACATCATTCTATGGGTGTGTCTAAGAAATTATAGTAGAAAAAATTGATGGATTCATTTACAGTATATACATAATCATTTTGAATATTTATTTATTTATCAATGGATGTTATTTCCTCATCCACCCACAAAATCTCATTCCTTAAAGCTACTGGGGGTGGGTTTTGATAAGATTTAGGTGAATATGTTTCTTCCCTAAAGATAATGGATTCTATATCTTCCACACAAATCATAACATCTTTATTATAGAAGTAAATTTTTACATAATATTTTCATATCCAATCAATAAAAAGGATTATATAAAATTAAACCATAGGTATGATGATAAATATAGTTGATAATGTATGTTTATATTCTATAATGGTAACTAACTGACACAAATTTGTGGCAATGAGAATTCCCTAGGGGTTTTGACTGAAAAATCCATTTTTAATGTGAATTGAAATTATCTGTTTTTAATGAAAACTAGGAAGATATAAGTGAATTTGAAGATACAGAATAAAATAATGATTTTTCTAATTTTTATGATATAAATAAAGTACATGCCTCCAAATCATTGGGAACATAAACCACATTAATTGTGATCACATAAGTATGGTTTTTTCCCATTGCATTTTATAGGGGAAGTTTCCTTGATGCATAGGACAATAATTTTTATAATGTCCCATTTCTTTATAATTGTAGCACTGAACATTGATATCATATTTCGTCAACATTCAATCAGGATCTTTGTACCCTTTGTCTCCACAAATGTAACAAACTATAATTCCATTTAGGCAAGAACAAGGGTGTTTTTTTCTACAATTACTACAGGATGGAAAGTATAATTTTACCTTCTTCTGCTTATTTCCTTTTCTAAAGTATTCAGTGAACATATTCTTCTCTTTCTTTACATTAGTGTCATAATACATAGAGAAATACTTTTCCATCATGATACCATCTCAGACTATAAATTTTTATGATGAGAAATATTGTGATACTAGTTCTATTTAGAAGAATGGTTTTAACCCATCAATGAATCGATCAATCATACTTCATGGGTTATGTATTTAGTCTAAAGCATGAATTTCAATCCTAGGAAAGTAATCAACATTCATTGAAATATTCTCATCTTTATTTTACCTAAGGCATCTAAATTTTCATTTCATATCAGATTGTTTTTAATGATGAAATTAATTTTCTATGAAAAGTTATTTAAACTCGGTTGATTAAATATTTTCAACTAATTCATCCTTATTTATGTTTTGAATTAATGGACACCATTAATCTACATTTCATAAGAGACAATAAACTTCTAGTAAAACGTTTCCCCTTTCGTTAGTCCCCACAAAAAAGAAATATTTTCCATAAGGAACTTACCCACTACTCATATACAAATGGATTTGTAGTCCTACTAAATGATGGCGGTTTCTGCATCATGAATCTATCTAATATTGATCCTACACATTTTAGATCTGGCTACTACATATGGGTTAGGTTATTATTCATAACATGAGTCATCTGTCTGAGTATAATTATAAGTTGTTCATCACCAGTTTTAGCTCCTTGTCTAACATCATTATCTTTCATAGGAGTGAAATCCATACAAAGATTATATTCATTGATATAATTTACGTTTCTTCCACTAGGATCCATTTCTAAACAATGTAATTAAATAGATTTTGTTACAAATAATAACGCATAATTTCAAAATTAGTAACATAAATAGAAATTTTATGAATATCTAATCTCATAATCATAAACATGGTTTCTATCGGGTAATATTCACTTTTAAATTCATCATAAGGTTTCATAATGAAAATGTGAAGTATGTTACGCATATACCCCAACAGTGTCAAACATGGTGCACAATATGGCCCATTGTCGGGTACCAGGTTACCTCGATTCAAGCTCCAAACACCTTGTTGGAGTTATTACTCCTAGTTACATATGTTATAGAACCACATAAAATTGTAGCCTCCAAAGGGGGATGTGTATTCATGGAATTCTCACTCAATATCTATTTTAAAAAAAATCTTGGATGCTCTTCTTTACTTATCCTTAATGTCAAACTTTGGGAAATTTTCCCAAATCCTGGATTTTTTAAATCTAGCTTCCATGGTTTGTACTAAACAGCCTTTGATACCAAATATAATGCCTTTACCCCTGTTACCAAGAGTCAATTAATTTTCTAGTACATTGGAATGATCATAAGAAATAAAATTCTAATAGACCAGTTAGTTTTATAGCATTCAAAAAACTAGATACAAACATAAGTATTACATTACATTAGGAAATGAAAAACAACATAGTAAATCCTTTGAAAACACTCAAATAACATAAACTATCCCTTCATGTCATTCAATATATACTTCATCACATCCTATAGAAAAATGAAACATGAAAAAGGAGTGATATGAGATGCTCAGTAAGGATAAGCAATATAGCTAAAGCTATTATAAATATAGATTAAATTTTAAGTCAAGGAATAATACTGAAACACAAATATTTTAAACAAATCATCAGTAAAATATGGTAAGAATAAATAAAGTAATTCTATATAATCATTGTCATGTATATTCTACTAGTTTAATAATCACATGTAATATCAATAAAAAATATCATAATGTGGTAATGCATAATGACAGACATCATAACCTTACCATCAAAGAGTCTGGATAAGACCCTATATAAATTGAAATTAAACCAGACTATTTGTTCTCATTAGACCTACTGAAGCATCGATGGGAAATAGTAGGCACATTCCATCACTTAATATGTCTAATGCATTCTGCATATGAAAATTGTAAAATGTAACATAAATATTCATATTTAAATATAAATACAAAATTGTAATACTTTAACTATAAACCTTGAATGGTATAAAAATAGAACATCCAATGTCAAACATATCATAAAATCTTAAATAAAATATGGAATATTTTATCATAATCAACCTCAATTAAGAAAATTATATGACAATGGTTTTTGAAAAATATTGACATAAACTAATAAATTCACTAAAACTCTTTAAAAGAGATACAACTTTTTATGATTTCAAATCATATAAAATTCATGAAATTATAAAGGAAACATTTATTGGAACATAACCATGATATATTTTAATGCATGTTTCAAAAAATTACAGTATCATAATGGCATTAAATATTCCTTTGTGCCATATAAGTTAAAAACCATTCTTTCATTGATTTGTCGAAAATGTCATAAAGTCCCTCGTTTAGAAAATGACAGAATGATTAATTTAAAAAAAATTAATAAAAACTCAAAAAAAATTAAAAATATATTCAACCAATTTTTAATAATATTTTTAAATTTATTTTGAAATACATGGACATGGATAATAAATTTTCCATAATAGATTCTTATGTATAATCAACCTCATATAATAATGAGGTTGTTAAATTAACCTTTATTTTATAATTTTTTTACTTGAGGGTGTGTTAACATCATGTATAATGGTTTAAACATTTTATTAAATTACAAAAGGACCATAACCATATTAATTATATCATATATTATCCTCATATATCATTTTGTTAATAATATTTCATTATTAGCATTGTTTCGAGTGTTTACTGCTTAATTTTCCTATGTCTGTTTTACTGTTTAAGTCATGTTTGTAATGAATAGGATGTATTTTATTCATATAATGATCGATATTATGTTCCTAATTATTTTTTTTTCTAATTATGTAATTTTTATAATCATTCATCAATGGTTAAAATGGAGAATTAATCTCACCACATCATAGAGACGATAGGTCGAACGTACGCACAAGCGATAATATCATTCCCTTAATGGTTAAATGGTATAGAATTGAATGATATATCAATTTTATAAAAATAATTATCATTCCATAATCATTATTTAACTGTATTATACTCCTCATTATATCCATCTAAATAATTTATTGTTGAATAACAAATTACATCTCAGTGTGGATACAGAAAGTTGTATGTACACATGCATTGTGATATTGTTATCTGTAGTATGGATACATGAAGGAATATAGTGTTTCCATAATTATAATAAAATATTTTTATGTATATGATAATTTAGTTGATAAATTTTTTTTGTAAACAACATATGGAGATGAAATATATGAAGAAAATAACTTTGAATGAATTGATAAAACAATTAAATCATTTCGGGTATCTATTTTTAACAAGAAAAAAACGGAAAACTTAGGATAGAATTCATCCAGTAAAATGGACACTAGTATGAATTTAGGTAATTTGGGAGGTGATTTGGGAAGGTTTTATTCAAGAAAAAGAGATTTAGAGGTGTGAATAAAATAGAAAGATATGTTCTCTATTATAATAGAGGGGCGGGGCACTTTTAAAAACACCAAAACTATTAATTTGTTATAAATTTATTTTCTATTTAAAATTGGAAAAAATTAAGTAATTTTGTCCAGAATATGATTAACGTATGAAATAATCACTACCATAGTTTTTAAGATAATATTTGGTAAAAAATTTAACCATATCTTTTGGGAATAACCTGTAGTTAAACAGTTTAACTTTTACTGTTTATACACGTCCTTTTTATACTATAGGGTTAATATATTTACTATAAAATTCTAAAAGAACACCAACTAGAAGATTTATGACCTATTTAACAAACAATAGTTATTTTTCTGATCTTTATATTTTTATGAATTTTAAAACATTTAATAAAATATTATCTATTTTAAGGTTTTATTTATGTCAATATTGATACTATTCAATATTTTCATTTTAAAAACATTCAATCCAACATTAAAAATTCAATAAAATTCATCCAATATGTCAATAACATGGTTATATAATCTATAAAATTATTTTATGTCATTAATTAATTAAATTTAATGATATTTTTATAATTTTAATATCATTTGTTTTTCTATTTATATTAATAGAAAAATGTTTTCCACTATTGTGTCATTATCAATGGTAGTTATATCATATATAAAATTAAAAAATAAATAAATATTACTTATATAACTATTTTACATTTCTAAATAATATTTTTAGTTGATTATATTTCTTATATAACAAAATATTAAAAAGAATATAGCTACTAAAATTTGTATATGGAATTTTGAACTCCTCCTTAAAAAAATATTATAAATGACCTAATATAACACAATGTCTTAAAAATAATAATTTTTTCAACATAAATTTGATTTTGGTCAATAAAAATTATCCAAGAAAATTATGACATGTTTTTTCGGTAATTTTATTTAATTATAATAATATTTTTACCATTAATTACTCTTTTTAACTATAACAGTGGAAAATAAAATCCAAATGATAATATTTGACAAAAAATAGGAACATATTAGACCAAATTTTTCATATTTACTAATACAATTTATGTCCATTTTTATAATTAAATTCACAGAAATAATAGAATTAAATTTATTTTTAATTAGCAGATGTGGTTAGACGGTGCGTAAAAGTGATATTCCAAAGTTCAATAAATTTTTATATCTTTTATATTATAAAAACGGTTATAATGACCTATATTTGGTTAATAAATATATTCTTTATATATTGGAAAATTAAAATAAATTTAATGTAAATTAATTATTTAAATGAAAATGTCATTTTTTAACAACCACATGGTATTTGATTACTATTCATCATAAAACAAAACATTATTAGAAAAATAACAAAAATAAAAATAATCTAATTTAGATAATATTAATTTAAAAATGAAAATAAAAATCAATTTCTAAATGTTGTAAATATTATTAATTACCAATTTTCAAATGGATATTTTGATATGTCATGGTAGGATCACACTCAGTGTTTTTTGAAACGTAAGTAATTGAGTAATTTAAAAAGAAGCATATCGTGGGAGCATGGGGTGTTAAAATCAGTATTGGTTTCTAGGGATGATGAGTTAGGTTGTGTAATTTGAATTTTGGTGCAATAATTATCATAAAATTAGGGCAGAACACTATATTCTTGGGGGGTTTTCATCCCTTAACCACAATAGTATTGAAGTTGGATGATATTTCCATGACTTTCATCTTTGAATTTCTACGGAATACTTTTGGGAGGAAATATATTTCGGTGATAATTAATCAAATCCTAAAATATATGAAAATTATTCTTAAAGCGGAGACAAAAAAGTAGAAAATGTGGGGATATTTATGTCTGGGATATTGTGATCCATTACAAGGATCCATATAAGATTGTATCTCATGGGTAACTAACATTCAAATATAGGTTATGAAAATGTTTTTAGTAGGATATGACTACCAATATTATATTGAGTATGGATTAATATCCAAATATATATGGAATGATAGTAAGGACTATCATGATTTATGAGGATATGTTCTAGGATTGTGTGGTTGATTTTGGAGGATGTTGGGAAAAGAGTATACATCGAGTTGAGTTTTCCAAAAACAATAGTTATCAATCCTTGATTAGGATGGATACCTTTATGTCATTTTATGGGAATCTATAACAACCAACCTTATTCTAGGAAGAGTTGGGAGAGAATTACTTCATCGGTCACAGTCTCATATAGTTTACAATGGTGATTGTTTAGTTACTGTAGAAGAGATTGATAATGGCATAGACTCATCAATGATCTTATATAGACCAACAAAGATGTACAAGAGTTAGACATCGATTCATAATGTGTTTCAATTTTCATATATAAGGACTTATATAATAGATCCTTACTATGTGATTTTATAGGAGGATTTTTATGTTGATATTAACACCACTTTGGTTGACCATCCATTTTAGATTATTGATCACCAAGAGAAGATACTAAATGGTAAAAAATTCATATGTTCTTTATACAATGGTATTTCAGATAGGATAACCATGAAACATGGGAGTAGGAATTATTGATGAGGTAGAAGTGGCCTTCAATTTTTTTTATTCCATGAATTTGAGTGCATTATGGGGGAAGAAATCATTTCTGGTGGAGAATTATAGCACCTCATTATGCTTTCTAGTATCATCTTTATTTATGCATTGTTTATTAATCATGATTGGATAAATTTACGTCCTTAAAATGTATATAGAAACCTTATTGTGTAAATGAAAATTGTTTTAGGGAGTTGAATTTATTTGAATTAATGGAATCTAGGACATTTGAAATACATAGTGGAAGGGTTTCCCATGTCTGGAGAAGGCCTGTAGTGGAGTCATTCTTGAAACATAATGGTTATGAAATATTATGGGTGATAATATTCCATGTAAATGTACTACACATAATGTAATTATATATAGGAATAAGTTGTTAAATGCATACATGGAGTGAATGGATTACATTTTGTGTAATATGTTCACCATTATTAATGGTCTTAATTTGAAAATTAATAGAAAAACAACATGGTTCGTTGTGATTTTAGACTTCATTGTTAACAAAATGTATAATAGAAATTAGTATCATGTAAATCTCAGGATTAGTGATTTTTTGGATATTTTACTAATTATTTATTATATTAGTTTTCACATTCCTTCTCCCCCTCAACCAAAAATATCTCAATGCATATTTCGAAGACCTACGACCCTTCTGGATCATTTCATTCAGTGATTAATCGTTTTTACTGTTACAATGCATTTCACCAAGTAAAAATTCCTTATATAAATTCATTTCTATTAGTTTTTGTGGTAGTTTTGGATATGGTTCTAATCAAATTTGTGATCAAATATTGTTTTCTATCAATACATTTCAGTTTCTTAGTATTCCTTATCTTTCGATGGCTATTCACATGGTTTCCAATAACCTTGGTCAAAGGTAGTAAGGTTTATTCTAGTTCTATGTATGTGTTTCTATACAGTGAGTAAAATTAATGAATTTATTGTTGTCATTGGTAAACTCTATTGGGTAATTAATTTATTTGAAGTTTTATGTGCCTTAAAATGTTTTTTTGGACAAATTTTTTTTTAAAGTGTTTTTTCTTTGAAAACAGAATGTCATGATTTTGAAATATATTTTCAAACACCAATGATGATTATATTGTCTTTGGAAATGTTTTAAAAAACTATCATACCGGTTATGAAAATGTTTTTTAAAATTAGAACGTTGGAAATCTTGGGTTCAATTGAAAACATACATTGGTAGCCTTAGTTTCTGTGGAACCACTTGGAGGTAACCTTTTATTATATAATTGGACTATGGTAGTAATAGATATTAGTTGTATCCACTCTTATTCTTGTATAGTATCTTGATTGTTTTTATAAAGTTTCGCATAGGATGGGCCCTAGTATATGGTTCTTTATCAATTTTGGTTATTCATTGCACCATTTGTATTATGGATTGTTTCTCGTGGGCTTATATATGATGTTGTATCATATGACATTTTATGATAGTATATCATAGATATGTGTTTAACTACTACTGTATGATGCATATATTTTATTTCCTTTTAATATGACTTGTAATTTTCATTTTTCTTGTTTATAATATGAAATTATTTTTGTAAAACCAAAGTAAAAATTATGTAAAAATGAATTGTATACAAGAAAATTCTTCATAAATTTTTTTATTAAGGTAAAACTGTTTGAAAATTATTAATAGATCGTTTGGGGATTCAGATGTGGTATAACATTTGGGATTTCTTTCACAAACTAAATTTCCAATTTGATTGGTTTTACATGTTGTATTTTAGGATATAAGTAAATGGAAGAGCATCATGTAGCTTGTCAGCTTCTCCTTTAATCCTTTCCATCATAAGAGAGTGGTTTGTAGGTGACTAATAGACACATAGGAACTTTTCGGTCCCGATTTACTTATACATTTGGGATTTTCCTTTTTTTAGGATTTTATGGATTTATTTATACCTTTTTCTTCCATATTTGACTCTATTTGTATGTCTTGTTTCATTATATACAAGATTTTTTTATTTTCCTACTTTACCTCACCATGTGGAAGCTGGAATGGGTATAAATTTTGGTTGACCTGGGTTTATATGTTACAATTATTCGAATTAAAAATTCCATATATTAGAAAATCTAATATAAAGTCGAGAACTAGACCCTCCATAAATAATAGTGGAGGGAGGTAAGGAGTGTCTCTCATGGTCCATCACGATCTTCTGTATCACCTAGAACAGTCGTTAAGAGCTGATAGTAGGATGCAATCTCTTATGTAAAAAGGCTTATAAATATATATATCATATTACTATATTAATTACCTATTATATTATAAAATTTCAATATATTGTGTATTATTGGAATTTTTTATGTATGCATCCATGATGGCCTCATGTAAAACACTAAGAATATGGTGATGACCATACTCTTAAGGTGATGGAACCTAAACCACCGACATTACCACTTATAGTGAAACATGTGGAACCTTAGATTATACATCATCTGGTAAAATTTTCTTATTTTTAGAGGTCTATTTATGTTTAGAGAGTTCTATATAGGGAGATTCATGATCCCCCCACTATGGAAGGGTTGATCTAGGAGATTCTGCTGCACCACCATTCTGTCTTTTAGGGGATGAAATCCCCTTTGACGTTATGTGATTCCTATAGGACATGATATCTATATTTGATAATATAGATACACATAAGGAAAGTATTTTAAATAACTAAACATAAAATATATGTGATTTTGGAAAGATTTTGTGGGATGATATTACCTAGGATGATCATCAACAGGTTATGGTCTAAATAGTCATTCAAATACAATTCAATGACATATTTTTTTAAAAGAAATTGAGTGAAGACAGATCCCAAGAGTTTATGCACTAATATAATGTTTCTATTTCAAATATGGATTATTTTAATTGTTTCACTGATATTTATCATTTCTCACCACATCGTGTTATTGTCAAGCTGATAATAGTAAGACGTTAAGGGGATGTACTCTTGTACACCATTTTATATATGGTTAATATATTACTGTTGAATACCATTTATGAGAGAGTTAACCATGTCATAATCAATAAGTGAAATATAATGTAATTTTTATGTTTTGGGAAAGGGTGGTTTAGTACCATGATAGGGAATCTATCCATCTTTTTGTCAAAACAATTGCCCGATGTCTGCTCATAGGAAGACTTGTAGTAAAAAAGAACACACTACAAATTTAATGATAGGATATCACTATTTGAATTTGGGTTCAAAAGAACCCTAATAAAATAGAGACTCAGTAGACTATTAGGCATGTGGTAGGATGGACGATATTTAGTGTTTCTATTAAACTATTCTATAATTCCTACTGAGAGATTATTTTCACTAACTCTACATTATGTAGTGAGATGAGTAACCCTAATTTAGGTAGGTAGATGGGGTATCTTAGTAAATTTAGGATAGGTAGGTGGATGAGGTCAGGGAATTCATAATTTTAATATGAATAACCAGTAGAATGGACATGTTTATGGTATTCTAGTTGTATCTTATGGATAGGGATCCGTCCAGATATATAAAGTAAAACTGTCACCTAGGGAGTTGATTTCTGGACCATATATAGTTTTAGGTTCAATTTTAGTAGAATATTATTTTGTGTATATTTTATTTCATCCAGGTAGTTTACATTCATTAATATCTATGTCTATTATGAAACCATTTTCCTTTAGATTTAGTATTTTTTTTAAGTGATTACTTTTGATACACCGTTAAGAATTTGATTAGATTGTGTTTTTCAATGTAAGGAGGTCCACTATAACACCATGAGATATTATGTATTTTTTTCAAATAAATATAATTCCAATAATAGAATTTTTTAAAACACAATACTGAGTTTATCTTTCATTACAAACACCACTAATGTTATCATAGGTTTCACATAACATAATGTTTTAATAAAACATAATATTGTATGGAAATATTCTTAATTTGTATCATAGTTTTTCCCTTGCTATTAGAATTATGAGTATGAATATGATTAACTATATTATGAAACAATATGTTTGAAAAATGTGTAAAAAATTAATTTCTCAAAGAAAAATAAATTATAAAGTAAAATAAATACAATTTATAAATAAAGTAAAAGTTTTTCAAAAGAACAATATTTATGCACAAAATAAATTTTAACTCAAAAAAATAAAAAAAATAACTTTATTGAAAAATTTAGTAACGAAATAAATATATTTTATATTTAATAAAATAATTAACATTCATATTTTCTATTTTACATAAATGAGATAATAGTTAATCTAATTTTACGCTTGATACAATGTTTTCTAAAAATTCATTTTTTCACATTTTACGCACTCATTTAAAAAAAAATATGTAATTATTTCTTAAATTATATTTGAAAATATTAATATAATTTTTTCAAAAACTATTTAAAAAATATATTGGATTTATTTTTATGTAATTTTCTAAAAATATAAATTTTTTATTGAATAATGAAAAATACAGGTTTTTGTTTGAAAAAAACATCATCTCCATTTAAATCATGTGAAAGGTAAATTTTATGTTAATATGATTTTTAAATTAAAATTTTTGCAATTATAAATATATATTAGCCCAATTTTTGTCATTGGAAACATTTTTATATTGAATTTAATTATAAAATCTTTTTAAACTATTGAACATTTTCTCTTTGGAATCTCGTTATCTCATCACATCTGCACATTTATTTTTAAATTAAAATTTTCCAATTATGTTATTATATTTCATAAACATATATTACTTATTGAGAATAAGAATTATTTATCTTTACTAATTTGTACAACTTTATTGTTTAGGATTATGAATAATATAATTAGTAAAAATTAATTACCTCTCATAAGTTAAAGTAAAATGATATGTTTTTAAAATGAACCAAAACGTGTCTAAACCCATTTTATAAACATATGTTGACCTTGTAACATATAATTCTAGATTATAGCCCTTTTTCCCTTTATTCAGGTGAAAAATGTGGGTACAATGTTGTTTCAAAAACTACAACTGTGCCCCTAACCTCACTTATAAAAGGCCACACCCTCTCATCTCCCCTTCACAATACCAAAACCCAATGAGTTATAAAATAACTACGCCAATATATTATTTACACACCTAATCTAATACAATAATATTTATTTTTTCATAAATACAACATATGCATTCTTTCGGTACAAACCAAAAAAATTTGTCTGAAGAAGAAGTAACGTCCCTAACCAAGCATTTAATTTTATTTCTTTCTCCACCTACTAAAATTACTTTTAAACCAAGAAGATATAATAAAATTTTTCTATTAAATATAATGAGATATTTATATTTTATTTTCATGGCATAAAATCTTCTCTACTTCCATAAAATCATACACAAAACTTCCATTCGTCTCTACGATGGAGTACCACCTTGTGAACCGATGTAATGTTTTTCCATAAACACCTATCACAAATGGATATAATGATTTATGAAATTTTTATATGTCATATATATGTTATTATTAAGCTTTTTGATGAATTATATATATCATATACCTCTTTACTTTTCTTTCTATTTGAATACGATAATATCGCATGTCTGTATAGTTGACAACCTCTTCACGAAGTGATGTGATTCATTCACACATTATATCGAAGGTAATAAGGATGGAATCAATTTAAATATGTGAAATATATTACATAAAATTATAATATATTGGAAAAATATTATTTAACATTTTTCTATTAATATATTGAAAAAATGATAACATTATTCATGTGTACGTACAGCCTACCATCTCCATGAACGTTGTATTTCTCCTTCTGTCCCAAATTTTTTTGGATTATTCTAAATAAAAATATATTTATTTCATATGATATTAATATAATATTTATAATTATGGATATTATGGATCAATGATCAAATTATGTTTCCCAAAAATAAAAAATCAATACCTACATTTAAAAGAAAACAGTTACTTCCCAAAACATGACATTAATATGAAAGTGTTGATATATATGTAATAAACTGTTATAAGTAAATCATATATGATATTATATATATAATAATGGTTATATAATATATTTTCAATAATATTATATTAATTATACGTGATATTTAATTATGTATGAAGGATATTCAGGCTTAGGGTAAGGGGTTTTATCTCAAATTCCATTCTTTGGGACATAAGTGATGTTCTGAACATATCATCCTCTATATGGTGTATATACTACCCCATTTGTCTTAATAAATCTTCATTATAGATTATATAATGTAATTTAATATTTTATTTTATTTTATTCATTAATGGTTTCTATGATTCATAAAATACCAAAGTCATAAATCATTGAAGTTACAATCTCATTGTTTATCGGGATTATTTAGGATTACAGAATCAATGATGAAATATTATGATCCATCGCTCAAGAAAAGAAGTAATTTTGTTATACGGTTTTTTTGTAGAATACATGTTTTCCATTCATTTTATTATCTCTATGTACTCAATATATCGAACTAGTTTGTAATAACATCTTTATTTCCCTATTTGGTCAAATACCAATTTTTATTCAAAAAGAATGTTTTCTAAAAATAATGTTTTAAAATAATGATAATGGTTTGTTAAAGAAATCATTAACTACGATTTAGATTTTAAAATTTTTTGTTAATTGAATCTTCATGTATTTTTAAATCATGACTGACACTATAAAAAATTTCCTAGTTAGAGGTGGTTATTTTTCAGTTTTGCGGTTGTTTTAATCTTCTATAAACACATTAGCGAATGTTTTGAGGAACCATCACTAATGTTACTTAAAAGTGTTGTTAAGGGATATTTTAGGGAACCTATGGTGAATTAGTAAGGAATTTACCATTGGTATAATTACAGTGGGTTTAAACCCATCTAATATTGTTCTAGATTTCCATAATCAAATTATTTAGAGGGGGTTTTGACCACCACTATTACATCAATGAATTTATAGGTGGTTATAAACAGCCTATAATTGTGTGTTAAACATATTTCTATAAGTGGTTTTAACTATCACTAATATTTATCTATTTGTGGATGGTTTTTAAATCAACTGCTAATCTTATATATTTTTTATTCCCTCATATGAGCCCCACCTCCCCATCCTGTTTGGTCCCTTGTGCCTCATACCATTTATCCCTCCCTTTCCCAACATTGTTTTTCCTCACCGAATGTCCCTGCCATTCCCCTCTCATCCACTCTAGCTCTACAATGTGGCGTTCTATTCCCATGCCCCACAACTTTATTTGTCCCGTTCCTGAAGCCATGTCTGCACCATTTGTGAAATTTGGTGCTAGTAAGAATCAATCTACCATTTTCAATCTATATTGCTTCCTCCTCCACCACTAAGGATACATTCTTTATTTATATATTTTCCATATTATTGTTTTTATATATACCAATTATATATATATATGTTTGGAATTCAAATAAATATTATTTGAATAAATATTTAAATATATATAAATATATAAACCATAAATATTTTTAAAAATTAATATAAAATAGAGGATATTATGAAGTTGTGAAATCATATTATAATACATTTTTTTCAGTTTATACCTTTATATAAAATATATACTTTACATTATCATTAACATACATTTGAGTAAAAATATATATATATATATACTTATATATTAAAATTTATAATTAGGTTATGTACACACAAACACACACAAAGATATATATATATATCCAAATTATTTAGATACTTAAATTTAAATATATATATTATATACATGTTTATTTATAATATATATATTTATTTATTTATTTATTTGATGTATTTATAAATATATTTATATAATGTATTTAAATAATTTTTTTATTATTATTTACATTAACATATATTTATTTGTATAAATTTTTTAATATTATATGTAAATAATATTATACAAAATGCATATTAATGAAAATTTATTTATAAAAATAATTATTATAAATAATTTCTACTATATTAAATACAATTTATATTAATATTTATTTGATACTATATCAAATATAATTTTATATTATATATAATTATCAGTATATTATATATAATTAATATTATATGATATACAATATATAATAATTTATATTTAATATTATATGAAATGTAATTTATATAATAATTTTCATAATGTATTTGGATATTAATTATTATGTTGATTAATATATATGTATTTCATTAAATATAATTGTATAACATTTTTTACATTAATATATATTTATTTGTATAAATTTAATTACATATATTATTAATTTTATATAATATAATACATAAAAATATAATTTAAAAAATAATTATTATTATTATATAAATTATAAAAACTACAAGAATGTATTTTTAAAGGATATATTTTTAAAATATAGTATATTTATGTATATATTTATATAATATTTTTATTATTGTATATTAATATAAATAATATTATATTAACTAAAAATTTTACAAATTAATATATATTAATATACATAATATTATAAAATTATATTTATGTATACATATAAATACAATTAATGATAATCATGTTAATATTTTATATGATATGTTCATATAATGTGTTACAATACATTTATATGTTGTGTTTAAATATTATATATATATATATATATATATATTTATATTTATATATGTATATTATGGATTTTTTTATGTGGGCTTAACAACCCCCTCACATCTATTAAATTAGTTTGTGTTTTTATCCCCTCTATTATAATGACATTAGAGGTTGTTTTGAACCCCTACTTATTTATGGGATTTGAGGGGGGTTTTAACCCAGACTAAAACATGTTATTAGAGGGGGGTTGGGAACCACCTCTAATCTCACTGATTATCATTGGTTATGAACACCATCTAATTTCTTAAATTAGGGCTACATCAAACCACCCTATGAGATAAAACAACATATTAGAAAAAATAATGTTAAATAATTTAGAGGCGGTTCAATCCCACTTTTAATTTAAGAAATTTCAGGGGGGGTCATAGCCACCTCTAAATTTGGTTATTGGTTAGGATTAAACACAACCATATCTAATTTATACAAAAAAAAAATAATTTATATAAGTTATTATAACTCCCGATAAATTAGATGATTAGAGGGGGTTGTGCATGACACCCTCTAAAAACCGCATCAAGACTACTTTTTTCATTATAGATTCATTTTTATTTTTCTGAAAATGATTAAAGAATATTTATATTAACTTGTATGGGTTGTACAGAATTTCCTATCATCATAAACACAAAATGTTTTAATGTTTCCATTATTTATTTTTATATTTTTTTTCAAATAATAGAATTTATAAAATATTTTTTTAATATTTGTTTTTAAAAATATATTTTCAATAAATGGTTGTTTTCCTCTAGAAATGTTTTAAATTATCTCACAATATTCTATTATAAGTTTCCATGTATATTTTCAAATTGAATGATTATTAAAAAATCAATTTTAAAATGTTTTTATCATAGTGTACTGTATATATTCCACCTGAAATGTTTTAAATAATTTTTAGTGTTTCCTTTATTTTGTTTCTAGGTTATATAAAAATAATAATTTTTTGAAAATAAATTCTGTTTTAAAAACTATTTTAAAAGTGTCAAGGAAATTTTTCCCAAAAATATTTTCCAGTTATAATTGAAAATCATTTTCCATATAAGATAGCATCCATCGAAGTTACCTGTGATTTATTAGTGATATGAACCAAATATAATATTATTATTCTTTCTTAGAATGTTTTATGATTATTATAACATGTTTAATATGAAACCATATTGTTATACCTTGGGTTATTCTATGATGAAATGATGAAGTATTTTTTAATTATATATTTTTAAAATCTTTTGTTATGATAAAATGTTCACCAAAATAAATTTTCTCGATTAGATCTCATATTATCAAACTTTTATGATCCTCTAAAAACATTTTGGAATGATTTTAAATATTTTATGGGTGGCACCTATATCACCCTCCAATGTATTGTGTAAATATTAATATCTCATGAGATAAACTAGATTGGAAGGGGGTGTAAACGAAATTAAAATAGGGATTTTTCAAATAACATAGTCTTGGGAATGAACCTAGAAAAATATTATTGTATCAGTATTGAAGTCACTCTTCGATGATTTTCTTGAAAATGATCCTTGAACTACTATGGAAATGATTTTCATTGTTTATTTTTATTCTACAAATATAATATCTATACTAATTTTATTTTTAAATTGGTCAAGTTCTCTGATTCCATTTACATTCTTATATTATGAGGAACCATGATTTATTTGATAGATCAAGTATGTGATCAATGATACGTATGGAATATTTTTTCAATTGTTATTCTCTTGTTTTCATACTCCTATTCTCATGATATGTTGATATCTCCCTTTTTTACTCCTAATGAGCATATGATCACACCATCTATTATGTTTCCTTTCTATCAACAATGATGAAATGTATGAAATATTACCTGAAAAATAGTGTTTTTTGTTTTGAAGAACATAATATAACATTACATAACTAAGTTATGGATTTTTTTATGTGTCCAATTTATCAAATTTTACTATATCAAAATGATTTTATTTTGGATCATTTTTTATGTAATAAATATTCTTCAATTAAAAAGAAATTTTAATTTACTAAATGTTGGGTTATTTATATTTGGAATCAGGGGAAGGATTAGTTCTTGATTAGAAACTATGATGAGAGAAATTTATTGATATCCAAAAGGATATTTCTAAGTATATTTATAGGTTTTTGTATAACCATAATTTTGATGATAAGTTAAAGGATATAAAATGTTCTAAAATTTTGGTAGAGGATAAAGGATGTGGTTTCAATAGAAAGTTTATCCTCATATGGATACTAAAATTGTTTATGACTCTGGTATAGAGGGTTTTGAGAAAATAACTTTATATAGAGGGCATTGATCTGGAATTGATTTTCATCTATTGTAAAAATATGGGTCTTGTTCACTACCTAGTTTGATACCCTCAGGGAGATATATTGGAAATTTAAAACACATTTTGAGCCATTATGATGGATTTAAGTAGTTTCAATAAATGTTATGGGTTATGCCTTATGTGTCCTTTATTGAAAGTACGTATTCATGATTTAAACATCCTATAAGTTAATTTATATTATAATGTAGGTCCCAAAAATTAATTTTTTTAGTCAAACTATGATTTTTGGTTTTAGTACATGGTGGGAACTAAACGTAACTATATTGGTGTTGAATGTGATAAATAATGTGTTGATTAGAAACCATGTTTAGTAATCATTTATATGAAGAATATTGTGATTATTACTAATACTTTATCATGATATATGATTAATAACCTAAAATTAACCAACTCTCAGACTCACTAAGGATGTGAATGATAGTGTTTTATTAGATTTTGGGTGGTAGAGACCATAGAGTAAGGAATATTTAGTTTCCTAAATGTCAATAATGATTGAAGAAACACTATGGAATTTCTAAAAGGGATGATAAGTTATTGTGAGTGGGGAAAATAAGGATACATCGTAAATAAATTCCAAGTCAAAATGAAAAATTTAGTTAATGGATTGGATGATAATAATTATTTTTTGAATGCATCATCAATAGTCGAACATTATAAATATGGAATGTATGAGAATTATAAAAATTGATGTCCTGGGAGGAAACTCATGAAGATAACAAGAATGGTGGTACAAGTAGTGGTTTTACATATAATTATGAAGAGATAATGAAAGAAATATAAAATGTGTGACTTGTAATAAAATTATTATTCTAGATGAACATAAGATGCATGATTGAATTCAGGTTAATCGAAATTAATACACGATAAATATTTCACAATATAGGAAAGTAGAATTTCATAATAAGATGTTGTATCCTGTTTAATTTTTCAAGAATGAAGTGGAATGATTGAATTATTTTTTGGGAATTGAATAATTATGATATATAAATCATAATATATATAAGGATTGTTCTATAGAAGATGATTAATAAGTATTTTTAGGAATATATTGAATACTATTTATGACTTATATATGTAATTTAATGTCTAGGTTATATTTTATTGAAAACACGTGATTAATAGAAGTTAACCCTTAATATGTTCCTAATATTGCAAAAATGCTATTTATTTTAGACAATGAGATGATTTATATTGATAAAGTAAATTTGATTGTATTGATTAACATATAAATAATTAATGATTTCTCGAAAAATATTATATTTTATCATTGATTTATTTTACAACATTTTTTTGATTTATTGAATATATTGAATAATAAGTAGTTTTATTTAAGGAATTTGGAAGAATATATGTTTCTAATTATGGTTAATGATAATTATATAAATTACCTTGAATCTGGTGATTATATAACCAAGGTATAGATATATTTGTCATGTGATATTAAGAGATAATTTATGATGTTTATGTGATTAATAATCAGTTAATTTTTTAAATTTAGTGACTTTCTTTCTTAATCATCAAATTTTAATTTTTTTCAAAGAGACATAAGGTTAAATATTTACAGAATTGTTTAAATTTAACATTTGATGATTTTATAATTATTAATACATTACTTTATAACCTAAAGATATATATATTGGATAATATGTGGGAACCATTCGGTTATGATGATAACTAGAGAGATAATAAATAAATTTTCATTATATTAAATATTTTTTGATCAATTGGCACTTCTGGAATAACAAATTAATCTTCATCTCTTGGAGTATGATATGAAATTTGAATAGATCAAACAACCACCAAAGGATAAAATTATTATTATGATATAATGGAAATCTAATCCCAAAGTAATTTGATACTTTTGAAATTAAAGATCATATTGGTATGGTAGCCTATCAATTGTAACATCAACCAAACCTATCTTCGATTAATTATGTGTTCCATGTATCACTCCTGAGGAAGTACATACTAGATAAATCACTTTTAATAAACACAGATTTCATACCTCCAGAGAATGACCAATTTAATGGGGTATAATTTGTTGAGACTTTAGACCATAAAGATAATTTGTTTTTAAAAATTGCACTAACATTTTCAATGTTTTTGGGGTAAATAATAAGCATTAGGAAGCTGCATGGGAACCCGAGGATGTAATGAGGAAGAATTATTCTGATTGTTTAATTAGTGTAGTGAATTTGAAGGTAGAAATTATTTTTTAGGGGGTAGAATATTACACTCTACGATTTTATGAATAAAATAAAATATATTTAATTTCCAAAATATCATTCTTTATACATTACCCTGAGTTCAGTATGTATTACACATAACTCCATGTGTAGAATATGTTACACCCAACACTAAATTTTAACAAAATGTGACTGATAATTAAAATATTATTATTTAAGTTGATATTTATCAAATAGCTATAGGAATGGTGGGTATGAATATGATTAACTAAAATATGATAATATATTTTTTACAAATTTATATAAAATAAATTCATTGGTCATAAATTAATTACAATTTTAAAAAAATTCTATTTGAAAATAATGGATTTTTTTTAAAACTAATTTAATACACACAAACCTATTTTATCTAAATATGTAAAATAATTAATTTTTGTGAAGGATATTGAAAACAAATTAATATATTATATATTTAATCTCATATTTAACATTCACCTTATCATTTTTCTTAACAAAATATAATAATAAATAAAAATTTACTCCTACTATTGTGTTTTCCTTATAAAACAATTTGGTCACCTTTTTTGCAGTCATTTAAAAATTAATTTATAAAAAAATTATAGTATATATTTTAAAAACATTAATTATTTTTTGATATCATCATGTAAATATCATCATGAATTGTTATGTAATTTTTCATAATGATAAATTTTATGCGGATGTTGGAAATACACTTTTTTATTAAACAACATTCTTTTTCATTAAAACAATTTACAATTTATATTTTATTTTAATATATTTTTAAATATAAAATTATATAAATTATGTATATTTATCAAATTTAGTTCATAGTATTTAATTTCATAATGACATTTGATAAAAAACCTTTTTATCCTTAAAGAAATTTCTATTTCGATAACTACTTTTTAATCATGTCTACATTTTTTATTTTAAATAATAATTATAAACTTATGAATATTAAATTCTTAACAAATGGATTCAATATTTTGGATCATCATAATTTATATTTTATAATATTTTCAACTTAAATTTTTACAAAAATTAATAGTAAAATAATAAATTTTAAATATTACGGTTAAGTTAA
The DNA here is from genome assembly GCA_963277665.1 of Viscum album. Lineage (NCBI taxonomy): Eukaryota > Viridiplantae > Streptophyta > Magnoliopsida > Santalales > Viscaceae > Viscum > Viscum album. The sequence continues at coordinate 1,224,586,872 of OY728156.1, read as the reverse complement.
AAATGGTTTTGCCATGGGTTAAACCAAACTTATATGATTTTAAAATTACCCAAAACATTTCAAAAACCCTTTGGATGGAATTATTTCTAATTAAATTTTATTATTATCTATAAATGTTCATTTTGGAGGGGTTTTCATATGAAAAACATTAATACACCATTTTTATTTCAAAACATACAAGTGTGTCACTCTCTAAAATTATAAAAGTCCACCCCTCTCCGTTACACATTACATTTCCAAAACCCATGGGTTATGTAAATAACTTCCCAAATGACATAATTAATTACCTAAACTACTCATTTATGATTATATTGCTCTTAAATATTTCATTGAAAGGATTATGGTGCAAACCAAAATATGTTTTTCAAAAAAGAGGAAACATCCCTAACTGAGAGTTTCTTTATTTCTAACTCAAAATACTTATATTATTATTAAAAAATCATAATATAATATTATATGTATATTACATATAATTATAATTTTTCATGTTAACCTAATGTCGGAAAAACATCTCTACTTCTATAAAATTTGATATGATATCGATATTCGTGTGTGTGGTGGACTACATCTTCATGAACCGATATTATTCATTTTCGATCACCACCTCTCATTTATGGATAAAATGTTGGATAAAATTATAACATATTATATATATATATATATAATATTTTTATATATATGAAATTATTATTACACATGAAACTTATTCCTTTCTATTCTATTGGAATATGATAATGTTTCTTGGGTGTTTGGTAGATTATCGCCTCACAAGGCAATGTGATTCGTTCACACTTTGCATGGAAGTTAATAAGGATGGGTATAGTGAAAATATGATATATTTACTAAATAAAAAGGATTCTATAAAATTATTATATTTTTTAACTTTATTTATTCAAACCCATAGATACATTGAAACATCGTTCAGGCATGTGTATGGGCTCCCGTCTCCATGAATTGTGTATTTATTTTTCCATCTCTAAATTTTACAGATGACTCTAAATACATATATATAAAATATATATTATATTTATATCATGGATAAAATTATTTATATTTTTTACCTGAGATAAAATTAATATATAAAAATATATATAAATCAAAAACATACACAAAAAACCAAAAAAACATTTCCCAAAACGTGACATTAATAAGGAATTGTTTATAAATTACTAATAAAAGGTCATAAGCAAATCATATATGGTATGGTAAATAAATATATGTATTCATTTCAATTTACTAGATTTCTAATATGATTATATTTATTGTATAAGATATTTTCCACGTTTGATGGAAGTTATGACCTAAGGTAATGGATTTCTGTCTCAAATTTCTTTCATTAGGACATAAGTTATGTTATGGAACAATCTTATTTTATGAGGTGTATATAATTCCCAATTGACATTATATTTAATTAATATATTTAATTTAAGGATATTTTATTTTTAATTCTATTTTACTCTCTAATGGGGCCAATTATTCAAAAATACCAACGTGGTAATTGTTTGATGATAAAACCTCATTATTTATTTTGGTTGTTTAAGATTTTGATTTCCATGATGAAATATTGTAATTGATATCTCATGAAAATCATTAATTTTGAAATAATTTCGTTAAATAAGTAGAACACACATTTTCCCAACATTTGCTTCTCATTTCTTACTAAATAGTTCAAATTAAGTATTTTAATGAAAAATCATCTTTATTTCTCTCTTCGGTCGAAACCCCATTTTTCTTCTAAAACCATGTTTTCTAAAAATGACTTCCAAATATTTTTAATGTTATTAAAATTTATTATTAAATATATTTTTCATATTAATTAGTTTTTTTTAGAAAAATTTAATATAATATTAATTTCATTTTCCAAAACTTTTCATGTTTGGATTTTAACAAAAAATGTGAAAGGAATATTTGATTTGATGTGTACAAAATGCATAGAAATTCCCAGTGTCACACCCCGACCAATGCATTATTTTAACTTAATTATTTTGGGATCTTATATGGGTGTGCGCTCGTACGCGCGACCGTCTGTAGCGCCCAATCACATTTAGAAAATGTTTTATTATAAAATATGTCATTATTGGGGTGCGCGACCCTACCCGCGACTGTGGTCGGTTCCCATTCTTAATAAGAGACTGTTCTATTTTATTAAATTTATTTTTACATGGCCGCGCAACTAGGCGTGCGACCGCGCACACAACTGAGCGCGCACTGCTCTAGTGATCGGGCGTGTGACCGTGCACGCGACCGCGCACGCGATCATGCGCAGTGTTTAACTTCAATTAAAAATTATATTAATTTGGTTGGCTTTATTATTTTAGTTTTATTAATAGTATTAATATTAATTAAGTTACTATTTTAATTAGGTTATAATTTTAATTATTATTTTTCAGCTAATATTTTGATTTGGACGTTAATATTAAAATTAATCTTGCAATTATAAAATAATTAACTCACTATTAATATAACCATTATTTTTGTGATTTGTGTATAGGTTACTCTAGGTTGTTTTTAAGTTTCATTTTATTATCTATTTAATTATTTATTTATTATTTTTTCCCCCATTTATTTAATTATTTATTTATTTTTTATTTCATTTCCTCTCTTTTTTCTCTCTTTTTTTTCCTTCCTCCCTCACTCTATCCCATCGCGCTACCCTTCTTCCCCCTTCCCTAACCCTACGCCGCACCCCCTGCGTTTCCCCTTCGCGGCGCGACGCCCGCCTCCCTCCCGTCCGGCCCTCGCCGCGCCTCCTTCCGCTTCGACCGCCGCCGTCCCGTCCATCCACTTTGGCCGCCGCCCTCGTCGTCGTCGCGTCCTCCCACTTCGGCCACGCCGCACCTTCAGTCCCTTGCCATCTCCAGTCCCCTTCCCCCTCTGCACCGTCGGCCTCCCTCCGACTCCCCCTCCTCCCGGCCGGCACCCGACCGTCGTCGGCCGCACCTCCCGACCACCTCCTCATCCCACCTTGCCATCCTCCTTCTTGTCCAAACGAAGTCCCACCACCCAGCCTCCTCGCCAGACCAGCCGGATCCTCCTCGACCAAGAAAAACCTTGTTCAGCAGGCCGCGCACCACCCTTCGACCTCCAGAAGACCTCTCGGACCCCTCGGCATAGGTGTGAAGTCCCTCTTTTTTCATCGTTTTAATTTTGTGGTGTTGCGGTTAGGGTTTTCAATTCGTTTGTTTATGGTGTAATTGGTCCAATTTATTGTTTTTAGGGTTAATTGCATTGTTTGTGGTGTGGTTGTCATGCGGCGGAGTTTGCGCATCCCGTTTGTGATGTTTCGATACCGAAGGTATGTGTTTCCGAATATATGTTTTGTTCGACAAATTAATTTTCAAATTTAATTAATTTAGTATACTCATTGATTAGTTTTCTTGGTGAAAATAAAGCTTCACATAAGGTTTAATATGATTTAGATGTGTTTCGTAGTGTGTTTATTTTTTTAGGAATGTTTTGATTTAGTGAAAGGATTTGAGGTGGTCTTGTTTAAAAGTGGTGATTTTATATTAAATGTTGTTTGCTAAAATAATTTTCTTGTCCAATTAATTTACCATGTACTACAATTAATTTGTTTTGTGGGAGATTGTTTTTGAAGAAAATTTAGTATTCTTTGATTTATTAGTTATGTAAAAGGTATTGTGATATCGAGTGTGTGTATTGATAAAAACCCACAATGTGTCATTTACTGGTGTTTTATGAACTGTGCACTTAGTTTATTAAATGATTCAAGGGCTGCATTTTATTTTGTTGGAGTCTGTTTCGGTATGCTTTTGGCCTTATAAGTGGTTTTTGGGTGTGTTGTTGTTTTATGTTGTGTTATGTCTTTTTAAAATGTTTTATAAGTGGTGCAGATGGCATATTTAATCTGTATAAATTATGAGATTCATATTTTTCAATGATTTTGACGTGCGAGTGTTTTTGAAGTGGCGATATGATTTAGTTTGGGTGTGTTTCGTTTGTGTAAATTTTGTGGTACAAATTTTGATGTATTGCATAATTTGTTCTTTTAATTTATTACATGTTTTGTGGAGTGCGCAGGACCCCGCTATGATGGTTTTGGGCCGCGGGTGTCGAGGTACCCCACATGCATAGCCATAAAGTAAAGCATATATATATATATATATATATATGTTCAATGCACCTATGGGTGGGTATATATATGTATATATAAATGCATGTGTGTGTGTGCGCCAAGCGTCAATTCGAGTGGTCGTCGGCAATAATGACATGATTGAGGTAGGTCCTCTATGCCTATGCCTTTAATTTGAGATTCATAATTGCTTGCTTGTTTAAAAAAAATATGTTTTACATTTACGCTATATACACATGCTATGAAATCAGGTTACGGTTGCTAGGAATGATTACGCCTTTGATTTGGAAATTGAAATGTATTTTTAATGCTATCGGTCTTAAGTGACCTTTTATTGAAAAATTGATTTCTAAAGTGGTTTTGAATTAGTAATGTGTATTTCCAAAGCTGTTTCGCCTTTTGGCCAACTGATTTTAAAAAGTGTTCCCTTTATGTAATTAAGTAGGTTTGGCATCTTATGAATTTTTTATGAAAGACCCGTTTGCACTTTAAGATTTGGTTTGCGAAAATAGAAAACCCCTTTTGAGTCATTCCCCTAAATTTGAGAATAAAATGTGATGCAAGTGTTTTTGAGCAGTTTGTGATATATGTGCCTAGTGTAAAGGATTGTGCGTGATTGTGTGATTTAAAGAGAGGGGAATGCACATAAGTAGGGAGTGCGGTGGTGAAATGTGGAATGAATTTTAGATAAATAAAGTGTAATGTACTTGTTTGATTGTTTGATAAATAAAACTAACCACCATTTGAAATAGAGCACAATGGGAAAACCCGGGTATCTAGGTGGGTGACCAGGACTAGTACGCTAGATGACACAGCAGGGTTTCGTCCCGGTTTGTCTAGCAGGATTGACGCGACAACACTAACTAAACATAAGAATTTCTGAGGGTCGTGGCCTTCTAAGCCACGTTTTCTGAGGGTCGTGGTCTTCTAAGCAGCATTTCACTGAGGTACGAGGTCTTTAGGTTCCCACTTGTTTTAGCAACCTATAGGGATTACCCATGGTGCTCATTTTTGTCATGCTGCTAACGATGTAACTTTCTTTTCAGCTATTTCATACTTGATGCCTTGTTTGTGAAAACCATATTTTAATCCAAACTGGTTTCTTTTCATTTTAAATGTTAATGCATGCTTGAAACCTATTTTGAAAATGTAGTGGGTGTAAAAGGCTTTACCTGAAAATGAAAACTCTATACTTGAATTTGAAAAGGAGAAACACTAGTTTATTATATCTTATTTCCAAACTAGCATAGTGGATTTATTATTAAAGGCGGAGGCATAGGACGTGGTTGTTTTGGCTTTCCTACTGAGCATCTCGGTGCTCATGCCAACTTTACTTTTCAGTTGCAGGTTTCAGTCTTGCATCGCTCTTGGGAGCGAGTGTAGTTGACGTACCGTGGTGATCCACGAGGTCACTTGAGGTATGTCACGTTTTTTTTATTCCTTTATCCGCTACCACGTTGTTCAATTTATTTTCCTTTATTTATCTACTTGTTCAGTTTATGTTCACTTATCTTTTTCATGGGCCAAACCGTTCCCAACTGGTTTGTTTTGATGCCCGACACTAGTTGCCATCCTGTGGGGATCGGGAACACCCTTCGGGCCATGTCGCGGACCGGGTCGGGCACTGGGTCGGATGACGACCCGGCCTGGATCGTGACAAAATGGTATCAGAGGTGCCTTTGTTATTTGGGGTGTCAAGTAGCTTGGTGATTAAGTGTGTCGGGACTCGAGAGGTAGGTGCGGGAAGGACGTCATGAACCCTCGCCCGTCCCGAGACTCGAGTTTCCAGGGGTATTACGAGATTCAAATTTTCTTCTCTGGATTGGTATGTGTGGATGAGGGATGACAAGGGAAGTGATCCGATGTTACACGATGAGCTTCCACGGAGTAGCGACCCATGTACAGCCCGAGTGCACGGTTCGAAATACTTCCTGCGGTGGATACCCGCTCGGAGCATGGTCTGCTAAGCCATGTTATCGGGTTGGCATCACCACTAGTCCCTTATTTTTGGATGTTTTGATATGAGTTGTTTTTGACCTTCGTTTTGGTTGGTGTGAGTAGATCTTAAAAATGAAAATGGATTTTTGTGAAGGTGGTTTCAAATGGGAATGTGGTGTTAGAGTGGAAAAGTGGTTTTGAAATGGAAATTGTTTTCTTTTAACAAATGTGTGGTTTCAAAATGAAAAATGGGAGGTGTTTTGGAAGTTGTTTTGGAATCTCAGTTACACTTTTTGGAACGTGAAGTGGAAAACGTTTTGGAAATTGGAAATGTATTGCTTTGATGATAAGTTACTTTTTCAAATTGGTTGGAAATGTGTGCTTTATGCTGAATGATCTGTTTTGAAAATGAGAAGTGTCTTGGATTGACCCTTGGTATCCCTATGAGTGATCACATAGATTGAGGTGCGCATGTGGAAGGTGGAGGAATTGGTGATGTGTGTGGATGGGTTCTTGAGCTAGCACATGGATATGTATGTGTGAGACTTCATGGGATATCAATAGTGGATATTTAAGTTGTTTTGGTTGATGAAAGATGGTTTTAAAAAAAGGGGGTTTTCAAATGTTTAGAAAAGTGATTGAGAAATTGTTTGGCGTTATCTTTTCGTGTTGGGTATTCTTTTTCGTGGGTTCTTGGTTTTGACATATTGAATTGTGGTTGGAATAGTGATTTGAGTTGAGCTTTTGTTTGTGATTATGGTGTGGAATTTTGATTTATGATGACTTTTGATTCGGATTCGTGCCTCTTGTTTTGAGTATGCTACCCAGAAAAGTCCCAGAATTTCCTAGTGAGCCACTTCTAGTTGTTGGTTCTACCAAGACTCTTAGCAGAGTGGTGAAATTGAATTCTTTTCGGTTGTTGTCCAGCTACCATGGTGATTGTGATTTATCGATGGTAGTAGACTATCTTGGTGAAATTGTTGGTGTTTTCATATTATTGGAAACTCCCAAAGCTATAAGAGTCTGTGCTGGTTTGAGTTCATTTGATGGTTTATATTTGTGGAAGCGAAGGTGATGGAAGCGACAAGGCTCGTGAGTGTCCATCAATGCCAACGAATAGTGAAGGCCTACGTTGGGAATCTCAAGAAGTTGGTTCCCTTTTCTTCAAAGGTAATGTCACAGAATCAGTTATAGTTTCTCTTGTGTGGGGTCTTCGTCTATTGTTCAAGGACCAGTTCCCTTTGGTGTTTGGGATGGTTCCCCATTCTGTGAGAGCGAATCGGAGGAACCTATCTCAGACAATTCTTCGGGTCAATTCCATCTCCTATTAGTTGGACCACCCCCCTGTTTGCTTCTAGTGTGCTCAGTTTGGGTACTTAAGCCGCCTTGTCATCATCATCCATTAAAGACTTGCTATCGGTGTGGCTGTTTGGGAAACATAGAGAGGTTCTGCTAGCGGCTTCGTCAGGAGGGGTCTCGACAGGAGAATGTCAGCTCATGACTGCAGGGCAGTAGATGCTTCAAGACATCAGAGCTCCAACCACAGGTCTCGGAGCGAAGCCTTTCACGCAGTCAGGAATCGCTGGGTGTGGGGCACCTTGGTCTAATTTTTGTCTCCAATGGTTAAATGGGGACGGTCTGAATTTCCCTGTTGCATCTCTCCCTTCTTTGAAGGTTCTGTTTTTCTGTAAGAGGCGCGAAGGTCTCCTTTTCTCGTTGTGGTCTTTGTTCTTTGAATAACATATTGTGGTGGTAAGAAGGCGTGGTGATCTCGTCTTTTTGGAAATTTTAGTAGTTGTGCCTCCCCAAATATGAGCTTTGGAGTTGTCTCTTTATGGATGTGAGTCTGAAGATGATTATCTCTCTCATGTGGCTATCTCCTTTGGTGACCCGTTCTTGTTTTAGGATGTTTTTGTTTTGGAGACACCTGCGTCTTGGAAAATAATGAATAGGGGTTGGTCCGCTACGCAGTTTGGGGTCTTTTGGCGATGACCCCATGTGGTGGGGGGGTTTAGTTTATGCGGAGAGTTCATGGGTCGGTTGTGCTGGGTTTCTCGTACTGGTCTGTGATCACTGGTTGAAGCTGGTCAGTCCTTAAATGGTGGGAAGAACCACCATGAATCTTGAAGTTCCTTCTTCAAGGTTTGGTTTGTGTAGCAGTTTCCTCTTGGATCAAGTTGACAGTTTCAGAGTTAGCTCATGCTAAGAGTCTCAATGTCGGTTGTGCTAGTCGGGTTCTTGTGGTGGGGAGAACCCTCCTCGTTTCCTGATGGTTCTTTTCTTTTCAGTTCCCCTCAGAGTTGGTCGGGTGTGACTAATAGAGTGAAAGGTCATGCAGAGTTGTGATTTTATTGGCCACATTTAGTTTCAAACTCGAGTTTGTTTCCCCGTTTGTCTTGGTGACTTTCTGGGGGCATAATGTTTTTGTGGTGGGGAGAATTGTCACACCCCGGCCAATGCATTATTTTAACTTAATTATTTTGGGATCTTATATGGGTGTGCACCCGTACGTGCGACCGTCTGTAGCGCCCAATCACATTTAGACAATGTTTTATTATAAAATATGTCATTATTGGGGTGCGCGACCCTGCCCACGACTGTGGTCGGTTCCCATTCTTAATAAGAGACTGTTATATTTTAGTAAATTTATTTTTACATGGCCGCGCAACTAGGCGTGCGACCGCGCACGCAACCGAGCGCGCACTTCTCTAATGATCGGGCGTGTGACCGTGCACGCGACCGCGCACGCGATCATGCGCAGTGTTTAACTTCAATTAAAAATGATATTAATTTGGTTGGCTTTATTATTTTAGTTTTATTATTAGTATTAATATTAATTATGTTACTATTTTAAATAGGTTATAATTTTAATTATTATTTTTCAGCTAATATTTTGATTTGGACGTTAATATTATAATTAATCTTACAATTATAAAATAATTAACTCACTATTAATATTACCATTATTTTTGTGATTTGTGTATAGGTTACTCTAGGTTGTTTTTAAGTTTCATTTTATTATCTATTTATTTATTTATTTATTATTTTTTTTCCCCATTTATTTATTTATTTTATTTCTTTTCCTCTTTTTTTCTCTCTTTTTTTTCCTTCCTCCCTCACCCTATCGCGTCGTGCTACCCTTTTTCCCCCTTCCCTAACCCTACGCCGCACCCCCTGCATTTCCCCTTCGCGGCGCGACGCCCGCTTCCCTCCTGTTCAGCCCTCGCCGCGCCTCCTTCCGCTTCGACCGCCGCCCTCACCATCGTCCCGTCCTTCCACTTCGGCCGCCGCCCTCTCCGCCATCTCGTCCTCCCACTCCGGCCACGCCACACCTCTGCTCCCCTGCCGTCTCCGGTCCCCTGCCCCATCCGCACCACCGGCCTCCCTCCGACTCCCCCTCCTCCCGGCCGGCTCCCGACCGCCGTCGGCCGCACCTCCCGACCATCTCTGCATCCCCCCTTGCCATCCTCCTTCTTGTCCAGCCGAAGTCCCACCACCCAGCCTCCTCGCCGGACCAGCCGGATCCTCCTCGACCATGAAAAACCTTGTTCAGCCGGCCGCGCACCACCCTTCGACCTCCGGAAGACCTCTCGGACCCCTCGCCATAGTTGCGAAGTCCCTCTTTTTTCATCCTTTTAATTTTGTGGTGTTGCGGTTAGGGTTTTCAATTCGTTTATTTATGGTGTAATTGTTCCAATTGATTGTTTTTAGGGTTAATTGCATTGTTTGTGGTGTGGTTGTCATGCGGCGAAGTTTTTGCATCGCGTTTGCGATGTTTCGATACCGAAGGTATGTGTTTCCAAATATATGTTTTGTTCGACGAATTAATTTTCGAATTTAATTAATTTAGTATACTGATTGATTAGTTTTCTTGGTGCAAATAAAGCTTCACTTAAGGTTTAATATGATTTAGATGTGTTTCGTAGTGTGTTTATTTTTTTAGGAATGTTTTGATTTAGTGAATGGATTTGAGGTGGTCTTGTTTAAAAGTGGTGATTTTATATTAAATGTTGTTTGCTGAAATAATTTTCTTGTCCAATTAATTTACCATGTACTACAATTAATTTTTTTTGTGTGAGGTTTGTTTTGAAGAAAATTTAGTATGCTTTGATTTATTAGTTTTTTAAAAGGTATTTTGATATCGAGTGTGTGTATTGATAAAAACCCATAATGTGTCATTTACTGGTGTTTTATGAACTGTGCACTTAGTTTATTAAATGATGCAAGGGATGCATTTTATTTTTTTGGAGTCTGTTTCGGTATGATTTTGGCCTTAGAAGTGCTTTTCGGGTGTGTTTTTGTTTTATGTTGTGTTATGTATTTTTAAAATGTTTTATAAGTGGTGCAGATGGCTTATTTAATCTGTATAAATTATGAGATTCATGTTTTGCAATGATTTTGACGTGCGAGTGTTTTTGAAGTGGCGCTATGATGTAGTTTGGGTGTGTTTCGTTTGTGTAAATTTTGTGGTACTAATTTTGATGTATTGCATAATTTGTTCTTTTAATTTATTACATGTTTTGTGGAGTGCACAGGACCCCGCTACGATGGTTTTGGGTCGTGGGTGTCGAGGTACCCTGCATGCACATGCATAAAGTAAAGCATATATATATATATATATATGTGCAATGCACCTATGGGTGTGTATATATATGTATATATAAATGCATGTGTGTGTGTGCGCCAAGCGTCAATTCGAGTGGTCGTCGGCAATAATGACATGATTGAGGTGGGTCCTCTATGCCTATGCCTTTAATTTGAGTTTCATAATTGCTTGTTTATATTAAAAAAAATATGTTTTACATTTACGCTATATACACATGCTATGAAATCAGGTTATGGTTTCTAGGAATTATTACGCCTTTGATTTGGAAATTGAAATGTATTTTTAATTCTATCGGTCTTAAGTGTCCTTTTATTGAAAAATTGATTTCCCAAGTGGTTTTGAATTAGTAATGTGTATTTCCAAAGGTGTTTGGCCTTTTGCCCAACTGATTTTAAAAAGTGTTCCCTTTATGTAATTAAGTAGGTTTGGCATCTTAATAATGTTTTATGAAAGACCCGTTTGAAGTTTAAGATTTTGTTTGCGAAAATAGAAAACCCCTTTTGAGTCATTCCCCTAAATTTGAGAATAAAATTTGATGCAAGTTTTTATGAGCAGTTTGTGATATATGTGCCTAGTGTAAAGGCTTGTGCGTGATTGTGTGATGTAAAGAGAGGGGAATGCACTTAAGTAGGGAGTGCGGTGGTGAAAGGTGGAATGAATTTTAGATAAAGAAAGTGTATTGTACTTGTTTGATTGTTTGATAAAGAAAACTCACCACCATTTGAAATAGAGAACAATGGGAAAACCTGGGTATCTAGGTGGGTGACTAGGACTAGTACGCTAGATGACACGGCAGGGGTTCGTCCTGGTATGTCTGGCAGGATTGACATGACAACACTAACTAAACATATGAATTTCTGAGGGTCGTGGCCTTCTAAGACACGTTTTCTGAGGGTCGTGGTCTTCTAAGCCACGTTTCACTAAGGTATAAGGTCTTTAGGTTCCCACTTGTTTTAGCTGCCTATAGGGATTACCCATGGTGCTCATTTTTGTCATGCTGCTAACGATGTAACTTTCTTTTCAGCTGTTTCATACTTGATGCCTTGTTTGTGAAAACCATATTTTAATCCAAACTGGTTTCTTTTCATTTTGAAATGTTAATGCATGCTTGAAACCTATTCTGAAAATGTAGTGGGAGTAAAAGGCTTTACCTAAAAATGCAAACTCGATACTTGAATTTGAAAAGGAGAAACACTAGTTTATTATATCTTATTTCCAAACTAGCATAGTGGATTTCTTATTAAAGGAGGAGGCATGGGACGTGGTTTTTTTGGCTTTCCTACTGAGCATCTCGGTGCTCATGCCTACTTTACTTTTCAGTTGTAGGTTTCAGTCTTGGATCACTCTTGGGAGCGAGTGTAGTTGACGTACCGTGGTGATCCATGAGGTCACTTGAGGTATGTCACGTTTTGTTTATTCCTTTATCTGCTGCCACGTTGTTCAATTTATTTTCCTTTATTTATATACTTGTTCAGTTTATGTTTACTTAAATTTTTCATGGGCCAAACCGTTCCCAACTAGTTTGTTTTGATGCCCAGCACTAGTTGCCAGCCCGTGGGGATCGGGAACGCCCTTCGGGCCATGTCGCGGACCGGGTCGGGCGCTGGGTCGGATGATGACCCGACCTGGTTCGTGACACCTAGCATCATGTAAACACAAATTTTTATTGCCTCCATTATAATATTTCATTATTATGTTCAAATAAAATTATTTTTAAATTATTTTTTAAAATATATTTATTAAAAATATATTTTCAATGAAAGGATATCCTCTTCAAGAAACGTTTTAAATGATATTTGAAGATTACTTTATAATTTTCAATGTTTATTTTAAAAGGGTAGGATTTTTAAATTATTTTATGTTTTCAATTTTTTTATTTTAATGGATATTTTTCTCCTAAAATATATTAAATAATATTTAAGTAATCCTTTATATGATTTTAAGGCTGTTTTCAAATAAAATGATTTTGAAAATTTTTTATATATTAAAAAATATTTCATAGTGGAAATGATGTTTTACTCAAAAAATGTTCCAGGTGAAGATTCAAAATAATTTTCAAACTAACATTACATTATTGGATGTTACTATTGAGTTACTTGGGATATTACCTGATGAAACAATTCACATTCTCTCTCTATATGGTTTATGTTTATTATGAAATAATTATTATGAAACCCAAATCGTTTTCTAAGAGTTATTAAATGATGAAATGATGAAATTTTTATGAAACCTGTTTATTTTTCACAGGTTGTTCTAAGGGTAAATATTTATGACACCGATTTCTTATCACGTTTATTGATGTGGTAAATATTTTATAAAATTTTCGACATGTATATATGATTTTCATTATGTGACAAGCGGGACCTATAGTGACTCAATATTATTATACATATAAATTACATCATGTTTTTGGAACATTTAATACAATACACAAACACACACCTAAATATTTTATTTCTTTATTTCCTTATGAAACATGGAAGCCTAAACACTTCTCCATAAGTTACCTATAATATATCCCACTAGGTTCTTCATGACTATAACCCTTCTATGACACTTCATACATAATACATGTCTTCAGAACATGGGGAAATTTAAAACAAGAACGGGTGAGATCCCATGCTCAGTAATGGTAAAAAGGGGATACATGTAATAGAATGAAAATGAGTACAAGAACATGATCATAACATTGTAAGATCATACACTACATATCGAAGATCATAATCAAGAGGCATGAGATAAATATTATATTTTAAAAATACATTAATTATATGGGAACCAATATCTTAATTTATGGATGAAAGACATTGGAAAAATATACGGAATTTTGGAAGATATATAGACATAGAAAATGATTTCCATAGTAGTAATGTCTCACCTCTGAGGCTAACATAGTGTATTTTGTTCACTCCTAAAACTATCATATTATTCAACATTCACTCCCAAGACCATAATAGTATACAATTTACTTTACTGAACTGGGGTCCCACAATATTCCACCCTATTCTATCTCAAGAGATATATATCTTAGCCTTCTAAAATTTAGAGAGATATAGGTCCATCCTTTTACATTTAGAAATAATATACATGTTTGACAAAAGGTCATAAAAACAATCATATAAAGACCCATGAAATGAAATGTGTATCTTGAATATGTAATCATATTAAAATATTAGGAAAATATGCAAGTTCTAGAATCATTTCATCATTAAATTTTTATTAATGAATATGGTTTTACAATAATTATACCATGGTATAACCTATTAGTGAGGAGTGGGTGTTATGAAAATCCTAAAATAATATAATAAATCATTCTAAAAAATATGTGTGGTATTTCTGTAAAATATACACAATAAGGATTAGTTAACAACAACATATTTCATCATTTATGGAAAATAATTTTAAGAGAACTTTTATGAAAAATTCTTAGAGAGACTAAAATTTCATAATTAAAAAATGATTTTAAAAACATAAAATATTTTTAAATCTCATTTGTTTTAGAATAAATTTAGAAGTTTATAATGGATGATTAAAAGAAATTCGAAAATATTATTATATTAAAATATTAATGAAAACTATTAATGGAAATTTTGAATAAATTATTCAATATGGAGGTGGTTAATTTCATACATTCGATACACAATAATACAGTGATAAATTTCATATTGTCAGTAGCACTCAAAATATCCTTTATGAAAAGATTAAAATATGATTAATTTTAATACACATTTTGAAAAAATGTGAATCATGGGAATAAATTCATTTTAAAAATAATGGTTTATATTTCATTAAAGCAATTATATAAAAAATTGTATTGGGAGAAAGTTGATCTCTGACCACAGAGAGAATTGACGTTTGGTTTTTTTAAAAATAATTTTTAATTTTTTTAGTACAAAAGAGTGGGAAATGGTACTATTACATGATGATATCCTGAATATCTAGGGGATAAAAATATTTAAGAGAGTTATTGAGATATATATATTAATATTTTATCTATTGGATCATAGTCATAAATAATCTGGATAAATTATGAGGTTTTAGAAATATACTCATACCACAATAGTAATTTTGTTTAATAATACCCATGAGAGAATAGCATTACCTAAAACAAACAATATCATGAGGACGAAAAAATTCATGATTTTACATATAAAATGTGATGTATATACACCTCATAAAGGAACATTGTTTTATAACATAACTTACATCTCAATGAAGTTAAATTGAGACATCAATCCCCTTACCACTATGGTAACTTTTTAATTGGAATCCCCATGAAAGAGAGATACTAGAAAGGATATTCAAGTAAAAAAATTTATATAGCAGAATCATAATGTATATTTGTGGTTTTTTATAAAATACATATAATAATTAGTTGGTGAATATAGAATGTGTCTCACAAAATTAAAAAATTGTGACGTAAATCCCTTACTACTTGTGTAACCTTTGAATTAAAATCCCAATGAAAGAGTAAAATGAATAAAACTAATAATATAATTAAATAATGAAAATTCGTAAATTAACATTTCATTAGTCATTATATACTTCATATAAATTACAGGAGTGATGAGTATTGCATTAGCCTCATAGAAATAAAAGTGAGACTATTAAATTCTCTTCCATAACTCTTGACTCTCACATCACTCATTAAAACCTCATGTATAATAAAACCCAATATATTATAAATATATAAAATAACCATATTAATATATATAATACAATATATTATTTTATTATGAACTTTTGTTACCCCTTTATCAAAAAAATCCTTGGTAACGCTACATTTCAGGTAATAACCTTTTTGTGTTTCATATATGTTTCCCTTTGTTGTATTCCTGGTACTATTAATTTAATAATGATTTCAAAAAATCTATAATTATAAAAACTATATATATATCATAAATATTTTAATTTAATACTAATTTAAGATAATCAATAAAATATAGAAATTGGAAATGAAATACATTGTTCATGGAAATGGTAGGCCATATAGATACATGATTGTTGTCATCATTTACCTATCAGATTAAACATATGAAAAATATATGATATATTATCATTAAATAAAAATTTTTATGTTATCTACATCCCATATTTTATATAAAAGCATCTTTAAGAATTCCACATAAATCATGAACGAATCAAATCGTATCATGATGTGGTAGTCCATTGTACCCACGAACAATGTTATCGTATTCCAAGAAATGGAAATCATGAATGTATGTGTGATATAACAATTGTGGAATCATAATAACATAATAGAAAATATAAATATAAACTATAAACAATAAATCAATTGTTATTAATATCCACGAATAGTTATAATGGATGAATAAATGACATCGTTTTGAGTGGCGGTAGTCCACCTTACACAGAAACAATGATTGTGTATCCCATTTGATGGATGTTTTTGAAAGTGTAAGTGGTACCCTTAACATAACGATATATTATTATATTTAATATAATTATGCATTATATAGGCATGATTTTAAAATAAGTCATAGGGATTGAGGAATAATAATTAAACAAAAAACATTCGCTGATGAACGCTACCTCTACTTCGGGTATCTCCTTTTAGTTTTCAATAATGGTATTCTATGGATGTTATTATTCCAAAAATTATTATTCTATTAATAATTTAGGGAATTTGGGAGTTTATTTTTACATGTTTTGTATGAGATAAATTCAATTAGTTATGTGATTAGAGGTGTATTGGTGGTGTCCTTTTTAAGGGAGGTGAGTGAAAAACATATAAATACTATTGTAGTAAACACTATTTGGAGGTATCCCTTAAATATTCTACCTCCAATAATGAACAATTTCGGATTAAATAATGTTTTATGATCTATATATGTCCAGATAATTAGTTGTTGACAATTACAGGTCATTTTTACATATTATTTGTTAATTGTAACCACTATGTAATCTTGTTTTACCTGAATTTCTGTAATTAATTTTAATTTCTTTCACTAATCACATTGGTAAGAAATAAAGTTAAACATAATAGAAATTATAATATATTATTAAACAAATATGGAATTAATATTTCCTAATTATAATCACATTTTTTTCCTAAATAATTTTTAATTTTATCTCAAAGATAGGACAGAATAATGAGTTTTTAAAGGAAAAATATGAAAAAGTTCATATTGTTCTTATATCCAATTTCAATGATAAATTGATTCCCATTACATAAATTTCATTTCTTTTTACATAATTTAACACATTATAATTAAAAAGTAGTTAAAAAATTTTTATCTCTATAAATAATTTAGATGAAAATGTAGTTTTCAATTAAAATTCCATATTATTCACTATTCACAAAAAATTTAATATTTCATAAAAATAAAAAAACTCACCCTATTGGAATTTTGAAATTACATATTAAAAAAGAATATTATTTTATAAAATTAAATTTTCAATTTTTTTTGGAAATTAATGTTCTTAATTTTCACACTATGATAAGAAAGTAAATTTTTTAGAAAATGGTATTTTCAAAACATAAAATGTCATTTCTAAAAATTTTGTATTTTATTATCAATATGATTTATTTATATAAACCCATTATAACTATATTTATTAATTAGTAATTAGTATTCATATTTAAACGTTTAATTCCTAGGTTCTCACTATATTTTTTATATAAATATAATTGTAAAATGTTTTTAATAAAAACATTGTGTTTTATGTAATGTAAGTTAAGAAGGTGTTGGATGTAGAAAAAAGATTATATTGCTATATCATAAAATGAAATAATTCATTTAAATTAATTTTATTCATGAAAAAAATACTTAAAAACATAGGGAGTCACATTGGATCCCCTTAAAAATAATTTTTACCACAAAATTAGTCACTCTAATAAAAAAATGGTTAAACTTATGATTTTTCATGTACTCAAGTTCTCATGTAGACTCCTCTAACCTGTAGGCTTCACCAAATAATGAAAAAGATAGTGGTTAGGATTCAAAATAAATTCTTTGTTTTATATTGAATTTCAACCAGTTATTCTTCATAATAAAGATCCTTCTCCAATGATATAACCTCTTAGTTGAGTACTTGTGAAGGGTTAGGTATGTACATCCCCAAGAGATGTACATGGAACATGTTTTTGACCTGAGAGAGGTTTTTTTGGAAATTAAAATTGATAATAAACCATCCTGATACAATGATGAATTTTTAAGTGGCCAAAATACCAAATTCTTAGATTACCCTTCTTCTTGAATATCATAACCTTCTTCCACAGAGATATTCATAGAAGCACCTTATCGCCAATATCAAATTCTAGATCACGTTGATATTTTTCATTAAATATTCTTCTAACATTGATCTTCCATGATAATATACTGAATATTTCAAATATTATTTTCCATTTATATATAATTTTTAGGTCCCAATAGCTTTCAATATCCAACATCATTCTAGCATGTTATAGGATTACATTTCTTCCCATATAGGTAATCATAAGAATCCATCTGAATTATTCAGGGAAATATATAGTTATATGAAAATTAAACTATAGAATGGTGTTGATCACCAACACCTTTGAAATCCAGAGAACAGTATTTCAACATATCCTATAATTTTTTAATTTTTTTAGACTGGCCATCTTTCTTGACGTTGATAATAAGTGATGAAACTCGATTATGTATCAAGGGCGTGCAAAATACTTCACTAGAAAATTATGTTAAACCTCATATCCCAATCAAATAGAGTTTAATGTGGTAACCCATACAACCTTTCCACATACTTAATGAATATAATTGGAATTTTATCCAGATAGAAGTCTTCTCTAATATTGACGGTGTATGATGACATGGTAATAAGATCGACTACAACTAATATATCATTATTCCCTCTAATGTTTTTTAGAGTCCACTAGATATGTCTATAGGGATTTTCTTCCATTTCCATTATGGTATGGGTAATGGATATATCATCCCCTTATACTTTTTTTTATCCTTAACTTGTTTTCATACCAATCATGAAGATATAAACTCTATGAAAACTATTTTCATTCCATCCTATGCGTATTATTCTTAAAATAACTATGCATCCTCGTACATCAAGCATAAATATATTATGAAGAACTAATAACATCCTCTAATAGTTCCTTCTTAAAGTTTGGTATAGAAAAAATATATATATGGTTATTGAAGCCTGTCATTCCATCCTACACAAGTTTTAACTCAGGAACATTTATAACCATATTTTGAAACTCAACATCATTTTTTCCTCTATAATATTATCTTGGAATGATGGTTGAAAATTAAATTGTGAAAGATAATATATTTCACCCTCTTTAAAGATTTCAAGGTTTATCCTTTTAAAATATATAAATATTTGATCCTTTTCACACTCATTAGGAATTATCTACCATGATCCTTTTGAGTAAAAGCATCAGGCTCCTTGTTCTTTTCCCAAGGTAGTAATATATTGGGCGGTCATAATACTTTATCACAAATAACCATATTATAAAGAGAAATTTCAACTACTTCAATATAAATATATACTATAAACTTTTATTATTGGTATATATTAAATACAATTATTTGTAATGTTATTTCCTTTATATTTTAAAACAAAATTACCACCGCTAACTCAAAATCATGAGTTGCATGATTTTTCCCATGAGTCATCAATTATAATGAACCATATGATATAACAACGTCATTATAAATAATAACTCATCCCAATACCTTCATGGATGAATCACTATTGATTATATACAAAATTTCATTGTAGGAAAATTTATGCATAGTGGTGGGGACTAACCATCTATTTAGTTCCTTGAAATTTTCCCCACATTAATCTGTCCAAATGAACTTGGCTCACTTATATGTTAACATGGTCTGATGACTTGATAGTCATGATAAATTATCAAGAAATCATACATAATGTATTTCCGGACCATGAAAACTATAGATCTCATTCACCATTCTTATTCTATGCCAACGTTCAGTAGCCTTCGTCATTGATATATTTACAAATATACCCTCTATTGAGATAATGCGACTCATAAATGAAACCATTCATAGAAAATAAATATCAATTTTTAAATTTTTCATATAGATTATCCATCCATTGGGCATTTATTACATTTCTAAAGTGTTCATTATCATCTTCCTTTCAGTTTGAGTAGAAAATAATTTCATCAATAAATACTACCATAGACTAATAAATATAATCTCTAAAGACTCTATTAACAAAATACATGATGATAGGAGAGAAATTATAACGATATACAGGTTTCAATAAATATTCATAGTGTCCATACTATGTACAAAATGGCTTCTTGGATATACACTCCATCTTAACCCTCAATTGATAATTTACTAAATGAAACTCAATCGTGGAATATTATTAGGCTCTACACAGCTGATCAAACAAGTCATCAATATGGGAAGAGGATATTTTTTCTTGACCATGGTCTGGTTCAACTAAAAATAATAAATGCATTATCACATATATAAATATTTATTTTTTTCAAAAAAATTGTGAACCCCATTGTGACACACTTATTTGAATGAATCCATGGTCAAGACATTCTTACAGTTTCTTATTAAATTGTAGAAACACATTCAAAGCCATTCAATAGGGATTCATTGAAATTGGTTCAGAACCAAGTATGATTTCTAATGAAATCCCAATTTCATGTTTTGGTTTAAGACTATTATAAACTTAGATAAATTCTTCAACAATTTTTTGAAAAATAAGAATATCAAAAATTTCGATTTTCTACCCAAATTTTGAGATAAAAAAAACATTATAATGTTAATTGTGACCCATACACTATATTAAATATGCATAAGAAGTTCATACTTATCATCAAATTGATAAAAGATCATATTTTGGTTTGAAATAACAAAATATATCACACCTTCCTAGACAATTGACATCGAATTTATATAGGGAAATCTAGTCCATGCCTAAGATGGCATCAAATTCAACCAAATGATGAATGAAAGGATTAGTAAGAATCACATTCCCAAAAATATCAACCTGCAAGGAATCTAAGAAATTAGATGTGGTCATCATACCATTATGTTTTTTCACTTCTAATTCAACAATTAATCATTTGGTTATAATACTAATGACCTATGAAAATTCTTGTAGATATGTATAGTAATTAGATACAAAATCAAATAACACATTAGAAGGTATAATGTGGATGGTAAGTGTAACATTCATCTTATTTCTCCCACTCCTCATCAAAAATAGTGAACACAAGAGATTTCCCCTTCACCCTCGCCTTAAGAGGTTTCTAACGACATTAATTAGAAACCCTCATCTTTGAGAAATAGTTATTATGTAAAGACTCATATTTTTTTCATTTAATTTTTTTTAATTATATGGGAATATTAAGAGTCCGCAAAAAATGACGGCGCGTGATTCTGAGGCATGGTGTGCCCATAATAATCTTTTTAACATTTTTTAAGGTACGTTCAATAAACGCACGAGTGGAGTTTTCTATATTTTGAATTGTTGATCAGAATTGAAATTTGAGGGCACCTTTGAACTCACAACACCAATATTCGCTTAAGGAGACCATAACCCTGACTACAGTAGGTCGAGGGTTGAAGTTATATTTTTAGTTTTTCGTAGAAGAAGAAAAATAAAATAATTCACAATTTATTTTTATTTTTGAAACCTCTATTTTTTAATTATGGAGGTGGAGACCACCCGAGTAAGAAATCCTTCAAATTTGAATTCTGTGGTGGGGATCAGCCAAAACCCTCTTAATTTGGGAAAACCATTCAAATATCCATGGTTAATTGTACCAACATCAATTAATTAATTATGGATACACCAATTAATTAATTGTGCCAATGTTAATTAATTGATAGACTTATTTTTATTATGTTGGATCTTAATTTCCCTGGGGAAAATCGTTGGAAAATGCGGTTTGGGAGAACCATGGAGAACCGGGATGAACTTGCTATAATGAAGAACTCTTTTCCATCGACAAACTTTTCTCCAATGAAGAACTGCATCGAATGATATCCAATGAGAATCGTCTTCAATGACAGTGAACTGATGACTGTCTCTCCCACTCATCACTGACATCAATGATTCTTTGAGGTATGTATTGTAGTTTCGAATACCACTTACCTTATTCTTATCATTATTATTGAATCAAGAACAACTATGCCACTTGCTACCGTCCTAACGCAGAGGGTGTGGGCCAAATAAACACGGCCCGACCCCTCCGCAACCTATCTAGATTTTTGTGGTCTTGAATCGATGGAGACATCCCGAGACAATTATGGGAGTCTACAGAATGAAGAACATTCCACCAGGGCACGTCTGGTGCCCTGAGGAACATCACCGGCGACCATTGCAGCAACGTGCACTGTTGGGACTCGGGAGGTGCTGCCAACACTCCAACTAGCTGCGATGATGGCCGCGGTGCAACCGGATCACCAAAGAAGGTATGTGGCCCATCGGCCGTAGCGGAGAAATGGCACCTTCTAGAGAATGGCCGACCGTGCGAAGGGGGTTGCATCGCACGTCCACACCGTCGGGCATCTATGAGAACTGACACTAGGCTGTGGTTGTGAAGGGAGGGTGGTCGGATCACTGTCTGCCGCCAGTGGTGGTGAGGAGCATGACCGCACCACAGAAGTGGTCTGCCGTCCAGCCAGCTGGGGAGCCAAGAGGGGCCCCAGGTCCCACTTGCCAACTTTCGACACCACGTGGTGCCGATCGATCGGCCACCAAACCAAAACGTTTGGGCCATTCTAGGTACACATGGGGTGTCTCCCCCTTTGGTGGAGGTTAGGGAATACCCCACCATAGGGCCACCTAGTCATAGACCAGGACAGGCCTATGGACCACCTAGTGCGGGATGGGCTATGCCGGTGGGATGGACCGGACCCAGCCAGCTATGTCGGGCCGGTTCGGTATGACCGAGTCGGACCAGACCCGTACCAGTTTCGACCTCTTTCCACTCTTTCAGCCATTACTTATGCTACGTGTGTCTGTTTGATGAACCGTCTACAACACCAGAAACCTTGGATCAAGGAATCCCTTTTGGGATACCCCACCTTAGTTTTGGATAAAGATAGTGTATGGTCGTTTTGGATCGAAAAATAATTCCACTGGGCCCTTGGGACTAAAAGGAAAACAACTTATATACCGGGCTTCTGATTGATGCACCTTCTATTTCTTTGATACCACTCTTACATGGTGGTCTTTTTGGATACTTCTTCGTGGTAATTCATTGCAGTTGGAGTATCGACGTGTGGCTTGAGGAGCAGACCATCCCGAAAACAAGCGATCTTATTGCGGGAACCCTGTAGATGGCTCTAACATGAGAAAGGGATCCTATGTGGGTCTATTACATGGGATCCTATATATGTCTGTGTATGAAGATCCCACTTTGATCCACTCTAGGAATCCTCATGGGACTACTTCGGGATCCTATGTTGGTTTTTTTACTAGGATCCTATGTGGGGCTGATGATTTAGGATCCTACATGGGTCTGATGATGTAGGATCCTACATGGGACTATCTCTCAACAAAGTAAGATGATTCCATAGTTTCATATAATTATCATTACTACCATACCTATGTTATACCCGGTGTGACCTGAGTTTTACCTTTCTGGTATTTTTCTGTTTGGCGTTACCTTTGTGGTACATACATTTGTGGTGATACCATTGAGGTATAATTATTTGTGGCTTTTCATTTTCTGTACTTACCATTGGGGTGTTACCTTCATGGTATTCTTTCCTCCAAGGATTAGTTTTGAATTTGGATAAAATAGTTGGACCTTGTGTTTTCCACATGAGTGATATGGGTGTACTTGATAACGTAGGTATATGTATGGGAATATACCTAAGTAGGGTTTTCAGTTGTTTACATGCTTTTTGGTTTATTCTTTTGTTGATTTTTTGAGACCTTTGAGGTTCTCGAGTTCCCTACTGGGTAACATTATACTCACCCATGCATAGGCTACGCCCGCACCTTGTTTTGTTTAGTGAAGACGACAAATAATGCTGATGGAGGATGAGGGTACCAGGACTAGAGGTAGCTCAAAGGTAGAAATTAGATGAGGCGTGTAGCAGGGGAGACAATTTGAGAGCTATACCTACCTTACTGGTAAGATCCTTGGTGAGTTTCCACTAGAGATGTTTTGAGTTTTACTTGTACATTTCAGTTTACTTCTACTTTACAATTGGGATTGTATTCTGGCCCCCTTTTTTCTGTACTCACCCTATTTACTTTATAGTTTCACATTGTGTTTGTATCCTGCTTTGTTTTTAGTTGTGTGAGTATTCATGTTATAAAGGCAATGCCTTCCCAGTTTAAGGGAACACTTTTTTCGGAGCTAGTTTCTAACCCCTGTCCTAAGGAAGGCGGGATTGGGTAGTCACGACACAGGCCACGAGTGACGGGTTGTGACAAATTGGTATCACATGATTCAGTTAAACCATGTAACATTATACTCTGATCTTTTAATGATAATAGATTTAAGCGTTATGAGTATCGTTTTTAGTTTAGGGAATCAAGTGTTTGTGCAGCGGATAACATATCCATACACCAGGACCCTGAATTCTGATTTCTGACATAGTGCACGAAAAAATGATTGCCTATGTGTTTTGAAAATTTGTATTTGTGATCTATTTGTGTTAGCTCTCTAGGTATAACTTATTGAATGTGGTGGACCTATTTCTTTTCAAGATTCCTTTATCTAGACAGCCAACAATAGTTCCATGTATAGTACGTGATGATAGCCTACTGAGTGATGAGGCCTCAGTTCAGGGGCCTCTTTTAGTAGACGCACCAGTGGAGGCACCAGAGTTACCATTACCCATTGGTCTACTGATTCCTCCAGCCCCAGCAGTAGAAAGTGAACACTGGATGAGTACATTTCACGAGTTCCAGTGCCAGAGCCCACCTATGTTATGGGGTGAGACGGACCCACAGGCGGCTGGGGATTGTCTAGATGTCATGGTGACAATATTCCAACTAGTAGGGACACTAGCTGATCTCATGGTGATCCTTTCCACCAGTCATTGATAGGCTATAGCAGGTAGATGGTGGGGAATGATACTCCAGGTTCAGGACGAGGTGACACTACTCTGGTTGGACATTGAGATCTTGTTCCGGGCGGATTTTTTCCCAGCAAACCTTCATGCAATTTGCATACAGGTTCTTCTTTATCTGTAACAGGGCAACATGATTGTGGAAGAGTACTCAGCGAGGTTCGCCAACCACTCACACTACTCTAATGATATGGTGTGGGACCCATTTTTTGGGCCCGGACCTTCGAGAAGGGACTCAAGAAGAAGATCAGGGCTTCGATGATTTCTCTCAGCATCCCGACACCGGCGGGGGTGTTAGAGTGATCCCTCTTAGTAGAGATTTTTCTTGCTGAGTAGTCACCAGAAGTGAGACCCACCATTGGGAATCACGTAGTGGAGTGTTTATAGCTGGCAATAGAAAGATGTCACAAAGTTCCAAGAGGACTAGACATACAAGTGTACAACCGTAGGATTTAGGGTCGGTTGTGGGGGGCACCCGAGATAGAGCCTGTCATGCGAGGAGCAGGCAATGTTACGCATGCGGTGGGCAGGGTCAGACGGCTCGTGACTTCCCATCCCACCACTCAAGTTATCATTAGACGGTCGATAGACTTCCCAGGTAGAGACAAAGGATCAAATGATGAGGTCCATAGGGAGAAGGCAGACGTGGTAGATGAGTTGGTAGTGCAGTTGGTGGAGGGCGACAATTCGAGGTGTTACCACCACCACTACCAGGTGGAACACCCCGACCAAAGGGAGAAGATTTATATGGGTGAGCATAGCTCTAGGCAGCGGAGGCTTATGAACATGGCGCTCCTGAGATGATATTAAGGATGATCTGTGTCTACTCCACCTTAGCTGCAGTACTTATAGACACACGATCCAGCCATTATTTTGTTGTCATTTCCCTTGTTCAGAGATTAGAGATTTTAGTGGAGCCTTTGGATGGATCCTTATGGTTGGAGAATCCTGCGGGAGAGGATTCAATGACTTCACAATGGTTCCAACAGTGTCAGATTACTCTAGGAGGTGAGAGCTTTGGGTGGGAACTCCTAGTAGAAACATCTAGGCCTTATGACATCATCTTAGGTATGGACTCGTTATCTATAGTCCATTCTCATATTGATGGTATTAGGCACAAAGTTTGGTGTTTCTGTACTGATGAGACTAGTTTTACCTTCACCTGTGAGAGGGGATCCTTTTCATCATAGGATGGTCATACCCGAAGGAGAGTCCAGCCGATCACATATCAGTTGGCTTGCCTTACCATCAGAGTGATTGGTGTGGAGAGTCCGAGATATCCTCTATTGGTGGTCCATCACATGGATGTCTTTCTTGATGAGGTTTTGGGTTTACCTCCTCATAGATATGTGGAATTTTACATTGAATTGTAACCCAATATGGAATCGATATCTACACCAGCATATCAGAAGGCTCCCGTGGAGCTTTTTGATCTTCGAGTATAGCTTGAGGACTTATAAGTGAAGAGGTTCATCCAGCCCAGTGTTACTCCATGGGCAGCCTCAATTTTGTTCACCAAGAAGATGTATGGGAGCTTGAGACATTGTATTGACTATCTGCGCCTAAACCAGGTGACTGTGGAGAACAAGCACCCACTCCCGAGGATTTACACCCTCTTTGATCAAATGAAGGGAGCACAATGGTTCTTGAAGATAGACCTCGGATCAGGGTATCATCATTACAGAGTAAAAGACGAGGATGTGTAGAAGACGAATTAAAGTTTTTAGTATGGCCAATACGAGTTCTTTGTTATTCCATTCGGCGTGACCAACGCACCATCTGTGTTCATCATACTCATGAACACGATATTTTTGTGATTCCATGAGTTCATTGTAGTATCCTTCATCGACAACATTCTGATCTACTCAACTACTATGTAGGAGCATTCCTATAATTTTTAGTTAGTTCTGGACACACTCTGAGGGAACCATCTTTATAGTAAGCTCTCTAAGTGCATGTTTTAGATCAAAGAGTTTCAATTTCTAGGAAATGACATCTCATAGGTTGTATCTGCAATGGATCTAGTGATGATTGAGGTGGTACGTGCTTGGGAGCCACCCAAGAGTTTGATGGAGGTACGGAGTTTTCTTGGGTTTTGTCAGATACTACTATAGATTTTTGCAAGATTTATCTAGAGTTGAAGCACCTTTAACATTGTTGAAGAAGAAGGGGAAACCCATTGTGTGGTCAGAGAGATGCCAGTAGAGTTTTCTGGAGCTGAGACTGAGGCAGACTAGTGCCCCCATTTTGAGGCTTCTAGAGGAGGGCATTGGATACGTAGTGTACTGCGATGCATCAGGGATTGGGATCAGATGTGTCTCGATGTAGGAGTGAGAAAATATCAATTATGGTTCTCAATAGCTAAGGCAATAAGAGCAGAACTAGGGAACCCATGACCTAGAGTTAGTAGCAGTGGCCTTCGCTTTGTAGATGTGGAGACACTATCTGATGGGCGAGCATTTTATGGTCTACTCTAATTACCAGGGTCTCAGTTATATCTTCTCCCTGAAGGACCTGAACCTGATATAGTGGCATTATCCTAAGTTACTCCTGGACTATGACATCATGATAGTCTATAATCTAGGGAAGGGGAATGTTGTAGAAGATAAACTCTCAGGAGAACTGGTATTCAACTTCTAAGTGAGGTGATGGAGCAGATTTTCCACTTTGAAGATATCCTTTGTGCAATGAGATGGATCGGCTTTTCCCCAGTCTCTTACAGTCACTCCCCGACTTCTTCAGCGTGTTACAGAGGCGCAATGTGGGGACACTAAATACGAAGCTCGACCTGTTTAGATATCTAGAGGATAGGCACCTGATGGATTTATAAAGGTGGGGAGCAAGTCAACCTCTTAAGAGGACGTTGAGGGATTTCTATATGTCCTCTCAATTAGTACATCCAGTAGTGGAAAAGATATACCAAGACCTTGGAAGACGGCATTGGGGGCCGAGAATGAAGAAAGAAGTAGCAGAGTTTTCCTCTCGGTGCATCACTTGTTACCAAGTGAAGGCAGAACGTCAGGTACCAGTAAGCTTAGTTCAGCCTTTAGAGGTCACATATTGGAATTGGTATGGGTTATACATGGACTTCATGATAGGACATCAACATACATACTTGGATCATGATTCTATCTGGGTGTTCGTCGACCGACTCACCATGTAATCCCACTTCCTAAAAATCAGAGAGTAGGTTTAGTAGATAGCATGGGATGCATCTATGTGTATGAGATTGTGGGGCTACATGGAGTACCCTCAATGATAGTCTCCATTCATAATACATGTTTCGCTTCCCGACTATGTAAGGGGCTGTTGGAGGCTTTCAGGATGAAACTTCATTTGAGCACCGCCTTCCATCCTCAGACGGATGGCCTGACTGTAGAGACCATTTAGACCCTCGAGAACATGATGTGTGTTTGTGTCCTCGACTTCAGTCACAGCTGGGAGATTAACTTTCCCTTGGTGGAGTTTTCTAAAAACAATAACTATCATTCCAACATTGGGATTGAACCATTCAAGGCTCTGTACGACAAACCTTGTAGATCATCATTATGCTGGACTAACCCAGGGGAGTCAGCACTCATGGAACCAGAAGAGGTATGGGTTACCACAGAGATGTTGCAGATTATCCATGAGCGGATGAAGACTGCACAGACTAGGCATAAATATCATGTCGATAAGAGATGGACACATATGGTGTTTGAGGATGGCGAACATGTATTTCTATGGGTCTTACCTCATTGAGGTTTGTAGAGATTTGGCTGGGGAAACAAGTTATCTGAAACGTTCATCAAACCCTCTCAGGTCCTCAGTAGAGTTGGTGTTGTGGCATACCTCCTAGAACTTCCCCCTCAGTTGCACCAGGTGCATGACATTTTCCACGTATCCATGGAGATGAAATATTTGAACGACCCATCTCACATCATAAACTATAGCGAGATGGACATCGATGATGGGGTGCCATTTATGGAGGTTCCAGTGGATATTGAGGATCGGCCAGAGATAGTCATTCATGGGTGATCGATTCCTTTAGTGCATACTCACTGACAGCAAGAGAACCTCCAAGAGAGCACATGGGAGTGGGAGGCTTAGATATGTGTTCAGTACCCCCACTTGTTCCCCTAATATGAGTTGTGACTTACGGGGATGCAAAGCCCTGAGGTGGGGAGTATTTAAATATCCAGATTTCCCATGTAATTTTTTTAAATTATATGGGAATATAAAGATTCTGTGAAAATTGACGGTGCGTGATTCTGAGGTCTGGTGTGGTTGGATTGAATTTTTGACCTTTTTTATGGTACGTTTAGTAAATGCGTGAGTGGTGTTTCTAACTTTTGAACTTGTGATCAGAATTGAAATCTGAGGGCACCGTTGAACTCACATTACCAAAATTCGCTTAAGGAGATATTCACCTTGACTATAGTAGGTCGAGGGTGGATGTTAGTTTTTCATTTTTTGGTGGAAGAAGAAAAATAAAATCATTAATTTTTTTTTCAAAACCTGACTCTTTGAATTATGGAGGTGGGGACAACCCGAGCTAAAAATCCTCCCAATTTTGAATTTTATGGTGGGGATCACCAGAACCACAATTAATTTGGGAAAACCATTCAACACTCCACGGTTAATCATACAACAATTAATTAATTAATTGTTCCAACTTCAATTAATTAATTGTTCCAAATTTAATTAATATATAGAAATATTTTTATTATGTTGTCTCTTCATCTCATTCAGGAAAACCGTTGGCAAAAGAGGGTTTGGAGGACCATAGGGAACTGGGAAAAACATTATCTGACAAAGAACTATTCTCCTTTAACGAAAATTTCTCGAACAAAGAACTCCGTTGAAGGATCTCCAATGAGGAATGTATTCAATGAAGATGAACCGACGACCATCTTTCCCACTCCTCACCGACGTCAACAAATCTTTGAGGTAGGGACAGTGGTTTCGAATACCCCTTACCTAGTTCTTGTCGTTCATCTTGAATCAAGAACAATTGTTTCCCTTGCTACCATTCTAACGTGGAGGGTGTGGGCCAAACGTACACAGCCTGACCCCTCCACAACCTTTGTGGATATTGGTGGTCTTTAGTTGATGGTGATGTCCCGAGACGAGTGCAGGAGTCTACTAAATGAAGAACGGGCCACTGGGGCATGCCCGGTGACCCGAGGAACGTTACCGACGACCTTGATAGTGAATGAAACCGTTGGGACTCGGGAGCAACGGTCGGCACTACGGCCGACCACAACGGTGGCGGCGACACAACCACGCCGACACGCGTGCAGGATCTGCGGCATGAGGCCATGACATAGAAGAGAGGGAGACCGGCTCGCTGCCAGCCACCGGTGGGGGAGTGGTGAGCAACCATGCCACGGAGGAGGGCTGGACGTCCGACTAGCTGGCGAGCCGAGTGGGACCCCGGGTCCTGCACATGCCAGCTGCCGGTTCCATGTGGCGCCGGCCGATCATCCACTCAAACCGAACGACTAGGACATACAGGGTACCCAAGGGGTGTCTCCCCGTAGGGTGGCAGCTAGGGTGGACACCACTATAGGGCCACCCAGGTGTGGGATAGTTCGTGGTGCCCATCGCGGGATGCACTAGCGGGCTATGACAGACCAAGAAGGCCGGGTCGGGCCAAGTCCGATTGACTGGGTCGGACCAAACCCGGACCAACTTCGACCCCTTTCTACTCTTTCAGACATAACTTGAGCTACGACCATCCGTCTGACAAACCTTCTGCAGCACCAAAATCCTTTGATCGAGAAAGTTCCTTTTGGTATTCCCCAATTATGTTTTGGATAATGTTGAGGTATGGCAGGTTTGGATCAAACATTCGTCCAATTGGGCCCTCGGGGATAATAGGCCAATAACTTATAGACTGGGCATCTGATTGACACACTGTCTGCTGTGTTGAGGCCCCTATTACGGGGTGGTACTTTGAGATACTTCTTCGTGTGACTTCATGGCATTTGTAGTATGGACTTATTTCTTGAGGTGCGGACCCTCTTGGAATCAAGAGAGCATAGTTCCAAAACCCTATAGCTTGCTGTAACATGAGAAAGGGATCCAATGTTGCTTTTTGCCTTCAAATCCTATGCGGGTCTGTGTCCAAGGATCCCACATGGCTCCACTCTATGAATACACGTGGGACTACTCGAGGATCTGATGTGGATTTGCAGAACTAGGATCCTTCGTGGGTCTGATGATTTGGGATCATACATGGGTCTAATGATGTAGGATCCTAAGTGAGTCTACCTCTTAATTGAGTAAGATGATATAGGAGTTACATCTAATCATCATTACTACAGTACCTAAGTTATACCTGGTGTAAGATGAGTCATAGCTTTGTGTTATTCTTCTATGTGGCATTACCATTGTGGTACATACATTTGTGGTGATACCTTTGTGATATATTCATGCGTGGATTTTCCGTTGTGGTACTTACCTTTTGGGTGTTACCTTCATGGTAATCTTTCCTCCATGGAACAGTTGATCTTTGGCCTAAAAGAGTTTGGCCGTGTATTTTCCTCATGAATTTGATGGGTATACATGTTAACTTAGGTATATATATGAGTATATACCTATGTAGGGTGGTCAGTTGTTTTCATGCTTTTTGGTTTATCGTTTATAGATTTTGTGAGACCTTTGAGGGTCTCGGGGTCCCTACTAAGTATCGTTATACTCACCCTTGCACGGGCTATGCCGGCACCTTATTGTGTTTAGTAGAGTCAAAGGACAATGCTGATGGAGGATGAGTGTACCGGGACTGGAGGTAGCTCGGAGGTGGATATTAGACAAGGCGTACCACATGGACGACCGTTCGAGAGTTGTACCTACCCTTCCAGTAGGATCCTGGGTGGGTGTTCACTGGAGTTGTTTTCAGTTTTACATACACTTTTCAATTTACTTTTACTTTATAGTTAGGCTTGTATTCTGGCATGCTTTTTCATTCTAAGCATACCATGTGTACTATATAGTTTCACCTTGGGTATGTATCCTTCTTTGTGCATAGTTGTGTGTGTTCAAAATTTTTAAAGCCAATTCCTTCCCAGTTTTAGGGAACTCGCCTTTCAGTGATAGTTAACAGCCACTGGCCTATGGAAGGCGGGCTTACGGTAGTCATGGAATGGGCCCCTGGGGACGGGTCATGACATATAATATTTCTCATCCTACTTAAACTTTATGAACTATAATGGGAGAGGTACATTCTATATTGGTTACTCTGTATTCTCATTATTATAAAACTTTTTTCACATCACACTATTAATAAATTTCCATACTTTCTTCGTTTAACACATATAAAATCTATTTTACCCATTAAGACAATTTTCTCCATGCTTCTTCCCACAATTATATCATAAAGGAAATATTATCTTCTTTCTTGGTATAGTTTTTATATTATCCATTGAACTACATATTCCTTTACATGTCTAAACCATGATACTAATATAAAAAAACAACCACCATTTCTACCTTGATAGAACAACGTGCAATCTGTTCCAAGGTATATAGTTAGCTTATGGATAAAGCCCTTCATGGACATTGTTTTAATCTATGAATGAATATTTCATCATTACATTTAGGTTGAATGATAATTCCATTATCTTACCTTGAAATTCTTGTAAAATTATCTTTTTAGGTAATAATGTATTTATCAACCCTTTATTTGAACTATAGAAACTCCTTCTCCATATTCATATAAAGATTAAAACAAAAGTGTATATTTAATAATTTTTTCTTAAACTTGTCTCAATCCATGGATTCAATTTCATATTGGTTCCTTATATTCTTGATAATAGTCCAACATCAGTCCACTTATCCATCTAGATGCTACATAGGTAAAATTAATTTTTCATATTCCGAACACTGAAGAATAAAAAATATATGTTCAATGGTACTGATCATGTTTTCAATTAAATATGCGGATCAAGATACCCACTGAAATAACCTGGACATTACCTCATGAAGGAATCAACAAAAAGCAATTCCTTCTATTTCTTATTTGTATGTTTAGCATATTTCATAGCATGTGAAATATGTGTGAGTTTAGCCATGAGGTTTTTCATTCCATCAACCGTAAAATTTGGATTCATATAAGAAAAATAATATCATTATCTATCACATTCATCATTGAAGTGGTTTTTTTTCTATTTTCAACTGATTTAAACTAGTAGTATAGAGTAAGAAACAATATTCATAGTGGGAAACCACAAAATAATCGAAATCACTTATAAAATATCTTTTTTATAACACCTTATTAAAATTATGACACCGATGGAATATCCTTAGTTATTCACTAAAATATTATATTTAAATTCTTTAAATATGGTTTGTAATTTGTTTATGAATTCGTAAATAATTTCCCCTAGGAGTGTCAAACTAGATGTGCAACAAGGTCCATATTTGTGCACCAGTTCTTGATTGGGACTTGATTAATATGATGTTTTCAATGTTGTTTCCTCTTGGTACATCAATTATTTATCAAAAAAACTGTTTGTAATATGATAGGGATTCATTTTGAGGAAACTACTCTCTCTTAACATTACCAAAATTCAAGGACATTTTCCAATACATTGACTCATCCTTATAATTTTTCATAGGGAAATATCCAAAGATATCTCACATTGGTTTTCTCATTTGATTTTCAAGTGGTTAACAAAACCATCTCTCTTATACCAATTATAAGGACTAAGGATTCTCATACTCGTAAATCGAATCAAATTTATAGAAAATTTTATACATCACACAAAAACTCACCCAAATACCTTAATAGTTTAGTTTATTTGGAAACATGGAAACATAAACATTGGTCCATAATTAAGTATAATTATATCCCAGTAGGTTCTCCACAACTATCACACTTATTAGACACATCATAAATAATAACTATATTTATATCCTAGATAAAGGTAACATAATAAATGGTGAGGTCAAATTCTTAGTAATGGTAAAAAAGGGAGCATTCATGAAAAATCATAACAATAAGGGTATGAGAAGATTATAATAACATTAAAATATCATACATTATAATTAATGATAATAATCAAGATTCATGGAATAACCATTTTCAAAATATATTAATCATAATGCAATCAAAATAATTAACCAATAAATAATAATATATGAATAATACATGGAATTTTTCATGACACATAAACTTATAAAATTATTTCTATTATAGTTAGGGTTCACTAGCAAGGTTATAAAAGTTGAAATGGTTCACTCCCCAAAATATATTAGTATCCATGGTTCACTCCCAAAACCATATTAGGAAAAAAATCATTACTAAACTGGGTACACTCACCATTCCATCCATATATATCTCATGAGATATAAATTGGTACGAAATTAATTAGAGGTAATTATATGTCCTACCAATATCAAAATGAAATCAAACATATATGTGCCACAATATGATAAAAGATCATCATATCATAACCAATTTCATTAAATGGGTATTATAAACATGACATCATACCATAACCAATGAAAAAGTTATACGTTCCATACTAATTTCATAAAAATATATCCAATGAAATTATGTGTGTTTCATTATCATTTTATCATGGTATAACCTTGGGAAAAGATATAAATGTCATAAATATCATTCCATGAAAACATAAACCATACTGTAAAAAATAAGAATAGTATTCTAGGATTATATCCCCAATAAAGAATATAAATAACAAAAAAATACTTCTTTGAGGGAAAATAATGTTAATGGATCTTTGAAAAACATTTCTTGAGGGATTTTTTTTCTTTGAGAATTTATTTTTAGAACAAATGAAAATTTGAAAGTACTTTTTAAAAAAAAACGGGAATTATATTATGAAATCTTGAATGAATTTTGAAAATACATTTATATGAAAAAATTATTCAAAACGTGTTATGAATTCGTATAATCAATTATTGGGATCATAGTGGTGTTTAATTCTATCCACACCGTACATGTTAAAATAAAAATTCCTTTGAAATTATCAATATAAGTCAAAATATACTTCATCAGAAGATGAAAAAAAAATTCCTTTTAAAAAAACTCCAAAAAGGATAAACATGGGTATAAATTTCCTTTGAAGATCATAGTATAAGTTTTTAAAAATAATTTTTTAAAACATGGTTTTGGGAGAAATAGATTTTTAAACAAAGGAATAAATATTTTTGGGATTTCTTATAAAATTTTTCTTAATTCTCATAAGTAAAAAATTGTTTTAAAATAGTACCATTACTTGAAGATATCATTAAAAAAACATTGTATAATTAAATTCAACAGAGTTATTTAAATATGGATTATATGATTTCCAAAATGGAAGCATAATCTTAAATAATCAAGCTAAATGATGAGATTATAACAACCATATTTAACCACTTTGCTAAAATTTAATTTTAATCCCCATTGTAAAATAAAATTTAATGAAAAATAAAATATCATGGGGTTGTAAAAATTAATGATATCTCATTTCAATATGGTTTTATACACACCTAATTAAATAATATATGTCAATAAAATTACATACATCTCAATGAAAAAAAATTCAGAAAAAAACCATGTACTGCTTTGGTAACGTCATAATAGTATACCCCATGAAATATAGATCCTTCATTGTATATATAAATACCAGTAAAAATTTGGATAATGAAAAATTACATTCATTTGAAGTATATTAACCACATAGAATAATGTGGTGGTGAATATAGCATGAGTGTCACAAAAATAAAAAAAATGAGACGTAAATCCAATACTACATGAGTAACTTTTAAATGATGATCCCCATGAAGGAATAAAATCATTAGAAACATTTATTTACATGATATAAATAAAATTCACTAAATTATTTCCATATTGTTTTGTATCCACCATGATAAATAAATATGTGGTCAATATGAAATAACTCTCACTGAAATAAAAGTGAGACTTGAAATCCCCTTACCTTGTGACATGACTCTCATCATACTCATTCATACCATCTGTATAATAAATATAATATTATTATAAATCTATAAATTATTCATATAAATATATATAATATCATATATTATTTTCTTATGACCCATTATCACCATTTTATTAACAAATCCTTGTTAAAGTTACCCCTTGGGTATTAACCACATTGTTTTTCATATATTTTTTATTTGTCATGTTCTTGATCCTATTAATTATATAATGATTTCATTATCTCTAGGATGATATAAAATATGAAAATATAATATATATAAAATATATATTTAATAAATATAATAAATATAAGATATAAAAAATGAAATGCACCGTTCATGAAGATGGTAGGTCATACGTACACATGGAGGTTGTTTTCATTTTCTTGTAGTATTAATAGAAACAAAAATATATGATATATTATCATTATAGAAAAAAATTTATATATACTATATCACATATTTTTATTAAAATTATCCTTAAACACAATCCATTTAGAGCTTTACTGAATCTCATCACTTCATTAGGCGGTAGTCCTCCATACACATGAATAACGTTATCATATTCCCACAAAATGAAAAGCATGATGGTATGTGGGATATAACCATTCCAGAGTCATAATAACCTCATAAATATAATAAATATCATATATAAATTATAAATACATCATTATTTTAATCCATTAAATGTGAACATGGAATAATGAATGACATCAACCTACAAGGCGGTAGTCCACCATACACATGAAAGAATGGGTTATTAATGTGAAAAATGATCAATGTTTGCATTGTCTTTATATCTAATTTAAATGTGAAATTCATTAAAATGACCATAATTGATTTTTTTTGTATAATTAAACTAATAAAAATTTAAAATAAGTTTAAAATATAAATTAATCATGTAAATAAATTAGTTAAAATCTAGTTTTAAATTAAATTTAGTATTTTTCATTATTCACTGAAAAATTAAATATTTTATAAAAATGAAAAAACTATTAAAATAATATAATTTTGAAATTATTAATTCAAATAGAAATTTTATTGTATCGAATTAAATTTCAAATTGTGCCAAAAATTAATTTTAATATTGACCTGAGAAGTACATAAGCACAACTTTTTTGAGAAAATAGTTTTTTTAAAACATATATATACATTAACAAAAATAATGTACATTACTATAAAAAGATTTTATTTATATAAATTCATTATAATAAAAAATAATATATTATTTATTACTATAAATATTAAAAAAATTAATTTATAGGTTATAAATATCTTTTTAAAATAATTGTAATAATAAAAAGTTATTTTGTAGAAACTCAGTGTTGCATGTAACATAAGAAAAGTTAGACATACATGTATTGAAAGATAAACATGGTGTAATGTGAAATGAAATGAATCAATTAAATTTAATTAATTCAATAAAAACTGGTTTATAAATACTTTGGGTGTTATAAGACCCGTATCACCCTCCATTACGTTGGGTAATGATTGATATCTCACGGGATAAATAAGAATGGAATGGGGAGTTAACCCACTTTAGTTCGGGAATTTATCCACTAAGACAGTCCATGGATTGAAGTCTAACTAATATGATGTTCTAGGGATAAACCAATTCCACTATGAAAGCCTCATTAATCATCCTTGAACTGGTAATGAAATGATTTCCAATGCTTAAGTTAATGTCGCAAATCTATGACTTCTGAAAATGTCATGCTTTCATTATTCATATTCATTGATTAAATAATGATTATTTTATAATGAAAATCCATGATTTATTCCATTAATTATGTTTATAGTATATAATACTCATGTTATGGTTTTTCAAATGTTATTCTCATGCTCCCATACCCTTCTGCTCATGAATTATCGATATCTCTTTTGTTTGACTTAATCTGTATCTAATATCGCCCATTCTTATGTTTAATTTCCCCAGGTTATGATGAAAGGTATTATGTATTATATGTTTAATAAGTTTCCTAGTTAATATTAACGTAGTTGGGGATGATGTATCTTACTTATGGACCTGTTATTTATGTTTTAATTTCCCAAAGGTACTAGACATAAATGATTCTAGTATCAGTACAATAAATTTAGGCTTTTGATCCCCCTAGAATTGGAGACCTCAACTGGATGTTACTATTGTGCATCAATAGTGACTTCTATTTGTGGATAAAAATTGAAAAAAAATATCCCACCATCCACAGACCCCCTCCCTCATGCACATCCTCCCACATCAAACCACGCACCTCTCTTTCTCTCCCTTGTCGCACCAGCCACCACCTCCAGCTCCCATCTTCCACCCATCATATCCCTCTTTTCTCCCACACCTCTCCCACCTCTACCTTTGGCTCACCTCAGTCGAATATCCTCTATTTGTGCCTCTCCCACATCACCCCATCTCTAAGTGATCTCACATCACCCGTTAATGCAACTAATCTAGAGCTACCTGCCACCCATATTCCCTCACATCTACATCTCCATCACTTCTAGAGGGTCCTCGATCTCCAACTCAATATTCACATCATTTCAAATTTTTCAAGCCATTAGGTAATACTATAATTTATTTTTAGTGTTTTTATTTTTTGAGCATCCATTACACAAATTTTAAAAAAGAAATCAACTTTATAAAATCGATTAAAAATTAAAAAACAAAAGAGACACACACACATTTCATCTAATGAATTAAATTGGGAAATATAAAAATCCTTACTTTATAATTGGTATATTTTTATAGGAACATCTATAAAAATGAATCCCTACTTTGATCAGATATACCAACAAATGGACTCAGACAAAATTGATTATCAAAAGATCACATAGAATTGGTTTGAAAACCTTAGCATTACTATGGTATTTCTAGGGGATCCATAATAATGATTCTGGCTTAGTATTCAGAGTTTAGAGGTATGTCTTTGTTTGAAATTTTGTATCTTACAAGTATTAAAGTCTTTAACTCCTTTCTATTATTGGTTCCCATAAAACAACTCAATTGATCAAAAATTATAAAATTGCATCTTACTAACTCATTTTAAAAAAATTATAAATGAAGGATTTTTTTTAATTTATTATAGGAATGAATTTACTTATAAAACACTATTATTTATACTACAAAAAAATACAATATATTTTACTTATATCTTCTTATAAAATTTTTTACACTTAAATTTGAAAATTATCATTTTAGGTTTTAAAGTATTTCTTATAAAATATATCTACTTTTCTGTATCTGAACAAAATACAATTTTTTTAAATAATTAATTAATTTTCATGGGTTAGTTTGAATGATTTATTTTCATGTAAATGTTCAAAATCAACCCTCAAGGTTTAATTTTTGAGACCATTATTTGGTTATGAAAATATGGTTTACCTGAAATAATTCATATCTTATAGATTGATAGTAAATGATGTTTATGTATTTAAAATAAATGATTTTAAATGTGTTTCCCTAAACAAGATAAGAATTTATTTATATAATTTTCTTTATAGTATTTTTTAAAACATTCTTGATTATACTATGTTATTTGGTGGGGGATTCTATAGTGATTTGGTTATATAATTCATAATAAGGATGAGTATGAATGAAGGTGGTCAGATTTTTGTAACATATGAAATGTGGTTATTGATAATGACATAAATAATTTTAGAATTTAGTACTCTTTACCATCAATTGATGAATTATAATTAGCAATATTGATATTTCACAATTAGAAATAGATAGTATTTTTTTTTTAAATCTTATGTTCATCATGTCATATTAATGATAGGATATAATCAAATGTTATATGCCAACCACCTCAATTATTTAAAAAGATATGTAGTGGATGTAAAATATAATACACTTCAGGGATAATATAGATTAATATCTCCCCTAAAAAACAATTATGGATTGGTGGTGATATGAATATTGAAATTGATGATAATTTTTTTTTTCAAAACATGGGGATTACATTAATGGTGATAGATTTCCATTTTTTTGTTACTACAACCCATAAATCTCTGTAAATTAAATCTATCATTATCGATCTAAGATAAATATATTTATCTATTTAATTCCATGGTTGGATGAAAATCAGTGGAATGATATCATTTTTTTATAATGTATATTTAGTTTTTATTATTCATTCGTTATACCCTGAAATATTACATTTTCACAAGATGCAACATCCATCACATTACCTAAATATGATATTAATTCATGGTGATATCACCATGTCCTCAAATAGATTATTCCTGTAATTTAAAAAATCTGTTTAATTTCCAATATCCTTCAGATCACTTTGACCTCACTCCACCTATAAAATATAAAAGCACAAAATTAATCTGCCTTTACAAAAAATATTCAATGAAATAAATATTATATTTTCTTATATTAATCTCAGATAAAATTTTACCCTAAAAACTAAACAATAGATAAAATGTGTGGTAAATCAATACTAGAGTTTATCTATTATTTTAGTAAAATCTAATCAAAAAATCAAAACCAAAATAAATTTTAATGGCTTGTAATTTTATAAATTTTTAGTAATTTTTTAATTATAACCAATGAATACATCACCTGAATCCCAATTTATTTTACAAAATCAGTATGTTTAATTTTTATTATTCAATTTTCATATCTTAGTTAAGTTTTATTTTACATGTTCCTTTATCAACATTTTCTATCTATTAAAAATATTTTCATTATCAGTGTATGTTTTAGAAGAGACTCTCTACAAAATATTTAGTCATGTAAAAAAGATGACTTTAAAAAATAAAATTTATAATTACTTTAAAATAATGAAGTGATGGTTTCATTTGTGGTGTTTGTTTTTGTGTTGGATGACATTGAATTAAAGTTCACCTGTAATTGGTCAGTCTTTATTTTCTGTAAATTTTATGATATGATATTATAAAAATTCATTAAATTTAAAGTCCTCTGTAAATGTTACTGCTTGTTGTACAGATATGAATATGGATAAAAGTTCGATTGATTTTCCAAATTAAATGAAAATAAAATTTTTTAAAGGAATAATGAAGTTTATTGATTTCACTATAGGATTTCAATGTTACTCTATGAGTTTTCCATGTAGAAAATTTGAAAACAGATATAAATTTATTTGAGATTCTTTGAGGGAGCACTTATTCTAAAATGGATTTATGAAAAAGTATAAAAAATTTCCTCATCGTGGGGAATAATATATTTGTTTTCATCATAGTAAAATAGTTTATACTGATTTTGATGTGATAATAGATGATCCAATGCATGAAATTCTTAGTGGAATTGTATGTTGGCTAGATCATGAATGAATAAACCTCTATAATGTTGAGGCTGGTGAGATCAATCCATGATCTACTGTAGATGGAGATTCATTGAACTTTTATGGAATAATTTATGATACAAAAACTAAATAATTTTCTACGTGTACAACTAATAAGAAATTGACATTTATCCTGGAGCAGTTACACATGATGATTTTGAATCAGTGGTCAGACACATCATTTGAGTTGCTCTTGGTGTTATTATAAATAGTAATATATGGTGAAGCTATGATTATAGAGTCATACTATCAAGATAATAAGTTGAAATATAACTAAGGTTTTACATATGAGACAATATAATCTTCTATAAACAATTATATGTTTTATAGAATCGATACTATGAATTTGTATAATTTTATGTCTGATTAATCTTCAATGTGGATAGATAATTGGGGAAATCAGTCCAATCAAATTCATACTACGAAATAGTGCAAAATGATTTCAGTAAAGGAAATTGGTTACATTTCACAAATGCTGATGATGAAAGTATTATCTATATCATATAAATTTACCAATTAATGAGACTGAATATGGAATGTAATAAGGATAGTGATATGATAACCCTCTCGATAGACTATCTTACAGGGAATGATTTCGATCACATACTCCCTGACTTTACTAAAGATAGTCTTAATCTTTTATTGATATTATTAAAATATATTTTCAATAAATTCAGGTCTATGGTCGGTGAAACTCAAATCACATGGCTTATATTTTTGATTCCTTATAATCTTTCTCTATGTCTTTGTATGAAACAATTATTTCTATTACTTTCCAATTCTATTGATAGATCTATAAGTTGGGGGATAAGATTGGCATTTACCTTCCACCATTGATTGATGGGGTTAATGAATTTGGGGGTGATGGTGTAGTGACATAGGACTATGAAATTAATTAAATGTTCAAAATTGTGAAATCATTATTTTAGATAATCAATCGCATCACATCTTATGAAAATTTGTCAATTTGGAGTACATAAATGTAATTTTCTTACACATGATGCAATAAAATTAAAAATTATAAATGGATTATGAATTATAAAAAGTATACATAAATTGGTCATAGATATTTCTCCCCCTAAGCATAGGTTTTGAAAGGATGGATTGGCATTTTATTGTTCCAAAGAACTCAACCATGCACCAAAGGTCCGGACAGGAGTATAAATATTATAGTATAGTGAGGAAGAAAACATCCACATGGTATATGACTTGTTAGATTTGGGGGATCATACATTGCCCAATATTTATGGTGCAGGTAGGCATTAGTTTCATAGTGAGAATAAGACATGTTGTCTTGACCCGTCCTCAGGACCCATACCGTGACTACCCCTAGCCCGCATTCAATAGGCCAGGGGCTGGCGACTAGCAGAAAAGGTGTAAATCCCTAAGCTGGGAAGGAATTGTCTTTATAAAAGTAACCCACATAAATAGAGTACACAACTGGAAGAAAAAACACTAGGTAGAAACTGTATACAAAAGTGGTGATGAAAAGTAGAGGGGCCGGAAATACAAGCCCAACTGTATAGTACAAGGAAAAGACAAATAGGCACAACTAAAAGACCAATAGCTGGAAGGTGTCTAGAAACTCCTAGATCATCCACCATGGGTCCTACCAGAAGGGTAGGAACATATAGCCTCCTCAGTGCTCCACATCCGTCTGTCTCCTCTGGGTACCGACTCGTTGTGAGGTCCACCTCCGGGTACCATCTAGTCCTCATACTCTCCGCCTCAGTAAGCATTGTCCGTCATCTGCATCCAACAAAATGAGGTACGAGTATAGCCCATGCAGGGGTGAGTATAATGATACTTATTAAGGACCCCAAGACTCTCAAAGGTCTCCTTGAATACAATAAGGATAAACCACAGTAGTAAGATACAATCACGAAGTATCAACCAACCATACTTAGGTATATGCCCATATATATACCTATGTTATCGATCTCAATCTGACTTCAACTCTTGATCCCAAGCACAAACCAATTCCACAAAAAAAGTAAGGTCAATCACCACGATGATATTGGATGAAAGTCAGGACTCAGCTCACACAGGTATGCCACAGTAGTAGAGAGATGTAGATGATCAGATGTAACCACTTGATCATCTATGTTGTCAGACCCACACAGGATACAGGACCAGCTATGTCGTCAGTCCCACACATGATACATGACTGAATATCTCATCTAAGCTATCGGCCCCACATAGGATACATGATCATCTATGTGGTGGGACCCACATAGGATACAAGACCGACTATGATTCATCTGAGCTGTCATACCCACACAGGATACAGGACCAACTATTCTGTCGGACCCACACAGGATACAGGAACAGAAGTCAGAACTGTCAAACCCACACAGGATTCAGGTACATTATTCATCGTCATCAGACCCATAGAGGATTCTAGTATATTAGTGGTCATTGTTGAACCTACACAGGATTCTGGTACAAAATTCATCGCACCCAGCTCTAGGGTTCCCACACACACCACGCTCAATTCCGGAAGGGTCTGCTCCTCGAGCAAAGGGGTCGATATAAAAACTATCATGAAGTCCTGAATATATGTATCCTGAAGTTTCATCTCATCAAAATAAACCCAACGGGATAGACGACGCGTCAATCAGACTCCCGGTCTGAGAGTTATTGGCTTTTCCGTTCGAGGGGCCCGAATGGATTTACACTCGATCCAAACCCATTCATTTCCCAAAGCCATACAAAACTCACTAAGTGTATCGAAAAAGGATATCCTCGTCTCAAGTGTCACTTTTCCTCAGACGGTGCATCGTTCGGACGTGCGGTCTAGAAGTTATTCACGTTTAAGCAAAACGGGCCAGGCTCGTCAATCCTAGTCGGCTGGCGGGTCTGCCCGACCTGGTTCGGTGGGTCCGACCCGGCTGGGGGTCGGCTCGGCCTGTTTTGGCATGTTCAACCCGGCAGGGGGTCGGCCCATCCATGTGGGGCGTGGCCCACCTGCGGACCAGGCCCGCGGAGCGGGCCGATCCATTTCACCCGGCGGTGCCTTGCGGTGCCGCCTCTCCTA
The DNA here is from genome assembly GCA_963277665.1 of Viscum album. Lineage (NCBI taxonomy): Eukaryota > Viridiplantae > Streptophyta > Magnoliopsida > Santalales > Viscaceae > Viscum > Viscum album. The sequence goes on along the minus strand of OY728156.1, from coordinate 1,224,542,918 downwards.
GCCTGGCCGGCCGAAGCTGGCCGATTTTATCTGGCACGATCAGGCCGCACAGCAGGCCACTGTTCCTCCCATGAGGAACTGCGGTTTCCTTTGGCCCTACTGGCAGGCGGCCGGCCGGTTCTCCCACCGAGCGGCCTGCACATTGTGGGCCGTGGTCTTCTCCGTAGCGCGGTGACATAGTCTTCTGCCCGGCCTACCATAGCCGACCGGTTTGTCCAGAAAGGGGCCCACGGTTGTGGGCCACCATTCCCTCCGCTATGCGGCACCTTTCGATGCCTCGGTTCCCAGACGGTCGGCCGGTCTTCCCACAGTCCGGGCAGCCCGAGCGGCTGCCAGTCTCTTCATGCGGCCGGTGGGATGGCACCGGTTCCCCACCGCTGCGGTCCACCTTAGCCGCGGCCTTCGACTCCATAGTGCGGTGCGACAGTGCCACGCTTCTTCCTCTTTTGCGGCCCTCCATGCTGCGGTTCCTCTTTCTTCATTGTGGTTCTTCTTCGGTGCGGGGTGACATCACTGCACACTTTTGACTCCGCCTCCAATGTCAACATCAAGAACCAATGGATGGGCACCAGGCCATGTTGGTTCGGCCCACGCCCATTGCATTAGGAGATTACAAATAGCTAGAAATGAACCAATGCATTCATCGATGAATTAGGGTATAATTTTATTCATTTGAAATTATACAAAATCTGCTACCTCAAATTTATCATGGAACGTTGACAAGTCGCGGAAGTCGATCGTTGTAGAAGACAGATGTCATTCCGTCAACTTCAGAGGGAAGGACATTGTCATTGGTGACATTCTTCACAGGCAGCGTCTTCCCTTTCTTTCTCTGGTTGTAAGGAAAGAGATGCGTCGTCATTCTTCAGTGGAAACGGCATTCTTTGTCGAGAGGATATCGTTCCTCCAAGAGTTCTCCCAAAAATCCACTATTTCTCCCAACAAATGTTTAGGAAAAATAATAGAGATAGCCTCTATAATTTTTATGGCACAACAACTCAAGAGTTTTACTTCATTAATTCCGACAATAAACATGATTAACTGCAGAGTGGTGGATTCAGAATTCAAACAAGGGAGGCAGAGAGTTTCAACATTAAATTGGGAGAGTTAGAATATTAAGAGACTCTCCTCAATAAAATATTATTTACATGGGTGTTTAAGGGGATTTCAAGAGGATTTTAAGAGTTTGAGATTGTGTGGGCCCTACCACATAATATCTTCCCATGGGAGGTTATGTGGTGGTGGGAACCATCTCTAACTTTCCTTTGGAGAAATAAAAATAACCACCACCGAAATAAAAAATTATGTCACACATAAATTTTTATTAAATTTTTAAGAATCCCAAAAATTAACTTCCACCCTTGAAAAAAATGCAACTGCGGTAAAGGTCCCCTAAAGAGAATACTGGTGCGGTGAGTTCATCGGTGTCCTCGCATTTCAATTCCATCCACCAGTTCAAAAGTTATGAAATGCCGCTTGCACATTTACTGAATGCACCTGAAAAAAAGTTCGGAAAATTATTAACAGCTTCCCTCAACCCACTGCGTCTAGGTTAGGCTCTTCCTAGGTGAAAAACACCCCAAAGAACAAAACAGTACACTTAGATTTCCAATCATAGTTACCGTTTAAAAGATAATAATTTTACAATAAATTAATTGTCACTTAATAATTTTATTTGCGGCCAAAAACTAACTTTTTCTAGTGTCCCTCGACGACCCAAGTTAGTATATGATTAAATAAAGGCTACCCTCACGAGTTCAGTGGTGGTCTCAGATTTTTAATTTGAATTACCATTTTTGAGTTATAAGAATTTGAAAAATAAAATAACTTTATTTAATTATTTTATATACGGTCATGCAATTTTCGGGTTTTTTCACAGGAAGCCTACACCAACTAAACTTAAGTCACACATAATTTAAACCTTCCATCTTGATCGCAACGGTTGCCTCAGATTTCTGATCCGAGTAACCGTTTAAGAGTTATTCCACTTTTTTAGTAAAACTGCACACACTCGTTTATTTAAGCTTAACAAAACTACGATGGATCATTCCGGGCACTCCGAGCTTCGGAATCATGCGCCGTAAAAAACTGCGGACTCGTAAAATTCCAATGAATTTAGGAAAAGATTTTTCTTGATATTTATAGGTTTTTAAATTACCCCCAACTCATGGATTTGCGTCCTTGTAAGCTACAACTCGAACTAAGGGAACAAATGGGGGTACTAAGCACGCATCTGAGCCTCCCGCTCCCATGTGTTCTCCTGGAGGTTCCTGTGCTTCGAGAAAACACGCACCAGAGAAATCAACCATCCCCGCAGGACCCACTCCTATCGATCCTCAATCTCCACTAGAACCTCCCTGAAAGTCGCCCCGTCATCGATATCCAGTTCCCCATGGTCGATAATGTGGGACGGGTCGTGCACGTATCTTCTTAGCTGAGATACGTGGAACACGTCGTGCACCCAGTTCAACTGAGGTAGAAGGGCCAAGCAGTATGCCACCTCACCTACCATAATGGGGACCTCTAAAGATCTAATGAGTCGTGGAGATAACTTGTCACCTCAGCCAAATCTCCGTAGACATCATTGAGGTGAGACTAGTATAAAGACATGGTTGCCATCCTCAAACTCCAGAGGTCTCTGTATCCTAGATGTATGTGGCAGAACTGTCACGAATTCCATGGATATATGATCCTACTTCCACTCAAGGACCTCCAAAGGCTTAACCGAGCCTGCTAATACCTATTGTTCCACCTTCACTTTCTCACAAGTGAGGCATTAGGAGAGAAACTCTTCCACTACTTTCTTCATTCCCGGCCTCCCGTGCTTTCATCGGAGGTCCTGATACATCTTCATCCCTCCAGAATGTACCGCTAAAAGAGATGTCTGGAACTCCCTTGACACATCCTCTTGAAGTGAAACTGGTACCATGGTAGATCCTCTAAAGAGGATGGCATGTTCCCAACCTTCAGAACACTCATCGGGTGTCTTCCCTGAGGATATCTGAGCACGTCATGTCTCCCAGTCAATGTCCCCATGATGTTCCTCCCTGACTCACTGAAGAAGAGGAGGAGTTACTATGAGAGACTGCCAAAAGCCTGCTCCATCTCTATCCACAAAGGATATTTGCAACGCAGCCAACTACTTTTGTTGCCTCTCCTAGCTACTGAATTCTAGATCTCCTGCTGAGAGCATCTGCTACAACGTTCCCCTTCCCAGGATTATAGACTATATCAAAGTCGTAGTCCTGGAGGAACTGGAGCCCTCGACGTTGTCTCAGGTTCAGGTCCTTCAATGATAAGATGTACCTAAGACTCAGGTGGTCACAATAGACTATAAAGCATTATCCCATAAGATGGTGCCACCACATCTTCAAGGTGAAGACAACTACTGCTAGCACCAGGTCATGGGTAGTGTAGCTATTCTCGTGTTGTCTCAACTACCGAGAACCTTACGCGATCACTTCTCACTACAACATCAGGACACAACCGAGTCCAATCCTTGATGCGTCACAGTAAACTATGTACTTAATTCCCTCCTTTGGTAGCCTCAAGATGGGCGCACCAGTCTACCTCTACCTCAACTCCTGAAATCTTTATTGGCATCTCTCTGACCACACGAAGGGTCGCCCCATCTACGTCATTGCTAAAAGCGGTGCTGCATCTCTAGAAAAGTCTGGCACAAAGGTAGGTCTGGATAACTCATAGGTGATTGAATGCACCCTCTTATGCATGATTCCATCCTGTTCTACATGGGTTTTCCTTTTCGGCAACCAAGGAAACCCCCATCCCAATGTTGTAGATAAACCACAACCTTTTCTTTTAATACAGTCAATCTGTGTATGAACTATGGTTTCCCAGTCCATACCCAAACTAACGTCGTAAGGCCTCAATGCTTCCACCAAGAGGTTCCAACGAAAACTATATCCTAAAGGTTCAGATCGCACCTTCAGCGTAATTGTGATTATCGAGTCTCCTCCTGAAGGTATCTCCAGACTTGAGGGTCAAGTCAATGGCTTAACCTGAAACTCTAGGTCTGGGACACCATTCATGGAAGGAAGGAATGATTTTTATCTATTCCTATTGATACGGCAGCTAGTAGTAGACACATACCATACCTCAAATCATTCCTATAGCCTTTGGTCACACTCCATGACCGCATGCAGCAATTCTCTTCCCCTATCCTCTAGCTCCCAAAGCCTAGTGGGGACTACAAAGGCGGGTGGTTGTATCATGCCAAAATGTTCAAAACATCATGCTTCTCTCCTAGCTCTGCTTCCATGTCTACTGTCATGCAGAATCATCATTCCTTAACACTTCCTCTCCTAGAAACATTCTACACGATCAAGTATCTGAGACTGGTGCCAGATTCATGCTTTCCAACTGCTAACATTCACTGGAAGTATCTGCTCATTCAATGATCTTTCAACCACAAAGGTTCTCTCTAGCCCCCTAACATAAGTAGGAATGCATAGAGGAAAAGTGATGGCTCAGATATCCTTAAACACACCTCTCTCAGAGGTTCAAGCTCTAAAGCACTGATCGTATCATATTCATCGAGTACCAGGAAAGATTAGTATGCCACGATGAATACTCAGCTACTGACACGTCATCCTGCCGAAGATGTAAAAGCTCTAGTAAAATCTTAGCCACCTCCTCAAGACAGTCCTCAGCCTCCAGTGAGTGGGGATCACCTCATAACCTGAGGGGTATCTAATTCTGAAACACCTATAAGGCACTAAGCCTACAAGTGTCCTATACCGGTACCAACAGTGGTGTCTGTTAACCAACGGGCAGTGATATAGTTGGCACACTTCCTGAAGGTACCATCTCGGAAAATGGTCCAAGTACCAAAACGTTATCACTATGCGTACTATCCTCATGGTCAATCACTGAAAAAGATTAGTATCTAAGATCAAAATCTTCTATACTAGTGTCTCAACTAGGCGGAAAACTCCAGTAATTGCCTCCATTTAGTCCTTTACTGCCTGGGAATCTATCTCACCTCAAAACCTTAGAGGCCTCTGCCGCAGGAACTCGTGCAATGAGGTCAGTCGGTGTGAATCTTCCTCCTATGCTGCTGCTGGAATCTACATCCCAATGGGTGGTGGTGGTGCTGGTACACAACCCGAAAGTGCCAACATAGATAGAGGGAATTGCATCGGAGCCTCATTGCTCGGTGGGCCGTCATCGTGTACTCTCCCGGGAACCCAAGCTGTCTATCATCGCAGTGACATCCTGATAAGGAACAGGTGTGCCACAGTCAATAAGTTATACCTAGTGAGATAACTCAAAGAGACCACAAAAAACTCTTGAAACACAAACGCAATAAGTGTTTTCGTGTACTGAGTTGGAAATCAGGTTTTAGGGTTCTGGTGTATGGATACTTCGGCCGCCGCACCAACACTGGACTACCTGGACTGAAAACCATACTCAATACTCATAACACTATTTTTTCACAGTAAGACAGATCAAAATCCTATGTTCAGGGGTAGAACCGACTCCTCTGATACCAGTTTGTGACAACTCGTCCTCAGGACTCGTGTCATGACTACCCAAAGCCCGTCGTCCATAGGATAGGGGCTGGAGAATAGCACCAAAGGCATAAATACCTACATTGGGAAGAATTGCCTTGATAAAAGTAACACACACAAACAGAGTACACAACTGGAAGCAAAACACTAGGTAGAAACTGTATACAAAAGTAGTGTTGAAAAGTAGAGGGGCCAAAAATACAATCCCAACTGTAAAGTACAAGGAAAAGAAAAATAGGTAAACTAAAAGACAAATAGGTGGAAGGTGTCTAGCAGCTCCTGGATCATCCACTACGGGTCCTACCTGAAGGGTATGAACATATAGCCTCCTCAGTGCCCCATGTCTGTCCGTCTCCTCCGGGTACCGAATCGTCGTGAGGTCCACCTCCGAGAACCGTCCAGTTCTCATACTCTCCGCCTCGGTTAGCATTGTCCATCATCTGAATCCAACACAACGAGGTGCGGGCATAGCCCATGTAGGGTTGAGTATAATGATACTCAGTAGGGACCCCGACACCCTCGAAGATCTCCTAAAATCCACTAAGGATTAACCACAGTAGTAATATACAATCACGATGTATCAACCAACCTTACTTAGGTATATGCTCATACATATACCTAAGTTATCAGTCTCAATTCAGCTCCAACTCTCGAGCCCAAGCACAAATCAATTCCAAAAAAGAAGTTAGTTCATTCAACACGATGATATTAGTTGAAGTACAAGACTCATCTCACACAGGCATGCCACAGTAGTAGAGAGATATAGATGATCAGATGTAGCCACTGGATCATCTAAGCTATCAGACCCACATAGGATACACGACCTGCTATGCCGTCAGAACCACACAGGATACAGGACCAGCTATTTCATCTATGTTTTCGGACCCACAAAGGATACAGGACTGGCTAAGCAGTCGGACCCACACATGATACAGGACTGGCTATGATTCATCGGAGCTGTCAGACCCACACAGGATACAGGACCAACTATTCTGTCAGACCCATACAGGATATAGGAACAGAAGTCGGAACTGTCGAACCCACAAAGGATTCTGGTATAGTAGTCATCGTCGTCGAACCCATGGAGGATTCTAGTATCGTCGTCATCACAGTGGAACCCACATAGGATTTTGGTACATAAGTTATCGCAACCAGCTCTAGGGTTCCCGCACACATCACACTCGATTCCGGGAGGGTCCGCTTCTTGAGCAAAGGGTTCGATACATAAACTATCATGAAGTCTTGAGCTGATGTATCCCGAAGTTCCATCTCATCAAAAGAAACCCAACGTGACAGACGGCGAGTCAATCAGGCGCCCAGTCTAAGATTTATTGGATTTTTTGTTCCAAGGGCCCGGTTAGATTTACGCTCGATCCAAACTCGTCCATTTTTCAAAGTCATCCAAAGATCTATAAGATTATGTAAAATGGACCACCTCATCTAAAGGGTCCTAGTTCCATAGACGGTGCATTGTTTGGACGCGCGGTCTAGAAGTTATTCACGATTAAGCGAAACAAGTCTAGCCCATCAAGCCCAGTTGGCTGGCGAGTCGGCCCGAACTAGTTCGGCGGGTCCGACCCGACTAGAGGTTAGCCTGGCCCTGTTTGGTGGGTCCTACATGATGGGGTGTCGGCCCGGTCCAGTGGGGCGCAACCCACCTGCGGACGTCGACCGGTCGGGTTCTCTCGGCGGCGCATTGCGGGGCCACCTCTCCTTGCCTGTCCTGCCGAAGCTGGCCAGTTTCGTCTAGCGCAAGTGGGCCATTGTTCCCCCCATGAGGTTCCATGGTTCCCTTCAGCCCGGCCAGCAGGTGGCCGGCCGGTTCGCCCGCCATGTGGCCTGCAAATTTTGGGATGCGGTCTTCTCTACAGTGTGTTACCAAGCGGCACTGCGGTCTTCTGCCTGGCAGGTTGTAGCCGGCTGGTTTGTCCAGCAAGGGGACCGCAGTTGCGGGTCGCGTTTCCCTCCACCGTGCGGCACCAACGGGTTCTGTGGTTCCCAGCAGGCCGGCCAGTCGTCCCGTGGACCGGACGGCCCGAGCGGCCGTCGATCTCTTCACACTGCCGGCGCGACAACACCAGTTCACCAGCGTCGCGATCCGGCTTGGCCATGGCCTTCGGTTCTGTAGAACGATGTGACGGCGCCATGCATCTTCATCCGTCGCGACCCTCCTGACCAAGGTTCCTCTTTCATCGCCGTGGTTCTTCTCTGGTGCGGGGCGACGACACCACACCCTTTTGACTCTACCTCTAATGTCAACAACAAGAACCAATGGAGGGGCATCATGCCGTGGTGGTTCAGCCCGCGCCCTCCACATTAGGCAATAAAAAATGGATAGAAACAAACCAAATCATTCGTCAAAGAATGAGGGTATAATTTTATTCGTTTAAAATTATACAAAACCCCCTACCTCAAATTCATCATTGAACGTCGGCGAGTCGCGAAAGTGAGTCGTTGCAGAAGACGGATGTCATTCCGTCAACGTCGGAGGGAATGACATTGTCGTCGGCGACGTTTTTTTCAGGCGGCATCTTCCCATTCTTTCTTTGGTTGGATTGAAAGGGATGCATCATCGTTCGTCGGTGGAAACAATATTCTTCGTCGAGAGGATATCGTTCCTCCAAGCGTTCCCCCAAAACTACACTATTTCTCCCATCAAAAGTTTATCCAAAACAATAGAGATATCCCTCTATTATTTTTATTGCACAACAAATCAAGATTTGTTCTTCATTAATTGCAACAACACACTTGATTAATTTCAGAGAGATGGATTCAAAATTCAAATCAGGGAGGGTGAGTTTTTCAACATTAAATTGGGAGAGTTAGAATATTAAGAGACTCTCCTCAATTAAATGTGAGTAACATGGGGGTTTAAGGGGAGTTCAAGAGGTGTTTAAGAGTTTGTGCACTTGTAGGCCGCACCACTTAATATCTTCCCATGGGAGGTTATGTGCATGTGGACCTCACCTCCAGCATTCCATTAGAGAAATAAAAATAACCACCACCCAAATAAAAAATTATGTCACACATAAATTTTTATTTAATTATTGAGAATCCCAAAAATTAACTTCCACTCCCGACCCAATGCAGCTGCGATAAAGGTCCCCTTAAGTTAATACCGGAACTATGAGTTTATTAGTGTCCTCAAGTTTCATTTCGATGCAATGGTTCAATAGTTTTGAAACGCCTCTCGCACGTTTACTGAACGTACCCAAAAAAATGTTTGGAAAATTATTAACAATTTCCCTCGACTAACTGCGGTCGAGGTTAGGCTCTGCCTAGGTGAAACACTCCCCAAAGAACCCTAATGTACCCTCATATTTCCAATCCAAGTTACCTATTAAATGTTCTGAATTTTAAAATAAAATAATTGTCCATTAATTATTTTATTTGCGGCCAAAAACTAACATTCAATGGTAGCCCTCGTCGACCCAAGTTAGTATCTGCTTAAAGAAAGGATACCCTCATGAGTTCAGCAGTGGTCTCATATTTTTAATTCGGGTTACCGTTTGTGAGTTATAAGAATTTGAAAAATAAAATAACTTTATTTAATTATTTTATTTACGGTTATGCCATTTTTGTGTTTTCTCACAGGAAGCCCACGCCGACCAACCATAAGTCACACCTACGGTAAACCCGCCATCCTTAGCACAATGGTAGCCTCATATTTTTTATCCGAGTAACAGTTTAAGAGTAATTCCACTTTCTTAGGAAAACATCATACGCGCATTTATTTATGCTTAAAAAAACTTCGACGGATCATTCCGGGCACTCTGGGATTCGGAATCGTGTGCCATAAAAAAACTGTGGAGTCGTAAAATTTACAAGAATTTAAGAAAATATTTTCCTTGAAATTTCCAGGTCTTTAAAAAGTATTTTTTATCTCTATTACTAGAAAATGTACATGTTGAGGCATAATCCAGATTTTAGCCTTTGAAAAAAATGTTTCTGATAATATATTATGGTCCATTTTAGTTGTTAGTGGAAAATCAAAGGATCATGTAAATTTATTATATGATATTGATGATTTTTTCTGACGAAAACAATTGCATTTATTGTATGGTGATGGAAATAGAGCATACATGCCTGATATTCTGTATATGATGACAAAAAAATATAAATATACATTTCCTTCCATCATTATGATGACCATGTATCATTATGATTATTCATATAGTTTATCCAAGTGTGTGAATGTTATGATAATTACATGAAATGGAAGAAAATTTATTACAATCACACACTACTTCTGTAGTAGACAACAATCAGAATTCGTGATAGTTTATCACCCAGTGTTGTTCAACTTTTGAATGAGATGAATAATTATTTTAGGCATATTTTATTAGGAAAATAACAAATGTATGAATTAAAAAATATCATGATAGTATTTTACTTATGATTTTTCACATGGAGAAACTATTTCCACCCTCATTTTTTAATGTCATGGTTCACTTGACAGTGCACCTAACCGATGAATTAATGATTGTGTGTCTAGTGAAATTCCGGTTGATATAACATATTATGTTGTTTCAGAATACATTGAAACTGGTCATACATAATATAGCATGTCCATTTACATCAACCTTATATAGTTATTTGATGGATGAGTGTACTTGTTTTTGAGAAGAATATCATTGTGATGTTGAAACAAAATTAGATAATCCCTCTCTGATTGATGGAAAACCTGTAACGCCCCGACCCCAGCTACCCAGAGTCGGTGCATTAATTACATAACATTGGCATGATCACAAGAAAGATCAAATCTCGAAAGACCGATTGGTTTAGTAGCCTTGGAAACACTAGATATATTCATAAGTTTTACATTACATCATAAAATGAAAAACATAATGTTTCCACAGTCCACACTATGATCCCCTCATAATATCCCTGCAGGTCATTCATAACTTACATCTTCACTTCCTGGGAAAAATAAAACGTAGAAAAGGGGTGAGCTCAAATGCCCAGTAAGGATAACAATATAGCGGAAACTTTCATCAATAAGAATAAACATTTAAGGCAATGTATAACTAAAACAAAAGCCTTTTAAACATGAACTTTCAACATGGTATGGCATAAATAAAATGAAATAATGCCATTTACTTATTCACATGGATATTCTACTAATCGAATAATCACATGCAAAAATCAATAACCACTTTCATAATGTTGGAATGCATAATGCCAGACTATCATAACCACATAGCCAAGGCCTCGTGCCAAGACTACAAATAAGATTTTGTCAAGGCCTTGTGCCAAGACACTAGTTTGTCTCATGAGACCTACCGATGCATCGAGGAGCTATAGCGGGCTCCACCCGTCACTTATTAAGTCCAATGCATTCCCATATGAAAAGGTTTAAACATAACATAAACATTCGTATTAAAACTAGTATACGAAATGTCAATAATTTCACCATAAACTATGAATGGTATAAAAATAGCACATCCATAGTCAAACATATCACAAAACCTTCAATACAATATAGAAGTTTTGTATAATAATAAATCAACTTCAAATAATCTTAAAATTCATCAAAGGATGTTGACATAGATGAAATCAAAATTCTTTTTAAAGAAATATCTCCTTTTATTTTGAAATCATTTAAGATCAATATAAAATAAAACATTTTCTTTGAAAATATTCTTATAAGCTTGTAAGGAAAGCTTTGAAGATTTTATAACGGCGTAAAATAACCGCACCCGCCGTATAAGTTAAAAAAAACATTCTTACCTCAATTCTGTCGAAAAGGTTAAAAAGGACCTTGTTTTGAAAACGACGGAAAGATTCCTTTATAAACCTCTTATAAAAAGTCAAACAAGGGTATAAATGACTTTAACCCATATTCTTGTAAATAGTAAAAATGTTTTGAAATACATTTTTAAGAAAACATGGATGTGGATGATAAAGAGATCACAGTAGATTATTACGTATAAACAACCTCGGATAATGAAGAGATTGTGAAATAACCCTTACCTTGTACTTTTCCTTGGTTGGGGTAGGTTAACCTCCTGTATAATGGTGAAATAATTGTTATTAAATTATAAAAGAATCATATACATTAATATGATATCATATATGATCTTTTAACATTGATTTGTTAATAATATCTTCGTATTATCGTTGTTTCGGGTGTTAACTTACTCGTTTTCTTTTGTATGTTTTGTTACGTAAGACATGTTTGTAAAGGATAGGTTGTATATTATTCAAATCCAGAATGGTATTAAGTCCTTAAAAATCATTTTTAAATCATAAAATGATAATTATACTTGAATGGATACGATGGAGAATGAATCTCGTCGCGTTCGTGGAGACGGTAGTCCGTACGTACGCACGAACGCTACTTCCATTTAATTTTAAAAGAATCGAATCCAAATGATACATAGGTATATTACTATTCCAGTATAATATAATATTTTATATATGTTAATTAAGTTCATTAACACCATCCTTTATACGTTCCATGTGTGGTATGAACGAGTCATATCATTTTAAGGGGGCGGTAGTCCGCACTTCCTCAAATGAAATTATCGTATGTATATACAACATGAAACGAATAATGGTATGATATAAAATGGAATTACAGAAGCTTATATATAAAATATATATCATTAATATCATATTTAATTACAGTGCCATCATAATGGCCACCATGAGAGGTGGTAAGATGTATTTGAACAATCATCGTTTCGTGAGGCGTTAGTTTGCCATCCACAGAAACATTATGTTCATCATCCATTAGATGGAGTTGTGTGTATGTGTAGTTTGAATCCTTATTATAACAACATCCTAGTATATTGTGGATACTGGTGTTGTTACAAAAGAAAGGAAATAAAAAGAGTTTGGGGGTTGGAGAAGCAAAATAAATGAAAATAATTTAAGAGAAATCGTTACCTTTAATCTAGGTAACTCAATTTGGTTGGAACCAAAGGACTTCTTGAAATGCTTTCTGCCTAAGGGGAAGCTTCAAGGAGGAGGATAGGGATGTGGGGAGCTTAGTTGGTCAGAGTTTGGACGAGCCAAGTGGCTTGAGAGGTGTGAAGAAATGAGAAGGAGGAGTGCCCTTTTATAAGAGGGGTGAGGGGCACCTTTGGAAAAGCTAGAAATATTAATTTATAATAAATTCATATTCGGTTTCTAAAGGCTCAAAAGTTGACTATTCAAAGGATGAGGTGGGGATAGGTCGAAAACAACTCATCCAATAGAATTTAGACAGGTTTGGGTACTTATATTAACCTTATCTTTAAGTATTAACTCTAAGTTAATTAGTTTCACTTTTACAATGTCTCTTTGTATTTTTATATAATATGGTTAATAAACTTACTATATACATCCAAGAGACCCCCAAGTGGTTCATTAATAATTAACCTATCATAATATAAGTCTCTTGGCCGAACCTTAGATTTTTAGGAATTTAATATCAATTAATAATATAATATTTGTTTTAAGAACTCTTTTATGTCAATTTTGACACTATTCAATAGTTGATTTTTGTGAAACTCCTAACAGATTGATTACTTAGAAAAAAGTCAATTAAATCAATCATAATATATCATATTATCATAGAAAATTAGTTTAATTCATTAAAAGTTTCATATTATAATTATTTGGGTATTTATAAGATCAATTATTTTTATTTTTCAATATTTTAGTAATTACTGCATCATCATTGTGTCATAAATAAAATAAATTATTTAATGTCTAAAAATTATAAATAAAATATCATTATGTAGGAAATCGTTTTAGCTTTCTAATGAATATTTATAATCGAAAATACAACATGTATAACCCTATGTAAAAATTTTTCTTCCAAAAGATGTAAGCTTATGCCATTTTTATTTTTATTTTAACTTTATTAATATAATGTGTCATTATCACTTACAAGTGGATCCATGGGGTCCCAAAATAGACCCAAAGATGCCCATGGTCGACCATGTTTCAACCAATAGGGTTAAGACACGTTTTAGGGTAATTTAGTATTATTATAATATTATTTTTTAACCCTTATTTACCGTATTTACCCTTAACCATGGTAAATAAAATATTTACCGCAGTAATTATTCAAAATGTATAAAAATAAAAGTTACCTATTTACACAATTTGAACATCCTGATAAATATGGAATCCATTTTTCTAAATTCAAATCACAGAAGTGGCAGAAATTAATTTAAAATTAATTCCCGCTGTCAAAACAAAAAGCGTGTTTTTAAGAGGTAATAACTATCAAAAGATTGACACTTGTTTATGTTCAGTTTAATTGTAAAATTATGTCCAATGACCAACATTATATTAAATGGTAAAAATATATTCTAAATATACTTTAAAACTACTAAAATTCATAATTTATCACTATTAATTATTTTTATTAAAAAAGTTGTTTTTAATTAAAATTTAGTAATTTTCACTATTCATCAAAATATGAAAGTTATCCGAAATGTACCAAAATTTCACCCTAGGCTAATTTTGATATTCCGAATCCAAAAATAAAGTCCATTTTGAAATATAGAATATATATGATTTCATAAAGTAGGTATTACTATTCACAACGGCTAGTTTAATTAGTTGTGGTGTGTGTTAGAACTCGAGGGTGCGTACAACACATGCTATCGCATTATTCGAAGGGAAACGTACCATAGAATCTTGGGGTGTTACATTCTCCCCTCCTTCAAATAATTGCGTCCTCGCAATTTCTAGGGTATTACTGCATAAAAAGACTCGGGTGGTTCTTCATCATAATTTCCTCGGGTTCCCACGTTGCCTCTTCCATCTTATGGTTTCTCCACAAAACTTTTACCAGACGCGTCGTCCGGTTTCTCAGTACTTGTTCTCTTGTATCAAGAATCCTGACGGGCTCTTCGCAATAAGACAGATCGGGTTCCAGTTCTAATTCCTCATAGGTGAGTACATGCGTTGGGTCAGGCATGTATTTTCTCAATAGAGATACGTGGAACACATCGTGAACTTTGGAGAGACTTGGCGGCATTGCCAATCGGTAAGCTACATCCCCAATTCGTTCTAGAATTTCGAAAGGTCCGATGTATCTGGGACTCAATTTACCTTTCTTACCAAAACGCATGACTCCCTTCCACGGAGATACCTTTAGGAAAACATGATCACCGACTTGAAATTCTAAATCCTTCCTTCGATTATCGGCATAGCTCTTCTGCCTACTTTGAGCTGCTTTGATGTGATTTTGGATTACCTTTACCTTTTCCATCGTTTCCTCCACTAGTTCTGGACCTACAAGTTTTCTTTCACCGACGTCATCCCAACAGGTTGGTGTACGACATCTCTTTCCGTATAACGCTTCATATGGTGCCATCTGGATACTCGAATGGAAGCTATTGTTATAAGAAAATTCTACCAGTGGTAAATATTGATCCCACATACCCTGAAAGTCAAGTGAGCAAGATCTCAACATGTCTTCTAAGGTTTGAATAGTCCGTTCTGATTGTCCGTCTGTCTGAGGGTGGTAAGCAGTGCTCAAATGAAGTTCAGTATCCAGGGATTTCTGAAGAATTTTCCAAAATCATGAAGTAAAACGGGGATCACGATCAGAAACAATTGATAAGGGTACTCCATGAAGTCTCACAACTTCATTAATATATAGTATTTCTAGACGTTCCAGAGGTAGATCTTCTCTTATAGCAAGAAAATGTGCTGACTTGGTAAGACAATCGACAATAACCCATATTGCATCGTTCCTTCTAGGAGTCTTTGGTAGCCCCATGATAAAGTCCATCGTAATATTGTCCCATTTCCACTCTGGTATGGGAAGAGGTTGCATGACTCCTCCAGGCTGTTGCCTTCCAGCTTTCACTTGTTGACAAACCATACATCTTGACACAAAATCAGCAATCTCCCTCTTCATGTTGTCCCACCAAAAATGTTCCTTCAAATCTCTATACATTTTGGTGCTCCCAGGGTGTATAGAGAAATTGGAACTATGAGCATCATCCATCAATTCCCTTTTTAGATCAGGTAAATCGGGAACACAAAGTCTCTTCCCGAATTTCAAAATTCCATCTTCATACACAAAGTCTCTTAATCTCCCATCACTCACAGCTTTAATCTTCTTTTGGAATTCTTCATCATCGGCCTGAGAACTCTTAATCCTTTCTAGTAAAGATGGTTTGGCAACCATTTGAAAAAGCATTGATGTTTCACCTTCCCTGGTTATTCCCATGTCCATCTTCACTAGATCCATGAAAATTGGATCCCTTTCAATTCTCATCATGTTCAGAACTCCATGGTCTTTTCTGCTCAAAGCATCTGCTACTTTGTTTGCTTTCCCTGGGTGGTAGTGTATCGTACAATCATAATCCTTGAGTAATTCAAGCCATCTCCTTTGCCTCATGTTGAGTTCTTTTTTGTGAGAAAATATACTTCAAACTCTTGTGATCAGTATAAATCTCACATTTTTCACCATAGAGGTAGTGCCTCCATATCTTCAAAGAAAAGATCACAGCTGCTAACTCAAGATCATGAGTAGGATAGTTTTGTTCATGAATTTTCAACTGTCGTGATGCATAGGCAATAACTCTATCATTCTGCATAAGGACACAACCAAGTCCTTTCTTTGATGCATCACTATAAATAACGAACCCATCATTCCCCGATGGTAGAGTCAATATAGGAGCATTGACTAATCTTCTCTTCAGTTCTTCGAAACATTCTTCACACTCTTTTTTCCAAACAAATTTAACCCCTTTACGTGTGAGCTTCGTTAATGGGTTAGCCAATCGGGCAAAATTCTGGACGAAACGTCGATAATAACCTACCAAACCAATAAAACTACGTACCACAGTTATACTCGTAGGTGCTGGCCATTCTTGGATTGCCTTGGTCTTAGAAGGATCAACATAGATTCCATATTTAGAGACAATATGGCCAAGAAAAGAAATCTCTTGAATCCAAAATTCACACTTGCTAAACTTTCCATATAATTCATGCCTCCTCAGAGTCTTCAAGATAATGCGCAAGTGATTTTCATGATCTTCGTAGGTTTTGGAGTATACCAAGATATCATCAATAAATACCACCACAAATTCATCGAGATACTCCTTGAAAACTCTATTCATCAGATCCATGAATACAGAGGGTGCATTAGTCAATCCAAACGGCATTACAGTAAACTCGTAATGCCCGTACCTGGTTCGAAATGCTGTTTTCGGAATGTCTTCCTTCTTCACACACAACTGATGGTATCCAGATCGAAGGTCAATCTTTGAAAAGTATTGAGCTCCATGCAGTTGGTCAAATAAATCATCAATACGAGGTAGGGGATACTTGTTCTTTATCGTTATAGCATTGATCTCCCTGTAGTCGATACATAACCTCATAGATCCATCTTTCTTTTTAACAAAAAGAACAGGGGCTCCCCATGGAGAAACACTAGGGCGAATAAATCCCTTATTACTCAATTCCTCTAGTTGTTTCTTTAGTTCGACTAACTCTACAGTGGCCATTCTATAAGGGGTCTTCGATATAGGCCTTGATCCAGGAATCAAATCAATGGAAAACTCAACTTCTCGTTCTGGAGGATGTCCAGGTAAATCTTCTGGAAATACGTCTACAAATTCTTTCACAACAGGTACATCCTCTATTTGAACATTCCTTTCCTCACCGAAATTTATTTCATTCTCTTCCTCCCCAATAATTGAATTAAGTTGAGCTACTGGGGGTGGATCTAAATAAGAATTATGTGGTGACGATTCTGCTCTAAAAATAAGGTGTTCCTTATCATTATCATCAAGATTCGTAACCTCTTTCTTCTTACAATAAATCTTCGCATCATAGTCCGAAAGCCAGTCCATACCGAGGATTATATCAAACTCAATCATAGGTATGACGATGAGATCAGCAGATAAAGAGAATTTATGTGCTCTAATGGGGACTGATTCACAAAACTTCGTTGCAATGATACTTCCCTTAGGAGTTTTAACTGACAACTCCCTTATTAAATCAAATTGGAAATATCTAATTTTCTTAGCAAATTGGGAAGATATGAAACAATGCGATGATCCAGAATCAAATAATGCATTTGCTAAACTTGAGGAAACCATTAAATTACCTGCCACCACGTCTTTCGGAGCTTCTACCTCAGCAGTAGTGATAGCATAAGCCTTGCCTTGATCCCTTGGCCTTTTCTGAGGTAAGTCCTCCTGACGCTTAGGACATGCATTTGCATAATGCCCCATCTCCCTGCAATTGTAGCACTGAACGTTGGTAGCTTCCTTCTTCCCCTTGCAATCATGAGCTTGGTGGCCTTTTTCACCACACTTGTAACAGACTCCCATTCCCTTCAGGAAAGCACCGGGGTGTTTCTTCCCGCACTTACCACAAGATGGATATTCAACCTTTCCCTTCTTCCCCTTATTTCCATTCCCAGATTGATCAGCAGGTCTCTTCTTCTCTTGCTTTGCTTTAAAGTCATAAGACTTAGAGAATTCCTTTTCGGTCTTGATAGCACATGAGACAATGTCTTCGTACGATGAAAAGGATTGTGAGACTAATGCTCGATGGAGAAATGGTTTTAACCCATCAAAGAAACGATCAATCTTACTTCTTGGGTTGCGAATATAATCACCAGCGTACCTCGCTAACCTTGTAAAGTTAGCCTCATACTTTGTGACATTCTCATCCTCCTTTTGTCTCAGACTCAGAAATTGTCTTTCCATATCTGCTCGATGGTCGCGAGGAAAGTATTTTTCTAAAAACAGATCTTTGAACTCCCTCCATTCCATGTTTGATACTTCATCATCTTCCTTCATGTTTTGAATCAATGACCACCATTGATCAGCATCTCCAGTGAGGCGGTAAACTGCCATGGTAACTTTTTCCCTTTCACTACTCCCCAAAGCCTGAAATATTTTCTCTAGGGAAAATATTCATTGCTCAGCTACTAATGGATTTGTACTCCCATTGAACGTTGGTGGTTGTTGTCTCATGAATCGATCTAACATTGATCCTCCACGCTGCGGATCAGGGTGCTCCATACGGGTAAGGTTATTATTCATAACCTGAGTAAGATGTCCCAGTACGGTGATTAGCTGATCAGCACCAGTTGCATCACCAGCCCCACTATAATTATCTTGAGCAGGAGGGCAATCCCTACATGGAGTGCGTGCATTGATACGGTTTCCATTTCTTCCACTAGGCGCCATTTCTAAACAATGGCATAAACTAGATCAGTTTATGAATCAAAATACATAATCCCATACTTATAAAACACTTAACATAAATTGAACTATTTATGGATATAATCCATAATCATAAAAATGTTTTCTTTGAGGAAGTATATACTCATAAACCCTTCATAATGATTTGTAAAGATAGTGAGAGTTATCCTAAGCATATCCCCCGGGAGTGTCGTAACCAATAGTGCAGCAAGGCCCGTTGTCGTGCACCAGTTCCCGTTCGAGTCTAGCTCAAAGCAGTGTTTTTGGGTTTTACCCCTAGGTACATCTGTGCCAGACCCGCCTCTACCTGCTCGTATCCAGACAGGGACGTATTGCTCGGAAAACTCACAAAATCTCTACAATACCAAAATTCTAGGAAGTTCTTCTATACTAATCCTCAAAGTTCATCTTAGGTCTATGTGCTCTAATCAGAGTTTATCTAAATCTAGCTTCCAAGGTTTGTACTAAACTTCCTCTGATACCAACTGTAACGCCCCGACCCCAGCTACCCAGAGTCGGTGCATTAATTACATAACATTGGCATGATCACAAGAAAGATCAAATCTCGAAAGACCGATTGGTTTAGTAGCCTTGGAAACACTAGATATATTCATAAGTTTTACATTACATCATAAAATGAAAAACATAATGTTTCCAAAGTCCACACTATGATCCCCTCATAATATCCCTGCAGGTCATTCATAACTTACATCTTCACTTCCTGGGAAAAATAAAACGTAGAAAAGGGGTGAGCTCAAATGCCCAGTAAGGATAACAATATAGCGGAAACTTTCATCAATAAGAATAAACATTTAAGGCAATGTATAACTAAAACAAAAGCCTTTTAAACATGAACTTTCAACATGGTATGGCATAAATAAAATGAAATAATGCCATTTACTTATTCACATGGATATTCTATTAATCGAATAATCACATGCAAAAATCAATAACCACTTTCATAATGTTGGAATGCATAATGCCAGACTATCATAACCACATAGTCAAGGCCTCGTGCCAAGACTACAAATAAGATTTTATCAAGGCCTTATGCCAAGACACTAGTTTGTCTCATGAGACCTACCGATGCATCGAGGAGCTATAGCGGGCTCCACCCGTCACTTATTAAGTCCAATGCATTCCCATATGAAAAGGTTTAAACATAACATAAACATTCGTATTAAAACTAGCATACGAAATGTCAATAATTTCACCATAAACTATGAATGGTATAAAAATAGCACATCCATAGTCAAACATATCACAAAACCTTCAATACAATATAGAAGTTTTGTATCATAATAAATCAACTTCAAATAATCTTAAAATTCATCAAAGGATGTTGACATAGATGAAATCAAAATTCTTTTTAAAGAAATATCTCCTTTTATTTTGAAATCATTTAAGATCAATATAAAATAAAACATTTTCTTTGAAAATATTCTTATAAGCTTGTAAGGAAAGCTTTGAAGATTTTATAACGGTGTAAAATAACCGCACCCGCCGTATAAGTTAAAAAAAACATTCTTACCTCAATTCTGTCGAAAAGGTTAAAAAGGACCTTGTTTTGAAAACGACGGAAAGATTCCTTTATAAACCTCTTATAAAAAGTCAAACAAGGGTATAAATGACTTTAACCCATATTCTTGTAAATAGTAAGAAAAATTTGAAATACATTTTTAAGAAAACATGGATGTGGATGATAAAGAGATCCCAGTAGATTATTACGTATAAACAACCTCGGATAATGAAGAGATTGTGAAATAACCCTTACCTTGTACTTTTCCTTGGTTGGGGTAGGTTAACCTCCTGTATAATGGTGAAATAATTGTTATTAAATTATACAAGAATCATATACATTAATATGATATCATATATGATCTTTTAACATTGATTTGTTAATAATATCTTAGTATTATCGTTGTTTCGGGTGTTAACTTACTCGTTTGCTTTTGTATGTTTTGTTACGTAAGACATGTTTGTAAAGGATAGGTTGTATATTATTCAAATCCAGAATGGTATTAAGTCCTTAAAAATCATTTTTAAATCATAAAATGATAATTATACTTGAATGGATACGATGGAGAATGAATCTCATCGCGTTCGTGGAGACGGTAGTCCGTACGTACGCACGAACGCTACTTCCATTTAATTTTAAAAGAATCGAATCCAAATGATACATAGGTATATTACTATTCCAGTATAATATAATATTTTATATATGTTACTTAAGTTCATTAACACCATCCTTTATACGTTCCATGTGTGGTATGAACGAGTCATATCATTTTAAGGGGGCGGTAGTCCGCACTTCCTCAAATGAAATTATCGTATGAATATACAACATGAAACGAATAATGGTATGATATAAAATGGAATTACAGAAGCTTATATATAAAATATATATCATTAATATCATATTTAATTACAGTGCCATCATAATGGCCACCATGAGAGGTGGTAAGATGTATTTGAACAATCATCGTTTCGTGAGGCGTTAGTTTGCCATCCACAGAAACATTATGTTCATCATGCATTAGATGGAGTTGTGTGTATGTGTAGTTTGAATCCTTCTTATAACAACATCCTAGTATATTGTGGATACTGGTGTTGTTACAAAAGAAAGGAAATAAAAAGAGTTTGGGGGTTGGAGAATCAAAATAAATGAAAATAATTTAAGAGAAATCGTTACCTTTAATCTAGGTAACTCACTTTGGTTGGAACCAAAGGACTTCTTGAAATGCTTTCTGCCTAAGGGGAAGCTTCAAGGAGGAGGATAGGGATGTGGGGAGCTTAGTTGGGCAGAGTTTGGACGAGCCAAGTGTCTTGAGAGGTGTGAAGAAATGAGAAGGAGGAGTGCCCTTTTATAAGAGGGGTGAGGGGCACCTTTGGAAAAGCTAGAAATATTAATTTATAATAAATTCATATTCGGTTTCTAAAGGCTCCAAAGTTGACTATTCAAAGGATGAGGTGGGGATAGGTCGAAAACAACTCATCCAATAGAATTTAGACAGGTTTGGGTACTTATATTAACCTTATCTTTAAGTATTAACTCTAAGTTAATTAGTTTCACTTTTACAATGTCTCTTTGTATTTTTATATAATATGGTTAATAAACTTACTATATACATCCAAGAGACCCCCAAGTGGTTCATTAATAATTAACCTATCATAATATAAGTCTCTTTGCCGAATCTTAGATTTTTAGGAATGTAATATCAATTAATAATATAATATTTGTTTTAAGAACTCTTTTATGACAATTTTGACACTATTCAATAGTTGATTTTTGTGAAACTCCTAACAGATTGATTACTTAGAAAAAAGTCAATTAAATCAATCATAATATATCATATTATCATAGAAAATTAGTTTAATTCATTAAAAGTTTCATATTATAATTATTTGGGTATTTATAAGATCAATTATTTTTATTTTTCACTATTTTAGTAATTACTGCATCATCATTGTGTCATAAATAAAATAAATTATTTAATGTCTAAAAATTATAAATAAAATATCATTATGTAGGAAATCGTTTTAGCTTTCTAATGAATATTTATAATCGAAAATCCAACATGTATAACCCTATGTAAAAATTGTTCTTCTAAAAGATGTAAGCTTATGCCATTTTTATTTTTATTTTAACTTTATTAATATAATGTGTCATTATCACTTACAAGTGGATCCATGGGGTCCCAAAATAGACCCAATGATGCCCATGGTCGACCATGTTTCAACCAATAGGGTTAAGACACGTTTTAGGGTAATTTAGTATTATTATAATATTATTTTTTAACCCTTATTTACCGTATTTACCCTTAACCATGGTAAATAAAATATTTACCGCAGTAATTATTCAAAATGTCTAAAAATAAAAGTTACCTATTTACACAATTTGAACATCCTGATAAATATGGAATCCATTTTTCTAAATTCAAAACACAGAAGTGGCAGAAATTAATTCCCGCTGTCAAAACAAAAAGCGTGTTTTTAAGAGGTAATAACTATCAAAAGATTGACACTTGTTTATGTTCAGTTTAATTGTAAAATTATGTCCAATGACCAACATTATATTAAATGGTAGAAATATATTCTAAATATACTTTAAAACTACTAAAATTCATAATTTATCACTATTAATTATTTTTATTAAAAAAGTTGTTTTTAATTAAAATTTAGTAATTTTCACTATTCATCAAAATATGAAAGTTATCCGAAATGTACCAAAATTTCACCCTAGGCTAATTTTGATATTCCGAATCCAAAAATAAAGTCCATTTTGAAATATAGAATATATATGATTTCAAAAATTAGGTATTACTATTCACAACGGCTAGTTTAATTAGTTGTGGTGTGTGTTAGAACTCGAGGGTGCGTACAACACATGCTATCGCATTATTCGAAGGGAAACGTACCATAGAATCTTGGGGTGTTACAAAACCAGTTGGTGGAGGAACTATATTTGATATTCACATAGTTGATTAGATACAAACTCATCTATATATATAGTTCAATACTCCATCAATTGCACCGTTGATGTAGTAAGTGTATTATAACTATTATTGGATAACTTTTACATGTTCTGTTTTCATATATAAAGATGATCTCTTAAACATGGCATTATCATCTGCACAAAACACATTAATAAGCTAAAATATGTGATGTGTCATTTGAGTGATTATCTAATTCAACAATATTATTATTCATAATTTCAGGATTAATTAAAGGAATTTTATTGTATAAATGGATTATCATTATAAATTTAGTATAACACTAATTTATTTCTACATAAATTTATATCGATATCTAAGAAATATGTTGGTCCATAACATGCATGAGTTAGGTGATCATATAATAACTGATGAATTTATCATTCTAGCTGAGAGTACATCTATAGAATCTCATCATTACAATGATTTAGATGCTAATGTATTTTCATCTTCCATTAAAGATGTCAATAAAAAAATAGAAACAAAAAATAGTGGAATAGGATGTTCATCTTTTGATTTTTGCTTATTACTATGGTCAATTGAATGAAATAATTGATGTTATATACACACATGTGTTGAAATACATATGTTTAAAGTGTAATAGGGTTGATATACTATGTGGAATTAAAGTTGATCAATATCTGTTTTTGTTGGAGAATTCTAAAATTATTTTATACACAGATGAATGAGTTAGTGTGGAATATTTCATTTTGACATCCTGTATAGAAATTGTTTTCTTCATTACCTATCTATATAATTAAAATTGAAATGATTCTATAAATAATTCAAGTTGAGTTTTTTTTAATTGAATGAGATAGACCCAGGACCATTTTATTTGTTTAATAATAGCTTCATCAACACATATTAATTCAATGTGAAGAATATATTATTTGGTTTAGAGAGATCTTTGAAGGGGAAACTTCTGATTTTAATGTTTAATTAAAGGTATTATTATTTTCCCAATCTTTGGTATAAAAATATTTATGTAATTTTTTTAACATTTTATGAACTATTTAACTATTTTTGTGTTTTTATTTTATTTATCTTTAATATATAAATTCATGAAAAGATGAAACAAATCAGAGTAAAAATAATTAATGGAATTATATTTTAGAAAAAATAGAAAAAATAAAAAAATATAATATTTTTATAATAAAACACATAACACCATATAATATATGTAAAACTACGATAAGAAAATAATAATAATAATATGTTAACCCAATACTACAAGTAGTGTTAATTTTTAACTTCTTATCTATGATACCACAATAACTATTAGTAGTATTATTAATTGGAAAATTATTATTGTCATTATTATTTTTATTATTATTTGAGACAGGTTGGGAATAGACGTATATTCAGTGTCTCTTTTATTAATGGAATGTAAAAAAGGGAAATATGGAGGATCTTTTCAAACATGTTACAGTTTATTTTATTAGGAAAAAATATCTAACAAAGGTTGTGAGTAGTCAAGTGCCCATGTTTTCAAGGATCCCATGTAGGTATAAAAGATACCACTGAAAACCATAAAAAAAAGTAATTCCATTTTTTTCCTCTAATACCAATTTAACAAGGGTTCACCTAATACATTTATATCACTATCATCTTCAAAACATAGTTTTCTACCAAGGCCCATATTCTTCATATGATATAAATAGATTTATGTAAATTTTTTTATCAAACATTTCTTCTAGAATATTCAAATTGATTTCTAGAGGGAAAGGGGGGATGTATTTTGGCCAAGTATTTGACTTTTCAACCCTATATCATGTTATGATCAATTTTACTAGATATATTCCACACTATCAGTATCAATGGTTTTGATATTAATAGAATTATTCCAAATTTTAGTGGATAAATCTCAATCATCATCATCCATAACATCAACATGTATATTGGATAGAATTACTCATGATATTCTAGTATTAGATCGTTAAGTAGTGGAACAAGAAAACTCATTGGGATCACCCTGGTGGACCATAATTATTTATATTGAAGGAGAGGTTTACTTAACTCTATCATAATTATTTTCAATTCAATTCCCAATTCCAATAGATGATTAAGGCCAAAATAGAGAAACAATATAAGGGATACCATACATAGTTTCTTTTTTACTATTGGTTGGAGTTTCCCTCAGAGCAGATATAGAAGTGTAATTATTTGATATATCATAAAATCTTCCATAATATTTTCATTATCATTCTAATCACCATCACTACCACATGAACAAATAGAAAAGGGATATTTTTAGACTACTATATAATAATCCAAAAGTATTATAGTACCAATGGTTGTTAAGTTCTTGACAATATCACTTAATTCACTATTATGGAGGAATTATTAGCCACTTACATAGAGATCTTAAATGAGTATATTAATTGTTATTATTGTAAAGAAACAAAACTATTTCTAACAAAATATATTTTCTGATGGTAAGAATCATTAACATCCCCAATTTTAAATGAGATACAACCTCTTTTCCCTTTCTAGATGAACCCACTCAAGTCAATGAAATGGGTTTACATGAAAAATTAAACCACCATAAATTTTGGATTACATAGGTCAAATCACATTTATGTAGAGAGGATTCATGCTGATATTAACTATCTTGATGTTTATACAGATCCTATAATGATTTTTATGGTGAAAGATTTCTTTTCTATATGGGAATGTGTCAATTAATTTATGCATACAGTCTAAATGAAACATTCAAAAAATGAATTTTTGTCTATAATATTGTTTACATGATTTCAAATAATGTATATATAGGGGAAATTAGATGATTATACACTTACCTAGTATTCTAACCAATACACTTAGAAATTATTTCATTTGTAATCTAATTAATCTTCTACAAACTCATCTGTAATTGTATACAGTTTTCTATCACATCTCGAAGGATTAATACCATAAATGGATTCTAGTTCCATTATGGGTCAAATATGAGATCCATAAAATCTCCAAAATTTCATCATGAATTTATATATTCATAATTTATTTTCCCCTTATGAGAAAATGGTGCACGAGTATCTTTCTCCATATTTTCTTTTCAAATCTCTTATCTAATGGTTTGGAATACACAACTTTTATGGGAATAACCTTACTAGGACATTGTACATTCTTAAATACATGACTTATGTCATTTCATACAAGTCTATTTCTCCATATTTTCTTCCTCATTCCATATAGGTTTATGATTACCTTCTTTCCATGGAGTTTGGTATACTCCTTACTACCATTGTAGAAATTGTTTATAACTATAAATAACATCATAAAAATTCAAAAAACCATTGTATTTGTTTAGATATGTTTGGAATAAATAAAAAATAAATGAGCCCATTTTATTTGAAATTATATGGAACTATAGTATTCATTGAATCCTTTTCTTAATAATTCTTTCTATGATGGTATACATGTGAGGGGAACATGCACCGGATCCACATAATTCTAGAGATACACCCATGTCGAATAGTTGAGGTATGGATGGATGTAAATATTTTATTTTTTAATGAAGAGGATAACATATATATGAACATCTATCTAATTATTTAATAAATAGTTTTCAGTAAGATTAGACTCGATCACTTCTTCCTCTCGTATGAGAATCATTTTTTATGGTATTTATTTTTGGAATTCTCACCCGACCCTTGATGTATCTTTGGACAAGAGATTCCATCTTGTGGGATTGGGTTTCTCTACATGTATTCTTCATATGGGTAATTTTATATTCTACTCAAAAATCTTGTCATTGAACTCACGTGACATTTCATCAATCCCCCAGGATAAATTATATCGGTTGTGGAAGGAAGTTCAGGTAAGAAGATCATTTTAATTTAATAGCTATGTTAAAAAAATACTAACTTGTGTGATTATTTTTTTTATTAAAGAGAAGAATCTAATATTGTTTCACCAATTATTTCTGTCATGTGTTTATGGAAAAATCTCATAAAATTTGGAAAGATCTTAAAGGGACAGTCAAGACGGATCACTAGTTATCAAATGTGGGTGCCCAAAAAATTATTGATAGAGTCTCGATAGGGGTTCTCCAGTCTTAGTTGTGTGGGTTAGTTTTATGTTTTTCTGCATAGAATGAAATGGTGAGTATATTTATTTATTTATATATTTCGATTGATTTTTATCATTTAATTGTTTTAATATGAATTAATTTAATGTAGGATGTGGCAGCACGTCATTCCATGAATGAGGCACTATTGGGACCACCACACATGCTTGGGACCCATCATGTGTCCCTGATTCGAAATGATTTATTTATTATTCACTTCTTAAAATTTATTATTTAATATGGTATTTCATTCTATAATCATATATTATTGATATCCAATTATGGGAGAAGGCTGCACCGACTAATAAAATGTCGGTGTGGATGATGACTCATAATAGAAATGTTTGCGAGGTAATAAAAATTATAGTAATTTATTGTACCAACTATCAATAATTACATAAATATATAGATAAATATATGTTAATATTTACATATTACATAGGCTCTATGTGAGTGTGGTTTAGAACTTCTTCTAGAGTACTGGTGATAACGTCCAATTCAAAGGAATGATACATTCCATTTGATTATTTATTATGATGGATAGGGTTATTGTTTTACTTATAGAATGGGGATTACTTGTTCAGTATTTTCACGTGATGAGGCTTTAGATCCTGTTTTTGTGGGTATGACACAACAAGTGACATATGTTGAGTCAGAGATGCATGCATCCTATGAGGTAAATGTACAACAGATAGCAGTGGTTAGAGCACTACAGGAATATTTGGGTCTAGATGATGGTTCAAGGGATCTAACGACGTAGGT
Source organism: Viscum album (assembly GCA_963277665.1). NCBI lineage: Eukaryota > Viridiplantae > Streptophyta > Magnoliopsida > Santalales > Viscaceae > Viscum > Viscum album. The sequence goes on along the minus strand of OY728156.1, from coordinate 1,224,514,888 downwards.
TAATACTGAATTTATCGATTTATTTTTTTATTATATTCATTATTTTTATCATAAAAATTTTATTTATATAATACCCTTACTATATCGGATAGAGGTAGCCATCACAACCCTATAGGAAGCATTAGATTCAAGAGGTGTGTTTTGTGCATGTCATGTTTTTTTATCTATATGTGTCTCGTTTGCTTTGTCTATATGATCAGCCGGTATGGATTTCGTTCTTGGTGTGCTTCTTTGTGAGAGTGTGTTTGTCTAAATATATACATGTTTCTCAATATATATATCTATCCATTTCCCCACAAACACATCTATATTTTTTCAATTTATTAGTTTTTTCATGTCTCTGTGTTTGTTGAATGATCAATCTATTCTCAAGTGGGTTCATCCATGGGTTTTTTGTTTATTTGTTTGTTTACATGTCTTTCCAATGACCAAACTATTTATCCATGCGTATTTTAATTTGCCTATTTTTCTATCATCATTATGTCTATTTGTATATCCATACATTTTCTAATTTGTGTGATTATATATTATTTTGTATCTACTCATTCAAATTTTTATTGATGTATGTGTGTATTTCTGTACCCATCAATGTTTCTGTCTTTCTCAACTATTCATAATTTTTTAAGTTTTATATTAAATTATTCCTTAGTTAATTAGTCTAGTTATCCATCCTTCTTTTAGTACATCCATATAACTATCATTATGGTTTTCCATCAATACATGCATTTCATAGAAAATGTTTCGGTGTTATTCTGACATGGAATGTATCTATGAGGGTGTTTCTATTATCCCATAAATTGGGTCATCTACTCATTTATCAGTCACATTTTATGTTATATCACCCAATTTCTCAATGTTATATCTACTTATTCATCTCTAATTAATTAGACAATCTATCAATACATCTATCTATACAATGGTTTGATCAACTATATTTTTTCTATACTTTTTACATGATGGGAACTGACAAAAACCATGGATAAGTGTTTATATATATATTCAAAAGACTCAATATTTTAAACATTTCATCAAGAATATAGTTATTTTAGAACTTTGTGCACAACCAACTAAATTGATTACAAATGTAGCACATGTCATTTATAATTTCTAGAGTTAAATTTGGGTTTTGGTTAATTTCCTTCAATGATCATTCGCGAACTCTACCTCTGTATATTACCCATCATGTTTGTATATTTTTTCAATTTCATATTATATTAATTGAATAAAACAATAATATTACTATATACTTATTTTTCTTATATATTTTTTATCTTATTAGTAGGTTGATTGAGGAACAATATTGGAGGGGAATTTCAGCTCTATGGGTCACTGTTTTGGTTAGGATATCTATTTTCAAATTGTTGTTTTCATGTGTTTTTTTCGTTCCTTATTCTAGTTACTTGTCTCAATAATACATTATTCAGGCTATTGGAATGTTGTATTGGTTTTAAAAAAACATCCATAATAAGGACCACCTATATCGGTCTCTATAGGATTTTATTTCATGACTAGGACTGACTGCCCATGGTGTTCGATGAAAAATTTATTTTTAAAACCCATTAGTGACCACATGAGTGGTATCTACAATCTTTTATAGTGAATGTGTATATAGTTAGGGTAGTTAAGCCTATAGCTTCCACCTTTAGTAGTTTCTAATGCCCAATACCGAGGGGGAAACTACAACTGCCAAAGCTTACTAGGGAGCAGTCACTAATTATTGATTTTCATGTAGTGTGAGTGTCGGTATGATATGTGATGAATATTCATATATTAAGATGTAATATTTATATATGAGAATTTTGGTTCTTTATAGCCACCAAGAAATAGGTGGCCATTATTTCTTATGGAATATCTTCATCCTCAAGATTGATATTATAACAACCCATACTTTACATACATTGTTATTACTTCAGAATTGAAGAACACTTATTACAACATATAACCAAACCAAGAAAGGACCGTATAGGTATAGTGTCTTTAGAAACTGGGAAACATAAACAACTGGTTCATAAAGCATCTACTTTGCCTCCCATTTATTTCATCATATCTAGAGTCCCTTTTTGGAATATTTTACTTAATAACCTTCTTCCTGACCTGGCAAAACCAAACATACAAAAGGGTGAGCTCAAATGCGAAGTAAGGGTAAACAAAAGAAATATCAATCACATCATAAACATAAGCACATAACTTTTGGAAATCTTAACCTGCAAAAGAGATCATAATTTCATAACATGGGATAAGTCTTAGTAGTGAAATGTAATCCCAATAATCATAACATAAAACATGAAACTTTGTGGAATACACACATAATCATAGAGAATAATTTAATATTAGTCAAGACTAATTTCCAAGACTATCTTAGTGGACAAAGTCCATTTCTGAACCTAATTCACTCCTCGTTTCAGTCCTGTTTCACTGAACCAGTATAACCTACCATTCCAGCTATGTCTATCTCATGAGATATAAAATCTTTACCCAATGCATTTGAGGGAGATATAGGTCCCACCCATCTCATAATTATACCATTCTTATGTGTGCCACAAAATCATAAATCATACATCATTGCATAACCCAGGTAATAAAAATGGGAATCTTAAACATCATGACATCATAAAACAATTCATATAAGATAAAGGAATTCATAAAAATATTTCCATCACAACATAATCAAATCCATGTAATAATAGGGATAGAAATAGAACCCTCTATTATATTAGATGGAAAATAATTTTGATAAAACAATTGAACTCCATTCGTGAGGAAAATATCCTTTCTACTTCAAAAACAATTTTCATTTCATAACATGTCATTAATTTTTAAACTAAAAGATGTTGATTAAAAATAAATGTGAAAAATTATAAAGGAATATTCTTGGAAATAATGTTTTAAAAATCCATTCATGCAGTATAAGTTAAAAAACATTATTCTCGTACTTTTGTCGAAAAAGTCAAAAAAGTGCCTCGTATGAAAAACGACAAAAGATTCCTTTCATATCTTTTACTAATAACTCACCGAAGGGTAAAATAGGATTTAAAAAATTGTAGTTGAATAGAAATAATATTACATATTGAGGAAACATGGATGTGGATGATAAAGTACACCCCAATAAATACCAAAGTATAAACAATCTTGGATAAAAATGAGATTGTGATATTTCCCTTACCTTAGGTCTGTTTTTCTTAATAAGTGTATGAACCTTATGTATAGTTATTTAAATAATGTTATTGACTTATTCCAGAATCATACTTATTTTTATGATGTCATATTTGGTCATATTCTTAGCTTCTTATTAGTACTATTTCATTTCTACTTGTTATTCGGGTGTTTATAACTTGTTGTTCTTATGCGTGTTTTGTCGAATAAATTCTTATTCTACAATTTCGGTTATATATACCTCTTTTACAGAATGGTATTAGTGTAATATATATCATATTAATTAATTAAATTCATTTCATTAATATAATCATTATGAAATGAAGATCATGTAGAACGAGTCGCATCACATCGTGGAGACGGTATTTCGTACGTACGCAGGAGTGATGATATCTTTCCTATGATTGTGGAATTTTATTGGAGTGTATGTATACTATTTCAGAATCAGTATCACTTTCTAATAGTCATATATAGTCATTATTTACACCATTATACCCATCCAAGTAAGGTGGTGGTGGAAAATAGATTACACCACGGCGTGGAGACGGTATTCCGTACGTACGCACGCGCGGTGATTTCTTTTTCCGTAGGATGTATAGATGGTGAAATTGTTTTGTTTCATACTTATTATAACATATCAGTATATGAGTTATACTGATTATATTACTTCATAATGAAACAACTAATGAAGAAGAAGTGGAAGAAGAAATAAAGATGAAAGAATCGGTAACGGACATTTCCTCTTCTTTGAAGTGCTTCTTTGAGACCTCCTTTTAGGGCACTAAACTAGGTCTTTGAAGAAGACCAGAACCTCCAGGATGTCTCTAGGGAAGTGTAGAGGAGAAATTGGAAGGGGTTGTCCGAGCATGAAGGCTAAAATTGGTGTGAGGAAGAGAGGGAGGAGGTGCCCTTTTATAAAGGGGGAGAGGGGCACCTTTGGAATAACTAAAAATATTATTTTATTATAAAGTCAAGTTCGGTTTTAAATAGCTCCAAATTGATTTATTTCTAGGATAAGGTGGGTATGGGTCTAAATCCTCTAATCCAATAGAATTTAGACGAGTTTAGGTTCCTATTTTAACCTTGTCATGTAGATTTATCATTAAGTTAAATAATTTTACTTTTACCGTGTCTTCTTTTGTTCTTATACTATAAGTTTAATAAACATACTATAATCAGCCAAACTAACCCCAAGTTGTTTATTATTAATATATATAACCTTATATAAGTCATTTGGCCGAACCTTAGATTTTTAAGAATAAAATAACAATTACTAATATAATATTTGTTTTAAAAACTATTTTATGTCAATTTTGACACTATTTAGTAATTAATTTTTGTGAAAATCATAATAGAATGATTAGTTCGAACAAAGTTAATTAAATCAATAATAACATGTCACAGTAATCTAGAAAATTAGTGGAATTCATAAAAAGTCTCAAATTATATTTATTTGTGTATTTATAACATCAATTATGTCAATATTTCATTAATAAGATAATTACTGCATCATCGTTGTGTCATAAATAAATTAAATTATTTAATGTCTAAAAATTAATAATAAAATACCATTTTGTAGGAAATCTTTTTAGATTTATAATGAGAATTTATAGTTGAATTTATCTTATGTATAACCCCATATTAAAAATGATTTATTTATTAAACTTTGATTTTAACTATTTTAACCCTTCTTTAAATAAATTATTAATAAATGTCCTAATCAAATCCAAGTGGGCCTAAATGGTCATATTTTATTATTAAGTTTGTTTTTGGTCGAATTAAACTTGTCCAATTGAATTAGGACATGTGTTAGGTAATAATAATAACATCTTTACCCTTAATTACCCTATTTACTTTTAACCGTGGTAAAAAAATTAAAAAGTTACTATTCACCAAAAATTATTTTCATCTCATTGAACCACATTTTACATACTGACATAAACCGTGTCTCTCGGATTTTTGAAATTCCACTCCCAGAAGCGGTAAAATTATGATTTATGAAAAATTTAGTTTTTTAACTACCACTTAGTGGTTTCACTATTCATCAAAAATTGAAAGTTTTCAGAAAAATAACAAAATTTCACCCTAGACTAACTTCGATATTCCAAATCCAAAAATGAAGTCCATTTTGAAAAATAAAATCTATAAAATTTCAAAAAGTGGTTATTACTATTCATAACGGCTAGTTTTAAAAATATTTTAATAGCATATCATTGTTTAGTGAAACTCGGTATTGCGTACGACGCAAGCTATCAAGGAAGGTTGCGATTTCGTGTAAAGCAAGCCAAGCAAGTGTTGTGTAAAAAAGATTCCTTTGGTGATTTATATAACATAAAAGTGTCGGGTGTTACATTATACCCCCCTTAAAATGAATTTCGCCCTCAAAATTCATCACTTTGTAACAAACAGATGAGGATGCCTCTCCCTCATCACATCCTCAAGCTCCCATGTAGCTTATTCTAATTGGTGGTTCCTCCATAAAACTTTCACCAATCGAGTGGTCTTGTTTTGTAGGACTTTTTCGCTACGATCCAGAATCTCTATCAGTTGTTCTTCATAATAAAGATCTTGCTCCAGCGGTACAACTTCTGAGCTGAGTACATGTGAAGGATCAGGTATGTACTTTCTCAGGATAGATACATGGAACACATCGTGGACTTGAGAGATATTCGGTGGAAGTACCAATCGGTAAGCTACCTTCCCAACACGATCCAGTATTTCTAAAGGACCGATATATCTAGGGCTCAACATCCCCTTCTTTCTAAATCTCATAACCCTCTTCCAGGGAGATATTTGTAAGAACAATTTATCACCCACTTCAAACTCTAGGTCTTTTCTTCGGTTGTCGGCATAACTTTTCTATCGACTCTGAGCTGCTCTTATATGTTGTTGAATAGATCTGTCCTTTTCTGCCATTTCAACAATGAGATCAGGTCCTAATATCTTTCTTTCCCCAACTTCATCCCAGTAAGTTGGAGTCCTGCATTTCTTTCCATAGAGAGATTTATAAGGAGCCATCTGAATACTGGAGTGAAATCTGTTATTACAAGAAAATTCCACCAAAGGTAGGTGTTGATCCCAACCACCTTTGAAATCCATAGAGCAAGATCTCAACATATCTTCAAGGGTTTGAATTGTTCTCTCAGACTGACCGTCTGTCTGAGGATGATAAGCAGTGCTGAAACTGAACTCTGTATCCAGAGTATGCTGAAGACTTCGCCAAAACTTCGAGGTAAATCTAGGATCCCAATCAGATATAATAGAAAGTGGTACTCCATGAAATATTACCACTTCCTTTACATATATCCTGGCAAGCTGATCCAGAGAGAAATCCTCTCTAATAGAAATGATGTGTGCAGACTTTGTAAGACGATCAACTATGATCCAGATAGCATTATTGCCTTTGGATGTTTTAGGAAGTCCTATGACAAAGTCCATAGTGATGTTTTCCCATTTCCATTCGAGTATGGATAATGGTTGTAACATCCCCTTAGACTTCTGTCTCTCAGCGTTAACATGTTGATAAACCAAGCATCGAGAGACATATTCAGCAACATCTCTTTTCAGGTCATCCCACCATAAGTACTCTTTCAGGTCCCTATACATCTTCGTGCTTCCATGATGAATAGGGAATGAAGGACTATGACCCTCCTCCAGCAGCTCCTTAATTAATTCAGGGATGGGAGGAACACAAACCTGATTCCTGAACATTATTATCCCATCACAATCAAGGTTGAATTCAGTAACATTTCTCACCTTTTTTTGTAACTCGACATCTTCTTTCTGTGCCTCTTTAATCTTCACATGTATAGATGGTTGAACATTCATTTGAGAAAGATAAGATTTTTCCCCTTCCATTATAATTCCAAGATCTATCCTTTGTAAGTCCATAAATATTGGATCTTTTTTGATCCTCATCATGGATAAACTAGCATGGTCTTGTCGACTTAATGCATCTGCCACCTTGTTTGCTTTCCCAGGGTGGTAATGGATTGAGAAATCGTAATCCTTAATCAGCTCCAACCATCTTCTTTGGTGCATATTCAGCTCCTTTTGTGTGAAAATATACTTTAAACTTTTATGATCATTATAAATTTCACACCTTTCTCCATAAAGATAATGCCTCCAAATCATTAATGCAAAGATTACCGCATCAAACTCCAAATCATGAGTTGGGTAATTTTGCTCAAGTATTTTCAACTGTCGTGAGACATAAGCTATAACCATATCATTTTGCATAATAACACACCCCAATACCTTCTTGGATGCATCACTATAGATCACAAACCTTTCTCCACTACAAGGCAGTGTGAGCACAGGTGCACTGGATAACCTTCTTTTCAACTCCTTGAAATTCTCTTCACATTCTTCCGTCCAGACAAACATAACTCCTTTCCGAGTCAACTTGGTGAGTGGATTAGATAATCAAGAAGAATATTTCACAAAACATCGATAATATCCAGCCAAACCAAGAAAACATCGGATCTCAGTTATTGTTGTTGGTCTCGACCATCTTTCGATAACCTCTGTTTTTGCTGGATCCACAGATATCCCCTCTTTTGAGATTATGTGACCCAAAAATGCAACTTTTTGAAGACAAAATTCACACTTGGTAAATTTGGCATAAAGCTTCTCCATTATCAGGGTCTTCAATATAATTCTCAAGTGATCTTCATGTTCTTCCTTGCTCTTGGAATAGACAAGAATATCGTCTATAAAGACTACCAGAAATTGATCAAGATAGTCTTTAAAGACTCTATTCATCAGATCCATGAAGATAGCAGGGGCATTAGTAAGACCAAATGGCATCACTATAAATTCATAGTGTCCATACCTTGTACGAAAAGCCATCTTTGGTATATCCTCCCTTTTGACCCTTAATTGATGATACCCTGAACGAAGATCAATCGTGGAAAAGTACTGAGCTCCGCGTAGTTGGTCAAATATGTCATCAATGCGCGGGAGAGGATATTTGTTCTTGATAGTTGTCTTGTTAAGTTCTCGATAATCAATGCAGAGTCTCATTGATCCATCTTTCTTCTTAACAAATAGAATAGGTGATCCCCAAGGTGACACACTAGGGCATATGAATCCCTTATCAATATTCACTTGGAGTTGCTTCTTCAATTCCTGCAACTCAATTGGGGCCATTCTATAAGGTTTCTTTGAAATACGCAAAGCACCCGGTACAAGTTCTATTGAAAACTCAACTTCACGATTCGGTGGAAGACCCGGTAATTCTTCCAGAAAGACATCATTAAACTCCCGTACAATGGGAATATTCTTATTTGTGAGTTTCTCACCAACCATTTGAGATAAATAACCTTCATTTAGTGGAATCAAGACCCATAAGATGGAAGGAATTTCCACTGGAAGGTTATGTTCATCCTTGCATCGATAGACGATCATAGATTGATCTGGAATACGAAATGTGACTTCCCTTCTTTGGAAATTGATATGAGCTCCATATAAAGAAAGCCAATCCATGCCATGAATCACATCAAATTTCAATATAGGAAGGATCACAAGATTTTCAGGAAGCACTTCCCCACAAAATTCAATTGGAGAAGAATTATAAACTTTTGATGCGACTGTTGTGCCATTAGGTGTTGTCACAGCTAACACAACAACTAATTGTTGAGGTAATACAGTGATACCCTTAGAAAATTCTTCAGAAATAAAAGAGTGGGTGGATCCAGAATCAAATAAAACATTTGCAACTTTAGAGTGTATGGTAAGTGTACCTTTCAACACATCGTTATCGTACTACACATCACTGATAGAAATTGAATGTGACTTTCTATTGTCTTTAGCCTTAAGAGTTTGTTGACGTCAACCATCATCATCAACCCATGGATTTGGGCAATGATTTTCATAATGCCCCATCTCCTTGCATTTGAAACATTGAAGTGTAGTAGGTTCATCTTGTGCATCCCTTCCTTTGTTTGCATCATTAGACATCTTATTCCCATCATTACGGCATTCGAATGCCCGATGACCTTCCTTTCCACATTTTAAACATTTACTTGTCCCATTAAGACAACTCCCTCCATGTTTCTTTCCACACATTGAGCATAAGGGAAAGCTCATCTTCTTTTCAGTGTGCTCTTTAGATTTTCCTTTGAATTCCATTTTCCTCTTCTTATCAAACCCATATGACTGATGGGTTACTCTAATCTCCATCTCAACTTTGAGAGCACATCGAACGATTTCCTCGTAGCTATTGAAGTCCCTTATGGATTAGTCCCTTCGAAGACTTGGTTTTAAACCACCAAATAATCGATCGATCTTACTCTCAGGTTGGATAATAATACCAAAATCGTACCTTGCAAGTCTTGTAAAATTTGCTTCACAGGTACCAACAGATTCATCATCCTTTTGATTCAGTTCAAGAAACTCTTTCTCCATCTTTGTTCGGAGAATACAAGGGATGTACTTACTGAAAAATAAGATCTTGAACTCGTCCCATTCCATGGACTAAATTTCATCCCTTTACCTCGTATTCTTAATAAGATCCCACCATTGATCAGCATATCCTTCCAAACGATACACTACTAGGATGACTTTATCGTGTTCAAAACATTGAAGAACTGAAAATATCTTTTCAGTAGTACTAATCCATTGTTCAGCACCTAATGGATCTGTAGACCCGCTGAAAGAAGGTGGACACTGCCTCATGAAGGATTCAACAGAATGTTGCTCCTTCCTTTTCTCATTTGGAAGTCCTTCATGATTCATAACTTGAGAAAGTTGTGTGAGCATGGCTACAAGATTTTGTATTCTATCTCCCATAACATTTGGTTGCTCAGGGGGGACAATCATTGCATTTCCCGTCGCATTCCGCATTAACACGGTTCCTTCGGGTTCCAGCCATTGACTAAAACCAAGAAGAATAGTGTGAGCAACACTAATTATAATTGGAAAACCAAATAATCAAGAATAAAATTTCACACTTAAGGTCTTATCCTTGGTTATTCATGGCCATTTCTAAAACACTAAGATTCTATTCTATGCTTAGACTTGTCCTTAGGGTTCTTACTAAGGCTTTCACATCCTAGTTTCCAATGGTTGACTATACCTTTCCTCTGATACCAACTATAACAACCCATACTTTACATACATTGTTATTACTTCATAATTGAAGCACACTTATTACAATATATAACCAAACCAAGAAAGGACCGTATAGGTATAGTGTCTTTTGAAACTCGGAAACATAAACAACTAGTTCATAAAGTATCTACTTTGCCTCCCATTTATTTCATCATATCTAGAGTCCCTTTTTGGCATATTCTACTTAATAACCTTCTTCCTGACCTGGGGAAACAAAACATACAAAAGGGTGAGCTCAAATGCTCAATAATGGTAAACAAAATAAATATCAATCACATCATATACATAAGTATATAACTTTTGAAAATCTTAACCTGCAAAAGAGATCATAATTTCATAACATGGGATAAGTCTTAGTAGTGAAATGTAATCCCAATAATCATAACATAAAACATGAAACTTTGTGGAATACACACGTAATCATAGAGAATAATTTAATATTAGTCAAGACTAATTGCCAAGACTATCTTAGTGGACAAAGTCCATTTCTGAACCTAATTCACTCCTCGTTTCAGTCCTGTTTCACTGAACCAGTATAACCTACCATTCCAGCTATGTCTATCTCATGAGATATAAAATCTTTACCCAATGCATTTGAGGGAGATATAGGTCCCACCCATCTCATAATTATACCATTCTTATGTGTGCCACAAAATCATAAATCATACATCATTGCATAACCCAGGTAATAAAAATGGGAATCTTAAACATCATGACATCATAAAACAATTCATATAAGATAAAAGAATTCATAAAAATATTTCCATCACAACATAATCAAATCCATGTAATAATAGGGATAGAAACAAAACCCTATATTATCTTAGATGGAAAAGAATTTTGATAAAACACTTGAACTCCATTCTTGAGGAAAATATCCTTTCTACTTCAAAAACATTTTTCATTTCTTAACATGTCATACAATTTTAAACTAAAATAAGTTGATTAAAAATAAACTTGAGAAATTGTAAAGGAATCTTCTTGGAAATAATGTATTAAAAATCCATTCATGCCGTATAATTTAAAAAAACATTCTTCTTGTACTTTTGTCGGAAAAGTCAAAAAAGTGTCTCGTACGAAAAACGACAAAAGATTACTTTCATATCTTTTACTAAAAACTCACCGAAGGGTAAAATAAGATTTAAAAAATTGTAGGTGAATGGAAATAATATTACATATTGAGGAAACATGGATGTGGATGATAAAATACACCCCAGTAAATATCAAAGTATAAACAATCTCGGATAAAAAATGAGATTGTGATATTTCCCTTACCTTAGGTCTGTTTTGCTTCGTAAGTGTCCAAAACTCCTGTATAATGATTTAAATAATGTTATTGACGTATTCCAGAATCATAAATATTTTAATTATATCATATTTGGTCATATTCTTAGCTTCTTAGTAGTACTATTTCATTGCTACTTGTTATTCGGGTGTTTATAACTTTATGTTCTTATGCGTGTTTTGTCGAATAAATTATTATTCTTATCTTTAGGTTATAGATACCTCATTTACAGAATGATATTAGAGTAATATATATCATATTAATTCATTCAATTCATTTCATTTATATAATCATTATGAAATGAAGATCATGTATAACGAGTCGCATCACATCGTGGAGACGGTATTCCGTACGTACGCACGAGTGATGATATCGTTCATATGATCATGGAATTGTATTGGAGTGTATGTATACTATTTTAGAATCAGTATCACTTTATAAAAGTCATATATAGTCATTATTTACACCATTATACCCATCCAAGTAAGGTGGTGGTGGAAAATAGATTACACCACGGCATGGAGACGGTATTCCGTACATACGCACGCGCGGTGATTTCTTTATCTGTAGGATGGATAGATGGTGAAATAGGGTTGTTTCATACTTATAATAACATATCAGTATATGAGTGATACTGATGTTATTACTTCATAATGAAACAACTAAATAAGAAGAAGTGGAAGAAGAAATAAAGATGAAATAATCGGTAACGGACATTATCTCTTCTTTGAAGTGCTTCTTTGAGACCTCCTTTTAGGGCAATAAACTAGGTCTTTGAAGAAGCCCAAAACCTCTAGGATGTCTCTAGGGAAGTGGAGAGGAGAAAGTGGCAGGGTTTGGCCGAGCTTGAAGGCTCAAAGTGGTGTGAGGAAGAGAGGGAGGAGGTGCCCTTTTATAAGGGAGGAGAGGGGCACCTTTGGAATAACTAAAAATATTATTTTATTTTGAAGTCAAGTTCGGTTTTAAATAGCTCCAAATTGATTTATTTCGAGGCTAAGGTGGGGATGGGTCGAAACCCTCTCATAAAATAGAATTTAGACAAGTTTAGGTTCCTATTTTAACCTTATCATGTAGATATAACATGAAGTTAAATAATTTTACTTTTACCGTCTCTTCGTGTGTTCTTATACTATAAGGTTAATAAACATACTATAAGCAGCCAAACGAACCCCACATTGTTTATTATTAATATATATAACCATATCTAAGTCATTTTGCCGAACCTTAGATTTTTAGGAATAAAATAACAATTACTAATATAATATTTGTTTTAAAAACTATTTTATGTCAATTTTGACACTATTTAGTAATTAATTTTTGTGAAAAACATAATAGAATGATTAGTTCTAAAAAAGTTAATTAAATCAATACTAACATGTAATATTAATCTATAAAATTAGTGTAATTCATAAAAAGTCTCAAATTATATTTATTTGGATATTTATAACATCAATTATGTCAATATTTCATTAATAAGATAATTACTGCATCATCGTTGTGTCATAAATTAATTAAATGATTTAATGTCTAAAAATTACAAATAAAATACCATTTTGTAGGAAATATTTTTAGATTTCTAATTAATATTTATAGTCTAATTTATCTTATGTATAACCCCATATTAAAGATTATTTTGTTATTAAACTTTGATTTTAACTATTTTAACCCTTCTTTAAATAAATTAATAATAAATGTCCTAATCTAATCCAAGTGGGCATAAATGGTCATATTTTATTCTTAAGTTTGTTTTTGGTCGAATTACACTTGTACAATAGAATTAGGACATATGTTAGGGTAATAATAATATTATCTTTACCCATAATTACCATATTTACTTTTAACCGTGGTAAAAAAAAGTAAAAAGTTACTATTCACCAAAAAATTATTTTCATCTCATTGAACCACATTTTAAATACAGACATCAACCGTGTCTCTTGGATTTTTGATATCCCACTCACAGAAGTGGTAAAATTATGTTTTATGAAAAATTCAGTTTTTTAACTACCACTTAGTGGTTTCACTATTCAGCAAAAATTGAAAGTTTTCAGAAAAATACCAAAATTTTACCCTAGGCTAATTTCGATATTCCGAATCCAAAAATGAAGTCCATTTTGAAAAATAAAATTTATAAATTTTCAAAAAGTGGTTATTACTATTCATAACAGCTAGTTTTAATAATATTTTAATAGCATATCATTGTTTAGTGAAACTCGATATTGCGTACGACGCAAGCTATCGAGGAAGGTCGCGATTTCGTGTAAAGCAAGCCAAGAAAGTGTTGTGTATAAAATGATTCCTTTGATGATTTATATAACATAAGAGTCTCGGGTGTTACAGATATATTTGACGTCATTCTCTGGATGGACAAGTTAATTCCATATCTTGCTCATGAAGACTTCTATCAGTAGAGGGTGCCCTTCACATCACCCAAGGTTGGGAGATAAATTCAAAAAGGATAATGGAATGTAAAATTATATCAATATATACTATATTTTCATCATATTGGTAAAAAAAATTTCTATTTTTTTAGTTATTTATTCAATTATGAGGGAAAAATTGAAACTGAATTCCCTCCTATAGTGGTTATTTTTTGGGATGTCTTCCCTAATGACTTTTTTGGGTTACCTCAATGTAGAGTGGTATATTTAACTTTTGATCTTATTCCAGAAGGATCATTATTCTTTATTACTCATTGTGGGATGTCTTCTACTATGATTTAGTAACTCAAGATGTAGTTAGATGTCTTGGATGGTAAAAAGTTTATTTAACACAATACATTACTTTAGGATAATCCAATCCTTTTCACCAAGGAGGAATGTACCTTCTGGTTTTATGTTGACTAAATATGATTGAAGTATCATATGGTTATGAACCAGTGTCTGATACCTCTAATAGAAAATATCATTTTCCAGCTCCGAGGATCGTTGGATCTCTTAAATTTGTATTTCGGGTCCTGTTATCATAATGTATGTGGTTGAACGTCATATATTCCATGTACAACATTCCATATTAGATATGGTTTGTAGGAGTCTTTATTTATCTAATTCAGTCTCAAAAATGTGCTAGCCAGTTTCGTGGCTATGATGAATCACGTTTTCCGCCCATATCTGGATTCTTTTGTTGTTGTTTTCATGGATGAAATCTTGGTGTACACACCGACATGACATGATTATACCAAATATCATGACATCCTTTTGATTAGATTAATAAATCATATATTTTATGTCAAGATCACAAAATTTCATTTCAATTTTGATGAATTACACTTCATTGGTCACATAATATAGTAATTTTGATTATCTAAGCACCCATAGATGGTGAGATCCATAGTTTATAAGGAGATTCCCAATAGAATCTTCTATATATGGAGTTTCTTAAAACGGGCATGATATTATTTTTTTCAAGGATTTATAATTACATCCACAACATCTTACAGGATTGACCGAAAAGGGATTTAAATTATCATTGTCTAAATCATGTGATAAAGCCTTGACATAGCTGAATTGAAGACTGACTCAGTTCTATTCTTGATTTTACTAGGGATAGGTGGAGACAATACAGTATATTGTGGTGCATTAAGAATTTTTTTGGTGATGTAATGATTTATAATTATATACTTCAATAAAATGGTTCTTATAATTTAAGGCATCATGAGAAAAATTACCTGATGCATTCTCTATAGTGAGAAGAAGTGGTTCAAGCCTTGCATTTTTGGTGGTGTTATCTATTTTTAGAGCAGTTTATTATATTCATAACCCATAAAAGGATCAAATATAATTTCACTGATTGTAAAATTCAACCCACATAGTGAATATGGGTTGAATATATATTGTATTATTATATTGAGCTTAGTTATATCCCTTAGAAAGGAAATATCATAATTGATTCTGTATGCCGAAAGACTAAAACATAGTAATGTCAAGAGGCTATTAGTGAATAAAATTTGGTGGGTTTTTATATAACATGCATCTAGTGGTTCAGGAGAGTCACATGCATCTCTTAGTCACATAATTTTTACTGAAATATTCACATATAGACCAAGTGATGATGAAACAACCTTCTAATCATGATGTCTTGATTCTAAAGAAAACTGTATCATGTGAGGACCCACCGCATTCTTGGGTCATTAATTGTGATATAATCTTACACATTCATGGGTGTCTGTGGGTTCTGATAGATATTTGAGACGAGTTTATGCGAGTTTCTCACTCCACTGCTTTGTATATACATCATCATCATACAAATATTTACCATTAATTATACCATTAGTAATGGTGGTCGGGGATGCAAAGGGAGATAACAGTTTTTGTTACCTAGAGTTCCACCCCTCAGTTGGTGAAGGAACATAACCACCAACATGTTGGTCTTTTACATTTATTTCTTATTTCAAACATGACATGGTAAATTTTCACTATAGGTTTTAGACTGTTTTACCTAGGTCCCCTTGAGTTAGTCACACAACAGGGATTATTGTAGATAGATTGAAAATGATCTGCAACATCCTACCTATTAAACATGTAATATTAGTGGATATTATAAGGATCTTATATGTCAGTGAGATAAGATGACTCCATGGAGTTTCATCTACTATCGTATCATATAGGGATTCATGGTTCACATTATGTTTCTATAATGTTTTGGATAAGGCAATGTGTTCACAGGTGCTTTTGAGTACCAAATATCACCCTCAGACCGACGGTCAGCGCAAGTGTATAACATGGGTGTCAAAGGACAAGCTCAGAGCATGTGTCCTTGAATTTGGAGGTTCATGGGAGAAACACATCCATATTAGTGATATGTATAATAATATCATCTAATAGACTATAAAATAGAATCAAAATATGGCCTTATATGGAAGGTCATTTCATTAACTACTATATTGGTTAGCGGTGTGAGAGGTAGTGCTACTGGGACCTCATACCATTCAAAAGACATTGAAGAAAGAAAAAATATCAAGAAGTGTATTGTTATAGAAAAATCTACGAAGAATCATTATGTGTATTTCCGTCACTGAACTATAAATTTATATGAATGTGATTGGGTCTTCTACCATATTTTCTGTGATTGCCGCATCGGTGGATTCAATGTCTTGTAATGTTTCCAGATTGATTTTTTAGACATTTTGAGGTTTTGAAGAGGGTCAAAATTTCAACTTATTGGACATTTATCCATCAAAGATACAAGTATATGTATGAGGTTTTTCAAATTACTCAGTTTTCTCATTTTCATTCAGGCCTATCCCATGTACACCAGGATGTGGAGGTAGATATAGATGATGATGCTGAATTTAAGGAATATATGTATCATTAGTCATATCATGACATGTCTATGAGTATTGTTAGTTAAACTATTATGGATTATAAGGATACATGAACATGTATATGATGATACCTAGTAGAGAGTGGCTGATGTATGTGCACAGTGGCCAGAATTACTCTCTAATGATTCTCAACCACCCTCTGAAGGGAAACTAATGGATGAGTTGTCTTATGGAGTGGAGGTTACAATGAATCAATTGTTTATAGAAGTATAAATCCTATAAATGTATTTATAAATCATTTATTTTATATATATATATGAATTGCTAATGATTTCATTGAGTTCTTAGGAGCATCTTGGGATTATTTGGATCCTGTAGCTATGGTTTTTTAGAGTAACAATATGACGCACATGGTTGTCACATGATTAGTTGTAATTATATGTCTCAACTACTTGAATAAAAGATAATGTTCTTAGTTAGTTTAATTGTGTGGGGGATTCATCACTACTGTGAATAGAGCACAATAAATTACATGTATGTTGAGCATGGTTGGAATATAGTATGTTTAACCTCGTGCCTAACCATACAGGGGTGAAGGTGTTGGATAGAGAGAATGCACAAGATACCATGATTGTTTTTCCTATGTTCATAGTAGTGTTATGGGTTTCCATCTTATGTAGTGGGTTTAAACTATTATCACATGGTTTCTCCAATAGTTTTTCCAAACTATTCACCCCTTAATGTGTGTGGAAAAATCTATTTTCCCCTATCATCTTTTAATCTGTAACATACCATTCTTCTCACTTTTCTTGTAGAAGATTGTCCATTATTATAAGAATATATTTCCTCCAAACCAAAAATTAGACCCCCCCTTATATGAGGTCTAAATAAAAATTTATCAATCACATTCATTCTATCTCAATAAGCACCTGAATCCCCTTTATTACATTCTTCATTTGTCTCCCCATATATAATTATAAATCTATACAAGATAATATTCCCTTTTTGTCATTTTTTATATATTTTATTTATTCCATTATTTCCCATATCTAGAGTAGATATGGGATGAGAAGACTACTACAAGTCAAAACTAGTTGGTATAGTACCTTTCCATTAAAACATTGTTGTTTATATTGCACATCATTATGTTGCATGCATGGCCTTCTGTATGCTACCATAAAAATGAATAAATCATTTTAAATTAATGACCCCTAATAAATATACTCCCATTAACCACAGTTATTATTGATGACTGTCTAGATTAACTACTACCATTCTATGGGTGTGTGGATTAAATACACTTTAAATTCATAAATGGTTGTGTGACCCAACCCACCATCAAAGTGGGATAATTTGTTTCTAAATGGAAATGGTTATAATGAACTTAATAAAATGTAAATTGTAAAACCTTGTACGTTTTTCTTTTTTGAATTAAGATTCATTCTCATGACTTAATGGGATTCAATGAAAATTTATTTTTTCTTGTATTCTAATTTAGGACTTTGTTGTGATTTTATATTAGATGATTTTTTATTATCATTAGACCATGGATACTAGTGGATGAAAATTAGTTATTGTAATTATTGATCATCATTATTCCTAATCCCATGAAATTAGAGGTTGAACATGATTGATCACACCGTTTACATTAATTTTTTTACATGAGGTTCAAATTTTTAATTGAGATGTTGAACATGAATTTTCACATCATTTAAATTGATGTGAGACATGAAATTTCTTATCATGTACTGAGATGTTCATCATGATGTTTCACATTATTTAATGTGATGTCTGACATGACTCTTTATGATACATTGGATGAGATATTGTGCACAGTGACTCACAAAATTGATTGGGATTCATTAGAAATTATGTTTTAAATCCCTAGATGAATGCTGGGCTAATACACCACTTTATAGTATTAGATTATTCTAATTATAAAAGGCCTCTTTAGTCATACAACTTGGGACCTATAATGTACTTCATATATATTTATATGTATATTTGTAGGTTTGTATATTTGTGTGTGTGTGTGTTTACTAATATATATAAACATATATATATATATAAATTTATCATGACATATGTTCAGACACATTATAACTTAGGAAAAAGAAGGTAGTGTCAGATGGGAGCCCATGAGTATCCCACTTCATCTAGGTTTAGATTATCTTATACCATTCTTTTATTATTAGAGTTACACACTTACCTTTAATTAACATTGTCAAAGATCAAGTTAGTCACTCTTGGTGGCCACCTAATATGTTTTACACACACAATGTCCAAGACACTGATTCATACCCGAATAAACTTCAGGGGTGTAGGTAGAAATAAAGAGAATTTTCCAGCTATGGATGCCTTATTTTTAATACCATGATCGATTATGAGAGAAGAGTTCCAATCTTGGTATCATGATGACATTAGAGATAGATTTTTTCCTTGTTGGTTTTTTATAGCATATTGAATATTCCACCAAATTTTTAACTCACATCTCCCCATTTTTTTATATCATCGTGAAATATTATTTTTTTATGAAACTAGGTATTACCTTTTTAAGTGTAATTTTTTTGGATTTTTATTTCTTTTTTTCTATTATTACTACTTACAATGTTTTATTATTATATTTCACCATTTAGTTCCTATATAATCATTATTTTATAGTCTCCCCACTATATCACCTTAGAACCTTACTTCTATTTGGTATACAATGGAATATAGGGTTGTGTACTTGATTCCTTCTATACAATCAGTATTGGATTCTTATGAGTTAATTAGGTCTATGAAATTACCCAATCACTTATAAAAGTTTTATAAACTACATAGAAAATTTCATAAAACACTTATAGGAACATGTAACTAGTTAACATAGTCACTTTACCCAATTAACTGAAGAGATATATTAGAAAAAATCATCATAATAAAGAATTTTAATTAACCATACCATATTTATAACACATGAAATCGTTAATTTTTGTTGTCACACACAAAAATACAATCTTGTCTCCCTTACAAAAGAATAATTTGTATATCAAAATATCCATTCAATTTAATACCTTTTTTGAAAATACATAGAAGATATAAATGGTGGGTTTTCCTTAAAAAACATAAGATATTATAATGAAATCCATATATAAAACAATGGTCATTGTTTTGGGAAAATCCCATAATGTTGTATGCATTAAAATAGTACATTCAATTTTTATTTTGCGAATAAATTTAAAATATTCTCTATTACAATAAAATTGGGTCCAGTTGGACCATCACCATAAAATATAAATAAAAAAGTAAATTCAAAAAGTCACGTGGAGAAAGGGGTTTTAAAAAATCAGGAATAAGACACTCCCCTCATATCACCCTTTACCAAGGGTGCACAAAAGTCAGTAGCTTGAATGGACCAAATGGTAGTCATTTCTATGATTTCCCTCTTGGGAAAGGCATCAACAACTAGATTGGCCTTTCTATAGACATGAGAGATCATAATGTTGAGATAATTTGCCTGGTAAAGACATCCAATCTAGGGAAGAAAAATACTCTATGGAACAGCCTGAGTTCTCTTGTTGAGAGAATGTACCACAAGTTCGGATTCTGATTCAATCCATAAGAGGTTCCAGTTATGAAATACAACATTACTCATGGCATAGATAATGTCACATAGTACTGATTCATAATAAATTACCATCCCAATAAGGTTATAAAAAACATCCCTTGAAAATTCCACAATACATGTGGAAGACACCTCCACAACACAGTTTTCCCTACACTGTAGATTAAGCTTCACCAACATTATCTTTAACACATCTAATGATTGGTGGTATCTAGCGAATAAATTTAATCATCGGTGGCTTCTTCAGTTTACTTGTAATTCCAAGCATCTGCAATGCAGTTAAATCTATAAATGGATTATCCATGCAGCCATTTTGTATCACATTAGAAGCGTGTACATATCGATGAACCAGAATTGCATTTGCATGGAAGGACGAAGCCTTACTGTCAAACAGGAGGTTGTTTCGGGATGTCCAGATAGCGTGAAAAACCACTACTACAGTAACCAGTAGCATATTCTGGACCTTCTCACTCCTACCAGAATTGTTGATGTATATCATCAAGTCGTACATCAAGCTATGTGAGCATAAATCCATGTTGAAGATGTCTCCAATGTAATTCCATAGCTTCTGAGCTAAAGGAAAGTAGATGAAGAGGTGTTAGGTAGTTTCTGTTTCATTCAGGCACATATGGCAGGTATACACTATACTTGGACAAGACTTTCATAATTGATCATGTGTTGTCAGCCTATTCATCCATATTCCCCAAAGAAGAATAAGTCGGAAGGGCAAGAAAAAAGTTGCTTTAAACCTGAGTAGCCAAGAATGAGCTTTTTTGGATCCAACACCCTACAAGTTATAGGACTCATTGTGATCAAAATGTTCGTTCATGTTGGGCTTCCGTCCCAAGATATCACTATCCATGAAAGGGTTGGTCTGGATTTCAATTTTATCTTGGGGAGTGACCACGATATCTAGATTATCACACTGATCTAGAAAATCTTCTATAGACATATCCAGCAAGAATGAGGGAATATCACCTGGTTACAAGGGGCTATCCAACTAGGGACTGTTACAAAAGATGAGAATAGATTGTCGAGAGGCATCCCATTTAGAGTTATTAATAATTTCATTTAAGGATTGTCGAATGGAGGTCTATACAGATGATGAAATATAGTGAGGGTAACCATTAATAAGTCTTATTTTAAACATGCATGACAGAAAATCCAGGGATGAGTCATTGGAGGTATAAAGATTCTATATAAATTTATTAATGAGTCACTCATTGAATATCTAAATATCATTGATTCCAAGACCACCCAACTCAATGGGTTTAATATAATCCTTCCCAGCAATGTTAATCAATTTCCTTTTAGCGATAGATCATGTCTAGATGAAATTAATCATCATGCACTGAAGCACATTGAATAGATTTTATTTCCATTTATAGAGTGAGAAGGAGTAAAAAAAACTTTGAGATAATCACTAAGTTAACAAGGCACACCCTCCCATCTTGAGAAAGTGATTTACCCTTCTATTTTTTCATCTGCTTAATGATACAAGAGTAAATTCCATCCAGATAATGCTTTCCTATACTGACACAAAAGATTGGAACTCCAAGATAAATGAAAGGTAGAGACCCATTTTGGACTACGAGGGACATGGTGACCCTGTTCTATTTACCATCAACAACCCCATCAACAAAAACAATAAATGATTTACTCTATCTTATATTCTATCCAGCAACAGTCTCGTAGTGTGAGAAAAAATCCATGAGTGTAGAAATTGATCTTCTGTAGGATTCCCCAAAAATCATTATTTCATCACTATATAGAATATAAGATGGGACATGGTTATCCCTACCATCTTTTATCTATATAATGATTCCAATTTGGGATAGATCATTAAGACATTTTCTCATGTATTCTTCAGCAATGGAAAAAAGAAGCGCAGAGAGTGGATCACTTTGTTAAACTCATCGGGTGCAGTGATGATAACCCATGGGAGATCCATAAATTAAAATGGAAAGCCATGCGGGGGTAAGTATACTTTTGAAAATATTAATGAAACCACTTGATAAACAAAATCTTTTATGAACATCAAGGAGACAGTTCCACTAGAGGGTGTCAATGGCTTTGGAGATGTCTATTTTGATAGCAAAAGTCCACCCATTTCCTTTTTTTTCATTAGATTGATTCCTTCTGATGTAGTGAAGAGGCAGGTCTGATTTTTTTGACTAGGTATGAAACCATTCTGATTCGAAGAGATGTGTTCCTTGATTAAGACCCATAATCTGTTCATTAAGATTTTAATAATGATTTTTGGGGTGGGGTTTCCAATTGCAACTGTCCTAGATTATTTGACATCAATTGCATTGTCTTTCATAGGAATCATAATGATGAAATTAGAATCATAACCATTAGGTTTTTATCCCTAGGAGAATAGGTACCTAACTTCATTAACCAAGTCATCATGCACAATATCCCAATAGAACATAAAAACATGTTCAGGAAGCCATCATGTCTAGTTGTTATTTCCATGTTAAGATATAAGAGGGACTCATTGACTTCAACCTTTGAGGAAACCCTTATAAAGGAAAAATTTTTATGTTCCTCAATACAAGGAGAGTTCTTCTCAATCATCTCATGAGTGTTGTCCATCCCATCATCTGAATAAAGGCTAGGGAAGTAATACACAACTGCATTTGAAATTTCGCTTTAAGAGGTGTGGATACAACCATAAACATTAATGGCCTTTACTCCCGCTCTGATACTTTTTTTCTTTTGGCATATGGTGAAAAAATTTAGAGTTTCTATAACCATCTTTTATCCACTTTACAATCAACTTATTAAGATCCAACATTTCTTTGATAGTCAAAATGTCATCAAGCCTGGCATGTTACTGAATTTTCTCATGTGAGGGACTGTCACAATTATGATTTCTTATTTGATAGTTATACAATTGATCTTCAATAGCCATGATATCTCTATCATGTTTAGAGAAGGATGCCTTTTTTCATTCCTGTAGAAGTCCTTTAACAGTCTTAAGATTAGAAGCAAGAACATGTAGTGGGATGCCTTGACAATCAAACTTCCATGCCTAAATAATGACTTCCCCACATACAAGACTCACAAGCCACCCATTATTAAAGATAAAGTGAAGAGGAACAGATCTAAAAACCTAATAAGATATATCAATCATAATGGGATTCTGATCTGAGTGATGTTTTGGTAGAGTGTGTCCAGATATACCAATGTCTGAACTCTAAAAGTCCATCTAAATGAAGCATCAACCTAGTTTACTCGACCGCCTTCCATACATAGTATACCTACTATATGTAAAGGAATATCCCGAAATTGAAATATCCACAAGATGAAATTGATCAATGAAAGATGAGAAATCCACGGATGCCACCCTATAGATGTTCAAACCCGTTTTTTCTTCAGATCTCAATAGAGTGTGGAATTCTCCCATTAACACCCATTTATTGAAGGTCTCTAGAAAAGGCATTAAGATCACTCCAAATCTCCCTTATTTTTTTATAGGATGGGAAGGCTGAAACAATAGTGGCCTAAAGGATATACCCTTGAAATTTTCAAGAGAACGAGACCCATTGTGGACTCTTATCATAGGAGGTTAGTTATATGCTCTTATGCATGAAAACCCAGTGATGATCATTGTTGATATCACACAGATTTAGATAAATATACTGGTATCCAAAAGAACTCCATTAAATTTCCTTCCACTTGTCAAAGAGAATTTTAGGCTTAGAAATGCAAAGAAAAATAGGTTTATAGGCCACAATGTAGTGTCTAAGGGCCCTAGCCATTGGGGTGTTCCCTAATGCTTGACCGTTCCATAAAAAAGCTTCATCGAGGAAGGGTTTGGATCCTTATCAATGGACTCTTTTCATTTGCGACATCCATTGGACCTCTTCCTTTTCTTCCAGTTTCTCATTTCTCTTTAATATCTGAGATTAAATTCACCCCATCATCACCCATTGAGTCAACCTTCTCTCTTTCATTTGGATCAACACAAGGTGCATCAATCAGAACACTCAATGGGTGAATAACCTATAGTGAAAAGGGCTATTAACATCCTTGGAACTAAAGATTCAACTATGTGAAGCACAATTTTTGCTGGAAATTGGGTTATAAGGGTCACTACCCATATGTTGTGACCTTCTCACAACCTTGTTTGGGTTAGCCTATGTAATGGGGTTATCTAGAGTACCCGTAGTTACAGATTCTTCTTCATCACCTATTTATTCTTCCCCTTTCGTGGGGGCAGCAGAAGATACATGAAGTTGCATCTCCTTTGAAAAAGGCCCTTCCAGGAGATAAACCTCCTCCACTCTAGGAGCAGGACTCATATTTAGAGGGAGTCCCTCTCATTTTTAGCCTTCATCCCTGATGGACAAGGGCTTCTCAGGAGAGGGAAAATCAGAGGACCCAAAATTATTAGGGGACTTCACTAATAACAAGACCACATCATCACCTGAGTGGACCAGATCATGCATAGCATGTGCTGGTGCAGCATCCTACACCATGACAGATTCCCCCCCAACACATATAAAAGCATCAATAGCATTCAAACTCACCTCCGCAATTCCATCCTCCTATCTAAATTCTAAAGATGGAACATCATTATAGATACAATAACATAAAGACCCACTTCCAAAATTCTTATCTTGGGTGGTCACAAGACCTGTCCAAACATGGGGAGTATGAAGTGATGAATTTCGATCAGGATCAAACTGCTAGACTAAATCAAGTGCAGGTCCCATACCACCTTCTACAGGGGGAGGATCAAGTGAGGGTCCAACAGTCCTTTCAGAGACCACGACCCTACCTTTCTTTCTTTGACATGAGACATCATCATGCCCTCTGACTTTACAGAGACTACATTCCTTCTCCCTATTTCATTCATGAATGAAATTACCAAGAAGCTTTCAATTCATACATAATTTTAGTTTCTCTCGTACTGGATTTAATGCTTCATGCTATCATCCCTCAAGGATAGAAATTCTTCTTCAACTAAAGTACTGGACACATCCACCTTAACCAGTAATCTCGCATAGTGACCAAATCGAGCATTATGTATTTTCTTGTCCATCCATATGGGAGTTATAACTGAGGAGGAAATGTCCCATAGGATCCTTGGATGCTAGTATAACCAATTCAAACTAAATATGTGAATCCAGAGCTGCACACGAGATTTCCTTACATTATTAGTATCAAATTTCATATCCCATTCCTGAATACGCAATAATCTAGGATTTAGAGGGAGTGGTCTGAAGCTCTATGCCTTTATTTTCAACTCATTAGAGGGAAATATTATATGATAATATCCCTCCACATTTCCCTCATTATGTAGTCTTCAAAACCCCATAACTCTGAAATCCTTTTTGAGAGATCATAAAAATTCCAAAAAAATCACCTTTGGGGACAAGGAACCGTGCAATTTTAGAGTATCTACATAGCTCCACCATTGCTTCAAAAACATCTAGGTGGTTGATACATGTGTGAAACTTCCCTTTTTGATGATTCTTCCAGGTGGCGGCATTCCAAAATCCGATAATGGGAAATCAAATTTCACAACCTCTGTAAATTTTTTCTTCGGTCCAACCGCAATATTTAGAGCATTCCTTAAAGATCTGGACTTTAATGAAAATTCAAAGAGTTCTTTGTGCCCGACGATATCATACAAACAATCAGAGCCTTCCTATCTCTTCCATCCAGCAACATCGTCATCAAGATTGGTCACACCCTTACTCCTCGCTTGCTCTGCCGTCTTTGGTATACATAATATATATGCTGAAAATGTTTTCAATAAAATATGTATACATATTCATTTTAAAACACATCAAAATAAAGTAAAAATATGTATTGAATATTCTATATAATTAAATTATGTTCATATAAATACATCTACATTAAATTTTTAACAACATTTACATGGATGGAAAATAATTTTAAAATTAATATTAAAACATGTAAAACATGATTTTTAATGTAAAGTGTTACTTACCTCATGTTCAAATCATCACATACATCAATTATAAAAATGAGTAATAAACTTATTTTAATTATTTAATTTCAATAGAATAATTTTTATGTTTTTTCTTACATTTATTTTATTTTTTACTATGTCTTATATAATTATAATGTCAACAAATATCACATTAGATGTTTTGCTGATATTCAGATCAAATGTCCAAAATTACTTAAAAATTTAGCTATGGTAAAAGCGGTCATTACTTAAACTTATATTGGATAATAATAATTTATAATTTATAATTTTTATAAATCAATTATACCATTTAGAGGAACAATTAATGATGGTTATGAAAAAGGAACTACATTATAATCATAGAGAATGTGGGTCATATGTACACTATAATAATGTTTCTATTTTTCAAAGAACATGATGGACATGAGGTAAGTATTATTTTATATTTAAATAATTATAATTATATCAGAATATAATATTATGTCTTTAAATACATTTTTATATATAATTCATGTTATGTATTAATGAAAAACATATCACATCACTTTATGGTGTTTCTAATAAAAAATATTCATAGATGACATTATCATTTTTCAATGGTAGGAATGTTAAGAAAGTGGATGAAATATTTTGTTTAGATAAATAAAAATATTTCATGAATATAAAATATATATATTAAATACATCCTTACTAACATTATTGAGAGGAAATGATGTAAAATGAATTATGTCAACTAACAAGGTGGTATCCCTCCAAACACATGAACTATAGTTTTATTTCCTTAATTATTGAATTGGATATTGATATAGTTTATAACAATAAAAATAAACATTTCATTATATTGATTTCTTTAATATTCCCTCATAATTAATGATTATTATAAAGAGAAATAACAAATATTAAAATGGAAATGCTCTGCTAATAACCATACCTCTTCATCAATTTTTTTTGTTTATACCTAAATACCACTTATGTTTTTTTATAATAAACCCATGGAATCTAGAAAATTTGGAAGAATTTTGACATGGTATTTGGGTATGTATTTTCTAAAATAGTGTTCTAAAAATATGTTATTAAGTGAGGATTGTAGTTTATCGTTTATAATAGAGGTATGGAACAAATTTAAAATTACATAAAATATATATATATATCATAATAATGTCACATTGAACAAAGAAACCCTAAATATTAAGTTGTATTTTATATGGTTGAAATAATCTCAAATGATCATATTTTTGCAAGTTTCGGATATATTATATGCCTTATCTGCTTGTTAACTCACTTTAAAATAACGTTTACCTTAGCAGTTCTAACTTACCTTTTACCTTGATAACATAGTTATATAATAGAAAATAAATAGGTTATTCTAAGCATAGTTTTTATATAATGATTCGATAATTTAAATAAATACCAATCCCTAATTATAATTGTGAAATAAAATACTTTTAGTATAATATTATAAACATATTGAAAAATAGATTCCATGAAAATACTAGATTTAATTATAAAAATCATTTTGTATTATAATCATTTGATACATTTTTTTCTGTAATTTTTTTGGTTAAATAATCCAAATGGTTGTTTTTTATAAATTTATAAGAAATAAAAAATCATATGAAATATTCCAACCATTACATTAAATTAAAATACCAAAAAATAGTGTTATATGTATATAAAATATAACTTATCATCTCAAAAAGTTGTGTTTGGTGTCCCAAATTCTTAATAGCATTTCAAAATACATTAATTAACTTCAAAAATATATATTTAGACTAAAATAACTCATTAAATATTGTAAATACCTATATTTTGATAATTATAACCCTTATCTCTTTAGTTTATCTAGGAGTAAACATGTTTTAACCTTAATTGGGGTAATAAATTATCATTATTTTTACTATTCATTATAAAAATTACATAATATGATCATATTAAATTATGTTAATTATTCAAATTAAAAATACGTATTCCATATTTTAATACCAAAATTACTAATGTGGAAGTATTTAATTTATAAGTATACATAAAACAAGTAATGAAAAAGGATTTTCAAAAAAAAAATTTGCATATAAAAATGTTTTTTAAAACATTTGAGTGTAATTTTTGTTAAAATTACAATAATTGTGTTATTTTTTTAAAAATGAACTAATTTTTTTTAACAAATCCAAAATATAATGTGACATTGTTACTACAAGTAATGAAATGAATGTTTTCACTAAAAAGAACTATTTTAAACTATTCATTATATCAATCAATATTTTTACATAAATCTCAACAATTCAGCCTAATATTATTCTCACATGATCAATTAAAAAATTAATTTCATTTATTCAAATTAAAAATATTATATTTTTAATTTTATCTTTTAAATAAAACCATATAATAACTAGATAAAAAATTTTGTTAAAATGATAACCATTTAATTTTTCAATTTAAAAGCATTATTTTATTTTATAGCTTAATAATATTAATTATGAAACTTAATATAAGTAAAAATAAATATAATAAACATTAATTTAATCTTATTTGATATCTAATAATTTCATAATTAATTAATTATATTAAAATAAAAATGAAGTTAAGGGAATATATTTATCCTTCAAATGAATTTTTTTTTGTAAATATAATGAACATAACTTGTTTAAATGTTAAATGAGTATATAATATTATTATAGGATATATTTTGTTACATTAAATTAATATATATATATATATATTAATGGAATATTGAATCAAATAAATATGTAGGCTACAAGAAGGTGGCGTTCACTTATCTCCCTTCAGTTGTGGGTTTCAGCCTTGTGGCCATAGTGGATGTGACAGGTTGTCACCTGGCTTGTAGGCTACCGATTTTCTATATAAATAAACATTTATTAAATTAAATAAAATTATACTTCAAATTATACGTCAATATTAATAAATAAATATATTCATTTAAAAATTAATTTTATATTCTATAAAAATTAATAACAATATTTGATACAAAATATTGGATTATAGAGATGCTATATATTTTCAGTTGATGTGACGAGGACTATAGTGGTCATATTTATGTTTGTTCATCCAAGACCATTTCATGGAATATGATTTCATATAGAATAGATCAC
Source organism: Viscum album (assembly GCA_963277665.1). Taxonomy (NCBI): domain Eukaryota; kingdom Viridiplantae; phylum Streptophyta; class Magnoliopsida; order Santalales; family Viscaceae; genus Viscum; species Viscum album. Next base: position 1,224,485,416 of record OY728156.1, on the reverse strand, counting down.
TTAGTTAAAGGAACCTAGAAATTCTTAGGTGTGGGAATTACACAGATGCTACTCTCACTAGGTTATTAGGGTAGATGGTTTATGTGAAGTTATTCTTGATAAAAAATTAGTGGTATTTAAAATATTGAAATTTAAGGGAAACTAATATGAGGATCAAAACACAAGGAACTTTTGGAAAGTGAGTGGAGGATATCTACTCAGTGAACTATGGGAAATCAATTGGAGTATCATGAATCAAGGAATTAAGGATATAAGAGAATAATCATGACTCATGATATATATATGGGTATTATGAGTGTTCTTTATAGACTATAAATACATCATGGAAAGGGTTACATTACACTAATCATATATGACAATGGGATTTTTTTAATAGAGAAATATGTACTAAATGATTATATATTCTAGTAAAAAAATTCATGTGAATGGATGTTTTTTGAGTAGGTATAGACACCAATATATCGAGTACTTAATGATGTGGGTCACCCTAGGTCAAATAGTATATCGAAGTTAGCCATTGGAAAGAGTGAAACATGTACATCAAAAAGCACTAATTATGAAAAATATTTCATTCTAATGTGATTGGGTAGGGTTCTCTAAATTCATATAGTTTAAAGGATACTGCCTTTTGAAGGTGTTTTGTGAGTGTCCCGCTATCAATTGGTTACATAGTAATCTTCTTAAGAAGGATCTTATGTTAGAGGTCCCCTAAATTTCATATACATATTTATAATTATTGAATCCATATTAAAAAATGTCATCCCCTGCTCTCTAGATAAAAAATGGATGTTACATGAGGGAGTTCACGGTAGGGTTTATATAAAGAGGGTGTGTAAATATGGTGAAATTCATTACTCAATATTAGTTTCATGGTAAATTATATTCAACACACAAATAGTGGATAGGGAATTTATAGGAAATTCGTGTAACAACATTCCCTAAAATCAATGTCATAATAGAAATATGTAGTCTCATAAGATAAATATTTTGTGTTTTGATAGAAACCATTCCATGAGTATCATAGATGACTACAAACATTTTATAATACACCACTGTAACGTCATATCAAATAACGAGTATGTTATGTGGCCATGAAAGATCTCTATTATGACGGCACAAAGAAATTTATAGATGAAATGATGTGATATGTTAAGGAAGGATATATTCCAATCCACTATTGTAGAGACCCGATATAAACATAACATAATAAAAAATTAATTTCATTATTTAAATAATAAATCTCACAAGCATTCACAGAACCTAACAACCAAAAGGTTTTGTGTCTTTTGTTATTGGATACAAAAGTAACACATGTTGACACTTCTACACAATAAAACTCTATGATACATCCCTCAAGACTTACCAAAATTTATAATCATCTTAATACCACGAGAAAAGGAAATCATAAGAAATGTTTGATCTTGAATTATTCATAAATAAAATCTCTTTAATAAGTTATCAAGTCATAATCATCAGTTTTAGATAAAATAATAAATCGGATGAGGTGACTCATTAAAAGAAAAATTGTCTAATTAGAGTTTTCTATATTTAATTTTTGCATGAATTGTAATATCTAATGAGAACATATTTTATGGAAAATGAGTGTAGAAACATGATATAATAAACACGTTCCATGGAGTCTAACATAATAATATAACACAAAATTATGGAATATAAATTAGCTATGGTATTAATAAAATCATGAACATAAGAAACCACATCTATTTTAAGCACATTATTATGAAAAAAAGATAATGTACATAATCTTAATTCACAATATTCTGAACATAATTAATGCATATTTTTTCATAATCAATATTTTGAACATAGATAATTAGCATCATGTTCTCACTCGTCATCTTTAATATATGTGGTATAAATCCAAATCTATTTCATTAGATGGAGATTTAGGTTCCCACATATCAGAATCCAAACATATGAGTGATATAACAAATTAATCATTCAATATATTATGATAACCTAAGGGAACAAAACATAGGTTTCACAACACTTCATGAATGGAACACCAAAATTGACCCAAATCATATAAATGGATAGTGAAAAAAAATTTAATCACAGAAAAATATAATATCATAAGAATATATAGAAGGAGTTTTATCTGAAATATCTTTTAAACAAATAATTCAATTAGATTAAAATAAGATAATGGTGGTGAAATCATAATTTTTTTTAAATACTTAAATTTTTTGAATATTATAATAATTTTCAATCTCGTTAAAATAATATTTTTTTAATAAGTGAAGGGAAACTTTTGGAAACTATTTAATATTTAATATTTAACATCAAATAGTTTAACCTTGAAAAAATATAGCGCTTATGAAAATTTTGGGTCTAAACATAATGAAAACATTTATTTTTAAAAACTATATTTAATAACAGATCCTCAAAAATGAAAAACTGTTTCAAAAAGGTAGAGTGAAAACACATTCAAAACCTTTATTTTTAAATTGAATTATTAATAATAAATCTTTTATAGGAGAAAATATGTTATCAAAAGGTAATTTATAGTTTATTATTTATGATTTTATTTTTTATCGATGTAAAAACATTTTGAACGTTTTTAAATACCTTTATTGAAAACCCATGTCAGAAAAGAGTGGCCAAAATATTCTTTTTTCAAAGAGGAGAAGGAAAATATGAATGTAAAATTAGTGAAATACTAATTTTATTTCCAAATATATAGGATAAAATTATTTGTAAAGGGAAATATTTACAAGGAGGGGAAACCATCATTAATGAATTTAGAGAATTATTCATAATGATGATATACATTTTTGGAAATAAATTCCTCAATTTAAAATATTTTTAATTAAAATTAATCATTTTTTGTAGATGAATATGTATTATAATGAAAAAAATATTATATTGTGATAAATTAATCATATTGGAAATGTTTTTACCAAAAATAATTTTATCTTAATGAAGGGACACGATAAAACAAAAACCTTATGACCTTGATATCCTTTGAAAAAACTACATTTTTAGAAAAAAAGATATGTCCCTTAGAACAGAATAAATTTAAAAAACATTTTAAAAACCATAATTATTAAGTATTCACAACATATAAAATATTTCATCATGTATAATAATAAATATATCTGAAAAAATTAAACTTTATACATGAAACACATAACATGAATTCCCTCTTAGTTGATAGCACTATGACCTATTGTGTTACAAAAATAAATTTCTTAATAACATATTTCACAAAATGATTCATATATATATAATTTTTTTTATAAAAATAATTGATAACTATTATCCACATTTATATTAGTTAGTTACAATCTATTTTCAATGTCACATGTGAGTAGTCATAATTATTTAGAAAGAGTTTCATAATAATTGTGGTATTAATAATTATTATCCAAATTTTAATCATTTACATATAATTAAAGGAACTATAATTTATTTTTTAAGATGTTATTTAAACATATAATTTATTTATATTAGGTTTTATTTTATGTTTCTTGTAATTAATATTGGCAACATTCTTGTTTTGATGATTTTCAACAAATAATCTACAGAAAAATAATTAACGAGTTAAATGGTTATATTACCAAAATTGAAAAAAATGATAATTCAATTATTTATAATCCATATAAATTTTTCAATTACATACATTATAAAATTTTATATCATTTTTCATGTTGGTGGTATGATCAGCCCGACAAGAGTACGCAACAATATATGTGTGATTATAGCTGTAATACAAATTCTGTTCTTATAATATCATTATGAAAAACGTACAGTGACATTACTATTATTTTTATTGATATTTTGAAATATAATTAGGATTATTTATAATAAAGTGTTAAATAAAAAATACTTTATCACTTATAAATAAATATATTTTCCTCCTGTTTATTTGTATTAGGCAACTGGTTTTACAATGATCACTTAATGGTAAAAATTAATTATAGAATGCACAATATATTTAAATATAATATAAATAATTGGGTAAATTAAATATATATTCAAAAATCCAATTTCTATATCCATCCGTGAAAGGTGGTGATAAAAAAAACATATATATCATTCATGGATGCAAAAGTCTTCCCTGCACATCAAAAAAATTTACATTTTGTTGAATTGAATATGGGGGGAATGGATAACGGTTATACCATAGAAATTAAAAAATCTATATATAATTTATAAAAATGTCATTACATAGATATGGTTATAATGGTTTTAAGATGTTGGATGATTAGCACTACTACAACCTGCGCCTTTATCAGCACTAAAAACAAGCATTAACAGCGCTAGAAAAGCGTTGTTAATTCTGGCATAGATAAAGGGGGGTCCCCTTTATCATCGCGTGGTGGAGCGCTGATAAAGGTCAACTATATTAGAGCTTCTCGGAGCGCTGATACAGGGTTCATTTATCATCGATCCTCTAGCGCTGTTAAAGGTGTCCTTTATCAGCGCTAAAAAAGCACTGATAAAGGCCCCAGCACCTGCACCTAAAAAGCAGTACCTGCACACCTGCACACCAGAATACCTGCACAAAGTAGCACATGCACACCTGCACACCATAGCACCCACACCCAATATTTTGACTGACAACGGTATATACATTTACTTAACATCATGAATACAAAAAAATGCCTTGTTATATACATTTCAAACATTGTTTTACATGGTTACATTTACAATTATTCAACAACAGTTATAAACATTCATTTTTCATCCATTGATATCCGTGATCCGCTCTCAATGGTATTTTTTGCCGAAAAAAGCATTCGAACTCAAGGAAAAAAATTCACCTATATAAGAAAACAAATATTATGTTAGTAATGCAATAATGAAATAAATTAAAACAGTAAAATGAAAGAATACATTAATATGGAAATGTAAAACTAAAATATTAAATTTTAAACTCAGAAGTTTTCATTTTCATAACAATGAAATGGAATAATGTAAAATCAATATGTTTTTGATTGATTTATCTCATTTAATAAATACTGATTCATTATCTAATGAAAAGCTTTACCGGTCACACCGTGCATCAGATTGAGGTGCGGTCAATTCGTACACATCACAAATGACTCGTGGATCGTTGTCCTAAAGTATCAAAACAATCCGAAGGCGTTTGATCAGTTTGGCGTATGTCATTGGTGTTGTTTTCCAAAGTTCATGTCATTTTCAAACTGATATTAGACAATTTTAGCTATACCGGTCACACCGTGCGTCGGATTGAGGTGTGGTCGATTCATACGCGTCACAAATGACTCGTGGATCATTGTCTTAAAGTATAAAAACAATCCGAACGTGTTTGCTCGGTTTGGCGTATGTCACTGGTGTTGTTTTCCAAAGTTTATCTCATTTTCAAACTGATATCAGACACTTTTAGCCATACCGGTCACACCGTGTGTCGGATTGAGGTGCGGTCGATTCGTACACGTCACAAATGACTTGTGGATCGTTTTCCTAAAGTATCAAAACAATCCGAAGGCTTTTTCTTGGTTTGGCGTATGTCATTGGTGTTGTTTTCAAAAGTTTATCTCAATTTTAAACTGATATCAGACACTTTTAGCCATACCGGTCACACCGTGCGTCGGATTGAGGTGCGGTCGATTCGTACACATCACAAATGACTCGTGGATTGTTTTCCTAAAGTATCAAAACAATCCAAAGGTGTTTTCTTGGTTGGGATTATGTCATTGGTGTTGTTTTCCAAAGTTCATGTCATTTTCAAACTGATATCAGAAAATTTTAGCCACACCGATCACACTGTGCGTCGAATTGTGGTGAGGTCGATTTTTACGCGTCACTAATGACTCATGGATCGTTGTCTTAATGTATCAAAACAATACGAATGTGTTTGCTCGGTTTGGCGTATGTCATTGGTGTTGTTTTCCAAAGCTTATCTCATTTTCAAACTGATATCAGAAACTTTTATCCATACCGGTCACACAGTGCGTCGGATTGAGGTACGGTCGATTAGTACACGTCACAAATGACTCGTGGATCGTTTTCCTAAAGTATCAAAACAATCCGAAGGCGTTTTCTCGGATTGGCGTATGTCATTGGTGTTGTTTTCCAAAGTTTATCTCAATTTGAAACTGATATCGGACACTTTTAGCCATACCGGTCACACCGTGCGTCGGATTGAGGTGCGGTCGATTCGTACACATCACAAATGACTTGTGGATCGTTGTCCTAAAGTATCAAAACATTCTGAAGGCGTTTGATCATTTTGGTGTATGTCATTGGTGTTGTTTTCCAAAGTTTATGTCATTTTCAAACTGATATCAGACAATTTTAGCCATACCAGTCACACCGTGCGTCGGATTGAGGTACGGTCGATTCGTACGCATCAAAAATGACTCGTGCATCGTTGTCCTAATTTATCAAAACAATCCTAAGGTGTTTGCTCGGTTTGGCGTATGACATTGGTGTTGTTTTCCAAAGTTTATCTCATTTTCAAACTGATATCAGACACTTTTAGCCATACCGGTCACACCGTGCGTCGGATTGAGGTGCGGTCGATTCGTACACATCACAAATGACTCGTGGATTGTTTTCCTAATGTATCAAAACAATACAAAGGCATTTGCTCAGTTTTTCTTATGTCATTGGTGTTGTTTTCCAAAGTTTATCTCAATTTGAAACTGATATTAGACACTTTTATCCATACCGGTCACACCGTGCATCGGATTGGGGTTCGGTCGATTCGTACGAGTCACAAATGACTCATGGATCGTTGTCCTAAAGTATCAAAACAATCCGAAGGCGTTTTCTTGGTTTGGCGTATGTCATTGTTGTTGTTTTCCAAAGTTTATCTCAATTTGAAACTGATATCTGACACTTTTATCCATACCGGTCACACCGTGCGTCGGATTGAGGTGTGGTCAATTCGTACGCATCACAAATGACTCTTGGATAGTTGTCCTAAAGTATCAAAACAATCCGATGGCGTTTTCTTGGTTTGGCATATGTCATTGGTGTTGTTTTCCAAAGTTCATGTCATTTTCAAACTGATATCAGACAATTTTAGCCATACCGGTCACACCGTGCGTCGGATTGAGGTGCAGTCAATTCTTACACATCACAAGTGACTCTTGTATCATTTTCCTAAAGTATCAAAACAATCTGATGGCGTTTTCTCGGTTATGCGTATGTCATTGGTGTTGTTTTCCAAAGTTCATGTCATTTTCAAACTGATATCAGACACTTTTAGCCATACCGGTCACACCGTGCGTCGGATTGAGGTGAGGTCGATTCTTACGCATCACAAATGACTTGTGGATCGTTTTCCTAAAGTATCAAAACAATAAAAAGGCGTTTTCTCGGTTTGGCGTATGTCATTGGTGTTGTTTTCCAATGTTCATGTCATTTTCAAACTGATATCAGACAATTTCAGCCATACCGGTCACACCGTGTGTCGGATTGAGGTGCGGTCAATTCGTACACGTCAAAAATGACTCATGGATCGTTTTCCTAAAGTATCAAAACAATCCGAAGGCGTTTTCTCGGTTTGGCGTATGTCATTGGTGTTGTTTTCCAAAGATCATGTCATTTTCAAACTGATATCAGACAATTTTTGCCATACCGGTCACACCGTGCGTCAGATTGAGGTGTGGTTGATTCGTACGCGTCGAAAATGACTCGTGGATCGTTTTCCTAAAGTATCAAAACAATCCGATACCTTTTGCTCGTTTTCGCGTATGTCATTGGTGTTGTTTTCCAAAGTTTATCTCATTTTCAAACTGATATCAGACACTTTTAGCCATACCGGTCACACCGTGCATCGGATTGAGGTGCAGTCGATTCCTACACGTCACAAATGACTCGTGGATCATTTTCCTAAAGTATCAAAACAATCCGAAGGCGTTTTCTTGATTTGGAATATGTCATTGGTGTTGTTTTCCAAAGTTTATCTCAATTTGAAACTGATATCAGACACTTTTAGCCATACCGGTCACACCGTGCGTCGGATTGAGGTGCGGTCGATTCGTACACGTCACAAATGACTCGTGGATCGTTGTACTAAAGTATCAAAACTATCTGATGTCATTTTATCGGTTTGGCGTATGTCATTGGTGTTGTTCTCCAATGTTTATGTAATTTTCAAACTAAGTAGTAGGAATTCCCTAATCTAAGGATATGAAACATAAGAAAGGGAGATCATAGATTCTCAACAAGTGTAAAGGGAGATATCAATAACCATATAAAGATAACATAAGTATTATGAATTCACCTTCATTGTCCTATTTGTTTACATTTTTCGATCAGGTACGCTGCCCATTCGTTTCTAAAGACATTTATATCATCTCCTGAATAGGAGTTTTTGCGACAGTCATAGTAGTACTGAAAAAATATAAATACACAAAGGATTAATAATTATTTTAAATAAAGTAGTAATTATTTTCAAAAATACCTCTTCAGGGAGGCTAGTTTGTCCATGAAATATGATCTCTTTCATAAATTTACAAACATAATAACTGCAGTCCTTGTCATTTGTTTGTTTCGGACACTGTAGAAACATCGAGAAAAATAAGTAATTTGTTTTGATGTGTATTTGGATAGTGAAATATAATTATATATACCCAGATACTTCTTCATTTTTAGATCTTGTGGGCATTGTCATCCTTATGCCCTGGATTCATTCCATCCTTTAGACAATATTCATACACTTCCTTATCATAATAAAATCCTCATTAAAAGATAATGTAAATTATATAACTAGATATTTAGTTCTAGAATGTTGGATCCAGTGTATTAAAAATTTACAATCGGGATCATGTGTGGCTGGTTAGTTGGATATCCATGCAGTGAATCCAGAAAATAAATCTTTGGAGTATCCAAATTGACTGCAATGAGCATCCAATGTTCCCTAAAAACACAAAAAGAAATAATTGCTGATAGAAATGAAAATATAATTGATATAATTAAAATGTAGAGTTTTAACCTTGCATCGTTGGTATTAAAATGTTCCTGTCAGTCGTAATTCTTCGTTGAAACGTTCTGAGCAGATTTGACATCAATTCAGCCTGAAAATTAGAATCTATTTCTGTTCGTTGTGTAGAAATGGTGTGAGGACTAACGAGTCCAAATTTGTATTCATGGGAAAATCCCTTCAACTGTTTTTCATATATACGCCTGTGAAAAATATGAGATGTATTTATCCATAATTATCAAAGTATATTAGCTTCTGTAAAATCAAATCATGAAAACATACCTCATGTATACATTTATAACTGAGGCGCCTAGCCAGTCATATGTGATGATCTCAGAAACAACGTCTGCACTAATGAAATCCATTGTTTCCTCTCCGTACATATCTTTTTCACAAACAATTGTATGATTCTTTCCGTCTTTCATTTTCGTATCCACATGAGCTTGTAATGATATTAAATGTGGATATAGAACGGGCGGGGTGAACGTGCTCTCAGTAGATCGTTTTGATCGGTTGGTTGATCCAATTTTGGAGCCACTGTTTCGTTTTAGCTTCTCCATTTTATCCTTCTGTAATAACATTCATCGGTTCAGCCATTTTTTAATATAATGCTAAAGGTTCTGCTAGAAAAATGAACTGGAAATGAATACCTCCTTCTCGACGTGTTTTTTTACAAGATTCGACGGCCATGAAATGAATGTTCCAATAGCTTTTTCCACCGTATGAATGTCGTCATCATCATTTGGCATGGGTAGCTCAGCGCTCGGCTCACGAGCTACGTTAATCGACACACTGACATGACCGGTTGGAAGTGGTCTGGAGTGTAGCGTGTCATTCTGCATATTGAACACCGTATCCCTCACTACAAGGCGATGGGTGGGAGTTGATAGATATAAATCACAGTCATTTTAACCCTGCAGAATATCATTAAATGAAAGGTATCAGTGTCTATGTGATTCACATCTCACAAAAACGAATATTATAAAATTTATTACCTCAGTTAAGTCAGGTCTTTGAGGGGAATGACTCGCCTCAAAGCTGGTGAGGGGTGGATCTTCTCGCGGGGGTTGTTCTTGAGTTGTTTGTTCTCTTCGCATCTCCTCCATCAAACTCTTTAGCATCTCTCCCTGAGTTTGGATTAGTTCTTCAAGGGTAGATACTCTATCTTTCATTACGTGCAATTCTTTAGTTTGTTCATCCTCTTTTTTTTCTTAAAATATGTCTTGGGTGACACCCCAAAACCCACACCTCTGACGCGGCCATACTATTCTGGCTGTTTCAAGGCCGTTGAAAGTATGTCTACATCCGGTGCGGGTGTTGATGTTTCCTGTGACTATGTCAAATAGAAAATATGAAAAAATAAGTAAGCATCGTTATGTAATAGTGATTTAAAGCAAAACAAGTTTATATTATGTCATACTTACACATGTTTCCCACACTTTTTGTGTGTATTCATCTATTAGTTTCCCCTCTTTATTAACATGATCCTCCTTCCATAGCACATGGCGTGGAATGGAAGTGACTTGAGATTTTGCTTCATCAATCTTCTTATAAATAGAGAAATATGGTTACAGTGTTGTTTTATGTCACATAAAATTATTACAGTACTTTTAAAATACATACCAATTGTTTGTTCAATTGAAGCGTACCCCAACCTTGCTTTACGGTAGGGGTACGCTGGTTTTACTGCCCATTCTTTATTTTCAGCACTCAGTTGCTGTTTCATAAATAAAATCCTATCAATCAATGTGATGAATACAAGCAACGTTACACAACGTGTAACCAAACACAATGTACCTGAAAATTATTTTCCGCACGACGGTTGCAAAACGCATCCCACGTTCCTTGGGATATCAAGTGTGCATAAAGAGGAGGCGGGTGCGGCTTGATTTTCCCTTCGACATCCTTCAAATTATTTTTCATTAAAATGGTGTGAAAACCTCTATGAATCCTTCCTACCAGTCTGAATACATATACTTTGTGAGAAACATCTACTATAAATGCACTCTGCAAGAGATGATGAAGGGTTAGTCAAAATTTCAATATTTTAATTTATTTTAATAAATTAAATAGATGATTTCGTAATGTTACCGTAATCTCTTCCCACATTAATGTTTTCAACCCGCTGACAACATGGTGCCACGACTCTACGTCAATATCATTACCTGGTTTTTTTGGTCCTGATATAAGCATAGATAACATGATGTATTTTCGTTTCATGCATAACCATGGTGGTAAGTTATAATTTATCAACATAACCGGCCATGTACTGTGACTGCTGCTTCGAAAACCAAATGGATTCACTCCATCTGTAGATAACGCAAGATGAAGGTTTCTCGACTCATTTCCAAATTCAGGATACTCATGATCGATTCTCTTCCACTGAGGAGAGTCCGCCAGGTGACGTAGTATCCCATCATTAATTCTTGTATCTGCATGCCATGTTAATTGTTCTGCAGTCTCATCACTTCCATATAGGCGTCTAAACCTTGGAATGATTGGAAAGTACCATAAAACTTTAGTAAGACTGGATTCATCTTTCTTGTATCGAGAAGCACCACACTTTGGGCATTCTTTAACTGATTTTTGGTCCTTGCGAAACAGTATACAGTCATTCGGGTAGGCATGTATTCTTTCAGAGATCATACCCATAGAGCGTAGCATTCGTTTGGCATCGTATGTTCGGCTCGGGAGCTCATTGTCTTCTTGGATCATGTCATTCAAGAGGGAAAGTAGTTTCGTAAAACTGTCGTCACTCCACCCGTTATCTGCTTTCAAATTATACAGCTTCAGTACGGCTGACAATGCTGTATATTTAGTGCAACCATCATACAATGGAGTCTTTTCACAAATTTTTAACTTCTCAAACAATTTTGGGAAATCACGAAGTTCATCTTCGAAGGTCCTTGTCATTTTCTCAATACGATCTTCATCATCATTCACATCTGTAATCACATCCTCCATACAGTCATCTTCATTGTTCATGTTTGTAATCATATCAGATGATCCATAAAACACAGTGTCACCCCAGTCACTACCTACATTCGTTGTTTCCCCGTGTTTATTCCAACATGTATAACTTTGATCTATTCCATGACAGATCAAGTGTTCTTCCAACTCATGTGGACTAATTTGTTTTGAATAACAACAGCGTAAACACGGAGAAAGGATTTGAGAAGAGTCACATGCATGATCTATTGCAAACTTGATAAATTCTTTCACGCCTTCTTCATACTCTTTTGTCAACCGATTGGCATTCATCCATTATTTATTTATATTCATCCTATTTAAAATCCATAGGATAAGTATATAGGTTAAAGGAGAATGAATATGTGTATAATTTAGATAAAAAACAAGATACTTCAAGGAAATAAAGGAATAAATAAATACCAAAATAAAAAATATATTGGGAACCACTACAATCCCCAAGCCTCACATCATCTAGATCTCTAAAACCCAGTAGTACATGACACTCAACCAAACAGGCCAAATACACAATAAGGACTGAAATCTCTCACTTATCAACTTTTCATAACAAATATAATCACTACTCAAAATCAATGTCCCTATTATTAGTATCATAGACCTCACTACTATGTTATTCATGTTGTTATACAGTTGTTATTTTAAAATGAAGGGCTGAAATGAATCCTAAGAAAGACCTTAATACATTAAACCAATGTTTAGAAAGGAAAACCATTAATGGTTTGGATCAATAAGCTATTAAGAATGAAGACCATCATTGCAACGTCACCATCCAACAGAAGTACATGATGTAGTGAAACACTCATCGCATGATTTCATCATATTATTTATCAGTGTCTTACATGGTATAGCCTCATAATATTTTCATGGTAATATTCCATACTATAAATAGTCTCAAGAGATGGCTCATGTCCCATTTCAATATATAGGTTTGTTCTGGGTCAGTCTACACATCCATCCTATCAACAACCTTACAATGTTATACCCACCCAAGTAGTCACATCCCCAAGGGGGATGTTCACACACTTTAGGTTCAATTCAATAAGGCCAAGGGCTCTGATGTATCACTAGTTTCATGTGTGGCCTATGGGAACAAATACATAAAAGTCACAGAATGTATTCCAGGAGGATGAGGTTGGTGGAGGAGGAGGAGGAGGATCAAGAGCAGAGGAGGAGGAGGCGGCCGCTGCGGAGGAGGAGGAGGCGGCGGCCGCAGAGGCACCGGCGTGACCACGGCGTGACCGCGGCGTGACTGCGGCGTGACCGCGGCGTGAACGCTGCGTGACCGCGGCGTGACCGCGGCGTGACCGCGGCGTGACCGCGGCGTGACCGCGGCGTGACCGCGGCGTGACCGCGGCGTGACCGCGGCGTGACCGCGGCGTGACCGCGGCGTGACCGCGGCGTGACCGCGGCGTGACCGCGGCGTGACGGCGGCATGACCGCGGGGTGACCGCAGCGTGACCACGGCGTGACCGCTGCGTGACCGCGGAGGAGGAGGCAGCCGCGGAGGCACCGGCGGCACCGGCGGAGGAGGAGGAGGCATCAGCGGAGGAGGAGGAGGTCGCGGTGGAGGAGGAGGCACCGACGGCAGCGCAGAGGCAGGGCGGAGGCAGCGGAGGCAGCGGAGGAGGAGGAGGATGAGGCTGGTGGAGGAGGAGGAGGAGAAGTAGGAGCAGAGGAGGAGGCGGAGGCCGCGTCGGAGGAGGAGGAGGAGGCGGCCGCAGAGGCACCTGCGTGACCGCGGCGTGACCGCGGCGTGACTGCGGCATGACCGCGGCATGACCGCGGCCTGACCGCGGAGGAGGAGGCCACCGCGGAGGCACCGGCGGCACCGGCGAAGGAGGAGGAGGCATCGGCAGAGGAGGAGGAGGCCGCGGTGGAGGAGGAGGCACCAACGGCAGCGCAAAGGTAGGGTAGAGGCAGGGCGGAGGCAGCGGAGGCAGCGGAGGAGGAGGAGGATGAGGCCAGTGGTGGAGGAGGAGGAGGAGCAGGAGCAGAGGAGGAGGAGGTGGCCATGGCATAGGAGGTGGAGGAGGTGGCCGCAGAGGCACCAGCGTGACCGCGGCGTGACCGCGGAGGAGGAGGCGGCCGCAGAGGCACCGACGGCACTGGCGGAGGAGGAGGAGGCATCAGTGGAGGAGGAGGAGGCCGTGGTGGAGGAGGAGGCCCCGGCGGCAGTGCAGAGGCAGGACGGAGGCAGGGCGGAGGTAGCGGAGGCAGCAGAGGAGGAGGAGGATGAGGCCGGTGGAGGAGGAGGAGGAGGAGCAGGAGCAGAGGAGGAGGCGGCGGTCGTGGCGGAGGAGGCGGCGGCGGCGGCCGCGGAGGAACCGGCGTGACCGCGACATGACCGAGGTGTGACCGCGGCGTGACCGCAGAGGAGGAGGCGGCTGTGGAGGCACAGGAGGCACCAGCGGAGGAGGAGGAGGCATCAGTGGAGGAGGAGGAGGCTGCGGTGGAGGAGGAGGCACCGGCGGTAGCGCAGAGGCAGGGCGGAGGCAGCGGAGGAGGAGGAGGATGAGGCCGGTGGAGGAGGAGGAGGAGGAGCAGGAGAAGAGGAGGAGGAGGCGGCCGCGGCAGCGGAGGAGGAGGTGGAGGCCGCAGAGGCACCGGCGTGACCGCGGCATGACCGCAGCCTGACCGCGGCGTGACTGCGGCGTGACCGCGGCGTGACCGCGGTGTGACCGCGGCCTGACCGCGGCGTGACCGCGGCATGACCGCAGTGTGACCACGGAGGAGGAGGAGACGTGGAGGCACTGGAGGCACCGGCTGAGGAGGAGGCATCGGCGGAGGAGGAGGAGGCCGCGGTGGAGAAGGAGGCACCGGAGGCACCGACGGCAGCGCAGAGGCAGGGCAGAGGTAGGGCGGAGGCAGTGAAGACAGCGGAGAAGGAGGATGAGGCCGGTGGAGGGGAGGAGGAGCAGGAGCAGAGGAGGCGGCGGCGGCTGCGGAGGAGGAGGAGGAGGCAGAGGAGGAGGCAGCGGAGGCAACGGAGGAGGAGGCCGCGGTGGAGGATGAGGAGGCCGCGGTGGAGGAGGAGGCACCGGCGGCAGCGCAGAGGCAGGGCGGAGGCAGGGCGGAGTCAGCGGAGGCAGCGGAGGAGGAGGAGGATGAGGCCGGTGGAGGAGGAGGAGGAGGAGCAGGAGTAGAGGAGTAGTAGGCGGCCGCGGCGGAGGAGGAGGAGGCGGCGGCCGCGGAGGCACCGGCGTGACCGCGCCGTGACCGCGGCGGGACCGCGGCATGAAAACCACCACCTTCCTTACCTAATGAAGGTGTATCAGGATGACATATTCAGATCTCAAACAGATCAATCAATTCCAAGGAGGGTGCCTGCTAACCTTCATTGTTAGGATTATCATACAGGTACCGATCAACCTTCTGGTGAGGGCACCTCATGAGAGATAGCCATCTCGGATGCCCATGCACAGGATCCACTGAGGAAGAATCATCAGAAAAGGAATGCATAGGATATCTAGGAGACGTCTAATATCCCCGCTCCTACTAACAACACCCGCCAACATACTCTATCATGGAACCACCATCAGGCTCACATCACTACTCTCTAGGAATAAGTATATGGGCATATTCCTGCAGAACACATGGGGGACGCTCATATTTCTACCCACATGAATGAATCCTGTCGACATATCTCGATGGAACATGAATGATTAATGTGGGAACATATCCCCACTTCAATAAAAGTAATCTTTCAATAGGCTAGGGAAACATAGAAAATGTAATATTATATTTATTCACACACTTTGTTAAAGTTCCAATACATTTTAACAATAGCTGAAGAGCCCCACCAACATATCCCAACATTATTGGAGGTGATGGGATAAATGCATACTCTTATCCCTATAGCAAAGACAACTCAACACTCTGATTATCATTAACAAGTTGTTTTACTGGAGAAATCCTACATTCTTTATTCCACTTGGGAGGATTACCATCATACACTGATGAAGGGTGAGGCATCAAACAGGGCTCATAATCCCACTCTAACCTTGGAAAAACATGTGATAGTAGAACATACCTTAGGAGGTGGAGGCCGCGGTGGAGGAGGCACCGGCGGAGGATGAGGAGGCACCAGCGGAGGAGGAGGAGTCCGTGGTGGAGGAGGAGGCACCGGCGGCAGCGGCGCGGAGGCAGGGTGGAGGCACCGGAGGAGGAGGAGGATGAGGCCGGTGGAGGAGGATGAGGAAGAGCATAAGCAGAGGAGGAGGCGGCGGCCGCGGCGGAGGAGGAGGAGGAGGAGGAGGCGGCGACAGCGGCACAGACGAGGGCTTCCGCGAGAGCTTGATTGTGTGCGGGGAGGAGGAAGAGGACCCGCGGGTTTTTAACAAATCCGCGGGACCCTTTATCAGCGCTAGTAAAAAGAGATGATAAAGGGTGTATTTATCAGCTCTAAAATGAAAAGCGCTGATAAATACAACCTTTATGAGCGCTAACAGAAGCGCTGATAAAGGCAGGCACATGCCTTGCCCAGTTGGTGGTAGTGTAGTATAATGAAATGAATTAAAATGGTATGTAACACACTTGTTGGAAATTCCAATCATCCCATGGAGTGTCCTCTTGAAATAATTGAAATTAGGGAATATTTTTAGGATAGTGGAATATAATTTTTTATATTCTGTCGAAATGAATTAAACTTGTTAATAATTCATGGGAATTTCAAACTAGGTGTTATCTTTTAAAAGGGTGAATGTGATATCCAATTATATATGAAAAAGATGGACAAATATTTGGAAAAGAATGTTATGTAAATCTTAATAATGGTATTCCATGAGATTTAAGAAAGTTGGATGAGGGAATGCTTGTGATAAATTTATGAATGAAATAAAATCCTAAAAAATTATTTAAAATGGTATAAGTGTCATATTTGTTTTTTAATATTTTACCCACAATAGATTACCCATTTTCACAATTATTAATATTGATTAAAATTTAACCATGCTAATTATATCATCACTAAAAATATAGGACTACCCTTACTAAATTAAATAAAATTTTGAATTTGATTTTTTCCTTTATTTAATATAATTTATTTTATTAATATAATAAAATTAACATTATAATTAAGTCATATATTTTTTTAAAAAACGTTTCTACAAAAAACTGATTTCAAATTATATATGTTATAACATTTTTTGGTATTGATTAAAAATTTTATTAGTGTAATTTTATTTATATATATAGTTATACAAATTAATATAGAATTATTTCAAAATAGATCCATTTAATTTAAAAATACCTAATATTAATAAATATACGATTCTTTTTAAAATATCTATTTTACCATGGTAATTAATATTTTACTAAGTAGGTTAATTTCATATTTAAATATGTAATTGAAAATAGAAAATAATATTATTTTAATTATGTAAAATATGAAAATAAGTTTACAAACTAAAATTTAAATTTTTACATTCAATTTTCATACTAGTTCACAAAACACCCTAAAATATTTTTAGAAAAAACTATTTTTTAAGATGAAAACTTATATAGTATAAATTTATTAATGTTATTGGATTTCAAGATAAAAAAGTTATTATTATAAAAAATAATAGCTAGTTTTTCCATCTAAAAGAATCCCAAACTGAATATTACCATTAAAACATTTCATTAAAAAAATATGTAAATTAGTTTTTTAAATTTGGATGGAATAGTACTTATGTTCTGAATTGTTGAAGATAGGTTGCATATATTCATAATGATATTTTCAAATAAAAATTTATATTTACTAAATAAATATGTAACAAAATATTAGTTTTTATTAACTTTCATGGTTTTCATTATGTGTTAATATATTCTTAAAATTTATAATTTCGGTATGAAAATTATAATTTTAACTATTCAATTAATTATTTCTAATAACATAATAATAAAAAAACTCATAGTTGACTGCTTTTTATGTGATGAAATAAATATTAAATCTATTTTTAAAATTTAAATTGCTAAAATTTATAATTTTTTCTTTTAAATAAAAATATAATATATAAATAAACAAATTTATTAAAATATTATCTCATAAAACATTAAGATATTTCCTTCATATTTCATGTTGATTAAAATATTTTAATCTACTATAGGTTTTATAATTCCTAAATTTTATTGATAATGTTCATTTATTAAGAAACAAACCATTTTAATTCAATGTTTCATATAGAGAAAGCTATCAAAGTTATTACATTTTAAAATATTATATATTAAAATATAGGGGCATTTAAATGGTTATAAACCTCTTGGCTATAAGGATTTAATGTTTAATTGAAATATATACACTATGTTTAAGTGAAAAAAAATCATTTCCTAAATCAATTTTGTTTCCTAAAATGATTATACTTATTCATGACGAACCTCTACCTATTATTCTAAAATGAATGCTAACAGAAAATATTAATATCCATGGATTCACATGTTGTTTTTGGATACATGAGTGTTAAAATAGAATCCAGTGAAATAAACTATTCTCCCAGATAAAGTGTTAAAAAAATTAGTTTTATGATTGAAAACATTGTATAGAAGATTGTTAAAAATGGGTAGTTTTATTTTGATTACTCTAAAACAACCATGCTTTTAATACAAATTTAAACATGATTTATTACCTAAAACATCGCTTGATACAACAACAAAGATCGAGAGGTTTAGTGTCTTTGGGGATTAGTATCATTACATAAAAACATGAAACATGAAATACAACATCTTTATTGAAAACATCCTTTACCTGACCACTACATTCCCTCGTACTTAGCATTGCATGGGATAACCTGAGGAAATGCATAAGAAAAGAGTGAGCTATAATGCCCAGTAAGGGAATACACCTGGAATAACATGTGCAGTACAATACATGTTATACATTAGGCATATCAATAGATCACAATAGAAACATGAACATAAAGGCATGATAAATCATGATAATCATAACATGGAAATGTGGCAACAACACTTAACATGGAATTAGCATGAGCCAAAGCTCATTGCACATAGAGCTTGAGTAAATCCTCATTTCACATGAATCAAGAGAAAACCCTTATTGAACTTGAATTAGCATGATTAAACACTCATTTCAGATAATTTATCATGATACTATACTTTACCCAATGCATTGGAGCGCTATAAGGGCGCACCCTTCTTAAACATTTCATTTCATGCATAAGTTTGCCACATTGATCATAAAACATGGATTCATTAAACATAATCATTTATTCCATGATAATTTAATGTGGAATTCATACATGAAACATTATAATCAATATGTAAATGTTCATAAAGGTGAATACCCTTGATGGAGAAATGGTCATGGTATTCACTACACAATGACATTGGCTTAGAAAATCGGTGCGATTTTCGGCAGCGTAACGGCGTGACATAAGAATTCCTAAAAAATGGTTGATGAGAGAGAAACGGTTCCTAATAATATTTACATGTAATATAAAGTAATTAGGTCAGATAGCTACATGTTCAAACAATTTTAATGGAATTTAGATTCATGATACAAAAGTATTTCTTGAATGTAAATGAGGAGAGAGAAGTTCCCTTCTGAATTTGGGCATTGTAACGGGTGTACATTTGAGGAATTTAATGAAAGATAAAGGGGTATAACATCATTAAAACCTAAATAGGGCAGTATTAGGGAGGTTTTAAACCATACCCCAACATTCATAATTGAAATTAAAATTGAAAAACAACATAAAGAAAAATTGGACAAAAATGAGAAAAGAAGAAAAAACCCTTACTTGGAAGTGTGCTTAAAAAGGCTAGAGAGAGGCTTGTGAGAGGCTTATTGGGAGCATGGTGCACCTTGGGACAATTCTAGAGAGAGTAGGGCTAGGATGGACGAACATCAAAGGCTTTGAGTGAGGAGGAAGTGGGAGCATGGGTGGGTTAATATAGGAAAGGTGAGGGAATTCTTTATTATTTAGGTTTGGGACCCCTTACATTAAATTAATCCAAACCACAAACCATTCCATGGTTTTTGCCCATTGTTTTTTTAAAAGGGAAGAGGAAAAAAATATTTTATATGGCCAAAGTCCGAAATTCTTAAAATAATAGGGTTGCTTATCTGGAGGTGAGTGACACTCCCATTGAAATTAATTTAAAAAGACAAGGTGTTTAAAAAGTCTTGAGGGGTCCATTAATGCTTTGAAAAGTAAGTAAAACAAACCCCAAATAACATTATTTTAATGTTAAAACATATATTGCCCGAACATAATTATTATATTATTTTATTACATCACTACTAGGTCATTATGATGTCATAAAACACATTATACATTTAAACGGCATTTAATTTTTACCCAAATATTTGACTGTCTCAGAAAATTATGACAAATTAACCATTAGATGATTTTGACATCCTGATTCCAGAAATAACATTTATTTTTTCTAAATAATTTTCTAAATATGTTAATTTTCACTTTTAAAATAAAAACTGACATTTATCGAAAATTCACCGGTTTTGACAGAAATGGCTTTCAAACCTTGATAAAAATTATAATAGCATTCATAAAATTATAATATCATTTATATTTAATAAAAATTCATTTTTAATAATAATAATATTGTATTAAAATATTATTTAATTCCAAAAATCCCTTAATTTTAAAAAAGGTAGAATTCTTAATTAAATAAAAACTAAAAACACTATTTGTACTTTTAAAAAAATTTACAATGTATCAAAAATGAAATGGAGGTATATTCATTATTATATACAAAAAAATAATGTAAATGAACATAATACTATTTATTTGTTACATAACCAATTAAAACAGCCGCATAATACCTAAGGGTAAGGTGTTCGATGGTGATAGACTCTTGGGGTGGCTCGGATAACATCGCACGAGTGGTAATCACTATCAACTTCCACTTTTCCCATAGACGGTGTCGTTCGAGCTTAACATGATGAAGCTCAGCTTAGTCTTGGTCAAGAGCGAAGCCCAAGGACGCCAACTCTTTTTCGAGCTCCGACAAATGGGCTTCGTATGGGGCAATTCTACTGGATGAGGCCATCGCTTCCTTTGTCTGAGTAAATTTGGATTTGTTAAAGCCCTATATTTATGATAATCATGTGATCACTATTTAAATAATATATTAGCAATGGTAAAAATTCCTAACATACAACCAAAGAAGTTGACATTTTATATAATAGTAAATAGACATTTAGTTAGATCAAGAGGGATTTCAATTAATGATACTTTGGGTCGTTACAATATTCCCCCCTTAAGAAATTTCGCCCTTGAAATTTTCCTTTTCCCACACTAAAACAGATGTGGGTAACTCAGCTTCATCATTTACTCTGATTACCAAGTTGCTTCTTCAAACATGTGGTTTCTCCACAACACCATGATGAGGCTAATTTTCTTATTTTGTAGAACTTTTTCTCTATGATCTAAGATCTTTACTGGTTTCTCCTCATAAGAAAGATCGTCTTCCAATTGTACCACCTCAGAAGAGAGTACATCTGAAGGGTCCGATATGTACTTCCTTAAGAGGGATACATGAATGAAATCATGTACTTTGGCCATAGTAGGTGTAAGTGCTAGTCGATAGGCCATATCCCCAACACGATCAAGAATCTCGAAGGGGATGATGTACCATGGACTTAACTTCCTTTTCTTTCCAAACCTCATGACCTTCTTCCAAGGAGATATGCATAGAAAAAACATATCTCCAACTTTAAACTCAGGTTCTCTTCGATGATTATCTGCATAACTCTCAGGCCGACTATGGGCTACCTTGATATTCTACTGAATGGTTTTCACCTTCTCCACCATTTCCTCGTCCATTTCTGGTCCAAGCAGCTTACGTTCATCGACCTCATCCCAACATGTCGGTGTTCTCCACCTTTCCCATACAGGGCTTCATATGGTGCCATTTGGATGCTCGAGTGGAAACTGTTATTATAAGAGAACTCAACCAGAGGAAAATGATGACCCCATCCTTCTTTAAAGTCTATTGAGAATTCTCTCAACATATCCTCAAGTGTTTGGATTGTCCTCTTGGATTGGCCATCAGTTTGAGGATGATATGCCGTATTAAATTTCAGTTCGGTATTCAAATCATGTTGAAGACTCTTCCAAAACATAGAGGTGAATATTGGATCTCGGTCAGACACAATAGATAGTGGTACTCCTTGAAACCTTACCACTTCCCTGATATATACCTATTCATGTTGATCCAATGATAAATCCTCCCGAATATCAATGAAGTGTGCAGTCTTTGTAGGACGATCCACAACAACCCGGATTGCATTATTACCTTTTAATGTCCTCAGAAGTCCGGTGACAAAGCCCATGGTGATGTTCTCCCATTTCCATTCTGGTATGGGAAATGTTTGCATCATCCCCTTAGAGTTCTGCCTCTCTGCCTTCACTTGCTGGCACACTAGGCACTTTGATGTATATTCAGTGATCTCCTTCTTCATATTATCCCACCAAAAGTTTTCTCAGAGATCTCGGTACATCTTTGTGCTCCCTGGGTGAATAGATAAATTTGAACTATGTCCATTATCCAAAAGTTCTTTATTCAGCTCCAGACTTGATGGAACACATAGTCTTTTCCCAAACTGCACAATTCCTTCGTCATTAACATTAAATTCCAAGGATTTCCTTTTTTTGATAGCTTCCACTTTTTCTTGAGTTCCCACATCATCCTTTTAAGAATCCTTTAACCTTTCCAAAAGAGACAGTTGAGAAATAATTTTTGAAAGGATTGATGATGTTCCGTTCTCATTGATTCCCATTGTAACAGCCCGAGATTTTATGAAAACTATTCTTTTTAATTTTATTAATGTCTTGTGTTGTACGCTACACCAAAAAGGAGCTTGCACAACACGCATCCTTGACTTTCCTTGCATTACACGCAATCACAACCTTCCTCGGTAGTCTGTGTAGTACGTAATACTGAGTTTCACGAAACAACGATTTGCTATTAAAATATTATTAAAACTAGCCATTATGAATAGTAATAACCACTTTTTAAATTTTAGAAATTTTAGCTCTCAAAATTGACTTCATTTTTTGGATTCGGAGTATCGAATTTACCCTAAGGTGAAATTTTGGTACTTTTCGGATAACTTTCATATTCTGATGAATAGTGAAAATTACTAAATTATAATTAAAAACACCTTTTTTAATCGAAATAATTAATAGTGATAAATCATTAATTTGAGTGGTTTTAAAGTATATTTAGAATATATTTTTACAATTTAATACAATGTTGGTCATTGGATGTAATTTCACATTTAAACCAGACATAATCAAGTGTCAATCTTTTGATAGATATTGTTTCTTAAAAACACGCTATTTGTTTTAACAGCGGGATTTAATTATAAAATTAATTAATTCAATTTCTATGTTATGAATTTGGTAAAATAGACTATATTTTTGAATTCGGAATATGAAATATAGCTTAGGATGAAATTTTGGCATTTTTCTGAAAACTTTCAATTTTTGATGAATAGTGAAACCACTAAGTGGTAGGTTAAAAACTGAATTTTGCATAAAACTTAATTTTACCGCTTCTGTGAATGAAATTTCAAAAATCCGACAGACACGGTTAATATCAAGGACTAAAATGTGGTTCAATGAGATGAAAATAATTTTTGGTGAATAGTAACTTTTTTCTTTTTTTTACCACGGTTAATAGTAAATAGGGTAACTAAGGGTAAATATGATATTACTATTACCCTAACACATGTCCTAATTCTATTGGATAAGTGTAATTCGACCTAAAACAACCTTATGAATATAATATGACCATTTAGGTCCACTTGGATTAGATTATGACATTTAATATTATTTTATTTAATGAATAGTTAAAATAGTTAAAATCAAAGTTTAATAACTAAAACATTTTTAATATGGGGTTATACATAAGATAAATTGGACTATAAATATTTATTAGAAAGCTAAAATGATATCCTACATAATTATATTTTATTTATAATTTTTAGACTTTAAATAAAGTAATTTATTTATGACACAACGATGATACAGTAATTACCCTTTTAAGGAAATATTAACATAATTGATGTTATAAATGCTCAAATGAATGTAATTTGAGACTTTTTATGAATTCAACTAATTTTCTAGGTTACTATGATATATTATTGTTGATTTAATCAACTTTGTTCGAACATATAATTCTGTTATGACTTTCACAAAAATCATATATCAAATAGTGTCAAAATTGAGACAAAATAGTTTTTAAATAAAATATTATATTATTAATCGTTATTTTATTCCTAAAAATCTAAGGTTCGGAAAAATGACTTAGATAAGGATATATATATTAATAATAAACAATTTGGGGTTCGTTTGGCATGTTATAGTAAGTGTATTAACCATATAGTGAAAGAAAACAAAAAGACACGGTAAAAGTTAAATTATTTAACTTAGAGTTAAATCTAATTGATAAGGTTAAAATAATACCCTAAACTTGTCTAAATCCTATTGGATGATAGGATTTCGACCCATCCCCACATTAGCTTCTAAATAAGACCCTTTGGAACCATTATAAACTGATTTTGACTTTAATGTAAAATAATATTTTGAGATATTCCTAAGGTGCCCCTCTCCTCCCTTATAAAAGGGTACCTCCTCCCCCTCCTCCTCAAACCAATTTAGGCACTCAAGCTCGGCCAACCCCTGCCAAAATCCCTTCTCCACTTCCATAGAATAATCCTAGAGGTCCTGGTCTTCTTCAAATACCAATCTTAGTTCCCTAAGTAGAGGATTCAAAGAAGCGTTCCAAAGAAGAGGTAATATCCATTACCGATCTTTTCAATTTCTTTCTTCTTCAACTTCTTCTTCTTTAGTTGTTTCATGACAAAGTAATAACATCAGTATTACTTACAAACTGATATGTTATTATAAATATGAAACAACCCTAATTCACCTTCTATCCATCCTACGGAAAAATGAAATCACCGCGCTTGCGTACGTACGGAATACCGTCTCCACGACGCGATGAGATTCATTCTCCATGTTAACCATTTAAGAATGATTATAAAGTATATATAAGAAATAATAATGAAATATATGACATTATAAAGCTACTGGATTTATGTATATATATATATATATATGTATGTCATCTACTTACTTCCATTCAAGACAATAAGGAAAGGAAAACAACGTTCATGCGTACGTACGGACTACCGTCTCCATGAACGGTGTTTTTCATTTCATTTATCTATCTATTATATATATATATATACTGAATATATATGATATATAAATCATATTTTATATTCTGGAAGTAATTAAAGCATTATATAAGTATTAATAATGTCAAGAACAACAAGTCAAAACACCTACGATAAATGAAACGATTTTACCCAAAACGCTTCTTTAACATGGAATTTACAAAAGAACGGGTAATATAAAGTCATAAGTGAACCATATATGATATAATAACAGTGAATATGATTCTGTAATAAGTCAATGACATTATTTAAATCATTATACAGGAGGTTCGGACACATACGAAGCAAATCGGACCTAAGGTAAGGGGAAATATCACATTCTCATTTTTATCCGAGATTGTTTATGCTTTGAAATTTACTGGGGTGTATTTTATCATCCACATCCATGTTTCCTCAATATGCAATTTTATTTCCATCCACCTAAAATTTTTTTAAATCCAATTTTACCTTTTGGTGAGTTTTTAGTAAAAGATATGAAAGGAATCTTTTGTCGTTTTTCATACGAGGTACTTTTTGACTTTTCCGACAAAAGTATGAAAAATGTTTTTTTCACCTATACGGCAAGAATGGATTTTTAAAACATTATTTCCAAGAAGCTTACTTTACAAGTTTTCAAGTTTATTTTTAATCAACTTCATTTAGTTTAAAATTTTATGACATTTTAAGAAAGGAAAAATGTTTTTGAAGAAAAAAGGATATTTTCCTCAAGAATGAAGTTCAAGTGTTTTATCAAAATTATTTTCCATCTAAGATAATAAAGGGTTATGTTTTTATCTCTATTATTACATTGATTTGATTATGTTATGATGGAATTAACTTTATGAATTCCTTTATCTAATATGAATTTTTTTTATGATGTCACGATGTTTAAGATTCCCATTTTATTACATGGGTTATGAAATGATGTATGATTTATGATTTTGTGGCACACATAAGAATGGTATCATTATGAGATGGGTGGGACCTATATCCCCCTCCAATGAATTGGGTAAAGATTTTATATCTCATTAGATAGACATGGCTGGAATGGTAGGTTATACCGGTTCAGTGAAACAGGACTGAAACGAGGGTGACTCGGTTCAAAAAGGGACTTTGTCCACTAAGATAGTCTTGGCAATGAGTCTTGACTAAAAAGAAATGATTCTCTATGATTATGTGTGTATGCCACAAAGTTTAATGTTTTAAGTTATGATTATTGTGATTACATTTCACTACCATGATTTATCCCATGTTATGAAATTATGCTCTCTTTTGCAGGTTAATATTTCCAAAATGTTATGTTCTTATAAATATGATGTGATTGATATTTATTTTTTTTACCCTTACTGAGCCTTTGAGCTCACCATTTTATGTTTTCTTTTCCCCAGGATATAAAGAAAGGTTTTAGGTATAAAAAAAGAAGATCTTTATGGGTGATATTGAAGATCTTTCACCAGGATTAGAAGATTATATTCCGAGTTTCCAAAGACACTAAACTATTACGATCCTTGTGTGTGTGTTTTTGATATGTACTAAGTATTACGCAAAAGTAATGTAATGGACATGTACGTTAAGATTAGGGTCTCTACAGTTGGTATTAGAGGCAAAGGAGGTAGGAATTTATCCAATCCTATGGAACTCTCACATGTGAGCATTGGAAGAAGCATGGCTCTCCGCCCAAGGGCTTCATGAGGAAATGGCTTCCACTGGGGATGGTGGTGTGCCCCGCCTAGGGGGTGTAGCCACCCATGGAGTGCCCTGATAGGTATCAATTATAGTCCACTGGAAGTAATTCCAGACCTCTACAGTTGGTATCAGAGGAATGGTTTAGTCAACCTTTGGAAACTAGGATGCGAAAATGTTAGTGAGATCCCTAGAGATATTTCTAAGGTATGTCTAGGGATGTCCCTAAGGATAAGTATACGTATAGGATATAATCCTAGAACTACGATAACGATCTTATAATTTAACCTAAGATGTCAGATATTAAGGGTACTCCCCCTTTACTATGTTGTTTTCCCAAGAATTATTTTGCCTCTCACACTATTCTGTTTGGATTTTAGAAAATGGCTGGAAACAAGATGATTCACAATAATGGAGGATATGATGGACAATGGAATGATATTCTTCATGAGAAAACAATTGAAATGGGATTTGGATGTCCAAACATCATTATTATGCCGAATCAGCAATCTCATAATATGATCAATAAAGTAAAATTTGGTAAGTTTCCTGACTCGACTAATAAGAGAAAGATGGAGTTCCATGATGATCACAGAGGAAAGAAAGTTCAATTTCCCCTATGTAAATCATGTGGGAAGAGGCATCAAGGATAATGTTTCAAGGGAACTGGAAGATGCTTTGGGTGTTGAAAATAAGGACACAAAGCAAGTAAGTGCAAAGGAAAAGGTTCAGTTAACACCATGGATGAGGATAATGGTATTGCTACGACATCAAAAATGGTTAAGTGTTTTAAATGTGGAATGTATGGGAATTATGCAAACCAATGTCCTAAGGGAAAGACTCATGAAGAGAATCAGTATGGTCGTATGGGTAGTATTTATGTGGATGATGATGAAGAGACTACAAATGATATGTGAGATGAAAGAATTGTTGAAGCTCGGTCAATGGTTTAAGAAGGTAGTGGAATGATTACATGTTTATCAAGTGTAATGTTGTACTATAGAATAAAAAGACATCTAAGGATTGATACACTGTTGTCTTTCATTAAGTTTTGAATGTTTATGATGAATGGTATGAGTAACAATGAAAGGTTATTCAGATATTTTTTTTGGAAAGTGGATGATATGCGCATAATGAATTGATAAAGAGAAAATGAAATGTTTTACAGTATTCATGAGCTCATGATTGAAGTAAGGACTAAGTGATATCATGGTTTGAGTATATAGAATTTTGAGGATTTTGGTATGTGGAAGGTGTTAACTTTTAACTACATTCATGTTTTCACTAAGGTTCAATGGGTATTCAAGAGAGTACATGATTAAGGACTTTGAATGTTTGGAATGTGGCCAACAAAACATATCTTATGATATATGGGGATCAACGATGGTATTAAATCTCTGGAAATCGTTTTCATTATGTTATGAGAGTGGACTGCAGTATTATGGATAAGCCTAAAGATTAGAATGGATTATGTTGGACATAAGTTAGTATTGTTCAAGGATAGAATTTTTTTCGATATTATTGATGGGATGTTATAGTAATATAGTTTTAGAAAAAGGACAACCTGCAGGATGGGCGACAGCCCATCGCTTCGGACAAGGCTGTGCGAATCGAACCCACAACCGAAGTGCGACTGGCCTTTATCGCCTACCACTGGCCTACAGGAAGTCCCTGTTTAATAGAAACTAGTTTTATTATATTAATCAGAATGATATATGAAGTATAAGTCCATTTTAGGAACCATATATGATTAATCTCACTATAGATCGACTTATGTATATAATTTTTGCTAACCTTTTGTTTGAGACAGATGGAATGACCCGTCATTCTATCACATGATCTGTTAACACTTCACGAATAACAAATTCAACTTCATTTATTTATGAGATGAAGTGGAAATTTTTCAAGGCACGAACAATAGTGTGATTGTACCAAAATAAAGTAAGTATTTATTCTAATTCAAATTCTTCAACTTTAAGGAAACGATCTTGAAAACCAAAAAAATGTTGTCCTAGTGATCTTATATCTGATTAATCAGATGGTACCTTAGATCTTCACAAATTTATGGATTTGTGTTTGTTGGATTTTCCATAGCCATGTTCTTTACCACTCTCTATCAGAACATGATGGTTAGATTTCTCTTCCATATCCATATTGTCACCTATGTGGAAACCCAGTTTTAGTTTATTTGGGTAATCGTTACATTTCATACTTTAGTTTTTAAAGCCAAGTTTTGGTATTCCCTTTTACGATGTGGTTTTCTATTAAAGAAACTTTCAAATAATAAACTATTTATAACCCCGACGAATTTCGAGGGCGAAATTCATTTTAAGGGGGGTAGAATGTAACAGTCCGAGATTTTATGAAAACTATTCTTTTTAATTTTATTAATGTCTTGTGTTGTACGCTACACCAAAAAGGAGCTTGCACAACACGCATCCTTGACTTGCCTTGCATTACACGTAATCACAACCTTCCTCGATAGCGTGTGTAGTACGCAATACTGAGTTTCATGAAACAACGATATGCTATTAAAATATTATTAAAACTAGCCATTATGAATAGTAATAACCACTTTTTAAATTTTAGAAATTTTAGCTCTCAAAATGGACTTCATTTTTGGATTCGGAGTATCGAATTTAGCCTAAGGTGAAATTTTGGTACTTTTCGGATAACTTTCATATTCTGATGAATAGTGAAAATTACTAAATTATAATTAAAAACAACTTTTTTAATCAAAATAATTAATAGTGATAAATCATTAATTTGGGTGGTTTTAAAGTATATTTAGAATATATTTTTACAATTTAATACAATGTTGGTCATTGGATGTAATTTCACATTTAAACCAGACATAATCAAGTGTCAACCTTTTGATAGATATTGTTTCTTAAAAACACGCTATTTGTTTTAACAGCGGGATTTAATTGTAAAATTAATTAATGCAATATCTATGTTATGAATTTGGTAAAATAGACTTCATTTTGAATTCCAAATATGAAATATATCTTAGGATGAAATTTTGGCATTTTTCTAAAAACTTTCAATTTTTGATGAATAGTGAAACCACTAAGTGGTAGGTTAAAAACTGAATTTTGCATAAAACTTAATTTTACCGCTTCTGTGAATGGAATTTCGAAAATCCGACAGACACGGTTAATATCAAGGACTAAAATGTGGTTCAATGAGATGAAAATAATTTTTGGTGAATAGTAACTTTTTACTTTTTTTTACCACGGTTAATAGTAAGTAGGGTAACTAAGGGTAAATATGATATTACTATTACCATAACACATGTCCTAATTCTATTGGATAAGTGTAATTCGACCAAAAAAAACCTTATGAATATAATATGACCATTTAGGTCCACTTGGATTAGATTATGAAATTTAATATTATTTTATTTAATGAATAGTTTAAATAGTTAAAATCAAAGTTTAATAACTACAACATTTTTAATATGGGGTTATACATAAGATAAATTCAACTATAAATATTCATTAGAAATCTAAAAAGATTTCCTACATAATGATATTTTATTTATAATTTTTAGACTTTAAATAAATTAATTTATTTATGACACAACGATGATGAAGTAATTACCCTTTTAAGGAAATATTAACATAATTGATGTTATAAATGCTCAAATGAATGTAATTTGAGACTTTTTATGAATTCCACTAATTTTCTAGGTTACTATGATATATTAGTGTTGATTTAAGAAACTTTGTTCGAACATATAATTCTGTTATGACTTTTACAAAAAGCATATATCAAATAGTTTCAAAATTGAGACAAAATAGTTTTTAAATCAAATATTATATTATTAATTGTTATTTTATTCCTAAAAATCTAAGGTTCGGCCAAATGACTTAGATAAGGATATATATATTATTAATAAACAATTTGGGGTTCTTTTGGCATGTTATAGTAAGTGTATTAAACATATAGTGAAAGAAAACAAAAAGACACGGTAAAAGTTAAATTATTTAACTTAGAGTTAAATCTAATTGATAAGGTTAAAATAAAACCCTAAACTTGTCTAAATCCTATTGGATGACAGGATTTCGACCCATCCCCACTTTAGATTCGAAATAAGACCCTTTGGAACCATTATAAACCGATTTTGACTTTAATGTAAAATAATATTTTGAGATATTCCTAAGGTGCCCCTCTCCTCCCTTATAAAAGGGTACCTCCTCCCCCTCCTCCTCACACCAATTTGAGCACTCAAGCTCGGCCAACCCCTGCCAAAATCCCTTCTCCACTTCCCTAGAATAATCCTATAGGTCCTGTGTCACGACCCCCTCCCCACAAAGTGTACCCCTCTTGGGCCGTCAATGTGAAAAGGGAGATAATGACCCCCGAGTCCCGCCTCCAGTAGGCCCCGGGTTGGCGACTAGCACCGAGGGTATAATACACACAAAAATGGGAGGCATTACCCTCTAAGAGAACACATGCAGAAGAGAGAGATAGAATAGACTCCAACCAACTCCAACTCATAACTGAAATGTAAAAGAAACCCAAGTACATATATGAAATGTCATGCAAAAGTACTACAACTGAAAGGGAAAACTAAAAGTACCCAAAAGAAAGTAAAACAGCAGCGACCACAACCCCAAACAGCTCCTCCTCCAACCGCAAGCTAGTAGTAACCAACTTGATCTCCAACCTGCTCCAAGTCGCCTGAAAAACAGTTTATATGTACATAGGGTGAGTATAACAGTATACTCAGTAGGATCCTCCCCAAGACTCTCATGCAAAAGTAAAGAAAGCATGCTAAAGCCCAGTGAAAAACAAGTGAAACTAACTCGTCACCTAAACAGGTATACTATGTTCCCAACCTCACCAAGGCTACTCTCACCAAGTAACGCATACAAGAATATAGCATGTAGTAAAGAATATCAAGGGTACCCTGCTACCACTTCCCCATTGGTTTGCCGCTTTGCCCCAACGACATACGTCCTGTGCATCTCTCTCCAAAGGCTTGCCCGTATCAACATGGGTCAAGCTCCCCAATCTTCACCTCGTGCACCACAAAGGTTTTCCCGCAGACACCTGGGCTAAGCTCCACACAATCCTCACAACCAAAAGTAACCAGGTAGTTTCCGGGAGCCACCACAGCTCGCATAACGTGTATCATACGTCGGGTATTATACCTCAAGCCATTACAGCCCATACACCGAGTAAGGATCCTCAAGCCATCACAGCCTATACACGTTACACCTATAGTAGTCCATAGGATACTATATCCAGAATATATGTGTGTGAAATAACCACATGACATTATAGCCCTCTACACACATATATGGGTAAAACTAACCACTGTGCCTACCAGCACTAAGATCTACCAAGAGAAGAGAGCGGGGCCAAAGGGGGTAGTCAGCCATTGAACCTCCCATCAGAATGTTGGGGAAAACACCCCCCCAGGGCTCAGAATCCCCGGGGTGTCAGTTGCCCTTACCGACAGGGTGGAGAAGCGTATAGAAACACAAAAAGTACAGAATATATAAGTAACTCACATCCACACTATGGGCATTACCTAGTCTTAGATACAACTGCAGCTAACGTCTCTCAGACTCCAGGCTGGTACTTCTAAGACTAGGTATCCTATAAGCACACAACCAATTGAAGAGCTTTATTAGATTACTCCATTCTCATTTATCAGTTTCACTGTACATTAATTAATTCTTTAAACATTAATTAAGATTGAACAATTCCACATTAAACTGAAATGGCGTCACTTTCAAAACAACTTCTCCTTTTTAAGATTCACATCACCTTTAAATTCTAGCATCTCCATCCCTGTGGATTTTCACCATTTAATCAAACATTCATTACAGAAATACTTTTCCACATTCCCAGGCATTCTAGAAAAACATCCTATGCTTCTAAACACAAAGGAGGCTCAACACGGTGAGTAGATATACTACCCGTCGGGTCTTTGCCGCCTATAGAAAGAGCATATACCCATTCTCCCTCAAGAGGCTAAACACGGAAAGCACGTGGCATACCCCGCGCGTCTTCGCCTCCTTTGGAAGAATGGTAGCAAGACCAGCTTCCTTGAGCAGTGGGGAAAAGCAAGGCAGATTAACATTCAAGAACACCACAAGCAACCAGCAACCACATCCATCCCATTCCATCACCCCTGGTGCCCTCCCTGACACCCATATGCATAAAACGATGCATCTCGCCAGACTAGGCGTCATCCGCTGCCACAACTATAAGGCCTCCATGCCTCTACATATCACAACAACCGTCCAGGCTCACATCACAGCACAAGCAGCAGGAAAACAAACATCACAAAATGGGCTCTCGGCCCGTTAACAAACAAGAGGGTAACTCAGAACCCTTTTTGAAATTCCCACATAATCTGTTCTCTAATCCATATTGAATTAACAGATTTGTTATTCGTAGGTTCCAATCATGGATACCTAATCAGTAAGCTATCACAATTAAATAACCAAACTTACTTCCCTAATTTGATTATCCTCAAATTAGAACAACTACAACAACGACAAAAAAACCAGATTAATTTATATGCCTCTTTATCCTTCGCCAATTAATCAACAGTTAATTCCAGCTTTACGTTCATTATCAATTTCTATCATGAACGATCAACAAATCAAAGAAACATAGATATCACTATATCTAGGAAAACATGAGGCAAACCGTTATCAAGGTATAAAGCAACAACACGCGATCAACCAGTTCTTTTAATCCAGTTCAAGTATTTAATTAGGTCAATTTCATTGTGATCCGGAGGAATAAATCATGCTAATTCTACGATTGCACATATAAAATTAGAGAAGCCATGAATCCCCTACCTCGAAGAGTTCTTGACGTCCTTTATCCACACAGCAGGTCACGATCCTCCCCTCACGAAAACTTATGTGGAAGAATGATCGACACAGCTTGGTTGCATCCAACAGAGCGGGACTGATCCTAGGAGTAAGGGTTGTTTGTGAAACTCCTACGGAAAGGATTGAAAGGTTCTAGCGCCTCTTAGTTAAGAACAAAGGGAAGGAACAAGGGAGAATGATATCTCATCCCTTTTTAAGATTTAACGAGGTGACGATTTAAGATCCGGTTAATTCTCCATTAAAAACGAATCGCATTAACCCACGCAGTTTGACCAAGTAAAACATTCCAAGCCTTAGGAATAATTAATATAGGATTTATGGCATTTGAATCGGCCTTAAGAGCCCTTAAAATAAGGCTTTAAATGTATTTTACGTCAACGGAAACGTCAAAAGGGGCAAAACTGTAGGAGTCTGGAAACACTGTTCACCCACCGTTACTGTACATGAAACTGATCTGTCACACCGATCTGTGAAACTGATCTGTGAAACTGATCTCTCACACCGATCTGTGAAACTGATCTGTCTCACCGATCTGTGAAACTGATCTGTCTCACCGATCTGTGAAACTGATCTGTCTCACCGATCTGTGAAACTGATCTGTCTCACCGATCTGTGAAACTGATCTGTCTCACCGATCTGTGAAACTGATCTGTCTCACCGATCTGTGAAACTGATCTGTGAAACTGATCTCTCACACCGATCTGTGAAACTGATCTGTCTCACCGATCTGTGAAACTGATCTGTATCACCGATCTGTGAAACTGATCTGTCTCACCGATCTGTGAAACTGATCTGTCTCACCGATCTGTGAAACTGATCTGTCTCACCGATCTGTGAAACTGATCT
This sequence comes from Viscum album, assembly GCA_963277665.1. NCBI lineage: Eukaryota > Viridiplantae > Streptophyta > Magnoliopsida > Santalales > Viscaceae > Viscum > Viscum album. The sequence goes on along the minus strand of OY728156.1, from coordinate 1,224,450,930 downwards.
GTCTCACCGATCTGTGAAACTGATCTGTCTCACCGATCTTTGAAACTGATCTGTGAAACTGATCTGTCACACCGATCTGTGAAACTGATCTGTCTCACCGATCTGTGAAACTGATCTGTCTCACCGATCTGTGAAACTGATCTGTCTCACCGATCTGTGACACTGATCTGTCTCACCGATCTGTGAAACTGATCTGTCTCACCGATCTGTGACACTGATCTGTCTCACCGATCTGTGAAACTGATCTGTCTCACCGATCTGTGAAACTGATCTGTCTCACCGATCTGTGAAACTGATCTGTCTCACCGATCTGTGAAACTGATCTGTCTCACCGATCTGTGAAACTGATCTGTCTCACCGATCTGTTACTGTTCATAAAACTGGAAACACTGTTCACAGAACTAGAAAATTGGCAGTGTTGGGGATAAGTCCCCTTGACCTCCCGGAACACCTCCAACACCAACATTTCACAACGTAATGGACCAGAGAGGTCCGGGCCATTACATTAGATACCTCTCAAAACATTCTCGTCCTCGAGAATTAAAAACCAACCCAGAAGAAAAGAGGGGTCCGAACAACCACCCCATAAGATACCTCTCAGGGGAAAACCACCATGAGTTGTTCGAAAGCTGGAACAAAACTATGACATCCGGGAACAAACAATCCATAACCAAACAATTCATTCACAACATCACATCAAAGGTACATAAACAAAACATGAAAGGTCCAACCACAGAGAAAACATCATTACATGAAAGGAGTTAAACATTAAACAACTCTGGGTACTGAGCACGTATCTGTGACTCACGCTCCCAGGTACTCTCCTCCATGCCACCGTGTCGCCACAAGACACGAACTAAAGGAATAGAATGCCCACGCAACACCTTCTCCTTGTGGTCTTGGATCTCCACAGGTCGCTCCTCGAAGGTTGCATCATCATCAATATCGATCTCTCCCCAATCGATAACATGAGATTCATCATGAAGATAATGACGGAGCTGCGATACATGAAAAACATCATGTATCCGACTCATCCGAGGGGGAAGTGCTACTCGATATGCCACAGCTCCAACACGAGCTAACACCTCGAAAGGCCCAACAAAACGGGGATAAAGCTTACTCCCACGACCAAACCTTCGCTGCCCACGACGGGGAGTCACCTTCAGAAACACATGATCCCCAACATTAAACTCTAAGGGTCTCCTTCTTTGATCCGCATAATATTTCTGACGATCTTGTGATGTCTTCATCCTCTCACGAATCACTTGAACCATCTCCGTCGTATTCTGCACTAGTTCTGGTCCGAGAATTGTTGACTCTCCGACCCCAGTCCAGCACAACGGAGAACGGCATGGTCGACCATACAAGGCTTCAAACGGCGCCATGCCAATGGTAGAGTGAAAACTATTATTGTAAGCGAACTCTACCAAAGGTAAGTGCTTCACCCATGAACCTCCAAAATCATGAACACAAGAGCGCAACATGTCTTCAAGAGTTTGGATGGTTCGCTCTGTCTGACCATCCGTTTGAGGATGAAAAGCAGTGTTAAGGCATAGTTGAGATCCAAAAGCATGCTGGAGACCTCTCCACACCCTCGAGGTAAAACGAGGGTCTCGATCAGAAATGATCGTCTTAGGAACTCCGTGAAGCCTCACCACCTCCTCCAGATACTGCCTCGACAAAACCTCCACTGAGCTCGACTCCTTGATTGCTATGAAGTGGGCCGATTTAGTTAAACGATCCACTACCACCCATATAGCATCATGTCCTCCCGGAGCTCGAGGTAAACCTGTAACAAAGTCCATTGAGATGTCCTCCCACTTCCACTGAGGAATCTCTAAGTGCTGGAGAAGACCACCAGGAACACGGTGTTCGGCCTTCACCTTCTGGCAGAGTAGACATCGAGACACACATTCTGCAACTGAACGCTTCAGCCCAGGCCACCAAAACTGACTCCTCAAGGATCGATACATCTTCGTCACACCAGGATGTACAGCTAAGGGCGAGCTATGGAACTCTCGGAGAACCGTCTCGCGCATCGCCAAGGGAACAAAAAGCCTGTCATGATACAACACTCGGTGTTGTTCATCCTACGACCAACCATCAGGGGCCTCCCCACAAACAACTCTGACTCTCAAAACTTCCACCTCTAGATCACCCAACTGAGACTCTTCCACCTTTTGCATCAGGGATGAATGCACCGTCATCTGGAAAAGGCAACCTCTTCCTCCAACTTCTCCCATATCAAGATGCAAAGCTGCTAGCTCTTCCATACCTCTCCAGGAATCACCAGATTCACGCACAACATCATTACGTGACTTTCGGCTCAGTGCATCAGCAACAACATTTCCCTTCCCAGGTGTATACGATATTTCGAAGTCGTATTCCTGCAAGAACTCCATCCACTGACGCTGCCGCAAGTTCAAATCCCGCTGAGAGAAAACATACCTCAAACTCTTATGATCGGTGAAAACCACAAAGCACTCGCCAATGAGGTAATGTCTCCACAACTTCAGCGCAAACACCACGGCTGCCAACTCAAGATCATGGGTGGCATAGTTGCGTTCATGGGGACGCAACTGCCGAGACCCATAAGAAACAACTGACCTCTGCTGCATGAGAACACAGCCTAGCCCCAGATGTGAAGCATCACAGAAAACATCAAACTGGACTCCCTCCGTTGGAAGACAAAGGACTGGAGCACTTACCAACTTCTCCTTTAGATACTCGAAAGCTGTCTGACATTGATCAGTCCATATGAACGCTTGATCCTTCCTGGTCAAAGCTGTCAGAGGAGTCGCAACTCGGGAGAAATTAGCCACAACCCTCCTATAATAGCCTACGAGACCAAGGAAACTTCGCACCTCTGACACGGTCTTGGGGGCTGGCCAAGACACCACTGCTTCTATCTTCGAAGGATCCACAACTACTCCCTGTTGGGACACAACATGTCCCATGAAACGAACTTCTCGAGCCCAGAACTCACACTTGGACAACTTCCCAAACAACCGATGCTGGCGAAGAACTCCCAAAACAGCTCGTAGATATTCTGCATGCTCTTCTTCAGATGTGGAGTACACATGGATGTCGTCAATGAAAACCACAACAAACTTGTCCAAGAATTCATGGAACACAGCATTCATCAACCCCATGAAAACAGCTGGATCATTTGTCACGCCGAATGGCATTACAACAAACTCATAATGCCCATGACGACAGCGGAAAGCAGTCTTCGGGATATCCTCATCCTTTACACGCATCTGATGATATCCTGACCGCAAGTCGATCTTTGAAAACCAACTTGCACCCTTCAGTTGATCGAATCGGTCATCAATCCACGGGAGAGGATAACAGTTCTTTATTGTCACTTTGTTTAAGCGACGATAATCGACGCACAACCGCAAACTGCCATCAGCCTTTTTCATGAACAAGACTGGTGCACCCCACGGTGACACACTTGGCCGAACAAAACCACACTGCAATAGACCATCGAGCTGAATATGTAGCTCCCGTAAATCAGAAGGGGCCATCCTATATGGAGACATAGAGATGGGAGACGCTCCTGGCTGTAGCTCGATCCCAAACTCGATCTTCCGTCGAGTGGGTAAGGATACAACCTCTTCTGGAAAGACAACAGGGTACTCTTCTATGACCCTAGGAAACGCCAGCTGTTGAACCTCTGAAGAACTCAACATTATCCCAGCCATCATGGATGATAAGGATGAAACTCGTCTATGACTCATCTGAGGATCTCTCTCACCAACAAACACTACTTCCTCTCCATCTTCATCAAAGAAAACGACCTTCTTCCTGTAGCAATCCACAATAGCCTGCACCGAATACAACCAATCCATGCCGAGGATGACATCATATGGTTGTATTCGTAAACATAGGAAATCTCCCCAAGAGCAGTGCTTCCCCAACACTAGCTCACAGTCTCTACATACTTCAAACAAGCTAGCTCGACCTCCAACTGGCGTAGTCAACGCCAAGGGCACTGGAAGCCTCTCTACCTCAAGTCCCAAAGCGTGGACAAGGGTAGGGGATATAAAGGAGTGTGTCGCTCCTGAATCAAACAAGGCATACACCAAGGTAGAAAATAAGCAAAGGGTACCTCGGACGACGTCTGGCTCGCCAGGAGCTGGCAACGCTAGAGCAAGAAGCTGACCACGACCACCTCCACGGCCTCTCTGACCCTGATGACGACCACCACCACGGCCGCGCTCTGCTCTCTGAGGACGTGGAGCGTCATGGGGCTATCCTCTGCCTGCTCCATCTACCCTCTGGTGATCTAAAGCTGGTGCAACCTGCTGATGCTGCCTCGGCTGGAATTGCCTCAACGGAGGAACCTGGAGTGGAGCGCCTGGTGCACGATGACTGCTCTGAAAAGTTGGGCACTCCCGCTACTGATGACCACGTCCACCACAAGAAAAACAAGCGCCTGATCCCTTGGCATAGGTCTAAGAGTTGTTGCCTCCGGAGAAATGAGATGGGAAGGGCTGGGACCTACCCCCAGGTGAACGGAAACTCTTCTGTCCTGAAAACCGGGAACCCCGGACCACATCTCTGCTTCTTGAGGAATCATGACGATTCCCATCTCGTGACGATCCGGTCGTAGCCAAAGTCCTCTCAACAACCTCTGCCCTCGCCATCACCTCAAGATATGTCTTCAGTATAAATGGCGTGACCTGGCGCTGGATCTCCGGATGTAAAGCCTCCTCGAAATGCCTCGCCCTGGCCTCATCATCTGGTAACAGGTCTGAAGCATATCGTAGAAGGTTCCTGAAACGGATTCCAAACTCCCGAACACTGGAGCTCCCCTGTCGAAGGGTAAGAAGCTCCTGGTGACTGGATGCCTTCGCAGTCGAAGAAAGAAACTCGACTCTAAACCTGTCTCGAAACTCCTCCCATGAGATCACTGACTCCTCACGATCCCCGAGGAACAAGAACCACCACTATCTCGCTGCTCCACGCAACATCATCACAACCAAGGACACCCAGTGTTCCTTCCGAGCACGAATCGAACGGAAGCCTATCTCGACCTCCTCCAACCAGTCTTCTGTGACTGCATCTGAAACGGAGCCCTCGTACTTCTGTAGACTCTGGCGCTGAAACTCTCAGAGTGTCTTCTTCCAAGTGTCATCGTCGTCAACCTCTACCCGGCGGCGATCTGCTGGAACAGCCTGCTGGGCACCTTCTGCGTAAACCTGACGGGGACGCCGACCTGGAGCCATACCTGCAAAATAACAATCGTTAGAGCTCCTAAGCCTGGAATATGGAAGACTCAACATTAATTAATTAATTATTTTGTTTTATTAATTTTAGGTTACCTATCCCAAGGTCTACCCATTCAAACACAGGTGCAAGGAATAATGATGCATGATCCTTTCCTAGGTCTCTACCCTGCAACCAGTATCACTTTGTTTAGTAGCCATCGTAAACTTAAAGGTCCGTGCAACAGATCATAGGGGGCCCTGAACACCTATGTCTCTGCCGGTCTCCAGTGTTTACCCCACTTGCTAAACATGAATGACACCGTTGCCCTACCATCCCATGCATCCTCTCATGTGCCTAACTCCAAACTCCATCCTATCCCTCGACCAGACCTCTGATACCACTCTGTCACGACCCCCTCCCCACAAAGTGTACCCCTCCTGGGCCGGCAATGTGAAAAGGGAGATAATGACCCCCGAGTCCCGCCTCCAGTAGGCCCCGGGTTGGCGACTAGCACCGAGGGTATAATACACACACAAATGGGAGGCATTACCCTCTAAGAGAACACATGCAGAAGAGAGAGATAGAATAGACTCCAACCAACTCCAACTCATAACTGAAATGTAAAAGAAACCCAAGTACATATATGAAATGTCATGCAAAAGTACTACAACTGAAAGGGAAAACTAAAAGTACCCAAAAGAAAGTAAAACATCAGCGACCACAACCCCGAACAGCTCCTCCTCCAACCGCAAGCTAGTAGTAACCAACATGATCTCCAACCTGCTCCAAGTCACCTGAAAAACAGTTTATATGTACATAGGGTGAGTATAACAGTATACTCAGTAGGATCCTCCCCAAGAATCTCGTGCAAAAGTAAAGAAAGCATGCTAAAGCCCAGTGAAAAACAAGTGAAACTAACTCTTCACCTAAACAGGTATACTATGTTCCCAACCTCACCAAGGCTACTCTCACCATGTAACGCATACAAGAATATAGCATGTAGTAAATAATATCAAGGGTACCCCGCTACCACTTCCCCACTGGTTTGCCGCTTTGCCCCAACGACATACGTACTGTGCATCTCTCTCCAAAGGCTTGCCCATATCAACATGTGTCAAGCTCCCCAATCTGCACCTCGTGCACCACAAAGGTTTTCCCGCAGACACCTGGGCTAAGCTCCACACAATCCTCACAACCAAAAGTAACCAGGTAGTTTCTGGGAGCCACCACAGCTCACATAACGTGTATCATACTTCGGGTATTATACCTCAAGCCATTACAGCCCATACACCGAGTAAGGATCCTCAAGCCATCACAGCCTATACACGTTACACCTATAGTAGTCCATAGGATACTATATCAAGAATATATGTGTGTGAAATAACCACAAGCCATTACAGCCCTCTACACACATATATGGGTAAAACTAACCACTGTGCCTACCAGCACTAAGATCTACCAAGAGAAGAGAGCGGGGCCAAAGGGGGTAGTCAGCCATTCAACCTCCCATCAGAATGTTGGGGAAAACACCCCCCCCCCAGGGCTCAGAATCCCCGGGCTGTCAGTTGCCCTTACCGACAGGGTGGAGTAGCGTATAGAAACACAAAAAGTACAGAATATATAAGTAACTCACATCCACACTATGGGCATTACCTAGTCATAGATACAACTGCAGCTAACGTCTCTCAGACTCCAGGCTGGTACTTCTAAGACTAGGTATCCTATAAGCACACAACCAATTGAAGAGCTTTATTAGATTACTCCATTCTCATTTATCAGTTCCACTGTACATTAATTAATTCTTTAAACATTAATTAAGATTGAACAATTCCACATTAAACTGAAATGGCGTCACTTTCAAAACAACTGCTCCTTTTTAAGATTCACATCACCTTTAAATTCTAGCATCTCCATCCCCGTGGATTTTCACCATTTAATCAAACATTCATTACAGAAATACATTTCCACATTCCCAGGCATTCTAGAAAAACATCCTATGCTTCTAAACACAAAGGAGGCTCAACACGGTGAGTAGATATACTACCCGTCGGGTCTTTGCCGCCTATAGAAAGAGAATATACCCATTCTCCCTCGAGAGGCTTAACACGGAAAGCACGTGGCATACCCCGCGCGTCTTCGCCTCCTTTGGAAGAATGGTAGCACGACCAGCTGCCTTGAGCAGTGGGGAAAAGCAAGGCAGATTAACATTCAAGAACACCACAAGCAACCAGCAACCACATCCATCCCATTCCATCACCCCTGGTGCCCTCCCTGACACCCATATGCATAAACCGATGCATCTCGCCAGACTAGGCGTCATCCGCTGCCACAACTATAAGGCCTCCATGCCTCTACATATCACAACAACCGTCCAGGCTCACATCACAGCACAAGCAGCAGGAAAACAAACATCACAAAATGGGCTCTCGGCCCGTTAACAAACAAGAGGGTCACTCAGAACCCTTTTTGAAATTCCCACATAATCTGTTCTCTAATCCATATTGAATTAACAGATTTGTTATTCGTAGGTTCCAATCATGGATACCTAATCAGTAAGCTATCACAATTAAATAACCAAACTTACTTCCCTAATTTGATTATCCTCAAATTAGAACAACTACAACAACGACAAAAAAAACCAGATTTATTTATATGCCTCTTTATCCTTCGCCAATTAATCAACAGTTAATTCCATCTTTACGTTCATTATCAATTTCTATCATGAACGATCAACAAATCAAAGAAACATAGATATCACAATATCTAGGAAAACATGAGGCAAACCGTTATCACGGTATAAAGCAACAACACGCGATCAACCAATTCTTTTAATCCAGTTCAAGTATTTAATTAGGTCAATTTCATTGTGATCCAAAGGAATAAATCATGCTAATTCTACGATTGCACATATATAATTAGAGAAGCCATGAATCCCCTACCTCTAAGAGTTCTTGACGTCCTTTATCCACACAGAAGGTCACGATCCTCCCCTCACGACAACTTATGTGGAAGAATGATCGACACAACTTGGTTGCATCCAACAGAGCGGGACTGATCCTAGGAGTAAGGGTTGTTTGTGCAACTCCTACGGAAAGGATTGAAAGGTTCTAGCACCTCTTAGTTAAGAACAAAGGGAAGGAACAAGGGAGAATGATATCTCGTCCCTTTTTAAGATTTAACGAGGTGACGATTTAAGATCCGGTTAATTCTCCATTAAAAACGGATCGCATTAACCCACGCGGTTTGACCAAGTAAAACATTCCAAGCCTCAGGAATAATTAATATAGGATTTATGGCATTTGACTCGGCCTTAAGAGCCCTTAAAATATGGCTTTAAATGTATTTTACGCCAACGGAAACGTCAAAAGGGGAAAAACTGTAGGAGTCTGGAAACACTGTTCACCCACCGTTACTGTACATGAAACTGATCTGTCACACCGATCTGTGAAACTGATCTCTCACACCGATCTGTGAAACTGATCTGTCTCACCGATCTGTGAAACTGATCTGTCTCACCGATCTGTGAAACTGATCTGTCTCACCGATCTGTGAAACTGATCTGTCTCACCGATCTGTGAAACTGATCTGTCTCACCGATCTATGAAACTGATCTGTGAAACTGATCTGTCACACCGATCTGTGACACTGATATGTGAAACTAATCTCTCACATCGATCTGTGAAACTGATCTGTCTCACCGATCTGTGAAACTGATCTGTCTCACCGATCTGTGAAACTGATCTGTCTCACCGATCTGTGAAACTGATCTGTCTCACCGATCTGTGAAACTGATCTGTCTCACCGATCTGTGACACTGATCTGTCTCACCGATCTCTGAAACTGATCTGTGAAACGGATCTGTCACACCGATCTGTGAAACTGATCTGTCTCACCGATCTGTGAAACTGATCTGTCTCACCGATCTGTGAAACTGATCTGTCTCACCGATCTGTGAAACTGATCTGTCTCACCGATCTGTGACACTGATCTGTCTCACCGATCTGTGAAACTGATCTGTCTCACCGATCTGTGAAACTGATCTGTCTCACCGATCTGTGAAACTGATCTGTCTCACCGATCTGTGAAACTGATCTGTCTCACCGATCTGTGAAACTGATCTGTCTCACCGATCTGTGACACTGATCTGTCTCACCGATCTCTGAAACTGATCTGTCTCACTGATCTGTGAAACTGATCTGTCTCACCGATCTGTGAAACTGATCTGTCTCACCGATCTGTTACTGTTCATAAAACTGGAAACACTGTTCACAGAACTAGAAAATTGGCAAAGTGTTGGGGATAAGTCCCCTTGACCTCCCGGAACACCTCCAACACCAACATTTCATAAAGTAATGGACCAGAGTGGTCCGGGCCATTACATCCTGGTCTTCTTCAAAGACCAATCTTAGTTCCCTAAGTAGAGGATTCAAAGAAGCGTTCCAAAGAAGAGGTAATATCCATTACCGATCTTTTCAATCTATTTCTTCTTCAACTTCTTCTTCTTTAGTTGTTTCATGACAAATTAATAACATCAGTATTACTTACATACTGATATGTTATTATAAATATGAAACAACCCTAATTCACCTTCTATCCATCCTACGGAAAAATGATATCACCGCGCGTGCGTACATACAGAATACCGTCTCCACGACGCGATGAGATTCATTCTCCATGTTAACCATTTAAGAATGATTATAAAGTATATATAAGAAAAAATAATGAAATATATGACATTATAAAGCTACTGGATTTATGTATATATATATATATGTATGTCATCTACTTACTTCCATTCAAGACAATAAGGAAAGGAAAACAACGTTCATGCGTACGTACGGACTACCGTCTCCATGAACGGTGTTTTTCCTTTCATTTATCTATCTATTATATATATATATATACTGAATATATATGATATATAAATCATATTTTATATTCTGGAAGTAAGTAAAGCATGATATAAGTATTAATAATGTCAAGAACAACAAGTCAAAACACCTACGATAAATGAAACAATTTTACCCAAAACGCTTCTTTAACATGGAATTTACAAAAGAACGGGTAATATAAAGTCATAATTGAACCATATATGATATCATAACAGGGAATATGATTCTGTAATAAGTCAATGACATTATTTAAATCATTATACAGAAGGTTCGGACACATACGAAGCAAATCGGACCTAAGGTATGGGGAAATATCACAATCTCATTTTTATCCGAGATTGTTTATGCTTTGAAATTTACTGGGGTGTATTTTATCATCCACATCCATGTTTCCTCAATATGAAATTTTATTTCCATCCACCTAAAATTTTTTTAAATCCAATTTTACCTTTTGGTGAGTTTTTAGTAAAAGATATGAAAGGAATCTTTTGTCGTTTTTCATACGAGGTACTTTTTGAATTTTCCGACAAAAGTACGAAGAATGTTTTTTTCACCTATACGGCAAGAATGGATTTTTAAAACATTATTTCCAAGAAGCTTACTTTACAAGTTTTCAAGTTTATTTTTAATCAACTTCTTTTAGTTTAAAATTTTATGACATTTTAAGAAAGGAAAAATGTTTTTGAATAAAAAAGGATATTTTCATCAAGAATGAAGTTCAAGTGTTTTATCAAAATTATTTTCCATCTAAGATAATAAAGGGTTATGTTTTTATCTCTATTATTACATTGATTTGATTATGTTATGATGGAATTATCTTTATGAATTCCTTTATCTAATTTGAATTTTGTTTATGATGTCACGATGTTTAAGATTCCCATTTTATTACATGGGTTATGAAATGATGTATGATTTATGATTTTGTGGCACACATAAGAATGGTATCATTATGAGATGGGTGAGACCTATATCCCCCTCCAATGCATTGGGTAAAGATTTTATATCTCATGAGATAGACATGGCTGGAATGGTAGGTTATACCGGTTTAGTGAAACAGGACTGAAACGAGGGTGACTCGGTTCAGAAAGGGACTTTGTCCACAAAGATAGTCTTGGAAATGAGTCTTTACTAACAAGAAATGATTCTCTATGATTATGTGTGTATGCCACAAAGTTTAATGTTTTATGTTATGATTATTGTGATTACATTTCACTGCCATGATTTATCCCATGTTATGAAATTATTCTCTCTTTTGCAGGTTAAGATTTCCAAAATGTTATGTTCTTATAAATATGATGTGATTGATATTTATTTTGTTTACCCTTACTGAGCATTTGATCTCACCCTTTTATGTTTTCTTTTCCCCAGGATATAAATAAAGGTTTTAGGTATAAAAAAAGAAGATCTTTATGGGAGATATTGAAGATCTTTCCCCAGGATTAGAAGATTATATTCCGAGTTTCCAAAGACACTAAACTATTACGATCCTTGTGTGTGTGTTTTTGTTATGTACTAAGTATTCCGCAAAAGTAATGTAATGGACATGTACGTTAAGCTTAGGGTCTCTACACCCATGTCCATCTTTATCATGTCTAAGAAGATAGGATCCTTCTCAATTCTAATCATTAATAGAATCGCTGGATCCTTTCTACATAGGGAATGTGCCACCTTGTTCGCTTCCCCAGGGTGGTAATGGATTGAACAAAAATAATCCTTGATGATCTCTATCCATCTTCTTTGGCGCATATTATGCTCTTTCTGTGTGAATATGTATTTAAGACTCTTGTGGTCAGTATATATCTCCCATTTCTCTCCCTAGAGATAATGCCGCCAGATTTTCAAGGAAAAGATCACCGCCGACAACTCTAGATCATTCATTGGATAGTTTCGCTCATGGATTCTCAACTTCCATGAGGCATATGATATCACTTTATCATTCTTCTTCAGCACACAGCCTAAGCCCTTCTTCGAAGCATCACTGAATACCACAAAAATTTCCCCACTTATGGGTAAAGTGAGCACAGGTGCAGTGATAAGCCTTCTTTTCAACTCCTTGAATATTTCTTCGCATTCATCACCCCATGAAAACCTTACTCCCTTTTGAGTTAGCTTGGTAAGAGGGTTGGAAAATCGTGAGAAATTTCTCACAAATCTTCGATAATATCCAGCTAACCCCAAGAAGCTACGGATAACCATTACCGATGTTGGCCTCGACCATCCCTCAATATCATCTATTTTGGAGGGATCCACAGATATCCCATTTCTTGTGATGATATGGCCTAAGAATGAGACCACCTTTAACCATAACTCACACTTTCTATACTTTTCATAGAGCTTCACTTTGCGCAAAGTCTCTAGTACAGTTCTTAAATGCTCTTCATGATCCTTCTTGGTTTTTGAGTATATTAGAATATCATCTATAAAGACTACCAAAATTTTGTCTAGGTAATCTCTAAAGAGTCTATTTATTATGTACAAGAATATTTCTAGAGAATTAGTGAGTCTGAAAGGCATTACTATGAATTCATAGTGCCTGTATCTTGTGCGAAAAGCAGTCTTGGGGATATCTTGCTTCTTCACCCTTACTTGATAATATCCCGACCGCAAGTCCACCATGGAGAGGAATTGTTCTCCACGCAGCTGATCGAACAAGTCATCAATTCTTGGGAGATGATACTTGTTCTTTATCATGATTTTGTTAAGTTCATGATAATCGATGCAAAGCCGCATTGACCCATCCTTCTTCTTCAGGAAGAGGACTAGTGCACCCCATGGTGAAGCACTTGGGCGTATAAACCCTTTATCCAAATTCTCGTGTAGTTGTTTTTTCAGCTCTTCAATCTCTACAACAGCCATTCTATATGGAGCCTTGGATATTGGAAAATCCCCGGGTATAAGTTCAATTGAGAATTCAACATCTCTTATAGGAGGAAGGCCAGGCAGTTCCTCAGGAAACACTTCCGCGAATTCCCTCACAATAGGAATTTCTTCAAGGATGGTTTCTTCCTTGGACTCAATCATCTGAGCTAGATACACATGATTATAGGGCATTATTATCCATGGATGAGATGATGGATCTAAAGGAGATTCATCTTCCTCTTTACACATGTAAAGAATCGGGGGTCGATTCTCCGCATGGATTGTGATTTCCCTCTCCCGACAATTTATGTTTGCTCTATATTATGAAATCCAATCCATGCCAAGAATTGCATCAAATTCCACTAGAGAAAGTTTGGCGAGGTTTTCTGGGAAATTCAATCCACAGATTCTAATAGGGGAGGACTTATATTCATGGGATGCAATGATTTTCCCATTTTCCGTAATCTCCGACATCTTCACTTCCATGGTTTTTGGTGGTGTTGGGATTGTTCTACTAAACTTCCGAGATATAAAAGAATTCTTATAACATGAATCAAAAAGTACATTTTCTATTCTTGAATGAATAACTTGCGTACCTGTCACCACATCGTTGTTGGGGTTCATTTCTAAAGACAGTATGGAAAAATCTCTTCCTTGTTGCCTTAGAGGCTATTGGTTTCCTCAAAAAACACTTGGATTAGGGCACTGATTTGAAAAATGACCCAGTTCTTTTCATTTATAGCATTGAACAACAGTTTGAGGTTCAAACGGAGCATTCATCTCCTCTATCACAGCCGCGGGTCTTTCTTGCCAATATTTAATAGCTAGGTGCCCTTCCCTTCCACACCTAAAGCATTTCCTCATCCCCTTAAGGTAATTTATAGGGTGCTTATTTCCACACTTTTGGAAAGTGGGGTGCTAGATATTCTTAGCACCGTTGGATTTATCCAACGGACCACCAGCATTGAATTCCACCTTACGCTTCTTATCCCAATGATGCCCATGTGATTCTCTGATCTCCATTTTGACCTTGAGGGCACATCAGATAATTTTCTCATAGCTATCGAAGTCACAGATTGCTAATGCTTTGCACAGGATAGGCTTCAACCCACCAAAGAAGCAGTCAACATTGCATTCTTGGGTAATGACAAAGCCAGAAGCATATCGTGCAAGCCTTGTGATGTTTTCCTCATATGCTCTAATAGATTCTTCATCTTTTTTCTTGAGGGAAAGGAAGTCCCTTTCTATATTAAGTTGGGGGTGCATGGAAAATATTTATCGAGAAACATATTCCGGAAATCCTTCCATTCCAATGCCTCGATATCCTCCTTAGGCTTCGTATTTTTTATCAACATCCACCATTGATCAGTTCACCCTACATACGATAAGTCACCAAGAGAACCTTCTCTTGTTTAGAACATTAAAGGATGGAGAAGATCTTTTCAATGGAGTTTATCCATTGTTCAGCGATCGTGGGATCGGATGGTCCACTAAAATTAGGAGGCCTTTGTCTCATGAAGCTCTCGATAACGGCTTGGTCATTCTTAGGGGGGGTTGAACGTTCCTCTTGACCTCTGTTTCTATTCAAAACTTGAGTTATCTAAGAGAGAAGCATGACAAAGTTCACGATTCCCACTCCCATACGATTAGGCATCTCATTAGTACAGTCATCACACTGATATTCACAACGGTTGTTAGCCCGAGTCCTCCTATTACCGGCCATTGGCTGGAATAAAAGGAAAGTTAGGGGTAACACATAAAGGGTAATCCAAAGACAAAATTTTATGACTTATAAATAAACTTTTATTTCCTTAACTCATGAGTCTATAGGCTTCAATCTAGGCTTTTCATGATCTACTTTCTAACATGTATTCTTAGGGGAATTTTTTAATTACCTTAATAAGGGTTCATACTAAGCTTATGAATTTATCAAAACATATCCCCCGGGAGTGTCGTAACCAAGAGTGTAGCAAGGCCCATTTTTGTGCACCAGTCCCTGTTCGAGTCTAGCTCAAAGATGTGTTTTCAGGTTTTACCCCTAGGTTACATCTGTGCCAGAGCCGCCTCTACCTTCTTGTATCTAGACAGGGATGTATTTGTTTGATAAACCACTTACTCATTACATAATAAAACATTGGGATTTTTTTATTACACTTAGTCTTGTCTCTAATGCTTTACTAGGGTTTTCTATTCCAAATCCCAAAAATAACTAAACCTATCCTCTGATACCAACTATGACAACCCTGCTTTTAATACAAACTTAAACATGATTTATTACATAAAAAATCACATGATACAACAAATAAGATCGATAGGTTTAGTGTATTTGGGGAATAGTATCATTACATAAAAACTTGAAACATGAAATACAACATCTTTCTTGAAAACATCCTTTACATGACCACTACATTCCCTCGTACTTAGCATTGCATGGGATAACCTGAGGAAATGCATAAGAAAAGGGTGATCTATAAATCCCATTAAGGGAATACACATGGAATAACATGAGGAGTAAAATACATGTTAAACATTAGTCATTTCAATAGAGAACAAGAGACACATGAACATAAAGGCATGATAAAGCATGATAATCATAACATGGAAATGTGGCATCAACACTTAACCTGGAATTAGCATGAGCCAAGGCTCATTGCACATAGAGAATGAGTAAATCATCATTGCACATGAAGCATGAGTAAACCCTCATTGCACGTGACTTAGCATGAGTCAACACTTATTTCACATGATGTATCATGATTCTATACTTTACCCAATGCATTGGAGCGCTATAAGGGCGCACCCTTCTTAAACATTTCATTTCATGCATAAGTGTTCCACATGGATCATAAAACATGGATTCATTAAACATAATCATTTATTCCATGATAAAGGAATGTGGAATTAATATATGAAACATTATAATCAATAAGTAAATGTGCATAAAGGTTAATACCCTTGATGGAGAAATGGGCTCGGTATTCACTACACAATGCCATTGGCTTAGAAAATCAGAGTGATTTTCACCAACGTAATGGCGTGACATAAGAATTCATAAAAAATGGTTGATGAGAGAGAAAGGGGTTCCTAAAAATATTTACATGAATGGAAAGTAACTAGGCCATATAGCTACAATTCCCAAAAATTGTAATGGAATTTAGATTCATGATACTAAAGTATTGCTTGAATGTAATGAGGATAGAGAAGTTCTTTTCGGAATTTCAGCATAGTAACAGGTGTACATGGGAGGAATTTAATGACATAAAAAGTGGTCTCCCATCATTAAAACATAAATAGAGAAGTATGAGTGAGGTGTGAAACCATACCCCAACATTCATAATTTAAATTAAAAGGGAAAAAAACGTAAAGAAAAATTGACAAAAAATGAGCATGGAAGAAAAAAACCCTTATTTGGAAGTGTGCTTACAAAGGCTAGAGAGAGGCTTGTGAGAGGATTCTTGGGAGTTTGGGGAACCTTGGGAGTATTCTAGAGAGAGTAGGTCAGAGGTTGGACGAACTCCAAAGGCTTTGAGTGAGGAGGAAGTGGGAGCATTGGTGGGTTTATATAGGAAAGTTAAGGGAATTATTTATTATTTAGGTTTGGGACCCTTTACATTAAATTAATCCAAACCAAAAACCATCCCATGGTTTTTGCACATGGTTTTTGGAAAAGGTAAGAGGAAAACAATATTTTATAAGGCCAAGTTCCGAACATCTTAAAATAATAGGGTAGCTTATGTGGAGGTGAGTCACACTCCCATGGAAATTAATTTGAAAAGACAAGGTGTTTAATAAGTCTTGAGGGGTCCAATTATGCTTTGAAAAGTAAGTAAAACTAACCCAAAATCACATTATTTTAATGGAAAAACATATATTGTCCGAACATAAAGATTATAGTATTTTATTACATCACTATTGGGTCATTACGATGTCATAAAACACATTGTACATTTAACCGGTATTTAATTTTTACCCAAAAATTTGATTGTCTCATAAAATTATGAAAAATTCACCGTTGGATAATTTCGATGTCGTGATTATAGAAATAACATATATTTATCTAAATAATTGCTTAAATATGTTAATTTTCAATTTTAAAATAAATACCGACATTTATCGAAAATTCACTGGTTTTGATAGAAATGACTTTCAAACCTTAATAAAAATTATAATTGCATTGATAAAATTATAAGATCATTTATATTTAATAAAAAATAATTTAATAATAGTAATAATATTTTATTAAAGTATTATTTAATTCCAAAAATCACTTAATTTAAAAAAAAGTAGAATTATTAAGTAAATAATAACTAAAAACACTTTTTGTACTTTAAAAACTATTTAAAATGTATCAAAAATGACAAGGAGGTATATTCATTATTATATACAAAACATTAATGTACTTTGACATAGTACTATTTATTTTTTACATAACCCCTTAAAACATCCTCATAAGACCTAAGGGTAAAGTGTGCGATGGTGAAAAACTCTTGGGGTGGCTCTGATAACATCGCTCGAGTGGTAATCTCTATCATCTTCCACTTTTCCCATAGACAGTCCCGTTCAATCATGACATGATGAAGCTCATCTTTGTCTTGGTCAAATGCGAAGCCCAAGGATGTCACCTTTTTTCCGAGCTCCAACAATTGGGCTTCATATGGGGAAATTATAGTAGTTGAGCCATCACTTCCATTGTCTGAGTAAATTTGGATTTGTTAAAGCCCTATATTTATACTAATCATGTGATCACTATTCAACGACTATATTAGCAATGGTCAAAATTGATAAAATAAAACCAAAGAAGTTGACATTTTATATAAATGTAAAGAGACATTTAATTGGATCAAGTGGGATTTCCATTAATGAAACATTGGGTCATTACAATTACCTTTTCATCAAAAATATATGAAATACATGGTCTTCACCCAATGTGAGGATATCACTACGATTTGACTATACATGGAATTTTTTTAGGAAGACATTTCACTTAGTGGATTTAAATAATTTGGAACATATAGATAGTAATGCCATGAGTTTTTTGGGAACATTTTTTCTAAAATAAATTAAATTAACATCTATTACTTAACATAAGAAATCCATAAAATACATTCAAATGATACTAACATGGAATAAATTAAACAACACCAACTCATCATTCGATACAAATAACAATGACCCAATGTACATTACATGCAACACTGACTCGACTTACGTTACATGCAATAAAGATGTTTCTAGGAAACATCATTTGACTTTTATAATTCTAAAAATGGGACTAATATATCCTATGAATTTATCATAGTTATATGAATATTAATAAATACATTTCAACTATTTATTATAACTGCTGAATATTAATAAAAAAAATATGGATAATGGAATATATAATTTATTGTAAGGTACTTAGATGTTTCCAAATGCAATTTTCTCCAGTCAACTATAACATCCAAGGTAAATTAAGGGTTTAATTTCTTTATATTTACTAATTTTTTTAATTAAATATTAATTTTACATTTAAAGGGATTCTATGTTTAATAGAGTACCCAATACACAACGACTGGTTTCTTTGAAATCATACGTTGCACACAATGTTGAGTTATACTGAAAATAATAATATAATATTATAATTTTAAGTGGTTGTAAATTCCTAGCCGTTGTATTGGCTGGAATAAACACAACTAACTAAAATATTATTATACATGTTTTTGAAATGTTTTTATGTTTATCCAATAAAATTTAGATCGTTAAAATGTGAATGAATCCAATTTTATGCATAAATACTCTAATATTATTTGAAAGGTCGATTTAACGCCTTTTGATGGTGAATCTTTTTTAATCTATTTTTTCACTTTTATATGTTCTATTTCACAAAAAATGTTTCTTCATTATAATTGGGACATCAAAATTAACTTTGAATAATTTTTTTTTATTTTTCTAATAAAGTTCATTTTTTAATGAATATTGAAAAATACTGCATTTTAATTCTAAACAACCTTTTAATCTGATTTATTCATACTATTAAATTATTCGATTAATTCTTTTTAAAGTATAATTGGATTATATTTTTACAATATAATCAAATTTTTGACATTGTATGTAATATCACTATTAAATTGGACAAAAACAAAGGTAAATCATTTGATAGTTATTATTTCATAAAAACACGTGTTTTGTTTTAAGAATGGGAATTAATGCTAAATTAATTTCTTCCACATATGTGTATTGAATTTGGAAAAATGAATTCCAAATTTGGAATAATGAGGTCCATATTGTATAAAAAGGTTACTTTTATTTTTAGACATTATGAATATTTACTATAGTAAATATTTTATTTACCATGGTTAAAGGGTAAATATGGTAAATAAGGGTAAAAAAATTATATTTTAATTAAATTAAATTACCCTAACATGTGTCCTAATCCTATTTTATGATGCATTTCCAACCATGGGTATCCTTTGGATGATTCTGGGACCCAATGGAGCCACTTGTAAGTGAATAATGCACTTTATATTAATTAATTTAATGTAAGGGAAAAAAATAACATAAACATATATCTTTTAGTAAAAACAATTTTATATGTTGTTATATAAGTTATATCTTCAACAATAAATATTATTTTTAAATAAAAATATATTTCCTACATAATGATATTTTATTTACAAATTTTAGACATCAAATAAATATGTTTAATTATGACACAATGGTGATGCAGTAATTGCTTCAGTAATAAATGATTCAAATAAATTATAAAATAAATATTAATATAAATTTTTCCTGAAATTTTTTATTCCATGGAGTAATATTAGGGGTAATAATGACTTGTTATATTATAATTATTCAATGTTTTTCAAAATAATCATGTTCTTATCGATTTTCAAAAATACTTGTTATGAATAATTAATAAATTGACATAAATGAGATTTTAGAACAATTTATAATTTATTAAATGATAATATAATACTAAAAATCTAATAATCAGAAAAATGACTATAATAATGTAAAAAATTCCTTAAATAAATCATTTTGGGTCACTGGGAATTTTATTGTAAATATATATTAACCATATAATATGAATATATAAGAGGACATAGTAAATGTTAAATAAGTTAACAAAGGGTTAAATAAAAAAGATAATGATTAAAAAATTTCCAAAACCTTTTCAATTCGTATCAGATGACTTTATTTCGAAAAATCGGTACCTTATCTTTCAATAGGATATGTTTTGGACCTTTTTAAACCGAAAGTCATTTTATAATAATATGATACTTTCAAACTTATTAAAAGAGCCCATCCTCCCTCTTATAAAAATCCACCACCTCCAACCAATTACTCGCACATCTCAAGCCCCTTGGATCATCCAAACTCTACTCCAAGAATCTCCCAACATCCCTATATTCCTCATATAAGCCATACCTTATGTAGAGGGCATATCAAGAAAGCCTTTTGTGGAAAAAAAAAGGGAGTAAATGGATTTAAAGGTAACGTCTTCCCTCAAGTTCTCTTCTTTTATTTTCCTTCTCCATCCCCCAAAACTCTCTTTATTATTTTATTTAATAACAAAAAAAATGTATCCTAAATATACTAGAATAATTTTTATGTTAAGGATTCAAACTACACTTAAAAACACCTTCATCCAATGGATACAGACATATTGTTTTTGTGGACAGAAAACTACTGCCTCACGAAACGATGATTGTTCAATCTTTTCCAACCACCTCTCATGGTGGCCATTATGATGGAACATTATTTATATGTGATATATGTTATATTTATAGGTGATTTATGTTATATTTATATTGTCTCTATACTTATATAATTTTTATTTATATCATACCTTTATTGTTTCCATAATAGGTAAATGTGAAAATTTCATTTGAGGATGTGTGGACTACCGCCCCATCAAAGTGATATGGCTAGTTAATGACATACGTGGAATATATAAATGATGTATTTAATGAAATTATATATGATATTATAATGTAATTATAATATACCTATGTATCATTAAGTTTTCATTTTATTAAATATAAAATAGAAAAGAAAGTAGCGTTCATGCGTACGTGCGACTTACCGTCTACATGAATGGTGAATTTCATTTCATATCACCAAATTTTATGTACTAGTATAAATACATATATATAATTTTTATATATTATATATATGATATCTAAATAATGAATATAATTCTGTAGATAATGTAATTTTTACCGCATGGCAATATGTCATCAAAAGAAGTTCATTTTTGACTCCTGTAACAAATATCGACAAAACATCCATTATTAACTTAAATGATTATGTAATGTTCATAACATTTTAATAAGTAGTATAAAAGTAATAATAAACATGAAAAAGTTTCTGAAGAAACTAGATTTTTACTTTTTTTTATTATTCATGATATTAAAGAATGAACGAGTCAAGTCGGACACGAGGTAAGGGACTTCATCTCGATCTCCTTTCATTAAAGCATATTATAATTTTTACACAACATTCTTTGATACGATGTATAAACACATTTATTTAAATTTCATTCAAATGGAATATTTTTCTATGTATAATTTTACTAAATGAAAAGGCTAATGTTTCTTTTTAATGTATGCAGTGACAACGTCCTTTCTGCTATTGCGAGCATTATTTCATATTTGGATTCCATAACAAGCCGAAATGTTTTTAAGAGAAAAATAAATATCATAAACTCTTTTTACATATTTTGGTATTGAGAATAGTTTTTAGAATGGACTTATTATGTAAATAAATTGAAATTTTATTTTGTGATTTCAATGTGGAAATGTTATCTTTCCAATATGATTGTTTTATGTGATATGTTTCTTGGGCATTGTTTACACATATGGATGGTTCCTTGATAAACATAAGGCAGTGAGACAGATATAACTTTCCAATTCATTAGGTTACATAACATAGGTAAATGATAATGTTTCTCCTAATAGATTTAGGAAATAATCTTTGATGGGTATTCCAAATGTAACTCCCTATGTATTTGTGAAATTTACAACACATGTTTATTATGGATTCCACAAGTTTCATTTATGATTTATGATTTTACATGTTATTCATAAATCTTATTATTTCATGAGTTATGTTAAAGAGCTTATGCGTGGTATGTATTGATGGACTAATGTTCTTTTCCTTTATTTTATAATCCTTACTAAGCTTTTGGTGCTCATCCTATTTTTTTGAAATGATTTTTATAGGACTTAAAGATGAATATGTCATGGATGGGATCATGGAAAAGTCATGCTGTCTAAAACCTGGAACTAGACATCACACTTTTTTTCAAGAATTGATATTTTATGAAAATAATTGATACTTAGAAGAAGTGTATACTTGGTAATATTTGAGATGTATTGTAATAGTTATGGTCCAATTCTCTAAAACTCAAAATCTAAAAAGATCCTCAACTTGAATTGTTAACTTAATTCAGGATTTTGTTTTTTAAGGGTGGTTCTTTATAGTTTGTTTTAGAGGTCGTTTTAGATATCTTTTAGTGTCAGGGCATTTATAAATAAATATAGATTAATTAATTAATGTTTATATTTAAATTATATTTCATTTATAGATTACCATGTTTCTTCTCAAAATATATTTCTTTGTTAAGAATGTTTTTTGTCAAAGGAAACGTGGTAGTTGTGATGGGATGACCTCAGGTGGAAGGTAGCCTTCAAAATCAGTAACATGATATAGTCGAAATCAAAACTAAATAGTTTGATGCAGTGATCCCACAATTGAATCAAGCTATATAGGGTGGTGGTATCCATGTATGAGATCATCTACATCATACATAGAAGAAGATGTCAGTAGTGTAGCATTTCATGAGGCCACATCCCCCATCATTCAGAGGATCATCTAACCCTCTGCTAGCTGAAGGTTGGATTAAAGCACTAGAGAATATTTTTGATGTCATGGGGGGTTAAGAACATCAAAAGTCCAGTCTTGTTGTTTACCATTTTGAATGTGATGCAGATCAGTGGTGGTCGAAGGTGAAAAATATTAGGGATAGTGAGGAGATTGATGCTCTTGATTGGGATGAATTCAAAGGTATTTTTCTAGAGAAATATTTTCATAAGGTGGTTCTTCATAGGGTGGAAATACCATTCCTATAATTGAGGCAGGAGGATGACTCTGTGGCTGCTTATGAAGAAAAATTCACTTGACTGGCAAGGTATTCTCTAAATATCATATGAGATCTTAATATTAAAATCAACCATTTTTTT
Organism: Viscum album; assembly: GCA_963277665.1. NCBI lineage: Eukaryota > Viridiplantae > Streptophyta > Magnoliopsida > Santalales > Viscaceae > Viscum > Viscum album. The sequence goes on along the minus strand of OY728156.1, from coordinate 1,224,427,736 downwards.
CTTAGGATTAAATCCAAATTATCCAAGGGCTTTATCTTCTCATGAGTTCAAAAGATATAAAAAACATGTTCGATGTTCAAAGAAGGTAGAAATGGAGTTTTCCAATAATCAGGTGTTCTTTAACAAACAACAGAATAAGAGGTAGAGGTGGCATAATAAAGAGAATAACTCTTCCAAAATTCTGATAGTAAGAAACATAAGTTTAAATTTTGTGAGAAATGTTGTAAAAACACATTGGGTAATGACTTTCTAATTTTGGTAAGTGCTATTGATGTGGTAAAATGGGGTATAAAACTTGTAATTGAAATGAAAAAGAACATGGTAATGGTAATAAAAATAGGATTTATAGTCAGTAAAATGATTTAACTGAAATGAACTTGTTCATTAAGAAAATTAGGGTCCAATGAAGAACCCAACTGAAGGAAAACAATCAGACTACAATTTAAAAGAGTTTATGAAATCATTTGAAACTATTTTAGCAAATGTTGGTCAATCGAATGAAGTAATATCAGGTACACTGTTTGTTTTTCTAGATTATTCCTATGTGTTGTTTGATTTAGGGTCTACATATTCATTTATTTCTAAGAATTTTTCAAGTAAATTGGCAATACCATCTCATGATATGAATCCTGAACTTACTGAAAAAACACCAGGAGTAAATATTGAGACAAAAATAAATTATAAGAACCTTATTTTCCTTTTGTGCAGAAAACATATACCTGAAAACCTTTTTATTTTTCCTATAGTAAATTTTGAGGTTATTTTGGGTATGGATTGGATTTCCATTTATCATGCGAAGATTGACTCGAGAGCAAAATAAGTTCCTTTTTAGAAAGATTTTTAGTTTGTGTACAAGATTGAACCCTTACATTTGATAATATATTAGGAAGATAATAAACTATTAAAATATGGAAATCAATGTTACCTTTCACATATTGTTGAAAACAAAGAAGCTATTTTGAATAATGATTTTCCATTGGTAAATGGGTATCTTGATGTTTTTTTGACGAGTTTCCAGGTATAATACCTGACCATAAAGTTGAATTTACTATTGAATTTGTTCTTGATGTTAAGCCAATTTGAAAACCCCCTTATCAAATGGGTAAAATTGATCTTCTAGAGTTAAAGATGAAATTTCAAGAGTTATTTGATGAAGGATTCATTTGACCTAGAACATCACCATGGGGTGATCATGTCTTGTATGTTAAAAATAATGATGGTTTGATGATAATTTTCATTTATTTTAGAGAATTTAATAACATCATTATTAAGAACAAGTACCCTTGGCTTCATATAGATGATTTGTTTGATAAGATCCATGGAGGACAATATTTTTTGAAGATTGACTTGAGGTCAGGGTAGCATCAGTTGAAAGTAAAGGAAGCAGGCATCATCAAGCCATGTTTCATATTAGATATGGCCATTATGAATTTGTAGTTATTCCCTTTAGGTAAACCAATGAACCTACTATGTTCATGGATCTTATGAATAGAATTTTTCATGAGTTCTTGGATAAGTTTTTGTTTGGGTTTATTGATGATATTTGTGAATATTCCAAAAGTAAATAAGAACATGAATGTCATTTAAGTGTTGTCTTGCAAATATTAAAATAAAAGAAAATGTATGGGAAATTTAGCAAGTGTGAGTTTTGGTAACAATAAATTTCATTCCTTGGTCACATTGTTTCTAAAAAAATTGAAATATTTATAGATCCTACTAAAACAAAATTTGTTGAAGAATGTCTATGACCTACCTATAACATATAGATTCATAGTTTTCTTGGTTTATAAGGTTATTAATTGAGGTTTTTGGAAACGTTTTCACATTTATATAACCCAATGACTACGTTAATATGAAAAGCTACTAAGATCATTTGGAAAAAAGAATGTGATGATTATTTTCAGGAATTAAAAAGAAGATTGGTGAATTCTTTAGTTTTGGAACATCCTTCTAGAGATGGTGAATTTGTTATCTATAGTGATGCTTTTTTGAAAGGAATTGAGTGTGTCCTATTGCAGAATGATCAGGCAATTTCTTATGTTTTAGGTCAGTTCAAACCTCATAAGTTATATTACCCTATATATGATTTTGAATTAGTTGTTGTTGTTTTTGATTTAAAAATTTGGAGACATCATCTGTGTGGAGTAAAATGTGAAATATATAATAACCACACAAGTTGGAAGTATATATTTACTCCGACAGAATTAAACATGAGATAGAGAAGATGCCTATAATTAATCAAGTATTATGATTGCATGATTCATTACCATCCGGGAATGGAAAAATAATGTGGTTGATGATTTAAGTCAAAATAATAATGCTACATTAACCATGTTGCGTTTGGAACTATATCCTTTGATTAATTATTTGATGAACATTTTAATAGATATTATTGGTGTAGGAGATTCCTATGTTATATTTCATGTGTTAGTGAAATCATATCTATACGACAGAACTATGTAAGTGTATAAGGAAGGAAATGAGTTGCAGAAAATTGTAGAGTTGGTTCATAAGGGTATGTTTCTTGATTTTTATATTGATAATGATTGTATTTTGAGATTTTTGAAGAGGTTATGTGTGCCATGTGATTCACAGTTAAACAAAGAGTTGTTATGTGTAGATTATAGTTCTCTTTTTCAGTTCATCTAGGCAGTACTAAGATGTACAGAGATCTTTAGGATTATTACTGATGGGATGGAATGAAAAGAGATGTTACAAAATTTTCTGTGAAGTGTTTGAATTGTTAATAGGTTAAAGCAGAGCGGATGTAATAGAAAGGGATGCTTCATCCTTTACCGGTGCCATAGTAGAAATGGTGAAATGTGTCCATGGATTTCGTCGTGGGATTACCAAAGACTTCCCAAGATAGTAATTCAATCAGGGTTATTGTAGACCGATGGACTAAATCTACTCCTTTCCTTCCTATTCGAAATAACTATTCCTCCAGATCAACATTCCTGATAGAATATTAAAGATACAGTCTGGTTTTTGGAGTTCCCCTCTCTATTATATCTGATTGTGATCCTAGGTTTACATCTACCTTTTGGAAAGGCCTTCAGAAGACATTGTGTAATGAATTAAATTTTAGTAGATCTTTTCATCCACAATCAGACCTGTAGTCAGAAAAAAATGAAATTGAAGATATGCTACGAGTTTGAACAATTGATTACAAGGGATGTTGGGACCAACATCATTCATTGGTTGAATTTTCTTATAATAACAATTTTCATTCTATTATATAGATGGCACCATTTGAGGCATTATATGTAAAGTGGTTTTGAACACCAACTATTTGGGATGAAGTAAGTGAAATGAAACTGATGGGACAAGATATGGTAAAAGAGATGGTAGATGAAGTTTAGTTGATTCAAAATCACATGATAATAGCTCAGAGAAGGAAGAAAAGTAATGCGCATAACCGAAGTAATGATATTTCTATTGAGGTAGGTGATCATTTCTTTCTCCATGTTTCTCCAATGAAATGTTTGGTGTTTTTTAGTAATAATGGAAATTTGAGTCTGAGGTTCATTACAAACCATGAAATACAATCGAAGGATATATCAATTGCTTAAATATTAGTTTTATCTCAATGTTTATCCCAGGTACACAATGTTTTTCAAGTTTCAATATTGAGAAAGTATATGCTGGATCTATCCCATGTTTTGAGTAGAGAGGTAGTTTAGTAGGAAGATAATCTCTCTTGGGGGGAACAACTGGTCCAGATTCTCGACTGAAGAGAGAAAGTGTTGCAGAATAAGGTAATTAATCAGGTAAAGGTTTTGGGGAAAAACCTCATAGTTGAAGAGGCAACGTGGGAATTTGAAAATGTTATGAGGGATAAATACCCCCATTTATTTGATTAGTAAATAAAATTTCAAGGACAAAATTTTCAAAAGGGGAGGAATGATGTAACAACCTAGGTAAATAAATGATATAATATTTTCAAATTTATATATATTTGTGAATTAAATATTAATATTACATTAGAGGGGAATTTATGTTTGATGGAATACTCGATACACAAAAATCGATTTCTTTAAAATCATATGTTTCCCACAATGTTGAGCTATACTGAAAAGAAATAATATAATATTGTTATATTAAATGGTAGTTAATGCATAGAAATTGTATTGGTGTGAATGAAAAGAACAAACTAAAATATTATTATACATGTTTGTTAAATGTTTTTACATTTATCCAATAATATTTAGTGGCATAAAATGTGAATAAATCCAATTTTAATCCTAAATAGTCTAATATTCCTTAAAAGGTCAATTTACAGCCTTTTGATGGCGAACAATTTAGAAATCTTGTTTTTTTTTAATTTTATATATTTTATTTCAAAAAATAAAATATACTTTAGAATATGAAATTTCAAATTTTCTTTGGATGAAATTTTGGTATTTTTCAGATAATGTTCATTTTTTCATGAATAGTAAAAAATACAGCCATTTAATTCGAAACTGCCTTTTAATATAATATATTTATATAGTTTTATTTTTGTGTTAATTGGTTTTAAAGTTTAATTGGATTATATTTTTACTATTTAATCCAATTTTGGTCATTGGATGTAATTTCACTCTTAAATTGGACATAAACAAAGTTAAATCTTTTGATAGTTATTATTTCTTAAAAACATGATTTCGGTTTTGGCAACAAGAATTAAGGTTAAATTAATTTCATCCACTTCATTGTTTTGAATTTGGAAAAATGGATTTCATATTTGGAACCAGGATATCCAAATTGTAAAAATAGGTAACTTTTATTTTTTGACATTAGGAATATTTATTTCAGTAAATATTTTATTTACCATGATTAAAGGGTAAATCTGGTAAATAAGGATAAAAAAAATAATATGATAATAATATGAAATTACCCAAACATTTGTCCTAATACAATTTTCTGATACATATCATACCATGGGAATATTTGGGTCGATTTTGGGATCCCATGGAGGCACTTGTATGTGAAAATAACACTTTACATTAATTAATTTAATATAAGGAGAAAAATAACATAAAAAAATATCTTTTAGTAAATCAATTTTATATGTGGTAATATAATTTATCTTTTCGACTATAAATATTCCTTTGAATTATAAAACGTTTTAATACATCATGGTATTTTATTTATAATTTTTACACACTAAATAAATAAATTTAATTAAGACACAATGGTGATGAACTAATTAGTTCATTAATAAAGGATTCAAATATTTGATATTATAAATATTAAAATAAATTTATTTTAAACCTGTTTATGGCTTCCACGAATTTTTGGGGTAATAATGACTTGATATATTTTAATTAATGAATGTTTTTAGAATGAATAAAGTTCTTATGGATTTTTTAAAATTTCATGATAGGATGAATTTGTAAATTGACATAAATGAGTTTTTATAAAAATTAATATTTTATTTAATGATAAAATAATCCTCAAAATCATAGATTCTTCCCAAAGACTTAAATAATGTTAAAAATGTCATAAAAGATCCTTATTGGGTTTCTTCGATTTTTATTGTAAATATATTAACCATATTGTATGAATATATAAGAGGACATAATAAAAGTTAAATAAGTTAACCAAGGGTTAAATAAAAAAAATAAGTATTATGAAATAACCAAAACCTACCCAATATTTATTCAATGATTTTATTTAGACTTTTATTTACATTATATTCAAATTAAATAAGTTTTCAACCTTTTGTAACAAATAATAGTTTTATAACTAAATAATATATTCAATCATTCCTAAAGAGCCTCTCCTCCCTCTTATAAAAAGCCACCACATCTAACCCATTACCCACACCACTCAAGCCCTTTATCTCATCAAAAACCTTCTCAAATAATCTCCCAACATCCCTATCATCCTCTTAGAGGCCTTATCATAGGCATAAGGCACTTCAAGAATTCCATTTGGTTCAAACCATAGGGAGTTACCCAATTTAAAGGTAACATCTTCTCTCAAATTCTGTTCTTTTATTTTCCTTCTCCAACCCCATCAACTCGATGTATTGCATTATTTTATAACAATAATAGTATCCTAAATATAAAAGGATTTTTAATGGGATGGGTTTAAAATACACTCACACACACCTCCATCTAATTGATATGAACATACTGTTTCTGCGGACGACGAAGTACTACCTCACGAAATGATGATTGTTCAATATTCTCCAACCACCTCTCATGGAATCCATTATAATAAAACCATATTTATATTTGATATATATTATATTTATATTATCTCTATACTTCTGTTTTTTTAATTTATTACATAACTTTATTGCTTCTATAATTGGTAAACATGATAATTTAATTTGAGGAAGTGCGGACTACCGCCCCCTCAAAGGGATATGACTTGTTCATGCCATATGTGGAATGTATAAAGGATATAGTTAATTAAATTATATATGATATTATAATATAATAGTAATATACCACTATATAATTATGTTTCAATTCCATTAAATATGAAATATAAATGAAAGTAGCATTCACGCGTACGTACAGCTTACCATATCCATTAACGGTGCATTTCATTTCTAATCTATAATTGTTATATACTGTTATAAATAAATACATATATATACTAGATATATATGATATATATGATATATAAATAATTAATATAATTTTTTATATAATGGAATTTTGACGACATGGACAACATGTTATTATAAGAAGTTCATTTTTGACTCAACTACCAAATATTGACAAAACGAACCTTATTAACATAAATAATTATGTAATATTTATGAAGTGGTAACAAGTAATATAAAAGGAATAATTAAAATTAAAAAGGCCTGAATCAAGTATAGATTTACTTTAGTTTATTATTCATGAGATTAAAGATTGAATCAGTAAAGTCAGACATGAGGTAATCAACTCCATCTCAATGTCCTTTCAAAGAGGCATATTTTGATTTTTACATGACTTTCCTTTATACAGTGTATAAAAACTTTTACTTTTAATTTAATTCCATGGGAATGTTTTCTACTTATATTTTTACTAAAAGACAAGGGTAATGTTTTTTTAACATACACTGTGAAAATGACTTTTTCACCACCACGGGCGTTATTTCATATTTGGATGCCTTAAAAAGCCAAAATGTTTTTAAAAGTGAAATAAATATCATATACACTTTTTACGTATTTTGGTATTGAAAATGGTTTTGAGAATGGAATTATAATTTCAATATTTTGAATTGTTATATTTTGATTTAAAGGTTGAAATATTTTCTATTCTTTATGTTTTTTAATGTGTTATAGTTCATGGGAATTATTTATGTATATGGGTGGTTCTGTGATAAACCTCTAGCGGGTGAGCCCGAGATAGCTCTCCAATGAATTGAGTAACGTGACAAAGGTAAACATTAATGGTTCTCCTTAGTGATTTTGGGATTATATTGTGATGGGTGTTCCAAATGTAACTCATTATGTAGCTATTAAATATACAGATTAAGTATGTTATGGATGCTACAAGTGACATTTATGATTTAGGACTTCTATGTGTTATTCATTAATCATAGGATTTCATGAGGTATGCTAAAGAGAATATTCTTGGTATGTATTAATGGACTATGGTTTTCTTTCTTTATTTTTTAATACTTACTATGATTTTTATGATCATACCCTGTTTTTTTGAAATGTTTTTCACCTGACATAAAGATGAATAGGGTCATGGATGGGATCATGGAAAATTCAATCTATCTAAAACATGGAATTATACATGAATATTTTTATCAAGAATTTTTATTTATGAAAAAATGGATACTAATTAGAAGTGTCTACTTTGTGATATTTGAGATGAATTTTAATAGTTATGGCCACATTCTCTAAAACTCTAATCCTAATGAGATCTTCAATGTGAATCATTAACTTAATTCGTGATTATGTATTTTTTATGGTTGGGTCCTTATATTAACTACTTTTAATTTCCTTTTGTGAAAAATAATAAAATTAATTTTAGATAAATTTAGAAATTTAATTTTCTAAAATAAAAGTAATTTTTCTATCTATAATGTATAAATTATAAAAGGGATGTTTTATTTATTATTCTATAAAATTTCATTATTAGATGAATAGTGAAAAATTCCATATTTTAATTCAAAATTGATTTTCTATCTTCTTTATTTATAAGAATAAAATATATTTTAAATTTGTCTCAAATTTGTATTATATAATATCATTATCAATTAATAAAAGTGTGTTCATTGAGATCAATTTCACTTTATACATAGGTATAAAAATAGAGAAAACTTTTGATTTTTTTACATTAAAACACTACATTGTTGACCCAACTACGTGATCATTTTAAATTAATTTCTACCCTTTATATGATTATAATTATGAAAAATATATTTAATAATTTTAATAATAATAATTTATATTATAAAATAATTTCAATTTAGTTTTTGACCAAAAATATTAGTGAATGTGATTAAATTTAATTACAATGATTAAAAAAAATATTAGGGTAACAAAGTACTAAAAAATAAATTTAAGGGAAAAAGGATCTATAAACATGTGAAACATCAATTTATTGTCCTTAAATATACCATTTTTATTACATTAGTAATTTTGTTTTGTTTTTTTATGATATTTTTAAATAAAATTTTCAGTACACATAACTTGTTTTCCAAAATACCTATTGTGTCCTATCCCTTCCTTATAAATTGCAACCACCCCTACCTATTATTGACAACTATTACACCACTTAGATTCAGCCATGATATACAAAATAAAATCCCCAAAATACCTCCCTTAATCCTAGAATCCTCCCCTTGGTCATAATTTAATCCAAGTTACCTTTTTGGTACAAACCAAAAAGAAATTACCTGATTTAGAGACAACATCTTCTATCAGACTCTTTTCTTTTATTTTATTTATCCACCCCTACACAATCATTATTAAATAAATGTATAAAAACATTATATTAAATATAATAGTGTGTTTTTATTCTATTTTTCCTACCTAAACACAGTCACACTTACATCTAATGGTTAATAAAAATATTTCTTATCTGTACGGTGAACCACCACCTCACTAAATGAAGATTGTACATTTATCCTATACCACCTCTCATGTTGAACATTATTGGGGAAAATATATTTATATATACCACATATTATATTTAATATGTCTTTAATATTATTTATTCCTTTAACAACACATCTCTTTTTTTACTTCCAAATTGGTTTAAATATGATAATTTCGTTTGAGGGAGTATGGACTACCGCCCCCTCAAAGTGATGTGATTTTTTCACACACTACATGGAATGTATTAGGTATGGGTTTAGTGAACATATATGATATATATGGAATAATAATTATACGGTAATAATAATATATATACATATATTCTATTTTCTGTTATTCATTCAATACGACCATAAAGACAGAATCACTGTTCTAGCGTCTGTACATCTTACCATCTCTGTGAATAGTGTATTCCTTTTGTGTGGTGTGTACACTTACCATGGATGAATTAAATGATTATTATAACAATATTTATGGATATTTACATATCCATTATATGATATTTATTTCATGGAATTTATATTTCAAAATTTAACAGATCTGTAAAATTGTTTTCTCTCAATTTTCCCCCTTTGAGAAACATGTTATTATTATGCACCAATTTTTTTCAGGTTTATACACAAACATTTAACAAGTTACATTATGAATATAATTATTTTCATTATATTATAGTATTTTTAAACTTATTTTTCTTATATATATATATTATCCCATTATACATAATGATAAAATTTTATAGAAATATTCTCATTACATTTCAAGATTATATATGATGATGATTAATTAATTATATCTCATAATCTATCTATCAAGAAAACTCATGAATTTTCATATAATAAATTTTATTCAAGATATCATCATGTAATAGAATAATTTTTCACTATTTGGTACATAATATAATGTTTTTTTGTAAAAAAGGATTGCATGTCACCTCGTTCAGAAATCATTTATATTCAATAACCATGATTTTAAAAATGTTTTCAAAAGATAATTAAATCCCATTTTAATGGAAAATGGATTTTTAAACAAAATATATTTTTAAATTATTTCTTTATAAGTTTTAAAATATATTTTCAATTGATAATGTTTTCAAAAGGATATATATTTAAAAAAATCAATTAATAAAGGATATATTCATCATGAAATGTTTTTTTAAAAGTTCTTTCAAAATTATCTCCCTTATAATATAATATATTTTAGTGTTACTCTTTCCTTTTTTGGGAAATTATTTAATTTTTCAATTGCTTTTATTTCTCTGAATGGATCATTTTTTGGAATGATGTTTATGAAATCCATTTCTCATTCATAGGTTATATACATTTGAAACCTGTATATTTTGACAAGTTATGTTTATGATGAAATGATTATGAAATCCATTTTTTCCACCGGTTATAAAATTATTATATGTTTATAAAGCCCATTTCATTTCATGGGTTATGATGTGATTATTTATGATCTTCTAGAACATGTATGAATGTATTTATTATGATATGTGCAGGACCTATATCACCCTCCAACACAATGGGTAAAGATTAATATCTCATGATATTGACTATGATGGTGTTGGGAGTGAATCATGACTACTAATATGGCCATTAGAGTGAACCAGGTCTACAAACATGGTATTAGTAGTGAACTCATGCTATTAAGATGGTCATGGGAGTGAACCATGACTACCAAAATGGTACAGAGAGTCAACCCATAATACAAAGATAGTTATGGAGGTGAGGCCTTGGAAACTAAGGAAATCATAATTTATGATTATTTTTTTCCCAAAATTAACTTTTTTATTCATATCTTATGCTTATTTGGCTTGTGATATTTATTTTCTTATGGTTAATATCTTATGAAAATCCATACTTTATTCCATTATTCATGTATATAATCATTTATATGGAGTCTATGATCTTCTACTTTCATGATCATGTTCTCATTCACTAATGATCATGATTATTCTTACATGTCTCCCTTATTTTCCCGGACTGAGAATTTGATTTCACCAATTTATATGTTTCCTTCCCCAGGTTATTAAGATATAAATTAGGATTGATGTTTCTAAGAAGGGTGATAGTCACGAAGAACTTAGTGGGAGATAATGTATCTAAATAATGTATCAGTGTTTATTATTCCACGTTACCAAAGGCACTAGACTAATATGGTGGTTGGGTGTCTATTTGTATATTATTTATGTATTTCACAATAGTTATGTAACATTAATGTATGATAAGTGAATGTAATTATATTTGATATTAGATAAAAGTTATAGTTAACCATTATAATCTATATTAAGAGATCCTTACTAAGAACCCATATGATACTTCTAGGAATAAGTATACGGATAAGAAAATATATAGGAAAATGACTTGGAATATTCATAATGGATATAATTAGTGGTTTCCTAGAAAAACATCCATATTTGGATACTAAAATTGGACATAGATATGGAAAATATATATATAGGGGTAATAACTCTGACATCATGTTCCAAGCCTGACTCAGGGTAATCTGGTACACGATAATGGGCCTTATTGCACATCAGGTTTTGACACTCCTGATGGATATGCTTTGGGAATTCCAAAACATGTCATGAACATTTATGATGTATTTAAATATAAGTTTTCTATGAATTACCTAGGACAAACCTAGGGTGTCATATATAAATGAAGTTTTTATAACAAAAACATCCTATAAGTGACCCTTTATGATTTTTTGGTTCCTCACTATGATAACTATTTCATAATCTATTCTTTTTTATCATAGTCAATGGTCCAAACCCAAAGGAATAGATTTAATGGTGATTGTGATGAAAAATGAAATGATTATCCTCCTGAGAAACAAAATACTATGGTATATGGAATGAATAACCTCATTCATTTCCTTACACATCTTTATCAAGTGATGAATCATGGAGGAAATCAAAAAGAGAAAATATGGGACCAAAATTATAATGATTATTTCATGATTTAGCGTCCACCTTATTTCATATGGTATTCTAATACAACTATTATTGAACGATCGATAAAAACAACTAAAAGATATTATCTATTCTTCAGTGTTCAGAGCATGAGAAATTCATTCTCATTTTCTATTGCTTAGAAGGTGAAGCAGTCTGATGGTGCACTTTAATCTAGAATACAAGGAAATATATGGAAATTTTACCCAGGGATTGGTAAGTGTTCAAGAACTTATTTTTAACTAAGAACATTCCTCAAACTCTTCATACCAATATAGAGAAAGAGTTACTTCAGTTAAAAAATGGATGATGAGTTTTTTATTACTTATGAGGCAAATTTCACAAGACTTATGAGGTATGCTTCCTAAATAATCAACCAACCTAAAAGTAAATTTAATAGGTTCTTCTATTTCTTATTCCCCAGACTCATCATGGAGCATCCCATTAGAGTCTTCTGTTACTAATAAGGGAATATTCATTTTTCACTCAAAGATGAAATGGAGGTTGGAGTGATGTATCAATCCCTTTCTTTTGGAAATAAGAATAATATGGAGGTTAATGGAAAATATTTAAACCATGAAGAAAGGAAGACAAACCATCATTTATGCTCTATGTGTGGCAAGACCAATAGTGGAAATTTCTTTAAAGGGTTAAATAAATTTTTTAATTGTGGAAGGGAATTCTATCATTCATTTTATTAAAAATTTGTTAAGAATATGTCATATAATATTGAAAATGGGTAAAAAGTGGCATAGAATGCACCACCCACAATTCAGTTCTACATGTGTATGGATAACCGTCATTATGAGAACCACTTCTCAAACATAGGGTCTGGTGATGATGATCGACATCAACAACCTTTTAATATGATGAAAAGGGGGAAATCTCATGCCATCGATATTTCATGTGATGGGTGTGATAACAACGTGATGAATAGTACACATACGATCCACTGAAGAACTACTAATTTCATATTTGATTCATGATCTACCCACTCTTTCATTTCTAAATAATTTTCCAAGGGGTTTAGGATTCTAAACAAACAATTAGATATTAAATTGGTTGTGAAAACCCCTAATGGTGCTATGATGGTATCTGAAGTCCATAATTAATCTCCATTTGATGTTTGTGGGAGTGTGCTTCCTGAAAATTATGTCATTCTTCTATTGGTTTAATTTGTGGTCATCTTAGGCATAGATTGGATATCTCTACATAAATCTGAGATTAATTATCGATTAAGGGAAGTTATTCTTGATAATTCGGGACCTTTTATGATCATCCATTATTTTGACAATAAGTATAAACATCCAATGAATATTACATCCAATGTTTTGGTCTTAATTCCCATTCTGAAGGGTTGTTTATCTCAAATGGTCTTGTAGAAAATTGACATTGATGATATTGCTATTATTTATGCATTTTTGGATTCCTTTAAAGATAAGTTTCATAGCTTTATAGAAAAATGAATAGTTTATTTCATGACATAACACAAAAAAATATCAATAATAAATTCCAAGACACCATATATAATGGCACTAAATTTGGTTTTAGTAATTAAATAATAATCTCTTATAAAACCATGAAAAGTTATTCTTTTGGCCATGTTTGTCACCATGGGATGCACCTCGTATTTTCTTGAAAAATAAAGATGGACTAATGAGACTATGCATATAATGACCCATACTTTACATACATTGTTATTACATCAGAATTGAAGCACACTTATTACAACATATAACCAAACCAAGAAAGGACCTTATAGGTATAGTATCTTTAGAAACTGGGAAACATAAACAACTGGTTCATAAAGCATGTACTTTGCCTCCCATTTATTTCATCATATCTAGAGTCCCTTTTTGGAATATTGTACTTAATAACCTTCTTCCTGACCTGGGGAAACAAAACATACAAAAGGGTGAGCTCAAATGCTCAGTAAGGGTAAACAAAAGAAATATCAATCACATCATATACATAAGCACATAACTTTTGGAAATCTTAACCTACAAAAGAGATCATAATTTCATAACATGGGATAAGTCATAGTAGTGAAATGTAATCCCAATTATCATAACTTAAAACATGAAACATTGTGGCATACACAAATAATCATAGATAATCATTTCGTATTAGTCAAGACTCATTGCCAAGAATATCTTAGTGTAAAAAGTCAATTTTTGAACCGAGTTCACTCCTCGTTTCAGTCCTGTTTCACTGAACCGGTATAACCTAACGTTCCAGCCATATCTATCTCATGAGATATATGATCTTTAACTAATGCATTGGAGGTAGATACAGGTACCACCCATCTCATAATGATACCATTCTTATGTGTGCCACAAAATCATAAATCACTCATCATTACATAACCCATGTAATAAAAATGGGATTCTTAAACAACATGACATCATAAAACAATTCATTTAAGATACAGGAATTCATAAAAATGATTCCATCACAACATAATCAAATCAATGTAATAATAGGGATATAAACATAACCCTATATTATCTTAGATGGAAAATAATTTTGATAAAACACTTGTCCTCCATTCTTGAGGAAAATATCCTTTCTACTTTAAAACACTTTTTCCTTTGTTAACATTTCATACAATTTTAAACTAAAAAAAGTTTTTTAAAAATAAACTTGAAAACATGTAAAGGAAGATTTTTGGAAATAATGTTTTAAAAATCCATTCATGCCGTATAAGTTAAAAAAACATTCTTCTCATACTTTTTTCGGAAAAGTCAAAAAGTACCTCGTGAGGCATAAGCTATCACCATATCATTTTTCATAAGAACACACCCCAATCCCTTCTTGGATGCATCACTGTAGATCACAAACCTTTCTCCACTACAAGGAAGTGTGAGCACAGGTGCATTGGATAACCTTCTTTTCAACTCCTTGAAATTCTCTTCACATTCCTCTGTCCAAACAAACTTAACTCCTATCCGAGTCAACTTGGTGAGTGGATTAGATAATCGTGAAAAATCTTTCACAAAACGTCGATAATATCCAGCCAAACCAAGAAAACTTCGGATCTCGGTTACTTTTGTTGGTCTCGACCATCTTTCGATAACCTCTGTTTTTTCTGGATCCACAGATATCCCCTCTTTTGAGATTATGTGACCCAAAAATGCAACTTTTTGAAGCCAAAATTCACACTAGGTAAATTTGTCATAAAGCTTCTCCTTTCTCAGGGTCTTCAATATAATTCTCAAGTGATCTTCATGTTATTCCTTGCTCATTGAATAGACAAGAATATCATCTATAAATTCTACCACAAACTGATCAAGATAGTCTCTAAAGACTCTATTTATTAGATCCATGAAGATAGTAGGGGAATTAGTAAGACCAAATGGCATCACTATAAATTCATAGTGTCCATAACTTGTACGGAAAGCCGTCTTAGGTATATCCTCCCTTTTGACCCTTAATTGATGATACCCTGAATGAAGATCAATCTTGGAAAAGTATTGAGCTCCGCGTAGATGGTCAAATAGGTCATCAATGCACGGGAGAGGATATTTGTTCTTGATAGTGATCTTGTTAAGTTCCCGATAATCAATGCAGAGTCTCATTGATCCATATTTCTTCTTAACAAACAGAACAGGTGATCCCCAAGGTGACGCACTAGGGCATATGAACCCCTTATCAAGATTCTCTTGGAGTTTCTTCTTCAATTACTACAACTCAGTTAGGTCCATTCTATAAGGTGTCTTTGAAATACGCAAAACACCCAGTACGAGTTCTATTGAAAACTCAACTTCACGATTCGGTGGAAGACCCAGTAATTCATCTGGAAAGACATTATCAAACACCCGTACAATGGGCATATTCTTAATTGTGATTTTCTCACCAACCATTTGAGATAAATAACCTTCATTTAGTGGAATCAAGACCCATAAGATGGAAGGAATTTCCACTGGAAGGTTATGTTCATCCTTGCATCGATAGACGATCATAGATTGATCTGGAATATGAAATGTGACTTCCCTTTTTTTGGAAATTGATATTAACTCCATGTATAGAAAGACAATCCATGCCAAGAATCACATCAAATTCCACTATAGAAAGGATCACAAGATTTGTAGGAATCACTTCCCCACAAACTTCAATTGGAGAAAAATTATAAACTTTTGATGCGACTGTTGTGCCATTAGGTGTTGTCACAGCTAACTCAACATCTAATTTTTGAGGTAATACGGTGATACCCTTAGAAATTTATTCAGAAATAAAGGAGTGGGTGGATCCAAAATCAAATAAAACATTTGCAACTTTAGAGTGGATGGTAAGTGTACCTTTCACCACATCGTTATTGTACTCCATATCACTAATATAAATTGCATGTGACTTTCCTTTGTCTTTATCCTTAAGAGTTTGTTGACGTCGACCATCATCATCAACCCTTGGAATTGGGCATTGATTGGCATAATGCCCAATCTCCTTGCACTTGAAACATTGAAGTGTAGTAGGTTCATTCTGTGCATCCCTTCCTTTGTTTGCATCATTAGACATCTTCTTCCCATCATTACAGCATTCAAATTCCCGATGACCTTCCTTTCCACATTTGAAACATTTAATTGTCCCTTTAAGACAAATCCCTCCATATTTCTTTCCACACATTGAGCATAAGGGAAATCACATCTTCTTTTCAGTGTGCTCTTTAGATTTTGCTTTGAATTCCATTTTCCTCTTCTTATCAAACCCATATGACTGATGGGTTACTCCAATCTCCATCTCAACTTTGAGAGCACATCGAACGATTTCCTCGTAGCTATTGAAGTCCCTTATGACTAAGTCCCTTCGAAGACTTGGTTTTAAGCCACTAAAGAATCGATCGATCTTACTCTCAGGTTGGATAATAATACCAGAAGTGTACCTTGCAAGTCTTGTAAAATTTGCTTCATAGGTACCAACAGATTCATCGTCCTTTTGCTTCAGTTCAAGAAACTCTTTCTCCATCTTTGTTCAGAGAATATGAGGGAAGTACTAATTGAAAAATAAGTTCTTGAACTCGTCCCATCCATGGACTCAATTTCATCCCTTTGTCTCGTATTCTTAATAAGATTCCACCATTGATCAGCATCACCTTCCAAACTATACACTGCTAAGATGACTTTATCATGATCAGAACATTGAAGAACTGAAAATATCTTTTCAGTAGTACTAATCCATTGTCCAGCAACTAATGGATCAGTAGACCCATTGAAAGAAGGTGGACGCTGCCTCATGAAGGATTCAACAGAATGTTGCTCCTTCCTTTGCTCGTTTGGAAGTCCTACATGATTCATAGCTTGAGAAAGTTTTGTGAGCATGGCTACATGATTTTTCATTCCAGCTCCCATAACGTTTGGTTGCTCAAGGGGACAATCATTGCATTGCCCATCGCATTCCGCAATAACACGGTTCCTTCAGGTTCCATCCATTGACTAAAACCAAGAAGAATAGTGTGAGAAGCACTAATTATAATAGGAAAACCACATAATCATGAATAAAATTTCACACTTAAGATCTTATCCTTGGTTATTCATGGCCATTTTTAAAACACTAAGATTGTGTTCTATGCTTAGACTTATCCTTAGGGTTCTTACTAAGGCTTTCATATCCTAGTTTCCAAAGGTTGACTATACCTTTAATCTGATACCAACTATAATGACCCATACATTATATACATTGTTATTACTTCAGAATTGAAGCACACTTATTACAACATATAACCAAACCAAGAAAGGACCGTATAGGTATAGTGTCTTTAAAAACTGGGAAACATAAACAACTGGTTCATAAAGCATCTACTTTGCCTCCCATTTATTTCCTCATATCTAGAGTCCCTTTTGGCATATTCTACTTAATAACCTTCTTCCTGACCTGGGGAAACAAAACATACAAAAGGGTGAGCTCAAATGCTCAGTAAGGGTAAACAAAAGAAATATCAATCACATCATATACATAAGCACATAACTTTTCGAAATCTTAACCTGCAAAAGAGATCATAATTTCATAACATGGGATAAGTCTTAGTAGTGAAATGTAATCCCAATAATCATAACATAAAACATGAAACTTTGTGGCATACACACATAATCATAGAGAATCATTTCTTATTAGTCAAGACTCATTTCCAAGACTATCTTAGTGGACAAAGTCCATTTCTGAACCGAGTTCACTCCTTATTTCAGTCTTGTTTCACTGAACCAGTATAACCTACCGTTCCACCCATGTCTATCCCATGAGATATAAAATCTTTACCCAATGCATTGGAGGGAGATATAGGTCCCACCCATCTCATAATGATACCATTCTTATGTGTGCCACAAAATCATAAATCATACATCATTACATAACCCGTGTAATAAAAATGGGATTCTTAAACAACATGACATCAAAAAACAATTAATATAAGATAAAGGAATTCATAAATATAATTCTGTCACAACATAATAAAATCAATGTAATAATAGGGATAGAAACAGAACCCTATATTATCATAGATGGAAAATAATTTTGATAAAACACTTGAACTCCATTCTTGAGGTAAATATCCTTTCTACTTTAAAACCCTTTTTCCTTTCTTAACATGTCATACAATTTTAAATTAAAATAAGTTGATTAAAAATAAACTTGAAAACTTGTAAAGGAATCTTCTTGGAAATAATGTTTGAAAAATCCATTCATTCCATATAAGTTAAAAAAACATTCTTCTCGTACTTTTGTCAGAAAAGTCAAAAAGTAATTCGTACGAAAAACAACAAAAGATTCCTTTCATATCTTTTACTAAAAAATCAACGAAGGGTAAAATTGGATTTAAAAAATTGAAGGTGGATGGAAATAATATTACATATTGAGGAAACATGGATGTGGATGATAAAATACACCCAAGTAAATTCCAAAGTAAAAACAATATCGGATAAAAATGAGATTGTGATATTTCCCATACATTAGGTCCAATATGCAATGTACGTGTCCGAACCTCCTGTATAATGATTTAAATAATGTTATTGACTTATTATAGAATCATACGTATTTTTATGATATCATATTTGGTCATATTCTTAGCTTCTTTGTAGTAATATTTCATTGCTACTTGTTATTTGGGTGTTTATAACTTTTTGTTCTTATGCGTGTTTTCTCGAATAAATTCTTATTATTATATTTAGGTTATATATACCGCATTTCTAGAATGGTATTAGTGTAATATATATCATATTCATTCATTTAATTCATTTATATAATCATTATGAAATGAAGATCATGTAGAACGAGTCGCATCACATCGTGGAGACGGTATTCCGTACGTACGCACAAGTGATGATATCGTTCCTATGATTGTGGAATTGTATTAGAGTGTATGTATAATATTCCAGAATCAGTATCACTTTATAATAGTCATATATAGTCATTATTTACACCATTATACCCATCCATGTAAGGTGGTGGTGGAAAATAGATTACACCACGGCGTGGAGAAGGTATTCCGTACGTACGCACGCGCGGTGATTTCTTTTTCCGTAGGATGGATAGATGGTGAAATAGGGTTGTATCATACTTATAATAACATATCTGTATATGAGTGATACTGATGTTATTACTTCATAATGAAACAACTAAATAAGAAGAAGTGGAAGATGAAATAAAGATGAAAGAATCGGTAACGTACATTACCTCTTCTTTGAAGTGCTTCTTTGAGACCTTCTTTTAGGGCACTAAAATTGGTCTTTGAAGAAAACCAGGACCTCTATGATGTCTCTTGGGAAATTTATAGGAGAAAGTGGCAAGTTTTGGCCGAGCTTGAAGGCTCAAAGTGGTGTGAGGAAGAGAGGGAGGAGGTGCCCTTTTATAAGGGAGGAGAGGGGCACCTTTGGAATAACAAAAAATATTATATTATTATAAAGTCAAGTTAGGTTTTAAATAGCTCCAAATTGATTTATTTCGAAGCTAATGTGGGGATGGGTAAAAATCCACTCATACAATAGAATTTAGACAAGTTTAGGTTCCTATTTTAACCTTATCATTTAGATTTAACATTAAGTTAAATAATTTTACTTTTACCGTGTCTTCTTGTATTCTTATACTATAAGGTTAATAAACATACTATAAACAGCCAAAAAACCCCAAGTTTTTTATTATTAATATATATAACCTTATCTAAGTCATTTTTATGAACCTTAGATTTTTAGGAATAAAATAACAATTACTAATATAATAATTTTTTAAAAAACTATTTTATGTCAATTTTGACACTATTTAGTAATTAATTTTTTTGAAAATCATAACAGAATGATTAGTTCGAAAAACGTTAATCAAATCAATAATAACATGTCATAGTAATCTAGAAAATTAGTGGTATTCATAAAAAGTTTCAAATTTTATTTATTTGGGTATTTATAACATCAATTATGTCAATATTTCATTAATAAGATAATTACTGCATCATTGTTGTGTCATAATTAAAATAAATTATATAATGTCTAAAAATTTAAAATAAAATACCATTTTGTAGGAAATAGTTTTTCCTTTCTAATGAATATTTATAGTCTAATTTATCTTATGTATAACCCCATATTAAAAATGATTTATTTATTAAACTTTGATTTTAACTATTTTAACCCTTCTTTAAATAAATTAATAATAAATGTCCTAATCTAATCCAAGTGGGCCTAAATGGTCATATTTTCTTCCTAAGGTTGTTTTTGGTCGAATTAAACTTGTCAAATAGAATTAGGACATTTGTTAGGGTAATAATAATATCATTTTACCCTTAATTACCCTATTTACTTTTAACCGTGGTAAAAAAAATAAAAGTTACTATTCACCAAAAAATTATTTTCATCTCATTGAACCACATTTTACTTACTGACATGAACCGTGTCTCTCGGATTTTCAAAATTCCACTCACAGAAGCGGTAAAATAAAGTTTTATTAAAAATTCATTTTTTTAACTACCACTTAGTGATTTCACTATTCATCAAAAATTGAATGTTTTCAGAAAAATGCCAAAATTTCACCCTAGGATAATTTTGTTATTCCGAATCCAAAAATGAAGTCCATTTTGAAAAATAAAATTTATAAAATTTCAAAAAGTGGTTATTACTATTCATAATGGCTAGTTTTAATAATATTTTATTAGCATATCATTGTTTAGTGAAACTCGGTGTTGCGTACGACGCAAGCTATCAAGGGAGGTCGCGATTTCGTGTAAAGCAAGCCAAGAAAATGTTGTGTAGAAAAAGATTCCTTTGATGATTTATATAAAATAATTGTCTCGGGTGTTACAATGCATGGCTTATTGAGAGATAAACAAGATCATAATCAAGAACAAGTATCCCATTCCCCATAATGATGAGTGTTTTGATCAGTTTTATGAATCCCAATATTTCTCCATGATTGAACATCATTTCGAATATCATTAATTAAGGTTCATGAAGGAGGATATACTCAAGATTAAATTCTACAAATCATTTGAAAAAAAAAATAAAAATACAGTGATGCCTTTAATCTTACTTATTATCCTCATATCTTCATAGTTTTGATGAAAAATGTCTTTAGAGATTACCATGAATAGTTTGTGGCATCCTTTATTGATGATATTATTGTCTATTAAAATAGAAAGAAATAGAATTAAGATCATGTGATAATTTTACTAAAGACCCTAAAGAAAGAGAAGAGATGTGAAAAAATTACGAAGTGTGGTTTTTTTCTATAAAAGGTTTAATTTTTGGGTCACATAATCTCAAGATATGATATATCTATAGATCCATCAAATACGGAGGCTATTGAATACAGGTCTAGACTAACCATGATGACTGATATCCGTATATTTCTTGGTATGGATGTATATAATAGATAGTTTGTGGAGAATTTATCCCAACTATATAATCGATGGGTCCTGTTAACTAGAAAGGGTGTAAAATTATTCTAGAATGATGATTTTGGGGAAATTATCATGGAAATAATGATATGGCTTTCAGTGCACCTGTTATTACATAAACCTATAGTGGGGAAGGGTTTATAATCTATAATGATGCATTAATTATTTAATTGTGATGTTTTTTATGAATATTAACATGGTTATCCCATATGCCTCGTTGTAGATGATGATTTATGAGTAAAACTACCCAACTCTTGATTTGTAGTTAGTTGCAGTAATTTTTTCATTAAATATATAGTTGAATTAACTATATAGAGAAAAATTTGATATATATACACATCATAAAATTCTATAATATATATTCAAATTGATGGAGTTCAACACGGGCTAGACAATATGTTTAGATTTGATAAATGATTATTACTTCTCAATACTTTACCACCCTAGAAATGTACAAATGGTGGTTTATGCTTTGAGTCTGAATTATTGTGATAGATTATCCATAATGAGGATCATAAAAGATATAATATTTCTATATTTTCAAATTGTGGATTTATAAATCTTGATGGAAGGGGAAAAATATACATTTACAAAATTAATGTTCAACTATCTATCCATGTGATGATTAAGTAAGTAAATAATAAATATAATGATTTGAAAAAGAAAGATAGAAATGTTCACGAACTTAACCTTGATAAGGAAGGAATGATAATGATCAATAATATTATATGTGTTCCTTCCATTGCAAATTTGATAAAGAATCTATTATAAAAAGATCATAGTTCTTCATTGCATGTTCATCCTGGAAGTATGAAGATATATAGGGACTTGAAATAATACTTCTGGTGGGATGGAATAAAGAGTTTTTTCACGTGTCTTGTATCTCAGTCCGTGTAATGCAAAAAGTTATGGATCAATGACAAAATTAAAAGTAGGTGTTGCATCCATTACTCTAACAGGCATTGAAATGGGAGAACATCACTACAGTTTTTATACTTAGTCTACCAAAAACCTATAAAGGCTTTAATGGTGTATAAGAGGTAGTAAATCACCTTACTAAGTCTAAAAACATCATAAATGCTATAGAATATTTCTCTTTAGATCATATTTCCAGAATATAAATTATGGAAGTGGTAAGGTTGCATAGATTAAAACATTATATTGCATTAGATCTGAATTAAATGTATAACTTAATGCTCTAGCAATGTCTTCATAAATCACTTGATAACAAATTGAGTTTCAGCACTACCTATCATCCTCAGAAGGATTTTTAATCTTAAATAACAATTCACACCCTGGATCATATGTTTTGTTCTTGTTTAATGGATTTTAAAGGTGTTTGAGATCATCACCTTCCTCCAGTTTTGTTTTCTTACCAAAATATACATCACTCAATCATTCAATGGAACCATATGAAGCCATCAATGGGAAGAAATGTAGAGCTCCAATGTTCTAGGATGAGGTTAGATAAAGAAATATATCGGGTCCTAAAGTTTCTAAAGAAATGGTTGACAAGGTTAAAACCATTCAACAACATATCTAGGTAGATAAAAGTCTGTAGAAATGTTATGGTGATAACCATCAGTGTGATATTGAATTTGAATTTAGTAAAATATTTTTTTTGAATCATACCGTGGAAGAAGGTTATAAAATTCAAGAAGACTGGTAAACTAATCCATAGATATATTGATCCTATTTAGGGACTTGATTATATTAGGATTGTCGCCTATCTCTTGGATCGTCCTCTAATTCTCTCTCAAGTCCATGTTTTGTTTGATGAATCTCTGTTATGGAAGTACGTACGTGATCCATCACATGTATAGATCTTAGTGGTCATAAATCTGGATCTGGATCTTTCTTATGAGGTGAAACTAGTTCAAATAATGGATTGTATAGTGAAAGTTCTACAAAACTATACCACACTATGTTAAATGTTTTTTTGGAGAAATCACCCGTTAGAGGAAGCTATGTGCGAACATGAGGCTATGATGAGGAATATGTATCTTAATTTTTTTACCTGAGTTATTACTTTTGGGGGTGAAATTCATTTTAATGGGGTAGAATGTAACACCCCTAATTTTTATGGACAATTTTTTCCCAAATAAATTAAATTTTTATTTATGTATTGCAATAAACTAAGTTAGAAATTCTTTTGAAGTTTCACCAACTTGATGAAAGAGACATGACTCCAACTCGACAAATGATACACATAACATTGACATTGTGTATGTTACTCACAACACATACATGGAATATATTATATTTAACACTCATGTTTCTATGAATAATAATTTTACTATTATAATTATTTAAATGTGATAATTATAACCTGGTAGTTAAAATTTTTTATATAAAGAGTAAAAAATACTTTTAAATTATTTTTTATAATTTATTTATATAAAAAACATATTGAAAATGAATTATATAATTTCTTGTAATGTCCTTAAATATTCAAAAATAAAATTTCCTCAAAGGAACTTCTTTTAATGTCCTCTTATAAAGAATAATGAAATTAATTTTAGAAACATTTATAAATTAATTTGTTAAAATAAAATTTATTTTTTAATTTACAATTTCAAAACTAGATTAGGTTAAATTTTTAGGAATTTTCTAAGAAACTTCATTTTTAGATGAATAGTGAAAAATAATGGATTTTAATTGAAAACTGCTTTTCACATAATTTATTTATATTGTTAAATTATATTTTAATTTTTTTAAAATTTTTAAATTAGATAATATTTTTTTTAAATTTGTACAATTTATGTTACTGAGATAAATTTTCTTTAAACATGGGTAAAAATATAGCAATCTATTGAATTGTTGTACTTTAAAAACATGTATTATCGACCCGATAATTGGATTATTTTTATATTATTTTCTACAACTTATATGATTATAATTTATTATAAATGATTCCATATTTTGAATTAGGATTATTTAATTTTTTTTTAAAATTTATACATGGTTTTTTACTCAAAATGTAAGTGAAGGTGACTAAAATTAATTACAATGATGATGAGAAAAATTAGGTTAACAACATACTAAACCATAAATTTAACACAAAAAACAACCTATAAACATGTCAAACACCAATTTTATATAACGTATTTGGCAATTAACTTTAAAATGTTGATTTTTTATCATTTTTTATGACATTTTTTGGTAAAAACGTGGGTACACCTATGCCGTTTTAAAAAATGTCAATTATGTCATTTCCTTTCCATAAAAATGGCTACCAGCTATCCATATTCTTCAAACCTCTCAAAAAATTTAGTTATATCCATGATATATACTATAAACATACCAAAAAGCCTAACATCGTATTATAATCCCCTCTTATGTAGAAATAAATCCAAATAATCCATTTCACACAATCCCAATGGAGTTACCTGATTAATAAGCAAAGACATCTCTCACACTCAATTATTTTATTTTTGTTATCCACCCCCTATACTCTATTTATTAGATGATTTAATAAAAAACAACTCTCTTCAATATAATATGATGTTTTTACAATAATATATATACCTAAACTTACAGACACTTCCATCTAATGGTTAAATAATATATTGTTTATGGGTAAGACAAACTACCACCTCACTAAATGATGACTGTTTGTTTACCTGTTAACGCCTCCCATATTGGACATTTTGATGAACACTATATTTTTATATGTCATATATTATATTTATTAATTATTAAATATTTTATACTCTATTTAAAACAAATATTTTTTTAACTTTTCATTAGGTTTAAATATGATAATTTCATTTGAATAAGTGTGGACTACCACCCCAACATAATGATGTGATTCATTCACACACATCATTGATTTTATTAAAGTTAGGTTTAGTTAACATATATTATATAAATTACAAAATCATGATACTTTAATAATTATATACATATACACACACATATTTCATTTAATTTATTTCCTTCAATAAGATAATAAAAAAAGAAACAATGTTCATGTGTGCATATTACTAACCGTCTCCATGAAACATGTATTTAATTTCATAACTCTATATTAAACTGATTTTTATAATACCTATATAATAAATATAAATTATATTTATATAATGTTTATTATTTTTTAATCATGATATAATTTTAAAGGAAAAATATATAACAGGTTAATAGATGTGTGAAAAACAAAGCGGACATTACCCAACGCGAATCATTATCATAGGATTGTTTACCAGAGTGTAATATAAACTCAAGATAAAAACATAAATGATATTAGATATAAGAATATTTATTGTAAAAATATTTATAATAAACTGAAATTTTTTATACAAGTGATTTTAATGTGTAAGACAATAGTCAATACACAAGGTTAGGGGAATTCACCTCACTTTTTATTTTTGTGAGATACATGCATTATTCACCACCAATTCCATTTGTGTGGTTTTTATACTACATATGTATGTATTTAATGATTCTTATTCTTAAATTAATATTATTTGAAAATAAATTATATTATCTTTATTTCATTGTATTTATGTTTCAAAAGATACCAAATCGGTAAAATAATTTTGTCTAATTTTTCCTTTTTTAAGATTCATGTGGTTGTTGTGAACTTAAATTATTTTTGAAGATGATATAATTTTTATTTATTTATTAAGTCAAGAATATACTAATGTTCATGATATTTTTATAATCATGAAATTTAATATTCATACATTGATAGTATGATCCCATGTTACATAGTGATTTGAGTTGATTAAAATAATCTCATTACGTTTTGAGATTATTTATGGTTATGTGTCAATTGATGAAATATCACGATCCATCTCCCAATAAAACACATGAATTTACTTATACTATGGTTATTAAGCATATCATAATATAATATTACCATTTTCCTCACATTGATACTTGAGATAATTTTTTTATATAAAATCTGAACATCTCTCTCTCCAGTCGAAAATCTATTGTATTCAAAAACCATGTTTCAATAAAAATCAAAAATGTTCTAAAAAGATATCTGATACCTTTTTTTTTTTGGAAAATGGAATTTAAAAATGTTTTTATGTTTTTAATACTTCCCTTATATGTTTTAAAATATATTTTCAAATAAAAAGTTTTTCAATAGGTTTTATGTTTTAAAAAGAAATTTTTCAATGGAGAATGAATATTTTCCTCATGAAATGGTTTTTTAAAGATATGGAAAAATATACCTCCCTAAGATAACTTATCTGGGAGTTACTCATGAATTTTTTAGGGAAATTATTCATTGTTTCCATTCATATTATCTCTTTAAATGGATTAGGTTTTGTTGTAATGATTTTTACGAAACCAGTTTATCATTGACGGGTTATATGATTTTGAAACCCACATCATTTCATAGGTTATGTTTACGATGAAATGATTATGAAACCATTATTTTCCCCCAGGTTATGATATTATTACATTTTTATAATAGCATTTTAATTTCATGAGTTATTATATGATTATTTATGTTCTTTTGGCATTTTTATTTTGGATTTCATTATGAGATGGGTAAGACCAATATCTCCATAAAATGCAATGGTAATTATTTATATCTATTGAGAAAGAATAATATAGTCTAGGGAATGAACCTTGACTACTAATATATCCATGGGAGTGAACCATGACTACAAATATGGTATGGGGATTCAAATTATTCTACTAATACAGCCATCAGAGTGAACTATGACAACCATGATGTTATAGGGAGTGAACCCATACTTCAATGATGGTCATCGCAGCAATGCCTTATAGACTATAAATATCATATTACATGCTATTTTTTTTCCAAAATTCCATATATTATTCCTATGTTATAGTTTCGTGGATTGGGTTCTTTATTTAATTATGATTCACGTCTTATAAATAACCATGATTTATTCTATGATTTATATATATGATGTTTTATATACAAGGCATGATATTCTATTTCCTTAATCATGTTCTCATACCATTATGATCATTATTATGCTCACAAACCTCCCTTGTTTACCCTTACTGATCATTTCAGCTCACCAATCTTTATGATTCCATCCCAAGGTTATGAATATATGTATTAAATTCGATGTTCTAAGAAGGGTTTTAGTCAAGAAGATCCTAGTGGAAGAAAATGTAGCTCAATTATGTATCAGTATTTATGTTTCCAGGTTTCCAAAGGCACTTGACTAGTATGGTCTTTGGGAGATTTTTTCTATAGTTTTTTATGTATTCTATTTTTTTTGTAATTTTAATTTTGGACAAGCAACATTATCTAAGTAGATACAATATTTCTATCATTTATAGTGTGAAAATATTCTTAATTTTTCATGATAATTAAAACTTCAAAGGCCTTCCCAATAGAGACACATCACTGAACTCTATAGATCCCCTCCAAATAACCTTTAATTAATATACTCTACAAGAAAACAAGACATAAAATTAGGTTGGTTGCCACTATAGTCAATATTAAATAAAAGGCTATATTGGTCATCCAATTGGGTCACATTGTTGAGATACTCTCAACGTAGCATCATTTATGAAACATGAATGTGATTCACATGCGATAAATAAATAAATAAATATCCATAAAGGTCCTCACTATTGTGATCAATAGCCCATTTAGAAAGGAATTACTCTCTTAGAAATTAAATAAGAAAAATTCATCCATAGAGGTACTCCCTATGGTATCACATGTAACGGTCCTCTATATAACTGAAATCAATAAATCAGTAACTATGGAGGTATTCCCTGTGGTGATTAGGAACCTCAAAACCATTAATGTTTTCCCCATGGTGAAGAATAATGTTACTAGGTAGATCATCCTTGGAATATTTAACATGATGTCCCTCCTTATTCTGTGATAATTACATTGAATCCATATTAGTAATTTGTTTAATTGATAATAAATCTATTTGTACAAGGAACTCAATCATGAACTAGAAATTTGTCCTCCAAACTACTAGATGAGTGGAGGAAATTTCCATTGTCTATTCCTCCAAAATATCATTAAAACTATTATATGGTTGAAGATACTAAAATTGTATCTACATCCATCAATATGTTTTGTGTAATGATTATTTTATTCACTAATGAAGGTGTGTAACCATATATCAATTGTTAAATATAGCTTTCTTTGATATGGAAGGTGTTCGATGAACAAATGATATTGAACATACTATAGTCTTAAAATACCTCTCATTATATTAATCTAGATATTCCTGAAGTTAAATACTTACATTCCCTTAAATTAATTTTTTTTATGACATAAATCTAACTCAAATCCAAATATCAGTTTTATAACAGATATACTGACTACCTCATGTTGTTGAAAAAAAATGCCACAATGTTGATGTGGTTTGCCGTGTGGTTTCATGGAACCTCATATTGGCTGAATTTTATGAGAGAATTTATCTAGCCTAATTATAATGTATCTAGCTACAATATCAAATTATCCAGGAGATTTCTACCCATGTGTGCCTTTGAGTATGCATTAAATTATTTTATTTATCATTTTTTACCAATTTCATGGAAAATATGGTTTTTTGACATACTAATTTGAAACATTATTGTCGCAACCCATACATCATATTTTATTTTTGGATATATATAATTTGGTAAGTCCATTTCAACCATATTATCCAAAGAGTATTAAAAATATATACTCAATTTGAATGATTAGTTTAAGAACATTTTAATCAATATTCCAAAAAAAAGGAAATAGTCATCAAAATTATTGTGGTATGAAACTGTTGATCAAAATATATCTTATATAATTATATTTTTTATGTATATACATTATAAGACATATTTTATATACAAAATTCAAAATTATGATAAAATAAAGAGAATATGAATGTGTTAATTGCTATAAAATCACAAGGGAAACCATATCCCACATATGGGTGAATTTTCACCCACACTACTTACCTTTTTATCACTAATTATATAAAGGGACTTATTAATTTATGATATAGATATATTGAAAAAATTATTATCACAACTATCGATAGTATATTATGAATTACGAATCCAATTTTATCTACTGACTATTCTTGAATCAAACCATCCAGTAGAATCAAGTTAGGTGGAAGTTAGATGGAATTCACTTAGAATGACCCTTCATGAGATACCACCCACTTAAAAACAAGGGGTCCATTAAAAGGATAATGTGATTCAATTTAGGTTATTTAAGCCAAAAATATCATCATATAATTCCAATGGGAAATAAGATTACGGTTTGGGCCTTCATGATTAATATGTAGTTTAGGCCACATAATTATTTAATGTAGGTAAATACATACTTCCAAATATGAAATTCGTGTCAAGAAATGTCATAAATTTTGACCCTGTTAAAACCATAGAGCATGATTCTATAAAACATATAGAAATGTAGAATCATAAACAAAAAATGTATTTACATGTAGGTACATAAATAAGGGAAATATAATATCTATTCGAGAAAGGCCCTTGATTATTGAACACCCATTAATATAGAACTATCACCTACCTGATGAACAAGTAAAATGAATAAAAACTAAATTAATTGTCTACATTAAAATCCCACCGACTACCTAAATGTGTTGAGATGATTTCTTCCTTATAAAATCATGGAAAATTTGACAAATATCATGTTCAAAAAAGTGTTTGTCTTGAAAAAAATTATCGTAATATTATCAGAGGAAATATACTCAATAAGTGTAGCTCTATGGATGAGCACAGAATGCCTCCCCAAACTAGTTCACTTAAATAGGATAATGTTTCTTGACCTCAAATTTAAGATTCACTCCTTCCAACTTATTTGTAGTACAACAACCTATCTCTTTATTTATAGTATCAATGTATTATAAATTATTCCTTCATTGGGGAAACATCAGCCACCAATTCTTAAAATTAATCAACTACAAGTTATGATTGTAGAATAATATCATGTTTAAGAAAGTATCCCATAATATAATTTTGAAATGATTATAGTTTCATTATAATTTATAATTTATTCACTTACTATTAAAATATAATCCATCATGGATTAATGTTTAACACTTCATTCAATGAATGAAAAACCCCATGAGTTGGTGGATTTGACTCCTCCCTTACCCAGAATTAGGAATCACAATTCCACAACATTTGATGTAAAAGGAGACTTGAAATAATATCTTACCTGTTTATTGATGTGTTCTAATGATAGTAACTTTAAAATAGTTAGATTCATGTGTTATTATATTTTTTTATGAAAAAAAAATCTTTTATTTCATTCATATTTTATAGTAATATAGTACATGGCACCATTAAGAGATTTCTTGTGGTAGTTCTTATTCTAGTTTATCTCAAAAATTATGAAAATAAGTATCTACAAACACTATTTTTTAAAAAATATGAAAAACAATGAGGTTGAAAATTAATTTCTAGAAGGAAGAGTTTGACATACTCTATATAAATGTAGATCCAATGGGAAAATTTATTGAATATTTTTTTAATATTCTTCAACATGAGTAGAATACTGTTTAGAATATGTTTTAAAGTTCACCAAACCAAAATCTCAACAAACATCTACATCACATAAATGGAAATATTGAAAATTAAAAAATATATATATTTCAACTCTCAAACAAGAATGTGTTCTATATATATCCTTTAAACATATAATATTTAATATGGATCCACATCTTGGTAAATAACAATAAGTATCATTTCCCAATACAAACATATTGGTTGCGACCAAAGAGTAGAGTCACCAAAACATTGAGAATAAAAATAACAATGATTACTCTTTCATATATGATCACATTCTAAGATATATCATTTATTAATTAAAATTTTTTAATTCAAATTTATAGAGATCATAAAACTAAATGATTAAATATTGAATGATCATCATAACTATTTTTCCTTCCACTAGATGTTTTGTAATACCATTTATGATTTATTTGTATTCTGTGACTTTCCCCAAATTACAGTATATAAATAGTGAGTAATATTTCATAATAACATGAAACATGTGACCTCTATGTTAGATTATATACTAATAGGGAATATTAATGGTAAAAAATATTAAGAAAAAGGTTATCAATGTTTGATTGATACATAAATTAATTATAGTAAACCATGAACAAGTATTCATTATATAATGACTAAATAAACTAGTTTTGACTATAATTACCCCAATATCATTGGAGAATACATATTATATTATACATAATTCCATGAATTGACACAAAAAAATTATGGAATTAATCATAGTAAAATGGTCAATCATGGGTACAAAACCAATCAAACCCCTTAAATATAGAATACCTCATTACATATGTGGACGAACACTACTCTACGAAATGGAATTTACATGTTTTTAATAGATACAAAAGGTTAAATAAATGGCATACATCAAAATGACAAATATTATGATGATGAAAATTGATATATAATAGATGTCCTTAAAAATGAAATATGAGATCTTAGTGGTAGACTAAGGAATTCCCAAGATAGACTTTAGAGTATATATATCTTCCTAGTTGAAATCATACATACAGTGAAATACAAGGCACTCGAATGATTCTAATTGGAGAATAACTATAATATTGAATTATATAAGACTCATCATACTATAATTAAATTTATATATCATTTGTCTAGTTTCCAATTATTTTTATTGATACTCTATATCTATAAAGAACATACAGAATCCGTTGTCGGGGGGATTTTCAAATCCTAATGAATTTGATAATAAAGAATCCACATACTAAAATTATCAATTGGAGACTATTCCTATTGAATATTACTTGTTAGTTTCCTCTACATAATTTGATTACTGAACTACCATAAAATGAGTCACTTATTCCATATATGTATCAAACAAACTCAACTACATGATCCTTTTCTATTTTTTGCGGAGAAATAGCTATGGAATAAATCTCCCCAATTCCAACAGATCAATATTTTTTAAAGAGATTTCTGTAGACCATTACAATATAGAAAAAAAATCTATGATAAGAATAGTTTAAACCCTTTAAGAATATCATATGGATAATCAATTTCAAGGACATAGTGGTCAATTCAAAGATCATGATGATTCATTAAGATGATGCTTCTAGAACATTATTGGGAAGATTGTAGAATAATATAAATTAAATAGTTCCTTTATTCTAACACCAATGTATAAATTATTAAATTAATATAAATTTTATGGTACTATATGGTTATAAAATCCTTTTTTACAGTTAAGAGACCTGATATATCAATTCCGGGCAATAAAAGTGGGTGGGAAACCATTAATAAAACATATGACATAGATCAATTTTACAAATGGAATAAAATATTCTAAAATTATTCTATATAATGATATAAATATATGTTTCATGTTTCTTTTTAAGTAAACATAGGTTAAAATAAAAAATTTGGGGAATCAAAGGAATTTACTATAAAAATAAAATGATTCCCAAACCACCTTATTAACATATTATTGATTAGAAAATATAAAAAATAAGCCATATTTATAAGTAGAAGGGAAGGTTCCCAAACCATTCACATTGATATTAATATCAGTAATATTTTACAAAATATCTGATTGATAGTTATCTAGTCAATATAGATATGACTTTCTGATCAAATGTAAATAAACCATTGAAAGGGAACACAATAATTATGTCATCACCTCCATTCACAAGGGGTTTGTTAAACCTGAAAACCTTAAGTAGCTTCATATGATATTTGTACTAGAAAGGTACATAGTACATCAATTAAATATCCTAGAACATAATATGAAACCCAAATATTCATTCATGAATGCAATAAATAATAAGTTATTGAATATTCCACAACACCTTTTTTTAGGTGTCTCGGCCATTATATTTCATCATGGCAATGAAAATCCTGGGAATGAGGAAGGCTCTTATCCTATGCTACTGAACATAGAAATAGATCATGATGGGAAATAATAGTACACTACATTTATTAAGTTGAAATGAATTTTAATAGTTTTAATCTTACAGAGATGTCATATCAAGACATGTGAATCATTTTCCATCATGTAGGATTATCAACCAATCATGATGGTTATAAATAGACAACATTAATAGGGTAATTATATCATGGTGTTAAGGTGGATATTTTGGTGGATAAAATAATTAAAAATAGTTTTATTAAAAAATTATCATAATCCAAATTTAATTCCAATATAGTCCCAATTAAGAAGAAAATGTGATAATCCACATCTCCCCGGAACTTGGGGATTTAAATTTTCATCACTAAATAGATGAATTACCTATTTAAATTATGGACTACTAATATATGAAACACAAACTTCTCAATCATTATCCTATAAGGATGGGTGATCCATGTACAACCAAATATAAATTGACCTACATGATGATTATTATTTGACTTTAAGAGAACCTCTTCAAATATATTTCTTGATGTTGATACCTTTCAAACTCAATAACACTGGATCATCATATAAAAGATTGATTCCCACATTTATTCAACAATTTTATGTATTCTTATATAATTTCATTATAATTATTTGATTTCCAAATTACTCCACCATTAAGATCATTTCACTAATTAAATATTTTCATTCTCAAGGAATTAATCACATGGCATGAAGATAAATCCATTGAAATTTTCATTCTTGGATGAGATTTGGAAAATTTATGATGTTATTATTCTTCCCTCAAAACAATGAATTTTATCATAAAAAACTAAATAAATAATTGAAATTACACATCCTTAAAATATCTCAAGCATTACTTGACTTATAGGATGGATAAATAAAATTACGCACATCCTTAAAATCTGCCCTAGAAAATTTCCCCTTGAATAATAGTGATGCAGAATGGAATTAGTTATCAATGAGATGAAATTGATAGAAATATTTTGATATAATTAATAATTACATCTTTCCCATTTTTGTATGCCATATATTGGAGGATAACATCTTATTCTCTATATGGAATAAACAATGTGATAATGTGGATCATTTCTTTATTAAAAATGATGTGTGAAAATAATTTTTTTTTACTATCTTATTTAAATAATGTTGGATTAAAAATGATATAATGATATTGATAAATTTGTATCAATGTAATCTTTTATGACATCAATTGTTTTCTATTATGTTCACCATTATAAGATCTGTATGATCTCCTACATGCTTTCAATAAAATATATCAATTATGATACTATATTTACTAGTATCCTTGAAAAATATGAAGTCATTATTTGACCATTAAACAACTATTCCATCCCCAAAATGGTGGTAAAAGTATAATCAATGGTGTACTTTATAGCATCGCAAAATTCCCTAAAGAAGTCACTTATGAATAAAGAACTCCTTATCTACGATATTTTACCCATTTATGAGGATTCTCATATATAATAAATTTACCTCAATGGTTCTTATTGAATTATTTGTAGAAAAATATTAAAATACCAAAAACTAAAACATGTAAACTTTGGTATAGTATTCATATTTCTATAGAAAATAAAACTTTCCAAACTCTCTCCATATATTTAATCGAATATTCAATAATGAGGATGAATACCAATAATTCATTGTAGTATAGGATCTATCCTTACAGATATAAGTAATCAAATTGAAGTCCAAAAGAAACTGTGATTTAGATATCAAATATCTCAAAAGAGGTTATTCTATTAAGAAAGGGGAATTGGTACCCCTTCTATAAGAAATGAGTAACCAGTTGGCTCAATTTCTTTTAGAGTGTTTTTTCCCTAAAATACACATTTACTCAATTCCAAAGTTGATGAATTTGATAATATTGAAGATAATATTGTGGAAAAATATTAGTATGATAAAATAATACATCTTAACCAAATAAATAGTGGTCTTACCATTTTTTTGAAAAAAAATATAGAATAAACTAAAGATTTTGGTTGATCATTATCTCAAGATAAACCCCTATCCATGTCGACTGCGATAAAAACCAATTTTATTCCTATAATATTAGAGAGAAGTTAAATATGGATTCTAAAAGAAAAAATCTAATGGGGTGAATTTTTATTAAGGATTTATGTATTTCATTTTCCATGATTATCTTGATCTCCAAGAACTTCTTTAAATACAAGGATTATAGGGGTACATATTAGATGAATTAAGGGAGGTGAGACAATAACAATCATGTATGATGTCAATGATGTCACATGATGTATACATAAAATAGGAACCAAGATAATCCACTAGGCCC
Source organism: Viscum album (assembly GCA_963277665.1). Lineage (NCBI taxonomy): Eukaryota > Viridiplantae > Streptophyta > Magnoliopsida > Santalales > Viscaceae > Viscum > Viscum album. The sequence continues at coordinate 1,224,391,710 of OY728156.1, read as the reverse complement.
GGATACTTAGATATTTATATCCATTGTATACATGATAGTAGGGAATTCCAAAATATTTTCCAAATGTCTCCAGAACATGATAATAGAATCCATCAACCCCGAGTTACACACTGAAAAAATATTCTTTTAAATTTTCCATGTGCAGAATAAATACCAGGATTTCATACCCTCCTACAATTAAAGAATAATTTATATAATTTTTTCACTACTATAAACATATTCTATATAAGCATTTAATAAGACTTTGTTGAGTATCCTTTTGAAAAATTAATAAATGAATAAATATTATTTCCTGAAGACCCCTCCAATGCTTCTTTTAGATTATCTCAACATAACACATAATTCAATTCAAGGGACCTCATATACACTATTTTATGGGAATATAGAAATATTAGACATTGTAGCCCAACTATATTCACTCTAGGTATTTGTTTATATCTAACTAGATGTAGACAAATTTTCAAAAAACGTGATTTATGAAAATGAATATTTTGATGAGAAATTATTATATTCACTACACCACAATGAAGTTCATCATAACTATGTTTCACCAGTATTTAATAAATTGTTTACCTATTCTCATGTATCTAAGTGGAATTGTGTTAACCTTACGGATGCAAATGATACCTAGAAAGAAACCCCTGATGTTGAATCCTAAATGGTATGTAACTTACATCATACACAAGGTATATATTAATTATTTCATATTGAGAGGAAATAATTGCTACATACTCAACTCTGAGAGGGGGGATCAGTGTTTAAGACTTTATAACCAATTAAAATTTTTTTCCCTTTACCTATAAGACATATGAGGATCTTGATTTTTTTATTCTCCATACATTACCATATGAATGTATATGAATGTAGGATAAATATTTCACATAATATTTTTATTATATTCATTGATCAATAATATTGCTTAGTTATTATCATTTATGGTGATGACAAATACAATTATTCTCTACTATAATGTGTTATATGTTATAGTGTATTGTAAAGAAATGAATCGTTAGAATTTGTTTTTTCTTTATACATAAACAGGGGATTAGAAATAATCTGAATCCATGTATTGGTGATGTCCTCATATAAATTCTATATCCTCTTATGTTCTATGTATTTCATAAGTTTATAGTCTCCAAAATATTCAATAACATTGTAAAACCAAAAAAAATCCACCATTTGAGTCTTTTATTGGATATCACTCTACATCATTATTCCTCTTCTTTAGTTTTTAAATGTTACTTTCATAACAATGAGAAATAAAATATCCATTTTTTTCATTGTGAAAAATTGATTTATTCCTTTTCTTACCATTTCCCTTCATCTAGACCATTTATATATGATATTTACATATATTCATATATTTTGGATTCACATTTTTCAGTTGATAGATCTTTTGATCCCTTTAAATGCACATCCATAGTCAAATAAAACATTATATGACAAATGTTTCCTGAATTTTCTTCTGATGCAATGTTTCTCTATCTTTTTTCCTCTTCACACTATGATTTTTGTTTCTTACACTTTGATTTTTGGTGCTCACACTATGTTTTTTGGTTTTAGTCAACTACATGAACTGGAAGGAACCATGTTAATGATTAGTATGATGGACAATGAAAATATTATTCTCATTCAAAACAATATGTTATTGGAGTTTGAATAAAAAAACTAATTTCTATTCTCACATAACATTCCAAGTAAATGATTAATTATAAACATCCAAATGACAATCAAGAGGGAACAACGTTCTATTCATTTCTTCATGAGGTAATTTCCACCAAATTTTAGTGTTTTTTATCCACTATGTGCTAAAAAATAAATCAGTACCATTGAGAATATATTTTCATTTATCCATTATTTTGGTTTCCTATCATCAGAAGTAGAGTAAGATAATTGATTGACTCTAATCAAGAATATGAGTCAACGAGATAAAATTGACTCCATGGAATAGGATGTGATTAAGAACATTTTTTCAATAAGTACATTCCTAATATTCATTTAATGAATATGGAGAAGTAATTCCTTCTGTCTATATAAAAGGATAATGAATAATATTGGTACTTATAAGGTTAATTTTACAAAACTATTAATCTATCATTATGATGTAATATTTAAACACAAAATTATGATCGATCGATTCTTTAGTGGTTTAAAATTTATTCTTTGAAGGTAATTAGACACATTTGACATCGATAACAATGAATAAATCATTCATTATTCTATCAATGTAGAAATATAGATTTTTATTACACATAAATCTCAAGGTTTTGATAAGAAAACAATATGGAATTAACAGGAAACCCAAAAAGGCGTCGATAAAAGAAGATGATATATCTTTCATGATCAAATTGTGGAAGGAAACCTGAAATAAATTGTCTTATGGGGACTATTAAGGGTTTTATGTGTGTTATGGAAGTTATTATAGCAATTGATTTCCTAAATTATTGTAATGAGTTATCTGATGATGTGAATAGATAGAAATTTCAACAAAATTAACCATCCACACTCTAGTGTTTCAAGTGAAATTATTAATAGCATTATTCCAACTAGTTCCCAAATTCAATGTTTAATGATTATAATAAACTTTAGAAACCTTTTAATATAATGGAAAAAGTAAAATCCCATTCAATAACTATTTTTGATGTGGTTTATAATAACAGCATGGTGAATGGTACACAGACCATCCACTCAAGAATTTCAAATATCTTATTTGACTCTAGATCTATCCATTATTTTATATATGAAGAATTTTATAAGGGTTCCAGGATTAGAAACCAAAATGATTTAATATATAATTATAACTAAAAACCTAATGATATGATTATCACATCTCGAGTATATGATTCATATACTCTTGACGGTTGTGTGAATTTTCATCCAATAAATCATTTCATTCTTACTCTTGTTAAATCTGATGTTAAATATGGAATCTAATATCTTTATCAACATAAATATAACATTAATTATTGAGTAAGGGAAGTAAATATTGATATTTTAAACTAACTAACAATCATATATCCATAAAATGATAATTATGAAGATATGATTTAAATCACATCCTTAGTATGGATTCTATTCTTATTCAAATGGGGTGTTTATCTCATATGATTTGGAAAAAACTCTAAATAGATGATATTCCTATTTTGTGGGATTTTTTTTACTTTCCTGAAGAGTATCCTAGTCTTCCAATAAAACTTGAATATGTGTTCTCAATAGAACCCATACCTGGTGATACACCTATTTCAAATACACCCTATAGAATGGCTCTAATTGGACTGTGGAAATTGAAGAAGAAAATCAATGAGAAAATTTAAAAAAGGACTCATTCATCGAAGTGTTTCATCATAGGGTAGACTTAGTCTATTTTTTATAAAAAAATATGGATCCGTGAAACTCTGTATTGACTGTCGGGAGATGAACAAGATCCTGATGAATAAAAATTATCTACAACCCCGTATTAATGACCTATTTTATCGACTATGAAGAGGTCAATAATTTACATGAATTTATTTTGTGATGGAATAAATAAATTAATGCAAAATATTGAGGATAAACCCATGGAAACATTCCATAAAAGGTGTAGAAAATATGTATATATAGTGATGAGAATTGGTCTTAGTAATTCACCTGTTATTTTCAAGGATTTTACATATGACGTCTCTAGATATTTCCATGATCAGTTAGTGGTAGTCATCATAGTTGATATTATTAATTATTTAAATAGCATTGAAGACCATGAATATCACTTGATAAATATACTAAATACCCTTTGGAAGGATAAAATATAAGAAAACTTTAAAATGTGTGAATTTTTGCTAAAGAATTTTTCGTTTTTTGGTCATATAATCTCAAGAAAGGGTATATTGGTAGATTCATCAAAGTAGGTAGCTATTGAATGTCATTCTAGAACAGCCATAATAATTGAGATCTATAGTTTTAATATAGTATTCAGATATTATTAGTGGTCCATGGATAATTTATCAACACTATATAATTCACTCCACTTTCTAACTCATAAATGAAGAATGTTGTTTTGATAAATGAATGTGCAGAAACATTTATGGAACTATAGAGAAGATTAGTCAACAAACATATCCCTACATTAAAATACAATGGAGAATGGATTTTAATGTATATGGATGCATGTAATAGTGGATTGGGGTTTGTCAATATGATGAATTAAATAATTATTGTTTATGCCTCATGATAATTGAAGACTCAATAGATAAATTACTAAACCCGTGATTGTATGTTAGCTGACATAATTTTTTGATGAAAAATATAGAGGCATTATATCTAATAGAAATATTATATATATATATATTTATCACAAAATTTTAAATTATATATTAAAATATAAGTTGTTCTATATGAAACATATAATATGGTTAAATCTAATTATAGAATATGAGTTGTCAAAACATTATAACCCTAGGAAAGTGAACAACAGGATGATGATTTGAGTATAAATTATCATGATAGCCTATCCACGTTAAAAAAAGATCAAATATTTTTGAATTTTAAATGGGTAGATCTGGAAATCTTAAATAAATGTGGATGTCTTATGTTGCTCAATTTAATGTTCAATCGTCAAAAGAATTGATGATTAAATAAGCACAGAATGAATATGTAGATCTACAAAATATGGTCAAAATAATTCTAATTTTAACCATGATCACGATGGAATTATAAATTTTAGGAATCTTTTATGCTTTAAATTAATACTATATTTGAAGATGTTATTTTATTATGTTTATCGATCATCATTCCTAATCCATAATTGATATACGAATATGTATAATGGTTTTAAAGAGTACTTATGGTGGGATTTCATGAATAGTGGAAATATAGAGTCTTTATCTTAGTGATTCAAATTTTAGATAATTATGATTAAGTGGAAATTGTTTAATGTGATATTAAATCCGTTACCCATGCTTAAATGGAAATCAGAAAACATCACTACGGTTTTTTACCAGACTCCCCAAAATGCCTGAAGGGAATAATATTATATGGGTTGTAGTTGATCACCTTACAATTCCATCACACATCATCATTATTATAGAATATTTATCTATGGATCAACATACCAAGATGTACATTAATGAATTTTCATATTTCCAAGGAGTTCTGAATTCCATTATATCTTATCAGGATATGATATCTACCTCTTGGTTTTGAAGAAATATTTAATAATATCTTGATATATAGTTGAGTTTCATTACAGAATATCTTCCTCATATATAAGGTCAATCTAAGAGAAAAAATAAAAACCATTAGGATATGTTTACATTTTTTCCTCTGGATTTAAATGCTGGTTTTGTACAATTCCTTACTCTAGTTTAGTTTTTATACTATAATAGATTTCACTCATATATATTGATGTAACCTTATGAAGTTATCTTTGGAAAGAATTATATAGAACCAATTTAATGGAATTATGATATAAAAAGAATTTTTTTGGGACCTGATATACTTTAAGATGTTCTATAGAATGCTTTATCTATTCTACAACCCATAACGGTGGCACCAAGTTGATATAAATATTATGATGATAATAATTGATGTGATCTACAATTTGAAGTTTGTGACATGGTGATGATGAAAAAAAATTCATGGATCAAGGAAATGATATTTTATAAAATTAGAAAAACCATAGTTATTTTTATTGTTCGATTTATAATTCTTGATCATATTGGGATGGTGGAATATATGATTACTCATTCATAAAACCTCTCTCAATTACACAATGTGTTATTTGAATCTTTCCTAAGGAAGTACATACATGACCCTTCACATGTACATATCTTATATATCATTATATTAGAGGAATTTATCTCATTTTTAGAATAACTGGTGGAGATTTTGGATCATATAGATAATGTATTATGAAGTATGATGAGTCACCCGATCCATGTTTTCTAACGAACACACCAATTCGAGGAAGTAATGTGGGAACCTAAGGATATGGGGAGGTAGAATTATCCTCATCAGTTTGTCTTGGATTGAAATATTTCACGAGGGAAATTTTTTTTAGGGTATTTGATTTTAAAAACATTATATTTTATTAAATGTTTCTATTTTTCAAATAAATTTAATTTCTTGGATTTCATGTTTTAAATGCCACAATGGGGTTTAACGAGCCAAGAAAAACTATTTATAAAATTATTTAATAATGAAAATCATTACATAACCATTATACAACATTAAATGAATAGTAATAATTAATTTTTTAATTTTATATATAATTAATTTTGTAAATTAAAAATACTTTTAAAAAGTAATTAATTTTTTGTAAAGTCATAGTAGGTTTCAAAAATACTATTCTCTAAAAAAAATTTATTTCATATTATGAAAAGCTAATAAAACTAATTTATTCCAAATTAATAATATTTATTTTTAAAAATATAGTTAAATTTTAAAATCAGACTATCAAAATTTACTTGGGTGAAATTTTTGGTTGTTTTTTAAAATATAAGTTTTTTAGAAAATATTGAGAAATACCAAATTTTAAAAAAACATATCATTTCATTTCTAAAAATTTGGTAAATATAAAATAAAATTTATTTTTGATTATGATTTAAAGTAAAATTTATATTATTTATTTATATTTGATCCACATAATTTATTTTTAATCTGCATTATAATTTATTTTAGTATAAGTATATATTTGGGTTTAAAAATATAATTTTTCAAAAAATTGATTCAATATGAAATATATTTTTGATTTTTAATTAATTTAAAAGACATAATTAGTCATTATTTGAAAGAAATATATAGATAATATATCAACAAATAGAAATTTAAATTCATATAATGACTAAAACCAATAATATAGTTAACATAAAACCATTATTTTCTTGAACATTACACTTCTCAAAAAAACATTTTTTCATCATCTTTGGGGGTTTAGTTTTAAATAAAAATATACTACTTTTATGAATTAAATCTGTTATAATATATCTAATATTATAAGTCATCAAAATTTATATTATATAAGTAATTAAGATTATTTTTTGATTTTAATAAATAGTTATTATAGTATCAATCTTTTATCGAGGTTATGGTAAACATAGATTTGGGGGGTGGGGGTTAAATATAAATTATATTAGTTCCTACAACTTAAAAAAGGTATGAAATAATTTTTATTGTATTATTTCTATTTTTAAATGTTTATGTCTATTTATTTGTCTATTTTTTGGGAATTTTTTCATGTCAATAACATGGGTACATATTTTTCTATTCAATAATTTGAAGTGTTCCACTCACCTCAATTACAAAAGGCCACTCCAATCATCTCCTCTTCATGCATTAAATCCCCTGGGGATCATATAATACCTATTTAAATGTATTCCTTAATTACCTTCCCATGAACTAGATCGATTTTTTAATTATTAATCCATCCTAAAAAAAAATTTGTGCTTCTCTGAGGAGGTTGTCTGAATAATATGTATTGTGCTTAATTGAGCCTCTTTATTTTGTTTTTATTCTACCTCCATAATTTTTTTTAAAATTTTGCTGATATAATAAAAAAATTATATATTATAAACAAATATTTTATTTTTTTAATTTTAGAACCATTATCTATCTCCTCTTCTATAAAATTGGAAATGAAATGGGCATTCATGTGTACGACAAACTACATCCTTACAGACTCATGTTATTTATTTTATAACACATCCTTACACGGATAGATACAATGATGAATTTAATATAAATATATGATATTTATAATATAATTACACTAAAGAAATTATCAAATAACATAAAAATTATATTTGGCAAATTAATATTTCATTTACCTTTATTTCATTTCATCTATTGAGAAAATGGAATCAATATTCTTGCGTACATATGGTATACCATCTATATGAATGAATAATTTTATTTTACGTCTAAAAATTTATTTATTATGATAAATAAATATATATATATATATATATATAATATATTTTTTTTATTTAATTGTTAAAATTCAAGAGATTATTTAAGTATGATCAATGTAAGAGGACCGAACATACCAAAAAATATAATGCATAAAAAAACAATCTACTATTATATGAAACTTTCTTTCTATATTGAATTATTAATACATGGGTAATAAATTGTCATATATAATTCATATATTGTATGATATATATAATTATGGGCCTTAAAAGTTTTTTAAATAAACTTTTATTTATTATACAAGAAATTCAAAAGTGTATGAATGAAGTCGAGACTTAAAGTAGGTGATTTCTATGTCACTTTTTACTTTTGTGTGAGACATGTCATATTACCCACCTATTTATTTTATGTGGTGTATATACTTCACATTAATGTATTTCATTATTCTCTTGATAATTATTGGGTTTTACATATAAATTTTATGATCACAATTTCATGGGGTTTACGATTCAAATGTTACTAAAGTGGTATGGGATTTTTTTTCTCAATTTTATGACCTCTATTTAGTGTGTATGGATCATAAATGGAAACATAATATACTTAGACTATGAACACACCATCTGAAAATGCATGTAAAAAGGAACAACATTCTATCTTATATGTGGAATTTCTTTCAACACCATAATCAAAAAACATTTAGGAATTAGTGTGAATCGATATTTGTAACCATGTACATTGGGAAAATCTGGGGAATCCATTGTCATTGGTCAAATACTCACATTATTGAATATTATAGAGCTCTATTTGAGTATGGAATATTACATTGTGTCGTAGAGCATATAAATACCTAGAAACATGTATCACCCTAATATTTTCTAAATTGTTTATAATTATTTTAATCTTTTTTTGTTTTTCATTTCACACAACACTGAATATTGATTTTTCGATACAAAAGAAATATGTTTAGCTTGCATTATACACACCACCAAGATAATATTATGATAAATGAAACAATTATATTGTATTTTGTTATATAAAATGAAATTTTTCCTTCCTTTACACAGAATTTCTATTTCTTTCAACATCTAACATTAAGAGAAAGACCAATTTTAACCGAATTATAATATTCTATTAATATTTTTATTAAAAAATATTATAGTTACCACATAGATAATGGAATGGAAATTTAAAATAAAACAAATTAAGAAAAAATTATTTAAAAAAGTAAATAATATGATTCATTTGGTTTTCAATTTGGATGATATGATAGTAAAAACTATTTTAAAATAAATAAATTATTTCTCTAATAAAACTAGTTTTTTATGTAGAAACACAATTTTATCTCACTATGTTAATAATTACACTAATAATTTTTGTTTTTAGTAAAATTATATAATAAATATTCAATGAAATATTTTGACTCCCATTCAATAGATTTGATAGTCATAATATAAGAACAAATCCAATTTTATGAATAAAATGTTGTATTTTTCAAAAGGCTAACTTTACCACCTATTAGGGGAGAACCCATTATATATCTAAATTTTTTAAATTTTCTAATTTTTATATAAAACAATAAACCTCATTTCAAAAAAATAATATCAATGTTTACTTGGGGTGAACATTGGTATTTATCTGAGATGTTTCATGTTTTGATGAATACTGAAAAATAATGAATTTTATTTAAAAATGAGTATCCATATAACTTACTAATATATTTAAATTATGATTTTAATTTCTTTTAAAGTATAATTAGTACAATTTTACATGATTTAATATAATTTAGGTCAATGGAACCAATGTCACATTGAAATTGCATATAAAAACATTTGAAAATTTTGGACTTTTTATTTTTAAAGAACATCTCATATCGAGTCACCTATGAGATAAATTTTAATATAGTTTATGCCACTTTTTTAATTTTCATTTCCAAAAATGGATTCAATATTTGGAATTAATAATTAAAAATTTATTAAATAATTTCACTTTATTTTTGGACAATACGAATAGTAACCATTGTAAATTTTTTATTACAATGATTAATGGTAAATAGGGTAATTAAGGGTTAAAATAATATTATAAATATTAGTTAATTACCCTCAAACCAGTACAAAATTTATATTATGAGTAATTTTACACCAAAATCCAAATTGGGATGATTTTATAACCACTTGGATCTAATTTTTTATCTTTATTCCAATTACAACATTTTTAAAATAAAAGTAAAAAATGTAATACTTATGTTTTAATAATTTTTTTTAATATTGGTCTATTAAGAAGATATTTGAAGATAAAAAATTTATTTGGATATATAAATTTATTATATTAACCTTAGAAATTTATTTTTAATTTTTTAGAATGAAATATTTACCTTAAACGATTACTCAATGATGATGGAGTAAATTTTTAATTATTGGAAATATCAAATAAATTATTTTTTTTAAAAGCAAAAAAATATAATTTGAAATAATTAATATAAAACTAGAGTTTTTTATATTCATTTGAAATTTTATTTATATGTTAGAATAGTTTTTTTCAAATTTATCCTTCTTGTGTTATTTTTAGGATGTCAATTAGTTTATTGTGTCAAAATTGAAATTATAATATTTTAAAATAAATATTATTATATTAAATGATATAAAAATAAAAAATAAATAATTAATCAAAATAATTTATTTAATGTTCAAAATTTCATCAATTATCCATTTATTTTTTGTTCATTTTATTATAAATATATAGATCCTAAAGTATTAGAAACATGTGTTGTCACTTTAAGAGTTTAAGAAGTCACAAGAGGGTCAATGCCAGAATATAAGGATTATAATATAGATAAAGAAAATATAATTTAGATTAGATTATTGTACTTATACCTATAATAATTCTATATTTTAAATAAATCAATTTAGAATCATTTCTAATATAAAAATAATTATGTTATTTTGATATTTTGAGAAATTCCAAGACTGCCCCTCCCCTCTCGTATATAAGGGAACATATTTTTATCAATCACTCACAAATAAAATCCTATTTTCATTAAAATATCTTCCCAAATACCTTAATATAATACCTATAAACATTATAGATCTCTTATTTAAGTCATAACACCATATTATTTATTTTAAGGTGTCAGGAAAATGAGATTGTCCCATGAAAAGGTATTATTTTTAATCACGTGTTTTTATTTTATTCTTATTCTCATTACTCAAAATATTATATAGCCATTATGAAATAATAACTCCAATATTATAAATATCCTAATTTTTCATTATTTCAATATCATCACTTATATACGTATACACTTTCACCAAATGAGAAAATTATTAATCTTTTTCTTGTACAACAGACTACCACCTTGCGAATTGATGTTATTTTACATTCCACTACCAAAATTAATGTTTTCTAATAATGTAGGATTTATAGTTTTTATATGATATATTTTTTATAATGTTATTATTACTAAATAATTGTTATATAACACATACCATCATGTTTTCTATTTTTGGGAACAAGATAATTTTGTTAATGTGCATGGAAGACTACCGCCTCACGAAGCGATGCGTGTCTTTCATGATTTACATGGAATGTATCAAGAATTGTTTTAATAAAAATATGCGATATATATAACATAAAAATTATTATTTAATTATAATATATCATATAATTTTCATTCAGTTAATATGAAAAGAAAAGGAAATTATTTTTCACACGTACGAATGGGTTATCGTAACCATAAATTGTATTTTTTATTTTCTACCAATATAATCTATAGATAACCATGAATAAATATATAATTATTATATATGATATTTATATCATGTTTATCATTCTTTATTTGGTTAAATAATGATATATTTACGATTACTAAAAATAAAAAATCAAACAGTGTATTTGAAATGATGTTGTTATTACTTGAATTCAAACATAAACATGAAATTATTAACTAGTGTGTATTATAAAGTCATAAAAAATCATATATATCATTAAATATATGGATTTTTCCTTCTGTATATATATAATTTAATTATATTTATCAGAAAAGATGTCCTAATGTTTATAAAGGAAGTCTAGTATTAAGGAAAAGGGATTTCTAGTCTTTCTTTTGTTTTTGTGAGACATATGTCATATTCACCACTTGTTTCTTATGTGTGGTGTATATAATTCCCAAAAATGTATTCTATGATACATAAACATAAATTAAATATTATTTACATATACATTTTTCGATCTCACTTTCCTAGGGTTTGTGGTTCTTAATTTACCAAATCAGTAAGGTAATTTTTTCTCAATTTTCATTCCTTGATACACATATTATGTTATGAATTTATATTATTTAATGTTTTTTAAATAATTCAATTTAATTTTTTTTTCAGAATTATCCTTATTTTAATTATATTTTATTCTGAATGTAATTTTATTTTCAATTCATTCAAAAATCAGTGTTCCTTCAAAAAAAAATTTCCGATAAATCTATTAAATTTTTTTAAAATGATATTCTATTCATTTTCAGAAAAATGGATTTCAAAGATGTTTAAAATGGATTAAAAACATACTTTAAACTTTTTCATGGATATTATTAATTATTTATTAAAATGTTTTATGATTTCAAACCCATTTTTCAAATTGTAATGTATATTTTTCTCATGAAGAATTATTACAAGATATTTCAAAATTAATTTCCATAAAAGATTAAATATGTTGGTGTTAATCATGGTTTACTTGGGATATGATCTAAGGGAAGAATTCATATTATTTATCTAAATTTTTTATGTTTTTATGATGTAATTTTTTGAATCGATTTACTTTTACAAGAGTTATGTTGTGATGACATTTTCATGAAAACCATTTATTTACTTGGGTTCTAATGTAATGAATGATTTGTAGTCATTTAGAACACATATTTATGGTTTAAATTATTTTATGTTTGGGACCTATATCTCCCTCCAATGAATTGGGTAATGATAAATTTTATATAATCTCAAATGGTACATGGGAGGCTATCCTAATCATGCAATAAGAGGGTGCATGGAAGGTAATCCTAATCCTATAACGACTAGGTGCATGAGAGTTCATCCTAAGCTCACAACAATAGGTTACATAAGAGGTCATTATAAATGTAAAATTATAAGGTACAAGTGATTTCATACCATTACTAGAGTAGGAATAAGTGTTATTATTCAAATCCTAACATGTAATGAAGGTCTCGGTAATTATAATTGACATAATATTTTCAAAACATATTTGTATGGCACAAATTATGGGTCTTATTCCATTGTTATACTCTCATGTCTCGTTTTATTTAATTGTATTACGATATTTTATGTGAATATTAGATATTTATTATAATAATGTAGACCGAAAAACCATAAAGGCTTTTTATATTTGAAGACTTGATATATAATCAACATATTTTAGACACAACAATCAACATATCCTATAAATTTCTTCTTATATAGTACCCTTCTATGAAATACCAAATTTAATACCTCTAATCATAACCTCAAGAAATGAAAACATACGAAATTGAGAGATCAGTTGTTCAATATTTGTAAACATGGTAGATATCAATTGCTGATCATATGTGTTTATAAGATAAGCAATGGGGAATGAGAAAAGGATTTTAACTTTCAAAAAAATAAAAAACATATAATGGATGAAAAATCATGAGCCATAGTATAAGGATTTTTCATAACAAATAACATCAGTCATAAAAGTGAAGAATCACCAGTAATCAATCATGAGTTATGAAGCCATATCAAAATAATAAGACATATATTTATATCATAAACACAGGTATATAATTTCATTTCATTACTCATGTATCACTGACATGAATATCATAACGGAAGGAGTCCCATAATGGAATGGGTCCACTACCCATTTCCCTTATGTTTTTTGTCAATACTCAATACCAAGACAATAATCGTGGATAGAGTTTCATATTGTACATTCTATACTCTCAATTCCATTTCATATTATCTCATTAAGCACAAATATTTACCCAAATCATTGGAGGGATATATTATTCTAGGCCCACTAATCGCATAATGAAAACCATATGTAACTATTTCACAATATAATAAAAATATTCCTCATTTTATCATAGAGTAATTACGACATGGGAATGAAATTAGTTTCAGGAAATTTTACATAAAATTTAATCATCATAATATATATAGAGAAATAAGTTGGATGGTATCAGAATATCATTTCTTAATGATACATAAAAATCCTTACAAATGTTGACATAGATGAAAAATCTATTCTATAAAATCAAACAAAATTGGATATGGAAATAGATAAAAATTACCATTTTATTCTTTTAGTATCCCAAGAAAAAATTGAAACAAAAATATTAATATTATTTTATTTTTAAAAATAATAAAACATTTAATGGAATATTTATTAATAATGAAAAAATTATTGTGGGTAAATTTCTTCAAATCGTATAATATAAAAGAGAACATTCTTTTGAATGTTTTATAAAATTTAAAAATAGATTTTAGAAAAAAAAGTAATTTTAAAACATAACAAATAAGTTCAATGGTAGGGAAAAATGAATTTTAATACTTTTAAATATAATAAGTAGCATCTATAAAACAATTAAAATAACATGTATATAGAAGAGAAATACTACCTACAAAAAATGATATAAGGTCATATTTTCATCAATAGATTTTCTTAATCATTTTAAGTACCAATGATAAGAGAATGAATGGAAAAAATTTAAAACCAGAAATAACTATAGTATAAAAATTTATATGGGGTTTAAAATATATGTATTATATTATTTTACTCTTTGGAAATTTAATAATGAAATTCCCATAAATAAAGGAGATTATAGAAAAAACTCTTACCTCAAGTGAAGAATTTATTTGTACATGATCTTAACTTCATGTATACTGAATTTATATTTATTATCCATCAATTTTAGAACCATAATCATAATTATATTAAAACAAACCATAGCCTTAAAATTCCGAATTTATATTTTTTTTAAATAAACATTTAGGGCATAACTATTCTGTTTCCCATAAAAAATTTAGTTCAAAGGTTTTTGATTGTGCACCTTGTACATGGTATCATCAAACTAAAATATAAATAATTTTTTATTTATAATATTTAATCATTATATATAATATTATAACATTTGATATAAATAAATTATGAAAAATTAATTACAACACTTCATGGAGATAATATCCCATTCGTACAAATGAGGGACATTTAAATTTTCCAAAAAATTGAATAAATAATGTTAAATTATAATATATAAATAAATAATAATAAAAATTATATATTTATTCATTAAATATATTCTTATTACACATAATGATAATTAAAAATTTTAAACCAATCAGAGCAGTTTATGGAGGTGGTAGTGCAACCATATATAGAGCAATATTCTCATATGGTAATGGATTGGTGGGTAGGAAGGCAGGTGGTATTATTCATTTATAGATTTATCATTAGGATATAAAACCCATTTTTATCCATTATATTCGTATATATGTCTTTCAATGAGATACAGTGATGAAAAAAATTATCATTTTAGGAAGATAGTAGTCCATATGTAAGTATGTGCTATGGTTTTGTTTTCAATTATATATATAGAAGAACAAAAATTGATCTACCACTAAAATTAAATCATATAATTTTATTAATGATACCAATTTCATAATGTTAATGTGGTTTTAAAATATTTGGTTGATTCAAAGTAATAAATAAATTAAAAATAGAGCAGTAAATACAATTTTCATTTCTTTTTGTATCAACCTTCATCTTTCACCAGAATCATCCGTGAGATGGTATTCTGGTGAGACAAGAACATTTAACATATTGGAAGAAAATTAGTCATTGTATTTTGTTAAAAATTATTTAAACTAGAGTTTTCATGAGTTGTGAATATCTGATAATAAGAGGTGACCTTTATAAGTGAGGTCTCATGAAAAACAGCAAATATTAAAAATATAGTTATATGATATAAGTATTAATCTATTAAATTGGAACAAAAATTTTGATAGTTTTGATAAAAATATTGGTAAGGTTGATATCCATTAAAATAAATATATTTATATACTATTATTATGTAATGTTATACCATATCTCTTAGATTACACCATCTTTTAACCCCTTCTATGGTAACCTGATTTTTACTATGGTAACTATTCATTATTGTTGAAAATTTAATTTTAATTATTGTATAATTTTAAATATATTGATTCTAGTTATGTATTTCATTTTTATAATATAACTTTTCTAAAACTTTTTGAAATTAAATCTAGCACACACATATAAAACACATAAAAACCATTTTTAGTGAAAAAGTTTTTTTCAGCCTAAAAATGATTATAATCTCTTTATTTTCCTAGTAGTAACCATTATATCAATTTTATTATAATAAATTTAATATATTATATATACTTTAAATTAAAATCATTCTTATATAGTGATAAATTCTATTTATTATGATAAAATAAAATTCATAATAAGAACATTTTTATAAAAAAATATCTCTTTAACCTACAAATACATTTATCTTCGATTCTAACCAATTAATTATATATGTATAAATTAATTTTAGATTTCTTATATACATTATCAATATATTTCATCATTTATTATAATTGATCAATATATTTTTTTTATTAAGATATATAATATGTTTAAAATACATGTCTTGACAAAAAATCATGCTTCTATAATTTTATTTTTATTTTTTACATTTGAAGAATAATTTAATATTAATTGATCAATGCATAACAATTTAGAATATCATTTACACAATTTTTTAAAAATCTATTTTCTCCAATTTATACCCACTATTCCAATGTCTATGTTTTATCCATAAAATCAAATAATTATATCTCTATGGTATATAACGGTTTTTCAAAGATCAGTGTTTAATGTAATCAAAGCTATCAAAAACTAAAAATTCTCTAAAACATATTTTTTCAGAATTAGAATTTTGACCATGTGAATTTTCTTTTCTGGAACACTTTCTTTATTCAATAAATAATTCCAACTATTTGTTCAATATTTTAATGATCATTTTCTAGTGGAATTACCTCTCAGTTAAATATATGTGGCAAATCTGTTGTGCACTTCCACAAAAGAGATACATGGAACACATCACATACATAGAAGAGGTTTGGAAGAACCACCAAGCAATAATATACCACCCTGATATGATCAATAATCCTGAATTTATAAATTTATCTACAGAATATGATTCATTTATTCTAGACCTGATAACCATTTTCCAATGATATTTTATAAGGAGTACATTTTTATAAATTTAAAACTCTAGATCATGTCGACGATTATCAGCATGAATTTTATGTAAATTTTTTCTTACCAGGTGTTCTACTGAATATCTCAAACCATCTATTTTATTTCATTTAATTTATTTGGTGTAAATATTTTTCCCCTTGAATTTATCCTAATATGATAGAGTCATCCAATTATTTTCATAAATGTATCCATTACATACCATCTAAATACCCAAATAAATTTAATTGGTGCTAGAAAATTAAACTGGAGTGGTTATTGATTTGAGTTACCATTAAAATCCATATAGAAATATATCAAAATATCTTTTTTTGTTGGAATTTTCCAATCAGATTCATCATATATATGTTGATTATTTATAGTGCTATAGTTCATCTTCATATTAAAATATTTCTCAACTCTTCTTCGGAACCATTAGGTAAACATCAACTATTGATCTGAAGAAATAGAATGTGGTTCTCTTTAAATCCATCATTTTCCTTAATACATATCCTAAAAATATAATCAATTGGGACATATTTTTGTGCTCATATCCTCATTATAACATAATTCACAACGAGATATATACTCCATAATATACCTCTTCATATTGTCCCAACTGAAAAAATATTTGAGATCCTTATGCATCTTCATTCTTCCAGGATGAATAGAGCATAATGATATATGAGCTCCATCCAATATCCCCTTCTTCAATTTTATTGTTTAAAGGATTTATATCCTATTCCTAAATTTGATAATTCCATCATGGTAAATATAAAACTCATGAACATTCCTTGCTTTCTTTTGTAGCTTCACATCATCCTCTTGTTCCTATTTAATCTCTATATGAATGGATAGTTGAGCATTCATCTCAAAAAAAATATTTCTAATCCCCTAATGATTTCAATATACATAACCAATAAATACATAAGTGTTGGATCTATTTCAATTCATATCATATAAAAACTAGCATGCATCTTGTAACTCATAACATCATCCACATTGTTTTCCTTCTTAAGGAAGAATATATTGAGTAGTCATAAAATTTCATCAAATTAGACCATATCATTTGGATCATATTAAACTATTTTTATGTCGTTATATACTTTGAGATTAAATTATTAATTCATATATCCCATATTTCGTCACATAGATAATCCCTCCATATTTTCAATAAAAAAATTTTACAACCACCACATAATCATGAGTTTGGTAATTTTCATTGTCAAAATATAATTTTTATAATGTATTTGTTACCACTATGTAATTATGTATGATAAATAATCCTAGTCCCTTTATTGAGGTGCATTTTATATCACAACCCCTCCTATAATTTAGGGTACTATAAGAATTTTTACACTAAAGAAACTTCTCTTTAGTTCTTTCAAATGTTATCCCCATTCATTTATGAAAAGAAACTTGTTACCCTTCTATATCAAATTATTAATTTTATTTGATAACAAAAATAATCTTATCAAAAATAGTAGGTAGTCTCCAAAAAATAATAGAATACATTGTAATTTCTTCATTGAAATTTACTAGGGCCATTGTTCAATAGAATTTTTCATATACAGATATATAAATATACCCATACATGGAAACACACTACCCATGAATGATACATTCTATATAAAATTTTCAATCATCAAAAATTGTTCATAATATTTCTCCATATTCATGGGCTTCAACATAATCCTCAAATGATTTTTATTCTCTTCATTTATCATTTAATATATAATAATATCATCTATATAGAATACCAAAAACTCATCAAGGAACCCCCTAAATACATGATTCATTATATCTATTATGAACATAGGGTAATTAGTAATCTAAAATAGAATCACTATAAATTAATAATGATTATACCTCAAAAACATGTTATCATTACTATACCTTAATTCTTGAAAAAAAATTAATGATATCAAAAAGAAAGGATAACCTTTCAAAATTATTAATCTATGTGTATTTTATTAACCAAGTCACCCATACATGTTATAGGATAATTATACTTGATAGCTATCTTGTTATCTTTCTACTAATTATTGACAATATGTATTGACATGTATTTTGTCTTAAAAATCAAAAAGTAAACCCTATAATGATTCAATCAGTCAAATGAATTTAATTTTTAGATTTTAAAGAGTTTATTATTCAAATTTTGTAACTCAATTAGGTATATTCTATAAGTATTGTTTGAAAATTTTATAACACCAGGTATGAGTTCAATGGAAAAATCAAATTCTTGATTTTGGGGATGACTAGGAAACTATTTGGGAAATATTATTATATTATCAAAATATATAAAATGTTGAGTTTCTCCCCACACATTTTATATATGTACCCATAATGAATATTTAGTAATACGAAGATAATGGTTGGAATTTTAATTGGATATTTAATTTCATCTTCACAAGTATAAATAATCCTAGGTTAACTCAGATTATCAAATGAAGCTTCCCATCCATCTGAATTGATTTAGTGTATATATATATATATATATCCAATCCATTCCCAATAAAACATAAAATATTAACTACAAGAATAATAACAATATTTTTAGAATTAACATACCCAAAAATTTCTTCCAGATAGGGTCTATTGTCTTAAGATGTGATAGTCATACCATTATCTGTTTTTACTAATACTTCAATATCAAATCATTGAGGTGGGGATTTGATACCACTAGAACGTTCATTACATATAAAATATTAGGTGGTGATAAAATAAAATAAGTCATTTATAGATCAATATTAGATGATAAGAGTACATTTTGTCACTCCTTTATAATGACCCACTAAAGCAATTTGGATCTAATGAGCTATCCACTTTTCTCTTGGATTAATAGGTTGTATATTACAATTGGAATAATTAATCCATCAATGTATTCACTAATTAGAAAAATCCCCATACTACATACAATTATAACATTATAGTGAGGGTAGTTCACTAAGTTTATCCTTATATATATTTGTTTCATTTGATGAAATCATCACATCAGATCAACTTTAAATTTCTAAATGGAAATCGTTTCACAACATAAAAATCTACAAATCCACTTAAGTAAATTTACCCTGTGATTATTTCCACACATTCAACATATATTAAGATTAATTTTCATTCATATGGGGTTTTTATTATTTTAATTTCATTAAATATTCATCTTTCAATTATTTTCCCAAAAACTATAAAGATAATGGAATTATCCACTACCTATTTCTAACATGAGAGTACATATAATTATTTTTTCATATAAGCTAATGCCCCTTTATGATAATTCCTTTTATATAATTTCTTACACGACTAATTATTCGATGATCATTTCTTTTAGGGATGATGAAAAAACCAAGATCATACCTTGAATGTATAGTGAATGTTTCCTCACAAGTACTAATCTATTCATCCTTCTTCAACATAAACATATGATATACCACTTCTTTAATTGCGTTAAAAGTTCAGTGAAATTAATTATTGTAAAAATAACCTCTTGAATTCTTCCCATTTTGTGGTGTTAATATCTCTTAATTGGTTTTTATTGTTAAAAAAAATGTCCATTAGAGAGCAGCTTTACCTATAAAAAGATAAATCGTAATAAATCTATTTTTATGATATGACTAATGGAGATTTGAAATATATCTTTTTAGTAATATTGATCCATTTCATAGAAATTAGTAGATCAGTGGAACCACAAAAGGAAGGTTTATCATTATTCATAAATGACTCAATGCAGGGTTTTCCCTTCAACAGGTCAATTGGAAACACAACATGATGCGTTTTGTGAGACAATTTTAGGATTATAATAAAAATATTTTTCATTACAAATATTATTGCATTCTATATATCATGAGGAAAATAATTAAATAGTTTTTCATATTATTTTTTAATATGATTCCTCCTAGATTAAGCCATTGATTAAATGAAAAATTCATAGTGTGATTACCAAGCATTTTCAATTAGAGTGAAAATTTATATAGTCATAAAAAAAAATCCTAAATATAAACTAAATTATGAAACTTTATTATCAATCATTGAAACATGAGGTTAATTATATTATACTATTAATTATTCATGGGTTTTGGTAGGTTCTATCCTCATTTTCCTCATAAACAAATATCTAAAACTATTTATACCCTACTCTGATTCCAACTATAGTGAACCAATAATTTCATAAAGACAATATTAAATTTTTATTTATTAATATCAATTATGTCACAAAATAATTAATTCCCTTAAACCATAATTGTTTGGTTTCATTGAAGAGTATATGGATATTAATCTTATTTCATGATATATATTCAATATATCCCAAAAATATATTCTCATAGGGTTCCCATGTTATCTATACCCTATTTAATATTATTCTTCCAAAAATGAGAAAAAACAACATTTACAAAGGGTTAGCTCAAATTATCAGTACAGATAAAACATGGAGATATCAATAAATGTTCATATTTGTGCATAAGATAACCATAAAGGAAGGAGAAACTATGTGTAACATACTAAAATATACATAACAAGTCAGATACTCTAAATCATGAACAATGGGATAAATATTTTCAAAACAAAAGACATGATTCATAAGAGTAACAAATCATCAATAATCAATATTGAGAGACGAGAGCATATCAGAATAAAAAAAATAAGTTTTTTCGTACACATAAGAATATAAAATAATTTCCTTATTCAAGGTTAACTATAAAGACAATCATAGGTGATAGGGTCTAATAGTGTATTTTGTCTAATCCACATTCCCATAATTTCCTTAGATACTGATTTCCATAAAGACTACTAATGTGGATAGATTAAATTACTGGACTTGGTACACATCCAATTATTTTTCACACAATCACAGTGAAATAGATCATTAATCAATGAATTGGAGTGTTATATAATTATAGTCCACCCATCACAAAATTAAAACCATATATACATTCTAAAAAATATCAAAATTATATTCACCATTTCATCATAACATTATTAGGAAATGGTAAAGAAAGTTGTTTAATGAAATATTCCATAAACCATCATCACCATAAGCCATCCAAATAAATAATGTGGATGATATCAAAATTACATTTACCTAATAAAATATATCAATCCTTGAAGCATCTTAACAAAGATAAAATATATAAATAATAGAAGCATTTAAAATACGATTTGAAAAGCAATTAAAAAAACAAATTTTCATGGGTAAATTTTAAAAAACTGAATTTATAGAAAATTGGGAAAACTATTTTCATTTTAAAACACTTGAAATTTTTAGAGGAGTAAACATAAAAAAATAAGTTAATTACTTTTGGAAAATAATCAATATCATATATCTAAAAAGGGAACATTCCTTTCGTATATTCAAAAAAAGTCAAAAATTGATTATTTGGATAAAATTAAAAATAATTATTTTAAAAAAATTAAACAAACCGAAAATTAGTGAAAATTACATTTCTAAAACTATTATTTATAAGTAACATTTTTTCATAAAATAATTTTAAGAATAATGATTTGGAAGAGAAATATTCATGACTTAAAAAAGGAGGTAAGGTTTTCATTTCATAAAATCACTTCCCCGAAATTTAATACTTCAAATAGAGGATAATGAATTCCTATACCCCCCATATATAACCATAGGATAATTAAATATATGATTTCTAAAATATAAGAATCATAAAAGTTCCCTCGGTAGAAATATAACATATATAATATAACAAATAAATGAGATTGTGATAAAAACAATACCTCATGTCATAAATGTCATCATACACTCTCTTAAACTCATATATAATAAATTTATATTTATCTCAAAATTTTTCCTAACCATATTAATACTTATCATATATTATATAATTCCTTTATAAATTTCTTTTAAAAATTCTGCATTTAAAAATAATATTTTGTTCTAATTGTTCTATTTTCCATTCGAGATTTAGTTTGAGTATTATGGTACTTACACTTTCGTTATAGACTCAAAATATAAATAATATTAACCATGGAATAATTATCATATCATTTCGTTATTAACAGTTTTATATCCTTTTATAAAAACAGGTGTTGAAAAATGAATAACTTCACTTCATACAGAAGGTATTTTTTATGTACATACGAGTAATGTTTTCATTTTACATTGCTTGGAAATAAATAAAGTTAAATAATTATTTATATTTACATAACTATAATTATATCCTAAATATCATATATATTCCTTAGATATGTCATTTAACCATATATAATTTTTGTACATTAAATCTGAATCTCATTTCTTTTTGGAGTTGGTAGTCCCCAAGTACGAAAAAAGAGACATTATAACTGATGGGAGGGTAAGATTTTATATAATAATTAAACAATAAATATTAATAATTCTGTTATTAAAATCATATATATCTACTAAAATAGTTTATATAACAATCCAGGAGATATGGTGACGAAAAAAAATTTATTCATGTAGACGGTAGATCATATGTACGCACGAACAACGATTTTATTTTTTATTAGATATAAAAGTGCTAGAAAATTGATGAATAATTAACATAGAAACATTTAATTATATTAAATATATTGATTCTACCTTGTAAATAATGGTATATAATATTTATAAGAGGATGATGAAAAGAGAAACTCAAATTGGATAGGTAAAGATAATTAACTCTCCTTCACGTATCTTCCTTTAGATTTAACCTTTACCCTTGTTGATATGAGATTTTGTTTAGTCCAAGACATCTATCACATAGGAATAAAATTTAATAAGGTATTTGAGTTGATATTTGATAAATGATATTTCTCATGTAGTTTGAATAAGAGAAAAGAGGGTGTGACCTTTTATAAGCGAGGTGAGATGAAATCTTATAAATACTTGAAACATTATTATATATTATTTTGTCTTACTCAAGTAGAATGGGTAACAATTATCCATGTTTCTAATATAAATTTTTTATCATTAATATAATATCAAAAAATATTATTACTGTATGTTTATTGTGTTATTTTATACCTTATATCTTATGTAAACACCTCTTTTATCCCATTTAACCCTTAATGTGGTAAAAAGGTTTTTTACCATGGTAATGATTCATTATGTTTTTAAATTAAGTTGAAATTGTTAAGAAAAATAATTATTATGATTTAAAATTTTTAATCCATTTAATAATATTATGTTCATATAATTATTAAACATTATTTCTAGATTCTGTAAATAAAATACATAAAATTTCAATTTTAGTGAAAATGTATTTCTAATCATAAAAATGATTTTATTCTCATTACACACTTCATAAAAAAATTATACAAATATTCTTAAAATCATAAATATATTTTCTAAACCTTTTATAAAAATCACTCATAAAAAATGATAAATTAAATTTATTAATGTAAAATACGTTTCATAACAAAATCAATTTTGTAAAGAAAAACATATCTCTTTTTACAATCAAATGATTTTAATTAATTTTAATTAATTATTAATAGATGTATAATTTATTATTACCATTTGTATACAGACAATAAAAACATGTAATCATTTATCAGTAGTGATATCTTTAATTTATGTAAAAATATATTATATGTTGAACATAAAATTCATGAAAAATATTTGTTCATATATAATTTTATTCTTATAATTACAATTCAATAAATTATTTCATAAGAATTGATCAATACATTATAGTTAAAGAAAAATGATATAAATATTTTACATAATTTATTTATATCCATTCATACCTACCAATCCAATGGTAGTTCTATAACATTCACATATAATGATCATATATCAGTAGTATAAAAAGGTACATCATTGCTCAGGGTTTTGTGTAAATAAATCAATCTAACACTTCAAATTTACTAAATAAAAATATATATTCTAAAATATTATCATATTATATCATACCAAACATATAATAATTTCTCCCATCATATTTTGATACTCCAATTTAAAAAAATTATTTTACATTTTCCTCATTGCATCCTTAGGTTCCCATGTAGCGTTCTCATACTCATAGTTTCTCTAAAAAAACCGATTGAGAAGATTTATTCTGCAAACATTTCACACTTTGGTATAGTATTTTCACATGTTTTCCTTTTATAAAATATCATTATTCAATAGTGAAACCTTTGTGTTCAGTATATGTGAATTATTAGGAATTCACTTCCTTAAAAGAGATATATAGAACACATCACGAATATGGAAGAAGTTCGGTAGAAGCACCAAGCAATAAGAAACCACTATTATATGACCATGATGAATTTAACAAAATCTATATATATGGTTCATCTTTCATTTCTTCCTAATTATAATTTCATTAATCCCTGGATATATTCAAAAGAATAATTTATCACAAACTTCAATCTCTAGATATCACTGACTATTGTTATCGAAATATTTATGTATACATTGAGCTACCAGAATGTGGTGCTAAATAGCATTATCCCCCTTTTACATTTATTAAACTATCTCAGGTCCCAATAAGTTATTTCCCCGACATTTATCCCTGATGGAACAAATAATAGTAAAGGAGTTTCAAAATTGATGGAAGATGTTAAAATGATGTTTGATTGTCTTGAATAAGGTGTGCTATATATATATTTTTTTCTGAAACAAGTCGCATTAATTTGGTAATATTTTTAACAAAGGTGATCATACATAGATGATAAATTTGAGTTTTCTAGATAGATCTCCTCGATGAATGGTTATAATTCTGATTTTATCAGCCTATTTTGTGTGATGAATGATCATCCTATCATGCTTCCAAGTTCCATTAGATAGATTGTTTGATGAAAATAATTTGGGGATTCATAGATATTCTTAATGTTCATAACATAATTTATACTAAAATAATTCTTGATTAATGTCTATGTACATTTCATAATTTTAGATTAAATTTATTCCATGCTATATGGGTTCGGTAGTATTATAGATAACCAATTTTAAAAAACATTGACATTACATGATTTTTGATGAGCATCTGGAACATTGAAAAAAATTCACATGGATTGTAATAGTATAGTGTCTTTGGAAACATGGAAAAAATTCTTCTATTATGGTAAATTATATTCAATATCTTCCTTAAATATCTTACCTATTAGTGAAACTACTTAAAACCATTATTCATAACATGGGGAAAGGAAACATACTAAAGGGGTGAGCTCGAATGCTCAGAAAGGGTAATTAAAGGAAATAAAAAAGAATAACATGAACATTAGGGAATGAGAACATGATTGTATAATTAGGAGATAATAACAGACATATCAATGATCATAAAAATGGATCAATGAACAAAGATTAGTATTCCATAATACATTAATCATAATATAATTGGGAACATAATCCATAAAATCCCAATATATGAATAAGACATGGAATTGTGGCATACACATCAACATATACCATAGTGAACGTGTATAAGTAAAAAAAGCTTCACTAATTACATTAAGAATATTAAATAGGTCCCTCTAATAGACTTATCTACCTACAACTAGGTCCATGCCCAACATGTTAAACATTTAATTTACTTCAGACATAACACTACGAACACATAATTAGGTTTAATCATAACATTGTGAACAAGTAATCAGGTTCATGAATAAACTTATGTACAAGTAACCAGGTCCATGTATAAATTTGAAAACATGTAATTAGGTTCCTGAATAACATTTTGAACACATAGTATGGTTTACTCATAACATTTTCAACTTGTAATCAGGTTTATGTGTAAAATTATGAATATGTAACCAGGTCCATGAATAACATCGTGAAAATTTAATCAATTTCATAGAGAACATTTATAATCACGATTGATCCATCATCACCCAATATATTGGTGAGAGATATAGGTCCCTCCCATCAAATATTACGTGCACTATAAGATTATTAACAATTATCATGTCATAACCCATGAAATGGAATTTATATTATGAAAATTTAACTATATTATTACATATGGGAAAAAGATAAGTCTTGTAATAATTTATTCAAATCCTAACCCATGAAAAGAATTGGGTTTCAAAATCCTATAACCCATGGTAGATAAATGAGTGTAAAAAACATCATTACAAAAAAAACATAAACCATTCAAGAATGCATATGAATGGAACTATTGGATAATTCCCCATAATAGAATTTGTAAAATCAGCAGATGTCATTTTAGATGGAAAACTATTTTGAAATGTATATTAATAAAAACATTGATTAAGAAAAATATTTTTTCTTCTATGAAAAATTATTTTTAAAACATGAAACCATTTTATTGGAAAATAATTTGAAAAATAGAAAGAAATATTTAAATCATTTTAAAAACCTTTTACCTTTAAAAATTATAAATTATTCGTGAAAAAAATTAATCCAATTATCCATGAAAATATATAAAAGAATCATCAAAACAAATTGAAAACATTTTTTCACGAAAACTTATAAAATAATCTTCAAACTGTATTGAAAGTAATTTTTATTGAAAATATATAAAAGAAGATTAAAAACATTTTGAAAATAATTTCTTTGAAAATACATTGAAAACATATAAAAACAATAACATGTTCTGAAACCCAATTCCTGGAAATCCCTTTGAAAAAATATAAATATTTTTTGAAATCATTTTATGAAATTTATAAAAAATAATGATTTAAAATAACAAAGTTTTCCTTCCAAAGAAATAGGTAATGTCGAACATTCTTAAATACACATTCTTAATACTATTTTGTACCAAAGAGTATAAAATGGTACTAATAAATGAATATATCATGACTATAAATTGGATAAGATAATTAATGAGCTTTCATAAGAGATGTATCCTAAGACATCATTAATGGAAGAATAATCCTAAACAACCTCGATAAACAATGAGATTAATTGGATAATCTCTTACCACATAGTAACATTAACTTATACTCACCATATAAGAAACGGAAATTAAATGAATCATTAAATATAATGAAAATAATTACATTCTTGATTTAACATTTCAAAGTTATTATATACACCTCATTGAAAAATATCGGTGCAAAATATGTAGTGTTTCTCATAGAAGGAAAATTGAGACAAAATTAGTTTACCAATTTGATTTAATTTAAATCAAAAACTCCATAAAATAAAGATGATAAAATGGATATTTGTATACAAATAAATATAATTATTATAATAATATAAAAAATATAACGTCATTATAAACCCCACATATAAAATTATGAGTTTAACATGGCTTGTACCTCATGGAAGTTAGACGAGAAAGCCCTTTTGACTTGAGTAACTTCAGAATACTGACACCCATGATAGAGTAAAATATATTTTAATATTTTAATATAATAAAATAAAGTAAATTAATTATATAAAATTATATAGGATAGTATATACACCTCAAAAAATAATCATGTGGTAAATAGGAAAATTATCACACAGATAATGAATTGAGATGAAATTCACTAACATTAGGTCTTGATATTCATCATACATGTTCAAAACTCCTGTATAATAAATCTAAGTTTATTATACGTATAAAAAATAAACACTATTACATATAATAACATATATGATTAGGTTATGAATTTATATTTTCAATTTATTAACAAATTAATGTTAATGTTATGTTTCAGGTAATATCTAGTTTATTTTTCGAATATATATTGACTTCTTATTATTGAACCTATTACATGGATAATCATTCACTTATTTTAAGAATGTAAATAATGGAATAAATATCATTTATATTCATTATATATGTGTTTAAAACAATCATTATAAGATATAAATACCATAAGAAAAGAACTTTTAATTGAGATGGTAGGTCATATGTATGCAAGAATACTGCTTCCGTTTTGTTATTGTATTCAAAGAAACAAAGTAATTGATATTAATGTATATATATATATGTATAATATAATTAAAATAGAAATATTATTTAATATATATCATATATTTTTACTAAATTAATCCTTAATATACCCCATGAAAAGTGTTAATGAACCACTTCACCTTTAGAAGGTTAATGTTCTCACTTCTACAAACAAAGTTGTCACTGTTACAAAAATATTAAAAGCATAAAAGAATGATCTATATAGAAATTAAAAAATCATAAATAAATTATATATATAACATATATCATATATAAATATAGTTTTCATGATAATTCCCAACGTAGAAATGTGGTAATGGAAAATGGAAAAATCGTCATTTTGTGAAGATGGTAGTTTGTCAAACACGAATGATAAGTTCGTTACCCATTAGATTGAAGTGTGTGTATGTGTTGGACTAAATATTATAACAAAAAAAATATGTGTTTTAGGATATATTTATTCATTATATTAATATAATATAATAAGTACTTTGGGTTGGATAAAGAAAATAATACTAAAGATCTTAAAGAAGGATGTAACCTCTTATTTAGGTTACTCCTTTTGTTTTACACCAAAAGGATTCATTGGATTGAATTATTCCAAAGGTGAGGATTTTAGTTTTAGTTTGGTTATTTAAGGAGATATTAGGGATGATCTTGGTTGATCCAAAGTGTCTTGAAATGTCTGAATAATAAAGACAGGTGGTGGCCTCTTATAGGGGAGGGAGGGGACCCAATTTTCATTATTCAAAACAAGTTATGTGTACGCATTATTTTACCTAAACAAAGTCACCAAAAGAAAAAAAAGTAATGGAATTTTTTCACCTAACTATGGCCATTAATGTGCTTTTAAAAAATTTAATCGCCATTTTGGACCTTATGTTTATGTTTTAATCCCCTCTTAAAATTAATTTTACCTTAACCACTAATTAATCTTAACAACATTCACTAATATATTTGTTCAAAAATTATGTATATCATATTGAAATATAAATATAATACTAATTATAATATTTTATATCCATTCTTTAAAATTAAATTCATATAATCACAAAAGATTATGTTCAATTCTAATCCTTCAGACGTGGTAAGAAAACAAGTCTTCGAAGTGAGAATGTTCAAATGTTCATTATGATTTCATAACAAAAATAGATATAAAAAATATTAATATTTACTAAATTTTATTAATATATTTATAGTGTACCAATTTTATCTTTAAAAAATTAAAATATAATTTAACTATTTAAATAAATTTTACAAAAAACTGGTTTTGAATTAAAATTTTATAATTTTCACTATTCACAAAAAAATAAATTTGTCATAATAATTCTAAAAAATCAACATAACTAATTTTATCATTCTAAATTCAAAAATAAATTGGTTTTTTTACTAAATTAAATTTCAAATTATGTCTGAAATTAATTTTATTATTGTTCACCAAAGGAAAAAAAAGGAGTTCTTTATGGAAAAAATTATTATTGAACATATAATGAATTTACTACAACAATTTTATGATTTATTTTCAATAAGAATTATCTATATAAAAATATTATAAAAAATATTTACAATTTTATTGTTTATATTATTATTACTATGATTAGTGGATATATTAAAACTACTCATGTTTAAATATTTATAACAATTAAATGATGTTTCATAGAAACTTATGGTGGTATGTAACGCAAGCCAAGTGGATGTTTCTTGTAGAGTAGTATAATATTTTTTTCATGTAGTGTATCAAAGAAAATAAATTTACTTTAATATATATTAATTATTATATTCACTGTTTTGTGAAATGAAAAATATCAAAAATATTAAATTAATATGAAATAAATATTTCAAAAAATCTTGCGGTATTACATTATACCCACTTAAAATTAATTTCCACCTTAGTTTTTTTGGGTTATCAATGGTTTAATACTTGATAGTTATTTTCATAGAAAACAACATCATAAAAATTAATACCTAAATGTACATTAAAAATTGACACTTGTAAAAATAATGGTTACACAAAGTTACTCATAACTAGGTTACCACATTAGTGAACACATGTAGAAATCGAAAATATATACAAGGATGTTTGAACCAACTATTATGTTCTTGTGGAGATGAATAGAGAACATGGGTAGGATAATTTTAAAAATGAAATAAATAACAAAAAATAGTCTTGAAAAAGGTCATTTATTTCCTTAAAATTGATGATAGCAAGATTTTATTTATTTCATGATCATTTTTTCTATAGTTTAAGAATTTTAAAGAAAATATATTATTTCATTAAAAACATACATTTTTGTGACTTAATCAAATTCAACATCATCTATCATTCCAATAAATGAAGGAGAAAGTTTCATTCATAATTAATTAATTGATCATTATATCAATGAAAAGCCATCCCATATATCTGTATCTACTATCAATGAATATTAGTAATAATATGTCATCAAATTTTCATAAATCCTAATGTGGCGGGATAATACTTTAATCTCACTAACATAATCCTATGTTTAACTTAAAGATTTCATAAATGGTTAAGCATCTGACCCTTCTAAAAGGTAAAAATCCAAAACAATATAAATAATGTCACAGAATTTACTTAACATTGATCCTCCTATATGAAAATGTTTTTTTTGTTTCCACATTCCAAACATGGGAATACCCTCATATTATATTCTCTTGAAATATGGTAATAACCAAAATTACTATAAATCATTTAGGAAAACATTCATGCTTCCTTATTTAAAATATCACTGGATACATTTTTTAAATCCATGACATTTTAAACATCATTTATGATGACATAGAACAATTTTTTTTAAAATTATTATATCATTGGTCGTTGATACTATCCAATTAAATTTATCCAGAAAATGAGCTATTTATACAAGATAAAAACAACTTTCTCTATATCAAGAACACATTAAGGGTTACCTTTCCATAATAAAAATACCACCCTTCCATTAAATTTCTTCTCTATAAATTTGTTACCATTCAACAAATACTTAATGAAAACTACTTCTGAATATATTAATAAATTTTATGATTCATATAAGATAATATTATTATTGAAATACAAAAATACCTCATTCATCTAACATTATTGTTAAACCATTACTCATGCCTTATCAAACAAATTCCTTAATACATATTTCAAAGAATATGAAATATGAATCATTTATTATGGTTCCCCAACCCCAATATAATCATTATTCTAAAATTTAATGTAAAAAATATTGTCAAAACATTACATACCATTCACATTTTGTTTGTAGTCTCTTTATCTTTAGAACTATATCAAATACACATACCAACCTCCTGATTCTCTTCATGAAGTCTCCACTAAGGACATTGATTTGTATAATAACCATATATTCAATGTATGAAACAATGAATGTAAGTCATGTTCCTTATAATCCCCTCCATTGACATATAAGTGGAAATCATTGTGCAAGAAACGTTAACAATAACGAAAAACCACATAATCAAAAAAATAACATATAAGATGTTTAAATCAAGACACATTCTATAATGTATGAGACCTTAGTTTTATCCTAGTTTATTCATATCTTTCATATATTGAAATCCTTCATGATGGGTCATGGGGATTATGTGAAATACCTAAGTATATCCCCCAAGAGCATCAAACCAGGTGCACAATAAAGAATGTTGTCCTATACCAGGTTTCACATGATTTAGGGCTGATACACCTTTTCATAGTTGTCAGTCCTAAGTACATAAGTTTCAGAATCACATCCACTTGTAGTACCCTGTCATGGATGTATTACTAGGAAACTACTCTCTCAATCCTTTACCAAAATTCAAGGAAATTTTCCTAACCAAAAGATCATTCTTATATGTATTCCCTAGAGACATCTCGAGATATATGCTAATAAATATTCCAAAGGATCTCACTAAATGCTTCTCATCCTAGATTCCCATGGTTGACTATACATTTCCTTTGATAACAACTATTGCGTCCTAGGAATTAAATATATAGATATTACATCATTTTAGATGAATATTCACCACATTAAAAAAATACATGACCAATGACCGAAATAATTTAGTGTATTTGGAAACATTGAACACATTATTCTAAATGGAAAAATATATTCAACATCTTCCTTACATATCTTCACTATTAGTAGACTTACTAAATAACATTCTTTGTAACCAAGGTAAAGGAAACAAAAGAACATGATAAACTCGAATGACCAATAAAGGTAAATAAAAGAATTATATAAGAATAACATAAACATAAGGGTAAGATAACATGATTGTATAATTATAAGGTTATACCATATATATCCAAGATCCTAAACATGAATCATCATACAAATATTAGCATTTGATAAAACAATACTCATTATATAGTTGTGAATATAATCCATGAAAATCATAACCTTTGATTATGTGTTGGAATTTTATCACACACATAAATTTATAACATAGTTATTATGTATAAGTAGAAATTTGTTCACTCATTAAATTTTGGAAATTAAATCAGGACCTTGCATATACTTACATACATGAAAATAGGTCCATGATTAACATTTTGAACATGAAATTAGGTTCATCCATAACATTTTAAAAACCTAATAATGTTCAATCATATCATTTTGTGCATGTATTCAAGATCACACATAAACATATGAACATAAAACCAGGTCCATACATAACATTGTGAACATGTAATCAGGTTCACACATAACATTATGAACACATAATTTGGTTTTCTCATAAGATTATGAACATGTAATCATATTCATTAATAAACATATTGACATTAAACTAGGTCCATGCATAACAATGTGAACATATAATATTTTTCACACATAACATTTATACTAGTGAATCATCCATCGTTACCCAAATCATTGGAGAGATATATGAGTCCTACCAATCCCATAATATAAGGTCCACAATAATATAAAAAATCCTAATGTAATAACCAATGAAATGAAATTGTTATCTTAAATTAATCAACATATAATTAAGAATGGAAAAGAAATAATCCATATATTCTTTTCATCAAAGCATAACCTATGATAAGAAGTAGGTTTTAAAAGCATATAACCACTGAAAAATAAATAGTTCTCATAAGAATCATTTGATCAAAACATAAACCATTCAAGAAAGAATATAAATAGACCCTTTGGATCGTTTCCCAAAAAGGACTGAGTAACATCTCTAGATGACATATTAAATAGAAAATAATTTTGAAATATCTTTTAAAATAATAATTCTTGAGGATAATATCCTTCATTACTTGAAAACTTATTTTTAACATATAAAATAATTTGAAAATATTCACTGAAAATACATTGATAAAATAGGTATAAGGCATGAAATCCTATTGAAAACCATTTACCATGATAAATTATAAATGTTTTTTGAAAAAATTTAAAAAAAATTCCATCAAATTTTAAAAAATATGATTTATGTTTTTTTAAAACAAATTTCCTTCAAAACATACAAAAGAATATGGAAAACTTTTTGAAACTCATTTTCCATAAATTTTGTTAATAGAATATTAAAAACATTTTAAAAAATATTTCATTGAAAATACAATGAAAACATATAATTAAATCATGAAATTTTTTGCAAACCATTTATTTAAAAAAAATTCAAAACATATAAAGAAATATCAAAAAAAATTTGAAACCCTTTGTTTAAAAAACAATGTTTTTCAAAACCATAGATTTATGAACGGAGAGAGATGTAATTTAGGACTTTATTAAAAACACATTATATATCTTCTTATATACCACATAGTTAAATAATGGTACCAATACGTGATGATATAATGAATAATAAAAGGAAAATAAAATTCATTATTTCCTTTGAGAGATGAATCATATGATTTTATCAATGGAAGCATAATAATAAATAATCTGAATAAATGATGATATTGTTTTAATAAACTCTTAACACATGGTAACCTTAAATTATTCTCCCCATGTTGTATAATAAAATTACATTAATATTTAATTATATTTAAATTAATGAGATTCATTATTTAAAATTTCATCGTTATTTTACACACCATGATGAAAAATATAGGCATATAACCTGACAACTATCTCAAAGATAGAAAATTGTGACCAAATTACATTACCAATTCAGTAACATTGGAAACAAAAAAATACGTTGAAAAAATCATAAAATTATAATTTAAATACGCATATATTTTAGTATAATAATCATAGAATAAAAATATGGTCATTATACACACCATGTATAAGAATTATGAGGTGAACATTGCTTGTGACTCCTACAAAATAAAAGTGAGATAAGAAAACCCTTACTGTTTCAGTATGTTATGATTTGTGATCCCTATAAAAAATAAAATAAATATAAATATTTTAATATGATTAAAAATAATAAATTAATGATATAAAATTTTATATGGTATTATATATAGAACAAAAAATAAGTTACTGGTGAATATTTCATGCATATCAGAGAAATAAAAAGTGAGAAGAAATTCCATTACATTAAGTCTTGAAATTCATCGTACAAATTTAGAACTCCTACATAATAAACATAAATTTATTATATATATAATAAAAAATAATATTATAATATATAATACCATATTTTACTTGTTTGTGACTTTATGTAACCATTTATTATCAACTTCAGGTTGTTGTTATGTTAGGGGAAATATCTGGTTAATTTATCATATATTTTTTGACTTGTTTTTCTTTATCCTCTTACATAGATCATGATTCACTTATTTTAAAATTTTAAAATAAATGGTATAAATTTCATATATATTTAGTATATATTTATTTACAATAATATATATAAGATGAAAATATCATATGAAATTAAATGTTCACGTTGAAAGTAGGTCGTATGTATGCATCTACACTGCTTTCGTTTTATTATCATATTTAAAGAGAGAAAGTAATTTAAATAAATATATATAAATATATATCATATTATTATAGTAGAATTATTATATAATATATATAAAATAATATTAATAAGCACATCATTAAATCTTCACATGCAAAGTGTGAGTGAATCACATCAATTTTAATAGTTGGTAAACCACACTTCCACAAACGATGTTTTCATAGTTACACAAAATGAAATGAAAAAAATTTTGTTCAATAAAAAAATTAAAGAAGTGTAAATAAATTTTAAATATCACATATATAATATATTAATATATTTTATATCATAGTTTCCAACCATTATTGTTGGTAAAGGAGAAATGAACTATCATCGTTTTGTGAGGTGGTAGTTTTTTGTACACGAGTTGTATGTTCACTACCAATTAGATGGAAGTGTGTGTATTTTCATGTATAAATTGTATCATAAATTCATATTAGTATATGTATTATACATTTTTGGTTATATAATCTTTAAATAATAAATATTCATTTTTTGGAGAATGGAAATAAAATTAATGATATTAAGGATGTTTGTTATCTCTTATTCAGGTAACTCCTTTTGGATTGCACCAAAGAGATTCAGTGAATTTATTTAATTATAAGGTGAGTATTATAGGTTTTGGTAAGGGTTATTATGTTCTATTTGGAAAGATATTTTTCTATGAAAAGAGTCTTGATAGGTGTGATGTAGAAGGAGAAGATGTGGCCTTTTATAGGGTAATGAGGGGATACAGATGGAATTTTTTAAAAAAAGTTAGGTGTGCAAAACTTTTTAAATAGAAATGTATTAAAAACATAAAAATAATAAATAATTGAAATTTTATGGAAGAAATATGGAAATATAATGGGTTTTGGACATTTTTCTAGGACATTTTGTTCCTTATGATTAAGGTTTAGTCCCTTGCTAAACATAATTGTAGTTTAATCACTATAATTAATCTTAATCACTTTCACTAATATTTTTGTTACCAAATAAAGTTTATTTTATTATAATATAAATATAACAATGATTTAAAATTTAATGTCTATTTTTTCTAAATTAAATTCACATAAGTGGAAAGATTAAGTTTAATTCTAATCCCACAGGCATTCCGAGAAAGTGGTGGTTTAAAGTGAGAATGTTCAAATGTTCATTAAGATTTCATATCTAAATTCAATATAAAAATGATTCCAATAAACTAAATTAGATCAAAAAATTATAATATATCAATTTTACTATAAAATAAAAGTTAAATAAAATTTTATTATAAAATAAATTACATGAAAAACCATTTTTGAATTAAAATTCATTATTTTACACTATTCAATGAAAAAATATTTTTCTCAGAAACAACCCAAAAAATCACCCTAAAATAATTTTAAAATTAATAACTAAAAAAGTAATTTCATTTTGAATTATTAAATATCTAAATGTTTCTAAAATTAATTTTTATATTACTAATAGAAGGACATAAAAATGAGTTTATTTAAGAAAATAATATTTTAAAACATATAAAGACTTTAATAAAACAAGTCTATGTCTTATTCTAAATATGATATATTGATATAAAACTATTATAAATAATATTTAAAATACATGTATTAGTATTTATATTACTATGTTGATATGTTTTTTTATAACTATCCATGTTTAAATAATTATAATAATGAAGTCATTTTTCTTGAAAACTCAGTGTTGAGTGTAACACAAGCCAAGTTGATAATGATTATTGAGTAAGATAGTATATGTTTTGAGGCTATTGTACACAATCCCAAAATAGTGATTTAATATTTAATAAATAATATAGTCATTTTAGTGCGAAATAAAAAATATAAATATGATTAAATTAATTATAAAAAAATTCCCAAAATCATAGGGTGTTACAAGTATTCCATTTGGGTTTAAACTTTCTAAGATTCAAAGACACGATGATACAATGTTGTATTGGATGTGATCTTATTGAGTATTTTGAGATGAAAAATACAATTATTTCATGTTTATCGAATCAATCATTTCTAATGGGTTTTTATCAGCCAATCAATTCTGATGATTTTTATCAGATGAAATTTATGGAAGTTCAAAGGGAATTTTGTAGATATGTCCTCAGATGAAGACCATGGGAAATTCCCACATGATATTTTTATACTTAGTCTATCACTGGAATAATATGAAATGTTTTAAGAAATAATGATTTTTGGCTGATTTACATTGACTATGAGAGGGACGTGTAAAAGGTGGTGAAGTGAAGTAGTTACAAGATGATTAGACTAAATTCAATGAGTCATAAGATAGATGTGTTTGTTTAATATCTGCTAATTTATGATTATTTTGATGTATATTGGTTAGATGTTTTCAATTGAAGGAATCTATCAAATATTTCTAATGTAATTCTTCATGTAGTAGAAGTGTTTGATATACGACATACAAGATTTCCTATAATGTTATGAAGGTACCCGAATCATAATTTAATGTGTTTAAGAGATATCAAGAAGGTCACTGATTCGATGTGATGATACAAAATTCCACCATAAAAATACTTCTTTTAATATATACATGTTTAAATTATTTTATAAGTCTTTTTGAATTATATCATATGTGATGAGGCTATGGTGGTTAATCGACATTTCTAAAATCACAGAGGCAAAACAAGGTTCTCACCGAGTGTTAAGGCTGTATAAATAATTACATTATTTTTTAGTCTTACGTAGGGATTTTATATTTTAGGAGAATTGAATTTTATTAAAGGAAAGATGTTTCTAATTGTGAAACTATAAAATTAGATTGATAATTTTGAAATTATGTCGATGCTCCTCCCAAGTGTCTTTGAGGAACCTTATATATATAAATGGGTTCAATGTGTTTTGGAGTGTGTTTAGATTATATAAAATTGGGAAGAAGTGGTACTGATGTGACGAGATCTTAGTAATAATAATTAAAAGAAATATTATTAAATAGGCTACTAGATATGTTTTCTTATCATGTGGGTTTCAGATATGTTATGTAAACATGTGATTTCTTAATATATTTTATTAAGATAACATTAATATTCTTCTGGGATAACCAGATGCAAAAAAATATTGAATCATTTTCTATATACAAGAATCTATTAGAAAGATTATACTATATAGAAATTAGATATAGTATACCAAAATAACCTATCAGACAAATTATAATAAAAATAATTAAGAGTTTATTTCCTGATGTTATGCATGATAATAATGTAGA
Organism: Viscum album; assembly: GCA_963277665.1. Lineage (NCBI taxonomy): Eukaryota > Viridiplantae > Streptophyta > Magnoliopsida > Santalales > Viscaceae > Viscum > Viscum album. The sequence continues at coordinate 1,224,352,645 of OY728156.1, read as the reverse complement.
ATAAGTACTTTCAATAAAATATAGTGTGAAGAATGATTTAGAATAATATTGAAACCCTATTGATTCCCGTCAATGAATGTTATTATAATTTATATAAAAAATATCATTACATTTTTTTATATTAGGATTAAATTCAATATTCATTGAATTTATTAGATCATAAATTAAATTATAGGACCTAATCAAAATAATCACGTTCAAATTATTTTTCTATAGTTGATTTTGTATCCTTAGATTATTTATAAACCATATCATCAAATTTATTCTCTTACTAAGTAGTGAGTCTTATAAATTCTTACGATCATGTGTTTTTACATGTTTTATGGGTTTAAAAAAAATCGACTCTCTATAATAGAAGATGAAGTTGGTATCTTATGTAATTAAATATAATAATATAAAATCATTGATTCACCCCTTCTCACTCTTATTGATCAGAAAAATAATGACTGGCCCCATCAATTAGTATCCATGTAAGGTTCAATTAATTTATTCATTGTGGATGTTTAAAGAAAAATTAAGCAACTATTTTTATAACTCTATGAATAATAAGGGGATTTATGTCTTTTATTTGAAGAGTTATCATATCATGAAGTATATAAAGTTATAATACCTTATTTACATTGGTTACTATGTTATTTTGTTTTCTATATATGGTTTCCCTGTTAGTTTTTAAATTCATCTATTATTAGTTATCGATAATAAATTTTTGGATAATAATATATTCTCCATAAATTGAATACTTTTCTAACACTCTGGAAGTGAGTTTCTCAGAGTTAAATGAACTTAAATAAATAAAGTTATATATAAGAAGATGAAAAACATATATGAATAAAATAAATATTTCAAGAAAGAAATGATATAAATTTGGATATTAATGTATAAATATCTTATAATGGATAATGATGAAATAGTTGGTGACTTCTTCATAGGTTTTACTTATAATGAAAGAGAAATAAAATTATTTAGTGAGAGGATGGAATATTATACCATTATTGAAAATATCTTATGAATTCATCTTGGTAAATTAAACTCACATGTATCATATTTGGAAGATAGATATCCTAAAACTCTACTTCTGAATAACGTTCATTGTACTCTCATAACATATAAAATTATATTACAAAACGCTATGAAATAAAATTAAATAGAAGATCGAGAATTTTTTTTTCAATGCTACCAAGAAAGTAACGTATTATAAAGTTATTAAGGACGAGGATAGTAACATTAAAACCAAATACAAGGTTATTAACCAATTTTATAATTTATATACTTATTTTCTAAAATAGTGAAAATAATAACAATAATGTAAGCTGAAAAGATAAAATTGAAGTAATTTATATATAGAGCTGTTGAACATTTTATAGTGAATTGTCCTCGATGAAATGGAGATGAAAAGAGTGATAAAGATGACAAAAAATAAAGAATATTCCCCAAAAATAAAATAAAATATATATATTTTTATTACAAATGAATGAATTAGAAGTTATCAAAATATAAAATTAGAAAATTTTTATCTAATCATAAGGAAGATGATGACAGTGAAGAATACGTTGAAACTCTAGTGATGGAGATAACAAAAAACATCTTATAGAACAATTTATTGATTAAGAGATCCTAAGTGATGAATTTTTTTTCTATAATGAATAATAATAAGAGACTCAAATTTAGTTTATTCTCAATATAGAGTTAAAATACTGTCAAAAAAATATTTTAAGACTAAAATATGATAATATTAAGTTGATGAATGAAAATTATTCAGTATATAATTGAGAAAATTTTCATTTATAAAAATCCAGGTTACTGACATTGATGGATGATTTGAAAAATTTATTTGATCAAAAATAATAATATCAACAGAAATATTGTAAAAAATATAAACTTGAATGCATAATTATTAGATATTTATCGAAAAAACTTGTTAAATTTTGATAAGGAATTACAAATTTCCAAAACAAGGTTTAAAAGTTAGTTAATTATCTTGAAATGTATAAACCTCAAAAGGATTAAAAAAAATTAACTTAAATGATTACTAAAAAATATGAAGTTGTATGGAAGAAAAATAAATCCACAAATTCCATGGATTTAGAAAAAATGAGAAGAATTAAAATCCTAAATTATCTAAGGGTGCAATGTTTTAACCAAAAATACTATTACTAGAGATCTTGATATAGTGGATAATAAATAAAAGTAAAATAATAATCTCCCAAATAGAATATAATATTTGGTAAAAAATAAGTGACCAAATGGAAGGCAAGAAAGTTGATGAATAGTTGGTACACAACATTAAATATTAAGCAAGTTACAAATGGAAATATAATTTATATTTTTACTAATGTCATCGCGGACACTTCAGAAATATGAAAATATGTGTTGGTCTAATCCAAAAAACTACAATAAATCCAAGAGAAACTAGTGGAAAATATTAAGGGTGAGTCAAATAACTTATAGAAGGAAACCTGATAAATCAAATATGAATATTGAAGAGAGATTACCATTCTCAAAAACAATTATTCATAAATGATATTATCCTATAAATATTGAACAAGGAAATATTATTCCATTTCCATCAAAAAAATACTATAAGTATCAAAAAAATGTAATATAAGGAAGAAAAGGTCAAGTAATAAGCCATATTTATTAATCGACACTAAAATCTGTAAAAAGAGAATGAACTTGCATAATGAATTGTTGTTATTATTGATTCATTTCTATATATTTAAAACTATTAGTTAATGTAATATATTTAATGGGATCGTAAATTTTTTAATTTATGAGTTTCTCATATCAAATGTGTTGGATCTGATATCATTGGGGAATAAAATTTAAAATTCAAAGGATTTTTCAGTTGATAAAGTGAAATACAATTTTTTAAGTGTTACAAAACATTTTGGTGAAGGTAATAATGTTTTTTATATGATTAGATTTTTTGTCAAAAAAAATAATAGTGGAATGTTTTTTAAAAAAGGGGAACCCCAAAAAAAGCATATTCCATATTAAGGATGAGCATCATGGAAGAAAATTAGTTTTAGAAAAAAATGTTGGAGAACATGTGATAGAAGAATATGAGTATGATAACAATAAAATAAATTTATCACCAGAATACTAAAACAATAAGAAGATATCATTTGTGTTGTTACATGTTCTATAATTGGAATATTACACACCCCTCTTATAAGAATATTGATATACATTTAACTCATCCAGTGTAGACAATAAATTTAGTGTGGTAAAATGTAAAAGAAATCAACAGATTGAGTTAAGTATATTATTTCCTTTATGGATGCTTTTACAATCATTACATGTAATATATTTTTTAAAAACAACTCACAGGCTCTGTAAATGTTTAATAATTTTTGTAGTGGTTTTGAAAATAAATGTGGTTATTCTATGAATAAGATTAAAACAGATAATGGTGTAGAGTATATGATAAGTAATATTAGATTCTATATTCTAGAACATAGAATTCATCAATACATAAAATAATAATACCCACCACAACAAAATAAGGTTTTTGAAAGAATAAATATAAGTTCAGCTGAGATGACGTATATGATTTATATTGAAAATGAAAATTCTAACAATTTTTTGAGGAAATCTATTTATTAATTACATAAACATAAAAATTTATGTTTCTATTGAAAATGATATGATATAATTCTATATGATATCTATTAAAATGAAATCCTACGATTGAAGTGGGTAAGGGTATTCATTAGTCCTTGCATTATCAAGGTTAATGGTGATAAAATTTGGAACATTTATCACACTGCTCTAGTTGGAATATTTATTTCATATATTTCTAATGGTAGAAGATACATATTCATTAATAAATAAATAAATAATGTTGTTGAATATTCTGATGTAAAAATTCTTGAACCTTATAATTATGATGGTTCAAAATTAATTTTTGATATGCAAGGAAATAAATAAGATGTTATTGTATTTTAAGGACATGATAATGTTATTAATGATGGAAATAATGTTGAATCTTATAAAAATGATTATTCAAACATTGATATCTCGTTTGATGAGTAAAAAGTATAATCATTTTATCCTATGATGAGGATGTTAGTAAAATTCTAAAAAACCAATAGATATTAATGAAAGTATGTTGAAACCAAAAGAACACCAAGGTTAGTTTTACATTCATCCTTATATTAACTACTTGAAAAAAAATTGTTGATTAATAATTGTAAAATCAAGAGTGTATTGACTTTATGAATGAATAGATATATCATATTGTGAATAATGATAGACGATAATTTTCACTCAAACTAAAAAATAAGAATTTTATTTGTAGAAACAACAGTTCCAAAAAATGTTCAATTAGATAGGTAGAGGAATAATAAATATGGCATGAATAATTTGTAATGATTTCCCATATATTGATGGAATCAACATTCATGGGATCTTTTCTCTAATGTTGATATTATAATATATAAAAATGTTTCTTTCTATCACTGCAAAATGTAAATATCAATTATTTCAGATGGATGTTATGTCATATTGTCTCAATGAATATGTTTATATTTAAATTCCATGTGAATCAATTCTAGTGAATTATAAAATATATGTGCTTAAATCTAAGAATCGTTGGTATGGGTTGAAGAATGAATTGAGATATTGGTATTCTATGTTAGATACATTCATAAGGAAGATAAACTTTTATAAATAGTTGAAAGTAACCTTTACATAAAATAAAATTGAGGGGAATCCTTCATTGTGATTGTTTATATTGATTATGTCATATTTTTAGGTAATTCTAATGTATCGTGTAAAAATATTTCAATGGATATGAATTAAATATTTGAATTTTACATTATATGGGAGATGAAATAATTTCTTTCATCATAACTCAATCAAAAGAATAAATTCATTCTTTTATCTCAATAAAATTATCCTATTAAACTTTTGAACATGTTTGGAATAGAAGATACAAAGATAGTTTCTGAACAAATTTTAGAAGGAACTACGTTTTTAAATTGATATGATAAGGTAATGAGGTTTAACATAAAGTTATTAGAAAATAGGATGGTTGTTTTTTTAATATGAAGACCTCAAGACTATATATAGTATATGTTGTTAAATTGTATGTCTGGTATAAATGTTCTCTCAACTAATGTCATCTTGGTGATCAATAAATAATTCTTTTATATAACAAAGGAACAGTTGATTTGGGAATAAAATATGATGGAATATGAAAGATTCATCTTTTTGGTTATAAAGTTATAGATTGGGATGATTGTGTTGATTATAAAACATCCACATATGGTGGAGTTTTTTTTGGGGGAAAGGTTTGTGTGTTTCTCGAATGGACCAAAGGCCTTATTTTTTATTTTATTATGGATAATCCCCCATTTAAGGCTTGATGGGGAACTGGTATATGACCCATATGCCCATTGCATAAGGCCCGACTGGCCCGCAATACAAGACTCGAAGGCTCAGAGGCATACCATGCCCAGCACATGACCCGTAAGCCCAACCCACTTGAACTGTCCCACCCCAGATTTTGCGTCATTGATCTACTAGCTCCCCACCTAGAATTACTGATCATCAAGCATTTACCCTTACAAAGAGGCATGGTGCCTGGTCCCAATGACGATTGTCATACCCTCTCATTCTTCCAATCCGGTATGCTCTGGTTCTAGTGGCCGCTACTCTTGTTGCTCTAATCCTCTTATGAGGCATATTTAGTGTGAACTGGGAAACTCTATGGTCTACATGGCCCGAAGTACCTCTAGCACAAAGGCCTTTGATGACCCGAAGGCCCTTGAGACCCGTAGGATCAAACCGGTGGCCCGAAGGCCCAAATTGAGTGAATTGTCCTGGCTACTATAGTATCGAACAATAACTGCTACAGTACTGCTACAGTCCTACTACAGCAATGCAATAGTACCCACAAAAATTCACCTCCACCCTGTTTCAAACTTGGTTCTCTTGGATGCCAAGAAGGATCCCTTACCACTCATGTATGAGATCATTGGAGTGTGTGAGTTATCCTACGACTAATAAAAATTTAGTAACTCGCATAACTATAGAAGATGAGAATGTATCTTCTAATCAAGTTGCAATACAAATTATGTGGATAAAGTCACAGTTAAAATACATTTTTTTATGTTTTGTTTCCATTTCTATTCAGATATGATAATCAAAGTGTTATACATATTATAGAGAACCTCTCAGATCATAGATTAACATTACATTGCTTTCCTGGAATACTTAATACATTACACAAATATAAGGCCAAATGTTGTATTATTTTAGTGTCTTTGGAAACATGGAATCCTAAAAACCTTTATATAAATGAGATAAATTATCTACCACCATGTTCTTCATGAATAAAACCCATCTTAGAAACATCATACACAATACATATCTTCATAAAATAGGGAAAGGAATCATAAAAGGGGTAACCTCAGATGCTTAGTAAGGTGGAAAATGAGGTATGAAAGAATAATCATAAGAATAGCGGTATAAAAATGTGATAATAAAATTATAAGATCGCACCCTACAAAACAATGATCATAAACATGAATCATTCCATAATTATTGGATGTTCATAAGACATGAACCATAAAAGTTATAAAGAGAATAATTAATTAAATAATGACATATGAATAAAATATGTTATTGTGGTAGAAACATAAACATATAAGATTATTTCCATAATATTTATGTATTAAGTCTAAGGAAATCATAGTGGAATTGTTTCAATCCCCAACCCATCTATGTTTTTAGGGTTCACTCCCATAAAAATCATAATTGTCCAGGTCTACTCCCAAGACCATATTAGTTAATAAAGTACTTTACTAAAATGAGTACACTCTCTATTCCATACATGTTTTAATCATTATATATAAATCTTTATCCAATTAATTTGAGCTAGATATAGGTCCAAACCGTCACAAAATGAAATCCTACATACGTATGCTAGTATATCATTATCATTTATCCTATCATAACCCATGAAATGAAATTTTTATCATAAACATGTAATCATATAATATCCTTTGGAATGGAGAGGATTCATAATTGTTTCATCAAACCATGACCCCTGAAAAGAATTGGGTTTCATAATAATATAACACATGAAATAACCACATGTTTCATAAATATAATTCAATCAAAACATTCACCAGTAATAGAAAGAATCTGAATGGCACCTTAGTATCACTTCCTCAAAATTCATGTGTAACACCAATGGATGTCATCTGATATTGAAAATAATTTTCCATGATTGTTTAAAAAAAATATTCAGGAAAATATCATTTCTCCTTAGAAAAAACTATTTTTATATCTTAATACACTATTTAATTTTTTAAAAAAAATAGATTTGAAAACATTTAAACGAATCCTTGAAATTTATAAACCATTTTTGAATACTTTTTGTTTTATAAGGGTCTTACTAAATCATCTCAAATATATTTTTTAAAACATTTTTGAAAACATGATTTTTTTAATTAAATAGATTTTCACTTGAAGAGATAAATACTGTCATATATTTGTAAAAACATTTTCTAAATAATATTATATAGAAAATAGTATAAAATGATAATAATAGATGAATATATCTTTAATAACTATATTATAATAAAATTCATGAGTTTTCTTCAGATATAGATCATGATATTTAATTAATGGAAGCATAATCATAAATAATCACGGTAAATGATAATATTGTTGCAATAAAATCGTACCACTTTGGTAACATTGAATCAAACTCCCCATAAAAAATGACATATTTTAATCATAAAATATCATTTATAGGTTGATATTTTTATATGAAATTTCAAATGTACGTATATACACCTCGTAAAAGAATAGATGTGTATAAAAAAACATATGTCACATAGAAGGAAAATTTTGATAAAATTACACAACCGATAAGGTAACATTTGAACCATAAACCTTATGAAATAGAGATAATAAAATAAATATTTATATAAACATTAAATTATCGATAATAAAAATATTATATATTCATGTGAATTATATACACCAGACAAAATAAATGTGTCATGAATAATTCATAAGTCTCGCAGAAATAAAAGTGAGACTACAAATTCACGCACCTTATGTATCGAATCTCTTCGTACTCATTAGAACCTCATGTATAATAAATATAATTTTTTATACAAATATAAAAGAAAATTATTAATTTATATAATACCATATATTATTTTCTTATGACCATTTATTACTCATTTATTAAAAATTACATGTTAATGTTATGTTTAAGGTAGTACCTACTTTGTTTTTCGCATGTGCTTTTATTTTTTATATTTTTTGTACCCATACTAATAATGTAATCTATATAATTAAAACCATTATCTAAATATCATATAAATTCACTATATATTTATTCATCGTAGTCTATAAAAAATATAAATATAAATCGAAATACACCACTCACGGAGACGGTATGTGGTACGTACACATTAACAATGTTTCTATTTTCTTATTATATTGAAATAAAGTAAATGAAATTATGTATATATATATATAAATTATCATTATAGTATAATTATAATTTCAAATATATCATATAAATTTATTAAACCCATCCTTAATACATTACTTGTAAAGTGTGAATGAATCACATCTCTTTGAGTAACTAGTAGTCCACATGTCCAAAAAGAAGTTATCATATTTCCAGACAATGGAATGCATGAAAGAGTGTTTTATATAATAATTAAATAATTATAAATAAATCATATATATCATATATATCATTGCAAAACATTAATTCCATCATTATTTAAAACCTTTAAATGTGGAAATGGAATAACAATCAACATTGGTTCGTGAGGTGCTTGTCTGTCAAATACATGAATGATGATTGTGTATCCCATTTGACAAAAGTGGGTGTCCGTTTATATAGAAAACATAACATAAAAAATATAATTATATTAAGGATAATTATTTTATTATATAATAATTTAATGATAAAAATTTAGGTGGTGTAAAATGAAAATAAAATGAAAGAGCATCTGGATGGATGTTTCCACTTCTTTAGGTAACTCTTTTTGGTATACACAAAATGGATTCCTTTTTTTGGACTTCTATCCGTATGTTGGATTATATGATGAAGGGAGAGAAGTTTGAAGGATTTGTTTATAGATATTTTTTATCCTAATACTTTTCTATGTGTAAATATGTGAGGGGGTGAGTGCCCTTTTATATTACGAGAGGAATGTCATTCTTGTAAATTTAAAAATGTAAACACTATTTAGAGGTATTCGTTACATGATGTGCCTCAAATAATTAAAAATATTATATAAAAGAGGTGAATTTGTCAAAAATATTTATAGAAAAAGTATTTTATACATATATCTAGGTTATTTGTCCCCTTAAATTATAGTTTAACTATTAAGTAATCTTGTTTTTACCTTAATCAATGGAATTAGTTTTAGTTAAATTCACAAATATGTTTCGTAAAAAATTAATTTGTACATATTGTACATAATAAATTATTATTACTACTGATATTTAATCCATTTATCTGAATTATATTTATATAAGTTTCATAAATTTATTTAAAATTTATCTCACAGACATGTCATGATAGCGGTTTTTTTATGAATTTTTTTAAAAGTTTAAAAAGTTCCTATATAAAATTTCAACGTTAAATTGGTTAAAATTACCTAAATTTGATTAATTTATATAAAATTTATATAATAAATATTTAATAAAAAAATAATAAAATAATTTAACTATATAAAATAAAATTATTAAAACAACATTTTTGAATTAAAATTCAGTATTTTTCACTATTCATCTAAAAATGATGCTTTTCCAAAAAATCCTAAATATTCAAGATATGATAATTGTGATATTATGAATTTCGAAATGATTCTTATTTTAACAAATTAGTTTATAAATTTTCTAAAATTGTATTTATTCTTGTTCCTATACATTAATAAAAGGCGGATCATTAGAGATAATAGTTTTTTTTAAACAAATAAAGACCTTAATAGAAATTATATATTTTTTATCAATGTGTATTGTTTTTATAAAACTAATATGAATATTATTTATAATTTATATATTCATATTCATATTACAATATTTAATAAATACTATATTAGTATCTCGTTTAAAAAAGTATAATAATAAAATATTTTTTTGAAGAAACATAATGTTTAATTTAACACAAGTTAAATTAGTGTTGGATATTATAAAAGATAATTTTAGTGTATCATATAAAAAATTAAAATTATTGTAAAATATAATAAAATACATCAATTAAAATAATATTATTTTAAAAATTGTTTATAAAAACTCACGGTGTTACAGTCTACCCCCCATAAAATTAATTTCATCCTTGTATTTAATAATTGTGATATAATCAAATAAGGAGAATTCTACCTCAAAATATATCCAAGTTCACCTATAGCTTACTATAACAAGTTATTTATCCTTTAAAATTCGATCATGTAAGTGTTTTGGTTTCATAGAACTTTCTCTATATGATCCATAATTCCAAATGGTTGTTCCTCATAAGAAAGATCATGCTCTAGTGATATGACCTCTGAGTTCTGTACATGTAAAGGTATGGCTACTTATATCCTCAGGATTGATACATGGGACACATTATTGAATTGAGCAATATTTGGAGCCAGTTCAAAGAAATATTCAAGTATTTAGTAATGATAAATATTATCAAATGGATATATATACCTATGGATTAGTTTACCCTTCTTCCTGAATCAGTAAACCTTTTATTAAGGAGAGATCCATTGAAATAACGTTTCAAAAAATTAAAATTATATATGATGTCGATGGTTGTTATTATAACTTTTATTTCAACTTTGAGATACCTTGATATGTTATTTAATGTTTCTAACCTTCTCTACAATTTCATTAGTGACTTCATGTCCCAATATATTTCTTTCTTAAAATTAATTTAATCACATTATGTCTATACATTTATTTATATAGAGGTATTTATAAGGATATAGATAAATGTTTGAATGAATGATATTGTTGTAAGGGAATATATTTATAGGAAGTTGTTGAGCCCAACCACCTTTGAAATCTGATGATGAAATCTCAACATATACTTTTGGTTTTGAATTTTTCATTAGAGAATACCATCTATATGAGGATTATATGTACTGATGAAGCTCAAATCTATATCAAGGTAATGATGAAGAATATGACAAAAATTTGAGTTAAACCTCATATCCTAATTAGATACAATGGTATGTTGTACTCTATGAAACCTTTACACATTCATAATCTATATCTTGCGATGATGATCCAAATAGAATACTTCTATGATTGAAATAAAGTGTGATGACTTAGTAATTTGATCGACTACAACCCATATAGCATTACACCAATTATTGGTTTTGTGGTGTCCAATGACATAATCTATTGTGATTTTCTCCCATTTCAATTCTGTTATAGGTAATAGATCTAAAATCCCATTTGTCTGTTTTCTTTCATCCTTAAACTGATAGAATACAAAGCATTGAAATAGAAACTATGTGATATCCCTCTTCATTCCATCTCAATAATATTATTATTTCAATCCTCTATACATCATTATTCCCCAAGGATTAATAGAGAATGAATAACTATGAAATTCCTCTAATAGATCCTTTTTAAAATTCAGTATCGACAGAACACATACATTGTCCCAGAACATTACCATTCCATCATGATAAAGGTTAAACTCATACACATTTCTAACCTTCTTTTGATGTTTTAAATCTTCCCTCTATGCCTCACTAATCATCCCATGGAGAGAAGTTTTATCATTCAGTAGAGAAAAATATTATTTTTTCAATTCCTTCATGATTTCCATATATAGCTTTTTCAAATCCAAAAATACTGTATCATTTTCGTATCCATGTCATGGAAAAGATCTCATAATCCATTCGACTCAAATAACTGGCCACCTTGTTTTCATTCCCTTGTTGGTAAAATATTGTCCAGTCGTCATACTTTATAATCCATAAAGATGTAATCTGTAGCATGATCAAGTATTTCTATTCAAATTTATTTTTAATACTTTTAATATCGGTATATATATCACACGCTTCTCCATAAAGATAATTCTTTCATATATTTAATGGAAAAATTATGGAAGCTTACTCCAAATAATGAGTTTGGAAATTTATCGCATGAATATATAATTATTATTAGGCATACACTATATCCTTTTTATTATGTATAATAAAAAACAAAATAACTTATGGGACACATATCTATATACTAGAAACCCTTATCGACTATAGGTTAATGTTATCGATGGTGAGCTAGGTAACCCTATCGTTAGATTCTTGAAATATTTCGGACAATCATTTGTTCAGATTAACTTGGAACCCTTCTTAGTTAGCTTGATTAGATGATTATATATTCATGATAATTTCTCCTAAAATTATATATAATATCTACCTAGACTAAGAAAACTCTATATATTAATCATTATCATTTCTCTGGGCCAGTATTCAATAGCTTACATCTTTTATGGTTCTATAGTAGTACCCTCTCATGATATTATATTACCCAAAATGAAACCTTTTGCAGCTAAAATTCACACATTGTAAATTTTTCATACAGTTTCTCCTATTTTGGGGACTTTAGTACAATTATCAAGTGGTCTCCATGCTCTTCAATTCTCTTTGAATATATAATAATATCATCTAAAAAGACTACCATAAACAAATTGATGTAATTTCTAAAAACAATATTCATCAAATCCATGAAGATATTATGGATATTAGTAATACCAAAATGAATCACTAAATATTCATAATTTCCATAACTTGTACGTAATTTCTTCTTGTGTATATACTCCATCTTGAACCGTAATTGATGATAACTAGAATATAGGTCAATCATAGAAAATTATTGATCTCAACATAGTTGTTTAAACAAGTTGTCAATATGGGGAATAAGATACACACTCTTGATTGTTATCTTGTTCAACTCCTAATAATCAATGTAATTCCAAATTGATCCTTCATTATTTTTCCCCAAAAGAAAAGGTTCACCCCATGGTAAAAACATAGATTAATGAATCAATTTTAAAGATTTATTTGGAGTTTCTTCTTCAATTTTTACAACTAAATTAGGACCATTATATAGGGATTCATTGAAATTGATGTAAAACCTAGTATGAGTTCTAATGGGAACTCAACATTACATTTTGATGGAAGTCGCGCAAACTCTTTTCAAAATTCCTCGACTAATTCTCAAGCAATAAGCATATCATCGATCTCCTTTTATCCCCAAAAATTTGTGATAAAAACCCCTTATAAATGAGAATTAAAACCCAAGCACCATATGTAATCTACATAAGATGTTTATATGTATCATCACATTGATAGAAAATCATAGGTTTTTTTAAATATCAAACATTAAGTCCCTTCCATGACATTTCACATGGTATTTATATAAATAAATCCAATCTGTTCCTTATATGAAATCAAATTTAACCAGAAGAAAAATATTATGATTTATAGGAATTAAATTCCCAAATACATCAACCATAGAGGAATCATAAACATGAGATAAATTAGTTGTACCATTATGGATTTAAAATGAAATTACACATCTAATCATTTTGATTAAATAATAATACCATTATAAAATTATTTAGATATGAAATATTTAGTAGATCTAGAATAAAATAATACATTGGAAGATCTAGAGTGGATGGTAAGTGTATCTTTCACCACGTCATTATCACACCCCTCATAATAGACCACAATCACATGATATTTCCTCTTCCCCCAGGGCATAAGTGGTTTTTGACAATGATCACCATCCTTATCATTTTGATTTGGTTATCGGTTATCATAATACCAATTCGCCGACCACTTTTAGAACTAAAGTTAGAGAGGTGAATTATGTCCCACATTCTCTCCATTCACATTGTTAACTTCATCCCATCACATTGATAATCAAATGACTGATGATGTTCCCAGAAACACTTACATAAAATATTTGATCCCATAAGACAATTTTAACCATGATTTTTAAAACAAATATATCATAAATGAATTTTCATCATCTTCTCTCATTAGTTTTATGTTTTCCTCTTAAATCTATATTTCTTTTCTTGTCAAAACAATGAGAATAATACATGACTCTAACATCCATTTAATCCATGATTTCATATTTCAATATATATTCATAGAAACTATATTATCTAAAAGAAAACACCATTATGATACTTGGTATTAAGAAAATGATGAACCTATCATCATTACTTTTTGGAGGGATAGTAATACAAGAATCATTCCATGAATGTCTAGTGAAATTTTCCTTGTAGGTACCAACAGATTAGTCATCACTCTTATTTATCTGAAGCATCTCATTCTCCATCATAGTATGAGGAATACAATGAAAATACTTATTTAAAAAAATATTGAACTCATCTAAATCCTTGGATTCAATTTAATGTTGATTCCACATATTCTTGATTAGATCCACCACTAGTATACATCACCTTCTAATTAATAAACAACTATAATGGAATTCTCATGTTCCGAACTCTGTATAATAGAGCATATATTTTCAGTCATATTGTTCCATTATTCAAAAATAAGTTGATCAGAAGACCCACTAAAATAAAGTCAATGTTGCCTCATGAGGGACTCAGTAAAATGTTTTTCTCTCTTTTTTATCATTTGAAAGTCCAAAATGATTCAAATCTTGATATTTTTGGGTGAGAATATAGAAAAAAAATATTCATTTCTACTCCCATATCATATGGATTATTAGAGAATAATAATTCCATTAACCATCACACTCAACAGTGACACGGTTCCTTCGATATCATTCTAATGTCAAAAACCAAAAAAACATTTAGTGGGAAATAGTAATCATAGTAGGGAATCACATAATAATGAAAAAACATTTGTATGATTTCTTAATAATACGACCTTCACTAATATATGAAGCCTTAGGTTTTTCATAGGTTTTTCATAGAAATTTTATATTTAAATATTTATTATGGTTACTGAAAAGATTGTGAATTTACAAATCATGTCACCTAAGAGTGTAAAACTAGGTGTTCAGCAAGGCATAGTGTCATGCACCAATTGTTGATTGAGTTGTGCTCAGTATAATGTTTTCAGGGATGTTAACCCTATGTATATTTGTTCCAAATCCACATGAACATATAATATCTATATATATGTTTGTCTGTGTGTGTGTGTGTGTGTGTTTATGTGTGTGTCTGTGTCTATCTAGATATATATGTATATCTTAGAAACCATTCAATTTATCCTTTACCAAAATTACATGAAATTTTCCAATAAAATGACTCTTCCTTAGACTTATCCTTAGAGAAATTTAATCATGTATCACATTATGTTATTCCCATACTAGTTTCTAATGTATAACTAAAATTTTTCTATGATAACAACTATAGTGAACCTTGTTTAACATTCATTATCATGACATAATTTTTGTGGAATATGTAATACATTAATAAAACATAAAACCAATGAAAGAATGAGTTTAGTTCCTTTGGAAACAAGGAAACAACAACCCTCATACCTAAGTGAGCTACATCATCTCCTATTAGAATATTCATGACTAGAAAGTAAAGACCCAAATTTTTACATGTATTTTTTAAGTTATATATAAATATTACGAGTGCACAAAAATTAACGGCATGTGATTCTGAAGACTAGTTTACCCAGAATGGATTTCTGAACTTTTTTTAGGTACGTTTAGTGAACACATGAGTGGTGTTTTATAAATTTTAAATTGGTGCTAAGAATTGAAATTAGAGGACACTGTTGAACTCGCAGCGCCGATATTCTCTTAAGGAGACCTTCACCTCGACCGCAGTAGGTTGAGGTTGGAAGATAGTTTTTCAGATTATCATGGTATAATAAAAATAAAATAAATAACATTTTATTTTTCATTATAGAAAACACCATATTTAATATTTGTGGTGGGGACCACCTGAACTCCCCTTTAATGTAAGGAAACCCTTAGAATATCCACAATTAATGTGCCAACATTAATTGAATTAATAAACTTAACTCAATTAAAGTTATATCCTCACCACTCATGGTGGAGGATTATTGTAAAAGAGGAAAATTGTGAGAGCCTTTGGATGTTCATCCTCCAACAATAAACCTTCTCCAACAAATAATGAACTTCCGATGAAGACGACACATGATCTCAAATCAGGAGTGGGTTTTGGGAGTAACGAACGTTGGCGTCTTCATCTTCTTCTGCATGCCCACTCCAATGATAAAACTAGGTAGGGGGTTTATTTTGAGATTTGATAATTTTCTTTTTGTTGATTCAACATAATCTAAATTTTCTATGATGATGGACAAAAAAAGCCTGACCATCGATCTGCCAAAATACCATGACCTTTTCTATTTGTTCTTTGTTCATTCTTTGTGCGTTCTTCAACAAAGAATAATTAAGCATGTAAAAAAAATTTGTTGAATGCGTTACATGGACATGGAGATCTTGACCTGGGGATCGCTAATATGTGTTCATCATATTTTTCAGGCATAGAATGAAGATGTGGTGACTTGTGAAAGAAGAGGACGACCGGAAACCATCCAGCCATGATTTGAGCAGGTGGTTTTTGAGGATGGCGGCTGACACGCGGTCATCCACGTGGAACCGGGGTGGCACCCGTTCGCACATTCAATTGCAGAGGATGCTGCAGCCTATCAGCCACGGTGGAGAAGGGGAAAATGGCTGGCATGCCAGTCGACTACGTAGAGGAATAACAGCGTGTGTCTGCACTGCCGGTAGAGAGGAGGTCACGGCTGCTTAGTTGTGGAGGTGCATCAGATGTCGGCTGGCACCCGGCTCACTACGGGAGTACAGTGGTGCTTTCGTGCCACTGGGAGGAGAACTTGCTAGCCGAATGGTCTGTTGGACTTTTTTGAATATCAGGGGCCTATCCCCCTGAGTATTAGATAGGGTGGGCCCATCCATGGTGGACCGTAGCCTACCCCACGATCCGCGCCCAGTGGGTCGGGCCCTCCATGGTCCTGCCCACCTAGACCAGACTCGGACCGGGTTGCGTCGGACCTGGACGGGTCGGGCCGAGTCAGTACAACTAAGTCAGACTTAACCGAGGCCCATCATGACTAAGATACATATTTTTTCCCATATCATGAGAACCGTGCATCCGTTTGATGAACCATCTATGAAAAAGACATCCTTGGATAAAGGTGGCCCTATTAGTATACTCCACTTCAGTTTTAGATAATGTTGTAATACAGCTAGGTTGGATCGAACCTAAATCGAATTGGGTCCTCGGAACGAAAACACTAATTATATTCATAATGAGCTTATGATTTACACGTTTTCTAACACATTGGGAACCTATTAAGGTTATAGACCTTGAAGATAATTCTTCATGGGAATTCATGGCATTTGAAGTATCATCTGATGGCTTGTGGAGTGGAACCTTCTAGAATCAAGAATTCGTAGGGCAGGAATACTATGGCTAGCTACACATTAAGAATCTCTAGATCCTGTGTGGCTCATCTTCAGATCTTGTGAGGGTCAACACTCATCGATCCTGTGTGGTTCAGTGCATACCAAACCTATGTGGGTCATCTCTAGATCCTACGTTGAACATTTCTTGACCATGTGTGGGTCATCATTGATTCTGTGTGGGTCAATAGCAGAGCTTCTCGATGAAGTAATATGATCTAGAAACACATCTAATCATCTATAATTTCTTACTTATGTTATACCTGGTCTGATAAAAGTCTTTACCTCAGTGGTACACTCTTATGTGGTGATTCCATTGTGGTATTATTCTATGTGGTGTTACCTTTGTGGTACTTTACTTCTTGGTGTTACCTGTGTGGTACATATATCTTCATGGTTTTACCATAGTGGCACTTCCACCTTCATGGTGTTACCTTTGTGGTATTCTTCCCCCATGTGTGAGATGAGTATATATTGATAACTTACGTATATGTGTAGGCGTATACCTAAGTAGTGTCAATGACTATTACTTCATTATTTGATATTGAGGTTTTTCTTAGTGGTTTATCTTTTGTGGATTCTTAGAGACCTTCGGGTGTCTCGGGGTCCCTACTGAGTATTTTTATACTCATCCCTACATGGGATATGCCCACACCATGCTGTGTCCTGAGTAGAAGATGGATATCATGGATCGAGGCTAAGGGTTAGTGGACTAGAGGCTTCTCAGAGGTGGACCATTAGATGAGACGTACATCAAAGTCAATCGTTTGAGAGTGGTACCTACCCTTCAGGTAGGATCCTTGGCTAGTGTTCATAGGATCTCCTCAAAGTTTTACTGGTACTTTCTAGTTGGACTTGTATTCTGGCCCGTTTACTTACTTTACACACAAAGTTTACTATATAGATTAAATTGTGCTTGTATCTTGTTGTGTGATTGGTTTTTATGAGTTTACTGGTTTAGAGGCAATGTATTCTCAGTTTTAGGGATATGCTTTTCTAGTGAAAGTCGATAGCCCCTAACCTTTGGAAGGTGGGCTTATGGTAGTCACGACATGGGCCCTGAGGGGCCGGCCGTGACAAATTTATATCAATGGAGTCAGTTCTACCAATGAACATAGACTCTGATCTTTTAATCAGCAATAGTGTTAAGTGTTATGAGAGTGGTTATCTATTTGGGGAATCTAGTGTTGATGTAGCGGCCGATGTATCCCTACACCAGGACCCTGACATATGATTTCTGACTCAGTGCACGAAAACACTGATTATATGTGTGTTTTTAAAAAGATTTATTTGTGATCTATTTGAATCATCTCACTAGGTATAACTTATTGATCATGGTACACATGTTTCTTTCTAGGATTCCTCCATAAAGAAATAAAACCAGGGTTCCAGGTAGAGTACATGATGACAGCCCACCGAGCGACGAGGCTTCAGTGCAGGGCCCCCTTTATGTAGTTGTACCATTCGGTGGTGTACCAGTAGCACCACTACCCCTGGGAAGCCGATACCACTAGCCCCAACAGTATATGGTGCATGCCACTTGAGCATGTTTCATGAGTTTCAATTCTATAAGGAACCCAGGATCTGGGGTGAGACAGATCCAAGGTGGCTGAGGACTGGCTGGAGGCCGGGGTTGGAGTTTTTTGATTGGTAGGGACACCATTTGATCTCATTGTGATCCTTGTTACATTTCCTCTTGAGGAAGTAGAGGGAAGATGGTAGAGATTGATGCTAGATGTTCACAATGAGGTCACCCTCATCTGGGCAGACCACAATAGCCATTTTAGGGTAGAGTTTATCCTAGAGTAATTATGATCGATTCGTATATAGGAGCTTATCCACCTGCATCAAGGAAGCATGACCGTGGTCATTATTCAAGGAGGTTCACTAACATTTTGTGTTACTCCACTGACATGTTGTGAGACCCTTTATTCTGGGCCTAGACCTTCAAACTGGGGCTCAGATGGTAGATTGGAGCTTTGATAATTTCTCTCAGCATTCCGACATAGGCATGGGTGTTAGAGCGAGAACTCTTAGTGGAGATTTTCCTTCCTATGCAGTCACAGGTAGTGAGGACCACCACTGGATGTCACTTAGTAGAGTCATCTGTAGTTGGAAGCTGAAAAATGAAATAGGGGTCCATGAGGACTAAACCTACAGGTGTACAACCACAGGATACATGGTCAGTTGTGTGAGGCTCTCAAGACAGAGTAGAAAAAACGAGGTGCAAGAATTGTTACCCGTGAAACAAGAAGGGTCACATGGCTCACGACTGCCCGACCTACCATACAGACTACCATAAGACAGTATAAGGACTACCTGAGAAGAGGTGAATATTTGATTGAGGAGGTCAATAGGCAGGAGGTGGACATGGTAGAGGAGCTAGTCGTGCAGCAGGTGGTGGGCGGTGATACGAGGTCCTACCACCACCACCACCATGTAGTCCATCCCGACTATAGGGACCTGGTGGATAGGGACAAGCATAGCATCAGGTGGATGAGGCCTATGACCTTGGCACTCTAGAGATTATTTTAGGTACGATCTATGTCTACTCCACCTTAGCCGCATTACTTTTAGACAGAGGAACTAGAAACTCTTTTATTTCCAGGGACCTCATTCGGAGCTCCAGGATTCCAGTGGTGTCATTGGATCGATCATTACGGTTAGAGACTCTTATGAGAGAGGATTCGACGATTACGCACCTGTGCTGGTAGTTTGAGCATACACTAGGAGGCATGGTATTTGGCTAAGACCTTCTAGTAGCGGCGTCGAGTCCTTACGAAGTTATCTTGGGTATGTATTGGTTATCTACAGTCCATGCTCAGATCAACTGTATTACCTGCAAAGTGTGGTGTGTCCACGAGGATGGCACCAGGTTTTCCTACACTGGTGAGAAGGGAACATTTATAGTATAGGACGAACTAACCCAGATGAGGGTGCAGGTGATCACACGCCATTTGGCTAGCATTACCCTTAGGGTGGTTGATTTTGAGAGTCCAAGCTATCCTATATTGGTGGACCAGTGCTCTTGTGTTTTCCCTGATGATGTTATGGGTCTACCTCCTCGCAGAGAGGTGGAAATTAATATTTACTTGTACCATGGTATGGAATAAATATCTACTCTAGAATATTGGATGGATCTTTGGGAGCATCAAGAGCTGCAAGCACGACATGAGGATTTGCAGAGCAAGGGTTCATTAGGCCTAGTGTTTCTCTTTGGGAAGCCCCGATTTTGTTCTCTAAGAAGGCGTGTGGGAGTTTGAGAATCTGTATGGACTATCGGCGCCTGAC
The DNA here is from genome assembly GCA_963277665.1 of Viscum album. Taxonomy (NCBI): domain Eukaryota; kingdom Viridiplantae; phylum Streptophyta; class Magnoliopsida; order Santalales; family Viscaceae; genus Viscum; species Viscum album. The sequence continues at coordinate 1,224,331,912 of OY728156.1, read as the reverse complement.
CCAAGAGACATTGAAGAACAATTACCCACTATCGAGGATTGATGATCTCTTTGATCAGCTGAAGGGAGAACGGGGGTTTTAGAGGACATTCCTCAAATTATAATTTCACCAGCTCAGGTTATGAGATGAGGATGTGCAGAAGATGGCCTTCAGATGTCGGTATGGCCACTAAGAGTTATTAGTTATGACATTCGCTGTGACCAACTCCCCATCATCGTTCATGGGAGTTATGAACAGGTTCTTTCATCCATACCTTGATTTCGTTGTGGTAGTCTACATCGACGACATACTGATATAATCAACTACGGAGGAGGTGCATGCCAATCATCTGTAGATAGTTCTCTACACACTCCGAGAAAATTAGCTTTATGGTCAGCTCTCGAAGAGCCAGTTCTGGATCTGATAGGTCCACTTTTTAGGACATGTCTTCTTGGAGGTTAGAGTTGTGGTGGATCCAATGAATATTGAGGTTGTTCACGCATAGGAGCCACCGAGGAGTGTGATGGAGGTTTGAGGTTTCCTGGGTCTGGCCAGTTACTACCGGAGGTTTGTGCTAGAAATTTCCAGGGATGCGGAACCCTTATCAGTGTTGACGAAGAAGGGAAAACCCTTCATGTGGTCGGAGAGATGTGTACAGAGTTTCCAAGAGCTGAGGCAGAGACTGATGAGTGACCCCATCTCAAGGTTACTGGAGGAGGGTGTTGGGTATGTAGTCTACTGCAACGCATTAGGGACAAGGCTTGGGTGTGTCCGGATGTAGGAGTGAACAGTGATCACGCATGGTTCTCGATAGCCGAGAAAACATTGGCATAACTACACTACCCTTTACCTGGAGTTAGTAGTAGTGGTATTCACCTTGAATATGTGGCGATATTACTTGATTGGTGAACGTTTTATAGTATACTCTAAACACAAGAGTCTCAGGTATATCTTCTCTCAGAAGGACCTAAACCTGAGATAGTGGCGTTGGCATGAGTTTCTCTAGGAATATGATTTCGAGATAGTCTATAATCATGTGAAGGACAAGGTAGTAGAAGATGCACTCAGTGGGAGACCAGGTATACAATTATAAGTGAGGTGACTGAGAAGCTATCCATTTTGCGGATATCCTACAAGGATTGATATGGAACAACTTATCATCTGTCTCTAATAGTCACTCCCTCACTCCTTCCGTGATTCAGGGAGGTGCGGCTTGGGGACACTGACTGAGAGGCTTGACGTGCATAGATATCCACAGGTAAGGCACCTGATGGATTTTATGAAGTTGGGGAGCATGTTATATTCTTCAGAGGATGTACAATGGTACCAGTGGCATTTAGGGAGGAAGTGTGGGGGATTTCCATACATCCCCTCTATCATTACATCCAGGAGTGGCGAAGATGTGCATGTACAATCAGTGTTAGAACTGGTGTCCGAGAATGAAGAAAAGAAGTGGCAGAGTATGTCTCATGGTGCCTCACTTGTTAGTAAGTGAAGGCAAGGAATTAGGTTCCAGCAGGATTAGATCAGCCACCAGAGGTTCCAGAGTGGAAGTGGGATGGAATTTCCATTGTCTTTATGATATACTTTTCACGCACGTCCAAGGGTCATCATTTTATCTGGGTGATCGTTGACTGAATCACCAAGTCAGCCCACTTCCTACCTATCAGATAGTAGGGATCAGTAGAGACCATGGGATTCCACTATGTATAGGATACTGTGCGGCTTCATGGTGTTCCATCAACAATTGTCTCCAATCGTGATGAACATTTTACTTCCTATCTATGGAATGGGTTGTAGAAGGTGTTCGGGACACAGCTTCTGTTGAGCACTGCCTTACATCCTTAAATGGATTGTCAGACAGAGAAGACCATTCAGACCCTTGAGGAAATGTTGCATGCTTGCGTCCTTGATTTTGGCTGTAGTAGGGAGGATCACATTCCCTTGGTGGAGTTCGCATATAAAAAAAGTTATCACTCCACTATTGATGTGGCACCATTCAAGGAACTATACGGATGACCATGCAGATCACCTCTGTGCTGGACTAACCAAGGGAAGTCAACACTCATCGTAATGGAGATGGTATGGGCTACCACAGATAAGGTATAGGTCATCTAGGAGCGGATGAAGACTACAAAAAGCAGGCAGAAGTCTTATGCTGATAGAAGATACAGACCTCTTAAATTTGATGATGGTGACCGTGTCTTTAAACGGGTCTCACCTCGACAAGGTATGTGGAGATTTGGATGAGACAGAAAGTTATCTCTGAGGTTCATCAGATCCTTCTAGGTCCTCAGTAGAGTTGGTGAGGTGGTGTATCACTTAGCTATTCCCCATTAGTTTCACAGGGTGCACAAAGTTTTCAACGTATCCCAGTTGAGGAGATAGGTTCATGACCCTTCACATATAATTCACTAGGGAAAACTAGACATCAATGATGGGGCGGAATTTTTGGAGGTTATAGTGGAGAATTAGGATCGTCATGAGAGAGTCCTTCATGGGTGGTCAATACCTCTGGTGTGCATTCATTAGTAGCATGTGAGCCTTTAGGATAGCACATGGGAGTAAGAGGCTTAGATTCATGCTCATTACCCTACTTGTTTTTTTATATTGTGTTGTGGATTTTGGGGACATAAATCCCAGAGGTGGGGTGAATGTAAAGACTCAGATTTTCATATGTACCTTTTTTAAAATATATGTAAATATTACGAGTTTGAGAAAATTAACAGTGTGTGATTCTGAGGCCCGATGTGCTGGGAAGTAATTTCTAAACAATTTTCTAGGTATAATCCATGAACATGTGAGATGTGTTTTTTTCATTGGAATCGGTGCTCGGAATTAAAATCTGAGGACATCATTGAACTCACAGTGTCGATATTCGCTTATGGATACTTTCACCTCGACTATAGTAGGTCGAGTGTGGAAGATAGTTTTTCAGATTTTTTGGGGAGAAGAAAAACAAAATATATAGCTTTTTCTCATTATTGAAACCTCCATTTTGAATCTTAGTAGTGGAGACCACCTAAACTCCCCTTTAATGGAAGGAAACCCTTAGAATTTCCCAAATTTATGAGCCTAAATTAATTGAATTAACAAACTAAAACTCAATTAAGGTTGGATCCTCACCTCTCATCATGGGGGGTCGTTGTAAAAGAGGAAAATTAGGAGAGAATTTAGAAGAGAATCCTCCAACGAAGAACCTCCTCCAACTAAGAAGGATCCTCCGATGAGGACGACGCATGAGCTCGGATTGGGAGTGTGTTGCGGGAGAAACAAAAGTCGACATCTTCATCTTATTCCTCATGCCAACTCTAATTAAAGAATAAGGTAGGGGCTTTATTTTGAGATAAGATAATTATCTTTTTGTTGATTCTTCATATTCTAAATTCTCAAAGAGGATGGCCAAACAAACACTGTCATCGATCCTCGATAATGCCTTGACCATTTCTATTTGTTCATCACACGTTCTCCATGCGTTCTTCAATGACAAATAATTAAGCACACCAAAAAATAATTTTTTTTTTTGGTGCAACATATGGACACAGAGACCTGAACCTGGGGATTGCGAAAATGTGGTCGTCATATTTTCTGGGCATAGAACAATGTTTTAGTGACCCACATAAGAGGAGGGTGGCTGGAAACCGATATGTGATGGTTCGAGAAGGCGACGGAGGAAGAAGGTGGTTGTCATGTCAGCCAACTGCGTGGAACCAGGGTGTTGCATATCCACACCGCCAGTAGCAGAGGAGGTCACAGCTCATCGGTTATAGCAGAGAAGTGGATGGTAGTAGGCACACCAGCCACCGGGTATAGGTAGGGCAGCACACATCCCTACCGTCGATAGAGAGGAGGTCGTAGCCACTTAATCGCGACATTGCACTAGAGGGTAGATAGAATCTGGCCAACCATGGGAGGACAGCGGCATCATCGCGCCGCTGGGAGGAGAACTGACCAAGGATCTGGTCGACCATGTCCCGCCAAGCATGACCACTCCGGGGGGGTCCCGCGCACCACCATACGCCAACCGGATGGTTTGTTGGACCATTTTTAATACCAGGGGTGCCTCCCATGGGTAGTGTCTAGGGTGGTCCCCTCCATGGAGGACCTCACCTAGCCCCTTGGGGCATGCCTAGCAGGCCACCCCTTGGAAGGCAGGGCCGAACTGTGGCCCAGCGGGCCGGGCCCGCCGCGGTCCGACCCACCCTAATTGGACCCAGATCTGCTCAGGGTGACACAAACTAGGTTGGGTTGGCCCGAGCTGGATTGGGTCGGGTCGGTCTTAGCAGGGTCGGGTCTGGTTGGCCCTGGATGGGTTGGGTCGGGTCCGACCAGAGCAGGCGGGTCGGCCCTGGCCAGTGCGGTCCGACTGGGTCGGATCGGACCTGGGCCTATCTAGACAGAGATACACGTTTTTGGCCATATCTTCATAACCGTGTGTCCATTTGACGAACCATCTGTGGCACCATGATCCATGGATCATGAAGGTCCTTTTATTATACTCCACATGTTCTTTGGATAAATTTTGAATATGGCTGAGAAGGATTGAACCTGAATCCAACTAACCACTTATAATAGAAACACTAATAACTTTAAGATCGGGTGTCTGATTGACAGGCCGTTAGACGCGTTGGGACCCTATTGAAGTGACAATCATTCATGATACTTTTTCATTGGACTTCATGGAATTTGAATTATCATCCAACGGATTTAGGAGTGGAACATATCGGAATCTTGAATGCCTAGTGTGGGCACCCTATGGCTGGCTTTACATGAAGAATCTCCAGATCTTGTGTGGGTCATCTTCAGATCCTGTGTGGGTCAGCACATATCGATCATTTGTGGTTTAGTGCATACCAATCCTATGTGGTTCATCTACAGATCCTATTTAGGTCATTTTCAGATCTTATGTCAGTCATGTTCATTCTCGTGTGGGTCAACAGCAGAGCTTCTCGACGAAGTAAGATGATCTTGCAATACAACTAATCATCTATACTTTGGTACTTAAGTTATACCTGGTGTGAGTTGAATCTTTACCTCAGTGGTACACTTCTATGTGGTGATATTGTCATGGTATTCTTCTCTGTGGTTTTAACTTTGTAGTACCTACTTTCATGGTGTTACCTATGTGGTACTTCTATCTTTGTGGTGTTTCTTAAGTGGTACTTCTATGTTCGTGGTGTTTCCTTTGTGGTATTATTCTCTCAAATGTGAGATGACTATATATTGATTACATAGGTATATGTGATGGAATATAAAAATGTAGTGTTTATTACTATTGATTTGTGCTTTGATATTGTGGCCTTTCTTTTTGGTTTATCCTTTCTAGATTCTGGGAGTCCTTTGGGGGTCTCGGGGTCCCTACAATGTATTGTTATCCTCACACCTGCACGGGCTATGCCCACCCCTTATTGTGTCTTATGCAGATGATAGATGACACTAATTGAGGATGAGGGTTCTAGGATTGGAGGTTGTTTGGAGGTGCACCAGTATTCGAGACGTACTGCAAAGAAGACTATTCGAGAGTTGTACCAACCCTTCAGGTAGGATCCTTCATGGCTGTTCTCATAATCTCTTCATAGTTTTAATTGTACATTCTAGTGGGGATTGTATTCCATCCCCATTACTTAATGTAAACACTTTTTTTACTATATTGTTTAATTTTTACTTGTATCTTACTGTGTTCTTTGTATGTGTGAGTTTACAGGTTTAGAGGCAATGCCTTCTTGGTTTTAGAGATATCCCTTTCCTGTGCAAGTTTCCAGCCCCTAGACTATAGACGGTAGGCATGCAGTAGTCATGACACGGTCCCCAGGGGATAGGTCGTGACATAGAAACATTATTAGACACATCATACATAACATATATCTTCATAAAATTGGTAAATGACATATAAAAAAGGTGATCTACAATGACTAGTAATTGTAAACAAGGGATATATGTAAGCATGATAATGAGAGTAATAGTATGGAAACATGATTATATCATTACAAGATCATACCATACATATCAAAGATCCTAAACATGAATCATTGAATAAATATTGGTAGTTCATAAGACATGAATCATAAGGGAATAAATAGTATAATCCCTGAAATCATAACATCATAATAAGACATGGAATTTTGGCAGACACATAACCATATAAAATTATTTCCATATTTCTCAATGATTACTTCAAAATCCATATTATAGTAACGATTTCACACCCTATAACATCGTTTTAGTCCTGATTCAATCCAATGACCATCTTAGTATTCAAATTTCTCCCCCAAGACCATATTAGAAAACAAATTTTGTTACTAAACTCAGTTCACTCTCTATTCTAGAAATGTATATCTCATGAGATATAAATCTTTACCCAATTAATAGGAATGAGATATTTTTCCCACCCATCTCATAATTAAATCATGTATTCCACTAGATCCTAAATTTTTATCATATCATAACCCCTGAAATGAAATTGTAATAATAAAGATGTAATAATATAAAAACGTATGGAAAAGAGATAGGATTCATAATCATTTAATCAAATCATAACCTATGAATGGAAGTTGGTTTCATAAATATATAACCTGTGAAATTGAAACAGGATTTATATACATCATTCCATAAAAACATATACCATTCTGAGAAATAATATGAATAGAACATTTGGATTATTTCCCAAAAGGCATGAGTGACCCCAATTGATGTCATATTAGTGGGAAAATAATTTTGAAAGATATTTTAAAATCATTTCATGAGTAAAATATAATTTATTATATTAAAAAAACATTTAAAATGTGAAAAAAAATTCAAAACTTTTTTCATTGAAATTAGATTTTAAACAATACAATGAATTATTTTAAAACCATAAAAAAATAAATTATTTTATCTTTGAAAAATATCTTCTGAGATCATTTTAAAAACCTTTTTAAAAACCTTTTTAAAAACATTATGTTTTAAATAAAATAGATTTATGACCAAAGAGATAAATAAAAACAAATTTTCAAAAACAAATTTTCAAAATTACTATAAGTACCAAAGATTAGAAATATGTAACTAATAAAAATATATCTGGAATAACTAGAGGATTAAAAAAATCATGAGTTTTATTGAGTGATGAATTATAATATTTCATCAATGGACTAATAATGATAAACAATCCTTGTAAATGATGAGATTGTTTCTATAAACTCTTACCACTTTGGTAACTTTGACTCAAACTACCCATGTAAGAAAATAAAATTAAATGAAGCATAAAACATAATTAAAATGAGTATAATAATGATATGAAATGTAAAATGGTATTATTTACACCTTATAAATGACTATTTGTCCATAAAAACATATATCTCAACGAAAGAAAATTGTGACAAAATTAACCTACGGATTTTGTATCTTTTGAACTATAAAACCCCATGAAATAGATATATTAAAATGGATATATATAACAACCAATAAATTTAAGGATAATAATTATATAATACATTCATGGGAATTATATACATGACAGAAAATAAATTTGTGGTGAACAAGTCATAAGGTTGAGAGAAATAAATGAGAGACTAAAATCTCCAGACTGTATGTCTTGAATTTGATCATAAAATTCAAACCTATTGTTTACTAAATTTAGGTTTATTCTAAATCTATAATAGAACTATATTAATTTAAGTAATAACAGATATTATTTTTTAAGACTCTTTACTACCAGTTTATTAATAATTCCACGTTAATGTTACGTTTCAGGTAGAAACCACATTGTTTTTTTCACATGTGTTTTGATTTGTTATATTTTCGGTCCTCATGCTTATATCATGATATCTAGAATTTAAAAAAATATAGATATAATATATACTATTTATATATGTACTTATAAAATTATATAAATAGCTAAAAATAGAAAATGAAATACACCTCTTATGGATTGGGTAGGTCATATGTACGCAGGAAAGTTATTTATATTTTCATGTCGTATTAAAAGAAAAAATGTAAATAATGTATATATATATATATGTGTGTATTATCATTACAGTATAATTATTATGTAATATAGATCGTAAAAATTTATTAAAAATATCCTTAATGAAATCTATGTATTGTGACAATGAATCATATTGCATTTTGGAAGGGGTCATCTACGCGTATATAAACAATGTTATCATATTTCCACAAAATGTAATGCCTAAAATTATATTTTATATACTAATTATAAAATTATAAATAAATACTAGATATTATATATATATTTAATATAAATATAAATTCGATAATTATATCCATCCTTGAATTGTGGGAATGGTAGAACGAGTGAAATCGGTTCACGATGTGGTAGTCTTTCGTACACACAAATGTTGATTGTGTATCCCATTTGATGAATGTGAGTGTTTGTGTAGGTATGAAACACACAATAAATAAAATATAAATTTATTTAGGATACAAAATCTTTTTATAAAATCATGTAATAAGATTAATTTATCAAGGGGAGAATGAATAAAATATAAAACTGCTTGTGAAATGATGGCCTATTTTTTGGGTAACTCCTTTTGGTTTTCACGAAATAGATTCCTTGGAAAATTTTATAACAAATGATTGGATTATATGATGAATTTGTGGAATTTGGAAGTATATTTCTACATATTTTTTCTAATAAATATTTCTTGATAAATGAGAATAATTGGGGGGAGGGATCCCTTTTATAGTGGGGGGGGGAGTGGCATTCTTATAAATATAAAAAGGTAAGAAGTATTGAGAGGTCTCCCTTACATCATTTGCCTCCAAAAATTAACATTTTTGAAAAAAAATATGTTTATTTTTTAAAATATTTCCATAAAATATCTTTATAACATCATTATAGGTTATTTTTTCATTGATTTATTGTTTTACTACTAAGTAATTTGATTTTTACATTAATCGCTATAATTAATTTTAAATCATTTCAGTCATATTTTTTGGTAAAAAACTAAGTTGATTTTTTTATAAATTATAAATTATTATTATTCCAAATATTGTATCCATTTTCCCAAATTCTAATCACATAATTTCATAAATTATTTTTAAAATAATCTTAAATACGTGTCGCGATACCGAGTTTTTTAAGTGAAAATGATTATAAGATTGAAATTTTTTTATGTCTAATTTCAATTTAAAATTTGTTACAAGAACTCAAATAATATTAAATTATTTAGAATACATATAATTAAACTTTAAAAACATATTAAAATGAAATTTAACAATATAAATAAAATTTATGGAAAAAACAAATTTGAATTGAAATTCAGTATTTTTCAATATTCATCCAAAACTAATGTTTTCCAAAAAAAATCACACAAATTAATCCTAAGATAATTTTTCATATTTAATTATAACAATAATATATTTATCAAATTAAATTTATAAATTTCTCTAATTTTAATTTTCTTATTATTCAAAGGACATAAAATGAGGTTCTTTGAGAAAATAGTATTTTTCAAACATATGATTACTTAACCAGAAATTATATATTTTACTATCAATGTGTTTTATTTTTTTAAAACCATTATGAATAATATATATATATTACTTATTAATATTTATATTTCTATTTTATCAGCTTCTTTATAACTATATCGTTTAATTAATTATAATAATAAAATGATATTTCGTAGAAATTCAATGTAGTGTGTAAGGCAAGACAAGTCGATGTTGTGTGTAACACCATATTTCCTTGGTGTATCGTATAATGATTTATTAATTTTTTTATTGTATAATTAATTATTAACTTGTTTTATCACATAACTAAATACAATAATGAAAATTAATTTATTTAGAAAAAAAGTTTTTAAAATTCACAACGGATTAAAAATATAATTAAGAATCCAATGAAACATTATTTATCCTTACACAATGATATCTAATACCACTTAATACAAGAGAATGTAAAAATAAATGTATTGAATCTATAAATTTTTTCCTAAAATATAGAAATTTTTTTAAATCATCATGAAATGATTTCCAAAGGAAACTTTTCATCAGAAGAGGTTGAAAATGGGTTTTCAACTTCTATGTATTTTAGTCTAAGGAATGTGTATCAGTCCCATCACTATATTTTCTTTGAATATTTTTTTAAATGGGGGAAAGCAAAATAAATAAATCTATAATTTTTGTATTTTTTATCATATTTAATGAATAAAATGTTGGTAGGGTGTTTAAAAAGGGGTAACCTGTGATTTCAGAGTGAGTAAAATTTTTTATCAGTATTTTAAAGTAGATAAAAGAATCAAAGAATAGTAGGTATTATAATTTTTCATATATTTTGATGTTATTTTTGTGACAAATGTTCATAGTGTAAGGAAAATGTTTCATAAGATGTGTAAGAAATGTTTCATAGACCAATAGTTATGGATATTTTGGTATTGTTTTTTGGTAAATTCAATTTCCAACATGGAGTTCACTCATAATATATTAGAATAATGGGATAAGTAATTAATTTAATTAGTTGTAATATTTTATTTAATTCTATTACTTAGTAGAAAATAAAATTCAAAGTGGTTATTTTTGGGACCAAAATGTTTTTTGGTGCTTCCAATATATAAGAGGATATTAAAATGACGTTTTTTTGGAATGAAGAATGTTTGACATGTGTATTATATTTTGTTTTAAGAAAAAAACTAATCTTTTTTGGTAAATATTTCCTATGAAGGTTGTTAGAGATATATGATAAGTTTGAGTTTTTTATACCAATTACTTTGCAAATTCTTATTAGTTGAGGTTATCATCCTGAGTACTGTGATGAATTATTATTCTATCATTTTTAAAAGTTCTATTAGACATAGTGTTTGATGAAAATATATATGGAAGGTTTTCTATTCATAAAGATAATATCATTATATCTATTTAATGAATTTGTGAGAAAAAAAACTACATACAGAAGAGGACATTTGGTTTGAAATATTCAAAGATATATTGTTGTGGTGTTACCAAGATTTTTTTGGATGTTTCTAAATATTTAAAGTTACAATGGTATATAGTGTTAACAAAAGTATGTTTATTAAGTCTATGGATACAATATGCTTGTCAGTAAATGTTTTATTGAATAATTACATTTCTATGAAGTGTTTTGAGATAGTAATTTAGAATGATTTTAGATAAGATAAAATTTCAAGATGTATAAAGGGAGTTCGTTGAAAATGGCTTCAAATTATGACCATTAGACAATACCTCTTAATGTATTCATTTTGAGTCCATCAGATAAATCATTTATAATACTTATAGAAAGGAGGATATCTCCTTTTATAATATATCTACTAGAAAGAAATATATGTGTTTTTTAAGTGAATATTTTATATCATGATTGGACCTATATCTATATTATCTAAAAGATGATATTTGTTGATATTTTAACATTAATGTTTCTAAGAAAGTGCATTAGTCAGAGGAATGAATATTAAGGATTGAATATAGAGTTGGGATTTAAGTCGTCAGATGATGAATGCTACTACAATAATACGTCTGAGATAAATCTATAATTTTTTATAGGACATCAGTTAAAGTTAACCAGACGGAAGTGGTGGTGTGAATGTCATTTATTTGAAGTGATGTTAATAATTTTTACCAGATGAATGTGTGGTGTAAAGATATATTGTTTCAAATGACATTATGTGGATTCTATAAGTTTATCAAATGTGAAAATGTTGTGATGGTAAATCAATGTCTCTTAAATCAGATAGGAAGATTTCTATTCTCAATGAGTCTTAATTGGTTTTGAAGAATAATTTTATCCTCAATAATTAACAAGAGATATTATATTTTATGATAATTGAATGTGGTAACGGAAGGATGTATTGGATCATGATGTTGGAAGTATTAAATGGTGATTTTAAAGTTATGTTTATGCTACTCCCTATTATTGTAGAGGAACCTTTCCTATATAAATGTGGTTAATGAGTCTAGGATTGTGTGTAGAGTATATAAATGCGGGTGAATAATTTCATAAGTTGTGAGGTGATCAAAAAAATTGTTAAAAAATCATTAGTTAAAATAATACTAGATAGAGTTTCATATCAAGATGGCATCATTCAAATGATATGAATAGGAATTCACTCAAAAAGAATGAATAAGATCTATCTAACAAAGTGAAGAGATGAGCAGATGCATAGTGTGTTTAAATTTTGGTTAATATAAAAGAAGGAACTAGAAAAAATATATTAAACCACAATTGGATAGTGTATAGAGAACAAACCCATCAGATGAACTACATTCAAAGCTAATAATATTTTCTTTCCAATTATTGTGAAATAATGTGAGGAAGAATTGATTGAAATAAAATAATGTGTGAATAGATGTAAAGAAGAATAATGGAAGAAAATTGAATCTAGTTTGTGAATGTTCTTACAATTTTTTTGAAAAATATTTTCATTCCATTTATCTATGCTAGGAGCTCATGCTTTGTCTATTGACTATAGTGCATCACAAGTGAAATGATATTCCATTCTTACTATAACCATATTTAATGGGATTTTTCTTTTGGTTTGTGGTCTTGGATTATTTACATTACATTACAAGGAAAATATAATCTTACAAAGTAGTGGACCTTGTAACAAAAATTCCTTTGGATTTTTCTTGTTTTCATGTCTTCAAATGAAATCATATCACTATTACATGAGGTGAATATTATTTCTTATATAATAACATATGAAAATTTATGATCACCAATTCACCCCTCTGCCTCTATATGATCTCCCAAATCTATATGAGAAATTAAAATCCAAAAATAATGGAGTCATATACTTTTTTCCATATTGTTATTCATAAAGATCCATCTAAATTATTTAGGTAATGATATTGTTATAGGAAATGTTTAACAAAGTGGTTGATCATGAATTTATTTAAAATCAATAGATAAATCTCCCAATATATTTTCTTGTGATTGAATATTCCTCTGAGATTTATAATATATATGAGGATGATATGTTGTGGTAATTTTTTACTCTATATTCAATGCTTATTAAATACTTCTCTAGAATGTTAACATAAATCTTGGTTCTTGATTGAAAATAACAGAATGTGGTATAGTATTGAACCATCATTTTCTATAATGTGTGGACTAGAAATTCGATCACGAGATAAATCTTACTTGATAGAAATAAAATGCCTTGACTTCATTAAGCCAATAACAACAATCTGAATGGTGTTATGGTTTTTAACTATCATGGGTATTCCTAAAATAAAATCCATGCTGATGTTTTTCCATTTCCATTCTCAAAATCCCTGAGACATATCATCCACTTTAAGGGGGATGGATTAGTGGTTCAATTTTTATTATTTATTTATTTTTAATTAAACCTCCTTAATATGTTAAGGTTATTTATCCACTCAGTGGTACCTCGTAGTCTCACCTATTTTATATAAATAATGATATATAGCTTGTCACATAGTATATACAATATTTGGAACAAAGGTCTATTCTATAACATTTGGGTTAGACCCCCCACATAGATTATCCACTAAAATTATTTCATCAATAATAATGTTGAATAAAGATTCAAATAGAATTATCACTCCTCTAACCACAAAATATGATCTCTAGACTACTTCACATAGTGTTACTGGAGTTCAAAATGCACTTCACACTCTGGAGTCAAAGAACTGTATCTTTATAATGATTTACATAGTGATACCAAAGTCCACATAGTTATTTATATTCTTGAGTCACACAAGAGGATATTTATACTGCTTAACACAGTGTTTCTAGTAACCCCAACCCTAATTTCCCTAAACAGTTGTCAGTGTTATTACATTTGTAAGGTATACAAGTAACTTTATCCCGAAAGACTGAATGGTTTATTGGTCTTGGTAAACTAGATTCATACATGAGTATTTCCATTATATTCTAAAACTCAAATTACAACATGTTCTTTTTCAGAATATCATTATTCCTTATAGTATGCCAATGAATATCTTATATAGTACACGTTCAAGATTCCTAGAAAAGGGAAAAAATAATTTAGAGCTCAAATGATTAATAAGATTTATTTAATGAGGAATATTTCATTATTAATAATTAGTAATAACTATGGAAACTTAAATATCCTACAAGACATTAAAATTATGATATAACATTACTATCATGATTTAATATGGAATAATCAAAATGGAAGGGCAAATAACTGAATAAACTTTCCCTTTAAATAACATGACTAACATGAATAGATAGTGAATAATTAATATAGAAAGGTAAATAACTAAACACACATGCTATTTAAATAATGTGACTATCATGAATCAATAAGGAATGATCATTATGAAATGGTATATAACTAAAAATGCATGTATTTAATCATTAACTGAGAATGAAATGCATCCAAATATAATATCATTGAAAATAATGACTAAATTATTAATGAAGTAAATTTATAATTATTAGATGTCCTGATCTAAGGCATCGTGATACCTATACATTCAATACCTTTCACTAGATAGTTTAAAACTATATGTAAAAAACATTAAAATCTAGCTTATTTATTCACATCATGATACAATGGATGCATTGAGGTGCTATATTATTCCATGCCCCACCAAAAACTGTATATCTAAATCATACATCACATAACAAATAATTGATTAAATTCATGAATATTGTGCCTTATCATCAAATATCTAAATTGGAGATAGAATACATATTTATCACTATTTCCCTAGAAAAACATGTCACAACCCCTCCCTCCAAAGTCACCGTAATGTGGTAGAAATATAATGACCCCCAAGTCCAACCTCTAAGAGGACCTATGTTGGAAACTAACACTGATGGTATAAAAATTTCACAGTATGGGTGGAATTAACCTATATTAGAAAATAAGATTTTGTAGATTGAATGAATCATACCCAATAAACATCATGATAAAATATATAAAAAATCAATCCAAACCATCCAAAATTACATCTATAAATGATATTGATACATATAAAAGTATCCAAATGAAAGCCCAAAAGGATAAAAGCTAAGATCGTGACAGAGAAACAAGTCCCAAGGACTGAAATAGAAATTTATAACACTATCTACAATACCATCCTAGAATCTGAAAAAAAACATTATATATATGTTGGGTTAGAATGTTGGTATACTCAGTAGGAAAACCAAAGCCTCTCGTGCATAGGTGAAAAGTGAATACTAATGCACTCATGTAAAGGTAGTAGATTCAAACAAAAACGAAATATGAATACTAACCAAAACCCCATCCTCAACAAATATCACTCACTAAGTAACGTATCCATGATTATAATATATTACAAATCAGATCTATGATAGGGTACCCAACACTGAATTCCCACTAATTTTCTACACTCGCACCCCAATTTCATATATATTGGAACTCCCACCTCTCCTGAATAACAACACATCACATCAAATCCATCATGTACACACATGGACCATAAAGACACATAATATCCCACCTACAAAGGCTCGGTCATCTATCATAACATATCTCACCCGAACACACCTATTCCATCACATATCATGACATCACAACACAATAGTGACACTTTTGACTATTAGTCATCAAATAATGTGATTGACCTTCTCATCTCTTGGAAGAGGGGGTGGGGATGAGTAGGTATCGAACCATCCGTCCTTCCACTAGGATGTTGAGAAAAAAAACCCCATGGGTCTATGTGGGTGTCATCACATAGTGATCAATGACGTTGTCGTGCGTTTTGAAATCAAAAGAACATACATGGTACATACATATAGAGTTACAACATACAAGTCTGTCATATGGGTTTTCAATAAGAACATACCATATCATAGAATCCACAGAATTAAATCCACCTCTAAATGCATAAAATAACACATAGAAAACACAAGACATAATTCATATTTTAGTATTCAATCCATTTTACATCATCTCAGCTTGTCAAAAAAATCCAAATTATCAAAACCGTCAATTTATGTATTCAAAATTATATAGTATCCCATTTCATTAACAAAGTCACATTATTTCATATTTTCATTCAATTAGTTTGTCTATACATAATATTTTATAAACCACGCATCCTATTATCAATTTAACCATTTAACATTCCCATTTGAACTCATTATCTGGAATTTAATTCCTTTAATACATCGGTAAATAAAAAAACCATCCACTTCACAGAAATCTACAGCACATCCCACCTTCCAAATGCAAAAAAAAAATTTCAACCACATACAGTTTCACATCCCTACTACAAAACAATACCACAACCACCATTGCATTCTTGAAGCACTAATGTACCATAATAACCATCAGAGCCCCACTACACAACCACATATCATCCCCTTCCCCCACACACATTAAAATATAGCTATATAACATTACATCAGTCCCATATACAAAACCTAGAAATATTCCATACATCACATCACATACCACAATATAACACATTGTTGGGTTTAGAAAATGGGGAACTTATTCAATTTCACTTTGTTAATTAGTGTTATAGTCATAAAGAACATTAGATCCTAAATAATCAATTTCATTAACCAAATATAGGTGGTTACCCAGTTACTTATGATGACATCAAACAATTATAAAAATAAGGAATCAATAGAAAGTCACAACAATATAACAATGATGCCAATAAATTATTTACATCTATTCATTATTCTCATACAACGCAAATATAAAAACAAACCAAATCAAATCCATAACATGCGATATGATAATAATTCACATTCCCCTGACCATTTAAATTTAATTGAAACTGGTTCATTTTGTTTCTTATTCTGGATGTATCAATTTTCAAAAGAGATTAAAATAATAAAATCATTCTACATGATACACATAATGAGAAAATAAAGAAAATCAATTTTAAAAAAATCTTTTTCCAAACTCACTACCCCAAAATTGGGTAGATCGTACATGATGGAACTTATTTATGGGGAAACAAGAACCGACTGCAACAATTACTTATATGACACCTAAGTAAGAAGGATTTGGTACCTCCCATCTCAATATAAATCAATCCCTAAATAAAATAATTAATGTTATCTTCTTTAGAACCAATAGATATGATACTATGTGGATTAGATAGAGTTTTAACTAACCATTAAAGTTAGATCTCATCAATCAATATATTTTACATGTTTAAAAGAACTTTTATATTTTTTGAAATTAAGGATATGATTAATATCTTTAAAATGGATATAAAAACCTTAATTATGTTATTTAAACCCATTTCATCATAAAAGACATCAAAATGGAAACCCTGTTTTTTTTTTGAAAAATTTCCAAATTATGGAAAAATGGAATATTATTGAATTCTATTACAATTAAAAAAGTATCACCACTATATATGTATCACCATTGGAAATTTATCACCATTGAAAATGTCTCAATATTTGAAATGTATCGTTGTTGAAAATTTAACACCATTGGAAATGCCTCACCATTGGAAATGTCTCACCGTTAGAATGTCTCCCAACAGGAAACGAGGAAAAATGAAAATAAAATGAAATGCCTCACGATTGGAATGTCCTACCATTGGAAATAATGAAAAATGAAAAACTATTAAAGAGTATCACCATTTGAATCTTTCGCAGTTGGAATGTCAGACTATTGGAAATGTGTAAAAATAGAAAAAGGTTAAAATGTATCGTCATTGAAACGTGTCACATGTCACAAAAACTCCCCAGATATCCCCTCGGACACATAAATTATTTGATTTTTGGAAAATTAATGGGCCAAAATGATTGGTTTGTTAAATCATATACCTCTCAAAATATTATCACCCTCGAGAATTCAAAACCGACCATGAAGGAAGTATAAAAGGGTCAAAACAACCATCCCTCAAGATACCTATCAAGGATCTCATTACACCAGAATGATTTCCATCAAACAAACCTATAATCCAAAATTCACACAAAAATTGACGAAAACATACTTCCCTGAACACAAAAATCAGTTAATTCCATCTTCCATGAAATTATATTGTCTACTTTGGGTGATACTAACTAATAACCATGGTTTATATAACATAACAATAAAATGTGTCTTGATTAGGAATCAGGTCATCCTTATTTAAATTGTTTTAACACTATCACACATCAAATAACACACATCAAATCAAGGGGAAAACATTATATCTTATAAAACACAAAGACCCATATAACACATCAGAATGGAAATTGCGAATGGATGACTCAAAAGAACTTTGGGTACTAGGATCACATATATATCTCATTCCCCTATGTACTCTTATCTAGTCCACAATGCCTCAACAAAAAAATTAATCATGGGAATGGTTCATCTTCGAGAATCAAATCAATAACTAGAAAGTAAAGAGAAATGTGGTATGAAAAAAAAACCCTTGGGATACTTATCTTGTTTTTTTTTGATAAATTTGGAACACAAAAACATGGGGGAAAATAAGTTTAGATCTAAAATATTTTTTAATAACAATATATTGGGGGAGATATATCTCAAACAGAAAAAGGAAACATTTATGGTTTTGACAAAAAAAATTCCTATAAACATTTTACCTGTTATAAGTAAAACATTCTTTATATCTTAATTCATAATTCACAGTTTGAAACTTACACATTTCTTTCAAGATCACCCTTGATATAATTCCTTTTTTTATACATAAAAACACTTCTTCAAATAAAATTTATTTTTATATTCTTTTTCGCCCCAATTTTTTTTAAAGTCTTGAAAATTGTTTTATTTCAAAATTGCGTGCAAAATTTAATTAAAAAATGATTCATTAAATATATTATTTATCTTTTTTTAGAAACCCATGATAGTAATTTAAAATATGTTTTCATAAAGAGTACGATATTTTCATAAGGAATAAATTAAAATCAAAACAAAATATATGGTTGGAACAATCGATTTTATCTAGTTTTATAATTTCCTATGTTTTATAATGAAATATTATTCACTAGGAGATTCTTCATAAAACAAATTTCCATACCATTTCTAATCATACCCAAGAAATTATATTAATATATATATATATATATCTACTTTAAGCACAAAAATAAAATTAAATAATCCATTAAACCACAATATTTACTACATTGGGTGTCACTAACTAGCCTAGACAATTTAAATTGTGTCATTATATAATGAGTCTTGATGTGGGAAATAGTGTTCCTCACCTCATATGATTGAGTTTTTAACATGTTCCATCAATATATGATCAATCAAAATAAGTCCAATAAACAACATATTAGTAAAACATTCAAATAACATCCATTATAATATATTTTTGGAATGGGGAAAATCTCATAAAAATTCATCTTAATATTTCTAAAATAGCCAATTTATTTTCTTATTGACTTTCATTGATTAACTATTTTATACCAGGTGACAGATTCGATCAATAAAAAAATATAAAAACACAAGGCAATTCTTGACACTAAAAAACCACACATCTCTACCACTAGACATCACCACTATAGAAAAGCACAACTGCATTCCATTCATACAATCTAATAAAAAATTTCACTAGAAATTCAAAAAAGCCACATCACCGCACAACTTTACCATCCACAAGCAACCATCCATTCCAAATTACCATAAGATCCATCTCATCCTCCATTATACCCCCAAAAAATTATCTCTACAACTATCACACATCAAATCCCCAAGAACACAAATCAAGGAATCCCATATCCCAAGTCATGATATTATCCTCTTTGTGCGGCACTGACAAGCCCACATAGTTTTAATCACTCTAGAGTATAATGCATATCTATTAATAAATAGGTTTTCCCCCTCTTTGTATACATGAATATCTTATTTTTTCAGGCATCAAATATGGAAACCCATCAAGAACAATCACATAGAGAAAAAACACAATCCCTCTTCCACAATAATTTTGGGGATAAAATTAATTCACTATATTATTTAGCATGTTTATTTTCATAAAATTTAAACTTTTATATGGGGTAATGATCATTAACCATATATAAGTGATTATAATTTTTTATACAGGGTAAGCTTCATAAATCTGTCACATCTAGGATCTTATAACCCATAATAGTCATAGAGCGAGAAAGGTTTAAAACAAATGTAATTTTTAGAACAACATTTCAATAATTAAATGTAATGATAACAATGAAACAACAAAAACACACAAAATTTTCAATTTATTTCCAATGAAACACATTCTCTTTCACTAAAGTATATCTAACACGAATCCATGTTAATGATGAATCTACACCCATATTTTATCACACATAATGTTTAATATGATTAAACAATATAGTCTAGGTGCATCTTGTTGGTGAGGATATAAACTTCTAAATAATTTTTTATTTTATTCTTGGTTCTTTTGTTAAATAGAAATACAACATTATCTACACAACATGGTTTTTTGTTGTGGAAACCCTAAGATTCACTTTACAGAACTCTGAACATGTAATTCTATGCATCTCTCGAAGTCTAATATGGTTTATTAATTCAAATAGGTGTAGGTTTTTTCAATTCCATGGTAAATGAGTCTCCATGCACTACCTGGATCATATTTCTCTTCCTTTCAAGGCACCTGATTTTCATCCACATTGATGTTTTCATCATTTTGATCCATTTTCTATTGAGTAAAAAGTCACTTTTTGTATCTTTCATTACATTTTTCGGAAATCACAAACTCTTTAAATACATAATTACTAACATTTTTTTTAAAATATTTGAATATTGTTTTTATTGAAAATACATTTGTTTTATCATATATAGAAATAGTTTCAAATTATTTGTGAATTTTAAACAAATATAATTATTAAAATTAATGTAATGAGTATGGATATGATTATAATTACACTCATATTTATCCAATTGTATTTAAATAAATTTTTTCTTGTCCTTGTACTAACCAAATTTTTATAATCTAAATTAAAATAAGAACAAATTTTTACTTATCTAAGGAAATCCATCAAATTAAATAACGGTTAAATCTAGAATACAGAAAAATATATTCTACTGTTTTGGACTACAATTTTGTATATAAGTGTTTTAAAAAATGGTGTCATTAATTTTGTTATAATATGATTGTTGATGTTCCATTTATCCCAGTCCTTGCGAAAATATTGAAGAAAATATGATTGTTAGAGATCAAGATGACCTTTATAAGGGTAGCCCGTAAATGACTTATATATGAATATTTAATAAGAAGTTTTAGACTCACACAGATAGACTATGTCTATTTCAATACTATATAGAGACATTATTATTACAAGAGTGTACTATATGTACCATCTAGAAGTAATATTTTGGAGTTTCTTTTTTCAATTTCATTTTTCTTTCAATTGTGTGATTATAATCGAGGGCGTCTTAGGCTAGGATGACTAAGGAGATTATCACCTTATTGATTGTGGGATTTAGGAATGAAATGATAGAATCTGATCACATATTAAGGGATTTCATTGGTAGGAAGTTAGATAAAAGAAGATCCTTATATCAATGACTTATGGGGATAGCAAGATAGAATGATCTTCATATTGATGACTTTTCATGTAAATGTAATGACAAACATTCTTATAAGTATAAAACAAAGAAATATTATCCTAGGTTCTTGGATACACTTCTCTTTGGGGGAAAATATTTATATTCATTTACTTTTTTTATTATATTTTCTTTTCTTCCCGCTACTTTTATAGAATAATGTTGATCCTTATATATTCATCTCTAATTTTTTATGTTATATATCATAATATATCTAATTAATATGAAATTATTTTACACTTTATTAATTATTTAATACATTAATACTGTAATTATGATTCTATACATATTAATATAGAATTATTGAATTTTTATTACTCTAATTTATTTTTACCACTGTGATTATGATTCCTTCTATTCTTACTATGATTAAATAATATTCTACTATTAATACGATTAAATTATTATTACAACATGTGGAATACATATTATAATGCACATAAAATAGATACATTATTCATCAAAACTAAGGGCCTAGTCTGATTATCCATTAAAAACATATGAGTTATTTTGAATATGATTAAGATTTACCTTTTAAAAAAAGATTCTTTTAAGGTTAAAACTGAATGTTTTTAGGCATGAAATTCACCAACTCTAATATTTATCCTTCTTTATAAACATTTTTATTTAAAATTTTGTATCAATACCAAGTCACTATTATATTGATACTAATATTTGGTATCAACAGATCATCCCACCGATAATACAATTTAGTTTTCTATTATTGACCTTTTCAAGTTTGTTTAAATTATATAAACTCTTTAATTATATATATTTTCTACACAAACATGTTTTTGGGAATAGAATTTTTGTGACTTTTTTAAAGATAAAAGGACACAATGTTGGCTCAATAGATAATCTCAGTCCAAATAGAAAAGTTTTTTATGGAGACGATTATGACTATTTGAGAGATAGAATGAATACATTCATTATAAATATAAGAGCTAACAATTTTTTCATGTAAACTAGAGATTAAAATATTCTTCATAAGGAAGTAACTTATTTAACAATTTGGGTCAAACAAGAGTATGAATGGGATTATATAGTTAATAACAAATTATTTGATTCTATGATGAGGTTCATTTATAGTCAAATGTCTTCTTCTCAAGATACTAATATCATTTTTAAAATGATATAGATTACTCATTTTGGTACGTCAAATCTTGTTGAAACTAGAAGAGAAATTCTTAGAGCACACTATCAATTATTTGAATTTCCTTATTGTGAACCTACTGTAAATATATAACAAATTTTTATAGCAATAAACAATATTTTACTATTTATGGGAGATACAAGATAAGAATATGAAATTATATAGAAATGATATATGATATTATTCCTAATGAGTGGAATTCTAAGAGAACAGTAGTTGATGAATCAAAAAAAATAACAAATCTTACTCTTGATGATTTATTTGGAAATCTTTTACAATATAATGGTATATTGAAAAAAGATGCATATAATGTTAAAAAAATGAATTGTGGAGTTTATTTTACTACTACATTAAATTCAATAAGAGTCCGCACTCTAGATAAAGTTTTTAAGACGACAATGAAAAAAAATTAATCTTAAAATCTGATTCAAGGGAATATGAACATCTTGAAAATGTATTAGCAGATCATTCTTAAATAATGAATAATATTGTTGGAATGAAATATGTTCAATATCATTACAAATAAATTTATAAGGAAATAAATTAAAATATGGATTCCGAAGTTACTTTTTATGTATACAAAATAGTTGGATACATTAAACCAGATTGTCCCATGTTTAAATGAAAAGAAACAAATGGCAGACATTCTAACAGGAATCATAAGAAGGTTTAGATGTCTATATGTAATAATAATCTTAAAGATACTAACACTTTTTGTGCTAGTTGTGGTTATACTTCAGATAATTCCCCAGATAATGAAAGTTCATATCCTATCAATATTTTTCTTCTTGTTATAATATATCTTTTAAATTAATGATTTATGACTAAGGTACACATAGAATAATCCTTAACCAATATTTTTTAAAATGAAAATTATCTTGCTGAGAATAATTTTACATCTTCATATAAAAAATCATCCTCAGTAATTGATGACAATACATTCCTTTATTTTAAAGAAGATTCTCACTCTAAAAAACGTTTAGAGAATGAAAATTGTAAAAAAAAATTAAATAACATGATAAGGATAATGTAGAAAATAAAAAAGATAATTAAAGAATTAATATTAGAAAAAAAAGAAATATTGGATATATCAAAAGATCTTGATAAATACTATTTAGAAATATTTACTATTTCTAATTTTTTTAGAAAAAGTAATTTCTTAACTTGATAGTTTGAAAACTAGTTTTTAAAAACTAAATTTAAAAACTAATATAGATTTGGATAAAAATGTAGTTGTAAAACTAAAATCTAAATTTTCTTAAGAAAATAATATTTTATCTAACAATACTACAAGAAAAGAAGATTTTAATGAAATTTATAAACAAATTCTTCCACATGGTAATTGTTCAAGAATAGGATATATTCGTAGAAAACTTGTTTTTAATGAGAACATCTTTATACCTAAAAATGCCACCTTTTTACTAAATGTAAAAGGGTAGGGAATTTTGAAAACACATGATCTACAAATAAAACTCAATCCATAGGATTTCACGAAACTTATTTTTCAAAATGAATGTGGATTCCTAAAATTTTGTTTTCATCCATTTTAGTACCCAAAAAGGTATGAGTTTTGATAATCTAAATGTTTTGTTTTAATAAAAAAAAGTGTGTTTCAACAACAAGAATAAATGGTACAATGATAGTGGGTGTTCCAGATATATGACTAGATATAATTATTAAATTGAAAATATTCTCAATATAAAATATTAAAATGTTACATTTGGAGATAATTATCATTGAAATATTATCGGTTTATCTAATATTTTTCTTCTAAGAAAAGATTTTATTTAAAATGTTTTTTTGTTAATTCTCTTAAGAACACCCTTATTATCATAATTAAATATGTTCATGATTTTCACCTTGTGAATTTTAGGAATAATAAATGTATAGTACACAATTCAAATGATGATTTAATTTCTTCTTCCAACTGATATAAGAATGTATACGCACTAATCATTGAACACCTTAAGATCTATTACATGCCTTGCCTCAGTGAAACAGAATATCAATATTGGTTTTGTAATAGAATGTTAGGACAATATAACCATATATACATATGTATGTTGAATTATAAATGACATGTTAAGGATTTACTAGAATATATATTTTATCCTTCAAAATTTTCTGACCCTTGTCAATATGGTAAGCATTATGAGTCAAGATTGAAGTATATTAGTGAAATCTCAACTTCTAATTATTTATTATTAGTGTACATGGATATGTATGGTCCTATGTAATATATAATTTTTACTAGAAGGTACTATATATTTGTTTTAGTTAATGATAAAAATAGACACACTTTGGTTTATTTTATAAAAAACAAATCAAAATCCTTTTGTTATTTCAAAAATATTTGAACCAAAATTAAAAATGAGAAAAACATTCCCTTGATAACTATTAGTGGTGATCAAGGTGGTGATTTTGTAAATTCTGATTTTGAAATATTTTAAACTATGAAAATAATTACCCTTAAATTCTCAACACCTATAACTCCTTATAAAAAATTTGTTTTTTAGAGAAAAAAATCTTATTCATCGAAAAATATCAAGAAACATGTTGTGTAAATACTCTATTGCTATGAATTTTTGGGGTGACTCTATGAGTACTAATTTTTATACTATAAATATTGTTTTAATTAAACCTTTTCTTAATAAAACACCTTTTGATTTATGGAAAAACTAAAAACAAAAAGTTTCATACTTGAGAGTATTTGGATTAATGTATTCATTAAGAATATGTAATATAATTTACACAAATTTTCACCCAATTCCAATGAAGTTATATTGTTAGGTTATTCCACTACTTATAAAAAATATAGAGTTATCAATACCTTTTTGTCTATTATTGAGGAAACAAAATATGTTTATTTTGATGAAATCGATCCTTTTGTTTTTTGAAAACCCAACTGACATCCTCGTTTGTGTTTTTGAAAACTGATTCTTAAACTTTTATAGAACATTTTTCATATAAGGGAATTACACCAGAAATTATTTCTGAAGTATTTAATCCAGAATAATTTTTACCTTTTTTTGATGAAAAAACAGCACAAAACCAAGGTCAGTTGTTTCTTAGGAATCATATTGGTGATAGTATAATTGGTGATGTTAATAAACTAGCTAGGACTGAAATTTCTTAAAAAATAAAATATAATATCACAATTATATTTCCTAAATTGTACATAAAAATAAATATTAGGCTTTAGGTGATAAAGATTGGATAAAATTAATGAAAAATGATCTAAATGAATTCAAAAGGAATAATTTCTAGACCTTGGTTAAAATACCTAAATAAACATCACAAATTGGTGTAAAACCAGATTTCAGATACAAAATTTTGATGTGGATGGTTTTATCATTTGAAATAAAATCATTGATTTTTTCTAAAGTTTATAATCCAAAGGAGGGAATATATTATAAAGAAACCTAGGTATCGGTTGTGGTACATGAATATACCCGTATTCTGTTTGGATTTGCTGCATTATTTAATTACAAACTTGTACAAATTGATTTAAAAGGTGCTTTCCATAATGGATATGTATATGAGGATGTTCATGTTGGACAACCCCTGGGTTTTGAACATAGAAAAAAGGAGGATTATGTTTTTAAACTGAGCAAATAGTTATATGGACTTAATAAAGCCCTTAGTGCCAAATAGGATAGATTTATATGATTTTGGGTAAAAAATTATATTAATAAACTATGGATACAAATAATTTTATAAGTAAATACATCAAAAAAATTATTATTACTCAAATATATGTTGTTTAAATTATATTCATATCAACTTGAAAACCCTTAATAGAATTTTTTTATGGATCTTATGAAATCCGAGTTTGAACTGAGTATGATGGATTAGTTATCATTTTTTATGGTTTTAAAATTTTTCAAAAACCAAAAGGTACATTTATATATCAACATAATTATATCAATTATCTTCTTAAGAAATATATATATGAAAATACTAAAAGTATTAATACTCTAATTGGTACCTCAAATAAACTTGATTTTGATGAGGCTAGGCAACTAGTTGATCAAATAGCTTTTAGAGGTATGATAGGAAGCATACTATACATAACAACTAGTCAACCAGACTTTATGTATTCTCTATGATTATGTGAATGATATTTAACTAATATAAAGGAATCCCATTTAAATAACTTAAGCAGTTCTTTTGTTATCTAATAATAAATATGGAAATAAGACTTTTTTATTCTTCTAGAAATGATTTCAAATTAAAAAGATTTCCAGATTCTGAATTTAGTGGATATAGAATGGATATGAAAATAAATATCATAAATTTTCATTTCTTAAGAGATTCATTATTTAAATGGTCCCATAATAAACAACACTTTGTAGAAACTTTCACTTCTAAAACTGAATATGTGGTAGCTGGTAGTTGTTCTGCTCAACTGGTGTGGATGCAGCACACACTCAATGACTGTGGAAATATTTTTACTAAAACTCAAATACTTTTTTATAACAAAAGTTCCATTGCTTTAAGAAAAAGACATTAACATCAATATCATTATAAATACATAGATTTTAGGAATAACTTTTTTATATTTCAAAAACATTAAGGATATATCATATTAATATCCATCATATAGAAATAAAAACATGCTGATATTTTTATAAAACTATTACATTTTGATAGATTTGAATACATTAAAAATCTAGGAATGATCAAAATAAATTAATCATAAATATCTACTTCTTATTTAAACCATATCCGTACATTATGTCTCTGTTTTTTATAATTGGAGTACATATGATTGTTTTTATAAAAAAACATTTATATTTTAAATTTATTTATTTTTCCAAATTTTCATTGTATTGAATCTTCTTAACTTGAGTTTAATATGAAATAGATTTGAAAATTTTTCATAATCATATTTTCACATTCATGTTTCTTTTTAAAATGTTTCATAATCAGAAATTTTAAACTATCATATTTGAACATATTTAGTGCATTGAGAAATCATTAAATTTTCATAATATGCTTAAACAAAGAAGAGTGAATTATCCTATCCATGATTCCACTCTGAAATTTATTCTAGTTTTCTTTATTATTTTCACACTATTCCATTATAATTTGTGTATTTATTGTTTATTATTATTTTAATGATTTTCATTTTTCAATTGTTCTCACCAAATAGGATAAAAATATTTCTTCATTTTTCATAATATTCACCAAATAAGATAAAAACAATTAAAATAACTAAACAGTTAAAATAATTTTTTAAAATATTTCCTCAAGAAATATAACAATTGTTAGATCAAAGGGAACAAATATCAATCTACATATCTTTTTGTAAGTTCAACAGTCACTTTTTATTTTCAATATAATGGGGACCACCTCTTGTGTCTCCCACATCAGATATTTTTGAATTTCGTTCTATGAGGCGTTGCACAGTTTACGTTTCTCAGATTGATTTTCCCTCCATGTATCATTCCTTGGTTTCTTCTCCGAATATGATGGCTCCTTCAAAATATTATAAGTGTTTTGTATTCTGTGAAAAGATAGTTGTAATATATTTGTAATACAAGTATGATTATTACTTGAGATGAATGATAATGTTTAATGGTTGGGGATCTTTATGTGTAGAATATTTTGAACCTAATTATGATCTATACTATCTGGATTTGGCTAAAGACTTCAATGATTTGGTAACATTATTATAATAAAATAAAAAACATGGTTTTTATCTTTTAATTTATGACAAAATATAGATGATGACAAATAGGTATTATGTCCGTTTTTAGGTATTTCTGATCAAGGAGATGTGTTCTTCTCGTCTACTAGAAATTTTTACATTAAGGGTAAGTTTATAAGAGAAAGAGCTTCAGAATAAATATTCTAGAATGCATCATATGATGACATAAAGAATGTTACTATCGATCAGATGATTTATCAAGTGATCACAAAGTTATATCTCTTTATATTAAAGTGTTTATGATTATGAGAATAAGAGATAGAGATACTTTATTAGTATCTAACATATTTCATTTGGATTACCTAGTAATCCTGAGGAATAAAAACATGGTGGGTTTTATTTTTTGACTATCAATAATATCATATCTGGATTTATTAATTCTTTGATCCTAATGTTCTCAACCAGGATTATAAATATGATTGCATAAAGTATGGTGAATTTAACCATTGCAATCATATCGAATCCTATGAGAGGAAAGATTATATTAAGAAGTGATGAAACAATAAAAAGGATTAAGATTATATTTGTTTCAAAATAAAAGTTATTTGTGAAGAATAATCCCCTTTTCTATATCAAAATTAGAGCTTCTTAGATAAATAAAATACATAAAGTTTTTATAAAAATATTGACTAATTTGCTTTCATCATCAAATAAGGAAATGAAAAAAATGGATCCGTGTTTATGTTAGATCAGTTTCTATACTATGTGGGTTCTAACTTAACCATATACTATTTTCAAAAAGCTAAAAAAATGATTTTTAGTACTATCAATCAAATACTTTTTCATTTACAAGTTGTCTGAATATATTCCAATCATTTATGGGTTGAATGTTATTTCATTTTCTTCTAGATGATCAAGTACTTTATTGTGCTTTATATAGTTTCATCTCTATCACTTTTTAGGTTTTACATAACTTGACCCTATTCCTTTTTGTAAATAACAAATGGGTAGAAATTTATAAAAAGTGTAAGATTTTTATGTTAGGGGGAGATGTTTATGTTAGGGGAAGTAATATTTTTAATGCATAGAATACAATCTTTTGGGAATGTTCATATCCTATCATGGAGTTTTTTGTATTTTCTATTTGTATTTATATGATATATAAACTCAAGGGGAGATAAGTATTTATATCTAATTTCTAAATAAGATGTACATAAAAAGAATAATGGAATTATGTTTTTCAAGGTTATTTTATAGTTTGGTCTTGTGGTTTGTGGTTCCCAATAATTTGTATATTCGGCATTCAAAAGATTCTTTTTGACTTTTTCAGTCATTTTTTTTACAAATCATAATATCCTTCTTAAATATGTTATTAATAACATTTTTATGTTAACATAATTTCAAGAATATATTTATAGAAAAAACATATGATTTATCAAACTTAGAATTAGTTTCAAAGTATTTTTGAATTTAAAACTACTCTATTCAATACAACTATTGAACTGAGTATAGATTTGATCATAATCAGACTCACCATTTTCAAAATTGAATTTCAAGACATTATATCATGTTCCTAACTAAATTTTTTTATAATTGGACTTGACACCTTAACCAATAACATTGGAATCATTACCCTAAAGAAAATCATAATAACATATGTTAGGAAATCCATCAGATTGTCTAAAAGATAATTCCAGAATAAAGAAAACTATATTCTAATGTACTAGAATACCTTTTACTGCATAAATGTGTTAAAAAAATTTCATGAATTCTATTATAATATTTTTATCTAAATTCCATGTGTCCAAGTCCTGGTGATAATATTTGAGAAAATATGACCATTAGAGATCAAGATGATTGTTGGAAGGATTTCCTATAATTACCAGGTCCTTTGAAGATTTCATAAGATCTTATAGATCACATAAAGAAACTATAATCATTTTTCTACTAAGAAATATCTCTAATGTTTACAATATACAACGGATTGTTCCCTGTGCTTATAATCATTTTTAGTTTATTTTCTTAATATCTTTCTGTGTTTGATTATTTCATTATGATCAAGGGATTTTGAGGCTAGGATGACAAAGGATTTGATCACCATATTGATTGAATGTTTGTATGCATAGTAAGACCAAATCTAATCATCATATCAAGGGATTTTAGTGATAGTTAGACAGAGAAATATTGATCATCATATCGAGGACTCACAAGGATTGTAAGACATACCAATCATTGTATTTAGGGATTTCTCTTATAAGGTAGAGATATACTATCTTTAAAGTATAAAATAAGTGTTATTTATCGTAGGTAGTTGGATACCCTTCTATTTGGGTTAAATGAATTGAATTCATTAAATATTTTTATTACATGATCTTTTATTTCTTCAATTACTATAAAATAAAGTGAATCCTTTTATATTCATCTTTCATTTTGTATATTATATATCATAATATTTTTAATTAGAATACAATTTTTGGCATCGTATAACTTTGTGAATATATTAATACTCTAAATACCATTCTATATGCATTAAGATTGGATAATTTCATTTTTATTACTATGAATAATCATAACCACTGTGATTATAATTCTTACTACACATACACTGATTAGATCATCTTCTACAATGAATATGATTAGATTATAATTATGATTTATGGAATACATATCAGAATGTACTTGATTATGATACATTTTTATCGGATCAAAGGGCTTGGTCATATCATATTTTAATTACTTAAGAGATATTTTGAATATGATTTATTTTAACCATGTTAAACTATGTTTCTTTTAAGGATAATTTTTTTTAAACATACAATTCATCCACCATATTTTTTAGCCATCTTTATAGACATTTTTATCAAACACAGGCTGGTCTAACAACTAATATAACCTCGCATTCCACTTCTCCTCTCCTATTCATATCTAGAGTGGTGGTAACAAATTAGGTTTTAGTATGTGTGGTTAATCATCCATCTATGTTTCAGGTCTGTTCCATTTATCAATGGATTTGGTTTTTTAATTTCTTCCTCATATTATTGGGGATTTTATGTTTGTTTATTCTCAGTGGTCGATCTGATTATTTCATGTTTGTTGGTATTTTTATTTGTGATTATAGTTCATTTTTTGTTGACGTTTGGTTATGGTGGTGTCCATCAATGTGGCTCTCGAAGGAACTGTGTTGATGATATATGCTTTTTGATGATGTGAGATTGCTTTGTATTTGTAGTTTGGTTTTTTCTGGTTCACTAGGGGATGATGAAATCATGTTTCGGTGAAATTGTTTTCAGTGTCTTTGATGCCCTATAATGGCCTCTGGTGACTAGTTTTTGTAGTGTTTGGATGGCGATGATGATTGTTGTGATGTAGGACATTAATGAGTTATGATAAAGATTGTTGGAGATATGGTGATGTAGGTGATATTGAATCGTGACCCTCTCAGGTGTTATGTACTTTTTGAATTTTGTAACATTGAAATTGGGAATCAATTGTTTTAGCTTAGTGTGTAGGTTTCTATTATACCATAAATTTCCCTTTGAAAATAAAATAAAAATAAAATTCCTGATCAGTAAATGTTACAAAAATTTCTCCCCTAACACATTCTTATAACATATAGATATATGAATACTCTAGAAATATAACCAATAAAAAATAAGTGTAATATAACTCTTGTAAAGGATTCCAAATTCAAATGAATTATCATTAACCAAGATGGTCATATTCATAAAATTTAAAATTTAAAATTATAAATCCATGTTTTACAATAGTTTTATAACACATTCTCATGAAAAATTATAAAAGGAAAGTGAAGGAAGACATATTAACTTAGATAGAAACTATAATACTTCTATGTGTGTTTTCAAAATAATTTATTTTATCAATCTAGTGTGAAATATACTTCTATGTTACATACTTAATTAGTTTTTTCAAATTATAAATTGATCAAAAAAATACACTAGGCATGCTTCTCTAACAATTTCAATCCAGTAGAAGGTTTCAAAAAGTTATCTCTGGCTAGTTGACAATAATTTAAATCATTAATTTTTTTATAAGAATTATTAAGAAAAATATAAGAATTTATTAGCAATAATATCTATGGAGAAAGTTACAAAAATAATTACAATATTACATAATTTATTAAATCCATTTTTACTTCACAATATCTAGTAATTCAAATAACAACACAAATTATCATTATGCAAGTACCTCTGTTAGGTCACTACCCTAATAGTGGTGCCACATCATTTGTACTTTTTGTGGGATCAGTGTCCATGTAACATATCATGAGAGGACCAAAAATATCAAGTCCAAGATGGTCATCCCTAGCCTACATCACACATAAAGATCATCTAAATTGTTTTCCAACCAACCAAAGTTATCTATATAGTGTCTAACTCCAAACACCATAATATCTCTCAATCATCACATAAGATACCATTCTGTCACAACCCCCTCCCCCCAAAGGTACCATAATTAGGGGAGAGATATAATGACTATTGAGTCCTGATTTCAGTAGACCTAGGTAGGAGTCTAGCCCCGAAGTTATAAAAATCTCACAATATGGGAGGAATTACCCTCTATTAGAAAACAAGATCTTTAGATAGAATGATTCATCCAAAATAAACTCCATGAAATAATATAAAAATTAAGCCAAACAATTCCCTGATGCTAGTATAAATGAAACTGAGCCATATAAATGTCTCCAATGGAATACCCAAAGGAATAAAAGATGAGGTAGTGATATTGAAACTACTCTAAAGGTCGGAAATATAAATTTTTAACACATTCCACATAGTCAACCTAGAATCAGAAATATTGTTTTTATATATGTATGGTGAGAATATAGGTATAGTCAGTACAAAAACCACAGTATCTCATGCACATGTGAAAAGATCATACTAATGGATCCCTGTGAAAGCAGTAGAAAAAAAATAGTACCTAAACAGTTATTCTAACCAAACCCCAACCCCGTCAAGTCTCTCTCACTAATTAATGCATCATGGAAATTAATAGAATATAAATAACATATATGAAATTGTAATCTAATCCCCTTTTCCCCCTATTTTTCTTCTTATATACACCAACAATGTACATCCTAGAGCTCCCACCTCTCCTGAATAACATCACATCACATCCTTACCTCACACACCTGGGCCATCACAACACATCTCACTCAAACACAACCGGCACATCATATATCATCACATCACAACTCGACAATGGAACTTTTGACTTTTGGCCAACACAACCCATGATTTTCCTCCTCATCTCTTAGAAGAGGGAGTGGGGAAGAGTGGGTAGTCATCCATCCACCCTCCCACTGGGATGTTGTCAAAACACCCACACATGACAATGTAGGTGTCGAAATATAGTGCTTGATGAGGGTGGGTGATTATAGAAATCAAAAGAACATACATCGCATATACATATAGAGTTACAAAACACAATCCCATCCTACAGGTTTAGAAAAAGAACAAACCATCTCATCGAATCCACATAGTTTTTCAACCTCTAAATGCTTAAAATCACATAATAAAAACACAATACAAAATTAAGTTTTTATTCTTTAGTTCATTTTATATAATCCCTATTTATCAACAAATTATACTTCAACAACACCATTAATTTATGTATTCAACAATCTTTAGAATCAAATTTGATTTAGGAAGGCACCTTTTTCATATTTATAGTTCATTAGTTTGTATATAAATATTATATGTCTAAACCACACAACCCATCATCAATTTACACAATATACATTTCCATTTTAATTCATTATCATATATTTAATTCCAATAATACTTTGTTAAATTTAAAGAATAAAAAAACATAATAAAATAATTATACCACATAACAACTACCATATCCACATCATTTTACAACCATGTCATGTTTCTCAACCCCCTACATAAATATACCACTTCAACCATTATAGCTCCACTGCAGAACTATACAATAAAAACCTTTACAGCCCCACTACACAACCACATCTCATCTACTTACCCTACACACATCAAAATATTGTAGCCAAACATTACATCAATAACATGCATGAAAACCACATCTATACAACACATCACATCACATATAATTACATAACACATTTTTAGGTTTAGAAAAGGGATAACTTATTTAATTCCATTGACTAAATATATGGGGTTAGCAATTTATTTATGATGATATCTATCAATAAAAAAAATAATTTATTCAAAATAAAGTCATTATAGCTTTACCAATACACCCACATTCATGATATAAATCAATTCATTATTCCCATACAATCATAGTAGGAAATCAATTCAAATTAAATCAATTAAAGTTTGTATGATCATACATCACATTCTCCTACCCCTTTAAATTCAATTTATACTGATTTATTGTCTTCTTTAATCCATCTTAAACTATGTTCACATGATATAAACATAATAAACACATAATAAATGATATATGAAAGTATAAATATGGGAAAAACTACTTGGATGAAAGAATATATTCCAAAAATTTCTGCACCTAAATGAGGGTAACGCTTACCAGAGGGAACTTCTTTGCGTGTAAACTCGAACCAATTGTAGAAACCATTTCTATGACTCCCATGGAATAAGAATTTGGGATCTCACTTATTAATAGAATGTAATACCCAATAGAAATAATGAATAGTCTCTTCTTTAGAATGAATAGATCTGATACTAGGGAGATTGGATATGCTCTTAACTGACCATTAAATATGAGTCCAAGAAATATTTGAGGATTATGTATTTAAAATGAATATAGATATTTTAAAATTTAATTATTTGATTAATATCATTTAAAAAATCCTTAAATCCATTTATTAAGGTATTTAAACCCATTTTTCATCATAAATAACTTCCAAATAGAAATTCTGTAATAGTTTTTGGAAAACATTAAATTTATAAAATACTATAAAATTATTCAAATGTATCACCATTGGAAATGAATCATTTTTGGAAATGTTCCACCATAGGAAATGTCTCAACATTGTAAATGTATCACATTTGGAAATGTCCCACCTCTGGAAATGTCTCACAATTTGGATAGTCTCACCATTAAAATGAGTCCCCATTATAAATGTCACAATATAAAAAATTGTTGAAATGTATCACCATAGGAATATATAAATATTTGAAATGTGGAAAAATGGAAAACTATTGAAATGTATCATCATTATAATGTCTCATTATTTGATATGTATAAAAATAGAAAATTCATGAAACGTCTCATAATTGGAATGTCTCACCATTGGAAATGATGAAAATTGGAAAATGTTTAAAATGTCTCATCATTGGAATTTATTTCCACTGTATTTTCTAACCATTGGAATATATCACCATTGTTATTGTAGAGAAATGAAAAAACTATTGAAATGCCACACTATTGAAATATCTCACACGTCTGAAAACACACCGAACAATCCCCCCGGATACCTCTATTATCAGAATTTTCAAATTAACCAGCTAGAAGGTTCATACCCTTACAAAAAAATAATTTTTAACGAAGAACAACATATATTGAAGAGATATATGATTTAATAAATTAAAATTTTCTTGATATATAATATAGATATTTATGGGAAATTTAATGTTTAATGATCAGAGGAAAGTGAATATTTCATGGGAATGTTAATGACTACAAAAATGAATTAAGAAAGTGAATTTAAATACATTAATTGGTCAACATGATGATAAAACATCAATATAATAAATAGATATGGGATCAATATAACATATCCTTATTAGAGTTTAGTAAAAATAATGGTTTTTAATTGTTTAAGAATAAAAATACCATAATATTTTTTATTAAAAACTATTTTGAGGAAAATATCTTTTTTACTTTGAAAATATTTTAAAAACTAAAAGTTAATAAAATATTTTAAAAATAAATATATTTACAAATAACCTCTAAAATTTATATAATATGTCTTAAAATTTTTATTTTTCATAATGGAAATAAATTCTATACATTTTTTACATGTTAAACAAATATTCATTTCACACTTTCGATAAAATCCAAACAGGACTAGTTTGGAAATGACATGAATATTAAATTCAAAACATTTTGAAAAAAGTAAAACTAGGGTAAAATGGATTTAATTAATCATATAGTGAAAGGTAAAAACAATTTGGGGAAAAATTTAGAAAACATTGTTTTCGGAATCCAAAGTATTTTGGACCAAATAAATGAATACAGTGAGATTTTCTTAAGAATGTTTTCTCAATAATATTAAGGACTAATGAGTCAAAAAATGGAACTATTACTTTAAAACATCATGAATATACATTGGATAATATAATTAATGGGTTTGATTATCTAATGTTTAAATAATTTCTTTTAAATGATATTCAATCATAATAAATCCTAGTTAAAATGAAACATAGAAATAAACCTTCACAAAGATCATAATGTTAATGTAGGAAATAATCAGTGTATTGATATTGAAAATAAAACTTAAATCCACATAAAAATTAAATAAAACATGATAAAACCAAATTTAATTACATAAATAATCATATAATGTCAAATATATTGAAGAAGTTATATAACCAAATAAAATGAAATTCATTTATGAAATTATTTACCACTTGGGTTAGTTTTATTTAAAATAACAAGGGATAAGATAACTAAATTTTAAATTTAATATACGATCAATTTTTAATTAATCATGTTATTACATGTCAAGTGATTATTATATAAACCATATTAAATACATTTTGTTCATAACAATTCAATATACCTCAATGAAGGGAAATTGGGATGAAGTCTCTTACAAATTGTAATCGTTCAAGTAAAATCCCCAATGAAGAAATAACAAAAATTGGACAAAAAATACCATAATGTTTTTTATAATATTTATATTACATGTATAAGGGGCATTATGTACAATATATAAAAATAAATTAGGTGCACAATAATAAAATATGCATCAATGATCGGAAATTGAGATGATGTCCATTACATAATTCTTCCTTTTAGATGAATGTTATTTGACCACATATAATTTTTTTTAATAATATTATTAATTTAAACCTGAAAAATTTCCATATTTATAATGTCACATTTACTCCCTTATAAATTTTTTTCACCTATTTTTTAATAGTATTTCATTATATTCATTCTACAGGTTTTTAATTGCCATGTTTTTACACAAGCATTTTGTTGTGAAAGTTCCATATATAGAGAATATTATAAATATCTATAATCCCTATAATGATATTAATGTTATTAATATAATTTTTTCATTAGATTCAATTTATAATTATTATTTAATTTTGAATAAAGATAATAGATCGCATTGCTTCATTGAGATGGTAGGTTTTACATGAACATGAGCGTCGTAATCATTTACATAACTAGTGAATGGGTAAGGAATTTTGTGATATATTAATATTAAAAAAATAGTATCACATATTATATATCAAATATTTTCTTTAAATTTACCATCATTAAATTCTATTTAATGTGAATGTGAAAAATGAATCACATCGTTTCTTGAGGTGGTTATCTAATGTACACACAAGTGACGATATCATAATTTAAAAATCATGGAAAGTAAAAATGTGATTTATGATATTATAATTCATAAGTATTATAATATAATATAATAAATTATTAATTATTATATTCAATTATTTTATCCATCCTTGAAAGGTGGTAATGGAAAATGAGTTAAATTGATTTGTGAAGTTGTTGCCCACCCTACACACGATTGAATGTTTTGTTTCCTAGTTGACGGAAGAGATGATTTATATAGGTAATTGACTTTGAATAATAACATATCAATATATTTAAGATACTTATTTTATTATATAGTCATGGTTAAAAAATATTTTAAAGATGAGGACAAAAAAAATAAAAAATGCTTATTTTACAACATTGCCTCTTCTTCAGACAACTCCTTTAGGTTTGCACCACATTCCATCTAATGAAGGATTTAGGATAAAAAAGGATTTTGGATTTTGTTATGGGATTAATTAAGATATTTTTGAATTTTTTTACCAAAAAAAATGTCTTTGGAAGTGTTAAGAGGGGATGAAAGGGACTGGACTTTTATAAGTAGGGGCAGAGGACACACATGAAATTTTTGAAACGAATCAGTTACAACTAGTTTTTTAATAAGAAAATAAGAAATAAAATGGGAATGTATCCTACCATATATTTTATAATAATTAAATATGGAAAAAATTTGGTTTTTTACAGTTTGTTAAGTCATTTTAAGCCTAGTCATTTTACTTTAACCTCTACAAATCAGTTTTACCTTAATTATAGTAAATAATTTCAAATTATTTTACTATTTGAAATGATAAAGACATAAATCTACATCATTATATTATTTAAAAACATTAATTAAAAATATAAATCCATCTATTCAAATTAAATTCCACGATGTGGCTAAATTCATGAAAGTATACTCGTATATGTAATGAAAAAGATGGTTTTCAAATTGGAAATTCTCATATGTACAAAAGGATTTAATAATGAAATTAAACATTAAATTGATTAACATAATATTAATTTGTTAAATTATAATATAAATGACCTAGTTTTATCTTAAAACAATTTAAAATATAATTTATCGTTGTAAATAATTTAAAACAAAATGAAGTTTTCCATAAAAATCAATATTTTTCACTATTTATCAAAAATATGAAACATTTCACAAAAACCCCCCAAAAGTCCTCATAATATAATTTTTACATGAATATTTCTAAAATAAAGTTCTTTTTATAATATAAGGTTTCCAAAAGTGCACAAAAATTATTTTAAATTATGTCTGCAAAGTGCGACATCACCATTTTTAAAAAAATAGTGTTTTTTATAAAATGATACATTTTCTTTTAAAAAATTCATATTATTTCAAATAAGTATATAACCATAATTTCTATATTTTATATATCAATATTCATAAACTCAAATTTCATTTCTAGGTTATAATGGTATAAAATATTAAGATACATTTAGGCGTATGGTTTCATTTTTAACATGTTATCGAAGAGATTACATATAATGAAATATATATGGTGGTTTGTTTATGATCTGTGTTGGGTGTCAAAAATGATATTGAATAAAACATTATTCCTTTAAAATCATTGAGGTCAAATACTCTTGACATTTAAAATATTTCACCCTAAAATTTTGAACATGATCTCTGTAATCAAGTGTTTGACATTTGAAAATACCATTATTGAAATCCCACATCATAAAAGGGATAATAAAACTTCGTCTTAATAAGAGTAAAAGGGAAATTATAAGGAAATATAGAATAAAATATAACTAGATTTTCATGTTATATAAAAAAATGGAATGAGAATATATATATATGGAAAAATGTAAAATAATTCTATAGACTGGTAGAGATCATTGACCATGAGAGAGTGAATAATAAATGGAAAGATAAAGACCTGAAAATTATAAATATCTAATGATTTAAATTACCATTGATAAAACTGATATTAAGGTATTGGGATAAATGTTATTATTCTAAATCATTTTGCAAAAAATAGTGAATAATTTTACTAACTATAAAATAAGGAAATATGGAATCTTAATACCTTTTAAGTAAAATTTCATTCTTTTGTTATGATTAGATTAGTTTTCATTTCATTTATTACACCATGAAATAAATATCTGATTTGTAATTTTTTTATTCTTGATTAACTAAAATTAAATTTTAATGGAACACAAAATTTATAATATACTAATAATATATTATATATATCTTTAAATATAAACCCAAACAAAAATAGTTACCATAATGTAAGATAATAATAATAAATTATAGACCATTATATGAATAAATAATACATTTTACATCAAAATTTACACCAATGGTTCAACATATATTTTTCAAAAATAACTAACACTACCTTCCAATTATCCCCAATATTCTAACCATTATGGAATTTTTTCCTAAAAAAGGTAATCTCATATATTTTTAAATAAAATCATAAAAATTTTAATTCACCCATCCAAAATAATCCTTTATATTAAACCTAATTATTATATATACCTCAACCCAATAAAATTTCTACAAAAATGTCATTAATTAACTCAAAAAAAATTATGTTGTCTTATAATATGTTTCAAAAAATTCAATTAATACTTAACTAAGAAAATTTTAAGTTAAAAAGGTTTCATACTAACTAGTACATCACATAGGCCACTACTAGTCGCAACATAGTTTTCACCATTAGGTTGTTTGTTTGGTCCTCGTGACCCAACCAGATGTGATGGGTTGTAACCCAGTATATAGGTTTTCCTTTTTCTAAAACAATATTAATATAATTCATATAACATTATTAAGTGTATTGACCTATAATTTCCCAAATATAAATGATATGATAAACCCTAATGGTTTATAATACCTTTATATTTATGTAAAAAAAAGTATGTGCATTATTTCTTAAATAAAATTTTCTTATACCTAAAAAATAGATTTAATTCCCATAGATGTTTTCCAAAAATATCATCAATCATATAATATTTATAACATAAAAAATTTCAGAAGGGGAATTTAATAAATTTCATTTATGATTGACCTTAATATCATAAACCCCTTGTGGTATCAACAACTATTAAGTTAATAAATATAAGTATTCATTTAAAATTTTGCCCAATCCATAGTTTTTTAATGATTTTTATAACCAAACTACCACTAGTAAAATTACATTTACAATTAAATTATTGAATCCCAATACATAAATACATCAAGTGTTTTGTTTCAACATAGTTATATCATTATTCAAGGGTAAAACATCAGAAGATATCATTGTCTCAAATAAAGCCTTTGTTCTACACATTTCTGACAATAAGATATAAATGGATCTTTAAAATGAATTTTCTTCCTTACATCATGTATACACTACATTTTTTCACTATAATTCATTGCTCTACGGACTTTTTTCAAACATAAAAAATTTTCCCATTCCTTTGTGATACATTAAATGATGTATATTTCCAGATTTTTTACCTAAACGTAAATAAACCTTATTTACTCTACGTTCTCGATCACTTTCACTTTTAGAAAATTCCATCATTCTATTCTTTAGTGAGTCTAAGTTTTTATTAATGTATTGGATTTCAATTATATTTTGGGATAACTAATTATATATAATCATGATATCTATCAGTTCTGTCATCATTCCATTTGTTTTTTCATAGTCACCATATTTTTCTTCATATTAAATGTTCAAACATTTTTTCTGTGTTCTCTCCCTTGAATAAAAATGTAAAGACTATTGTTATAAATAATAATAATAACGGAAAAATCATATGATAATTTATAATACCAGGTGCATAGTAAAGAACATTTTTATGTACCAGTTAATGCTCAATTCCAGCTCGATGTTACTTTTTTGAAGTTATTACACCTATGTACATCTCTCCCATAACCATGTATACTTGTAGTATTCATATAGGGATGTAGGTCTAGAAAAACCACATAATATCTACCTTGAAAAAATATAATATTTTCTTTAATGCATATCCTTGAATTCTATATTGAGGTTATTTCACCTAATCAATGTTTTCTCTCACTATCTACCAAGGTTTCTACTAAAATTCTTATGATACCAAAGATAATGACCCAAGCCATAGTAGGACAGATCTTGTGGTTCCTGTTGGAACCATGTATGTTATTTTCTTTAGATGTAGTATGGATTGTGTTTTTTTTTTCAATCCACATTGGGGTGATCAAGGAGTTTCCAAGGAATATGGTCTTATGATTAATGATGATATCAGAAATTAAGGTGGCATTCTTTCCCAGTGATTTCCATATATTTTTTCCTCAAAATCAAGAGTTTTTTTGGAAATGGATGTGTTTTGGTGAAGGAATGGAGGATCCTGAACCATGTTT
The DNA here is from genome assembly GCA_963277665.1 of Viscum album. Lineage (NCBI taxonomy): Eukaryota > Viridiplantae > Streptophyta > Magnoliopsida > Santalales > Viscaceae > Viscum > Viscum album. The sequence goes on along the minus strand of OY728156.1, from coordinate 1,224,289,817 downwards.
TGGGAACAGTTTACAGATTGTGAATTATGGTATGGTAATATAGAACCAAAAAACATGAATTGAGAATGGTAATTCGACCACATAGGATGAACATTTTGATGAGCAAAGGAGGTTTGCAGGATGGTGGGCGATTCAAAAAATGTTAATGGTTCGATGGATGGGGTGTCCTTTTTTAAAAACAGGGCAATGATTTGAGAATCCATAAAGGGTGTCATTTGTGGAAATGAGTCAGTGATTTTGTGATACCTTATTGGGAGAATGGTGTTACATGGACTGTGTAGGGGATATGGTTTTTAGGAGACTCATGGTATATAGTAAAGGTAGGGTAATATCAAATATTTTGTAAATCTCAGATTAGTGGATTGTGTAGAAATATTTTCCTATGTAAGGAGCTTTAATCCCATAATTATTATATGACATTGAGATTAATAATCCAAGAGGAATTTGGTGAAATCTAGAAGTATTTCATAGGAAGCTAAGCTCACAAAGACATTAATTATAAATATTAATGTAATTCATTGAAGTCCAGAACAATTCACGGAAGTCAGTACTCTGAGGAAAAAGAAAGTACACAATAGACAGTTCGGGAAGGAGGAGTTGGTCTTCAGATTGGAAGTAATATGCGGATTTGGTTTTTGAAAGTTAGTATGTGGTCTCAATTTGTAGAGGAAGTAAGCAGAGGAATCCTCAAAGTGTGTGGATTAAGTGAGTACCCTAAGGGAGCCATATAGTATGCAGATCAAGGAAGTTCAAAGTGTAAGTAGTGCAGTACATAGCAGAGTATGAGAAGTTCACATAGAAAACACTAATGGTATGTAGTGTGGAACGGTTTGTGGAGGAAGGAATTTAGTACATGGAGGAACAAATCACAAACTAATAGTGCACAGAAAATTTAAAAACATATAAATGTGAATACATGACTTCAATAGAGAGTATATATATAGTTAAGGTTTCATTATTTAATTACAACCCATTGATGCAGCCTTTATGTCGAAAAAATGAGTACAAATTTTTTCCAATGTAGTAAACAAGGGGGAGTTAACATAATTGATCTTAGGGATGTAGTATATCATCCCTAAAACCATGTAAATGCATTGAAATTGAAATAGAGTGACTGTGCTAAAAAAATTACTCTACAACTAGTGATAGTTGGGGAAATTTGGAATGAATGACATCCAATTGAAATATGCTCCTTGGATGTAGCCCTTAGTGGTGAAACAAGTAAAATTATAGTGTCTTCACTTTTTATGTGGTTGTTTTTTCTTCACATTCTTACTAGAAAGGTATAATAGGTTCTTACAAATGTTGAATGAGATCCATTCGTTTAAAATAAAAATTCGGCACTCTAATTCACCCCTACACTCTAAGGGTTTTCCGGGGTCTTTCAGATCCATTAATAATTAGTAATAAAGTACAAGGAATCATATCCTGATAGATTGAATAGTTTATTAGTCTTCATAAACTAGATACATACTTGAGTCTTGAATTTTATTTAAATATAAAAACAACTACTTTTTAGATTATCAATATTCCATCAATTATGTAATTTCATATCTTTTAAGTACTCTTCTTGAATTCATGGGAAATGAAACAAAACAGCAGTGAGATCAAATTCTCAATAATATATATATAAACAAGAATATTTCATCATCAAATAATTAATAATCTATAATAAATAATCAAAATGGAAAGGTAAATATTTGAACACATATGTTATTTAAGAAATAATTTGACTACCATGATCAGATAATAAATTATATTTATAGAAAGGTAAATTATTGGCCACACATTCCATTTAAATAAATTCACTATCAGGAATAGATATGGATTAACCAATATCAAAATGATAATAACTTAACATAAATGATATTAAAATAAATTGACTCCAATAAATTGATATGGCATAATTAATAAGTTTTAGTAAATAAACTAACTAATGTTACATTAAAAAATAATGAATATCAATAATAGAAAATCAATAATCAATATAAGAATGTAATGAGATGAAAATACATTCCACATAATCAGTAACTGAGAATTAATTGCACCCAAATAATAATATCATTTTGAAAAATCCCTTTTAGTGATAGCTTTCTTATTCACCTCATGATAATATTGATTCACCTATGGTATATATAAGTCTATACCCCACCCATCACTATATTTCTAAATCAACCCTCATATATGAAATAGTCAATTTAATTCATGAACTATGTATAATATCATCAAATATCCATATCGAGTAAAGAAACAAATTTATCATCATTTCAACAGATAAACAAAAAAAATTCAATAGTGAATAGTGTATGTAGACATGATATATATTTTAATCTATAACATATTTATGACAATAATATGCATATTTAGTGTAAATTTAATGTCTAATGATTATAGAGAAGTTATTATTTCATGTTAAGTTTAATGACTTCAAAAATAAATCAAGAAACTGAATGTTAATACTTTCCTTTTTAAAAAAGATAAAAAAAACTATATAATGAACAAGGATGTAATCATCAAAACATACACCTTGTGTTGTAAGAACCCGAATCTTCATTTCAGGTATGTTTTTCCTTTTCAGGTAGTTTTTGAGGAAAAGAGGAAAATTTGGAAATTTTCAAAATACACACCGTATACTTTATATGTACACGCCGTATTAATTGATGTAGCTCTAGGCCATGTGATGGCCGTGTTTGGGCCACACACATGGTCTGTAGGGGTTATTTCGAGGTCGCATAAAGCAGAGTATGGAAAGTCCAAGTACACATTGTGTACCCCAGAAGTACACACCGTGTAGTTTCTTTTTTCTTCATTAAATGGACCGGGGCCACGTCTAATCGAGAAAAACAACTTCTTCTCTAGGTTCTTCGACTGAGAGTGATCATATGGCCGAGAACATCCTCTGATCCCCCGAGCCTCCGTCTGTTTACTGAATCTGCCATCGATGATTCCATTGGAACCGCATCAGTGAGATCTTCCTTCTTCTTGAGTTTCATTCCATGATTTTCCCTCTTTCTCAAGTTATCATGGGTTGAAAGATTTGTGCGCTTTCATAGATCTTTGTCATTCTAAGGAGAATCAAGCCTCGTGGGTCTAGTATAGTGATCTCCTAGCATCAAGGTAGGTGGTTTGTTCCTTACCTTTGGAAGTCTTTGAGTTTTATGTGCAAATTCCAACAATACTCGTGAACGGGGTATTATGTGTTTACCATTTTTTCCCTATTGTTTACCTGCCTTGATTATATGCTTTTGTAGAGGTAATTTGATCATGTTTGTGGATTGTTTTGTGCTTGGATGTTTTTTCCATGCCTTGTTATTATTACGACATTTGGGTCTTGTTAGCCTTCAGTCGTTATACCTGTTTTCCATGCCTTGTGACAGTAGGATAGAATGATATTTATGGACATGCTTATTATGTTGTAGACTGGATATCCATGTAGATCTATAGGTGTACTTTGGACTTACAGAATTATTATGCACTGAATGGAACGGGATCGTGAGAACCTGATGCTATAGACTATAAGGGATAGACCAAGTGAGCTTCCCAGAGAGTCTTGGTTATTATAGGCTATACAGGGATAGACCTAGAGAGCTTCCTTAGAGAGTCTTAGACATTATAGACTATAGGGGATAGACTGAGTGAGCTTCTCAGAGAGTCTTTTATAGTATAGACTATAGAAGTATAGACCGATTGAGCTTCCTCAGAGAGTCTTTACTTATTTAATTTTTTTTAAAACCTTTTTCCCGGAAAGAGAAGGAATTGACTGAGCGAGCTTCCTTAGAGAGTCTGTGATAGACCTGAGACTATAGGAGGAATTGACAGAGTGATATTCCTCAGAGAGCTTCTAGACCATGGGGATATAAGAGGGTTAGACTACGTGATCTTCCTCATAGATTCCTTGACTACCCTACACTATAATGGGAATTGACCGAGTGAGCTTCCCTAGATAGTCTTATAATTTCTTATGACCAAACTAGAGGTGTTAGGCTGAGTGCACTGCCCAGAGGGTTGTTGGTACTTCTTGGATAGGACTAGAGGGGTTAGTCGTGAGTACTTCCCATAAGGTTTCCTATTGTGTATAGTTGTTTTCTTCACTGATTCTTGTTGTTTTGTGGATTGATTACCATTGTATATCATCATGTTATTGCTTACTATTTACAGCCTGCTGTTTGCTGTTACTGTTTACTACTTAGTGTACTATTACCTGCCATATGCTCATTGACTATTAGGCATAGATCTTCAGGTGGGTTCCTACTGGGATTTAGTCTCACACCCTATTTGGGAAATGATTTTGGGCCCAAACAGACTATGTTGTTGCAGGTATAGAAAAGGGCAAGCACCCTTCGACTTCTGGTACTTGATTATATTGGAGAAGGAGAGCATGGGACCAAGCCAAGGCTTGCGATGCTGACGAGTTGATTATCTATTTAATTATCTTTATACTTTGGTTTAGTATTGTATTCATCATTGTGATTTTTTTGGCTTTTTTCCTAGACATATGCATCGTTCATCATTTCATATATACATGTGTGCTCCACCTGTTTATTGTTTTAGTATTCTGCTGTTTATTGTTCTTGGATATTTACTACTTTTGCTATTAGTTTTCTTTGTTTACTTCGGCTGTGCACTCTGCCAATGAGGGAATAGTTTCTCCACTATCACACCCAAGGCCCTCGCTGGTAGTCGGTAGCCTCTGCCATTTGGAAAAATGCGCTTGAGGCCATGTGACCAACTAGGTACGGGGCACCTCTAGGTCACATCCGGAACCGGGACATTACAATGTGGTATTAGAAGAATTATTTTCTCGTCATTTACTATTTGGATCCATTATCCAGGGATAGGACGGATTCGGTATTTGGTAATAAACTATTCCCGGGAGTAGCTAACACGTGTACAGGGAAAATCCAACAACCTCATTTATTGCATTTTTCTGGTTTTCAGATTTTATGGTTGATATGATTTCACCTTGAGTGAATCACATGATTTGTGTTGTTATTGTTGTTTCTATTGCGGTTTTATTTTTTTCACAACCTGATGAGATGAGGGTATGCCATCTCATGCATCATATAGGCACCTGTTAGAAATCACATGCCATGAATTATTTCCATCCCATCTAGGGTACATTAGAAATTTCACGTTGTTGTGATAGACATTTTGTAGATTATGTATGCTACTATGATAGATGCTTTGATTGAATCCATGCAGTTCGATTGAGAATTTTTTGTATTGTACCTTTACTTAAATGAACTCCATATTTTGATTCATTAGGTGTTATGGTCCCCCATGAATCAGAGTTTGGTACATAATTGATTTTTTTCCCTTGTATTTGATATGTAGGAGACTCCAAGCATTGATTTGGGGGATTATGGGCCCCCACATATCAGAATTTGGCACCTCCATGCTTGTTTTTCAGTGTTTTCTAGGTTTCGGTGCAGTTTCTGAGCTACTTCCCGGAAAAACCCAGAATACACGGCGTTTACTTGACTACATACCATGTAGTGTTAAACTGCGTCACTGAATCTGTGGGAAGAAACACGGGTGGTGAAAAAGTTTTCCGAAACATGTCGTGTACTGTAGTTGCGTGTCGTGTAATAGAGAGCCATGTACCCGGCCGTGTCACTAACAACAGGGATCAAGGAAGCTTGTGTAGTACACATCATGATTAGTTTAAACACGCCATGTAGCCTTGATTTAGGTTCCCAGCCATGTCATGGACAACATGGGGCGGTGTTATCTCTCCTATACATGTCGTGTTTGTTTGGAACACACCGTGTAAGAGTCAGCCGTGTAACCGGCCGTGTAACTAAAAACATGGGCCACTGAAACCATGTATGGTACACATCGTGTCCTTAGTGAACATTTCGTGTAGTCTAGGGTTAAGAGGATCGTGTGGGTTAGCCGTGTAAAGAGACTCGAGAAGGGGAGTGGAGTTCAAGTACACGTCGTGTGTGGTGAAAACACGCCGTGTAGTCTGGGGTGTCATATGACCCGAGGTGGTAGAGGTACACGCCCATTGTCTAACTTAAGAGGACACGTCAAGTAGTTTTATACAGGTTATGTAGTCGTGTTTTGTAGAACTTGTTTTTCCTTTTCCCATGTTCCCGTTTTGTGCTCTTGTGTTCTCTATCCTTGAAAATCCCGATCTAAGGTGTTCTTTTGATCTTTCAAATCTATGCCTCTGAGACGTGCTCCGGTTGTAACTAAGCTACCAGTCAGTGATCAGACACCGGATATGGCCGATTAGGGATCTCCTGCAGATCCTCCTGTAGATCCACCTGATGTGCCAGCCTTGGAACCAGCAGTTATACCCGTTGCAGGCGTTGATGCACAGTTTAGGGAGGACTTCCTGAGGATGATGCATACCTTTCATGGAGTGCCGCCTCTTGCCCCGTCGATGGATGAATTGACGCGGGTTTTCCAGCAGAAGCATCCTCCTACATTCTTAGGGGATTGAGGACCCCAGGCTGCAGAGTCGTGGCTATAGGCCACTCTGACGATCTTTGAGCACCTGGAGATACTTCCAGAGAAAAGGGTAAAGCTTTCCACTTATATGCTTCGAGACACCACCAAATGGTGGTGGAAGGTGATGTCACAGTCAGGATTCTATTACAGTATGACTTAGGATGAGTTTCAGCGCATCTTCTACGATTACATTTATCCATAGACCTTGAGGGCCGACTGAGCCCTAGAGTTTATGAGTCTCGAGAAGGTTACTCTTTCGTTTATGGATTACTCGTCTCACTTTTCCGAGCTGCAGCGCTTCACTCCAATTCCAACAGGTGATGAGTTGTACCTTGCTAGAAAGTTTGTGGACAGTCTCAGACAGGAGATTTGTTCCCAGGTGAATATCTTCTGGTTGACATCGATTTCCTCTATCGTCAACCAGGAGCTGATCACTGAGTTCAATCTAAGAGATTCTAGAGCAATGTTCCAGGGCGGTTCGACATCTAGAGTCAGTGCTCCTCCTACAAATTGCAAGAAGCGCCGCAGGGAGTCTACTCGAGGAGAGTAGGGTAGTCGAAATGTATCTTCGGGCAGCTAGGTCGTATTCCACCAGTGCATTAGGAGAGGGAATACCAGGACTCAGTGTCAGAGAGATCTAATGGAGTGCTGATATTATGACAAGATGGGTCATCTTCAGCATTTTTGTTAGATCTTCTCGCCTACAGCTGGTGGTAGGGGTTCTTCTATGACCCCGCGTACTGGAGATGTATGGCCAGTTTCTCACCAGTCGTGGAACTGGAGTTCATTCGGCCGTTCGGGCCAAGGTGGAGGTCACGGTCATGGTATCCAGTCACCAGGTTACCAGCGATAGCAGAGCAGATCAGCTCAGAGTGATCATCCAGGGGGTAGGGCCGTGGTACAGGCCAGAATTTTTCCGTAGAGTAGACCTATTGGGAGTAGGATCCCGGCCCTTCTACAATTATAGGTATGATCTTAGTAGCCTCATTTTTATCTTCAATTCTGTTTGATACTGGTTCCTCGCATAGTTTTATCTCTGTTGTTGTTGTGGAGAGCCATGAGCTCCGTATCTTTCTGTTTTCCAACATGTTGACTCATGGTACACCATTGGGAATGAGGACGTCTAGTGTACGTCTGTGTAGAGAGTTCCCTCGTGAGGTTGTCGGGTGTCACTTCTTATGGGACCTTTATGTCCTAGAGATGACAAGCTATGATTTCATTCTCTGTATGGACTGGTTAGTTCCCTTCTAGGAAGTTGTAGATTGCTATCACCATTGGGTGAGTTTTGTATCACCAAATGGAAGATCTTTTCTTCATATAGGTGAGTGGGATGTCCAGGAAGGTAGAGCTGGACCAGTGCATCATGGACTAGGGGGAGTTACCACCCAGATTTCCAGTCTTTATCTGGATGATGAGGGGACCTCACAGTTATATTTTCCTCTAGTGGTGGATCATTTCAGGGATGCCTTTCTAGGGGAATTTATAGGTTTTCCTCCAGAGGGTGAAGTAGACTTTTCTATTGAGCTTGTTCCAGGAGAGACACCAGTGTCCATTTCTATTTATAGGATGCTACACCTGAGTTGCAGGAGCTCAAGAAGCAGTTGAAGGAGTTGTAGGAAAAGGGTTACATCCGACCCAGTAATTCTCCTTGGGTTTTGCCTGTCCTATTTGTGAAGAAAGAAGATGACACCCTTAGGCTTTGCGTGGATTATTGGAAGCTGAACTAGTTGATGGACAAGAACAGATATCCATTGTTGAGGATCGATGACCATTTTGATCAACTTCGAGGAGACCGGGTGTTCTCGAAAATCGATTTGAGATCTAGTTATCATAAATTCCATGTTAGACCATCAGATATACCTCTTTCATCCTTCAAGAGCAGGTATGGTCTATTCGAGTATACGGTCATACCATTTGGTCTCACGAATATGCCAGTAGTTTTTATGGAACTGATGAACCGAGTGTTCCATCCATACTTGGATTCCTTCATGGTGGTTTTCATGGACAACATCTTGGTGTACTCTCACACTCGACATGACCATGCTACCCATCTTGAGATCATTTTGAGTACACTGAGATATCATCAGTTATATTCTAAGCTCTCAAAATGACACTTTTGGATGGATCAGATTCACTTCTTGGGTCATGTTATCTCAGAGACATGAGTATCAGAAGACCCAGAGAAAGTGAGAGATGTAGTTTCCTGGGAGCAGCCATAGAATGTCTTTGAGGTGTTGAGTTTTCTAGGGCTGGATGGATACTGCAACCGTTTCATTCAAGACTTTTCACACTTTGCAGCACCGCTGACAGGTCTGACCAAGAAAGGTGTGAATTTCTTATGGTCATATTCATGTGAGTCAGCCTTTCAAAAGATGAAAGGGAGATTGATTTTAGCACCGATACTAGTCTTTCCAGAGCTGGTCAAGAGCTACACAGTCTATTGTGATGCTTCAGGTGTCTGTTTGGGAGTTGTGCTTATGTAGGGAGATGGAGTCATTGCATACAGGTCTCGACAGTTGAGGCCAGATGAGAGGAACAACCCGACACATGATCTGGAGTTGGCAGCTGTTGTTCATGCCTTCCACTGTTGGACACATTATCTTTTGGGAGAGCACTTTGTGGTTTTCACCGACCACAAGAGTCTCATGTACATCATCACTCAGCATGATCTGAATCTGAGACAACATAGGTGGGTCAAGTATCTTCAGTCCTTCGACATTGAGCTTGCCTATATGCCGGGAAAGGGCAACACAGTGGCTGATAAGTTGAGTAGGAGAACTCAGATTTAGGAAGTTCAGGAGGCCAGCAATGAGTGGCATCTTATGGCTCTGTTCTCTAAGATGCATTTTTAGGTGCATGACAAATAGGGGCAGAATTTTCGTTACTATGTAGCTGTTAACTCTACCCTTATTGATCATGTACGGATGAGGTAGATATTAGACTCAGAAGTCCTAGTCTTGCGGGATGGTGTGTCAGGAGAGGACCCTCTTCTTGGATGGACAGTGGGTGAGGATGAGATCTTGTGTTTCCTGGGATGCATATGGGTTCCAGTAGACATATGTGAGGAACTGATGTGGCATTTTCATTCATTAGTTTGGGTAGTTCATCCTGGAATCACCAAGATGTATCATGATCTACACCGCCAGTACTGGTGGCCAGGTATGAAGAGAGATGTTGTTGGTTTTTTCATGAGACTTTCTATTTATCAGTAGGTGAAAGCGGAGCATCAGTGACCAGAAGGGGTTTTATAGTAGTTAACCATCCCTATGTGGAAGTGGAACGATGTCATGATGGACTTCATGACCAGGTTACTAAGGTCACCTCGAGGGAGTGATGATGTTTGGGTTGTTGTCGATAGGCTTATGAAGGTTGCCCACTTCTTGCCGATCAAAGAGACCTTAATCGTTGATGAGTAGGGACAATAGTAAATCTGTGATATTGTATGTCTACATTGATATCCGCACTCTATTTTTCAGACATGGATGCGCATTTTACTTCTCGGTACTAGCAGGGTCTTCAGAAGGCTTTGGGTACATAGATACTTTTTAGTGCAGCATATCATCGCCCGATAGATGGCTAGTTTGAGCGTACGATCTAGGTGCTTGAGGATATACTCTGAGCTTGTATTGTAGAATTTGGAGGTTCTTGGGAGAAGCATATTCCTTTTGTGGAGTTTTCCTATAACAACAGTTTTCATGAGACTATTCATATGGAACCTTATGAGGCCTTGTATGGTAGGCCATGCCAATCACCTTTGTGCAGCTGGAGGTAGGAGAGGCATCTTTTCTAGAACCTTGTCTTGTTCAGGAAACCTCAGAGAAGATATAGATGATTCAGAAGAGGATGTCTATAGCACAGTCTTCACAGAAGTCTTATGTTGATCAGCAGAGACGATCTCTGGAGTTCGAGGTCAGGGATAGGGTTTTCTTGTGTGTCACACCGAGGTTGGGACACAATAGGATTCAAAGACAGGGTAAGCTTTCACCAAGCTACGTCGGGATGTTTGATGTGTTTGAGAGAGTTGGGCTGGTTTCCTATCAGTTGCAGTTACCTCAGAGGAATCGGGCTATGTACGACTTCTTCCATGCCTCTCAGCTCTGAAAATACTTTTCAGACCCCTCTCATTTCTTTCAACTTGAGGAGGTTGATCTTGAAGTGGATGAATCGTTTGAGGAGCATACTATCTGGATTTTTTATTGCAGTACAAAAGTTTTCCATGGATGGTATGTTCCTCTGTTACTGGTGCTATGGCAGCACGGGCGAGTACAAGATGATACCAGGGAGAGGGAGGCTGATATTTGATCGTAGTGTCCAGATCTGTTTAGGGTTTCTTCTTCTACGCTGCGCTAGAGAAATTCAAGGAAGAATTTTCATAAGGGGGTAAGTTTTTAAGAACCCGGATCTTCGTTTCAGGTATTTTTTTTCCATTTCTGGTCATTTTTTAGAAAAAGAGGAAAATATCGAAATTTTCAAAATACACGCCGTGTACTTTATATATACATGCCATTTACTTTGATGAAGCACCCGGCCATGTGCTGGCCATGTTAGGGCCACACACACGGAGTGTAGGGGCGATGTGGAGGCCACTTAAAGTAGAGTATGGAAAGGCCATGTACATGTTGTGTACCCCAGAAGTACATGTCATGTAGTTTTTTTTCATTAAATGAATTGGGGCCTCATCTAAACGACGAAATCATGTTCTTCTCTAGGTTATTCGACCGAGAGCGCTCGTATGGTTATGAATATCCTTCGAGCCCCTGTGTCTCCGTCTGTTTGCCGAATCGACCGCCATCGATTGCGTTGGAACCGCATCGGTGATCTCTTCCTTGTTCTTTAGTTTCATTCCATGATTTTTCTATCTTTTTCAAGATATTGTGGGTTTAACATTTTTTGAGTTTTCATAGATCTACATCGTTCTAATGAGAATCAAGCCTCGTGGGTCTAGTATAGTGGTCTCCTAGCATCAAGGTAGGTGGTTTGTTCCATAACTTTAGAATTATTTGGGTTTTATGTGAAAATTATACCAATACCCGTGAGTGGGGTATTGCATGTTTACCTTTTTACCCCTATTGTTTACCTACCTTTCTTGTATGATTGTATAGAGGTAATTTGACCATGTTTGTGGATAATTGTTGTTATTGGATGTTTTGCCAATGCCTAGTACTTGTTACGACCTGTGGGTCTTGTTAGCCTTCGACTGTTATACCTATTTTCCATGCCTTGTGACTGTAGGATGTAATTATATTTCTGGACATGCTTGTTTCCAAGTAGCTCTATTGGTGTACTTTGGCCTTATATAATTATTATGCACTGACTGGAATGGGACCATGAGAACCTGGTGCTATATAATATAAGGGATAGACCAACTGAGCTTCCCAGAGAGTCTTGGATATTATAGGCTACACAGGGATAGACCAAGTGATATTTCATAGAGAGTATTAGATAATATAGACTATAGGGGATAGACCGAGTGACATTCCTAGAGAGTCTTGGATATTATAGTGTACAGGTGGGTAGATTGAGTGAGCTTCCTTGGAGAGTCTTTACTTGTCTGATTTTATTTAAAACATTTTTCCAGGCTAGAGAAGGAATTGACTGAGCGAGCATCCTTAGAGAGTCTGTGATAGACCTGAGACTATAGGAGAAATTTACCGAGTGAGATTCCTCAAAGTGTTTCTAGACCTTGGGGCTATAAGAGGGTTAGACCGAGTTATCTTCCTCATAGAGTCCCTAACTACCCTATACTATAAATGGAATAGACCAAGCGAGCTTCCCCAGAGAGTCGTATAATTTTGTATGACAAACCAGAGGGGTTAGACTGAGTGCATTCCCCAAGGGGTTGTTGGTACTTCTTGGATAGGACCAGAGGGGTTGGTTGTGAGTACTTCCTAGAGGGGTTCCTATTCGGTTTAGCAGTTTGATGCACTTCTTCTTGTTGTTCTGTGGATTGATTACTGTTGTATATAATCCTATTACTGCTTACTATTTACTACCTACTATTTACAGTTACTATTTACTACTTACTGTACTATTACCTACCATATGCTCATTGACTGTTAGGCACAGATCTTCGGGTGGTTGCATACTGGGATTTAGTCTCACACCCCATTTGGGCCATGCTTTTGGGCCCAAATAGACTGTGTTGTTACATGTATAAACAAGGGAAAGCACCCTTCGACTTCTGGTACTTGATTGATTTGGAGGAGGAGAGCATGGGACCAAGCCAAGGCTTGTGATGTTGAGGATTTTCTTATCAGTTTACTTTTCTTTGTATTTTGGTGTAGTATTGTATTCTGTATTGTGACTTCTTTAGATGCTTTCCTAGACATATGTATCATGCAGCATTTAATATATACATCTGTGCTCTAGCTATTCATTGTTTTAGTATTTTGTTGTTTATTGTTCATGGATATTTACTGCTTATTCTATTTGTTTTCCTTGTTTACTTCCACTCTGTACTCTTCCAATGAGAGAATAGTTTCCCAACTATCACACCCAAGGCCCTCGCTGCTAGTCGGTAGCCTCAGGTGTTTGGGGAAATGCATTTGAGGCCATGTGACCAACCGGGTACGGGGCGCCTTTGGGTGGCTCCGGAACTAAGACCTTATATAGTGTATGGTAAATAAAAAAAAGTTTTTTATTGTTGATGAATTGATATAAAACAAAAATGTCATTAAAAACATTCTTTAGGAAGATATTATTTTTACATTGAAAATATTTTTAAAAAATAATTTCATAAAATATTTTGAAATTAAATTTATTCAAATATAAACCTTGAATCTTATAAATTATGATTTAATACCATTATTGGTCAGGATGGTATGAAATTTTTTATATGTCGTACATGATAAAAGAATGGTTCCTTTCACATTTTTGGTAAAATCCAATTGGGCCATGTTTGGAAATGACATAAATATTCATTCAAAAAAAAATTAAAAATAAAAAATGTGTAAAAACTTTATTTAATAAATTATTTTTATAATGTTAAAATCTTTTTTGAACCTTTTTTTAGAAAATAAATATTTTTATGAAAATGTTTTTTCGACTAAAGAGACAAAGGAAGACATATTTTCATAAATACGTTATATCATTAATTTTAAATACAAATGAGGAAAAAATTTTACTACTACATGAAATATTATTGAATAACTATATTATAATAAATTTATTTTTAATATAATGACCAAATAATTTCCATTAATTTAAATTCAATCATAAAAAATACAAATTAAAATGATATTGTGAAATAATACTTCATAAATAACGTAATAATTAATTGAGAATAAATAAAAAAATAAATTAATGTAATAAAATTTAAATCCACAAAAAAATTGAAATAAAAAAATATATAATCAAAATATATTACATAAATAATCTTATAATACCAATGACAACAAATAAATTATGTTACCTAATGAAAGGAAATTGGGTTATGAAATTATTTACCACTTGGTTACTATTTATCCCAATCCCCTTGGATTAAATATTTAAAATTGAAAAATAAAATAATTTTTTTTAATTAATCATGTCATTAAATGTCAATGGTTTATTATATACACTATATATAAAAATTAGGAGTATAAAATTTCAATATCCCTCAGTAATGGAAATTGAGATGAAGTCCCTTACCACATAGTAATATTCTAGAAAAACAACATATGGTAAAATTATTGAAATTTAATATACAATACCATGAAATATGATGGAATTATTGTATTATATATAAAATGTTCTATATTTAAACTATACAAAATAAAAAATGAGAAAAATATGAAAATATGCAATAATGAAGGGAAGTTGAGACAAAGTCCATTTCCTCACACATCCTTTTGGGGGAACATGATTTATCCTCTTATATAATGGGTTTTTTCATGTAATTAAATCATTCGAAAACAATATCTATATTTCTAATATCGAATATTACCCCCTTATGACATTTTACCTCATTCTTGTTGTTATTATTTCATTTTATTAATTATTTCATCTATCAAATGCATTGTTTTCTCATGCAAGTTTTTTTTACAAGTTATATTTATTTAAAATATTATCTAGATCCATAATCTATATAGTTATATTAATTTTATAAACATAATTTTTATAATCATATTCAATGTTAAAATAATTATTGAATTTTGAAAATGGAGAATGCATCACATCGCTTCGTGGAGATGGTAGGTCATATATACCCACGAACGAAATTATCATTTTAATAATGGGTGAATGTGAAAGGGGGAGGTGATATATTAATTTTAAAGATTAAATATAATTTATTAAATATCACATATTTTCATTAAATTTGTCTGTATTACATTCCATGTAAACTGTAAGTAAAAAATGATTCATATCCCTTTATGAGGAAGTAGTCCACCGTATACATGAGCGACGTCATGGTAATTTTAAAAAAAATGAAATTATGAAGGTGTAAATTATATTATAATTTCATAAATATAATAATATCATATATATCATATAAATTCGTTAAATACAATATTATATCCATAATTGGAAGATGGTGTGGGAAAATGAGTGACATCAGTTTGTGAGACGATATTCCTCTATAAATATGATTGGTAGTTTCATTTCCAATTTGATGGAATAAGATATGGATATATTTAATTACCTTAACAGAATAACATATCATTATATTTAATATAATTATTTTATTATAAAATAATGGTTTAAAAATATTTTTTGGAGGATGATGATAAAACAAATTAAAAATGCTCGTTTTAGAACATCACCTTTTCTTCAAACAACATCATTAGGTTTAGACAAAAATACTTCCTATGATCGATTTTTAATTATACCATGGGATCTATGACGTTTTTATGGTATTAAATTAGTTATTTCATCAGGTATATCAAAAACCAAATTTATTTTTATGAGTGAAAAGGGGGGATAGGGCCTTGTCATTTATAAGTGGGTGAAGGACACATATAGAATTTCAAAAAAAAATTGTACTAATGGTATTATCATGATTAAAGCCTAAAAAATGGGTTATTAAAAAACATTATAGTATATAAGGTCTAAATATGGCCATAAAATGTGTGTTGGGTGTGTTAGAGGGTTATTTTAACCCTTATAAATTCATTTTAATCCTAGATAAATAAGTTTTTATCTTAACCGCTATAAATTAATTCAATATATTTTTAAATTTAAAATGGTCATAAATTTAGTTGGTCATTTTAGATAATATAAATTATATTAATTAAAGATATGGAGTCATTTTTTTTAATTCAATTCAAATAATTTGTTGAGTCTAATTTTAAATTATACCCACATATATGATGTAAAACAAGGTTTCCAAAGTTGAAATTCTCATAAGTGTAGAATGTTGAAATATATAAATTAAATTAGTTTTTCTTCAATAAAATTGAAATAATTTTTCTTTGAAAATAATTTCTAATTTAATTTAATGTTGAAATTTTTTTAAATGATATAGATGTTTTCAATAAAAATAGTAGTTTTCATTATTCAACAATGAATTAAAATTTTCAGAAAATTTAAAAGAAAATCAGCTTTAGATATTTTTTGAGATGATGATTTCACATAATGAACTCAATTTTTAATTTAAATTTTCTAAAATTGATAAAATTTAATTATTAATTATGTGCACAAAGTGTGACTAGCCCGTTTTATATAAAAATATAGTTTCGTAAAAAATATTATTTATTTATTTACACTGAATTTTATTTTATTTCTTAACAAAATATATCAATAATTTTTATAATTTAGTTAGTATTATTCATACTATCCAATTTAATGGTTTTGTTATAATGATATACCATATTACTATTCAGTTAGGCTTAGGGTTTAAAGTTTCACTAGCTATTGATAAAACTAAATTTAAAGAAATATGCCTCATTGGTTTTTTAAGATCAGTGTTGTATATCGCATACACTATAAATCCAACATTACTCTTTTAAAATATTGTGGTTCTATTATATTCTAATTCATAATCATAATTATATAATCTCACTTCCTCTTCCATCTTTAGAGTGATCATCCCCCATGAGTATGTTGGATCTGCATCACTCATGTATGAATTCATGTACCTTTTCATATATTTGGTCTTGCTCAGATATTTCAGATCACCTGTGTATGATCTGTTTTTATAGTTCAATAATACTTAGGATGATATTATTCATTTTTTTATAAAGTCCATTCATCACTAAACTTTTTGAAACTGATTCACAAAATTTCATCAATATTATTTTATACAAGATTGATCATGAAAAATATCATATTGATCTTCTCAAAAAAGATCATGCATATAAGACAAATTCCATGGTCTTATAAAGGTTATTATCCTTAGAGCATAAAAATGTTTTTCCTTTTATTTGATATTCATTCTCAAGAAAATTTTTTCAAGATGCCTTGTTACGTAATTTGTGCAGTTAGATTTCATTAGATTGGGTTCTCAAATCTTCTTCAATGAATTTCATGTGTGTATACCTTCAACTCATCTATCATGCGTGAACATAATCTTGTAAGACCATCCACTGATTTTTCTTTTTTTAATAGAGTTTACAGTCTTCTGGAATAACCTATTCATACAAACTAGAATGGGTATTCAATGTCCATGATTATTCACAAAAATGGACACTAGATTTTTCCTCCTTATTATTCACAACATAGTGAGTTTTGAACTACATAACATTATAAATTCATGGAACTCTATGTATACACATGAATTGTTCTTCTCCTATAATCATAAATTTTATAGACAGATCCGAAAAAACTATTATTTTATGAAAAAAGGTATATGGGATCATAGATTCTTAATATAACTATTTCAAGCACATAAATCCACTTTAGGAAAAAAAAAATTCTTGGTTCACTGTATTTCTTTGGGGAAAGAGAGCTCTTAAAAAATATTCGTATGGAAGAAACTCTCTTAGTATTTTTTTCATTTTTATTTATTGATGAGGTCTCCAACACCAACCCTTTAGTATTCAATAAAATCTCAAATAATTTTATTTTTTAATAAATTAATTCTAATTTCTAAAAACTAATTATTTGTTTCATTGGAAATTAGTTTTCATCTTAGTATTTTCTAATGTTTAAATAATAGAATTTCTTATTTCATGAGAAATCCATAAGAGAATATGAGAATAATCACAGGCTCCATCATTTTTTTTAGGATCAAACTCATGTATGAATATAGATACACGAATGACCTCTTATAAAATTATTTTTCATTTGTTAGAAACAAATTATTTGAATAATCACATGAATAAAAGATGAAGATCACATGCATGGATTCTCATCTTTCATATATCAATATATTGATCATATAGGCATGAAAAAGGTGTCGTCATTGTAACATGTATAGATTTTTTTAATGTACATTAATATTTTTTTGGTTAATAATATAGTAGAAGACGATGTTGGAAATTTTATCAGATGGTTCTGGTAAAATGAATAAAAAATTATGGCTACAATCTATATTTTTTTTAGGTAAACCAAAAATTGTGATGTGCATATGAGTTTCACATCATATATTCATACTAACAATCTACCCTTTATAATCCATTTAGTTCCTATCGACTCTCAAACTGTAATTGGGGTTAGTTGTAAAGACCCGTAAATTTCAAGGAAATTTTTTTCTTAATTTTCTTTTGAATTTTACAAGAGTGCAGTTTCTGACGGCACCTGATTCCGAGGCCCGGTGTGCCCGGAATCATTTTCCGAAGTTTGGCTCGGGTACATTCAGTGAACGGACGAGCGGGTTTTTCTAACTTTTGAACTGGTGCCTGGAATCGAATTATGAGGGCATCGATGAAATCGTAGGGCCGGTATTCGTTTAGAAACGCCTCTTCCGGAGATGCGTTTGCTCGGGTGTGGTTTTTAATTTTTGGGCTTAAGGTTATGAAATAAAATAATTTTTACGACAACTTTATTTTATTTCACTTAAGCCACTTGGAAGCCACTTGAAGCCACTTAAAAGCGGCTTAAACTGTGTTGATCTGGATAGGATGATATCCAGAAATATCCTACCCTCTTGGTAGGATATTTGTGAGGTGGGGTTTGCACGAGCCCCGCCGTTTCTTTCCGCTAAGTAACGCACCCGCGAAAACCCGTCATTATGAAAGTCAACTGACGCCTTTTCTTAATTTCTTAACAGACCATTTAATTGTGCGGTTTATTTCATAAATTAAATGAGCTGTTTCTTTCTTTGAATTAATTGAATGAATTGATGGTCCGTTACTTACCTTTTTTTGTGTGTTGGCATAATAATAAAATAAGACCAACCAGTCTTTTGAAAGTTTGCGCGTTGAGAGGATTTGACAGAATCCTTGTACCTTCTTTATCCTTGGCGAAGAACGCGAAGAACGCAAAGAATGCGAAGAACGCCATCATCCACGGAAATCAACGACACTTCAATCCGAGACGTTCTTCCCCGCCCCGATCTCCGATCACCAACTGTTTGAGGTGAGTGATTTCGGGTTTCTTCTAAATGTTCTTTGTGGTTTAAAACGAAACACAGATTTAATTATTTATAATTAAAATCTTTTGTTTCTTGGTCCGTCGAGTTTGTCGACGCTACGCCGGATTCTGCGACGAAGCGACGCCCTTCCATGACGATGCGATGATCTCCACCTTCCGCGACGAGCAATTCCGCGAAGAACGCTCACGCGCGACGACTACAAGGTAGGGATTTTATTTTTGGAATTACCCCTTTTTTATTATTCTCGTAAATGTTTCTTTAAAAAGTTAAAGAACCAGATTTGTAAACAATTTTAAATTTATTAAAATTGTTGTTTCCTGTGTGGAATAAAAATTCTCCCGTTGCTTATATCTAACGCGGAGGGTGCGGGCCAAACGAACACGGCTGGACGACCCTCTGCCGTTCTTCGTTGTTATGCGGATTTGACGGGTGACGACAGAACGTGCCGCAGTGGAGGTTTGATGATTCCGCGGTGAAGAACGAGTCCCGGGAGGAACAACGGCGCAGACGGGAAGAAAATCGGGCCACCGGTGGCGCAGTTCGCCGGCGCGGCGGCGCCGGCAGCCGGGAGCGGCGACGCCACCGGCGCGCCCCCAGACAAGCCCGCCACGGCAGAAGCCGCGGCAGCGGCACTCGTGGACCCGCGGCCGCGCTTGTCCGGTGCGCGGCGGACGCGGCTGAAGCCGCATCCGTGTGTCCGAGCGACACCCCGCGGGTGCCACGGGGTTGTCACATGGGGGCGGCGGCTCCCCCCCCACCCCGCGTCGCTCGGCTTTCCAGGAAGACACCCCGCTGGTGTCGCGAGGGTGTCACGCGGGGGTGGCGGCTCCCCCCCGCACCGCGCGGCCGAGCCGAGCCGGGCTGGCCAAGCCAGGCCGGTCCGACCGGCCAGCCTGGACCGGGTCCGACCGGGTCGGACCGGGTTGACCCGGTTCGGCCGACCCAGGGGGGGTCGGGCCAGGTCAGCCCGGGCCCGGACCCCCCGTCTTCGGACGGTTTTCGTTCAAATGGTCGTATCTTGAGCTACGGGCCTCCAAACGACTCGCTGTCAGCGGCAACGCGATCCTTGGATCGAGACGGTCGTTTTGGTATATCGCACTCAAGGTTTCGAAATACTTTGAGTTCAGCCGGGTTGGTTCGTACACGAAACCAACCAGGCCTTCGGAGCGGAAACGCTCATATCTTGAGCCAAGGACGTCCGATTGACGTGCTGTCAGCTTTGTTGTTTTCCAATTTGTGAGACGGATCTTTTGGCATACTCCGCCCGAGGTTTGGATGCAGGTGGAGTACGATCGGGTTGGTTTTGCCTTAAAAACCAACCGGGCCCCTGGGACGAAAAAGCCACTAACTCTCAGGGCGGGCGTCTGATTGACGCGCCATCTGCGACATTGAGTTCCTGTTGACGATACGGAACTTTTGGATACATCAACTTCGGACTTTGTGTCTGTTGATGTGTCGGTATCTCGGCTCATGGAGTGGACCCTCCCGAATGAGCTTGTTGTGTGCGGGAACCCTAGTGTTGGCTGCGACTGCTTCTTCGACAGCGACGCCTTTGCAGAGATCCTCTGTGGACCTTGAAGACGACCGTGCAGAGATCCTCATTGGACTGCGGCGACGACTATGCATAGATCCTCAGTGGACTGCGACGACTACTGCACTCAGCGATCCTGCGTGGATCAGTGATGTAGGTCCTATGTGGGCCCGGTCCTGTGTGGGCCCGATCCTGTGTGGGTCCGATCTTGTTTGGGTCAGCGCTCAGCGATTCTATGTGAGCCAGCGCCTACAGGTCCTGTGTGGGCCCGATCCTGTGTGGGTCATTGCGGGGGTTAGTTACCTATCGATCCTTTGTGGGTCCGACTACTTAGATGGATCAGTGATCATCTTTATCGTCATCCGAAGAAGTATACCTGTGTGAGCTGAATCTTTTGTTACTCTCCTTTGTGGATTGTGTTGAGCTATCCTGTGTGGATTTACTGTTTACTCTCCATTGTGGATTGTGTTGTGCTATCCTGTGTGGGTATACGTTTTGCTTTCCTGTGTGGACTGGGTTGTGCTTGGGCTCAGACGTTGGAGCTGAACAGGAATTGATGACTTAGTTATATGTATGGGCATATACCTAAGCCGTGTCAGATGTTACTTCGTGATTGTACCTCTCCTTTGTGGATTATCCTTTGTGGATTTTGGGAGACCTTCGGGGGTCTTGGGGTCCCTACTGAGTAGCTTATACTCACCCCTGCACGGGCTTTGCCCGCACTACGTTGTGTTGGTTGCAGACGACGGACAACGCTGATCTTGGTGGAGGCATGCGGAGCAGGACGGTACCTGGAGGTGGACCACTGGGTGGGACGTACTTGGATCGGCCAGGTGGACCCGAGGAGCAGTGGAAGGTATCTGTACCCACCCTTCAGGTGGGACTTCCAGGGGACAGCTCGACGCTGTGGATTTTACCTTTCAGTTGTTGTTTTTCTTTTCAGTTGTACCTTACAGTTGGGCTTGTATTTCCGGCCCCTTTTACTTTCAGCACAGCTTCTTACAGTTTTACTTAGTGTTCAATTTTCCGCTCGCTTACTCTGTCGTTCTTGTTTACTTTTCAAAGGTAATGTATTCCCTTTTGTTGAGATTTACACCTTGGTGCTAGTCGCCAGCCCCTGGCCTATGGAAGGCGAGCTTGGGGTAGTCACGGCACAGACCCCGAGGGCGGGTCGTGACAAATTGGTATCAAAGGCGGTAGGTTCTACCGCAGACTGTAATCTTTCTTCTATGTGGAGCAATAGTGTTTAGCGTATTGAGTATGGTTATCAGTCCAGGGAGTCCAATGTTGGTGCGGTGGCCGTCGTATCCATACACCAGGACCCTGACTTCTGATTCCCGACTTAATGCACGAAAACATTGATTGCATGTGTGTTTCAAGTTTTCTTTGCGATTACTTGTGTCAGCTCACCAGGTATACTATTCTGACCGTGGCGCACTTGTTTCCTTTTCAGGATGGACCGAAGACAGTAGCCAGCTAGGGTTCCGAGAGTAGAGCGAGATGATAGCCCGCCGAGTGACGAGGCCTCGGTACAGGGCCCGTTGACAGTAGAGGCACCGGCGGTACCTTTACCCGCCGAGCCCCCGATGCTTCCAGCACTGGCAGCTGACGATGCACGACACCTCGGATCTCTGCACGAGTTCCAGCGCCAGCGACCACCCAGGTTCCGTGGGGAGACGGACCCCCAGGCAGCCGAGGACTGGCTGGAGGCGGTCGTTTGAGTTTTCAGGATAGTGAGGACACCAGCAGACCTCACAGTGATCCTCACGGCGAGCCTAATGCCCGCAGCAGCAGGGCGATGGTGGAGCTTGATCCTCCAGGTACACGATGAGGCCTCCCTCATCTGGATGTACTTCGAGAGCCTCTTACTCTCAGAGTTATTCCCGGCCACCCTCCGTGCAGTGCGCATTCAAGAGCTTCTTCAGCTGCGGCAGGGCAGCTTGACGCTTTCCCAGTACGCGGTGAGGTTCACCGATCTTTCTCACTACTCGACAGACATGGTAAGGGACCCCTTCTTTTGGGCCTAGACCTTCGAGCAGGGTTTGAGACACGATATCAGGGCATCGCTGAACTCCCTCAGCATCCCAACCCAGGCAGGAGTGCTGGAGCGAGCCCTTCTGATCAAGAGCTTTCTTGCTGAGTCTACAGTGAGACCTACCACAGGGCGGCTAGTGGCGGAGTCTTCGGCAGTAGGTAGCCGACGGATGACTCAGGGTTCCAGGCAGACCAGGCCTACCGGTAGACGACCTTGGGACACTGGCTCAGCAGTGCGTGGCACACAGCGCGGAGCTAGTCTTTCGAGAGGCAGGCAGTGCTACGAGTGCGGCGGGCAGGGCCACATGGCTAGTGACTGCCCGACCCGCCATACCGAGGGGCAACAGACGGTGGAGGGGCCACCCAGGCAGAGGCAGAGGGTCGACCGTGGCGGTGTGCAGGGAGGAGGCGGACGAGGCAGAGGAGCTGGCCAAGCAGCAGGTGCTGGGCGGCTCTTTGAGGCTCTTCCACCACCACCACCAGGAGGTCCGCCCCGACCATAAGGAGTTGGCGGGTAGAGACAGGTACAGCTCCAGGCAGCGGAGGCCTACGGCCACGGCGTGCCAGAGATGATTCGAGGTACGATCTGTGTCTATTCCACCCTTTCTGTAGTTCTTATAGACATAGGAGCGAGTCACTCTTTCATAGCCACTGCCCTTGTTCAGAGCTCGGAGATTCCGACAGAGCCGTTGGCTCGATCCTTACGGGTAGAGACTCCTACGGGAGAAGACTCGATGATTACGCACTGGTGCCAGCAGTGTGAGCTTACTCTAGGAGGCGAGAGCTTCGGCTGGGATCTTCTTGTAGCGGCGTCGAGGCCTTACGACGTCATCTTGGGCATGGATTGGTTATCAACGGTCCATGCATAGATTGACTACATTAGGCGCAAGGTGCGATGTGTGTGCACCAACGGGAGCAGGTTCACCTTCACCGGCGAGATGGGAGCCTTATCAGCACAGGATGGACTCACGCAGAGGATAGGTCATCCCATCACTCATCAGTTGGCTGGCCTCATCCTTGGAGCAGTTGACGTGTGGAGTCCTAGTTTTCCTGCAGTGGTGGATCATTATGCGAACGTCTTCCCCGACGACGTTCCAGGGAAACCTCCTCGCAGAGAGGTAGACTTTTATATATTGATATGTACCCCAGGACAGCCCCGATATCCACTCCAGCATATCGGATGGCCCCCGCCGAGCTTCGAGAGCTATTGGTATAGTTGGAGGACTTGCAGGGCAAGGGGTTCATCCAACCCAGTGTTTCACCCTGGGCTTCCCCGATTTTGTTCGCCATGAGGGCGGACGGTAGCTTGCGACTATGTGTTGATTATCGTCACCTGAACCAGGTGACAGTGAGGAACAAGTATCCGCTACTAAGGATTGATGACCTCTTCGATCATCTCAAGGGAGAACGGTGGTTCTCGAAGATAGACCTCAGGTCAGGCAATCATCAGCTCAGAGTTCGAGACAAGGATGTGCAGAAGACGGCCTTCAGATGTCGGTATGGCCACTATGAGTTCTTGGTTTTTCCTTTCGGAAAAACCAACGCTCCAGTAGTGTTCATGAGCCTCATGAACAGGATCATCCAGCCATACCTCGATCGATTTGTCGTGGTCTTCATCGACGACATTTTGGTGTACTCGACCACGGAGGAGGAGCGCGCCTACCACTTGCGGGTTGTACTAGACACACTCTGAGAGAACCAGCTTTATGGAAAGCTCTCGAAGTGCCAGTTCTGGTTACGTGAGGTCCACTTCTTGGGGCACGTCATTTCTGAGGCAGGAGTTGCAGTGGATCCCGTGACGATCGAGGCAGTGCTAGCTTGGGAGCCACCCAGGAGCGTGACGGAGGTGCAGAGTTTCTTGGGTCTAGCCGGATACTATCGGAGATTTGTGACGGACTTCTCCAGAGTTGCGGCCCCACTCTCAGCGTTGAAAAAGAAGGGGAAACCCTTCGTGTGGTCAGAGAGATGTCAGCAGAGCTTCCAGGAGCTAAGGCAGAGGTTGACCAGCACACCTATCTTGAGGTTGCCTGAGGAGGGAGTTGGATACGTAGTCTACTGCGATGCATTAGGGACCAGACTCAGGTGTGTCCTGATGCAGGAGCAGGCCGTGATTGCCTATGGATCACGTCAGTTGAGGCCGCATGAGCAGAACTATGCTACCCATGACCTGGAGTTAGCAGCAGTGGTCTTCGCTCTGAAGACATGGCGGCACTATCTGATGGGCAAGAACTTTACATTCATTTCTGACCACCAGAGTCTCATGTAAATCTTCTCGCAGAAGGAACTGAACCTAAGACAGCGGCGATGGCTTGAGTTCCTCCAGGACTATGACTTTGAGATAGTCTATACTCCTGGAAAGGGGAACATGGTAGCCAATGCCCTCAGCAGGAGGACGGGCATCCAGCTACTTGAAGAGGCGACAAAGCAGCTAGCCGATTTGTAGATATCCTTCGTGGATAGAGACGGAGCAGCCTTCCTTCAGTCTCTCACAGTCTCTCCTCCACTACTGCAGCGGGTCAGAGAGGCACAACGTGGGGACACTGACTGTGAGATGCGGCGTGCACATATATCCTCGGGACAGGAACCTGATGGTTTCTCCCTTGGAGTAGAGCACGACATCCTTTTCAGAGGATGTACCTTGGTACCGGTCGCTTTATGAGAGGAGGTTCTGAGAGAGTTTCACACTTCTCCTTTAGCGGTACATCCAGGAGTGGAGAAGATGTACTAGGATCTCAGATGACAGCACTGGTTGCCGGGCATAAAGAAGGCTGTGGTAGAGTTCGTTTTACGGTGCCTCACCTGCCAGCAGGTGAAGGCAGAGCACCAGGTACCAGCAGGCATGGTACAGCCCTTGGAGGTCCCGAAGTGGAAGTAGGACAGGATATCTATGGACTTCGTGACTGGACTTCCATGCACTTCCAGAGGTCATGACTCCATTTGGGTGATTTTTGACCGACTCACCAAGTCGGCACACTTCATACCCATCCGAGAGCAGGGCTCAGTGGAGAGCATGGGGCGTCTCTACGTTCAGGAGATTGTATGCCTTCATAGTGTGCCTTCGACTATCGTCTACGATCGGGACGCTCGTTTTATTTCCCGGTGTTGGAAGGGGTTGCAGGAGGCGTTTGGGACGTGGTTACGTCTGAGCACCGCCTTTCACCCTCAGACGGATGGTCAGACGGAGAGGACCATTTAGACTCTCGAGGACATGCTCCGCGCATGTGTCCTCATCTTTGGTCACAGCTGGGAGGACCACCTACCCTTGTTGGAGTTCGCGTACAACAACAGCTACCACTCCACCATCAGGATGGCACCATACGAGGCATTGTATGGCAGGCCTTGTAGATCTCCTTTGTGCTGGACAGACCCTGGGGAGTCCGCACTTGTGGGACCAGAGATGGTCCAGGCCACAACAGAGAAGGTCCAGGTCATCCAGGAGCGGATGAGGATAGCTCAGAGCCGGTAGAAGTCTTATGCTGACAGGAGGCGGAGGCCACTAGAGTTCGAGGATGGCGACCACGTCTTCTTGCATGTCTCACCTCGACGTGGTTTGTGGAGATTTGGCCGAGGAGGAAAGTTGTCTCCACGCTTCATTGGACCGTTCTAGGTCCTCAGCAGGGTTGGTGAGGTGGCTTATCGCCTAGATCTACCACCTCAGTTGCACCGGGTGCACGACGTCTTCCACGTATCTCAGCTGAGAAGATACGTGCACGACCCGATGCACATCATTGACTACGGGGAGCTAGACGTGGATGATGGGGCGACTTTTGCGGAGGTCCCAATGGAGATAGAGGATCGACAGGAGCGGGTCCTACGTGGGAGATCGATTCCTCTTGTGCACATCAGATGGTAGCATGGGAACCTCCAGGAGAGCACATGGGAGCGAGAGGCTCATATGCGTGTTCAGTACCCACATTTGTTTCCCTAGTTTTTGATGTATCTTTACGGGGATGCAAAGCCCTGAGGTGGGAGTAATGTAAAGACCCATAAATTTCAAGGAAATTTTTGTTCTCAATTTTCTTTGGAATTTTACAAGAGCGCAGTTTCTGACGGCACCTGATTCCGAGGCCCGGTGTGCCCGGAATCATTTTCCGAAGTTTGGATCGGGTACGTTCAGTGAACGGACGAGCGGGTTTTTCTAACTTTTGAACCGTTGCCCGGAATCGAATTATGATGGCACCGATGAAATCGTAGCACCGTTATTCATTTAGAAACTCCTCTTTTGGAGTTGCGTTTTCTCGGGTGTGGTTTTTAAATTTCGGGCTTAAGGTTATGAAATAAAATTATTTTTATGAAAACTTTATTTTATTTCACTTAAACCACTTGGAAGCTACTTGAAGCCACTTAAAAGCGGCTTAAACTGAGTTGATCTGGATAGGATGCCATCCAGAAATAACCTACCCTCTTGGTAGGATATTTGTGAGGTGGGGCCCGCACGAGCCCCACCGTTTCTTTCTGCTAAGTAACGCACCCGCGAAAACCCGTCATTATGAAAGTCAACTGGCGCGTTTTCTAAATTTCTAAACAGACCATTTAATTGGGCGGTTTATTTCATGAATTAAATGAGCTGTTTCTTTTGTTGAATTAATTTAACGAATTGATGGGTCGTTACTTACCTTTTTTCGTGTGTTGGCATAATAATAAAATAAGACCAACCAGTCTTTTGAAAGTTTGCGCGTTGAGAGGATTTGACAGAATCCTTGTTCCCTTTTTCTCCTTCGCGAAGAACGTGAAGAACGCGAAGAACGCGAAGAACGCGAAGAATGCCATCATTCGCGGAAATTGACAACGCTCCAATCCGAGACATTCTTCCCCACCCCGATCTCCAATCACCAACTGTTTGAGGTGAGTGATTTCGGGTTTCATCTAAATGTTCTTTGTGGTTTAAAACGAAACACGGATTAAATTATTTATAATTAAAATCTATTGTTTCTTGGTCCATCGAGTTCGTCGACGCTACGCCGGATTCTGCGACGACGCGACGCCCTTCCGCGATGACGCGATGATCTCCACCTTCCGCGACAAGCAATTCCGCGAGGAACGCTCACGCGCGAAGACTACGAGGTAGGTATTTTATTTTTGGAATTACCCCTTTTTTATTATTCCCGTAAATGTTTCTTTAAAAACTTAAAGAACCAGATTTGTAAACAATTTTAAATTTATTAAAATTTTTGTTTCCTGTGTGGAATAAAAATTCTCCCGTTGTTTATATCTAACGCGGAGGGTGCGGGCCAAACGAACACGGCCCGACGACCCTCCTTCGTTCATCGTTGTTATGCGGATTTGACGGGCGACGACGGAACCTGCCACAACTGAGGTTTGATGATTCTGTAGTGAAGAACGAGTCCCGGGAGGAGCAACGGCATAGACAGGAAGAAAATTGGGCCACCGGAGTGACTCCGGCAGCCTGAGGAAGCCGCCGGCGGCGCGGGTCACCGGCGCGGCGGCGCCACCAGCGCGCCGCCGGACAAACCCGCCGCGGCAGAGGCCGCGGCGGCGGCACTCGCGGACCCGCGGCTGCGCAAGTCCGGCATGCGCGGGACGCGGCAGAAGCCGCGTCCGGGTGTCCGAGCGACACCCCATGGTTTCCGCGGGGTTGTCACGCGGGGGCGGCGTCTCCCCCCCCCCCCCCCCCCCCGCGTCGCTCGGCTTGCCAGGAAGACACCCCGCTGGTGTCGCGGGGGTGTCACGCGGGGGTGGCGGCTCCCCCCCCCCCCCCCCCCCCCCCCGCGCTGCTCAGCCGAGCCGAGCCAGGCAGGCTAAGCCAGGCCGGTCCGACCGGCCGGGCTGGACCGGGTCCGACCGGGTCGGACCGGGTCGGCCCGGGCCCGGACCCCCCCGTCTTCGGACGGTTTTCATTCAAATGGTCCTATCTTGAGCTACGGGCCTCCAAACGACTCGCCGTCAGTGGCAACATGATCCTTGGATCAAGACGGTCGTTTTGGTTTATCGCACTCAAGGTTTCGGAATACTTTGAGTTCGGCCGGGTTGGTTCGACACGAAACCAACCGGGCCTTCGGAGCGGAAACGCTCATATCTTGAGCCACAGACGTCCGATTGACGTGCCGTCAGCTTTGTTGTTTTCCTCTTTGTGAGAAAGATATTTTGGCATACACAGCCCGAGGTTTAGACGCAGGGGGGGGGGGTACGGTAGGGTTGTTTTTTCCTTAAAAACCAACCGGGCCCCTGGGACGAAAAAACCGATAACTCTCAGGCCGGGCGTCTGATTGACGCGCCGTCTGCAACGTTGAGTTCCTGTTGACGATACGGAACTTTTGGATACATAAACTTCGAACTTTGTGTCAGTTGATGTGTCGGTCTCTCGGCTCGTGGAGCGGATCCTCCCGAACGAGCTTGCTGTGTGCGAGAACCCTAGTGCTGGCTGCGACTGGTTTTCGACAGCTGCGACTGCTTTTCGACAGCGACGACTGTGCAGAGATCCTCCGTGGACTCCGAAGATGACCGTGCAGAGATCCTCAGTAGACTGCGGTGACGACTGTACAGAGATCCTCAGTGGACTGCGACGACTACTGCACTCAGCGATCCTGCATGGATCAGTGCTGCAAGTCCTCTATGGGCCCGGTCTTGTGTGGGCCCGATCCTGTGTGGGTCCGATCCTGTGTGGGTAAGCGCTCAGCGGTTCTATGTGATCCAGTGCCTACAGGTCCTGTGTGGGCCCGATCCTATGTGGGTCATTGCGGGGGTTAGTTACCTATCGATCCTTTGCGGGTCCGACGAATTAGATGGATCAGTGATCATCTTTATCGTCATCCGAAGAAGTACACGCGTTTGAGATGAATCTTCTGTTACTCTCCTTTGTGGATTGTGTTGAGCTATTCTGTGTGGATTTACTGTTTACTCTCCTTTGTGGATTGTGTTGTGCTATCCTGTGTGGGTATACGTTTTTCTTTCCTATGTGGACTGGGTTGTGCTTGGGCTCGGACGTTGGAGCCGAACGGGAATTGATGACTTAGGTATATGTATGGGCATATACCTAAGCGGTGTCAGATGTTACTTCGTGATTGTAACTATCCTTTGTGGATTATCCTTTGTGGATTTTGGGAGACCTTCGGGGGTCTCGGGGTCCCTACTGAGTAGCTTATACTCACCCCTACACGGGCTTTGTCCGCACTACGTTGTGTTGGTTGCAGACGACGCACAGCGCTGATCGTGGAGGAGGCGTGCGGAGCAGGACGGTACCTGGAGGTAGACCACTGGGCGGGACGTACTTGGAGCGGCCAGGTGGACCCGAGGAGCAGTGGAGGCTATCTGTACCCACCCTTCATGTGGGACTTCCAGAGGACGGCTCGACACTACGGCTTTTACCTTTCAGTTGCTGTTTTTCTTTTCAGTTGTACCGTACAGTTGGGGTTGTATTTCCGGACCCTTTTACTTTCAGCACAGCTTGTTACAGTTTTACTTAGTGTTTACTTCTCCTCTTTCTTACTCTGTCGTGCTTTTTTTACTTTTCAAAGGTAATTCCTTCCCTTTTGTTGGGATTTACGCCTTGGTGCTAGTCGCCAGCCCCTGGCCTATGGAAGACGGGCTTGGGGTAGTCACGGCACGGACCCCGAGGGCGGGTCGTGACATTAGTGCCCAGATACACTACAAATACAACATATGTGGAAGGTCATACCTATTTTACCAGAATATGCCATTCGTGCACACATCTGTGGTTAACATGCACTCCCCATTCTTGATCATATGTGAGATACTTCATTTATGTACTCCCTATGGGTATTATGAATCCTCTTGCCACCATGGGCTATCCAGGTGGATCTTCCTCCATTGTGGCTCACCCAAGGGTCCTACATGTTGTTTAGGTAGGTCCTTGGTTCTCTTATAACTGCCATTGTTTTGATAAAATTCAAAGAAAAAATACTTAAAAAATATTATTAATCTCTTCTCAAATTCTTAATCAAATCATCATGAAAAATATATATTTAATTCCTATCAACATTCTCCCATTAATAATATATGTTTCTTCCTAAAAATAAATATTTTCACAATATTTACTTATTCCTAGTTTTCCAAATTACTTATTTAAAATAATGTTTCAATTCATCGACATCATTAATGAATGTCATTGAACATATGATCAGTTCAATAAAAATTATAATTAATAAGAATTTTTTCTCAATCATTAAATCTAATTCAATTTTATTAATCCATATCAATCCTCATAGAATCATTACATTGTAATTATTCACCAAAAAATACTACCTTAATAATTATCTTTTTATTACATTCACACACTTGTAAAGACATATTGATACACCTTGTAATTCAAAACCACAAAAATTCATATTATATAAGAAATATTTGAACCGTTAAAATCATGTTAGAGCCAATTAGAATCATAATAATTGTATAATTTCGATTGAAGACCATTTTCCTTTGTTTTTTGGTCGTCATTGATCAGGTTTCAAAACCAAAAATCCATCTTGTCCCACAATTGAACGATCTCTTGCACATTTCTTTCAATTTAATTGATTCATATTAAATGAATAATGACTTTCTTCTTGATCCAATTGTATTTCACTTTATTTGAGTCCAGGATAATTAAATTGTCCAATATGTGGTCTACAACCTCTATAGGGGCCTTAATTTGAGATTCCTCCTCATAATTTTCTTCCTTAAAATGGTTGATAAGATCCAATGAATTCCCCTTATATTATGCCTCCTTGCCTACCTATCTCTACTAGTAAGTCATCCCAACGATAGACTCACTATTTGCATGATCATCCACCATAGAGATTCCCTACATCTAGATGGGATATTCCCTCACCCAACATGAATTATATATTTCCTAATAAAACTAATCCTTTTGGTTACTCCTCGTTAAAGGTGAAGATAGATTACAACTCTTTAGTCCTTTACTTTGAGTAAGATCGTGTATATATGGGTTTGTGAAGGAAATAATAATCCTCCATCACTTTTTTATTTTTCCTCTTGTTAGGAATACAACTCCTTTAGTCCCTGATTCCCTTTCTCGCCTTCACTATCCTCATTATATAAATACATATACCAATTAATTCCTCTATACTATCTCCAGAGATATATATGGAATCAAAATCACATTATTATACTCCATTAAGTCATTTCCCTCCCATAAAGGTATCATTAGGAACTATTTGGTCCAGAACATTCTCTAAAGTTCCAAGTCCTTAAAAATTGTCCCTAAAATTTAATCTATACTAGTATCCTTATTAGACTGAACCCTTGCACAATATTCATATAGTAATAAAGACCATTCAATGAGGTTTATCTCCCCTTACATTTTCTTTGAACTGCCCTAATTTGATTCTTGGTTCACTACTTTGGGAATATTTCCACCTCCAAAACACACACCCCATGCATATGAAACAAAATTCAATGTGTTGGGTTAAGGATCAAGGTATGTAGTAGTTTTCACCTCTCTAATTTCAACTATCCTTGACCAATCATGAAAAATTGTTTCAAAATTGACCAGATCCTTCCTCAGAATGTTTAAAATGTTAGTGACCTTCGTAATAGAATTCACAGGTCTTGGATCTTACAAAGAATATTTGTTCATAACAAAGCTTAAATTACCCACCATGACCACAAACGAGGAAGTGGCCTTCTCTATGTTAAGAAACTATTGATTCTTCAAATCCAAAACCACAATCCCCTCTTTAATTCATTAGTGAAAATTGAAATGAAGGTAACCCATATACTTATAGGAATTTCAATTATCCCACCAAGATTCGAACAAAACATGTTGTTTATAGTGGAAATCTTACCCAAAGTTTCTCCAATGCACTCCACTAGAAGTTTGGAAAAATTGAATTCAGCACATCTGTGAATGAGAAATCTGATTGTATACTAATTTTTTTACTATCTATAAACAAACACCATCCAACTAAATTTACAAGAAAATAAATAATTGTAGGATTTTGAAAGGGTAAGGGTATCTCATGAAGACGTAAGCACCGAAATTTTTAAGGAGCATCACATTTCATATTGATATCACATTACCATATAAAAAGGGTAAGTTGGCTCCCATTATAGTTTCATGGAGTACTGAATGAAACTCTAATCAAGTCCTCTGATGAAGAAAATCAGAACATAAAATGTCTTTATCCTGAACACCAACAAATATACATAACTACAAACCCCCAGAACTAGAGACAATCCTATCAAAAGTATAAATTGAAGGCTACATAGACCAAAATCGAGCTACTAGATTCATATCAAAAATACACGAAGCTTCTGTGAACTATGAAGGTGAAAACAAGATCTGAGGAAAACCATCAAAAATGTCTGGAACCTTTGAGGAAATGGAGATTGATGGAAAATCCAAAAATTAAATAGGAATATATAGGTTGAAGAGAAGGTGTTTGATACCTAGTGGAAGTAATATTAAAATCACCCCCCCCACATCCCCCACTAATGATGTGGGGGTTAGGGCTGCCAACATTTCATTTATGGTATCACAACTAGAGCCATCATTGCTAAGTAATTTACCTTCAATGTATACATAACAATTAATGTCTCTATGTCACCAAACACATATTGACTAAGTAAAAACAAATTAAAAATATAAATGGGATCAAAAATATAACCCTTTGTTTTTATTGTCTATATCTCCTCCAGAAATAAAATTTAGTAAGTGGTTAAACATGTTTAATCCCCCTTACAAACAATCAATTGAAACAGATGAGTGGGTTATTCTAATCTCATCAATTTTCCCAAAACATGTTATTCTACCTTATATGAATTTTTTCATGAACACTTTTTAGAGGAGGGTGATTTCGCATGGTTTTCTTAACAAAGAACATTTAGATAAAAAAATATAAGTTAATGTAGGATAAACTGTTGTAGAAATAAGGGATATATAAAAATGTTTATACATACAGACCCTAAACTTTTCAATATGTGATATTAGACTGACAAATTATGAATTATAATTTTAGTTATTTTAAATAATTAGATTTATCAATTAGATACAAAATCCATCAATAATTAAATATACACCTAAAAATTTCCAAGTTAAAGAAGATATATCTCCTCCTTCTGAGATAAATATTTGTTCACCAATAATAATGTTTAACTACTTAATCATTATTGGGAAAGAAGATTGATTTTTATACCTAATCTTATAATTTTATAAATACCTTAAAGGTTCATCATACAATGATTAGTTAAAATTGAACATCCATAACTCATCAATTCACTTCCTTAATAGATTCATCCAAATTTTTTAATTCACAAAAATTATGGACATAAACATTCATATATATATATATATATATATTTGGTAATACAGAGGAACCTATTTGTTATTTAATAGTTTCATTCAATTTGATAACTTCTTCTGAACATGGCCCATTATTTTCTCCCGATCTAATTATGGGAAGGATTATTCTGAATATTCTATTTTTTTGAGTCTCATATAGTTTACTATATTTTTTCATCCCTTTAACTTCTTCATTATGTGGAATTCCAATTACCACCTCAATAATCTATATATTAATGTTACCAATTGTAGAAAAAAAATTAGGAATTCTCACCTCATGTTTTCAAGACACATTCATTCCTTTACTATTATCGTTTTTTTCATCGTACATCAATTATTTATCTAATTACAATTGATTTCTTTAAGAAACTAATAACTCATTCAATAAATTTTTTATCTTTTCAAAATCATCACATGACTTAGAAATGTTTTTATATTGATTCATATTCTCTTTCACAACTTAATGAATATCTCATAGAAGTATTTTCACTCATTCCTTAAATGGGAGATCCTCCTATATTAATCTACCATAAAATAATTCTATTGAAGAATATATATTAAGAATAATTATATTGGATAGATTTTATGTCTCAATATTATTTCATAGATAACCTTATCCCATATTTTCTCCTTGAATTACCCTTCATTCATGAATGATTCATGGAAGTTAAATGTACTAATAATAATAATAATAGGTTTTGTTTCCATACCTTTAGTAGCACTAAATAGAACATCTAAACTTTTACCATTCACCATTATATGTATTTTTTCCAAATACTTTTTTTATTATACTTCTTCAATATTGTCCTTATTTTTCCTAGGGGTAACTAATTTAATCACATTTTTCTCTATCCATTTGATGTATGAAAATATATATCATGGAATTCTATTTTCATCATGAATGTTCATGTAGATCCAACATTCCAATGGTTTTAACCCAAATATACTAATATAGAAAGAATAACCTCTGAATCGTCTTCTCTTCTTTTTGTGTAGTCTCTCTATATTTGATAGGTTATAAACCTTGGTATTTTGTGTATAACCGCCTCTGTTTTGAAAAAATATTGGATAATATAACTTTAATACATCTATTTTCATTCACCTTTAATTTTGTGAGCCTATTAATATTTTTAACCAACCATACTTTCCCAAAATTTGGACTCAATCCTATTCCGAAAACAAAAACAACATTATTAAATAAAAAAATATTATAGGTTATCAGATAACATATTCTTGTAGGATGTTTCAATTTCGTTATAAGATGATCATATTCTCTAAATAAGGTCATAAATAACATTGAATACTTATGAAGTATAATATCTTTTACATGTAATATGGTTTATTCCACTTTTTGGTGATTTTTTATTCATCAATATCTCTAGCCGCAAAAAAAACTATAATGTTTACAGAGTTCTTATCATCCTAAACATAACTAAAATTATCCTACCAGTCCTCCTTCATCTTCTATATTTTTCATTGATTCATTTTTCTTAACTCATGTATAGAAATTTAATGTTTCCTTACCATATTTTATTTATCATAAAACTAAGTATCTTTGATAACCATAGAAACATTGTGAAAATTTTCAAGTGCATGAAATGATTATATAAAAAAAAATCAAAGAAATATGGCTAACTATATTTACAATGGAAATATATAATTGATTCAAATAAATATTAAATTGTAATGAGAAATTAGTTTTTCCTTTCCATTCCCATGTTTTATGGGAGTGTTGGATATGGAAATGTTTTTATCAAATGCTTATCTCATATCATTATTCTCTTCTTCCCTTAATAAATTTTCATTATAGAGACCCTTTATTGTTCCAAGAATACATTTCACCACTAATTTGGGATTTTCTTCATATGTTCATTAATTTCAAGATTAACACCACTATATGATTCATTATCATCACAACCTGAACAATAGTAACTCAAATAATCATAATCAAAATAATTATTTAAATATATACCACTCTAATGACCAACAATTCAGGGTTTTACTGCTATTATGACATGATTCTTCATCAGATTCCATATAAGTCATTATTTTCTATTCTAAGAATTGTTTCCATAAAATATCTATATTTTTATCCTTATGTTTAATATCATTTCTTCCCCATCTGAGGAAGGTCACAGATTTCATGAAATCTACAGTACATAATAGATATCTAGGATATTTAGAGATATTTTATCATTGATTACAATGATAGATCACTATAAAGGATTTACCCTTGAGAGGGGGTAAATCAATGTTTTAATTTTTATAAATTATTTTTTTGGAATTCAACCACATGAACTTTTATGGTTGTAGATCCACTCAATGATATCATACATTCTAACCATTTATATAAAAGAAATAAAAATAGAATTTATGTTGATATTTATATTTTTTGATACAAAGACATACTTAATTACATGTTGGATAAACCCCCGTATAAGGATTCTCCATTATAATTTTATTATAAATTATAATAAAAAATATATAATTACAATTTATTCTAACTCTGGATTCCACATAAAAGGATAATTGGACTGCTTCACATAGTGTAACCAGAGTCCACACTAGAATTCACACTATTGAGTAACTTAAGAGGACCATTGTGCTTCTTCACCCAATGTTCCCAGATTCCACACATTCCTTTATACTCCTACACAACACCATAGTATCTTTATAATTCTTTGCGTAGTACTTCAACCAATTCAATGTCAATCATGTATTAGAATGTCATATTTATTCAAAAGGGTCATCTTCTCCAATGATCATAATAAATATACTCATCTTGTGTACAACTTCTTGTACCTTTTCATATTTATAGTATTAATTAGATATTTATATTAACCTATGAAATATCACATTCCATGGTGAAATAAATATAAGGTAGATATACTTCATTATGTCTAATATAGTATTAATCTCACTAAAATGTGTTCATGTGATGCACATAATTTTATTAATATTAATTTCTACATGTTTTAAATTTTATAATATCATATTCAACTTCCCAAAAAACAGCACACATGTGGGATACACTGCATTATCTTCTCATGGTTATAAACCCCTTAACAAAAAAAATGTTATTCTTATTATTTTATATGAAATCTCATTATAAAATTTTCAAGCTATCTACTTCTCTAAAATTTG
Organism: Viscum album; assembly: GCA_963277665.1. Taxonomy (NCBI): domain Eukaryota; kingdom Viridiplantae; phylum Streptophyta; class Magnoliopsida; order Santalales; family Viscaceae; genus Viscum; species Viscum album. The sequence goes on along the minus strand of OY728156.1, from coordinate 1,224,252,938 downwards.
TAGTTGGGTGTGATTATCATTAGTTCTCACATATGACCCAATAAATTTCATGTTTTTATTGTATCATCTCATTAATCGTGAACTAAAAAAAGAAATGTAAAGACCTATACATATTTTTTATTGTTTAATATAGTATTTTTTTTTCTTATCAAACCACCATAAAAACCAATAGGGGTATCTCTTATCTAATTCTTTACAAAAATGGATTCATGATATCTTCTTCCTCGATGAGTGCAACAGATGGATTCATGAAACATGGGAAATTAATACCTTAGAAAAACATTATTTATATATTAATGGAGTTCTTCTCTTCTTAACATAAACTATATACATTGATCCACAGAGAATCCTTCCAATGTTTAGAAGTTACGTATGATAATATATTTTTTCTGTAAATTTTTTAAATCAGGGATCTTCATCACGTGAAAAATAAATTATAGTGCTATTTTTCTCATCATAAAATGAGATATCATCAAAACAATTCAAATGAAATATTCTCTTTCGGCCTTGGTTCATTGGTTTTTATAAATGAGGTTTCCACTTCCTATTCTCCATACATAATACTGAGTTAAAAACATTAATAAATATAATGTGTTAATCAATGTTTTTATATGATAGACGATATCAGAAATTTCATTCTTTGAGATTGGGTTTTCATGTATGAATTTTTTTGGTACTGAAAATATTGAAAGCAATTAAAATTTTATAAATCATATCATAAATTTAAAAATTATCATGTTATCCATAATTTTTTATAATAATTAACTCATGTATAATGATGGATACTAAAATGGACACCTAAACTTCATTTTTCATTGAGTAGTATCAATTTCATTTAATAACCAAATACATGCATGATGAAATTTTCATTTGTGGAATCACATATTTTTTATCTCGAAATCTCATTCATATATTCATGATAATGGATTCGATATTGTCACATATAAGGATATCATTGAAAATTTTTAGATCTTTCTAGGATAATTCTATTTATCAAGACAATGCATTCTAGATGATTTTATGATAAAGATATAATAAATCGAATGTAATTTCTTTTATACTTAATTTTTATGTAGATTCATTGTGTGACAAGCATATTATTCCTTTATCAGATATCCATATAGAATTAATATCATTTATAATACATTATTTTTGTCACTAATTAATGAAATTGGACTAGAATCAGAATCAAGATACAATACGCACACCACATATGGGGAAGGTTGAGCTGCATTCCTCTTATGTGCCACCGAAGTACACTCTTGCGAGAACCATGTGATGACCATGATTGCAGGTCTGAAATATCCTCCACTTATATGATCCCAATGGGCTCCTACCAACATGAAATGGATTGGTGGACCATCCTTTTAGGTGGTTGACCTTAGAGTCCCACATGTGATCGAGGTAGGTCCTTAGTTGGCTTATGGCAGGGAAAAAAATTTATAAAAGGCCCCCAAAAATAATTTGAAATTATAACAATGAATGTCTAAAATTATTCATCAAATAATCATTAAAAATAAATTTTTCTTTTCCATAATCATGCTTCTACAATCAATATATATTTCTTCTTGAAAAATTTTTTTTTATCATCTTCACTTATGCATTGTTACTCTCCTAAAATTTTACAAATAATGATTCAATTATTAAAAATAAATGATCCATGTATTTTAACATAAGACATGTTTAACAACAATAAAATTTAACAAGGTTACTTTCTCAACAATGAAATCCAATTTAATTTACCGAAGCAATAAAAATATTAAAATCATAATTACGTTGTATTCACTCATAAAACACCTATTGACTCATTAAAAACAAACGCAATGATTACTTGGGTTCAAAAAATTTTATTATTAGTAATTTTTATAACATATATATAGACTTATGAATCTCATATTTTAATTATTTTCATACTATAAATAGAGTTAAATTCATTTCTATAGCCTTATTGAGGATTTCTCACTATAAATTCTCTTTTAGATCTCTAAATATATTCATAATTATAATATGAATAGAGAATTATTAGAAACCATATATATTCCATAGATATTTCGTTAATTATATTATTAAATTAACACATATCACATTCCTGAGTCAGATCATTACATCAGGGTTAAGGTTTAATTGTATAAAAACACTTACCTTCTTCTATATCTACACATATTCCTTATGCATCTCTTTAATCTTCTTAGGAATCGATGGTTTGACATAAATATGAGAAATATAGGATCTACCTCCTTTATTAATGATTTCAATGTCCTTAATAATAAAATACATAAGTATTAGATGTATTTTAGTCTCATCATAGACAAACTAGCACGGTCTTTCTAACTCATAGAAGCATCCACCTTGTTCTCCATCTCAAGATAGTGATGTATTGTAAAATAATTATATTTAACCAAATCCAACCATCACCTTTGGAACATATTCATATATTTCTTTATTGATTTGTAATTATTCATTATCTTTTCATTATATATGTCTCACATTTCATCATATAGATAATTTTACCATATTTTCAAAGAAAAAATTACCACTTCCAACTCAAAAACATGAGTTTGATTATTTTCTTATGAAACATTAATTTAATGAGGCACGCTTTATCACCATTTCAGTCTTCATGAGATTAAATATTATTCCCTTCATTAATTAATCTATATATATCACAAACCATTCAATAATATTGGGTTGTGTAAGTAATGGTGCACAGACCAAACTTCTCATTAATTCCTTAAATGTTTCCTCACATTAACCTTTCCAAAGAAACTATGTTCCCTTCTATGTAAAATTGGTTGTTGGATTTGATATCCCTGATAAATTTCTAATAAATTATTCTTACAATCCAACCAAAAAATTAAAACCGTTGAATTTGGTCACTATGATTATAATGGTCCACTGAAATATAAATTTATTCTTTTAAGAATCCATAGATATACCCTCTCTTGTGATCGAATAAAATAGAAATGAATATTCTTATATCCCTAATTCATACTTCATATATTTTTTATATAGTTTATCATTATTTATAGTCCTCAAAAAATAAAAAAATTATTTCCATTATCATAATTTCCCATTTAATATATAATAATTTCTACTCAATAGACTAAAAAACATATTAATGTAATCTCTTAAGAGTCCATTAATTAAATTCATAATGATATTGGGGGGATTAGTGAGTCTAAATGGAATCACAATAAATTCATAACAACTATACCTTAAAAATAAGGCTATCATGAGTATACCCTAATTACTGACCCTTAATTGATGGTATCTTGAATGAAGATTAATCTTTTAAAAGTTGTGATCTCTATGTAGTTTCTCAAAAAAGATATCAATATATTGAAAAAGATAAAAGTTTTTAATGTTCATCTTTTTATGTTCTTGATAACCAATGAATACATATATTGAACCATATTATCTCAATACAAAAATATCATGTGTGTCCCATGGTAATGCACTCAGGAATATGAAGCTTTTTTAAAATCTCCTTGATTTAATTGTTCAATTACTCAAACCCACTTATGGTCATTCTATAGGAATTTTTTCATTAACTAGAAGTTAATTTATGTGTTCTATTGGAAAAAAACTTCTTAATTTTTGTTAATCTTTAGAAACTATATGAAAAATACATATACAATTTACCACACAGTAGGAATAAAATCAATATTATGTTTCTCCCCATTCATTTGAGATTGGAAATCCATTTGAATAGGTATTAAGACCCATATAATTAATGTAATTTCTACTAGAATTTCATGTTCATACATTCACTTATAGATGACCATAAATTGATTTATAATATTAAAAGTTACTTAACTTTCCCAAAAATTGATATGTTCTATATTTAAACATATCTAATACATTACAAATATCACATTGAATTTAATTATTAGAATAATATCACGATTTTCAAGAAGAAAATTACAAATAACTTATATTAGAGAGGCTATATATACATTATAAGAGATATGCAAACCATTAAGACCACTCATTCATAATTCAATATCAAATAATTGAGTCAATTATGTGAAAAAACTATACAATTATATAGATATAAAATATTTGTTAGATATATTATAAAATATGACATTTTCAGTTTTATATTATATGATAAATGTATCATTCATCACATTATTCTCATGACCCACTTAGGGGGATGTGATCACATGATCAATATCAATTTATCTAGTATTAATTAGTTGTTTACTTCAATTATTCATCAATAACGATTGGATTCATGAATTTATTAGTAAAATTACTTATTCATTAAAATAATTACATTAGATTGTGGGTGGTGAATTCAGTTTACCTTTCTCTCCATTCGCTTCATTGGTTGAACTCTTCATATCAATTCAATATTTAATTTTTGGATGTCCTTATTATACAGACTTAAAATATTTACTATTTCCATTAAATAAATTTCCCCATCCCTTATTTTTTCACATTTAACTTAAATAAAGATCTATATTCTTACATCAATGGATTTTACTATTTTAATCTTCTCAAAATATCCATCCTTTTTTATTTTCCCCAAAACCATGATAATAATCACAGTATCTACTATACATTTATAACTTGTGATAACATAAAAAAATTTATTCATAGATACTATAGTCTATTATAGATAACACCTCTCAATGATTTTTTAAGAAACTAAATAACTGATAAACCTTTCTTATAGGGTTAAAGTTTAACTTTAAATTCTATAAAAAATTTCCTCATATGTAAAAATGGATTCATCAACCTTTTTCTTAAGATCAATAAATTTTCATTACCTTCTTATGAGAAGAGTTTAGGGAATGTATTTATTAAAAAATACCCTCTTAAACTCTTTCCATGTTATGGTGTCAATATCATACTCATTTTTAATATTTTTACTAAAATTCCACCATTCATCAACATCACCTTCTAAATGATGAATTTTGAGAATAAACTTTTCCTGCTATAAGTTTTTGAGATAAAAATATATCCTTTTAGTAGTGTTGATCCATTACTCTAAAATTTTGAAATCAGTTGAACCAATAAAAGAAGGTGTGTATATCCTTAAAAAATACTAAATGGTGATTTTATCCTTCCTTTAATCATTTTTAAACTTAGCACGAATCATATATTCAGAGATATTCATGATAATATAAATAATAATTATCATTCCAACTAAGATCCTATTTATTTTATCATGAGGATAATAATTTCTTGTCTTTATCATTTTTTGTAAATATGATTCCCCCCAATTATAGAAATTTAATGAAACCAAAATTCTTAGTTTGAAATAAAAAATTGTTAATCATTGTGATAAATCATTTAATCATAAAAATAATTCCAATGATGACCTAAATTTTAACACCATCTTATCAAGCTATGACACATTAGTTTCGTTCTATTTTACTTTCATTTCATCATCGTTTGTGTTAGGTTATACCCAATTTATACTCATAAAATACTATCTAAAAAACTAAACCCTAAAATAATTCATAATATGGTAGCCCAAGCAATTCATAAATAGATATTAAATCATTGTTAAAATAATATTCAACAGATATAACCATAATAATTCCCCAAAACAATAAATTATTACTGTCTTTGAAGTTTATATACATAATAAACATAAAACGAGAATTATTTTTAAAATCACTCCAAAATTTATTCTTACATAATACCCTTTATAGATATACCCTAATTAATACCTTTCTTCGTAACCTTGGTAGAAGGAAACATTATATGGGGAGAGATTGAATAATAAGTAAGGGTAAACATACGATATATCAATTGATGATCATATGCCAACATAAGACAATAATAATGGTATGATAATACTATCATAACATATTAAAACATACCCCACATAGAACAAGCCACAAATCATGAATCATGGAATAAAGATTTTTCATCATAATGTACAGGATTTATAAGAGTGAGGAATCATCAATAATCAACCATGATCCATAAAGACATACTATAATCATAAGAAATAATTTTTTAGAAATCACATCAACCTAAAAATCATTTCATTAGTCAATAATCACTTCCAAGACATTGATTTTGGATATTTTCTCATTGTATATAGTGACCACTCAACATTACCATCATTTCCTTAGTCAAGTCTCACTTCCAAGAGAGTCATAATGGATAATGTTTTTTAGAAGACTAGGTTTATTACCCACTCTATTTTATTTTATCTCAAAGAAATAAACCTTTTACTAAAGCTTTAATGTGATAAGTAATTATTGGCCAACCTATCATATAAAAAATCCATGCATATGTTTTCTATAAGATTATAAAAAATCATCATTTAATCATAGCATAAGTATCCCATTGGAGAAAAATAGGTTTCCTGAAATCATCCCTAAAACATCATCATAATAAATGGAATCATACGACTAAAACCCCATTGGAACATAACATACATAAAGGATTTTGACACAGATAAAAAATATACTCTATAAAATCATTTAAATACACATTGAATATAAATAGAAAACATACCTTTAATTTTGGTAAATTTTAAAAATATTATTCTTATAAAAATGGGAATAAAAATTTCATCATAAAACCATTGATAATATTTATGGAAGCCTCATTAAAAATCATGGAAAATATTATTGAGAAAATATATTACTATCATATATGTAAAAAAGATAAAATTATTTTTATAATTTTCTAAAAAATTTAAAATAGAATGTTCAGAAAAATTTAAAAATATTTCTCTTAAAAATTTTATTATAATGTCCGTGGAATTTAAAAAGAACATTTTAAATATATTAATAATATATTAAAAATTTCATAAAACAATATTAATGACATGTCTATTGATCACCTCATCCATGGAAAGCAATACCAACTTTTCAAATCACGATGCATCTTAGTAGTCTTTGGGTAAGGGACTTACGAGACTGATGCCAAATATATATCAACTTCTCACTTAGAGTTATCATAATTACATATCTACCTTGAAAATATAAGACATTATCAAGAGACCAGGACTAGTTAACTAAGGACTCCCCACCATAATGGATTTTACTAAAACATTGAAAATCAGTGTATGATTCTTGTCCAATTTGAATCTAATGAAAAGAAAAAATAACAACATTCTAAACATGATAATTACACCATATTGTAATATTCATCAACTTCCAATTACATATTACAAAATAGAATCATTAAATATTATTCCTAAGCAGATCCATTTAACGCTTGATTTTCTAACTTCCTAGCCAACGCATTAATGAACAGATTCCATTTTTATCATGTGTATGGAATATTCAAATAAATAGTAAAAAATTTCTCAGTAAAGTATGTATGTTAGTAGTTTAGATCCCACTAGGTAAAAATACACTCAAGGTTCTTATGATATTAATATACAATAAACCGCTCTTAGAAGATCTAGTAGTACATATCCTAAAGATCCTGCTTCACAATAGCCCCTTCATTATCATGGTTAGGAATATTCTTCTCATGAGAGAATATTAGGGGATAGTCATAGACTAGTATATATTTCCTCTGCAAAATAAAACATCATAATATCATACATTAATCATTGAAATATATGTCATAATCTGAGAAAATACTAGATTCAAATTCAATATCAACTTCAGTTCCTCAAATAATCATTGAAACATATCATTCTATTCAAACTAAAAAACATTACTGGTCAACTGTGTCCTGGCATGTGGAATATTGAAGAAACAGTAATCTAAATTACTATAATAACTAGCCAAAACAAATCTCTCTAAATCACAAACATATTCTTGGGTTTCCCCCAGACATCACCACCTAAATTTTTTCAATATTTATCAATATCTATCCTTTATAAATAATGTGTCCTATAAAATTCACTTTATTTATCCAAAATTGAATTTTTAAAATATTTCTATGAATACGATGTTCTTTCATAATTTTGAGAACAATATATAGATATCCCTTTTATTCTTACTTCACCTTGGAATAAACAAAAATTTCATCAAAAAAACAATAATGTAAGATTCCAATAACTGAAGAAATTTATAATTCATCAAATCCATAAATATAGTTGGATCATTTTTAAGAAAAAATGGAATAAATAAATACTCATAATTTCCATTCATGAACAAATATGTTTTCATTGAAATAACCTCTTCTTAGAATATTAACTGAGGTTTTCATAAACATATTTCAATTATATAAAAAAAATTAAGGAACCCTAAGTTAATCAATAAAGATTTCAATTATATGAATTTTTTTTAAATATTCACCAGTTTATGTTTTTGGTAATAAAAATAATTCATAAGATTTTATCCACTTTCTATTTAAATAGAATCAGTGAAGAACAAGGTGAAACACCAGGATGAATAAATCCATATGCCTCTACATCCTAAAAATTTTCTTCATATTCCTTTAAATTATTCAATTATATTTAACCTGACACTCAAAACATTTACACCCTATTCTTTCCACCATCATAAGTTTGTATGAAGTTCAATATTAAATATCATAAGGTCTGGTCATAAACTGAATTTATCAATAAAATTACATGATGTAAAGGATTTATAAGGAGAAATATTAGAAAATCTAAAACCATAGAGTAAAAAATAAACACTTTAATTCTTAGAATTTATGTCTCCACATAATATTCCTCTCATGAATACATGACCATAAAAAGGCATAATGTCTTATCCACTCCCAAATCCTTATTCACTACCTGACTATATCACCTTTTATAATATTGAGATCCACCACATTTTTGGCATCTGACATAAACCATTACTGTAAATAACACTCCAATATGACATGTCTTCATGGTTAGGTCTACCTCATACAATGTCACTTTATTAACTACCTCATAAAATGTAGAAATGAAAATGAGAATGATCATTGATAAAATATGGGGATTCATACCCATAAAAATTATTAAAACATGAGGCATTATTTGTGAGATATATTGATGATAGATAAACTACAATTGTGAAATCAGCAAAATACTCTATCACTTATCAATATCCTTGATTCAAGATGATAAATTCTAGAGTGTTCTCTAAAAGAAATTAATTAGTATTCAATTGAAAATGGAAGGAATTATTGAATTTTTTTCAAGTGAGAGTCTCATGTAATATATCTTATATGATATAATCCCACCATTCTATTTGATTTCATTAAAAAATATAAGGGGAAATGATTAGCATAGAGTTATTTAGAGTATTCAAAAAGTGGAAAATCATTATTATTCTCTCAATACATTCCTTGGGTTCATGGTTTCCTTCTTAACTATGGAATATTTGTGTATTTTTTTGGTAAAAATTTATTCATGGTCCACTATATGTTCTTGATTTCCACCACCCTATAGGACCAGTGATTGAACGGTCCAGATACTATTTATATTAAATAAAGATCAACTAGAGGGTTCTCCTATTGTACATTTCAATGGATCATTCCCTCTAATAAAAATATCTCATTTGTAGTTTAATTATCTATTAAACATGAAAACGTTTTATGAACAAAAAAATCCTTTAATAGGATCAAATTATGATGAAAATCCAAAACCACCCATGGTAACTCGATTTTAGATAAAACAAGTGGACAGTCTAGATAGTCTTTCATACTTACCACAAATATTCCAATCATCCTAAATCAAATATACCACCCACACTAAGGAAAATTATTTTCATTAGGAAAGAATTTCTAACAAAATAGCCTGATTTAACATAATATTTCACAAAATACAGCCGTTCACTAGGCCCAATGTGAGTTCCAGATTTCCACTGGATGTCAAAAAGCACCTGGGTATCGCTAAAAAAACCAAGGGAATTATTAAAATATAAAAAACAATGAAAATGTATCATTTATCAAAATATAATATAAAAAACTAGATTACATCGTGAAATAAAGGGAACATAACCGTGAGACATAATAAAAAAATCATGAAGGAAAAAAACAACCTCCTAGTTTTCAAGAGATTTTTCATCACCACAATCGAAAACCACCATGATGAAATGTCAACCAATAGAATTTATCAAGATACATGTCATCCATACCCATAACTAGTTCTTTAAAATTAATTTTTTTAAAATCATAATTACCGAATCAAGGTGTGAGAAAAATTTCTAGTAGGATATCACCATCAATATATTCAATGTCTAACACCCTGAAATTGTAACATATATCATTATAATAAAAAACCATAAAAAAATTTATTTGAAAACATTTCTCATAAACTATGATTTAATTTATTAAAAACATATAACATTCAATTAAGCAATGAGTATGACCAAATTCAAGAAAGATAAATTTTGGGAAATAACCAAACCATCCATATGATAAACAAGTGGGAATCAAATCATGTATGGTCATAATTATTATTAAACCCTAGAATAACAAGTTATAGCCTATTGGAATACATAACTGGGATGTATAAGGAACACTACTCGGTATAATGTGAATCCAAATGATATTTCATCCATCTATATTCAATCATTATCACAACCACATACCCTATTGGTTTCACAATCACAATGGTTTTCATTTCTCTATAACCCCCACACCCATGTTTCCCTTGTTCCATTTTTTCACAAAAAAAATAAAGTAAACCATTCAAACAAAATGAAAACATTTATGACATAAAATCTATACCCCCCCCATGCTTGAAAAACCTTTTTTCGATTCAATTTTTTCTTAATTTACTTAGAAAAAAGATGTATGTAAAACTATTTTTAATAAAAACCCCTTTAAACCCATTTTCCTTGCCACTAAGGAATACATTTCACAACCAAACTTAATATATTTACATTAAACCATTTTAATAAGATAAAAAAATGAAAACACATGAAAAATAAGGTCATCACCCAAAAAAAATTTATAGATACACATACCTCTTTACTAGAGGAAACGTAGTCAACTTTGAAAATAGTGATTGGAAATGAAGAGATCATGTCCTATAAACCCTCAAATAGATACCTAAAAGCTAAATAATAATTCCAAGACTTAAGGGATAACATCTACAATATTTTTGAAGTTGAAAAAATATGAAACCCAAGAGTGTTTACGAATAATAATGGCCTAATATAGTGAATAATTGGTTTATGATGCATTAAACATCCCTTCATATTGATTTCATATTCCTATAATACTAGATGTAACATTAAATGGATGATATGGTATATATCTTCCATTATAAATTATAAGATAGTATATTCCATGACCTAGTGCTTCCTACCATGGCATTGTGTCCTTGATATCAACAATCCTAGACTACTCGACATTGGGAAGCTTTTTTGAAAAACATGGAAAACATGTTTATTTTTTACACACCTTCCCTCAACCATTGCATGGGGGTGGTCATTATATTCATGGTCCAATGTGAGACCCACAGTGTCTCACACATGAGGCTATGCACCATAATGAGAATGGTTTCCCCACTTGTTAACCCAATAATATCTTAGGATTGACATCGTTTGGATCACAGTGTGGATACCCAGTGTTACACTAAAAGTACCAAAAAAACCTTTTTAGGCCACCATGAACCTAAACCACTTCCATGGTTTAATTTAACCAACTCATGACTCAAAATATAACATAAATGTTACCCATAGGGTTTCAAAATATTAATCAATACATTTTCAATAATGAAAACGTTTATGTATATTTTTTACAGTTTAATTTTCCATATTCATACCATGGGATATGAAATAATAAAATTTTTAAATATAATATCTATACATTATATAATGGTTTTTCTAAGCTCGATATGGTGTGTATAGAAATTTGTTAGACACATAATATTAATTATAGAGAAAATTTATATTCTAAAATATTAGGGTGTTTCATTATCCAAAATTGTATAGAATAGATTGGGATACACATTCCGTATAGATATTATCCCCATTAAATATGTCCATGAAATCATTAAAGTCTCTCCATGGTTTGAATAAAAATATTTATTTATTTCATAGATATTATGGAAGTTGGTATAATAAAAGTTATTTCCCTAACTCTTGTATAAGCATCACTAGATGGAAATAACCATATACAAAGTAACACCAATAAAATATCTTGTAATAAAATATATATGGATAATTCATATATAAATATGTAATTATATTAGATTTATTGACCTTATTCAATAATATATTAATAAATTAGTTGGGAAAGAAAAGCATGTTATGTTGAGATGGTCCTTACCCTTCTTGCTTTCATGCAATATCAATGACTCCATAAAAACGATATTGATTTAGGTGTTGAAGGATATTATGAACAAGTTGGAAATTCATCCTAATATTTTTCTCAACCAATTCCACTAAATCATTTTATAATGGTGTAGTTTATTCAATATCATCCTAAGGTTTATGGATGAGGATGGAATCATCATATAGGTCACTAAGAATACAAATCCATCTAATTTTATAAATTTTCAAGTGGTTGATTCCAAATTAATTAAAAAATAGATGGAAATTAGTGGTTTATAAGAATAAATGGATAATGAAACTCATACGAGATTATGATATTGGTAGAATGGAAATTGAAATGTTGTACCACCTCGTATGGTTTTGTAGACTTTAATTGGATTACAAACTTAGCACATCTCTAATTCACCCAAAATGCACCTAGACTTTTATCATATTAATTTCTTCAAAGATGAATATCCCATTGAAAACACCACCCAATCCTCTATATCTATGTGGAGGAATGATTTATAGATATATATTAAAAGATTAATCATTTTGTATTTGGTGTATGTTACCCATTTCTAACAGAAAGTGATGTAGGATATACGATTCACTGTTACTACACTTAGAGATGATTTTACAACAGAAAGTGTTTTTTACTATAATAAGAGATTTCGATAGTGTAAACCATGAAAAGGGTTTGTTAAAATATAACACCATATTTATTGGATCAGTGAGTAGAAATAATTAATATAAATGAATCTGTTTTACAATGTGTAGTTAAGAAGGAATTGTCCCTAGAAGCCTAGAAGTACTTAGTGGCATGAAAATATAATTTTTTTTAATTAAGTTAAATATAATTGATTACATCATTGATATGTAGTGTTATAGAATTAATAAAGAAATCATAATTTATTAATGATCCATATATTATAAATAATTTTAAAAAATAATGGTTATAATTTTTGAAATTCTAGACGAGGCGGTTGAGGATGAATATATGAAACAGTGCATGAAATCAATTTGATGGAAATTTAAAAATACATTATTATTCATCTATCTTAATTTTCCTTGGGGAATTTACACAAAAAAATTTCCCAGATCATCACATGAATGTGCCTAGCGGAATTCATTGAGACCTCGATAAAAATAATGTGTCTTTAACATACATAAGAAAAGTGCATGTAGATATTAACTAACTGAAATGTGATAGTTGGATTTATATGATTAATATATATTATTTTTCCTAATTGATAATTTTATCCCACAATATTGATTATGGACGACCATGGGAACCCTCATATCAAACAACATCACCTTCCTTTTAGAAGATAATTATACTATAATGGAAGATGTATGTTCACCCTGAAATCAACCAATGAGAACTCCCATATACCAAACTAGGTAAGACACATATTTCTGGTATTATTTCATGTCTAAGATTAATATTCCTAAAAATTAAATCCCATTAATCTTGAAAATGTACAATTATAGAATAATATTTGTTGCTACTCAAATTTTAATGAATAAAACACTATGAAGCCTAAATAATTGTTTGAATACTTTCAAGGAACATGGTTGGTCTAGTGACATACCTCATGCCTTAAAATTCCATTCATCGCTTACACATAATCCAAAAAACATACTTGAAAAACATTTATCATCTACATTTTCATTCTATTATTCATCCATGCATGTGTAACATCAATTAGTTATGTGTTGAAACACTACAAAATTCCCACAGATACCTAGACTAACACCTGGGTGTCTGAGTGGTTCCTTGCAGTTACCCTTAAACACTGGTTACCCAAGCCTCCTTTTCATAATAAAAGCCACCCATTTCAATATAGGACTCTATTAAGAACCACTAGAATACACCATGGATAATTTTAATGGAAACTTATACAAACAATAATTCTATAATATTCATTTACAAACATTTATAGATCAAAAATATGATAATGGATGGAAGGTATGGGTCTATATAGGTTACGTACTTTATAACTGATAAGAAATAATACTTCTCCCAAACTAAAACATAAATTTTGGTGATGTACCCCAACTTAAGATATCTCCTAGTAAATATGGTTGAAAACATACAAAACACTAACATCACATAATTTTAGTCATTCATGTCCCATTAGGGCCCACTAGGATGCACCATTCGCCCAAGAATCACATTGGGATCTTCACTAAAAATTTATGGGTGACCAAAAATTTATCTAAATCTTCCACTTTCAAAGGACCAATTCCATACCAATAAATCAACCTCCATTTCACCTTAATCACCCATTTTACCTATATAGTATATGTTAAACCATTTCACCCTCCTGAATTCTTATACCTCATTATCCCTCTTTTACAGAGGCCTTCCATATAAAAATACATTCTTAATTACATATATACCTTGACCACCTTACCTACATGACTGGGATATTTTCTATGTTCATGTGGCGTTGGTGATCCAGTATTCCTTTGATAACATGATTAGTGCACTCAACATGGATTGAAGGTTATCAAAAATGGCCCATGATGTATGAGAGTTGACCATACGACACCATGGTACTGAATATAATACCTTGAAGGGTATATAATGGTCAAATATGTATGGAATTAAAAGGAACATCTATCATGACCCATCCCCCAGGGCTTGTGCCGTGACTAACCCAAGACTGCCTTCCATAGGCCAGGGGATGGCAACTAGAACCAAAAGCTTATTCCCTAAAACTAGGGAGGCATTGCCTTTATAACCTGTAACACACACAACCAAGTACATGGGAAGATATGAAATCAAGTAAATTGAGTAGTAAAAAAAGTGAGTACAGTAAGTAAAAAAGGGGCCAGAATACATGCCCAACTGGAAAGTACAAGGAAATATGCAATGGAAAAGACATCTGATATGTGGAAAGAAGCTCCTAGATCGTCCACCACGGATCATGCATGAAGGGTAGGTATAGCACACGAACAACTATCTCTGCAGTTCGCCTCATCTAAAGTCCACCTATGAGCTACCACCAGTCCTGGTACCCTCGTCCTCAGTCAGCGCTGCTCAACGTTTTCACCAAACACAAAGAAGTGCGGGAATAGCCCGTGCAGGGATGAGTATAATGATACTTAGTAGGGACCCCGAGAACCTCAAGGTCTCATAAAATCCATAAAGGATAAACCGCCAAGAAAGGAAACAACGGATAGCCCTACTTAGGAATATTCCCATACATATACCTAAGTTATCAAGTAAACCCATCTCAATCATGAGGAAAACATAGAGTCTGAATCCAAATCCCCAAGATCCACTATTACAAAAAGGAAGTAATACCATGAAAGCTAGTACCACATAGGTACACTACATAGAAGAATACCACCTAGGTATTACCTTGAAGGAAAGTACCACACAGGTAAAAACATAGCTCACATGAGGTATAACTTAAGTACAGTAGTAGAGATGATTAGATATAACTACTGAATCATATTACTATGTTAAGAGGTTATACTGCTAACCCAAAAAGGATCTCTCGGTGCAGACCCACCCAGGATCGCTCAGTGCTAACCCACATAGGATTGCTCAGTGCTGACCTACCCAGGATCTCTAGGTGTCGTCCCAGACAGGATCGCTCATTACTTACCCACACAGGATTACGAGGTGCTGACCCACACAGGATAGCTCTTCATTCTTCACATCAGATCCAGCTAAAAGGTTCCTGCACTAGGCGTGCTCGTCCCTAGGAGGTCCTTCTCCTTAATCCAATGATCAATACTCCAATTACCACGAATCCCAATAATGAAGTATATAAATGTATCGGGGCATGATAGGGGTCTCAACGCAATAGACAGTGCGTCAATCTGATGCCCGTTCTGTGATTCATTAGCTTCTTAGTGTTGAGGGACCAGTTGGATTCGTGTTTGATCCAACCCAATCATTCCCCAAATTTATCCAAATCTCTTGTGGGGTATAAAAAAGGTACAATCTCCCTCCAAGGATTCCATCACAGCTGATGGTTCATCAAACGATCATCTGGTGCTGATGTTAAGGTCATCAGAGTGAAAAGCCCACAGCTTGTCCGGGACCGGTCCAAACCGGTCAGACAGACCCAGCCTGCTGGGCGGTCCAGCAAGCCGTGAGAGCCACGAGGGACCGCAGATTTTGTGGGAGGCCACAGGGGCCGCGGAGTCCGCAAGTGGTCATGAGGTCATTCATGGTCACGAGGTGTCTGGTTAGCATGGGGCGACTGCGGGTACCCCAGGGAGGTGCGTTAGGGCCGCGGGGTGGCGCGGTGGGGCCGCAGGCGGCACGGCACTGAGGGGCCACAAGGTGGTGCGGTGAGGTCGTGCGGTGTAGGACTGTCGTTGTCTTCATCGTTGTAGTTAGTGGTGTCGATCGTCGTTCTCATATTGTACTAGTGCCAAACGCCGACACCAGTCGCCGTCACCATCGTGTAGAACACACAAAAGAAGAATGACGGATGGGTCGGGCAATGTTTGCCCCCCCCACGTTAGAGCATTAGAAAGTGGTTCAAAAATTTGAGTCAAGAACGTGTATGGAAGATATTTAAAAACATCAATCCCCACAACCTTTGTCAATTACTACTCCCAATACCACAAAATAAACATTCACGGATCAACTAGTTTATGAGAGTTGATCCACGTTCTTAGTTTAGAAGGGATGAACATGTGCAGTGATAATCACATAGAAATAAATCCCTACCATGACGGATCATTGACGGAGGCTGCGACGAGGTAGACATCATCGTTGGGGATAGACGGGAATTGGTGACATCGGTGTCTCCTCTATCCTCAGTTTGATCGTCGTTGGAGATGTTCCTCATTGGTGTCCTATGTTTGAGAGCTTTCTCCCAATAATTCTTCTCTCCCCAATTCAACCAAAATGCAAGGTATCCCACATAATATAACAAGTATTCTATTATTATTTTTGGAATAATTTCAAATTATCTTAATTAATTAATTGTTTGGTTGGCTTAATTAATTAAAGGGGAGACTTGGCATAATTTAGTGGGGGAGCTCAAGAGGTTTCTCCCCATTAAGAGGGAGTTCAAATGGGTTCAAGGGGGTTTATGTCTCGGGTAGTCCCCACCACCATAACTCACATGAGTGGTTGGGATCAAGTGTTCCCCATCACCATATCATTTGTGGAGAGGTGTTAGTACAGGTGCTCCCCACCAATAAAACATCAACATGGAATGTTTCCACAAAATAAAATAAAAATGTTATACATTTTTATTTTATTTTATTCTTTCACAAAAAACACTAAAACTATATTTCAATCTCGCCTATCGGCGATCACGATGAAGGTCTCATTAATATTATATTGGCGCTTCGAGTTCAACGGTGCCCCCGTATTTCAATTCTGAGCACCGGTTCAAAAGTTACAAAAACCCGCTCACACGTTTACGAAATGTACCCAAAAACAAGTTAAGAAGTTCATTCCGGGAACATTGGGACTCGGAATCACGTGCCGTCAATTTTCACAGACACATAAAATTCCCATATATTAAAAAAATTACATGGAAATTCTAGGTCTTCACATCCTCCCTACCTTAGAGAATTACGTCCCTGTAATCCACAACACAAACTAAGGGAACATGTGGGGGTACGGAGAACGAATCTAAGCCTCCCCCTCCCATGTAATCTCCTGTAGGTTTCTGTGATGACAAGGAATGTGCATCAAAGGTATCGACCACCCAAGAAGCACCCACTCCAATCGATCCTCAATCTCTACTGGAACCTCTGTAAATGTCGACCCATCATTGATGTCCATCTTGCCATGGACGAAGATGTGAGAAGGGTCGTGCAAATATCTCCTCTGCTAGGATATGTGTAAGATGTTGTGCACCAAGTGAAACTAAGGTAGAAGAGCTAAGTGGTAAGCAGCCTCGCCAACTCAACAAGGGAATAGAAAGAGTCCGATGAACATTGTGGATAACATTCCACCTTGGCCAAATCTTTGCAAACCTCATCGAGGTGAGACCCGTAGAAAGACGTGGTCTCCATCTTCAAACTACAAAGGTCTCTGTCTCCGGTTGGCATTTGACTTCTGCCCGCTCTGTGTAGTCTTCATCCACTCCTTGATGATCGACACCTTCTCTGTGGTAGCATGTACCATCTCTGTTCCCACTGTTGCAGACTCCCCTAGGTCAGTCCACCGCAATGGTGATCTAATAGGTCACCCGTACAATGCCTCAAAAGTTGTCATATCAATTGGTGTAGTGATAACTTTAATTGTATGACAATTCCACTAAAGGAAAATGATCCTCCCGGCTGCGACTAATGTCGAGGACACAAGCACGTAACATTTCCTCGAGGGTCTGAATGGTCCGCTCAGTCTGACCATCTGTCTGAGGATAGAAGGCGGTGTTCAAACAAATCTGCATCCCAAAAGTAACCTGCAACCCCTCCCATAGTCGGGATATAAAACATGAATCACAATCAGATACAATCATAGATGGAACTTCATGTAACCACATAATCACTTGCACATAGAGGCGCCCAATCTCTCTACTAATCCCTTCTCTCTGATCAGTAAGAAGTTGGTCGACTTGGTGAGTCGGTCGATGATCACCCAAATAGAATCATGACCCCGGGATGTACGTGGAAGTCCTATCACAAAGTCCATGGATATCCCATTCCACTTCCATTCTGGGACTTACAATGGCTGAACCAAGCCTACAGGTACCTGATGCTCCACCTCCACTTGCTGACAAATGAGGCACCGAGAGACAAACTCTACAACTGGTTTCTTCATTCCCGACCACGAGTGATGACATTGGAGATCCTATTACATCTTCTCCACTCCATGATGTACCGTAGTAGGAGATTTATGGAACTCCCTCATCACTTCCTCCCAAAGTGACACTTGTACAATGGTACGTCCTCTAAAGAAGATGACACGCTCCCCACATTCAAAAAATCCATTAGGTGTCTGACCTGTGGATATCCTAGTACGTCGTGTCTCACAGTCAGCGTCCCCATGTTACAACTCCCTAATTCACTAATAAAGTGGGGGAGTGAAAGTAAGAGACTGAAGAAAAGATGCTTCATCTCAATCCAAAAAGAATATCTACAAAGCGGATAGCTTCTCCATTGCCTCACCTAGCAGCTGCATACCAGACCTCCTGCTGAGTGCATATATTAAAAACTTCCCCTTCCCAGGAGTATAGACTATCTCGAAGTCATACTCCCGGAGGAACTCAAGCAAAAATCATTGTCTCGGTTTCAGGTCCTTCTTAGTTAAGATATACCTGAGACTCTTTTGATCGAATTACACTGTAAAACGCTCTCCCATCAAGTAATGTCACCACATATTCTTGGAGAAGACCACTACCACTATCTCCAAGTCATGGGTAGCATATCTCTTCTCATGTTGTCTCCGCTGTCAAGAACCATAAGTGATCACTGCTTTCTCCTACATCAGGACACATCCTAGTCCGGTCCCTGATGCATCGCAGTAGACTATGTACCCTACATCCTCCTCTGGTAGCCTCAAGATAGGGGAACTAGTCAGCCTCTGCCTCTGCTCCTAAAAACTCTTCCAGCATCTCTCTAACACCACAAACGGTTTCGTCTTCTTCTCCAATGCTGATAGTAGTGCTGCAACTCTAGATAAAGATGGCATAAATCTCTGGTAGTATCCAGACAAACCTAGGAAACTTTGTATCTCCATCACACTCCTAGGTGGCTCCCAAGCAAGTACCACCTCAATCTACACTAGATCCACAGAAACTCTAGCCTCCGAAATGACATGTCCCAAAAATTGAACCTCTTGGATCCAGAATAAGAAATTCGAGAGCTTACCATAAATCTTGTTCTCTTGGAGTGTGTCCAGTACTACCCGCAAATGATAGGCATGCTTCTCCTCAGTAGCCGAGTAGACCAGAATGTCATCAATGAAGACTACTACAAAGTGATTAATAAATGGCTGAAAGAACATTTTTATGAGTCCCATGAACACTGCTGGAGTATTGGGTACACCGAATGGCATAAACAAGAACTCGTAGTGGCCGTACAGACATCTGAAAGTAGTCTTCTACACATCCTCATCTCGCACTCTGAGCTGGTGATAGCTTGCTCTAAGGTCTATCTTCGAGAACCACTGTTCTCCCTTCATCTGATCAAAGAGGTTGTCAATCCTTGATATTGGATACTTATTCTTCATAGTCAACGGGTTCAGGTGTCGATAGTCAACACAATGTCTCAAGCTCCCATCTTACTTCTTGGCGAACAAAATCGGGGCTGCCCAAGGAGAAACACTAGGCCAAATGAATCCCTTCCCATGAAAGTTGTCCAGGTGTACTCCCATCTCACGAAGATCCTTTGGAGCCATTTGATACGATGGTGTAAATATCGGTGTCATCTCTATGTACAATTCAATGTATAATTCCACCTCTCTTCGAGGAGATAGACCTAAAACATCATCAGGGAAGACATCCATGTACGTGTCCACCACTACAGGATAAATCGGACTCTACATGTCAACTTCTCTGAGGGTAATTCTAGCCAACTGATGATTTATAGGCTGCTCTCTCCTCCAGTTAAGTCCATCATGTGCTACAAAGGCTCCCTTCTCGCCAGTGAAGGTAATTCTAGTCCCATCCTTGTGGACACACTGCACATTGCGCCAAATATTGTCAATCTGATCTTGGACTATAGATAACTAGTCTACACCTAAGATGACGTCGTAAGGTCTCCATGATGCTACTTAGATATCCCAGCCAAAACTCACTCCTCCTAGAGTATGCTCGCAATGCCGAAACCAGAGCGTAATCGTCGAATCCTCTCCAGTAGGAGTCTTTAGCCGTAAGGAGTAAGCCAACAGCTCCATAGGAATCTCCGAGCTCTAAACAAGCATTGTGGTAATAAAATAATGACTGGAACCTTTATCTGTATGTACAGTAGCTAAGTTGGAATAGACACAAATCATACCTCGTATCATCTCTATAGTGTTGTGAACATAGGCCTCAACTACCTAGATTAGATCTCTCCCTTGGCCTCCTGCTTCCTGTGGTCGGGGTGGACATCCTAGTGGTGGTGGTGGTATCATCTCGAATCGTTGCCCATGGCTAGCTGCACGACCAGCTCATCTTCCACGTCCGCCAGCTCCCTGTGGACCTCCTCAATAAAATCTCTTTCTCTTCTTGGACTTTCCATTGACCATCTTCTGATCATCTGTATGGTGGTTCGGGCAGTCACGATCCATGTGACCCTGCCTGCCTCATGCATAGCATTTCCCACTCCAGGCATGACTGGATCTTCCGCTGGTGCCCCGCAAAACCAACCCAAAATCATGCGGTCATATACCTATAGGTCTTGACTTCTTGGAACTCTGTGACATCTGTCTTCTTCCAGCTACATAAGACTCCCCTACATGATGACTGGAAAAGTTTCTCACTGCTGGTGACTGCTCAGCAAGAAAACTCTCCTCTAAAAGGGCTCTCTCCAACACCCCCACATGCGTCAGGGATGCTAAGTGAGAATATCGAAGACCTGATATCCCTCTTGTGTCCCTGATCGATGGTTCAGGACCTGAATAATGGGTCTCACACTATATTTGTGTATGAGCATGAGAGTTCAGTGAACCTTGCTGAGTGCTAAGCCACATTCATGATGCCCTCGTGCAGATGATGTAGCTCCTGAATGTACACTACGCGAAGAGTCACTGGAAAAAACTCTTCCTGAAACAGGCTCTTGAAGTCTACCCAGAGTAGAGTTACCTCGTCGTGATCTTAGGGCATCAAGCTACACCATCTGCCTACTTATTCTTATAGAATATTGGTGGCAAAAATCACCATGAGATTTGATTGTGTCCCTAACAGTCGAAAGACACTCACCAAAACCTCCAGCCAATCCACAGATACATGCGGGTCCGTCTCTCCCCTGATCCAAGGTGGCCTCTGGCACTTGAACTCATGAAACACACTCAAGTGGAATGCAAACTCTGCTTCTAGGGCTGGTGGAATTGGTGTCCCAAAGGGTAATGGTACCTCTAGTTCCTTCGCTGGTGCCTCTACTAGAAAAGGGACCTGCACCGAGGACATGTTTCTTGGGGGGCTATCTGTGCCTACTACTCTGGGAACCCTAGCTGGCTGTCTACGTGGAGGCATCCTGAAAAGAAACAGGTGTGCCATGTTCAATAAGTTATACCTAGTCAGCTGAATCAAAGAGATCACAAATAAAACTCTTCAAGTCACACATGAAATAAGTGTTTTCTTGCACTGAGTGATAAATCAAAAGTAAGGGTCTTGGTGTCTAGATATGCCCGCATCGTACCATCACTGGATTCCCTAAACTGATAATCACACTCACTACCCTTAACACTTTTTTTGTTAGAAAGAAAGACCGGAGTCCTATTTTCTACAGTAGAACAGACTCCTTTGATACCAATTTCTCACAACCCATCCCCCAGGGCCCGAGCCGTGACTACCCCTAGCCTTCCTTCCATAGGCCATGGGCTGGATACTTTCACCAATGTTGTATTCCCCAAAACTAGGAAGGTATTTTCTTTATAACTTGTAACACACACAACCAATCACACATCAAGATACGAAATCAAGTAAACTTAGTAGTAAACAGAGTGAGTACAGTAAGTAAAAAGGCGCCAGAATACATGCCCGACTAGAAAGTACAAGGAAAATTTAGAATTACAAGACAACTGATAGGTGGAAAGCAGCTCGTGAATCGTCCACCACGGATCCTACTTAAAGGGTAGGTACAGATCACGAATGGTTGTCTATGTGGTTCGCCTCCTCTAACAACCACTTTCGAGATACCTCCAGTCCTGGTACCATCGTCCTCAATCTGCGTTGTCCTTCATCTGCACCATAAACAATGAAGTGCAAACATAGCCCATGCAGGGGTGAGTATAACGATACTCAGTATTGACCTAGAGAACCTCAAGGTCTTGGAAAATACAACAAGGATAAACCGCCATGAAATGAAACATCTGATAACCCTACATTGGTATATCCCCATACATATACCTATTTTTTCAAGTAAACCCATATATATCATGAGGAAAACAAAGAGTCTAACTCCAAATCCACATGATCAACTCTTCCACAAATGAAATAATTCCATGATGGCTATTTCCACAACGATAAGAATACCACCAAGGTATTACAATGAAGGAATGTACCACATAGGTACATACTCAACTCACAACAATTATAAATTAAGTACAGTATTAGAGATGATCAGATGTAAATATTGAATCATCTTACTCTGTTAAGAGGCTCTACTGTTGACCCACACAGGATCACTCAGTGCTGACCCACACAGGATCGCTCCGTGATGACCCACACGAGATCACTGGGTGATGACCCACATAGGATCGTTAGGTGCTTACCCACACCGGATCGCTCGGTGGTGACCCACACAGGATCACTAGGTGCTGACCCACACTGGATCACTCTTCACTCTTCATGTCACAGCCAGCTATTAGGTTCCCGCACAAGGCTTTTTCATCTCCATGAGGGTCCACTCCACAATCTAATGGTCTATACTCCAACTACCATGACATATTGTGAAGAAGTATCTCAAAGGAATGCTATGTCATAGGGGTCTCAATGAAACAGACAGTGCATCAATCGGATGCCCAGTCTGTGAGTTATTAGCCTTTTAGTTCCAGGGGCCTGGTTGGATTTGTTCTCGATCCAACCTGACCATTCCCAACCATTATCAAAATATGTAGTCGGTTAAAGAAAATGTACCATCTCACTCTATGGCTTCCAGTTCCATTGACAGTTCTTCAAACAGACATTCAGTGCTGAAGTTATGGCTGTTACAGCGAAAAGCTCGTTGTTGATCTAGGTCCGGTCAGAGCTAGAATGAGCCGATCCGACCCTATTTGGGTCGACCCAGCCCGCTTGGTCCGGCCCAGGTTGCTCCGGGAGGCTCGTCCTACTGGGCGGTCTGGAGGGCCACGAGTGCAGCGAGGGACTGCGGAGGCCGTGTGATGCCACGAGGGCCGCGAGGGACTATGGAGGCCACAGGAGACCGGGGGGGGGGGGAGGAGGTCGGGGGAGGCCGCGAGGATGTGGAGGACTATGGAGGGCTTCGAGGCGGGGGTTCGGTGCGGCGAGACCACCGGCGTCGCAAGGCAATGCGAGGCCGCGAGGGCTACGGGGGTGACATGGCAGGACCGCGCGGTGGCACGGGTTGGTGGAGCAACGTTTTATTCATCGTGGATGGCAGCAGTGTCAGCCGCCATTCTCATGTTCTATCGATGACAAAATTTGGCACCGGTCTTCATCACCCTTGTGAAGAGCACACAAAAGAATAATGATGGAGGGGTCGGGCCATGTTTGTTTGGCACCCACCCCCCTAAATTAGAGTGGTAGCAAGTGGTTAAAAAATTTGAATCAAGAAAATGTATGGAAGGTATTTAAAAACATCAATCCCCATGACCTTCATTACTCACTACTCCAAATCACGCAAAAAAACATCAGTGGATCAACTAGTTAATAAGAGTTGATCCATGTTCATAGTTTATAAGGGAAGAACATGGGAAGTCATAGTCACATATAAATATAACCCCAACTCAAAGGATTGTTAATAGAGTCTGTGAAGAGGGAGACGATGTCATTGCAGATAGGTGGACGTCGGTGACGTCGACGTTTCCTCGATCGCCGATTTGTTCGCCATTGTGGATGTTCCACATAGGTGTTCTTCATTGGAGAGCATTCTCCCAATTGTTCTTCTCTCCCCAATTCCACCAAAATGAATGGTAGCCCACTTAATAGAACATGTTATCTATTATGTTTGTTGGAATAATTTCAAAATATCTTAATTAAATAAATGATGGGTTGTCTTAATTAATTAAATGGGAGAGTTGGCTTAATTAAGTGGGGGAGCTCAAGAGGTTTCTCCCCCATTAAGAGGGAGTTCAAAGGGGATCAAGGGGTTTTAAGTCTCGGGTGGTCCGCACCACCATAACCCACATGGGAGGTTATTCTCGGCCGGTACCCACCACCATATCCTATGTAAATAGGTTTTATTATAGGTGGTCCCCACTATTAAAACAACCACATGAAATGTGGCAAAAAAATAAAAAATATTGTTTCAAATTTTTATTTTATTTTATTCTTTCATAAAAAACATAAAAACTATCTTTCACTCTAGACTCACTATGTAAAATATGAAGGTCTATTTAAGTAAATACTGGCATTGGGAGTTCAACGGTTCCCTTAGATTTCAATTTTGAGTACCGTTTAAAAAGTTACAAAATCCACATAGCATTTTTACTGAACATACCCAAAAAAAGTTCAGAAATTAATTCTGAGGCACACCGGTCCTTGGAATCACCTGCCGTTAATTTTCACAGACTCATAAAATTCCCATATATTAAAATAATTACATTTAAATTCTGGGTGCTTACAATATCAGGCTTTATAAATTAATGAATGTAAAATTCAAAATTGTGGCCCTTAGCTGACACCCCCAAAAAGAATTATGCCCCTCTTTATATGGAACTAAACTATGTGCATTTTGATTCCTCTGACAAGGATATATAGAAATCCCATTTCATGGAACTAATCTCAACTTAACAACACCAACAACCTCCTAGTATGGAGATAAATCCAATAGTTCTCAATAATATATATTTAACTATATTATAATATATATTAGAGTGATGATATATAACCTCTCATATAATGTTCTCACAAATTCATGGTATTAATAAATTACTTACATGGTATGGGTAACCAGTATTTATACTATTATGTTATTCAGCAATACTGTAAAATTTATTAAACTGTCCCAAACAAGACAATATGTTCATCTAGAGGATTATTCATCCTTCCATCGTATTTATTCTAATAAATTTCTTCATGAGGAATTAACCCAATAGATTCACGAGGAAAAGGAATTTGAAATATCCATACATAAATTTTAAGTTATTATACCCACCAACATCTTGATCACTCAATGTTTAACATATTTCAATATATATAAGATATAGTAGTCCACTAACCATATCATATTTTACAAAAGAATGGTTATTTTTTAAAATTATTAATAATCTTAATTGTGAAGTGATTCATAATCTAATTAGTCCAGAAATAAATATTTATGGATTAATTGTATGTGTTTCTCAATTATATCCCTGGGGAGGACATGTTAAAGATAAATGGTGTTAGAATCAATTTTGACCTCCATATCTTTAATGTTAATGACCAAATTATGTATATGAAAAATTTACAAACTAGTCAGTATATTTTCAGTTCCATATTAGAATTAATTATAAAAGTTATAATAACAATTATCCTTAATGCTTAATGAAAATACAATATTGTACATAAAAATTATAGAAATTATAAATCATTTTAGAACTAGAACATAATAACATTTTTCTAATTCTAGGACTAATTTTCTTGGTAAATGTTGATTATATGTTCAAAATTCCAATATAGAAACTCTATCCTAATTACCAAAACATATTTATAATTATATTTTCCTTAATTATCTCTTATTTTTCAGTGAATAATTATCATAAACCAAATTTCAATAGATACTGAATATCAAATTCCCATGGGTCATAATCAAATAAATTGATTTTTATAATGTCCATTCCCATATTCTTAGAGTACCTCCCCTGAGAATAGTTTTATACATTATATAACCATATATTATAATATATATCCAAATTATAATAGATATAAAATTATGTTCTTGATGTATGTACAAATATATAATAAGACATGTATTTTGTTACTATCCTATTTTATATAATTTTGATAAAGAATTTTATTGAATACTCTCCCATTGAAAATGATGACCCCATACAAAATATCCATTTAGTGAGAAAATATTTGTATTTCATAGAATAATGAGCATACTTTGAAATTCCTAAAATAACTTTGATACTTAGTTTTATTGTCAATATAATCCTATAATATAATACTATTATATTTTTTAATGGAAAACATTTTTACCAAGTCCACCAAATGGATAACCATAACACAATATCATTGGTATAATTACCACATTGGTTTCCTAGCTTAGTGTAACTGAAATATCATAATTGTACATGGATAATAAACTCTTATTTTATCCACATACAACATTACTTACTTTAGATAATCTATGGGAACCCTAATTTTTCATCAACCAAGCAGTTGGGATGATGGAGTTTTTAAAATATTTGTTTAAGGAATTTCCCATAGAGTTTTTACATAAATTCTGCAGTCTCTCAATTTTAGTATTCTTGTTATACATATTATAAGTAACTCATACTATATATTTTATTCTCACGTAATCTCATTAAGTATGAATTATTCTTGATATTTTATTTTAAATTTATAGACCTTCAAACAAATTAATTTATTATAAACATATTGAAGTATAACACATTATACAACTCATTATTTATATTAATTAACCTACAAAAAATCAATTTATATCCATATATATTTAAATTTATTTGATGAATAAGTTAGATAAAATCATTTTCTATTAAATGATATGAATCATAAAAAAATTATCCATATAAATGAAACATGGAGAAACAATTTGGAAACCCCCACTTCTCTTAGAAAGAGCCTAGTGCTTTGTTTCAATTTATAGAATGATTTTAATTTATTTTTTCAGAATAAATTAGAAACCAAAAAATTCTAATATCACTACATATGGAACAAAAACCAATAATAAAATAAAATAATAACCTATATACCTTTCACTAAAGATATTCTACTATAATCTTCAATCATAATGTGTTGATGAAGATCCCTTGGAAGTATCCAATGGAATCTCTTCTTTTGAATCTATATAAAAATTTAGATGGATCACCTAATGCTTGGGATAGATTATTATTTACTCAAAGATATTCTAGTATCTCATTAGGTAAAGTGGTAGATGAAGAAATCTATTTGTATGGGAGAATCAGGAGAATCTTATGTAGGAATGATCTAAAATATGTCATGGCTACATCCCATTTATAAATACATAGTTCATTTTTCATAGTGATGATGAAATAGCTCTTCTAGTAGAAATATTAAAAGATATGAAAGTACATATAAATACTTTTTAACCCCTCGCCTAATCCATTTATATCATATATTTTATATTATGAAAAATCATATTAATTATATCCACAAGTTGATTATTCATGAATATTAACAGGTAATATTATATTTCCTTATCAATAATATAATATTATCCATTGGTAATATAATGATGTATCAATAAATATGATACATAATTCATCTAGACATATGAAATTCCATGAAATTCTTTATGTACCACCCTAAAACATGTTCATATCATCATATAAATTATAATATTTAAGGAATATTTATATTAATCCCCCCTTAAACTAAAGCCTCCTTGACATTATCACAATCTGTCATATATTCTATCATATACAATAACTTCTAAAATCATATCCAAAACACTAGTAGATAGATTCCAAAAGGAATTTTGAAAATTTAACCTCAGTTTCATCCAGTATTAGAATCATATGTGACACTTGGTAAATACCTATCCAGAAATCCAATTATATAATTTCAAAAATAGTATAGAGAAACTCTATTTGAAAATAAATCCCCACTCAATCCACCAAAAACTACAATAAAATTATCATTTTTTGTGTTGAAAAAAAATAAATTCTCTATTTCATAAATATAAGAAAATATTAGCATCTAGTTTGTAATTCATGTTACTTAATCAATAAATTGTTCATGTGTGATCTCTATCAAACAGATGTTCCAATATAACGGTGTTAACCTACTGTATCTTATGCTAGAATTCATTTCCATATGATCTATTTATCCATAATAACATGTGAAAATGTTACCAAGAGTATTTCAATCCCATATATCCACCAAAATGTTACTATTGTATAACTATAGGCTTACCTATTTGATAAATACATCACATATATTCTCTCCTTGTGCATAAGCACATTACATGACCCTAAACAAATTGATAACCACAACATATATGTTATCTAATTATGTTTATACTCTTTCATAGTTTTTCTCAACCAACAGCCTATATTTTATACTCATTACAAAAGAAGAAAAATTTCATCCTATATAAGATCCAACTAATAAAATGATTCACAACATAGCTAACAACCCTTTCATTAGCTAACACTAAAAAAATGTAAAAGAACGGTATAAAAGTATAAAGATTATAATGATCCATATCACTCCATCCATAGGTATGGGTAAATATAAAAATTAATCTTTTAAACCTAGTATACCAAATATAAAGTGTATTACACTTCATGAGGTATACATCATGAGTCTTTATGTGAAAAAATACAATTTTTTTCCTATTAACCATATTTTGTATCTTAATATATGAATCTTACTCTTAATAACATTGGATTTATGCATTTATAAATCATACTTTGATAGGTCAACAATCATTACACTTGATAATTATATACAACTAATATGAAATACTGGTAAAGTGTATATTAACTTTTTTATAACGATATATATTTTATATTCTAAAATCCCTTCTAAAATTTTAACAAAACCATAAATAATTTCATGGAATGACTACTTGAGGATATTTTGAACCCTATAAATATGGTGGATTTTAGTGAAGAAAATATTTATTGTGATCTTCAACATTATTTCTTTGTGGTTCCAGTACTGGTGTCTAAACGTGAATGGGTGCAATGGCCTGTCCCATATCAAAGAAAGCATGAACCATTATCTCAATGAGGTTATGATCAATTGGATGCTTTACAAATCATGGTTCATTAGAAGCTCCATCACTAGATATGTTCAAAAAAATTCTTGGAGGCATCATGCTATAAAACATCAACATGCACTATGAAACTATCAATATGGATACTCTTATTTTCATAAAAAAAAGGGATATAATAATATAAATTCCAACAAACACTGTTCAAACATCTATGATTTCATGAAACTCATATATAAATTAGGGAAAATACTATAACCATATAAAAAATTTCATTAAATAGACATTTACCCAAATGCCAATGGTCACTCATGGATCTTCACGATGAGATCAAGACATGAACATTCTCATAACAACCTATTAAGTACCAAAAATATTACCTCCTAACAGTGAGGACTTCCCAAATTCAATATCGGCATCAATAAAACGCACAAAACCTCTTATAATATTGTTTTTTATATCCATCCTGAATAACCTAATTCACTAATACCCAAACTAGTCCAGACATGGCCTGAAGGGTGTTCTTGAGGCCCATGTGTTAGTAACCAACACCATGAATTATATCATGGACTAGAGAGAAAATATTTTCTAAAATGATATGATAAAATAGTGGAAGATGAAAATTACACATTCAGTATTAAAAACATCTATTAGGGGGAAAATTACCACAAAATTACCAGTATCCTAAAGTAAAATATTATTAAAAAGACAGTGAAACACATATCAGGATTAATTCTACCAAACTATATGAAAAAGGGACGAACATAGATCCACCAATCACTATCATCATTCTAGAGTCCCACAAATCACTCAAAACTGCTACTTTCAAGTGAATCTTTCCCTTTCCCTAGACATAAAATACCATGATCTAAAAATATCTGAAGGAAAATGTAAAGTATGAAATTAGTGTCCTAGAAGGGTCTCCCCATGTGTTCCATAATAAATTCCATAAATATTAAATCATTTATGATTTTAATTTAAAAAAGGGTCCATAGAAAGTAATTTACATAATTTAAAACCAAAAATTATTTAAAATAAAAATATGGACAATATAAAAAAATATCATTAAATGTATAATTTATATAAATGATTTATAAATAATACCTTGTATAAATAAAATTATTCTATAAACAAGTCAAACAAAACAAAGTTTCGTGGTCATACTCCTTAAGCTAAGTTATTTTCTAGATATAGTATCCTCACACTTCTCGATCATCAACACTACTCAGGTATGTGTGAAAACTCCCTAAGGTTCAGGAAATAAGAATAATTATTCAACACCCCATTAGGGGACCAATCTTGGGAAATTAGGTCAAACTTAGCTTATTTAGTGTTTTAATAATCATTCCATTACCTAGGATTCAAACTCCTAAAGTTCTTTTCATACTCACCTACTAACTTATTGGCCTCACATTTTCCTCAATCAACTAATCAATCATTCATTATCCTAGGGTAATTTATAAATTCCAAAATAATCCCATCATTCATAGTTTAATTTCCCAATTTCATGTTCAAAATTCGTTTTCAATTCAAAACAAAATCATAGGTTTTAATCAAATTCACTCCATTCTAAATCATCTTTTATTTTAAGGTAATTTTCTAAATAACCAACATCAAATCATTTAATCAAATGAACTCTCAATTCATGCCATCATTTTTATCAAAATACACTAAACATTTTCAATATAATTGAAATTGTGGGTGTTCAAAATCTTTATTCCCCTTTTAAATCAACCATAAAATCATCACAAATCACAGTTTTTAAATCTATTAAACTATTTTAAAAATAATCAATATATTATTGTTTCAATTATTGGGAAAATAATAATCAGAACCACACATCTTTAATTATGTCACCATAACAATTAATGTAATGGGAAACACCAACAAATAACTAAGGAGAATGAATTCTTAGAATCGAACCTAGAATAATGATCCACAAAAATAAATATTAGGTCCATCAATAATATGATGATTTATCACTATCTATGAAATAGATGATAAATATTGGGATAAAACAAAAGAGTGGATGTTCACTTACTGTATGGTGATCAAATGATATCATCAATGATTCAATACGTAATTAGATGAAGTTGGAGAATCCAAAATGCCTCTTGGGAGCCTTAAAAATCCAAAAGGTCAATTAAGATTTAAATATGAGTTGGATGGGATAATAAATGAGTGTTATGGAATATAATATCTATAAAAATGAATTGTTCTGAAACCCCTCATAGAGATGCTGTGTAAGGGTAAAAATTCCCCAGACCATAGAAAAACCACTCCTGGCCATGTTGTAACCCATCCTAGTTAATAAACATGTTAAAAACATGTATCATACTTCTACAGATCTTCTTTAGATGGGGTATGGATGTTGAAAAACATAAGAACCATGTTGCAGATCTCGTCAACATGGTAGAGTCTCCCAGAACCACCTCTACACCACAACTCCCCTCTACACCACTTCCCTACAAGAATTAGAAGAGGCACAAAAACCTACTATTTCATATCCTAGTTGCATATTCCACAACCATACTAGATTTGAAAGTGTCATAAATCTAGACATTCCAATGGTTCTATGCCGAAACAAAGTCCCCATTCCATATACTTACAGACTCCAACACAGAACCTCTCACCTAAAAGTATAGTCCCCTTGAAAAAGTATATAAATTCAAAAAAAACTCTTTAAAACTCTCAACTACACCCCTAAAATGGAAACATATAAAAATTTATATTTATTTTCTAAATGCGACAATGGTAGGTTACAAACTACCCACTATGAAAAAAATTTACCGTCAAAATCCTATCAAGATATCTCCATGACAAAGACATGAGGCCAATACTCTCTCATCAGTTACTCCGGATCCCAATTCTCATGTGATCCCGAACCATGCTTCTATAACACATGGACCAATATCATTGAAATCCCCTAAAGATCCTTTTTCTCAGAATCAATATTTCATATTGGAAACTCATTAACATATTGATATAGTTCAACATCATTTTTTTTATATTTTAGGCTATGATAGGGTCCATAACGATACTTCCTAATTTTTTATACATGAACCAAATTTTGTATTGTTGTCAACAGATGTGGTAAGTCTAAATGGTAAGGTACATGACCAACCTACTCAACAAACTCAAACAATCTCATGTATCTCAGTTCATGCTTCCCCATTTTTCCGAATCATTTATGACACTACTGAAGTAAAATTCACCAATACAACTTGTTACTAGCTGAAAACTAAAAAGTTTTTCTATTTTTATCAATGTAAGAATTAAAATTACTTTGTTCTGTTATTATACTTTGATGAATTAAAAAAATATTTTTTGTTGTATCCTAGACCAAAAAAGGACCCACCATGGAAGATTCACCAATATATGACCAAGACAACACAGACATTTACAGATAATCATAAATTTCCTCAAAGATTTATATATTAATGTATGAATTATATCTATTTTTTATGAAAACTCAACCAATCCCCAAAACTCATCCCAAGATATCCCAAATCTAAGAACACAAGCATTATGCGTGTCTTCCAAGATATGTATAGAATGTTCTATCTAACAGTCCATCTATAGAAGATATGTCATGATAAAACTAAATGGGGATCCCTAATCCTTATGGAGGCCTCTCTAAAAATGATAATTAAAATTGGGATCCCAATTAGAGACTATGTCTAATGACCTGAGTTTTTCAAGGCTAGAATTTTGAGCAATTGTTTTTTATTTTAGATTCATTTTATGGTTAAAATGGTATTATCCCCTATAACATGTTCATGGATAATTTTTATAACCACTCAATTTTTCCTATAATAATTTTTTTACACTATAAGGTATTTTTTTTTCAAAATCATTAAAATTTTCCTAGAATAATAAATATTTAATGTTTAAATAATTAAGTATTAATTTATTTTCATAAGATTTTTTAGATATTTCTTTTGAATGAATCATCAGATTTATATTTTTTCTTTATTTTTGAGTCCAAAATTAGATTTTTTCCTAGGAATGGCACAATCACAATTTGGGTGTCTCGGCTATGAACATACCCATTTTCCTTTTCTTTTCTTTTTCTTCTTTTATTTTTCCCCTTTTATTTTATTTCCCCCCTAACTTCTCATAAACACCCCTAGGTTTCTTCCTCCACTATGAATGAGAGAGTATATTTCAAGATAGATACATAGGGAGAGGGATAGAGGAAGTTAGGTACTACAGGATATCTCTAGAGTAGTTACATCATCATGGGGTAACTGTTGATCATGAAAATGGGAAAAACATCAGTAGATTATAGCAAAATGTATTATTTTTATTATTTATTTATATAAATCCCCATAGATTTACTGTTTTTAATTTTTAAACCCCTATTATGTCTTCTCTGAACCCATTTTCCCTAATATTTATCTTTTGAGGAGAAAAGAGTTGTTTCATAAGATTTAAGGGGTTTCACATTCATAAATCATGATCATACAGTGTGTAATTTAGGAACAAACATCATGTATTATTATCATTCTAGGAAGATGGCGTTTTTTTATGTTCACACCATTTATGATGTATAAAAATATTTTATTGGGAATCATTGTTACATTATATTACCCGACCTGAGAACTAGTGTAGGGGGATATGTTTGTGAAGAGTAAACTTCCATACATATTCCAGGTCACACGCCATGTAGAGGTTCACCACTAGGAAAAACACATATCTGGAACTAGTGATGTACATGGTATAATACCTCATGTATGGTTAATTCCATGTTCATGATCAAAACTACAGGTATTATAGTTTTTACTTGTCAGGTCTGGATGGAGTACGCAACCAGGTGGGGATATGGTAGTACTCTCTATCTACTAAGTTATGCACATCGTGTATGACCACTTTGTACCCTTTAGAGGGTTTCTCATATATTTATGCCTAGGGATAATAATTTCACACATGAGATATCCATTTTTAGTATCATTACACAGATATAATGATGGGGAAACCATTAGTTGATTTAGGGACTCTAAGAAGGTGTTTTGGTCTTTTTACCAAGCGGGTCAATTATTTCTCTGATAATTGAGTCTAGTTGTCTCATGAGGGTGATACCTTGATATGATATGTTTCATGATCCATCTCACTTGAAAATCATTAAATATATTGTCTCTTGAGTAAATCTCCCTTGAAAGATGTTCCCTTATATCCTAGGAGGTCATGAGGTTGGTTCTTTGCAAGGATCCCCAGTTTCATGCCTCTGCTCACATTTCCAAAGAGGGGACATCATGTGGGATTCTAGTATCTTATTAATCTAACAATGGGAGACTATGAAATTAATTCTCTTACAAGATAACATATTTAGTTCTTTGTAGAATCCCTCTACCATATTATTATTTTTTGGATACCATATAAGATTCCTCCACCTAAGTACATTATTATGAGTGTCCTTTGTAGGAGGCACCTCCATGTACACCATTCTAAGGATCCTATGTGGGATGCCTCTATTTACTCTTTATAAGGATCCCAAATATGATACTTCCCCAATGCTTAAAATGAAGGACCTAGTAGGTTCCCTGATGTTTGAATTACCTTGATGTAATACATTGGGATTGGATATTGATCTTAATGGGTTTCACCATATAACCCATATCAAACATGTGATACTATGAGGCTATGACAGTACTAGTGGATTTTGGAATTCATCCACACTCACTTTTGTATTTAGGAATTCAATTATTTACTCCTGATGTAATGATGATTACTATATGTTCTTCTTGGTTTGTGGATTATATTCTAGACTTGATTTGTTTACCTTATTTGGATACCTATATATAATTTTGGGGACCTGGCTTCTAATCCCTTTATTTTATATATAGGGATTTCTCGAAATATTCAATGGAATATTTATTTTTAGCCAATTTTACGATATTTTTTAATGGAAACCCTTTTTTAATATATTTGGGCAAAACATAACTTGATTGTGATATATGGTCATGGAGTTCCATAATCATTATATCTGGGAATGTAATCCATTGATTATGATATATGGTCATGGAATCCCTTGATAAGGATATCTGAGCTTGCATACCTATTGATGAAACTATTGTATAATTATTCTCTCCATAGAGCATGAGATGATTACACACCCCCTAATCGATTACTTGATCATGGTGGTGAAGATGTTACTAATTATTGTACTCAGTATATAATTACACTACCCTTGAGAAATGTGTAGGATGGTACCTTGGTTTGGGTGGGTACACCATTACTAAATTCCCTATAGGTACTTATTAGGGATGGGTTTGTTTATCTTTTTATATGATTGGTCACTATGAATGTACGTGAGTCCAGAGAGAATTCCATTTATAGATCGTAAAATGGTCATCCCCTTAGGGTTCATCCAGGTTTTAATGGTGTGACAACCCACAGACAAGGATGTAGGGATCATACATAGAACTGGATTTTATAAGAATAAGGGAATTGAAATCCAACTCAATTAAAATTAACATGATTTTCCATTGGTATATAGAATCCCACATTAATGTCATTGGATGGGAGTCCAAGTGAACCCAGGGTCAGGACATGTATCCCTATGTGGTGAAGTAGCATGATCAGAGAAATTTCATAGGAAGGTTAAAGAATTTATTGTCTAATGTGATAAAATACCAAGACATAGACTTAATTATATATGGATTTAGTGGTATGACATCCATCTCAATATCCTTTTTATTGGATTTCCAACCGATCGGTGTCACAAACCCATGAATTGACTCTTATTTCTTATGTTATTTATTTATCCTTACTCATGTATATACATATTTATGTATATATATATATATTTGGGAATATTTATATGAAATATATATATATATATATATATATATATATATATCTAATGTAAAATTTATCGGTTGACCGATAATATAAACCTGATGATCGAAGATGGTTTAACATTGCAAGATTTATTTAATTTATCCTTTCAGTTGTATGTCAACTAGGTGGAGCATATTTCATGAGAAAAAATTATAAAAATGGATATTCATTGGGGTCCCATACTAATATTATTTCTCACCCCTATACATTCCCCTCAGTGTGTGTAGAGTACTTATATCTACTTTTTAGTTTGATAAAAGACACATGATGATAAGATTGATGCCCTATGTTTTAGGATTCATAAGATCTACTCATGTGGAATGTTACAATAAATCTAGTGCATATTAGTAGTGTCTTATAGACTGGGTATGTGGTCTAGATTGGAGTTAGTAATAGAGCCATGTAATTTTATTTTAGTTTCTTTTATGTACTTCTGTGTGTATGGAAGACCCAGTGGATGACCGGTGTTGTATGTATGACATAGATCATCAAGATTTTATAGCATTTCATTTGTTACTATTGCATGTTATATTTCAATCTATTTAGTACTTATACACACTACATGTTAATGTTATATATTATATATAGTAATTTCTTCTATTTTTTACTCTAATATAAGGGAATAGTCTCTCCACTGACACGCCTTTAAGACATGCTACTAATTAGAAGCCTCTGGTGTATGCAAATACACTCTTGAGGCCTTGTGGTGACCTAGATTAGAGCACTAGTTTAGTTGCACCCAGATTGGGACATTACAATTTGTATCAGAGCTATTAATTTCCATTTTTATTAAAATTTATTATATAGTAGGATTGAGTATTAGATATGTTTGGATATTATAATCGATATCAGAAAGGTGCATCAAGAAAAAAAATTGATGAGAAGTCTAGATTCCATGTTTATTAGATTCCTATTATGATCTATGGTGTTGTGGTTTTAAAAGATTTTCACTTTGAGTGATTCACATGTTGTATGGATGTTATAAATTATTATAAATCTCAATATTCTTTTCTACTAGAAATTTTCTCGTGATATTTTCTGAAACATGGTAATAAATGGAAAGAGGTATCTCATGCACCATATTCAGTATATAAGATTTGCATGTTATAGGCCTACGAGTTTGTGATTTTTAATAAGGATAGAAGTAAATTTTTTAATGCTTCATCCAATACTGAAATGGGGATTTTTTATGCTGTTTTTTGCTGTAATTATATTCAATTTAATATAATTATATATATTTTCTTCTCATGCAAGGCTATGTGAATCCATGGTGAGATGCTTGAAAGTGAGGCCAATGACTCAATCCTCTTGAATAGAATGTATAGTGACCCTTGTTGGTTCATAGGGAGGATTATTTCCATGTTTTGAACACATCCTAACATATTTTTACATAGTTTATGTTATTTAATGTTTTAGTAACAATATATACAATTTTTTTCTTATCTTGGAATAAAATTATACTTAACCGACCTTCCTTTTTTTCATCTATTCAGGTTACTGGTTATTATACTGATAGGTACCGGGATGTTTCTAGTGAACTGGACCACAATGGGGTATTACCATATACAAGTTTTTTGGTATGTGTTATTTTATTATATCTTTTTGAATCGTGGCCTCAAGGGGTAGTTTCTTATGAGGATACTGAGAGAGTATCAGGGCCATATTTTGTTCCATGTATAGTTTTGAACCTTATAGGATAGTGTTATTTATGTGGAATAAATTCACATTCCTTACCAAATCTCTTTTGATTTATAGTTTTTTCTTGTAGTGTTTTTCATTTTTTTAGTGATATTTCTAGAGTTAAAATTTTTTTGATGTAAAATATTTAATTATTGATTAATATATTATAAATGTTTAAATAAATGATTATTTTACTCCATATTTATTTAAATTGTTTATTTCATTATTTATTTTTTAAATAAAATACAAATTTTATGTTTTATAATGATTTTATTATGATATATATTTTTGGTATATAACTAAATTATTAATGTTTTCTAGTTTAGTTTATTTTATTGTATGTATATTGTTTATAAAAAGCTTAATTTTTTTTAATTTTTAATTATTTTAATTTCAGTATAGTTGGTCCTAAAAATATAAATTTATCATTATTCATAAAACCTTTTGGTGTATCATATAAAAAAATTTAGTAGCATACACATTATTAGATGGTGTCAGTAAGGTAATTAGTTCCATCTAGATTTTTCTTAAGATAGAAATCTCTTCTGCAATGGAATTATCTTACTCTTATAAAATAAACTTTTCTAGGTGCCATTTAAGGAGATAAATAATTTCCACCGTGGGATGAGATAAATTCTTTACATGTGATATAATTCCAAAATCCCAACAGTAGTATAAATGGAGGTAACCTAACACTACACAAAAAATTGACATTACTGGTGGTTTTAAGTGTCGTTTTATGAATCCACCACAAATGTTTTTTAAAAATAACAAAGTGGAATTTTATTAAAAATATATTCTAACTATTTTAATGTTTTAACAGACCCGAAACTTCTCCCTCGACCCCTCTAACGCTACACCCCTGACCCCCCCCCCCAAATCCCTACCCAACCCCACGAAGCCACCCAATTGATCCAAACCCTCACTGCCAAACCAAACCCTCAGCACCCCTCCCCACAAGTCCAACCCTCGTTGGCCCCTCCGACACTTTACCCCCCCCCCCCTCCCCACCCCGCTAACTTCTCAAAGCCCTACCCATCCCCCTAAATCCTCACCACCAATCTCGTCCCTCACCGCTGATCCCGACCCCCAACTCACCACCCTTTAAAGGTTTAGTGGTATGTGAAATGGAGTTGATATCTATCTCATTATAGTATGAAAATTAGATTGTCAATGGGTGTTTACGAATTAATCACTATTTGGGTTTTTTTCATGGGTGTTTTGATATGTTTTGATGTGATTTACAACTATTATGAGTAATTAGGTAGCCTATTTTGTGTCATCCGTATTTAATTATAAATTTAACAAATTATATGTTTCATATTTATAGATAAAACCACCTAGAATTCTGAGTGTGGATGTTATTTAATGATTGAGTAAATCTCGTTGTTTTTTGAGTCAGTTTTCATTCCCTCAAATCCCATCATGAATGATTATGGGAATTAATGTTTTACTATAGTTTAAGATTTATAATTTTAATTCCCACCTATTTATAAGTATTATTATAAATTTTATGTTTTAATTAAATTACATTTTATTGAAAATTGATTTTGTCAATTGAAACTAGTTTAATGGTATTATTGGAATATAATTTTTTTATTTTTTATCAAGTTTTTTAAGATAATTTTATTGAATTTAATTGTTATTTAATGTTTCATCATTTATTTAAATTATTTTTGTAATTCTATATAGTTATTATTTTTTGAAAAATATGAAATTTTAATTATTTAAAAATTATATTTACCTTTACGTAGGCCTTACAAAGTTCTTAATACCCCTATGTAAATTTGGTGTACCCTTACAAAAAATCTATTATACCATTGCATATATAGTTTGATGTTCTGTTTATTCTTACATAACTATTTTCTTACACTTACATGGAATTTATAGTTTGTTTGTTACCTTTATATATATACCTTTGTACCCTTACACATGATTTTTATTCTTGGTTTTACCCTTACGTAAGCTCTACATACTTTTATCCAAATATTTCTTATCTTTACACAAGCGATTCTTACCTTTACAGAAGTGTTTCTTACCTTAATGCATGTTTTTCATACCTTTACACAATTGCTAAGCTAGCCTCCCAACAAGAAAACAATGTTATAGCAGTGGTTTTTTCAAATCGGTTTCTAAAAAAGCAGCGAAAAAGCTGCGGTAATTATTATTTTTAAAATATTTTTAACTTTTAAAAAAAAAAGCTTCTAAAAATACTCATTTTTAACGGTTGTTTTTTAAAAACTCTCTGTAAAATAGCTGTGTTTTTTGAAAACCGCCATAAAATGTAAAAAAAATTATGAAAATTTAAAAAATATATTTATTAAATATTAATTTTTTATTACTTACAATCAAATATAGTTAATTATTTATAATTTTATATATTAATAATGTTTCAATTAATTAATATTAATAATTATTAGTATGTAATATTTTTAAACTGAAATCAAATCTTCAATAAGTAGAAGAATTTCATTCGGCATCAAATGACCATAACATCTTATCCGAGAGACCATTTCAGCTACAAAACCATTCAAATAGAAGTTTATCAAATGAGAAAAAACCCAGTGAGATTTCAATTATGAGATAATCAAAAGAAAAAAAATATTTAAAATTCAAAAGTCTAAAATCACCCTAGAACTTCAAAAGACCATAACTTTTAATCTGAGTGTCTGTTTGGGCTATACCACATATCAAATCAAATCCTACGACGAGCTCTATGCCTCATAGGTTTGGTACAAACAATAGAATTGTTGTACCTCTTTTTATTCTGCTAGAAAGGCCCATAAGCCCTCTAGAACAGACGTTTTAGTTACAGACACATATTTCTTAAAATTCAAATGATTATAACGTTGGATCCAGGTCTCCATTCGACATGTATCACATATTATAACGATGCTCATTTCACGATCATTGATTTGACTGGTTGTGGTAGTGGAAAATTAGTCCATAATCATATTTTATGGCTATTTTAGTGTTTTAGGGATATTAGAGGTTTTGAATGTTTTATTATTTTTTTAATAAATTTTTTATTCACTTACTCATTTATTTAATATTAATTAATTATTTATTTATTTATTTATTTATTTTACTATTATTTATTTATTTATTATTTATCTATTTATCTATTTATTATTTAGTTATTACATACACATTAATTGTAAATTTATTTTTTAAAAAATAATTAAATAATTATTAATTATTTCTTAGTATTTTACGATTTATTTTATATTTATGTATTATTATTTATTTACTTATTCGTTATTCATTATTTATTTATTAATTATTAATTATTAAATAATTATTATTTATTAATTATGAATTATTAGTTATTAGTTATTAGTTATTATTAACTAGTGATTATTTATTATTTATTTTTCTATTTATTTATTTATTTATTTATTTGTTATTCCTTATTTATTATTTTTTTATTCTTTATTATTTGCTATTTATTATTTATTCTTTATTAATTATTATTTAATTGTAATTTACTAAATACTAATTTATTATTAGTTTATTATTCAATTATTATTCATTTATTATTTATTGTTTATTGTTTATTTATTAATTAAATATTAGTTAATTATTAATTATTTATTAAATATTAAAAATTGAATATTGCATATTAAATATTAAAATTAAAATATTATTTATTAATTGAAAATTATTAATTTTATAATGATAAATTATTAATTATTAGAGATTAATAATTATTATTTAATTAATACTTGTTATTTATCTATGTATTAATTAATTTATTTATTTATTTATATATTATATATTATATATTATTTTTTATTATTTATTATTTATTATTAATTATTTAGTATATATTTAATTGATTTTAATTAAATAAATATTAATTTATTTTTAGTTTATTATTTATTTTTTGTTTATTTATTGTTTTATTCAATATTAAAATATTTATTAATTACTTTTTAATTAATTAATAATTAATAATTAATTAATTATTCACTAATAAATAATTATTTCTTATTTATTTATTAATTATTTATAAGTTTTAAAATATAAATTCTTAATTCTTAACTCTTAATGATAAATTATCAATTATTATTTATTATTTATTATTTATTATTTATTATTTCCTATTTACTATTCACTATTTATTATTTATTAATTATCATTTGTTATTTATTTATTATTTATTTATTTATTTATCTATTACTTATTAATTTTTTGCAAATTTGTTATTTATTTATCATATATTATTCTATTTTTTAGTTAGTTTATTATTTATACATTACTTATATATATTATATGTTATATATTATATATTATATATTATATATTATATATTATATATTATATATTATATATTATATAACATATATTACCTATTATATATTTTGTATTATATATTATCTATTATATATTACGTATTATATATTATCTATTGTATAATATGCATTATATATTATGTAGTATATATTATTAATTATTAATTTTTGATTTTTGATTAATCATTTTTGATTGATAGTTATTGATTAATATTTATTTATCTTGTATATATTTGTTTTGTATTAATATTTTTTTCAATTTATATATGTATATATATATGTATAATTATATTAAATTCCATTTATTGACCACATGAAGAGTGTGCTGGAGTTGTAATGTCATCGGAGAATAAGCAAGAGGTATGGGGTTCAAATCTCACCCAACACAGATTTTATATATATAGCATGGGCATTTGCATGGGCATGTGCATGAAGATGGGCATGTGCGTGGTAATAATAAATAAATAATGAAAATAAAAAATAATAATAAATAAATAAATAGATAAATAAATAAATTACTAAAATAAATCAAAAAAATTATGAAAAAAAATTAATTAT
This sequence comes from Viscum album, assembly GCA_963277665.1. NCBI lineage: Eukaryota > Viridiplantae > Streptophyta > Magnoliopsida > Santalales > Viscaceae > Viscum > Viscum album. The sequence goes on along the minus strand of OY728156.1, from coordinate 1,224,209,764 downwards.
GAAAATAAATAAATAAATAAATAATTAAATAATTAAAAAACTAAATATATAAATAAATAAATAAATTATGAATATAAAAAATAATTAAATTATGAAAATAAAAAAATAAATAAAAAAATAAATTACTAATATAAAAATATAACGAAATTAAAAATTTAAAAAAATTTAAAAAATTAAACAAATTTAAATAAAATTAAATACGAGTTAGGGATGACTTAAACAGATGCTAAAATGGTCGCTAATAATTTCCCGATACACGATTTAGCGGCGGTATTCAAAAACCACCGTAGAATAATTTCAGGGCGGTTTAAACCACCGCAAAACAAAAAAAATGCTACTAAATACAAATATTGTCGTAGTGCCTTTAGCAGAATTAAAAAAATGTATATTACCCTTAATTATTGAACAAGCTACCATTAAATAGTGTATGGAATTTATGTTTTTCATATATATGTGTTTTATAAAATTCTAATTGCCCTTATGTAAATTCTGAGGGCCTTTATACAACTTTTCTAGTTACCTTTACATGAACAGTTTAAATAAAATGTAACTATTACACAACTTTATTAGTTACCCTTATGCAATGCTTATAATTTATTATTACCAGTACGTAACATTATAATTTACCTATATAAATCTTGTGTTTAGAGAAACTTATCTTTATGAAAGAAAAATATTTTAAATTTTAACTTTATGTAGACTATATAAACTATGGGGTACCCTTATGTAGTCTATGAAAAAATTATTTTACCCTTAATTGGGATATATAGGTATAATATTTCCCTATTATATTTAAATAGTAGAGTCTCTCATCTATTTAAATGCTAGAAATCCTCTGTCACTAGAAAACGATACCAAAAATGAAATAAAATGAGTATTTTTTTTAATATGATTGTGGTACGTTAAATAGTAATGTGTTTCTATTTTAACATATAACTGTTGGGTTTAGAATATATAATGAATAATTAAGAAATTCCAATGTGTATAAGATTAAATGGATTACTAAATAATTTTATCCTTTTGTTTTTTCTGTAAATAGAAGCTAAGAACGAAGTGGCTAATGAATAAGAAAGCCTTTTAGAACTTCAGGGATTCATTATACTGATTTGTTAAGGAATATCTAGTGTCCCTATATTTCCATGTTCTATATAAATTAAATAAGGGTCAAAGTTCACTAGTATACCCCATTTTCTTCATCGATATAATCTAATAGTCCAAATAGTTTTATTATTTTTCCGAAGTTTTTATAATTTATATTTCACATATGGTTATACATACATTTAAAATATACTACATGGTTTTTCATACATGATCCAAAGGTAATAAAAATGGCTTTTTCCATCTTGTAGAAATGACTAGGATCTTTCTACACTTACAAAAGACTAAGTGATAGGTTATGGATTTACCTTATTAAAGCATTGGTTTTTTCATGAACCTGTAAAAGGAAAATGTCGGTTATGTCCTATAATAGACATAGTTGAGCCTAGTCCTGTAAAATATATCTTATCTTTTTTCAACTCAATGATAAATATTCATTCAAAATTTTCTTTTATATTGTCAACTAAGTTTAAATATTATATTCAGATGTATTTAACCCCATGGAGTTTATGTTACATGATTTACCCATTCATAAATGTTATTATTTATTATTTTGGTGATTTAACTCACGGATTCCAGAAAATTGATTTTTGGTCCCTTCTTGTGTATTTATATCAGAAGTTTTTTTTTAATATATTCATATTTGTTCTGGCTAGTATATATGAATCTATTTTCCTATTTAGTAATATCTATGAGCTTTAATATTTTTAAATAATAATTAGGCACTTTGTGATATATATGGATAATAGATGAATCACATTATGGAGGAACACACCTCATTATGCTAAGGGTTTGGAAGATTATTTAGATTTTTCAATATCCAATCAATCCATTGATGGGAGTATAATATTTCTATCTCATAAATATTAATTTAGAATATGGTTAAAGAGGGATAATGTTTATGAACCCTTGATATTGAAGAAATTCTCTACTCAATACAGGTGTTGAATTTGGCCCAGAGAATTGAACGTTACAAAAAGGGTTATCACGAATGCTAATCCATATAATGATCTCCAAAAATTATCAACAATGGACAATGAAATTGAAAACCTTATAAATGATGCATTCGGAATTATAATACACCAAAATCAACATCAAAACATATCAGAACAACTATTTTATTGTTCTAAAAATAGCAACGTGGAAAGTGATTTTTTTCAGGCTATAGGACAACCAGGTCAAGATTGGAACATATCATTGGATCCACTTATTGATTCTATGGTGTCTAATGTAATAGAGAAATCCACTAATCAGATAGTTGTGTTTATTGGTTTAGTTGGAGATGGAAATCATGAGTTGTATAGTGGATATTTGAAATAGTTAAAACATTTGTTTCTCCTATAGTTTTACCATATCAAATATCTATGTGGAATTAAAATAAGGCAATTTCAATGATATTGGAATTGTTTCTTTATGCATTTCCTGAAGAAAACATCCCTATGTATTTTTATGACATGAAAAAATTAACAAGCATGGTATGAATTATATAAAAATTAATTTGTGTCCCTATTATTGTATGCTTTATTGGAGAGAGGATTAAAGTAGACAAGATTGTAAAAAATATATTCTTCTAGATGGAAGTTTTTTGGGTGATGTCGGAAGTATGAATCAATATACTACTATGAAGAAGAAGAAAATGAACACACCTGCAATGTTTTTTGCGTTAGTTTTCTTTAAATCTATGATTGCAAAGATTATTCATTTCATCAAAAAATGATTATCACATGATGTGGATTTTTGTATATAATAACAATGATAGTCTAATGCAACATCAAAGAGATTCTCATTTGTGGAAGACATTTGATTCATTACATCTATATTTCTCATTTGATCCTAGGAATGTTTGATTAGGGTTGGATGTCGATGGATTCAACCCATATGGGAATTTGAGTACAAATTATTGAATTAGGATAGTTGTATTGATCCCTTACAATCTGCCTTCTTGGATGTCAATGAAACAAACATATTTTATTTTTTCAAGGATTTTTCCTGGAAAAAAATGACTTGAAATTATATTAATGTATACTTGTAGACTTTAATTGAAGAATCATATGAGTTTTGGAACAACTATGTTGAGACATATGATGCATCTTCCAGAACAATGTTCAAAATGCATGATGATCAAATTTGGACCACTAGTGACTTCCCTGGACTTGGGAATTTAGCTAGTTGGAACGCCTACATATGTTTGTCTTATGCTATTTGTAACATTTATTTGGAGCACAATTGGATACCTCATAATATAAAATGGTACATCTTGTTTCATTTAACATTTCTCAATGTATCTCATAGATTCCAACTGAACAAGTCAAAATTAAAAGGTTTCATTGATTGTAGACTACCTCCAATGTTGTTAATAGGTTTTGAAATATTGGCACAACATGGAAATGTTGAAACATACTTGTGGAAGGTGAAACATTTGAATGATAGTGTTAAACGAGTTCGAAGTGCACCATCAAGTGAAATTGGAACGTAGCAATGGAAGAAAAAAGTATATTCTTAAAACTCCAATATTGTAATTTAAATTTTTTGTGATATAATATTGATTGAATGTATGTTTAGAAGAATGATTCTAACAATTTGATCTTTACATTTCTTAATAAGCATGGAAAGTTGAAGGTTCAAATAAATGGTCAGAAAGACTTACAAGAAATGAACCTAAAGCATGATCTCATGCAACATGATAATGGAATGTGTGCTCTGGAAATTTTTGCAATGATAAATAGGGATAAAGATACATTCCTTCGAATTTTAAAAAATGTGAAGGTATTCGATGGGTATTCAAGTGACATCTCAAGGTGTGTTTACTAAAATCATCATAGGATACATGGATTGAAAATACACAATTCAGAAAAAAAAAATATAGTATTTAATTCCTTTGGATTTGTGTACATTATTATATGAAAAGTTTTCTGTTATTGTACTCAAATTATGCACATTTGTTAGATAACTATGGGAGAAAACTCTACATCAATTTCATCTAGACAACCTAAATGAGATATTTTTATTGAAACCTTGTGACATTGAGATTATCTTTCCTCCGTCGTTTTTTATTTACATGATGCATTTCACTATGAATTTGGTTGAGGAAGAAAAATTAGGAGGCCTCATACATTATTGATGGATGTATCCAATTAATAGACACTTTATTTTTATGTTTTTAATTTCAGTAAAACATTATTGGCAGATCATTAAATAACCGAATAGCCTAGAGGCCTTAATTTTTTATTGATTTTTGATAACCCCTATTTCAAGGGATGAGGGGGAACCCTTATAGGGCCCATAGGCTTAGAGATTTCATGACTCATAGGCCTTAAGAATTATTCAGACTATACTTGGAACTCCTCCTCCCAACATCTTCATCATGATATTTTCTATCCACCTTCCACATGGTTGTTCGGCTAGGATTCCCATGCAAGAACACGGTGGTCTCAATGGCAACGACATACCCTCTCTCTTTGAAAATCCACTTAGCTTCTGCTCTGGTGAATATACCTGCTCAAATCCTCATCTGGAGTTTGTTCCCTGTAGATATTATCTGATCATTAAGAAAATATTTCAGGGGTCCCTTGTGCCTTGAGGTGCCTCGAAGGCCTTAAGGGGGCCCGAAGGCCTTAAAGGACTTGATTCCCAAACCGGTGGCCCTAAAGCCCAAATAGATGAATAGTTCTAGCTGCTACAGTACCTAACAAAACCTGCTGTAGTACCCCAGATATATGTCTCCACCCGATTTCGAGCTCGGGTCTCTTGGATGCACATGCTGAGTCCTCACCAACTAGGATACGACTCTTGTGCAACACATAATTAAATATATAATTAGCTTTTTTATTATATTACACATATTTATTGGGCATTATAAATCATATGTGAAAATTAAATCTCAACTATAAGGCTCTATTTCTAAAGGATATTTGGAGGAGGAGTGTATTAACATTTGTTTGAGATACTTAAATGATATTAAGACAAGATTCAATCACGTTGGATGTGTTGAAGACGCATCAACTCGTTCTGAAATACATGAGAAATCAAAAATCATTCCGTTTATTGGCTAATAATTTGGGAAGGCCTCAAAAGTTGTAGTAACAGAAATGGAATTATTATAGGTTCATTGATATGTGCTTATGAATTATGAAATTATATATCCATTTATTTTAGATTTTAGGTTACAAATAAGGAGAAAAATGAGAGGATGATCGTGAAATGAGAAACATATAACAAAATATCTTAATAAAGAAATTGTAGAACAATTTTCATTATGTGTAAGTTCATTAATATTTAAATCAATATGGATATTTGGTTGATAGATGAATTTCTACAAATATAATAATGTATATTACTTTTTTCAGATCATGAATTCTGATACACGAGTAGAGTTGTCAGAAGATTTTACATTTATTTATTGAGGACCTCTAAACCAAGATATAATGTTCGACTCTTACATTGTGAATGGATTTAGATTTCCTATAGTTGAGCTATAATAGAGTTTGAAGGCACAAAATAGAGGCATATTTAAATTTTATGGTGTGGAATACTCTGTATAGTTGACTCATATTATATAATTAAACTACAAAATACATTTATTAGTTATTTTATTCAAATTAAATTGGGTGGATATTATCTGGGGTGTTAAAATAGATTCCTTGAAATTTACATCTGTGAACATCTCACGTCTGATGAATGTTGGTGACCATGAACTACATTATCTTTATATGTTATCATCACAAGAGAATATGGTATATTATGTGAAACATATTGAGGACAAATTGTGGAATATAGTTTCTTAGGAAAAACAAAGAGACTCGTATGATATGGGTGATGAATTAAATGATTTGACATCTGAAATTATATCCCATCAACTGCAAGAAGTGGATTTATTTTTCCATCATGGTATTGAAAATAATAGTCTTACAGAGTTGATAATGTTGATAATGTAATCATGGAGCATAAACTGACATGATGGAAGGATAAAATGATTTTATGTGCAGTTATACATTCATTTATAAACCACTTATGTCATTAGAGGAGTTATTCAATATCATAGTTATTTATATTTTTCTTCATAGAATTGTGTATCAATTCTCATTTCTATTTTTTTGACATAATTTTTTTGAAACATATGTTATGAATATAATTTTCATTGATTAAATGACAGGAATTCCAAGGAGGAAGTGTTATACTCATGCCAGTACACTGTCAATCGATGTTCCATCGACCTCAGACATAGATGATGATTCATCTATCTCCCTCCCAATAGCGTATGAGACACCATCGAGTTGGCTACAAAAATCATCCCTCACACTTTAGGGTCAAAGATTTTTTCAAATAGTCGATCAAATCTGGTAATCATTATAGTAGTGTAAATATTTATTAGAAAATTTTATCTGTTTAATATGTTAAACTGTTGATTTATCCAATTTTAATGCAGTCCCCATGTTTTGGCCACCATGAATCCCAAAAAAACTATGGTTGAATGTTCGTAAAAAACTAAGATGGGTGTTTTTTTAAAGAGACTGCCAAAGAAGATGGGGAATGAATTCATTTTTCATTATAATAAATTTTTATCTATTGTCACTATGTTAATATATATTTATTCTAATACAACATATATAGGATTTATAGGTCAAAATTAATGAAATGTGGGATGTCAATCCCACACATTGCTACTCAGTCTTCTAGGATTACCCAGTTGATGAAGTCCTTGGGAATGAGCATCGTGGTTGAGTGTGTGAGCTCATAAATAAATAGACTATAACCCAAATATCATTATGGCCTGAAGATATTTTCAGGAGTCTGAAAACAAAATCCACGGTGATATTTTACCATTTCCATTCTTGTACGCGTAATGTTTATAACATACCCTTGGACTTATATCTCTCGAATTTAACTTTATGATAGAACAGACATCGAAATATATATTCTATAATATATTTCTTAGTGTTTTTCTACCAGAAATAATCAATCAGATCTCTATACCAATTTGTATACCCCAGATGAATAGATAATGTTGAACTATACTACTTATCTAATAGCTCATTCATAAAATATACTATTTAATGGACACGTACATTTTTCTTAAACTTTATAATTCAATCATAATTGAGGTTGAACATGGGAACATTTTTCACCTACTTTTGTAGTTCCACAACTTCTTTTTATGCATCTTTAATACTCACATGGATATATGTTTGACACTAATTTTATAAAGATAGGATTTCTCCTTACCCTTCAAAGAATCTATATATATCCTTGGAAAATCTATAAATATTCGATATTTTGGGATCCTCATCATATATAGTATAGTGTGAACCTTTTGTCTCAGAGAATCTACCACATTGTTCTCATTCCCAAGTTACCAATGTACTAAGAATTGATCATATTTTATCATATCCAGTAATATTTTAGATTATATATTTTGCACTTTCTATGTGAAAATATATTTATACTTTTATGATCATTATGCAGATCACACCATTATCTGTGAAAACAATTCCTCTATACCTATAATTTCAAAATCACTATAGTAAACTCTAAATTATGTTTTGGGTGATATATCTAATAATCATTCATTTAGAGTGAGGAATACACTATAACCATATTTTTTATGTTGGAGAATTCAACTCATTCCCTTTTTATTGCATTACTATTGATTACAAATTATTCTCAACTATAGGGTAAAGTAACCACATGTTGACTAACTAGCCTTTTATTAAATTCCTTAAAAAAAAATTCACAGTCACTTTTCTAATGAAATTATCTCCCTTACAATTTAACATGGTGAGTGAATTAAAATGTCATGAGAAATTATCTATAAATTTTTTAATAATATCTATCCAAATGAAGAAATTTATTGTTGCTAGTCACAATGGTTGGAATTGTCCAATGATAAATAAATTCTTTCATTGAAGGATCTTCTGATATACCACCACTTGATATTATATGAACCTGTAATGAATAATTCCAAATCAAAAATTCACACTTTGAAAATACTTAATAAAAATTAGGATTTTTTATGGTTTTGAACATAATTCATAAATGATCTTTATTATCTTCCTTGCTCTTTTAATATATTAGAATATCTATGATAAATACTACACCAAACTGATCAATGTAATCATTCAAGACTCCTTCCATTAAATACATAAAGATAGTGGGGGGATTATAAAGACATAGTGGAATCACTATTAATTCATAGTGTACATGTCTTGTATTGAATGTTGTCTTGAGAATATCCTCCTTCTCGAACCTCAATTGATGTTATCCAAAATAATGTTCAAAATTATAAAATGATTTAAAATCTCATAATTGATCAAAAAGGTCATTAGTATGGGATATAAGATACTTTTCTAGGTTTTTATTATGTTATGTTCTCGATAATAAATTCACATTCACATTGATCTGTATTCCTTCTTTTGAAAAATTACATGTGATATCACAAACTAAAAATGATATTTCATCTAACCTACCATCTGAATCAGTCCAAGATGTGTCCCAAAGAGAATTCAGGATCCTATGGGATGGAAATTAGTGTTTGGAATCCAGGTAATCACTATCAAATTGAATTTATCCAAAATAAATGAGGTTCCAATAAACCAAATGAACATGCACAAAAATCTAAAAACAACTTAATTTAAATAAATATTCAAACTAATCCAGTTACAACAACTACAGAAAAAAATAAACTGAATACAATATTAAAACATAACCATGCCCACAAGATCTCCATGTGACCTTTTAGTGACAACCAACTTAAAGACCAACCTGCTCCAAATGTGATAAACCTAAAAATAAAAATCATGAACATACAAAATAGGTCATGTATACTAATGATGAATGGTACAAGTAGGGTGTGAGCATAAAATATCTTAGTGAGTGACCACCGCAAAGTCAATAAATATAATTTTCAGAAATAGTCTACATAAATAAGTTTTAAATACAATAAAAGATAATATTTAAATCATTTTAAGCAACAAAACACATCTTTTTATATAATCCATTTTTCATAACCACACACACATCTTTCCTTTATCACAACAATTTCACCATTCACATCCCATTTCAAAGGAAAAACTAAAATATAAATCCAATCTGGATAATTAAATAGGGTTTTTGGGAAAATAATAGTAACCAAATGAACATAAACTACTAAATAATAAATATCCAACAAGAATCAGAAATAAACATTATATATATAGTTATTCATGATCATTTAATTAAAATTCCTAGAGTAATCCTGGGATGTACTCAGTTTGGACCCACCTATCAGAATATGGTTCATTCACTATAGTCAATAACCAACTGGCTTCTCTAAACTAGACAATCCTGTGGCACGTCCCTCCTAGCCCTATCAATTTAAGGGTTAACCAAATTGTCTAATTGGGGTCGAAAAGAATCCATCACCCAAACATCAAGATAATTCCTAGGAATCCCATGATAATAATAATAATACATGGAAATATATGGTGTGAAAACCAAAAATAGAAACATCCTTGTGTATGATCCACTATAATGGTTCATATCCAAAATTATAGAGGACTCAATACCAGAAATGTTCCTTTGAATGAGCCACTGGATAAGATCTCATCCAAAAAAAATCAATGCACTCTAAACATAATACAAGTCATCACAAATATACATTATAATGAATTTATTTCACAATTCCCAGTTAGGCCTTCACATCACATAAGAATTTGAAATCATTTTCAAAGCCATTATAAGATACTAACAGAGCCTCTTTCTACCCATGTTTTCATCCCATTTTCCAAAACATGCCAAGTTTTCCATTTGTCCAATACATCACATGAGTTCCAAAACAATTTTACAAATCATGAAAATATTCAAATAGAAAATTCACATTACTTCACATAAAATTCTACTTTCCAAGAGTACAGAAAGTTCCAACTGGCCCATTATACCAATTTCTCATCAATGAAAAGAACATATTCCAAATGGGAAAAAAATTTATAAACACATCTGAAACTACATTTAAATTCACACAATATAACAAATCAATTTTTAAAGAACATTTTGAAATCCAACCATTCCCATGGGAAAATCCCCTATCAAATTTATTCTCGCACCAAATCCATTTTAAGAATATTTTAGACCATTCATATTATCCATTGAACACATTTATAGAGGCCCAAGGAAAGGCATACTTGATAACAACCAATTTATAATGTAAACCACATAAAATTTCATAAGAAATTCAGATCACTTTGAAAACACCATTTTAAAGAAGTATCACATGCTTTCAAATAAAAATAACAAGGAAAACACAAGAAACACACCATAAAATCCACTTCTTTCAAAATATAACAACCAAATAACTGTCCAAAAACATTATTATAATATAATCAAGGTAAAACAACACACAAAGAACCCAATTTGACTTAATAAACTATATTTTCATTTTATTAAATACCTTTCATGGATTTAGAATAGGAATAATAAAATAAAACATCTTTTAAACCATTTAGAACCCATATTCCTCTATAAAAATGTCATATATAATCATTCTAGGATATCACCAGTATGATTATATTATTTTAGAAGAATTAAACGAAATATCAAGCATCAAAGGAATGTTTGAGAAAGGAAATGGATGGAAACATGGACCTCAATATTCTGTTAATTCCATGAATCTTTTGTAAAGGAGGAACATGTCCCAAGATACAAACCTCACACCATAGAATTCATGGAAAAAAACTCACACATCAAACATCCCTCCTAGGGTTTTCCTGACATTAACCCCTTCCATGGAAGAACAAAGAAACCAATACAGGAGTAGAGGAAGATGAGTAAATCAACCAAAAGTAGAAATAATATCTCCTTAGAAACATAATGGGATTAAAAAATGGAAGGGGGAAAGAATCGGTCTTTGAGATCTCCCTAATGAACATATATTCAGAAAGGGAGGAGAATCCCAATTTTTGGTTAAATCATTTAAGGAGAAATATTGAAATTTAACATTTTATTCAACTAGGAAACTTGAATAGTTTTGTCACACGGTTTCTCAAACCATTCACCAGCCGTGCAAAATTCCTTTACCTAATTAAAAAACCGAACCACATGGTTTCGTCAGGGTTTGAATAACCATGTGTAGCCCATGTATCAGAACCCTAGACACCAAAATAATCTACATGGTTTCCTAGGCTTAACCATACATTTTCCCCTAACTATGTGTCGATCATGTGTCACCTACTAACAAGCCCAAAAGCATCAATTTTGCAACAAAAACACCAAAATTTAAATAGACACTCAACCAAAACCTCCAATATAACCTCTACATACAATAAAATAATAGAAAAAATTTCCAACATCAGGTTGGGAGAGTTGATCCTCAAGGTGAGGCACTTAACTGAATGAATCCCTTATCAAGATTCTACTAGATTTTCTTTCTCAATTCCTGAAAATAATCTTTTGGATATTCTATATGGAATCATTGAAATAAGTATAGAAATATGCATGACTTCTATTCAGAACTCAACATAAAAACTTTGGTGGAATGTGAGGAAATTATTCGAGAAAAACATCAACAAACTCTCTTGTAATAGGCATATCTATTATGTTGAGTTTATTGATGACCCTATAAGATAAACACCCATTTCTAATAAGATTCAAGACCTATATAGTGGATTTTATTTCAATTAGAATTTTTTATTTATCATCACACTAATATACTATCATTGGTTAGTTTGGAATATCAACCATGATTTTTCATTCCTCTGTAATTTATGTGGGATTTATGTAACTAAATTTAACTCATTCCCAAAATAACATCAATCACATCCTGATGGATAATAACAAGATTTTCAGAAATCACATTCCCATAGTATTCCAAGAAGAGAAGAATCACATACTTGAAATGTGATTATCATACCATTAGGGATCATCACTGTTAATTATGTGTCTAATCATTGGGGTGGAATTATTATACCCTTAGTAAATTCTTCATATATAAAAGTAAGGGTACAACCATATCCAAATTAGAAATTATCATTTTAGAGTATATGTTTAGTGTACCTTTTATGACATTGTTATTATATCCCTCATCATAAAAAAATTATTTATTGATATTTTTCATTGTCTCTCATGTTAATAGGTTTCTAATGTCAATTATCTATAATAAAAATTATATTTTATAATTAGATAGAAAATTTTATATACTCATTGAAAATTAAATACTAGATTGAGGGTGGTGTATTCTATGGAGCTTTATATCTATTCATCAATAGATAACTTCCTCCCATAACATTATAATTTTATTTTCTGGGGACCTTCCATTCCACAAATAACACATTTACCATTTACCTTGAGACAATATCAACCATGTTTCCTTCCAAACATTAATCATTATATAAATATCATATTCTTCTATCTGTGATATTTATAATTTCCTTATAATTCTAGCTTTCTTTTCTTCTCAAAACTATTAGATGGATATGAAACTATAATCATTATTTCGACCTTGATACCACATTGAATGATTTATTCATATATACTAAATTATCATATTCTTTACAGCCTTTGGGGGCTTGGTTTTAAGAAAATGAAGAATTGATCAACCTTACTTTCATGTTGGATGATAATACTAGAAGATTTCCCCAAAAGTCTCGTAAAAGTTTCCTTATAAGTGAAAATGGATTCATCACCCTTCTATAGCAGCTCAAGGACTTCTATATCCATTTTCACATGTATAATATGAATAAATTACCTAATAAAAAATAATATATTAAACTCATCACACTCTATGGAGTCAATTTCTTCATCTTACCTCATATTTTTATAATATTCCACCATTAATCTACATCACCTTATAAATGATAGATATCAATATTGACATTTTAATTCTTTGACCTCTGAAAAATGGAGAATATCCTTTCAATGAAATTAATTCACTTCCCAGTAACTAGTTCATTTTAAGAACCACTAAAATGAGGTGAATGTTTCCTCATAAAATACTCAAATGAAATATAATTCCCTCCTTTGATCTTTTGAAATATTATGATGATTTATATCCTAAGAATGTTATGTGAGAATAGAAATTAAATTTTCAATTCCACCCCCCTTAACTATTGGTTATTTAGGATGATAATAACTGCATTTTCCATGGAATTAATCATTAAGACAATTACTTCTGGTTCCATTCACCAACTAAAACCCGAAATCATGGTGTGAGGAAAAATAAACATTTTGGAAAACAACATGATCATGAAAAATAATTTATTGGATTTATAAATTAATATTTTTCTTCTAAATCTATGACACCATAGTTTAACATAGTACATCGATGCTCTTTTCCAAAATATTATAATGTTATCCTATACATAGATTTATATATAGGTTTATCCCCTCAAATTTCACAACATAGTTTATAAAGATGACTCAACTTTCTAAGATTCCAGTTATAGAAACCCATACATTTCATAGGTATATATTAAATATTCATTACATTAATATTCATTACATAACATAATTATCCATGCCAGAATCATATAGGTATAGTATATTTGGACTATTGAACACATAAAAAATTGGTTCATAAATAAATGACACTATCTCCCTCTTATTTCATCATAACTAGAAACCTTATTGGATATATCTTGCTTAAAATCTATATTTAGAACCCAGGGAAAGAAAATGTAATAATAGATGAGCCTATATTCTTAATAGGGGAAAACATGGTATATAACAATGATCATTTGATATTAACTTGAGCATAAGGGTGTGAAAACATGAGAATAAAATTTTAAAAATAATTCCCTATATGTCATATATCAAAATATTGATTCATGTAATAAATAATGGGGGTTCATAAGAGAATAATCTTAAAAGAATAAAATAAAATGGCCCATGAGAGTATAAAATTGGCGTAAGACATGGAATTTTGGAATACACATAAGCATACAAAATAAATTCTTTAATAGTCATGGCTCACTTCTAAGGATACCATAGTTGATTGTGTTCACTAACTAAACCATCATAGTAGTCATTGTACACACTTAAGACTACCATAATAGATAGATTCCCTTACTAAATCAGGAAAACTCCCCATTCCAAAATTTATTATTTCATTAGATTCCAATCATTACCCAATGAATTGAAGGGATATATAATTTATGTCCAACCCATTAAAAATGAAAACAATACCTATTTATATGTGATTATAAAATATTCATCATATCATAACCGCTACGCATTTCCCTTGGTGAAGTCGTGTCGTGAGAGGATCATGATATGTTTTCTAAATCTTGGGTGCATGAACCCAGTTTCTTAGAGGTGGTCAGGGAAGCCTGGGACCCGCAACACCAGGGGAATCCATGGACTAAATTTCACAATAATCTTAGGTGGTTCAAAAAATTTCTTCACGACTGGAGAAGAACTATCTCGGCTCGTGATCATGATGTTTCTGAGATCATTGAGGAGGTGGATCATCTGGGGAAAAGATTGGAACAAGAATTGGATGATTCCATTTTTTCTGAGCTGAGAAGGAAAAAAGACTCTTTATCTGATAGTCTACTTAAACAGGAAAGGGTGTCTAGAGAGAAATCATGTGTAAGATGGCTTCGGGGTGGGGAGCAGAATACGTGGTACATCCATGATTGCATTAAGGAATGTTGGCGTGTTCAGAGGACCAATATCCGCAGGGAGGATGGATCCTTTTCCAAAGATCGGGGGGAAGTAGGGGAAATGGTTAATGAAGCTATTAAATCATTAATAGATGCTCCTAATCCTACCCTAGAAGGGGGGTAACCATGTGGTGATGCTGAGATTTTTTAGGGCATTTCCAGCAGTGCTTCAGAGGTCATTGATGTTGGCTTGAGAATAATTCCTAATGAGGATGAAGTGCATGAAGCAGCATGGACCTTCATCCTAGATAGTTCACCAGGGCTTGATGGGTTGCATATATCTTTTTACAGGGCTTCATGGGAGATTATTAAAGGGTATCTTGTACGTGATGTTCAGGATTTCTTCCTGGGAGGGGACTTATTGTGTATTTCATGTGCTACCGAAATGATTCTTATCTCAAACATGCGTAATCCTCAATCCATTGATAAAAATAGAACCATCAGTATGTGAAATGTACCATACACGATATTAGACAACATTCTTAATAAGATATTGGTCATTCTCCTTGATGAATCAATGAATCCATAACAGAATGGCTTCATAAAAGGGCGGCCAATTTAGTGCGTGATTGTTCTGGTCTAAGAAATAATTAATGGAATCAACAAAAAATCTTTCGGGGAACTTTGGTGGTTAAATTGGATATGAGAAAGGTGTATTATAGGATGGATTATGGTTTTTTAAGAGTCTTGAATTTCATGGGGTTCTCCAACTGGACTATCGATCTCCTTTTCCATTGCATTAGCTCAGCATGGATTTCTACCTCGTTCATGGGAAATCATTTTGGCTTTTTCTAGGCTTGTTGTGGTCTCCGGCAAGGGGATCCTCTTTCCCCTACCCTTTTCATTCTTGCACAAAATTCTTTCATATACTACATTAATGAGGGACTCATCTCAGGTAAAATCCTTCCTTATCACAATAGGTATGCCACAAGGGGAATTGCCTACTTGATGTTCCCAGATGAAACTATTCCTTTTATCAATGGTTGTAGAAGATCTCTAAGGGGTCTCAAATGGATTTTAAAGGAATGTTGAAAGTGGAGTGGGCAGTTGTTGAACAAGGTAAAAGTATCTTCTTTGCATCAAGGAGGACCTCTATGGAGAGGGAGAGTCTTTTGAGAGCTAGCTTGAGTATGGGAAGGATATTTTTTCACATGGAATACCTCAGAGCTCTGATTAGTCCTTCTTCCCTGAGTGTACATCATTTTGGTAATATTATAAGAAAAATTTCAAGTTGTATCCAGAACTTGAAGAAAATATTTCTCTCTTTTGGAGGTCGTATCACTCTAGTAAATAGTGTTATTGTTTCTATCCCTATGCATATTATTTATACTCTAAAGGTTCCAAAAAGTGTAATATCAAATTTGGAATAGATTATGGTGTTCTTCATATGGGATGGTCAGATAGAAGGCAAACACCATTGGTATTTGGGGAAACGGTTAGAAAGATCTCTATCTAAAGGCGGTATTAATATGAGAAGTGTATCTAGTACCATGCATGGGCTCCCTGCTAAGTTAGCATGGGAGGATATGGAAGGCCAATCACTATGGGGAATAATCATGCAGGATGAATATGTTCTGAATGTGAATAAATAGAGAAGGATACCTATTAGGATATAGAATCTGACCCTCTCATATCTAGAAATTATGCATCATCACTCTCGATTGATTGTGGGTAGGGGGGACATCATCGTTTGGCTGTAGGATTGGGGGTGGGTAGGTTGTGGTTACTGGGGTGTCCTACCCCAGACTTATCTTTTAAAGAGTCTTGTAATCACCCATGTTTCCGACAGGCTATCCTAGATGTGAGTCAAAGGGATGTTTTTAGCACTATTGTTGCTAACGATGAGGAAGACAGGCTGGTTTTCACAGGCTCTTCTTCACGTGCTTTCTCCGTTAAGAATTTTTATCGTGTTTTGAGGAACATAGTGAATGTTGATTCATGGGGGGTCTCTGTGGTGCAAAGATATCCCCTCAAAATTTAACTTTCTGTTCTGGCATGTGCGGAACAAGTATTTGCCTACATATTATGACCTTCATAAAATGGGTGTTAATATGGCTTCAAGGTGTTGGTGGTGCAGGTCTTCCAAACAAGAATCAGTAGGACATATTTTATATAATATTTAAGGATCCAGAGGGATTTGGCAGGCTTATGGGGCCTTCTTTTGTTGAAATGGGTATGAAGGATCTCCTGCTGACTTTCTCCATGCTTGGTTTAGTGAAGCTGGAAACCAAGGGGTGGAGAGAAAAGTAAGATTGACCATCCTAAGTGTCGGGTGTTGGACAATTTGGAAGGCCTAGAATAAGGGTTGACACAATAATGCTTCAGGATCCCAGGCCTGCATTCTTTTCAAAATGAAAAACAATATCCGGGATCTACTTTGTTTTTCCCTTATTTTCATTCAGATCCTTTGGTTAATTCTTTAGTATCGTCTATATCTACTGATCACCATGAAAATGGTTTAGGCAAGGGATGTTGGGTAAGGTGGTGTCCTCTGAGCCAAGGGATCAAACTAAATTCGGATGGGTCATTGCGCGGGGGGGGGGGGTGCATGGGGGTGGTGTTGTGAGAGATCAAGCTGGGTCAGTGTGTGCGACGTTCACTTCTTCATTTGGGGAAGGTGATTCTCTTCAGGTGGAGGCCATGGCTTTGGCTAAGGGTTTGGAAATGTGTTCCAGTAGTCATATTTGGTTGACAATGGTGGATATTGACTCCCTTCTTCTATATAGATCCTTGTTGGACATGGGAAGAATTCAATGGAATATAATTTATACAGTCAGAAGATGCAAAGTTCTAATGTGGAATCACATGGTGATATCTTATACGTGGCAGGAGGGAAATATAGTAGTGGATTTTCTGGTGTTAATGGATACTTGTAATCATTGTATTGTTTCCTTTATTAACTTGGGTTTATTTCCTAGTGAGGGGATGAAGTTTGTTGTCAATGATTTGTTGGGGTTTCATTGCTTTAGACCTCTGTGATAGTTATCGTTCTTCTTATTTATTGTAATCTATCAAAATCAATAAAAATTATAACGTTAAATCATCATATCATAACCCTTAATAATAAATATATCTTATAAACATTTCATCATGGCATATCCAAGTAAAATGAATGGTTTTCATAAACATAATATAATTTCATCATATCATAAGCCATGGAAAAATAATGTGTTTTTTTAAAACATCATAATTATAAACACAATACATGTAGGGAAAAAATTAGGATGATATAAATTGATCATGATCAAATTAAATTATAATTGAATCCAAGGGTTTTTTTCTTCGGTGGATATAAATACCATTACAATATTATTAAAATAACCTTTAGGAAAATACCCATTCAACTTGGTAAATAACTTCTAAAAAATTAATAATTCACCAAATGTTTTAAAAATAGTTTTCCTTGAAAATAACGTTATAAATAAATAAAGGAATATTATATTTATTGAGTGGGAATTATGGTGGTAAATTCCTTTCATGTTGTTTAAGATAAAAGAAAACATTCCTTTAACATGTTTTCTAAAAAATAAATAGGAACCACATTTGGAGAATGAAAAGAAGATTTGATTTACTTAGTTTTTTAAAAATTCAATAATGGTTAATAATGAATTTAATAAATAATTTCCTATGGTTAAAAAAATTTCAAAACACTTTTAGAATACGTAAATTTGAAAGAAAAATGGTTTGTGACTGAAGAGAGAAAGAATGTTAGTTTTCTTAAACAATGTAATTTCAGTCACTTGAGAATATAAAGTGTGATTGATTAAAATAAAATGTGTATTTTATATAAATAAAAATATTATAAGAAAATTCATGATTTTCTTGAGAGGTATATCATATAATTTCATCATTAATAACTTAATCATAAACAATCCTGATGAACAATGTGATTGTATAGGTATGTTTAATGGTAAAATGTCGATTAAACAAATAAATTTTAAAACTAAGGTGAAAATGGTCGAATTAAATTCATCCAACCAAAAATATGATGAAAAAATAAAGGACTTATCACTTTGTTTTAACCTAGATAAATTCAATTTACTGTTTACAGAGGTGATATGTATTACTAGGGTTAATGTTTATAATGAAAAAATATAAAACTGGAATATTTAATTAATCTGGACATCATGATTAAAAATATAGAATACATTTTTTATTCAATTTATATAATCTAAAATAAGCATGTGAAATGCGATAATACCCATTTTTTGGGAAAAATGCATTTTTTTCATAAAACATTGTTTATTCTGGTCCCCATTATAGAAAAAATATTAATTGAATATAAATACAATTTGTCGAATATATTTTTTATAAATTTAGTTAAAATCATTCCCCAATAGTGATTAATTTAATTTATTATGATAAAAATACATTATGAAAATAAAAAGAATTCGGAAAAGTGACATTTTTAAGACTTTTTATTTCTAATTAATTTATAACCAAAGAATTAATTTTATATATATTTAACCATAAATGTTTCATAATTTTGTTATTACAATTAATACCCTCCAATATAAATATTAGCAAATAAATATCACATAAAAATAGTCTATAATGGTTCATTTAAACGCAGTGTTGTGTGTAACAATGGCTATCAAAAAAGATATATTATTTAAATTGAAATGTATTCTAAAATCTCAGGGTATTATAATCTAATGATCAATACTAATCAATTTCAAAAATTATTTCACTTGAGATTTCTAATTACCACTATCAGTACTATCAAAATAAAGATATTTTTGAGAAATTCATTCATCGTCTGAACTTATACATGTTATCTCAAATAGATCATTTCCTATTTATGGTTAAGTCAAGTAATGGTTAAAAAAATAATATATGTGTGTGTGTGTGTGTGTTTGTGTTTGTGTGTGAATGGGGTTAAGATCAGATACTAGTTTTTTGGCCTAGAATAATATATTTTAAACATCTAATTTCAGGTTGACTTGTCCATTTCAAAATTTTAATGTTAATTATATCAGTCATAAATGAATAATGTAGATAGAATAAAGTAATAGAAATAGATTTAGATATTTTTATAGTTATATTGATCAATGTGATCTTGTTTATACTCTTTCTTCATCTTAAACATATAGAGGAATTAAACCCACTAAAAATTGAATGTCTTGTACTAACGTTTTCACCCCTATAGTCAGAACCCAATTACAATGAATTTTTTACCTCAGGTGGGTTAAACCCAATATTGACCTCTCATTTTTACCCATAGGAAAAACATGAAAAGTTCTTCCATTTTCTACTACATATAAAAATTTAATATTCCATCCTTTTTCAACAAATTGGAACAACTAGAAACTATACTTTTTTAAGGGATCACAACCCACAGACTCTTACCTTCTAAAGTGATGTTACATCCCACTCCTTAATTGGAATATAAAAACAAATATTACTAAGGAACCATAGAATTAGTTTGACAATGAAGATTTGATTTTTTAGGTGAAATGAATCACTCAAGCACATGGGTGATGATAAATGAAGTTCATTCGATTATGTAATAATTTCATAAAATATTTTCACAACACTTCTTAAAATAATAATTAACCATTATTCTTAATTTGATATATCAAACTATTATACATGGTGTTTATTCACACGTAGTTGTTATAAAACATCATTTCTAAAGCAGCTACACTTTTCTATTTATTTGATAATGAACTACATTATTGTTATTTAATGTTGTTGTGTCTTAATATAATGCATATGAAAAACATGTCCACATGGGCTCTCTATGATAATATAAAAAAGAACATTTCTACAAAAAATATTTTATATCATTTTATACAGTAATTAATGTCCATAATAATCAAAATTAAATGCTTTGGGAATATTCTTATAGAGGATAAGATACAAAGTCTTCATATTTAATTAAATTCAAATTTATAAGGTTAAATTTATAATTATATAGTGGTAATATGATTATATCTTATATATATTAAATATGTAATAAATTATCTCTATATAAATTAAAATATGATTACAATAATTAATGATTAATTAAGTAATAATTTAACATTGAAAAACATGTGAAATAAACATGTAGTAATTAAAAAAAATATTGTGTATAATTAATAACGTTTTGAACTAAATATTTACGAAGAAAATAAATGACTATTGGATTTAAGAATATTCTAGACTTGTCCCCATGGAAGCACTATTTCACCTTATAAAATCTCTAATATATAATCACCATTTCATCACATGGAAGATCAACCACTTCTCATATAAGATTAATTTATTCTAATGAAATATTTTAGACTGAAATTTATTATTTCAGAAGAATACTTGTAGAATATTTACCACACACATGGAAGATTCATTATACTAATAGAATCTCTAGGATAAAAATTTTTCAAAGAAGGAATATTCTCACAAAAAGAATATTTACACTCACATAATATTCTTATGAAGAGAAATTTTACACTCATAAAATATTCTCAAAAAAATTAACACTCTTAGAAGCTTCTTATAGAAGAAAATATTAAACTCATAAATGTTTATTTTACACTCACTGAGGCATATTTACACTCATCAAGGCTTCTCATAGAAGAAAATTTTACACTCATGGAAGCTTCTCATGAAAGGTAATTTTACAATAATAAATGATTTACATGAAATCATATTTTTACTCATGTAATATTTTCACTTAAAAAAGATAATTATCCAATTTTTTTCTCATGGATTCAAATTTATGAAATCTATAAACAACTAGACAACCTAAGTTTTCGACTCAAATATAACCTCTAAACAACCGAATTTTATTCTAGTATCGTTCTATTATATTTAGAAAATTTTATTATACTTACAATTCAAAAAAAATATAACTTTTAATAAACATATTTTGATCAATATATCTTTAAAAGATAGTACAAAAATTAATATGAATTTATTTGAATTATGACTGAAAACTTGCAGGGAATTCAAATCATATTTTAGATATTTTAATGATAGATTAATCTTTCCATGTAGTAATTTAGATGATGTAATTATCTTTATAAATCAACAATATTAATCTAATTTTTAGTTATATATACCATTAATATACCATATATGAAAATTTGAAAAAATACATAATTATGTATGAAAACATATAGTGATTTTTGATCAAATTTTCAACATGATAATACTAGATTCAATCTTTATTATAGTAAAATGAAATATAGATATTATTTTTATATTTATATATAAATAATAATCATCTGATTAATTATTATTTATCCCATTCCATAATCAAAATATAGTAGAATCCCAAATTTAAAAAAATAAAAAATTTGAATGAATATCATGCATTAAAGAAATTGTAATGTTTAAGAAGACTTATTTAGCACAGAATAACATTATGAAACTTTTTGATCATATTATCAAAAAAATTGTATAGTTTTTGAATTATCGAAACATAAAAATGAAATATTATACATGAGACACTTCCTCAACGAGGGTCGGCACATGGGGAAGCAGTGAGGATCGAGGGGGATGAAAGATGTGTGGTGGTTTTGAGTAGTGTGGATATTGACAGAACTGGAGAGAAGATATATAATAAGTCACAATTGTTGTAGGTTATTCAATTTTTGATTTTGAAAAATGGTTTATAAGTAGGATTTATATATATTCCATTTCGGATGAAGGGCTCTAATTTCATAGGGCATTATAAAAATTCCTGAAAAATCATTTTCTTGGTACTGTTATCTTGTTTTTTTACCTCACATAGTTTTATTGTGCAAAAATAAATTAATGTTTATCATTGATATACTATAAAAAATAATGTGAGTATGGTTTATCACTTCCTTCCTTGAATAAAAACACATCCCAACCTGTATTTTTGGCATAGATGACCCATTACATGAATATTCTTATGATGGAGATGTTTTGGTTCCATAGAAGTTAGAGAAGAATAATAGTTTGTATGAGGTATTGTGATGTGGATTTATTCTATGTCATAGTGGTTCTATCTTTAAAAACAACTCTAGAACTAGATAAATGGAAATATTTTAATGTGGTGTAAAGATATACACCATAAGAATGTATATGCAAATTTTTCAAGAAGGTAATTGGATAAAAAGTTTGTAGGGTAGGTGTCCTAATGTGTCATGGAGTATTGAAATAATATCTTGAAAAGGTGCTTCAGTTTTTCATGCTATTACGAGTTATTGTGCATGGGATTCCGAGTGGTCCATAGAGGAGGAGCAATTATAATAGATATTTCCATCAACTTTTCCCTAATACATAGGATAATATACTAACTCATTAGGGGTTAATTATGACAAGGTTTCATCATAGAAAAAATGTATAAGCCATAGAATATATATCTCTAATAATTTAAATAATTTTATAATAACTCTTAATTAAAATTCCTTCATATAGAATCATCAGATAAGTAGTGGATATCATGCATGTGGTTTTGAATACAAACTGAGTAGTTTAAATGCACCAAAAAAATAAGAGTGATAGTATCGACAGATTCAAGTGTGATACATTCTAGAAATATAATACATATATAGAAGGCTAAAAATATATCTTGAATAAATTAAAGATATATTATCTGGGATATGATAGGGAAACACAAATATATAAATAGAATGAGTTATGTGGATAAAATATTTTAATGCCCCAATATATTAAAATATATTTTTTTATCAATTTATTTTTCATTTTTGATAGCTTTCTTTACATGCAACCCCATCTTTAAATGACCTGTTATATAGTAAAAATTTATAGAATAGTAACTGATTTATAATTTTTTAATTATAATTTCCATATTTTGAAAAAAAATTATAATTTTTTTAAATGGTGAAAATTTATTTAATAATTAAAAATAATTAGATACTCAATTTTAATTAAGGCCATTTTATGATTCAAAAATATTCTTTCTTGAGAATTTTTTTTTATTCAATTTTGTACACAAAAATTTTAACTAAATTTCATAGAAGTTTTATTTTAATAATTTAATTTAATTTTTGAAATTTATATTTGAATATTATGTTATGGTTAATTTTTTGTATTTTTACTTAAAAGATTTATTTTTAAGTGAACAATGAGAATAAAAATTATTTTAAAAACTATCATATATGTCTATATAAAGTCCTATTATGATTTTAATTTTATATAAAATCTACATACTTAATATTTAATTATAAATAATTTTATTAATTGCATAGGAATCATTTTTATAATTAATTTTGGTATATGTTTATATTGGGGTTTAAAAACACTATTTTTTAAAAAACAAATCTATGCAAGAAATGTGTTTTCATATTAATAAAATAATATAATATGTATTTCTAAATGTTTTATGGAAATTTATAAATTATATATTCAATAATATATTTAAACATTAATTTTTTACAAGGAATAAAATATAAGTAAATTATATCTAAGGATTAAAATGTATTTTCATAAAAAAGGTTTTCATTATAGTTTGTGTGAAAATATAAAATTAAATACTAACACATATATAAATTGAATGTGGTAAAATGTTTTAAAAGTTTTAAATAATAATAATAAATATAATTAAATTGGTTTATCTTTATTTTTGTTCATAAATAATTGTAAAAATGGTAAAATTTTGTAACCACGGTTATGTTTAAAACGGGATTATCAGAGTTTAAACCCATAGATAAGGGTAGTTTTTCTGTAAAGATAGAAATAATTTCTAATTTTAAAATATATTTAAAACTTATCTTATCCTTAATTTTAATATATTTCAATTTGGAACCACTTTCTCATGAAAGTAAACTTATTTGAATGAAATATTTTATGAAATTTCACGAGTCTCTCTCCCCTCACTTGTAAATGGAAACATCTTCACCTCACATAATCAAACCATGTAGTATATAAATTTATAAAAATAACTTCTCCAAAATATTATTAGAATACTACACTTAATCAATGATTTTCTGTTATTAACCTAACACCAATCCTTCAAAGATTAAGGTTTAATCCAAAGAAGTTCTCTCGAATAAGAAGTATAAATATTACCTGAGGTTTCTAAAATTTACTTATACTTCTACATTATATAAATTTTTTGTATCCATTAAAATATGATTTCTAGAGTATCATAATAGTAATTATATTTTATTATGATTATGATAAATAATTAATTCTTTTTTAATCGATCATGACATAAAAATATCAACCATGTGCACATATGGATTACCACCTATAAAAAGCGACATGATTAATTTTACACCATCATACTTCATAATTAGTTATTATGATTGATCTAATATTTATATATTATATTTATTCCATAATATTTTTTCTATAAATTCTAATTAATATTTAACATTCTTTAGTTCCATATATCAAAAAATTGAAATGTCACTCATCCATATGTGGGAATACCATCCCCACATTGTGATGTAATTAATTTTTCATCATTCCATTAAATGAGTTTTTTTAAATATGTATATAATTAATATTTATTCTATTTTTATAATGATTAAAATTATTTATATTAACAAACCATGATCAAATTGCACGGACCATAATGTACTAACAAAAACATACATAAAAATGATGTATATAAAACCTAAAACGATGATGATAATGAAATATTGTTAATGAATTAGTGATGATATATTATAAGGGAACCATATATAGTATTATAGGTATTAATTTGGTTCTATTATATAATTATAATACATTTATATTTATTATACACGATTTCAGAGCACCTATAATGTAATATGATAATGAGGTAATGATTTTTTATTACAATATCCTATTTCTCGAGAATATTTATAGTTAAATTTTTTATGATGAAAATATATAATCTCTCTCTATAAAATATTTAATTATTATTAATACTCTGGTTATATCTATTGATTACATGTTTTCCTTTAATATTCCTCTATCTAAATACTCAATACACAGAAATAATTTTTTTAAGTAAAATTAACTTAATCTGTCCCTTTGGTAAAGAATAATCTCATCCATGTCTATAATTTATTTAAAAATGGTTTCATGAATTTCTATACTATTATCAACGGATTTATTAATGTAATTTGTACCCCTATTTTACATTTTATTGAAATATTTTAATAGAATTTTTTTTGAATGAGTAACTTTTTAATTTTTACAAAAAATGTGAAAGGAATTTTTATTTTAACATACACTACATGAATGAAATTCTCCACCAACAAGATTAAGATTTTTTCTAAAGATTCATTTATGATTTTTCTTTCTTTTTAACAATGAAATTTTTTTACATAATATTTTTGAAATTATTCATATTTTAAATACTTTATTTCAAAATTAAAGGATTATTTTCCTCAAAAATAGTTCCACAGATCATTTAAAGGTATTTCTCATCTATAACAACATCATTTTATATTACATATGATTTATTAAGGGTATTATTTATTGTTAGCATCTTTATTTTTTCTCTATTTCGTTATTTTTATGAGGGTGAATTTGTATGATTCATGTTTTCAATTCATGGGTTATGCCTTGGTGTACAAATAATTTTTTTCAAGATTATATGGAATTGATATGAATGGATTATGATTAGATAATAAGTATTTGTATTACAAACTAGGTAAGGATGGTTGCATTATAAAAAAATTATTTGTGCATCAGTTATATCCCTCTAATGCATTGGGTAATGATTAAAGAGATTATAAAACCCAAAGAGATGATGAAGTCAATAAAATTATAAGATATGATAGATTTAATAGGATATAAGTTACTCCTAAAATAATGTTGGAAATAACTAGGTAGTCTTTTCCATTATAGGAATTTATCCACAATGATAGCCTAGGGAGTGAACCTTGATCAAGTATGGGACTTTCTATGCATATAAAAATGCCACAATCATTTTCCTTATATTTAGGTTTTATTATAATGGACAAATATTGAATATTGATGATTCCAAACTCTTATGTATTATGTATTTTGATTGAAAAAAACCATATTCCATAATTCCTGAGGAATGATAATTTTCTAATTGTGAATGATTGTTTTATGTTTTGAAGATATTCTCTAACAATTATGATTATCTTATTTTAAATTATGATCATTTATTGATATCTATTATGTTTTACCTTTTGTGTATCTGATCTCATACTTTCATATGTTTCTTTTCCCTGGGTTATAAATAAAGGATTTAAGTATTATATTTCTAATAAGAGTGATTATTTTGAAGAATATAATGTGATGTACTATATATCTTTTATACAATAATTTTTTATGTTTTTAGTTTCCAAAGAAAATAAAATTTTATTGTTCTAGCATGGATTTCATTGACCTGAAATGAATATAATGTTAAATCAATGAAATATTTTATGTATGAAAATTTAGGGTCACTATAATAGGTATCAGAACAAGGTTTAGTTACCTTTTGAATCTATGATGAGGAAAAATTATTGATAAGTCTTAGGAGAATCCTAATTTTTGAAAAAAAACCTCATTTATAGCAAAGTTATGAGTTTTGATTCCGAGAATATATCCATTTATAGATACTACATGTAGATCTAGTTTTGGAATAGCTGTATCTTGGGGTAATGACATAAAAATAAGTTTTTGAGTATATCTTGGCCATCATTCTATTGCTGGTGAATGGGATCTTACAATTCACATTGTTTGATAATCCTGATGGATATTCTTGGGTTAATTCTCATTTTACTTATGATACATTATGAATTATTTTAATATATTATGACCATGGGTGGCATATGTTAAACCTCTGTTTTCATATTGTGGCCACAATGTTTATTGATCAGACATCATATAAATACTTTATCATGATTACATGATAACTCAATATGATATTTATTTCTCATAGTGTGATTTTAAGTTTTATTCAATGGGTGGGACTATGAGGAGACATGGTAATGATAATTGTGAAGGGTAATGGAATAAGTTTCCTCATGGGAAGACATATAAAATGGTAGCTACAATGCTAAAACATGTGTTTATACCTAATCATAAATTTTAATATGTGATTAACAACCAATACATAATAGAGTTTCCAAATACACAAAATAAGATTAAAATAGAGTTTTATGGGGGTTTAGTTGATAATGACTATGGGGGGATGATGATACGGATTTCTCATCTCATGTATGTTGGAAGAATCACCTAGGGAGCTATATTGAGGGAACATAAGGTGTTTTATGTGTGGAAAAAATATTATTTTCAAATTAATTAGTAATGAAAAATAATGAGTTTGATTGAGAAAATTTATTTTCATCCTAAGGTACCATTTATAGTGAAATGTCCAATGTGTTGGGGCCTTGGTAATTATTGCACTCAATTCCCTAATCCAAGTTATAACTCCTAGAGAAAAGAAGGGATTATGTTATAAAAAATGTGGAATTACAATGATTTAAGAGGTTTTGTATTGGGATTCGATAATTATTATTTAAAACTGTTTTTATCAATGATATTATGGTTATAAGAATCATGAAACATATAATGATTGTTCTATAGTAGTTTTTCCATATGTATTTTCATGAATATATTGAATGGTATTGATAACCTGGAAAATTGATTTTATAGTAAGGTGATATTTTATTAGAACACATGATTAAGGGAAATATAACCCTTATAGTACTGAAAAATTACCATATACCCAAGATTTAGAACTATGTGTATAGCCCATAAAACCATTGGTATAGGATATACTCCTGGTTTAGAGAACTATGTGAGCTGAGGCTGTTAGTATAGCTCAAAGATATACCCACAGTTTGAAAAATTAATTTCCATGGTTATAAATTGTGGCAATAGGTATTTTCTCCTTGTTAATTACCCTATATTGATGCTTATGAAAAATGGATATTGGAATTAAAAAATATCCTCTACCAGATTTAAGCCTTGGAATGCAATTATTGAATTCTGGCACCTAAACACTGAACCACATAAGATTATCAGTATAAAAATATATATTTACTTATATATACTTTTTTAAACCATGGATATATGTTGAGAAATATGAAAATAAAAATTTCCATGTGATATTTTTTTTCTTATGCTTATATAGGAAATCTATAGCTAGGGTTTAGAAATTGCATGGATTTAGAGATGACATATACCCATGGTTTTTGTAAAACTGTGGGTATTGGTTTGATCTATACTCATGGTTTCTTTAATAACTGTGGGTATAGGTCTGAAACCAATCCTTTTACACACATTTTATTTTGAAAAAACTATTTGTATAAGTTTCCAATCAAACCATATACACAAGGTTTTTCAAAAAACATGGGTATTTGTTTGAACTCAACCCTATACCCATGGTATTTGGAAAACCATGGTTATAGGTATAGCATATACCAATATTTTTCTTCCAATCCCATGGGTATAGTCATGTTTTCTATTAGTGTTATTCTATGCCTGATTTTGAGATAGTAATTATTTCTTGGGGTAAATATTTGATTGATAATGATAATTGAAATTGGTTAGTATTTTTGAACGCCAAATAATTAGTTAATTGATAAAATAGTGATTTATGTTATCGTTGATTAAGTTTATAATATTTTGTATTTATGAAGTATATTAGATAGTAAATGATTTAATTTCATGAACATGGATAGACTTATATTTTCAAAGCTTACATTTTATCATTGACTTATTATTATGATTCAGTTTATGATCATTTTTTTGTGAATATATTTTCAAAGTATTCACTTGATTATTATGTGACATTATGAGAAACATTCTATTGTTTGGGGATAAAATTTATGTTCATTTTGAAAATATTATAACATTTTTTATTAATTTTTTGGGTTTTCAATACAAGTTAAACACGCATTGATTATTTTTGGAATTTAACTATTAGTGGAAAAAAATTAATTAGATCTTTGGGTATTGAAATCATTGAGATTTATTTTCCAAAATAAGGTTTTTTCAAATTAGTTATCATAGCATATACTAGCCATTTATTTGAATAACAAAATATAAAATGGAGGAATATATTGTTACTCATTTTTATATATTATGATCTATTTTAAATTTAATTATGTTTTTTGGTAATGAAACATTCATATTTATCATTATTCATTAGGATACAGGATGAAAATTGGAGGAGATTAATTGAGCAACAGAACCAAAGGATGAAATTAATTTTTTAGATTTTATTAAATAAGGTAATTATATTTTATTATATTC
Organism: Viscum album; assembly: GCA_963277665.1. NCBI lineage: Eukaryota > Viridiplantae > Streptophyta > Magnoliopsida > Santalales > Viscaceae > Viscum > Viscum album. The sequence continues at coordinate 1,224,179,924 of OY728156.1, read as the reverse complement.
TATGATAAAAAATTACCAAAAAATTTGGGAGAATTAATATATATTTTTCATTTTATAGATATTTCTAATGAATTGATTTTCTTTTCCACCCATCACTAATTTATGGTTTTCTGGTCATTCAGTTTATCAAGACCATATTCTATATCTCTTTATATTATTCTTTGTATATTTTATTTCTCCAATATATCCTTTAGTACACTTCCAACTAATTTTTACCTAATATAAGAACCCAATTATGTGTTATTTAAGGTAACCTTTATTCTTCCTATTTCCCCTTCCATATGATGCGTTTTTATTCCTTTACACAATGAGTGTTTTTGAAAAAATAATTTTTTAATATCTAATCCTTTAATACCAAGATAAAAATATCAATAACTAAATTTATTTTATTTGTTAAATGAGACTCCTTTATATTTTATAATTTATTCTTTCTTTAAATAAATTACAAGTGTTTCATAGATTACTTTATACATAACTCTGAGAGTAAATGATCTATGATATAGTAACCCTTTATATCATATTCATTTAATTGGAAAGAATTAATAGTAATAAAAACATTATGAAAAAATAATAATGGTTCTAAATAATTCAAATTTATTTATTAAAGTATAAAAAATAGTAACCCAATTTTTATAAAAGTCATTTTATGCTTCAAAAATATATTTTTTCAAAAATATGTTTTAATAAATTTTATGAATGAAAAGTATATTTAATTTCTACAATTTTTATATATTTTATTTTATGAAATGAATATAATTTTTACCAATATTTGATATTATATTATCATGATTTTTTAGTGTTTTCTGAAAAAAACAATTTCAGTGAATACTGAAAATGTAGATTTTTTAAAAAAACTATCATTTCATCTCAAGTAAAAGTCTCATTATATTTAGTAATTTTATATTATATTAAAATAAATATAATTTAACTAAAAATAATATATTTAATTATACAGTAATCATCAACATACATTTTTTTTTAATTTAACTTTTTGGCTTAAATCGCATTAATCTAAAAACATTTTTCATGTGAGCAGTGTATTTTTATATTGAAAAATTAAATTATTATATATTAATTATAAATTTTAATTTATTTTAAATATTATGTAAATATAATATATTTCCACAACCATTTCACGGTTTTTAGAAGGAAATGAATCGATGTAAATTATATTATATTCATAAAATGTATTATTTTAAAACAGGTTTTCATTAATGTTTTTATTCTTATTTATAATTAAATTATACAACTTATAGAAATTTAATTTGATAAAATTAATTATATATTTTAAATTATTTTAATTAGTAAAATTTAAAATGTTCAACATAATTTATGGTCATAATGAATATTAAAAATAGAAAAAAAATGACGCAATTAATATTAAATCCAGTTTTTTGTAGGTTAGACTATTAGATAATGGTCGGATTTCTAACAACACAAAAATAATTCTTCTTGTTGTATGATATTTAAATATTATAATATATTACTTATCAATCCCTGTCTATTTGGATCTACATTCCCATGAAAGCGAACACATATCATCGAAATATTTTAAGAAATTTCATGTGTGGCCCTCCCATCACTTATAAAATGGAACCTCTTATCCTCCTTTATTAACCCCATTTTAGCCTTAATAATTGGAAAATACAAACTCCAAAAGCATAAAATAATTCATACATTCATGTTATTGCATGTTTTAATCTCATAATACTATTCTTCTAGGTCTTAATGTATAATCAAAATGAAGTATCTTAAAGAATATGTATAAATATTTCTTGATTTATTTAAATTTTATTTCTAATTGAAAATTCTATAAACTTTTTTTATGCATATAATCATGATGAAAAAATTATCATAGAAATTTTTATATGTTATTATTATTATTATTTTACAACCATTTTCACCTTTTCTCAATCAAATGGAAGGTGAAAGTATTTCTCGTGCGTATGTGTGGACTACTGACTCCATTTAGTGATATGAATCATTTTCATACACCGTTGGCCATATAAAAAGCATGACCTAGAAATTTAGAGCAAGCATTGGGGTCACATGCGGGTTGGCTCATAGAAAAGATGAGAGGATTAGGAGGAATAAAACGAACATGATGAGGTTTTGGGAAATGTGTGGGTTAGAACAAGTGGAGGGAATCCATAACAGGGGTCTATACCACATATAGTTAATTTATTAGTGGATATTTAAAATTAGACAATAAATAAGAAACCTCTCAATTACATATTTTATGTGGTACTAAATTATATTAAAGAACTATAAAACTTTCCAAAACATTTTCACCTCAATGTTTTGTTTTAATCATCTTCTCTGATTATTTATTTTGTACCACAATTAGTATATTTTCACTATAGATCAAACATAAGTAGAAGGTCATTTATGTGTCACCCTAATAGGTCATAGGTAAGGTGGAGGAGGGTTGTGAATTTACTTTAATTGAATTTTAAAATGATGATGTAATATAAAATCCATTTCCATGGAATAAATAAATTCATGTATAAAATAATTGATGTAAAGTTAGAATAGAATAAATTAAAAACATTTAGTGAAATTGAAAATATATTGTGGAAATTAAAAAGGTGTACATTGATAAATGTGTTTAAAAATACTGAAAGAATGATCCACTATATCTCCGGCCCTTAAAAATTATTGAGAGAATTATATTTCTCCATTAACGTTAATTGCAGTCAAGAACCAATAAGAATGGAAACCCTTGGTGTAACATCCCGAACCCTAAAGCCACTCCATAGTTCCCTAATACCAGTTGGATACATGTTCTCAAGGGTATCCCGCCAAATTCTATTAGCTTGCAACTGGAAGTGAGGGACTGTGGTGTATCATTAGGGAGACCATGACCTCATCTCTAGAGTGTAACAGATCATAATATTAATAGAGTTCAATATAATAAGAAGTATAAAATTCAAATAGTATATAATAGAAAGAATATATATATATATATATATAATAAAAGTATCTCATAAACAATTATGATCATGTAATGTGTCATAAAAGCATCCTAGATAGGTAAGCTGTAGTAAAATACAATTAATTTGTCAAAATAATAAAAAGGCCAAAAAGAGTTATCTCCCGATATCCTCATGAGCCTCAACTTGCTCTCTTGCACCCCTGCTCCTATGCATGGAACAAAATCCAGCATCGAACTATGGGTTCTTTCCTGGATCGCAAACTACATCCAAATTGTATATTCGGGTACCCAATAGAATCCTAAACTGGTTGTGAAATAAAATCCCAATAGGTAACCACCCAAAGGTCTATAAAAAGTCCTAGCTATGTAATATAACAATATAAATCACAGTCCATAGTTCAATGGGATAGAAGTAATAAATGTTAAACTTCCAATGGAATATTTACTACAATTAAAGTGATGTTGTATATCCCAAAAGGAATGCTAACAAACATGGTTCAAGCTCTTATAAAAACAATTCAACAAAAAATGCATTAATAACTTACACAACTACTTCATACATCCATACTTATCATTAAAACCATGTCCTTTCCATATAACATGTGTTCCACTAGTCACAACCTTTCCATATAACCAGAACTATCAAACCATCCACGACAAAGTTGTATAATCAAGTATATCACATATACCATGGATGTGTATTATAATCAATTGTATGAAATTTACCATAATCGTTTCATATAATCATGTGTTGAACTGGAAAGGGAACTATCTAAGGTGTAATATGTCAAGGAATTCTTGTGGAGTCCCAAGAGTATCTCGATGATAACTACGTTAGGCTTCTGTTGGGGTCCCAAGAGCATGACACCAGAATATATCCACTATGAGCCCATCCAAACCTGATCAAAGGGGTAGAAAGGCCCAAGGAATCCCAAAGAATCAATACCCAATGAGGAAAATTAAACCATGTTATCCAGAACTGAATTCAAGACACATAAGAGAAACATTTATCATGTGTAATGGAATCATGATCCAAGCTGTATTAACCAAGGAATACACTACAATTAAATTTATCACATTTAATTAATCAATTCACAAAAAATCAATTCCATTAGTATGCACGCTCATATATCATATCAAATATAATAATTTAAACAAATAAACATCATGTATCTCATGGAAAAGAATACAAAACATATCCTAATTACGCAATTCAAATAAATTTATTATATTGTGGGATTACTATAACTAAGAAAGCTCATATAACACCCCTTGGGTGGTTCAACAATATGAAAAGGAAAAAGGTACACCCCATGGGGTGGCCATGGTTGGGGAAAACAACTCCAACAAAACTCAAGTAATGAAATGGAATCCCTAACACATTCCACTCCATTAATTCAATTAATCAATTCAATTTTAGGGTCGTTCTTAAAATTATGGCGGGAAAAAAATAAACCACTATCTTAATTAATCACCAAATCAAATTATAAAACTATAGACAACCTATTGTAGGTTTGTAGTAGAGTCCATCAGAATTATTAGCCTCTAATTCGACTCATAACTAAATGAAAATTAATAACTAATAAAGAACCGAAAAAAAAATTGATCACTTAAATAAATTCATCGATATTAAGAAGAAAAAATAATAGAACAAATATAAATAAGTACTAGACGATGAAGATATAACTATGCCAACAAACCAAGATTATGAGTTTAGATGAAGGAATGGTGAAAAATCCTAGATTGGGATTCAAGAGGAGATTATCATTAAGGTTTTATACCATGAAGAAGAATAAAAAAAGAATTAGGTTTTATCATTTTTTAATGGAAGATAGTAATTTCACCAAAAACCATGGGTTACATGGTTTGAATGTAGGGTTGGAAAAATCATGTGAAATATTTCTTCCCTATGCTATAAAGAGGGGAACTTCATATAGTTTTCACGAACGGTTTGGAAAAACATGTAAAAAAGTGTCTCATCCCACTGTCAAAAACTATATGGGGTTTTACATGGATCCGATCTCCCAATTACATGGTTTTTCAAACTCTGTAGGCTCCACCATCCCACTGTCAAGCCTGAAAAGATTATATGTAAATGTGCACCCTACTAAAAATGGTTTATACAAAACATTCATCCTACCTTAAGATACTAAACAATATAGGTTCTGGACTCTGAACCAGCTATAAACCCCCCCCCCCCCCCCAATACACCATTAACCTAAAAGAGTATTCTCGTTGGCCATAAAAAATCATTTAAACTGAAAAAAAAGATATGTACCTCATACCAAAACCAGGGTTCTTATACTTGGTTTTAATGGAAACTAATAACTAAAGAAGAAACGAAACCCTTTATTTTATCAAAAATAAGAACCTAAAACCCCCTCACTAAAATGGGGGTGAGAACCTAAAGTATAAAACTAATAAGTGAGAGGTTTTTTAAAAACCCATTAAACTGAATTTAACTCAGTTTTGAAGAGATAGAGAATATGAAATATACAGATAGATTTATAAATATATGGAAAATATAAGAAGAATATTCTAAAATAAAAAAATGTAGAAAATGAATCTAAGAGAATAGGAAAAAAAGTATTGAAAATGGTTAAGATTTGTTTCCATTTGAAAATTTTGAATTAATGTTCTTTTAGAAATATTATATAATAGTTCATCATTGATCATTCAATAATATTTTGGTGGTAATTGGTGGTCATCGATGTAAGATACAAGCCTCCATTTATTTCTATTTATGACATTATAGTTGTCATAGGATACTTGGGTTGAGTCAATCAATTAATGAACTGATCCAAGGATTTTAAATCCATATTATATATGTATTTGACTATTCTAAACTCAATCCAATGGCTAGAATATGAGACACTTATAGGTTTCCATATTAATTTAAACTCTATAGGTTTTCTAGTGAGCTCTAATGATTAGTCATTTGGCTTGACAGAGCAATAGGAGCTACTTTTGGCTATAACAACTATTCGGTGGCATTTTACCAAATTGTTGGTGCTTCATGGAATTGTTTACCTTGTAATTCATCATCCATGATCTTATTTTCTCCCTCTCTATGTATGATGATTCCATAAGATGATATTTATATTCAATAACCAATAACACTCAAACCATAAGTTAGAAATAAATTTAGTGATTTTAATCCTAAAAATAAATGATGGTTTCAAAAATGTCCCCCATTTTGATAATGAAAAATACTTATTAATATAAAAATTAATATATAATAAGGAGGTGAAGATGAAACATAAAATAGTATGTTAAAAAATATGGGAAATATAGAATATTTTGAAATATATTTTTCCATTAAAACAAATTCCCCTCCCGCAAAAACAATATCCATATCTTACATCAAAAACATTTTATTTTAAAATAGTTATTATCCCATTGATGTCGAATATTTTCTCCTTGTTGGGCATGATGAATTTTTTAATCCCTGTTGTTGAATCTTTTATCCCTTTAAATCAAAAACTATTTTTTTGAATTATTTCCCATATACATCAAACTTTTCTCACTGATTTGATAGTAAAATAGTCATTCGAATCAAAAGGATTAGATAAATAATAGCTAAAACATGAATAGGAAAATGATAGTGATCAAGAAAAATCATATTTAAAAATTTTGAACATGATGTTTTAAAAACAAGTAAAAAAAATATCAAAATTAATCAAGATTCGAGTGGAAAAAAATACAGAATATGAGATAATTGAAATAATTACTATAATGTCATTCTTAAATCCCCGGTATTAAATAAAAATATTTTTAATAAAGTGGTTTTGTAAATATATCAAATAATTGAACTTATATGATAATATATTCAATCATAATACCTTATTTTTGAAATTAATTTCTCAAAAAGTTATGTAAAATATCATTGTGATTAGTGGATTCTTCTTGAATAGGACCTCTACAGACTCTTATATCATTAGAACCATCTCATTTAATTATAACATTAACATATGGTATCCCATGATCTAAGTGATTTTGTTTCATAAATATAATTTCGGTATAAAAACTCCCCATGTTAATATATTTTTTCTTCTTTTTTATAAATAGAAAATTAATTTTTTTTCTTTTAACAACTCTAAAATATTAAAGAATTTCCAAGAATGTGACAATTCCAACTTATACTTTTCCTATCTAGTTTCATCCTAAAAAATTGGCAAAAAAATACATAGAATATTAAAAGTGTTTTGTGGGGATCACATGTTTTGATAAACCCAAATCATGTTTTGATAATCCCAAATCATGTTTTGATAATCCCAAATCATGTTTTCTTTATGTGATAATTATGTTTCTCAAACAAGATAATCATTTTTGAGAAAATAATGTTTATATCAAAGTATTAATATACTTTTAATCTCACCGCTTGTTGGTTTAAGCATACAATGAAAAGGTCACCAATGCAAAGGGTACTGATGCAATGTTTGCTGATGCAAAGGTCACCGATGTAAAGTTCATCGATGCAAAAGTCACTGATGGAAAGGTTATAGATGCCAAGGTTACTGATGCAAAGGTCATCGATGCAGAGGTTACAGATGGAAGGTCACCGATGCAAGCTTACAGATGCAAGCTTACCGATAAAAGGGTACCGATGGAGAGTCACCAATGAAAGGAAACCAATGGAGAGTCACTGATGAAAGTCTACCAATGCTGAGTTATTTATGGAAGGTTACCATTGGAAATGATACCAATGAATGCTGACCGATGTGAACATACTTTTGAAACCTACCGTTGTGAAGGCTACTATTACTAATCTATCATACTCTTCTACTCCATACTTTGTCAAATTCTTATGATTATTTTAATAGTCATGTTTGCTGACTTTTATGCTTAAGAAATAATTAATTCTTATTGTAGACATATCAAGAGACCATATATTGATAGTATGATGTACGAGAAAGATTTCACGTGATATAATTACACCTATTTTCGGAACTCAAATATGAAAGAGAAGACCGAGGAAAAAAGATATATAGAGGCTCTGAGAAAAATGAGTAATGTAAGTCCCAAAGTGAAATGCATGAGGAAGAAATTATTGGAGAATAAGGAAGAACCATTCAAGCACCTTCACAGAGAACCCCAAGAACTTCAAGAAAATCATTTTAGGAAAATAACTTGAGGCTGCATTCTTTATCTCATAATCATTCAATCAACTCAAGAAGCAGAACACTCAATTCTTGAAATCTTGTGCCTAGAGTTGTGACACACTTTTTTGGAGACAACTTCCAAAGATAGACTCAAACTTCAAATTCTTAACTTCATGGAGTCAAGAGATGAACTGAAAACACAAAGAGCCTTATAAACACTATCTCGTCATAATCACACTATTGTGTTTCTTTTTTTACATTTTTGAGAAGTGTGTCTATCAGCATCAAGCCCTGTCTCCTATGCTTGAACTGGAGGATATTGAATATCCTAACATAAAACGTCACTTACATTTTACTCCCATGTAAAACTGTGAAAGAGACCGTGTGTGGTCCGTATTGTTTGTCTTTCCCACGAAGAACGGTGGTAGAGGGTTTAAACCTTGTACGGTTTGTGAAAACCTGTTTTAAAGCCCGATATAGGCTGTGTATCATGTTTATTTTTAATATAAACAGCATAGAGGTAGGTGATCACCATGTGGAGAGGATTATGACTTGGCTTGAGACTGAACTTATTGTTTAACGTTTCTGTGTTCTGTATTTTTTTTACTCTGTTTTATCCTTTTTTTCTACTTATTTCTAAATCATAAATCTATTTTTCATTCACATTGATAGTTATATTAGGTAAGTGTGTGTATGTGTTTAATTCATTAAACATGTTTCAAAAGTTGAAGAAGTGTTATACACTAATTCAACTGAAGAATAATCACCCTTTGAGAAACCTTTTGTCCAATTAGACATCTATACCATTACTACCTTAATTAATTAGGTTGTTTGAAAATTTTGGTTGATTTTTATAATAATGCTTTTTAACAGAAATTTTATGTAAGAACTCAATTCACCCCCCCCCCCCTCTTGATATTCCACTCTAACCAACATTTGGTATCAAATTTTTAATTTAGTCTTTTTTTCTACTAAATGTACTATTGTAAAACCTGTCAAATTCATTAACTGTGATTTTAGTTGTATTTGAAGATCTTAAAGTTTCTATCATATTTAATTTTCAGTTCTTTACAATCTAATTAACAATGGATAACAGAGTTTAGAGTGTTGCTACTAATAGGACACCTTTCTTCAATGTTGAAAACTATGCCTAGTAGAAATTAAAAATTAAAATGTATTTAGAGAGCACGAGACCTAAATTCTGGGATACAGTTGAAGAACAACATGTATTGTAGGATAATGCTAGGGACACAAGGTCTCAGTTGACTAAAGTTACATATAATAATAACTGTATAGAAATGAATGATTTTAATAGTTCTCTAGGTGATAAAGATTTCAATAGAATATCTACATGTAAAACTGCATATGAAATTTGGGATAATTTAGATGTTTCACATGAGGAAACAACCAATGTTAAAGAGATGAGGTTAAATACCTATACTATTAAATATGATAATTTTAAAATGAAGACTGATGAACTTATTTCTAATATGTATCTTGGGTTCAATGATATAGTGAATACCATGAGTCTGTTTGGGTGATCGGTGGACCACAAGGACCAGATTATGAGGTTGCTTTGATGCCTACCTAACAAATGGAGAGGGAATTCTATTTCTATCAGAGAATCTTGTGACATTGTCAAGATACCAATGAAGAAACTAATTGGAAAGCTTATGATGTATGAGTAAGAGCTTTCGGTGAATCAATAAGTAGATAAATAAATAAGGAAGAAATCTATAGCATTCAAGACTACTACATCAAAGAACAGAGAAAAAATATTCAAACTCTTGTAGAAACTTCCACCAGTGAAGGATCATACTGTGATAGTAATGATGAGATGAATCATCTTTCTAGGAGATTCAAGATGTTCTAATGAAAGAAAATTTTATTTAGAAAATAAAACTACAAAGGAAGGTATGAGAATATAGGAAAGTTGAAAACGGATAGGAAATGTAATGATAACACAAATGAGATAGTCTGTTATCAGTGTAAATGAAAAGTCCAGGTGAATGCTGATTGCCCCAAGCTGAAATTTAAGAAGAAGTATGAAGAAATGGGAAATGGACATAAAATGGATAAGAGATCCACCTAGAGTGCCTCAAAAGATAGCTCATGTGGATTTTACAATTCTGATATAGAAAAGAACAAACATGAAAACATGTGTTTCATGACATAAACATCTGAGTTAATACCCAATTCTCCAATACAAAATTCTCACTATTCGGAGAAGGAAATTGTATCAATCAATGATGATAATATGACTACGGATGAACTATTTAAATAATGAGGAATTCTTAAAGATTATTTTAATGAACTTGATGATGAATATAATTTATTCAAAAGGCAACATGCTCTAAATTCCAATTTTAAGTCTGATCTGGATATTGAGAAAGAATAATGTTCTCAGCTGTTAAAAGAAAATACTGGACTCAAATTATCAAATTAGAAATTAAAGAGAGATCTTGAGAAGTTTACTACAGAGAGGGATACCTTGACTCAATTACTAGGAAAAATGATTGCTCAAAAATATACAACTGGTCTAGGGTATCAACCAGGATAGAGAAGGATCATTAAAACTAAATTTGTTCCAAATTCTGGACAGTTCACAGCTAGTTCAATTTCTGGAAAATTTTTTGGAAAACAATTCTCTAAAGGACTAAACAAAGTGTTTATGTCTCAAAATGTATATATTTATTATATGAAACTTGTGGGAAAAGTATGGGATCCCAAAGTTTTACTTGATAACCTCTCTAGTCCCAAGAAAATTTGGGTACCAATGTTACCCTGCACTTAATCTATTTGGCAGGAAAATTGTCTGAAGAGGTCCTATAAAACTCTATGGTACATGGAAAGTGGATGTTCAAGACACATTATAGAAGACTACTCATGCTTCAAAATCCTAATTAAATTTTATGGTGTACATGTCATATTCTGTGATAATGCAAAAGGAAAGATCATCATATTAGGGAAAATTAGTAAACCTAATGCTTTATTAATTTCAGAAGTACTTTTTATTGATGGGTTAAAATACATTCTTATAAGTATCTCTCAGTTGTGTGATGATGTATTCAATGTCAAATTTTAAAATGATGCATGCAATATTTTTAATTCAAAAAATGATTTAATGTTTACTACTCTTAGAAATGATAATGTATATATTGCTGATTTAGATTGTTTAGAAAAGAAAAATGATTGTTGTTTAAATGTGTTTCATAATGAATCCTGGTTGTGGAACAGAAGATTAGGGCACTGTAATGTTCACTAACTTAGAAAACTGACCCGGAATGTTTTAGTTAGAGACTTAGATAAATTGGAATTCCATTTAAACAAAGTTTGTAATATCTGTCAAAAGGGAAAACAACACAAAGACTCTTTCAAACCAAGGAATGAAGTTTCTACTTCTCAACTACTTGAGTTGGAACACATGGATTTGTTCGGACTATCAAGAGATTCAAGTATAAATGGGAAGCATTGTGTTTATGTTCATGTTGATGATTTTTCTAGATATACATGGGTACACTTTCTATCTAAGAAAAGTGAAGCATGTTCTTACATGATTAGATATTCGAAGTCTTTAGAAAATCATAGTGGACATAGAATTAAGACCTTGAAAAGTGATCATAGTAGTGAGTTTAAAAATAAAAAATTTGAATCCTTTTTCTCACATAACCTCTATAATCACAATTTCTCTACTCCTAGGACACCTCAACAAAATGGAGTTGTAGAAATAAGAAATAGGACACCTGAAGAGATTTCCCAGACTACACTTAATATGTATAATCTACCTATCTATTTTGGGGATGATGTTGTTAATACAGCTTGTTACATTATCAATGCAGTGTTGATTAGACATGTTCTTAAGAAGATGCCTTATGATATTTGTAATAATAGGAAGCATAAGGTTAATTACTTTAGAGTTTTTGGTCGCAAAGTGTTTATCCTAAACACTAACTATAATCTTGACAAATTTTCATCACATAGTGATGATGGAATCTTTCCTAGGTTACTCAATCTCTTGTAAAGCCTATATAGTATTTAATAATAGAAACAAACGTGTGGAAGAATTTTTTCATGTAAAATTTGATGAGACAGATCCACATGATCCCAAAAAAATCTTTGGATCATCTTGAAGAAGATATGTCAATTCTGGACCTTAATGATAAAGATAGTAATATCCCTATAAAAACAACCAGTTCTGGAAATTTTCCAGAATCTAAGCCTACTAAATCTAATCCTATAGACATTCAAGTGGATTCCAATTCAACTTTTTATAGAGGTATTAGAACTCTCAAAACTCATCATTTGGATGTTTTAGTATGTGATTTAAATATATGAACACAAACTAGAGCTTCTATGAGAAACCGGGTTGAACATCAAGCTTTTCTTTCACAGCTTTAACCCAAAAATATTAATGATGCAATCTGTGATGAATTTTGGGTGATAGTTATGCATGAAGAATAAAATCAGTTTCAAAGAAACAAATTTTTTGAATTGGTAGACATAACTAAAGACACCATGACCATAGGCACTAAATGGGTGTTTAGAAATAAAGTTGATGAATCTGGAAACATAGTTAGAAACAAGGATATATTAGTTACAATAGGATATAGTTAGGAAGAATGAATAGTCTAGGAGGAAACCTTTTCTCCTGTATCTAGAATTGAATCCATTAGGATATTACTTTCTTATTCAGCTCATCTTATTTTCAAACATTATCAAATGGATGTGAAAAGAGAATTTTTAAATGGGTATATAGTTAAAGATATTTTTGTTGAACAACCCCCTAGTTTTACAAATCCCCATTTTCCAAATTGTGTTTTTAAACTATTAAAAGCCCTATATGGTCTAAAAACCTCTCTAAGAGCTTAGTATGATAGACTTAGTTCATTCATTATTTTAAAAAGTTTTACTAATGGAATATCAGATCCCACTTTGTTTGGTGAAATTATTTCCAAAGATGTTTTAATAGAAAAAATTTATGTAGATGAAATAATTGGTGGATCCTCTAAAAACTCTTTTTGTACTGATTTTTCAAAAATTATTCAAGATGAATTTGAAATGAGTTTAATGTGGGAAGATAAATTTTTCCTTGGATTTCAAATTTTCCAAAATAAAAATGTAATTTTTATAAATCAATGTAAATATACTAAGGATCTTTTGAAACGGTTTGGTTTGGATAGAAATAAAGGTACTGATACACCTATGAGTACTGCTTGTATATTGGATGCTGATGAAACTAGTAAACCAGTGGATCAAACCAATTACGAAGGTATGATTGGGAGTCTTCTATACCTTATTTCTAGTAGACCTGACATTATGTTCAGTGTATTCATGTGTTCTTGTTTTCTATCAAATCCCAAAGAATCACATTTAACTACTATTAAAAGGATTTTTAAATATCTCAAGTTTTCTATAAATTTAGGACTGTTTTATCTAAGAGGAAAACCATTTGATTTAATAAGTTATTCGGATTCTGACTTCTCCGGTTGTAAGTTAGATAGAAAAAGTTCCTATGTAACATGTCCAATGTTAGGAAATTCACTAGTATCATGGTTTAGTAATAAATAGAATTATGTTACATTATCTACTGCCAAAGTTGAATATATAGCTGCTGGTAGTTGTTGTGCTCAAATTCCGTGGATGAAACACACTTTACTAAACTATAGATATTAATTCAAACATGTCTCTATAAACTATGACCACACAAGTTCTATTAACATCTCTAAAAATCCAGTATCTAATTCTAAGACAAAGCATATTGATGTGAGACATCACTTCTTAATATATCATTATCAAAGTGATGATATCACTCTTTAATTCATTTGTAATAAACACCAATTTGATGATATATTTAGAAAACCTTTGAATTCCAGGATGTTAAATTACATCCTACATGAGTTATGTATGATATCCTATTGAGTCAGAAACCTCTCCGTTAGAAACCTTATCGATATAACCTTACCGTCAGACCATACCGTTAGAAACCTCACCATTAGACCTTATCAATAAGACCGTGCCTTTGGATCATACCGATAGGAACTTACTGTTGGACCACACTGATAGGACCTCACCATTGGACCTTACTAATAGGACTTCTTTGTTGGACCTAACTGATAAGACCTCACTGTTAGACCTTACGATAGAAACTTGCCTGTAAGACCTCACTGATAGGACCTCACCATTAGAACCATACCGATGACATCTTACCGAGAGTTGATATTTTCTCAAGATTCATTTTTTCTTTCAACTGGAAGTTGAAATTCTTTTTCTATATTTATTATTTTAATTGATTTGTTTTCTCAATCCCTAAATGATAAAATTAAAACATAGATCACATTTTTATCCACATCAAAACATTTTCCTGAATCTTTTTCTCCCTAATCCTGAACCCAACCCTCTTATGAAACCCTCAAACCACTCTAGATCGATTGCAAGAGTGAAAAGGTTGTTGGTTGATGATGAAGGAGACGCGCCAGATCTTAAGAGACCAAGAGACGATTCTATTAGTTGAATCCAGATAGGGGAAAAGGTACCTAACCCGCATTTATCGAAGAGGGAAATAGTGATTGAGAATGAGCTTATCTCATAATGTCTACTAAAGAGTCGATCTTTAGTGCTGAAGTCACTTGAAGCTCATGGTTGGGTCGAGTGCTTTACAAACAATGATGGACCTTATTATCCAAAGCTTGTGAAGGAGTTTTATGAATATCTAAGATTTGAGTAGTATGAGAATGAGAACTGCATGACTTCCAGAGTAAATGGAGTAAGTGTGAGCTTCTCCTCTGTTGAATGGGCTAAATGTCTGAGTCTACCACATGAAGGGATTTATGATTACTACTCAGGAGTGGTACCTCCCACAACTGAGTTCTTCAGTTATGAAGAAGCCATGTCTAAACTGTTAGGGAGTGGGATCCCTACGAAAATCATTGCTGCTAAGATGGAAGGTGAAAATAAGTAGTTGTTAATTTTTATCAAGCATGTTTTAAGACCTAGGAGAGGGGACTTTTCTACGCTTAAATTTAAGGATGTATTTATTTTGTATATTTTAAAGCATGGATATAAAATTAATTTATGTAGGCATTAGATGATTCAACTAGAAGATATGACCAAGCCTAGATCCAAATCCAATGCCCTATTTCTTGCTAATTTGATATCCCTTATGTGTATATTGAGAAGATTTGATGGATCTAAGTAGGAAACTGTTCTTTTGAGGGATAACCATTACGTTGCCAACGCAATGTTCAAGCTAATGACGATTAGATGGAATCCATGGCTGAGGAGATAGGTGAATGATGAGGATAAGGTATATGAAGAGTTTAACCTTGTGTGTCATCCTACTAGGCCTAAAAATAAGAGAGACTCGAGTCTTAAGCCTTGTGAAGTAGAACCTACATATTTGGATGAAGAAAGAGAAGTTGCTGTTGTGCCAGAAAGAGAGGATTCTTCTATAGATGAAAGGAGTGATCTAGGCCTTCCTTCAGATCATTGTACTAATATTGTATTCTTTGGTGATCATATCCCATCAAAGAGATCTCCTAGAAGGGAGACATTCCAAAAGGGAAAGGGATGATGGAGAGACCAGTGAGGAAGAAGGGGAATAAAATGTCTTAAAAGACATTAGAAGAACCTCGGATGAGGATGAGAACACTAATTCAAGTAAAGATGACTTTAAGGTAACTACTACTGAAAGTGAAGAGAAATTTCTAAGTCTCAATCCTCTAATAGGACATACAAAAATTATTGAATGTGTAGATGAAGAAGTTGTTGATTCAGTTGAAGTTTAAATTGCTTTATAAGTATTTTAAGATTCATTAGAAGAAGTAACAGTGGAACCTCCTGCTAATGTAGTTACTCAATGAGGTATGGAAGAGATGGGCTGGTTAATCAAGAGAATGATCCAAGTGAGGCCGAGGTACTAGTTGCTACAAGATATTTTTATATTTCTCATGAAATAAGGGACTGGAAAAAAGATTCTAGCTTCATGGTTTTTGGCTTAGATTATGGAGATTCAGAAGATGACCAACCTATCAGAAGTCCTCTAATTCCTACTATTTCAGAAACAACTATTGTGCAACCAGTTGTTTATTTACCTCAATACTTTGTGAAAAAGGATGATTTGGAATCATTGAAGTTAGAATTTTTGAGACATATTGATGATAGATCTATTAGCATAGAGAGATCAGTGGCTCTCAATAAGTAGGTTGTAGCATCTACTTTAGAAATTGGGATCTCCACCTTTCACTCTAGTTTTTTTCTTGGAGAGAAGGGATACCAATGTTAAGTGAAAACATTTGCAGAGTCTATGGAAAGTGTGAAATAGTAAATTGTATTATTGGACTCCCATATGACTTCTAGGGTTCAAGTGGATAGAGATCTCAGATATATTAAGAGTGTGGTTCAGTAGTTGGTAACTTTGTTTGAGGACTCTAATAAGTACATGGAAACACATGGGAAAGGCCAAGATGATGATGTGAGGATACTTATCAGTGGGCTGAATAAATATTTTAAGGAGGCAGTGGATTTCTCTCTGTCATATCTAGGTGAACCTGCTTCCACTTCAGCCTCTCATCAAGTTTATATATAGGCTTTCAGATCTGTTGGTAGAGAATAAGTAGAAAGATTCTCTAGTACCAATACCCAGGACACTCAATCTGTGACTCAAGTCATTTCCATTACCAGGAAAATTTATAAGCTTGTGGGAGATTATTTAATGGAAGATGCTCAATATCAGATGGCCATCAATGATCATGTTGACTTCTATTACAAACGGGTATACACTAAGGTTCATATAGATGGCCACTTCAAGTTGTTGTTGGAGAACATGAGGATTCCACCTGTCACTCAAGAATTTAAAGATTAGGTTAGCAGTCTTCGAGAGCTAACTCCTGCTCTGGAGAAATTTATGGAGAATAAGGATGATTTTATTTCTTCTATGAAAAAATGAGGCAGTATTATTATGGACTTCATGAATATTCTCTTGCATTTCCTCCATGCGAACTGTACTCACATCATTGTTCCTCAAACCTTTCCCTCTACCTCATGCGCCTCGGTATCTTCCAGTGATACACCTATGATGACTCTTGAATAGGACATCAGAATCTTGACCCCCACAATTCCTTAGAGATCTACTCATTATAGGTCTACTTATGCTTCCATTACATCTCCTCCAAAACTGCTAACTTCTATTCCTCGACCTATCCCTCCACCTTCAGAACCTGCATCCTCATCTTCCAAAGGCAAATCTCCAATGGACATATCTGATGTGGATTGAATGTATCATGTGTTAGCTGGTAGGGTTCAGTGTATCTCTTTTTTTATTTTGTACTACTGTTTTATTAATAAAAACAGTTTGTTTTCTCTATTTTTTTATGTATGACTTTTGTTAATCACAAAGTGGGAGAATTATTTAATCTTGAATCTCTCTGTTACCCAAATGGGGAGAAGTGTTTAGTGTTTCAATTTCCTATCTTCAATTTAAATATTTTCTTTATTCAATTTAGTTTTAATGATATAATAGTATGTGTATGCTATCATCACTAAGGAAATTAAAAATTGTCTTTAACCCTAATTCAGAAAATACTGACGTAATATGTGATTATCAAAAAGGGGAGATTGTTGGACACACCTGTTTTGATAATCCAAAAACTTTTTATAATAATCCTAAATCATGTTTTATTTATGTGATAATTATGTTCCTCTTACAAGATAATCATTTATGAGAAAATCCTATTTATATCAATGTAATATTCATATACTTTTAATCTCACTACTTGTTGGTTTAAACATACAATATAATGGTCAGCAATGCAATGGTTACCAAGGGAAAGGTTACTGATGTGAACGTCACCGATGAAATGGTTACCGACAAAAAGGTCAGTGATGCAAATGTTACCAAAGCGAAGGTTACCTATAAAAAGTTCACTGATCAAAACATTACTGATGCAAGTTCACTGATGCAAGCTTATTGATGCAAGCTTACCGATGTAAGGAAACTGATGGAGAGTCACCGATGAAAGGATACCAATGGAGAGTCACTGATGAAAGTCTACTGATAGAGAGTTATTGATAGAAGTTTACCATTGGAAAGGTTACCAATGAATGCTGACTGATGTGAACTTACTATTAAAGCCTACCATTGTGAAGGCTACCGTTACTAGTCTACCAAACTCTTATACTCCATACTTTTTCAAATTCTTATGATTATTCTAACGGACATATTTTTTAACATTAATTATTATGACATAATTAATTATTATTTTTTACATATCAGGAGACCATATCTTGACAGTAAAAGGTATGAGAAATATTGCACGTGTTGTACTAACTCTTATTGTTGGACCTCAAATATGAAAGAGAAGACCGAGGAAGAAAGTAATATAGAGGAATAGTGAAAATGAATATTGTAAGTCCATAAGTTAAATGTATGAGGAAGAAATTACGGAATAATAGGGAAGATCCATTTGTACACCTTCATTGCGGACTCCAAGAACATTAAGAAGATCATTTTGGGAATAAAACTTGAGGTTGAATTTTGTGTCTCATAAACGTTCAATCAACTCAAGAAGCAGAACACTCCATTCTTGATGGCTAGTACCTGGTGTTGTGACGCTCTATTTTTGAGACAACTTCCAGAGATAGAATATAAATTCAAATTCTTCACTTCATGGATTCAAGAGCTAAAATTCAAAAAAATAAAGCCTTCTAAACTCTATCTCATCATAATTTGTCTATTGTGTTTATTCTTTTACATTAATGAGAAGTGTGTCTTTCTGCATCACACACTGTCTCCTATGCTTGAACTGGAGGATATTTAATATCCTTACATCAAGCCTCACTTACATTTAGTTTCCACATAAAACTGTGGAAGAGACCATGTGTGGTCAGTATTGTTTATCTTTCCCATGAAGAACAGTGGTAGAGGGTGTGAACCATGGAAAATTTATGAAAAACTATTGTAAAGCTGATACAGGTTGTGTATGATTTTTATTGTGAACATAAACTTCTTGGTGGTAGGTGATCACTAACTAGAGAGGATTATGTCTTGGATTGAGACTGAACCTCTTGTTTAACTTTTCTATGTTCTATATTTGTTTACTCTATTTTATCCTTTTTTTTGCAGCTTATTGCAAAAACATATATATGTTTTTCATTCACATTGATAGTTAGTTTAGGTAAGTGTGTTTATGTGTTTAATTTATTAAACATGTTTCAAAAGATGAATAAGTGTTATATAGTAATTCAATTGAGGGATAATCACCCTTTCAGAAGCATGTTGATTAATTAGACATCTATATCTCTACTTCCTTAATTAACTGGGCCATTTTCAAATTTTGGGGGACCATTATAATAAGGTTTTTTAAGATAAATTTTCTGTAGGAACTCAATTCACCCCCCACTTGAGATTCCACTTCGACCAACAAGTTTTTTAAGATAAAATAAACCATTATTATTGAAACATTTAAAAAAACATTTGAAAGGATATTAAATTTAAATCATTAGGTTTTACAAGAAATTTATTGCAATGAAAAACACTAAACATAATGTATCAGTGAGTCACATTATGGTAATGGGAACTCCCAAACTTAGTTCTATAAATCATATTTTCTACTAATATACTCAATTCATCCATCATTAATATATATTATGTACTCATATATTTATTTATTCCCTTAGCTGTAATGACTCATACCCTCTGTGCCATTCCATTGAGAAAATACAGTGTTTGGGAGTTCTGGGTTGTAACGGTGGCTTTCCAAATGGTGAAACCGAATCGTGGGTCACTGAGCGGTGTCTCACTAAATGGTGACCCTAAATAGTGGTTCACCGAATGGTTCACCAAACGGTGGATCATCAAAACATTTCTCACATAACAGTGCCTCATCGAATGGTGGCACTTTGAATGGTGGCTCAGCGAATGGTGGCTAACCAAGTGGTGTCTCACTGAATTATGGCTCACCAAATAGTAGATCACCAAGCGGTGTCTCACCAAATGGTAACACCTAACTGTGAAAAGATATGGTGACAGGGAACTATGGATCAGCGAGCGGTGTCTCACCCAATGGTGACACCGTGACTCACCCAACGGTTAGTCACTACGGATATTTGTCTAAATTTCTCATTTTTCCTAGTTTCTCACAGTTTTACTAGTTTCGCTTCTTTTTACATTTTATTTGATGTAAATAAAGTTTAATGAATTTTGGGAGATTATAAAGGAGATTCAAAGGATATTAATTATATTTTAAATATCTTAATGCTTTGGGTACTTTGTACTAATTCAACTACATGGTCCTGGATACTAACTGACTTTAATAACTTTGGAAATGGTTCTTTCCTTTAATGTAGGATTTTTCACTTCAAAGACATGATATTCTATTCCAAATGTGTTTTTATTCCCTATAGGTGTGCCTAGAGCCTTCCCTTACCATGGTGTCACTTGTTGTGCTATATCCATCGATCATGTTTTCCTTGGAGTTTTTCTTAAGAGTTTCCTACTACTAGAGCACCCCATGTTTTGGTGTCGATAGGTGTATTGGTCACCGGTTGTTCTAGGATGGGACTTCCTTTGTATCTATTTAAATGTGTATCTTGTGGGATGGGTGTACTCTTGTCTCCTTGTGAATACTGTTGACACTATTTTGAAACAGATAATAAAATAAGAATAAACGAAGTGGGTGGGAGAGAGATGATGATGATCAGTTTGTTTATATATTTTCCTTGATCCGTGCTGTGAATCATATGAGTTTCTATCTTCGGAACATCATGGTTTCGGTGGTCTTTTCTTGTGCACCAAGGATGATTTATACTTATCACAAAATTTAAATGACTGTAAACATAAAATCTGATTAACCACATACATCTGGTTAAATAAATAGGATGCCCCAAGTTTAAATTTGTGATTTGATCACGCATGAATAATGAAAGTGTAATTATAGAACAGTGTGGATAAAATCTAAATATGCTCTTCTTAATTTGGTGTGGTTGTGTGCTTTGTATGGTTTTTTGGGTTTTGTGACTTGTGCAGGTTTAATGATGTTGACTATGGTTGTGGGTACGTGGTTGGATAGAGGGGTTGGTTATGTGAGGGGGTAGAGTATGTTTTATCAGCGGTGCTCTAGTTTTGGGAGTGGTTACTATGGGATTTGTGTAAGATGTGGTCTGGGAGTTGTGATCATATCTTAGTTTTAGAGATTGAGTCATTGTAGAATTTATGGACTTTTTCTGTAGTGGGACTACTTCTGGTAATTGGTAGGGGAATAGGGATAATGGTTTGGGTTTTTTCATAATTTCATGTTTATGGGTGCGATGAGTGTGGTGTTGCTGTGCTGTAGGGCTTCTGGGTTTGGTTGTGAGTGGATGAATTAGGTGGGATAACATTGAAGAATGATGTTGGTAATTTAAAAATAATAATGGTTGTTCAATTGGGGTGAATAATGAAGTGGTTTTTTTGTTGTGAGTTTAATTACGGGGAGTGTTTAGTGGATTTTAGCATTCTGAGAATGGATATACATGTTCTTATCCTTAGTTTCACATGAAGGGATATAATAAATAAATGAGTAAATTCATAAATTCAGAATGAAAATTTGTTAAATGAATTGGATGGGGGTATACTTCTACTTACGAATGTGACTATCATTTGTGGTCACAGGTGCATGTAGGGGTTGTAGAAAAGGTGGTTTGTGTTGGCTGGTTGTTTGTTTGGAAACTAATATATTGGTCTGAGTTTTTGTGTACCAATATGTATAACCTTGTAGTTTCTTATGTTTTCAATATGAACCTTTCCCATTATGACCACTTTATGGCGAACACCCTAATTGATATGGGGGAGTGTGTCGTTCCCAACATCCATGTGGAAGGATTGTTAACTCGTTATTGGCTATTCTCTGCCCCCTTTTTATGAATTTACTACCCAAGACTCTTTGGGAATGTTATAATGGCTTGAGGTTTATTACCAGATCTATGGTAATCGTTGTGTGGTAGGTGGTTTTTTTCCAAGGTCTCTTCAGGTTGAGGACCTAGTGTTTTCAGGTAGGGTGTGGTATGTGTGAATCCCAGGTGTCTTTGGGTAGGATTACGGTGTAGTAGTTACCCAAGTGTATGTGGGACAAATGTTATATAGATGTTGCCCAAGTATGCATGGGTTGTTCGGGAAATTGAGTCTTGAGGAAGAGAATGATAGCCTCAGGACGTTAGTAATTTGGGATGAGTAGTTAACCAGTGTGAAGTGGTGCGGGGCACCCAAATATCAATTTGCTTCTACATTGCTTTACATGACTTGCGTTATTTGGTGAGTGTACCTTGTGAGATTGGGGTGGATATTGTATCTTGTCAGGTGATTTTTTTTCCTATTGTTTTCTCATGGGTGAATTAGTATGATTCTCCCACTTGTGCATGGGTGACATTATTTTTCCCCACTGAATATATATATATGCTCGTCCTAGGTATATAAAACCATTTTCAGGTTTCTAGGGAGATTATATGTACCATTCTCGACCTTACTAGCTTATACTTTGGGGACGGTTACTGCAAGTTTTATTTTGGTATTTACCTTGGAGTTTTCTTTGTATTTTTTTGCAGTTTTAATTTAATCATGCATATGGGATATATTTAGGTCTCTTTGTATATATATCTGTCTTGGAGCTTCTTGATGTTGGTACATATTATCTACAAATAATGGATCCTAAAAAATGGTAATGCCTCACATTTTTTAAAATTTTTATACACTTGGTGTCGGTATCTACCATCGGGCCTATTGTAGTATGGAGCTTGGATTCATCCATAGTGAGGATTTCATTGGTTTGTAGGCAAAAAGTGTTAGGTGATCTTGGTGTGTGACATAGGCCAAGGATGACCGGAAAGGACACTCGATTTTAGGGCCACCTATGATCCGATGCAAGGACTCTAAGCTTACTGAACAACCAAGTGACGCTACATAAATTGAGGGGTAGAGACCCTAGGAAATTTATATGCATTATGATGACTTTTGTTCATGATTGTCAAGGGTTTTTCCTGGAAATTAAAATAATCAATGAGTTAAAATGAAGCATAAATAAATTCCATACTACTTGGGATAAGGAGTTGTTCTCATTTCACATGGATGTGGGAATAAGTGGTTGTAGACATTGTCTATTTTAGATGATGGTGCAGTCATCTCTAAGTTGGTAGGTAGAGGAGTCTCAATGGGGAGACTCAAAGAGAGAAGTGATGTGAGATCACATTGACCACATAAATTCCCCAGTGGGATGGTCGTAGCATGGTTAGAATTGGATGGTGTTCCAGGGGAAGTCGTTCTTCCCAGTGGTGATTCATGACGTATTTATCCTTGAGTTTTATATTTCACCCATAGTAATACACCCAGGAGATTCTAAGATTTATCGGGGATGGTGGAAGTAGTAATGGTGGCCTTGGATGAAGCAGGAAGTGGTAGAGTTTGGGGTGAAGTGCTTGGTGTTACATTAAGTGAAGGTTGAGCACCATGTTCCTGGTGGTCTGTTACAGAACTTAGATGCCCCCAAGTGTGAGTAGGATGAAATATTGATGGATTTTTTCACATGATTACCTATGGCTCAGGGAGTATGCGATGAAATCTGGGTAGTATTGGATCTGTTGATGAAGTCTTCTCATTTCATAGCGATCAAGGAGTCAAGAGCAGTGGTTGCCTTTTCACAGAGGTATGTGGATGACATTGTGTGGCTGCAAGGAGTTCCAAAAATTTGATGTCATGGATCAGGATATATGTTTTAAATCATGAGTCTGGAGGGAACTGCAACATACCTTTCGCACTCAATTACACCTCAGCACTGCTTTCCATCCTCAGAAGGATGGAAAATCATATATTACCATCCAAACATTATTTGACATGTTTTGGGAATGTGTTCTTGACCATAGTGGGTCCTGGGTGTGACATTTTCCCTTTATTACAGTTTCTTTACAATAATAGAGATCATTATTCCATTGGCATGGCTCCATTCGAAGCTTTATGTGGAAGAAATTGTCATTCACCCTTTTCAGGGAAAGAAATTGGGGGGGGGGGGTGGGGGCAGATGATCTTGGTCCAAACATGGTACAATGTATGAAAGGGAAGGTATATATTTTCCATAAGAGGATGAAGGAAACACGAGATCGGCATAATTCATGTGTGTATCATAAGATAAGGACCTTGGAGTTTGAGGTTGGGGTCCATGTATTCATAAAAATTTCCCCTCGTTGTGGGAAGCAGGGGTTTAGAAGATAGAGTAACATTTATCCTAGGTTTATCGGACCTTTCGAGGTGTTGGGATGAGTTTGAAAAGAGGAATATCATCTGGTGTTGCTAAGAAAGTTGGGGAGGAACCACGACATATTTCATTTCTCTCAGCTTCGTCGGTATCATCATGATTACTCCCATGTCATCGATTGGGTAGTGTAGGATATTGAAGATGATGCAACATTTGTGGAGTGCCCTATGGAGATCCCAGATATTCTGAATAAGGTTCTTCATGGGAATAACATTCCAATGGTTTGTGTGTTGTGGAGGCATGGTAGTTTAGAAGAGAGTACATGGGAGGGATAGGCGTAGATGTGTGCCCTATACCAAATGTTTTTTTATGTTTTGATTTTTTTCCCTTTTCTTATGTGATGCCTGACTTTATTTTCTATTAGATGAGTTTTTTCTTGTTTTCTAATGTGTGAAGAGTCGCAACCCATGAGAAGGGGAGGACCTGATCCCTAATTGAGATGCATTAATTTGGATATGATGAAAACTATGGTGGTGAGTAAGTGTCACCCAAATCAGATACTGTCTTGGAAAGGAGGAAGGAATTCCCTAATCCATGTGTCTAGAGAGTATGATTTTTGAAATTTTGTGGTTATTTGGGGAAGCGGATGCCACGGAGGTGTTCAAGGATGTCGAGGTTTTCACTCCATCATTCGAATAATGCAACATGGTTTATCCTTAAGAGGTATCATACAGAGTGGTTGTTCAGACCCCTCCTCCTTTTTTAAGTTTTGATTTCATAAGGATGATAATAAATTAATATTTATATGATGTAATGACATGGAACCGATCTTGCCATTACTTTTTGAAAATCAAGTGTTTGGCGTCTTCTAGGAATAATGGTGGCTCACCTAACGGTGGCTCACTAAACGGTGGCTCACCGAATGGTGGATCAACAAACAGTAACACCAAACGGTGGATCACATAATGGTGGCTCACTGAGTGGTGTCTCACTGAATGGTGAAATAAAATGGTAGCTTGCCAAATAGTGGCTCACTAAATTGTGGCTCACCCAGTAGTTTCTCACCGAACGGTGACACTGAACGGTGGCTCACCAAATGGTGGCACTGAATGGAGGATCACTGAGCGGTGTCACACCGAATGGTGAATCTGAATAGTTCCTCGCAGAATAGTGGCACACTGAACAGTGACACTGAATGGTGGATCACCAAGCAGTGTCTCACCAAATAGTGACATCGTGACTCACCCAACAGTGAGTCAGTTTTGACAGTTGTCAAAATATTCATTTTTCCCAGTTTCTCCCAGTCTTTCCAGTATCTCCAATATTATATATTATTTAACATAAATTTATTTTAAAGACTTTTTTGTGTTTCTAAATTATTTTCAAATAATATTAACTATATATTTAATATCATAACGATCTATGGACTTTGAAATAGTCCAACATCATGGTCTTCGCAACGATTTGAACATAATAACTTTCGAAACAGTTGTTCCTTTAATATTGTATCTCGAAATTCAATGCTTAGATATTCCCTTCATAGTGTGATTTTTTCCCTCTTGGTGTGCCAACATCCTACCCTTCCCATGGAGTCGTGTGTCGCGTTATAGCCATCGATCATGTTTTCCTTGGAGATTTCCCTTTGAGTTTTCCTACCACTAGCACACCCCCTATTTTGGTACAAGAAGGATTTTTGGTCTCTTGATGTTTGATTTAGTTATTTCCTTTGTATATATTTAATTGTGTATCATGAGGAGTGGGTGTACTCTTGTCTCTATGTGAATACTATTGAAACATTTTTAAATAAGATAACTATAAAGAATAAATGAAGAGGGGTGGGAGTGACATGATAATGATAGCATTTATTTATATGTTATCCTTGATCTATGTCATGGATCATGTGGGTTGTGTTACTCTAAAAAACATGGTTGGTGATGGTATTTTCTTACGGACCCCTGATTCTTTATATTTATATCTATGTTGAAATGAATTTAAACATAAAATATGATTAACCACAAACATCTAGTAAAATAAAATGAATGCCCCAAGATTAAACTTTTGTTGTGATCACTAATGAATTATGAAATTAGAATTAATGAAATGTGTGGATAAAATATAAATACACTCTGCTTAATTTGGTGTGGTTGGGTGTTGTGTATAGTTTTGTTTGGTTTTTTGACTTCTGATGGTTGTATTATGCTTAGTATTGTTGTCAGTACATGGGTGGATAGAGGGGATGACTATCTATGTGGGGTATAGTATGTTTGAGTACTAGGGCATTGGTTTTTGTGGTGGTGGTTGTGTAATTTGTGTATGAGGTGGTGTCAGATGATTGGTGGTATCCTAGTTTCAGTGTTTAATTGGTTGTGGAATAAATGGACTTTTGGATCAGTGTGACTGATTCTATGTAGTGGTTGTGTATTAGGGATGTATGTTTGGGTTGTGTCATGATTTCATATTTATGGGTGTGTTGATTGTGGTGTTGGGGTATATCAGGGTAGCCGGGTTTTGTTGTGAGAGGATGAAATAGGATGGATAACATTGAAGGATGATGTAGGTAATGTTGAAATACGATAGGTTGTTAAATGGGGAGGAAGAACGAAGTGGGTTTTTTTTGCTTAGTGTTTTGTTATAGGAAGTGTTTATTGGATTTTAGACTTCTGAGAATGGTTTCAAATGTTATGATCATTAGTTTCAAGGGAAGGGATGGAATAAATAAAGAATAAATCAATAAATTCATTATGATAATTGATTAAATGAATTGGATATGGGTATACATTAACTTACAGAAGTTACCATTGTTCGTGTTGATAAGTTCATGTAGGGCAGAAGTAAAGGTGGTTTGTGTGGCTTGGTTATTTGTTTGGAATCCCATAGGTTGGGCTGAGTATTTTTATTACCTATACATATAAAATTATGGTTCCTTGTGATTTCTATATGCACCCAACCCTTGTTGAAAACTATGTTTAGAACACCCCCATTGCTATGGGGAGGGGGACTTCCCCAACATCCCAATGGAAGGATGGATAGTTGTTTATTGGATCTTCCCTACTCCATCATCTAGGAATTTACCACTTGATGCTCTTAAAGCAGGATGTAATGGGTTGAGGTTTGTTTCCAGATCTACGAAACTGGTTGTGTGAGAGGTGGTTTGATTCACAGGTGTCTTCGGTATGAGGCGCATGTGTTTTTGGGCAGGGTTTGGTATATGTGTAGGCCTAGTGTATATGGGTAGTATTCTAGTGTGGTAGTTTCCTAGGAGTATATGGGTAGGATGTGATGTGGTTATGGCCCAGAATTATGTTCTGGGGTTGTGACTAAGAGGCTAGTGGAAGGGCATTGTAGCATTAGGACATATGACGTTAGGGATGAGTTTTTTACCAGTGGGAAGTGGTGCAGGGTACCCAAATATTGATGTGATTATACATTAATTTACCTATCTTGTATTATTTGGGGAGTAATCCATTATGATATTTTGGTGGATAGTATACCTTCTTAGGTGCTTTAGAGTTTCTTTTGTTTTCTCATAGGGAAATTAGTATTCTTATCACACTTGTGCACTGGTGACTTTGGTGTTTCCAAACGGATTATACATGTATGATTACCCTACATATATAAAACTATTTTCATATTTCCAAGGAGTTTTCAAAAGACCGTTCTGGAGATCTAACATTGGGAATGGTTGTTGTGTCACTGCTTAGTTTTATTTTAGAACAAACATTGCAGTTTTCATTGTATTTTCAGCAGTTTTACTTTAAGCATGCATGTGGCAAGGATTTTGGTTTCTTTATATATATATATATATATATTTCTGGGAGTTGATTTAGGTTGGTATATCTTATCTCCCAATCATGGTTATAATAAAAAGGGTAATGCCTTCCATTTTTTGAGATTTCTACACCCTTGGTGATGGTCACCACCTTGGGGCTATTAGAGGTGAGACTCGAAGGTCATTATCTCTACTTCATCATGAGTTATGAAAGAATATGACACCATGTTAACCCTTCACCCATCATGAAGATGGAGAGTCATGAAATTAGCTTGATCCATAATAATAAATATTTAAAAGATAATTACTATACTTTCTTTGTCTTTGAAAAATTCATCAAAATTTTGAGATATTTGAAAACCAAGAAATAATTATAGCTCGCCAATAGAAATCATTTAAATAAATTTTATGATAATATTTTAAAATTTATTATTAAAATATTCAATTTTTTAACCAAAAATTAATTCATAAACATGGATTTGAATAAATAAAATAACAATTAAATGATTTTTTTATAAATAATGAATAATACGCTCTTTCTATTTTCATGTCATTTGATAATATAACATGATAATATTTTATAATAACCCCAATGGACCCATTTTAATCTTTATAAATCCTTTTCAACTTGTTAAATGAATTTACACATTTTGGATTTTTAAAATCAGGTAGTTTATCTACAAAAAACATTCCATAAATAAAACAATTTAATAAAAAATATTATCTTAAAAAAATTTAAATTTAGATGGTTGGTGAATGCTATCAATATTTTAATGGATTATAAATTAGAAATGGTTCTGAAGATTTCACCATAACCAATTCCTTTATTTTTATTATATCCTTTTGTGATAAGTCTACTTTTTTTCATATGATGTTACTTTTATCATCACATTTGTTTATAAAGCCCAATTTTTGTACAAGTAACAGGATTATTATTAATAATTTGAGTAAGAGTAAAAAAATTATTCCATTGGAATTAATTTATCTCGTCATACATATGAAACGTCAAATTTCAACCCCTAAAAGAATCATCATGGTTTTGAGGTTATATAAATAAAATTAAAGAATGATGCTCAACTTCAATTGAGAAAGAACTTCTAATATAGGTACCATCTTGGAGATTATTGATAATATTTTCCAATTTATGGTCTTCGGGTGATTAAAAAACTATATTTAAAGGACTATAAGGAAATACATATTTTATAGGATCTTTATTACACGGTATATCATTCAAAGTTAAAGGTTAAATGTTACCCACAACATCTTCAAATTCAGATAAAAGTTCATGATTATTTTCATCGAATTTAATATGAGAGGATTCATTAAAGTATTGGGGAAATCTAATGAAAACATGATAGGATTTACAGGGGATTTAGTACCAAATAATGAAACCTTTATTGGATTGCGGATCAATTTTCCCTAATATTTCATTAGTGTTAACAATAAAGGATTCACTTGCAAACACTTTGAAAAAAAACTTTCATAAATTTATTTTTACAAAGTTCATAAGGGATCTTAAGTACGGTTCTTACATTAACATGGTTTATGATATAAATAGGTATTAAATACCTTGTCCAAAAATTATTATGTGAGGTTGAAATCATTAAATATGGATCTTAATATTTATTGAATACTTTTATAACTTCTTTTCAAAACCCAATTTTATTGAGATATTCAAGGAGTGGAAAAATAATTATTATAGCCTTGAAAAGCATAATGTTTATCTAAATATTTCTTATCACACTCTCCTCCATTATTTTATCTAATGGAAATAATTTTTTCCATTTCTCATTTTTAACCTTCTTGGTAAATCTTATGAAGAATTTCAGTCCTTATTTTTTGTGTTCCAAGAAAATAACCCAAATGAATCTTATTTAATAATCAACAATCACAAAATAATTTCATTTTACTATGATAAATTTTAATTTAGTTGGTATAAAAAGATCAAGGTGAAATATCTTAATGGATCTGTAGATTGATTCATTATTTTTATTTTAAATTTTTTTTATTTCTTATCAATATATAAAGGTTAACATACTGTATCATCTTTTAAATATTAATTTTTTAACTTTCAAACAAGACGTTGTCTGTTGAGATTAATTAATGTGTCTACTATAAAGTATCCAAGGAATCTTTTACAAATCCAAGACTCATTATCTTTAATTGTTTTGAATTTAAAATTTCCAAAAAAATATATTTTAAATTTACAATATAAATATTTTGAGAAGGAAAAGTGGATAAAAAAATAGTTTTCATATGAAATTTAAAAAACAAATTCAAGATTTATTTTTGATGGAAATAGTATAACCATTGTCACAAAATTTTCCAATGATTAATAATTTTTTTTAAACAATCAATACATTTAATATCTTTTATGTGTGAGAAATTTCGAAAAATAATAATACCTATATTGATAATTTTAATACATGAATTTTCACTGAAAATAATATATCCATTATCATGGTTTTTTATGTGATAAAATTCATAGGGGTCACCACATATGTTTAGAACATCCATTACCCTGTATTTTTTTCAATTTTTAGGAGATACAATTTCAAAACATTTCCTAAAATTTTATAATTATATCTCTTGGAACCCATATTTTATGTCCCTAAATATTAGCTAAGATTCATTATGGTACACAAATATGTATTGACTATGATTTTTTAGATCAGATAAGGGATTATAGATATTTAATTTTTGTTCTACCATAGCTACCATTTAATCAATAAAATTTATAAATTAAATTCCTTATTTAATAGTCATAAATATTAAACTTAAATTGATATCACCCCTTTAGAAAAGACATCTTTTGACAGTACTAAAATTATTTTAAAAACAAATAACAAAAAAATTACATGTCATTGAGAAACCAAAATTTTATTTAGATTTTAGTTTTACTAGGGATAATTTTATAATAGATTCATTGAGATAATTTATTGTTAATTTTAACTCATTCACATTCAGTTGATCTTTCAATATTGTCGATAATTCATCTTTTTTGATTTTTAGTTGATCTTTTTCATTAATCACTTAGCCATAATTATTTTTAAGATAATTTTATATTAAAGTTATTCCAAAAAATATTCATTATTTTGATCATGATAATATTTAATGTCGTTAAACCTTATGTGATTATAATAAGATGGTGATGAAGAGGAATTCCAAAAATAATAAGAAGATGAGTAAGAGTTACTTTGTAACTAACCACTACTTAATCTAAGAGACACATGGTGCTTTCATAACTTGAATTTCTTGAGGAGAGGGAATCATTGCATTAACTCTAGTTGAAAACCTTAAAGGGTTTATTAATTTCATTATTGATATCCTTAATATTCATTTTGAATAAGTGGAATTATGCCCTTATGTGTTCCATTTTTTTTTATTTGAATCAATTAACTTAGTTTCCACTTTCTTCATCCTTGTTATTGGCACATTGGAAGGATTTTTTTATATTGAATAATTTTTACATCTTCTTGGATATATGATTCAATAAATCACCATTAAAAGATAAATCAATAATTACATTCACAGAAATCATCTTTTTAACCTTGAACTCTATATATTGCTTATTATATTGTCTCTTCATGGTGATCACATAATTCATAAGATTCCTAGAATGAAATGTTATTTATATTTTTTGGTACCTGGATTTTCATTAAATTATGTTCCCAATTTATTTGTAAAACCCAATTGATTTTGTTCGTAAGTGTTTCTATATTAACTGTATCACCAAGAGACATTACTCCATTGCATATGTCCGTAAAGTGCATAAATATATAAGTAATTAATTCACTATGATACATATAAAAATATTAAAAATATTTTTTATATATATCAAGTCTAGTGTCCTTAACATTATTGGTTCCTTCATGATTGGATTATAAGAGTTTCTAGGAATCAAGAATAATTCTTCAAGTAGATATTTGATTAAAACCTTTTATTTCTTATCCTAACTGCATAGAATACATATCATTAACATTTAATTCAAAAGTAGCAATATCATTCAGTTTATATTTTTATTTTCTTCATTAGTTGGGATATAATCATTAATAAAACTTTTACATTTAGGATAACCAATAATTCTATGAAATGTTGACATATAGTTCTTCTAATAAATATAGTTGCATCGATCAAAATAAGTTTCACAGCCCTTAGATTTCCTTTCAGGAGAAACATGGGTATTTGGAAAAGATTTCATGTGATAAAAATATCCAAAATTCAAATTGTTTCAGATATTGAAAACAAAAATTAATTTTTTTAAACAAGGACATAGTGAGAAAAAAAATTATCCTCAAATAGGAAATGCAGGTCAAGGGTAAGATGAAAGGAGAGGGGTGATTTTTTTCTAAAAACAATTATAAAATGATTCTACAAAATAAAAGTGTTAACCATAAAAGAATTAAATTTAAGTAGAAAACAATAAAATTAAACTGAGCTTGGTGAAAATTTATAAATTTAAGTGTAGATGATTATAAATTTTTTAGATTTAATGATGCAATTTAAAATGGAATTTAAAAATGGATCAATAATGAGAACCTACTTCTCCCCACATCAAGATTTCTTTAGAGGGTTATATTTATCCCTTAAAGGTAATAGTAATGAAATCAAGGAAGGAATAAAACCCTTGTTTTTAATGGAAAACAAGAACCAAATAATAAGGTAACACCATTGTTTAAATTATTACTAAAAACCAAAAAACCCACTCTTTAATAGTGGTGAACACCTAAAGAATAAAATGAATATGTGAGATGGTTTTTTATAAACCCCATACAAATCACTCAATTTTCATTAGAAGAAGAAAATAATATAATTTATGGAGATGAAGAGTGGGAGGTAGGGAGGGATAATATAGAAGAAGAGCCTTATGAAATAAAATAAGGGATAAAATGCCTCTGATAGAATAGGAAAAAGAAAAAAATGATTGAATAAGTTAAAACCTGTATTGTTTTTTAAGATTGGGAATTGTAGTTCTTTTGGAAATCTATTTCAGTTGTTCATTGTGGAACAATAAAGAATAATTTGGTGGAAATCTGTTCTTGTAGATGTATGATCTATGAAACCATTTTTCTTGGATATATTCATCATAGTTTCTAGAGGATCCATGGGATGATTCAAGATATTAATGTCCTATGTCAAGGATTTTATATCATCATTAAATGATCCTTTGACTTGTAAAGATTGAAGAAATCAGCAAAAAAAAATGATACCACTAACTAGGATTTCAGAATCCTGTAGGTTCCCTTAGTACTTCCACCTCTACAAGATATATGGATAACATTACCAACTAGATAGTGGACTTAACAGAATTTTAGGAGCTACTATATTTTCTAAAGTAAATTTTGGGTCGTTGTACAATCTAGCTAGTAAATCCAACCAGTGAGGTGCTTGGGATTGGTCCTCTATGATAATCATGATGGATTCACCTAGTCTGATGATTTATTATGATGATTTTAAAATATTATAACTTGTAAAAAAAGAAAAAAAAATTAGAAATACCATAAGTTTTTATGATTATGAAAACAAATAGTAGGTTCAATAACACTACCATTGTGGATAAGAACACTCCAAAATTATATATTTTCCTCATAGATTACATAAGATATGAATATTATTGTTAGGTAGAGGGTTTTATTTCACTAAAGGTGGAGAATACATCTGTTGTTCCTGAGACTCATTGATAATGAGTTCTTCTACATCAAGGAGGTGTCACTTTTTCTCCCTCTAAAGAAATGGTTGCACGGATGAATTGGGTCATGGTGTAAAGATTTATATGATGAAGAAAGAGATATGAATTTTCTATGAACATAATAGAATAATAAGGTTGTGGTGTAAGGGTTATTCTAATTCTAGGAGTATCAAAATAAGATACCGAAAAGATGTTTTGATTTCCTATTCTACATGAAGTTTACAGTATAGGGGGTTCTAGTTGTTCCATAGAGGGTAATAAATGAAAATGATTCTTTTCATGTGTGCTTTCCTATTCCATATTCCTTGGTTCACTTTGTATCATGGGTTGATAATGATTAGGTTTCATATAAAATACATTGTCCATTGTGTAAAACATATGTCTACACAAATTTATGGTATAGATGAATCTTTCTCCATGTATGTGACTTCAAACTCAATTCAAGGTGTAAATTGATTTGATAATTAAAATGGGTTCAAATTTTAAATATGGTTCCTTAATATACCACAACATAATATATGAAAGGCTAATAGATCCAGGTGAGAAACAGAATAAAGAAATAATATATATTTATTGAATTTTGAACTTCTCACTTGTATAAAGTAGTGATATAACTTATGGGAGATAAGAGGGTAATTAAAAGAAATAATGAGAATGAGAGAAATAGAGAAAATATGTATAAGATAAATTGTGATAAAAGATTGAGATATATTGAGATACCTTCTCTATAAATCAAGTATTTTTGTGGAGTTTTTATGGATTGTCTCTTATAGTTTTTTTCCCACTTCGCCAATGTCCATTGTGGAGTTTCTTTATGGTTTTTTATTATTATTTTTTCCTTCCACTTATGGATAACATGATAGGTTAGATTCTATATGTCATGTTTTTTTATGTAAATGGGATTATATTAATTGAAATAGAATTATTTTTATGATTGTATATTGGTGTCTCTAGCTTAATATAATTTTTAAATCATTAATTCTTTCTATTAATAACGGTTTATACCTTAGTAAGGTAGGGTGATTTATTGAGTGGGTTCTAGAGTAAAAAATTCACCATGAAAAATGGAAATTTTTTACTATATATTTATACATGCCTTTGGGTTACCTATCCTATGAATTAATGAAATTATGTGTGAAGAAAAATGAGGCAGGAGTATGATTGAGAGTGATAAACCAAACATAGATTCACATTGACCTAATTATAAAAACATCAAGTATATAATTATTCATTCTCAATGTTATTTTTTCATGAACGTAAATTTATAATTTTTTGGATCACTTAATATTTATTAGTTCTTTTTAGAGTATATATTTATTTCATTCCATTTTATTTTTAGTTCTTAACTATTGAGTTATGTGTTGTTCTTATCTTATTGGGTTTTACCTCGTGACATCAATAACCAATTATACTAGCTAAAATTTTTATTTAATTTTTTTTATGTGTTAATTCTAAACTTATTTGAGACTATATAAACTAAGGAATCTTTTGGGTCTGTTTATTATATTAAGCTCTACCTTTCTCAATATTTATATCCAATTGATGTTAGATGACGAGGATTATTCCCTTTATCTAAAATATAATTATTTCTTGGATGAGTTTCATGTCCCATTGGACATTTAATAAATAGTAGACCACTAAATTGATGAAGCATATTAAAATTATTCTATAAATGTCTGGGAGAAGATCAATATTTCATCATGACTAACACATATTATGCATGTAAAAAATTCATAATTATTTTCTATATACTGTTATTTCAATCATATAATATAGTAATATTAGATAGTTGGGTTTTTGAAATTTATCCTCAATATATCATATTGATTGATTTAACTCTATTCTTATAGAATCATAATGGTTACGGTTCACCAACTAAGTGAATCCCAAATAAAATTCCAATTATGATGAAATCAATGGTTAGGGACACCTCATTAATTTATTTCCTTACACAAGATAATCAAAGGGAACCCAAATATTGCATGGCCGACCCAATTAAATGATTGAGGTTTTGATAAGTAATTTTTTAGGAACCTGGCCCTCAGTATTTTGAAATGGGATTTAATATTACTATAATATCTCATGTATTACCATTGCTTTTATTCATTATTTTCATGATTTAGTTTTGATTCAGATTCATTATGCCAAACTAATCTATTCAAAACGTTTTGATGTGTAACTCTTTATACAAATAATAGCTTGTGTTACTAACCAAAAATAAAATACTAGCTATATTAATATATTTACAAATTAATCTCATGCAAAAGGTAAATGAAAACTGTTCAAGTAAAGGATTTGAATCATGTGAAACTTAAAATATCTAAAATAATATGCTTATATTGATAGATATCTAACCACTAATTTTCAATAATATGAATAGGCCTATAGGACTGTGAGAAATATTGGCCAATATCCATCTTCCAAAGGACACATTAATCAAGAGATGCCTCAATTCAATTATAATTTTAAAGCCTACTATTTATAAAAGATAATTCAATTCATGATTAAAGCTTATAATTTAGTAAAATCCATATTCACGGAATAAGAAAACTAAATCAATTTCCACACCTATCATGTAACACCAAAATGGATATATACCAATTTATAAAATCATTTTAACAATTTAGAAAATAGAATATAACCATTTATAATTTAAACAATTTATATTCATGGATAATAATCAGGGGGAAAATAAATGATAAAAATATTTATGAAAAAATTTAAAAATAATGTAATTATAGAAAGTTTTTAATTTATTCTTAAATTATAAAAATTATATAATTAAACTCTGAAAAATTTATTTTTTTCCTAAACAATGGAGGTCATCATCTGAACTGGAGCCCGAACGGTTTGTGGCAAGGGCCGAAGGGTGTTTCCTATCCCCATGGGCTAGAAAAAGTGCTTAGATATAATAAATAAAACATGGGAACGATTTACTTTCATTTATAAGCATGGGACAACCAATAAAAATTAATAAACTAAATCTAAAAATCCCAACCAAAAAATTCTTAAATTTTTTTTGAATAGAAGTACATAGTTCAAAAACAACCCTAAGGGGGACCACAAAAAAAGGATGAGGAATTCTATTTCAAGAACCACCACACGGCATGGGAGCACCTCACTTAAGCCATCTCCTCAACACCACACCAATAATTGAAGCTAGCAACCCGAACCATGGTCACCAAAGACTATGACTTTACCTGTGTCAAACATTACCAAGTCTACATGCACCCAAAGGTGTGAGTATAATGTGATCCTAATCCAAATATGATTCTACCGATGAGAATATTTGATGTTATAAACATTATAAGATAAAACAATCTTGCATATTTTAATAAATAAGAAGTTTTAGAAATAATTTTAAAGGGATTCAATTTTAAATAAAAATGATTTTTAAGAGGGAAACATTATAGAATGGAATATTTTAAATAAACCACACATGCTTCTGAAATTACAAACCAAAAACACTATATGTTGACTATAATTAAAATATAACCAATTTTAAATAGTCAAAGGATTTACCCCTAGGCACTGGCTAATAATTTGACACTAGGTACATTGTATCTCAGTGAAATGTGGCATATGAACCTAGAAACTATATTCTCCTGCATGAGTCACTAGTAGGGAACACACTTATAACCTAGTTTTGTCCAATCAGTCATCATTAATTTTTTATCATTTTCATCACCGATCTTACTAAGTGAAACCAGGATGAGACAACTCCCAAATATCTAGCATACTAGTTCTAGTATACCCACCTAGATACTCGGGCTTCACATTTGTTATCAATCAAGTTCCACATGTTATAAAATACCATTTTCACATAAAAACATTATTTATAACTCATACACTCACAAAATAGTTCCCCAAAAACGTTTCCCACCCACAATGTAGTTCATTAAACCTAATAAAAATTTAATAAATTAACATCAAGAGTTGTAACTAGGCTTTGTACCCAAAATTCATTCAACAGTCCGTTTTTAGGGAAAAACACCCAGAAATACCAAACCAAACTGGACTTGGTAGCCCTAACACCATTTAATAAATTATTTTCAATAATCCTAAAATAATCCCAAATGATAAAACGTGGAATACACATGAAAAACACCCAATTCCATGTCAAAATGCAACTTTAAAATTAAAAATTTACTCAATTCTATTAAAAATG
Source organism: Viscum album (assembly GCA_963277665.1). Lineage (NCBI taxonomy): Eukaryota > Viridiplantae > Streptophyta > Magnoliopsida > Santalales > Viscaceae > Viscum > Viscum album. The sequence continues at coordinate 1,224,142,047 of OY728156.1, read as the reverse complement.
GTTATCACACCACACATAATAGATGAAAAACATACTAAATAGGTTAATAATGCAAAATAAATTCAATTAAAAATCTTTACATATAGAACTATCAAAGAACACAAAAAGTTTTGATGAACTTCACCCTCACCACCACTGCACCACAAGTAATTGAAAATGACCCCTAATAAAGAAGATTTAATCAAGAAACTCAATATTAAACCTTGGGGATGGAACCCCTACTGTATAAATTTTAGAAATTCTAGAATGATGGAATAACCCTTAGAGAGAAGGAACAAAAACAATGAAAGGCTCACTTATGTGAATAATCTTGATGTTTCCCCAACAAACACTTCTTCAAAATGGGTTCCATTAGAACTTGAGGGATTTTGGAATCGTTATATAGCTGAAATGGTTGAATGGGGGAAGAAAGGTGTTGATTAGGATTAATAATAAAGGGGTAAAATTGGAACAATACTTATTTATGACCTGGTCTCTATACACGGTTTGTCTTCATAGTTTAGATAACTATGCAGTGTAACCGTACAGTCGGTTTTGTCCACCCAAAAGTTTTCATTTATCATAAAAATACATTTTATAGACTAGGGGAAAATAGAGGCTACAAAAAGAATAGAAAATAAATAAAAATAAGGACACGGATGTGACAATTCTTACCACCATGAAAACATTCATTCCTTGAAATTAATCATGATGATTGATCAAAAACAAGAATGGGGAATCTTTCTCAAACCAATAAATCAGCTCCCATGTATCATTTATATCATTCCCAAGCTTCTAAAGGACCCAAATCAGTGGATTAGAAGTTCCCCAAAGCACCTTTTATTGGGAATCCACAATTCGTATCGGTTATTCAAACACTCATAAATTGAGCTCTATTTCCAACTCCTTATAATTCAACACGTGGGAGGGACATGGGTTGTACTTATTCAATTGGGAGTCTTGGAATACATCATGAATACATCTCAATTGAGAAGTAAAAGATAAGATGTATTCAACCTTTCCAATTTGTTCGATGACCTCAAATGGTCTGACATACCTCGGTGTTGGTTGTCCCTTATTTCCCAAATGACGATGCCCAAATGAGGGGCCACCTTCAAGAATACATGTTCACTAATAGAGAACTAAATATCTTGATGCCTTTGATCACTATAATAAATGCAACAACTCTATGGTTTTAATAATGATTGTATAAAATACTTGACCTTCTTAGATGTCTCATGCATAACGATCAGCTCCAATAGTGAGGTCTCACCTACCACATCCTGACACGGGGGGGGGGGGGGGGGATGACATGGATGACCATGGGGAAACTCAAAATGATCCATTAAAATAGATGATTGATAAATGCTATTATATGAAAAAAAAATCAATCCCAATTGGATATCCTAAGATCCACCATAATCCAAAACATATACATGAATCATTTTCTACAGAATCCTATTTTCTCACCCTATCTGACCATCCATTTGAGGATGGTATGTCATGATCATCTCAATTTGTGACCTTAATACCTTATAAAGTACTTTCCAAAATTGAGAGGTAAAATGGGGGTGTCTATCTGAAAAAAAATCTAATGGAACACCATGAAGCCTTACCACCTTGTGAATATACAATCAGCCCAACTCATCCACTTTAATTGTATCTCTAATTGGAATGAAGTGGGATAATTTGGTTAGATAATCAATCACTTCCCAAATAGTGTTCTTACCTTGAAGAGTATGAGGAAATCCAACAATGAAATCCATGGAAACCTCATCCCACTTCCATGTAGGAATTGGTAATAGATGAACCAAACAATAGGGCCTTTGATGCTCTTCTTTTACCTACTAACATTTATAGAAACTCGACATGAAATCAGTTATGTATCATCTCATACATGGCCACCAAAACTAATTACATATATCATAATACATTTTACTAGCTCCATGATGAATGGACCACGTAGATTTCTGGATATCCAACATCACCACCATCCATAGAGATAATTTCACCAATAAACATCCCTTGAATCACAAGGCACCCTCAGAAGATGAAGACCAATCAGAAGACATCTCCCCATGATAAAAAAAAACTACATAGACTTCTGATACAACTCATCACTAGGCTTCTCCCACTGAATCAGCTCTAGAATAGAGGGATTAAACTGAACACTCACCAAGAATGAACCTCTACTATGCACCTTATTCTCCACGTGCATCTGAGCAGAGAACCCCATCAGATTACACTCCTCACAAGACTTCCTCAAATCTTTCACCAGTACTTATCAAAAAAGGTACTATCCACCACATTACCCTTCTATGGGGTAAAAATGATATCAAAGTAAAACCCCCGCAAATACTCAATCCTACAAGGCTTCCTCAGATTGAGATATTTCTATGAGAAGATGTAGGATAAGCACTTAGGATCAGAGTAGACCACGAACTTCTCTTCGGAGATATAATGACACAATGTATTCAAATAATGAATCACCACTCCTAAATCCATTTCATGGGTCAGGTTTTCCTTTTAATGTGGTCAGAGTTGGTGAGATCCATACTCCATCATATGATAACCCTGTATAAGCACACACTTCAGACCCACACCTTAAGCATCAAAATAAACCACACATCCCTTTACAATTTATGGAATGATCAATATGGGGGGGGAGGTAGTCAACCGCCGCTTCAACTCCTCAAAGTATTACTAACATTTTGGGGTCTATTCAAACTTCACCCTTTTCTGGGACAGTGAAGTCATAGGTGAAGAATTCCCAAAAAAATATAAAGAAACTACCAATAGTCACCTATCAAGCCATGGAAACTCCTGATCTCAAACACATTATTTATCTACTACCATGAAATAATTACACTGATCATCTCATGATCCACTAAAACCCCCTTCTTTGAGACGAAATGAACTTGGAACATCACTTATCAGATCCAGAAAGTGAATTTGGACAACTTTTCATAACGTCAATGATCATGTAGAGTTCCCAACATGATTTTTAGATGATTCTCATGCTCCTCCTTGGATTCTGAGTAAACCAATATGTCATATACTATTACCAAAAAATGAAAACTATGTATCAGTGTAACACCATATTCATAAGTTCCATAAAAAGGATAAAGCATTGGTCAATCTGAAAGGGATGACCAAAAACCCCAAGTAGTCATACCTGCTTCAGAAAGTCATTTTCCGGATATCAGCCTCTCACACCCAAACATAGTGGTAACCTAAAAACAAAATTATTTTTTAAAATTACTTTTCCCCTTCATCTGATCAAACAATTTGTCAATTTAGGGAAAATGATATTTTTTCTTGATGGTTACCTTATTCAGAATTTGGTAATCAATGCTTAACTAGAGGGATCTTTCATCCTTCTTTTCAAAAATGAATGGTTTGGCCCAAAGAGAGACACATGGGATATTTATTCTTTTAAATTCCAAATCTTCTAGGTATATCATTAATTACATCAACTTGATGGGGGCGTATGATATGAGGGATGATATATTAGTTGTGTTCTCATCACCAAATCAATCAAGAACTCCATGTCTCACTCTAAGGTAAAGCCTGAGAAATAATCTAGAAATAACTTAAGGAACTCATCCACCACATGAGGTAATCAACATTAAACTAGACTACCATCATCCTCTAGGGTGAGTGAAGATTACTGAAATATAAGATATCATATATTCCAATGTGGACATCCCACACGACCCAAATAAGGATCACATTCCCTAAGAAGAGGACTCCCATCAGGATCCATGAAATTCAACTACTACATATAGAAATAAATATGCATTTGAATGTGCCCTAGACAATCCATTATGATGATTACATAAAAATGGTCCATATCCAAGACCTCAAGATCTAATTCCATCTCAACTACAAACATGGAAATCTCACATGATGGTCACCTAAGACCTTTCTCATTCTGCATACCCAATGTCGACACCAATGCCATCGCAAAAGACAATAACTCTGTTGAAACATTTTATAGATTAAAAAGATATGAATATATAAACGAAATAGAAGCACCATTATCAAAGAGAACAGTTGTAATAAATGGTGCAATAAAAATGGTACCTCAAACTATTGACGGATCTATATGTGATTTCGCTGGTGTTTAGTCCACAACATGAAGATTCCTGGTCTTTTCCTGAGAACAACTGCCCGCATGTGGCTCCACCCTATACTAGATCTTCATATAAGATGTCTTATCCCAATCACCATGTCGCCCAAACCAATGTCCCAATATCCTAGTTAGCTCTAACTGAACTGAAACTCCCCTAGAATCCATAGATGCTACCCCACTCTAGTAGGGGTGCATCACTATGCAAAAGTGTTGCATGTGACCCATAACTCCACATCGATAACAAGGCCTAGGAGGGGATGTAAACATAGGATGGATATTACCTTCTTTCGATAACTAATGGAACACCACACACTCTGTGTCTTAAGCTACATATAAAGACTTATTGGAAAGATGGCCTGAAATATCACCTCATTTGTATCACTACTCATCATGTTTGCACCTTTTATCTTAAGAGTGTCCACTTCTCATAGGTGACATAACTCCAGAAAATGAAAACATTATTTTCTGATCAATCTCGGCCTTGTAATAATGATCAACCGCCCCAGCATAGGTTCATAGCATAAATAAGAATACCTGAGAGTAAATTTCGGGTTTCAGCCCCTTATCAAACTTCTGAGATTTCATATATTAATTAGAAACAATATCAAGTTTGTACTGCACTATCTAAAAAAAATGGTTAGAATATTCTTTCACTAACTGATCTCCTAGGTAAAGATCCATGAACTCTAATATAAAGAACAGTCTAGGACCATAGAAAAATACTGCTCATTAAATATGTTCTTGAAATCCTTCCAGCACATCTTCTCATTATTCCCGGCCTAAATCACTAATTCCCACCGCTTATGACTGAGACATTATAGTTAAAACATGGAACATTTTACCCTGACCTCCTTAGGTATGTAAAGTAATTCAAACATGTTCTCTATCTTCTCAATCCACTCCACTGCTTCCTGAGGCTCTGTGCTACCTCTTAAAGTAGGATTCATGTTCATGAGAAACTCCTAGGCTTTATCCTTCCTCAGAACATGTTCATATTCTCTAACTGAGAAGGATTAGGACCCACTCCCAACCCCAGATACTATATAGACCAAATCACATATTCTACCAATCTCTAATCACGTAGTGGCGGATAACTCTCTCTATATTCCTCCCATGGGTGAATGTCAGCTTTCATAGGAGGCATGTTGCTAAAAAAATAAACAGTCACAAGATAAATCATTAGTAAAATAGTTATTAATATTTTCTTCAATAAAAATAAATATAAATAAATCAAACTCATTAGAAAAATGAAATAAAAACTACTTCACACCCACCCAATATCCATGTCCTGTCTCCAGCTCACATGTCCCACCTAGAAGATAAGTCAAACAAAAATCCCAACATCCCATGGAAAATTGAGGTATGTCATTAGGGGTGTAGGCTAGGCACCCTACTCGCATCTATAACTTGGAGCCCCAATAGTGAAAGCTCCTTTCTTACCAGACTTATCTCAGATAATACGACCTAAAGATCCTAACCATGATCTGATACCATTTTGTCACAAACCATGTTGGGTCTTAATCCAAACTGGCACCTAAACTGGTCTGTGGCAAGGTCCAAAAGTCATTATCTATCCCCACGGTCTGAAACAATAGATAGTTATAATAAATATAACTTGGGAATGATTTATCTACATTTATAAGAATCATAAAACCAACAAAAAATAATAAAAAGAATCTAAAAATTCCTACCAAACAAGTCTTAACAATAATCCAAATATGAATAAAATAGATAAAAAACCAACCCTAAAGGGGACCACAACCAAAAGGAGCAGAAATTCTATCCCAAGAACCATTACACATATAAGGAGAATCACTTTCAAGCCATCTCCTCAACACCACACCAATGAAGGAAGCTAGAAACCCAAACCACTGTCTCCAAAAACCTTACCCTTACCGGTGTCAAACATTACCAAGTATACTAACACCCAAATGAGTAATTTGGGTGTGATCCTAACCTCTATAGGATTCCACCAAGGATAATATTCCATGCTATAAACATTATAAGGAAAAATCCTACAAGTTTTCATAAATAGGACATGCTATTAATAATTTTGAAGGGATGCATCTTTAAATAATTATAGTTTTAAAGAGGGAAACATTAAATAATGAACAATTTTAAAGAAAACACATATTCTGATAAAATTACCAACCAAATACACCTTACTCAATTGGTATGTACAATATAACCAATAATCACTATTCACTATATATACCACAATGCACTAGCTAACAATTGGACACTAGGTACATTGTATCTTGGTGAAATGTGGCATATAAACCCCAAATAACTACATTATCTTACACAAGCCACTATTAGGGAACACATCCATACCCTCATGGTCTCAAATAAAACATCAATATTGAGTTAGTGGTTCCATCGTTGATATTACAAAGTGAAATCGGGATAAGGCCACTTCTGAATCACAGGCATACTAGTCCTAGTCTTCCAAAATAGATACTCAGGCTTCCCATTTGTGCTCAATCATATTAAACATGTTATAGAACATAATTTGAACATAAAATATCTATTCATAAATCATAAACACACAAAAAGGTACCCCAAACATGTTCAGTATCCTTAATGTAGTTCATTTAACAAAATAAAAAATTTATTGAACAACTTCAAGCAGTGTCAAAATGATTTTCCCTCAAAATTCATTCAAAATACTTATTTTAAGGTAAAACTCCCAACTATTCCATACCAACCCAAAATTGGAATCCCTACCACCATTTTATAAATCAATTTCAATAATCATAAAATAACTCTAAATGATAAAAGATAGAATACACATGAAAGAAAACAGATTAGATGTTAAAATGCATCTATAAAATTAAACACCTACTCAATGATACCAAAAATGGTTTTCTCGCCACACACAATAAATGAGAAGCATGATTAATTGGTTGATTAAGAGAGAGACAATCTTCAATGAATTTATACACATGTAACCACCTACCATGAATGTCAAAAACCATAAAAATTTGTCTGAAACATCACCATCACTAAAAATACACCACAAGAGAGTGAAAAAAACCCTAATCAATAATATGAAATCAATAAACTAAGTATTGAAAACTTGGGATGAAACCCTTGCTGCTGGAATTTTAGAACTTCAATAACGAGGGAATAAATCCTAGTGATAAGGAAGAAACACAAAGAAGGACTCACTTACTTGAAGAATCTTAATGTTTCTCCACCAAAACACCATTCAAAATGGGATCCAAGGGAGATTGGTGAATAATGGAAGCCTTTAAGGGCTGAAATATTTGAATTAGGGAAGAAAGTGGTGCATTAGGTTTAATTTCTAATGGTAAAATGGGAATAATAATTTTTTAATTTCCTGGACACTTTGCACAGTTTCTCCCCAATATTTTGTAAACCATGGGGCCAAATTGTGCACCGAGTTCTTTCCAACCAAAAATTTCTATTTCTCTACACAATTAAAGGGGGGTAGGGGAAAAATATAGTAAAAATATATAAGAAAAATACCAAAAAATAAGGAAATTGGTGTGACATTATTTTTATCTAAAATAAACTCATTCATATTATAATTCTATATCGAATTTACATAAATATATTATATTTGAAATATAAAAAATAAAAATATGTGAACATTATTCATATTATATGTAAATATTTAGAATATAACAAATTTAATATTATTTAAACAATTATTTTATTAAATATCAATGCTCATTTTCATATGGTTTAAATAATTTCTCAAATAAGGATTGTAACATGAATAATTTGAAATAAATAATTATTAATAATTCATAATATAAAATAAAAACTCCTTAAAATATTTGTGTAATTTTGTAATTTATAAACACATTATAAAGTAAACTCATTATACACATATAAAAAATCATATAAAAATTATAATTCATTCACTATAACTTATAAATTTTACTATTAATATTTAAAAATAAAATTATGGAATATTTATTTAATTAATGTTTCATAAAAATTATCTAATTAAGTACAGCCAATATAACTAAATATTAATTAAAATATTTATAAATTAAATAAATATCCCAAAATACATTTTCCATAATTTTTAAAAATTTTATAAAATATATTATTCAGTTTATCAATGAAAGTATGTAAAATAAATTTTGTATTCAATATCTAATTTTACTTTATACACAAGTCATAAGTTGAGGCTTAGTTCAAAACCAAAATTGCATCACCCTAGGAATTATAAATAATAAACTATAATTGATAATATGCATTTTGTAACACAAAACCAAAGATGAGTGACCTATGTAAGATTAAACAAGCAGTGCTCAGCTACCATGGTTTACGATATGGAATATATAATATTAGAAGAGTCTGTGTGTGAGTGTGTGGACATATGTAAAAGTATCCTACTAATAAAAGAATACCATTTCGTATAATATATTATTGTGTAGTATTAACACACAATATTCTTCCTAACAGTGACCCTTAAGAGTACTGATTTTTTACCATACGATATCGCCTATATAATAAGTGTGATATGATGATATATTCATTTTATAGGGATTGATGTTATTTCCCCATACAACATCCCCTATTATATTCTACAATAAATTAAAAATAGAAGGTATGATCTATGCCATCACCAACTATAACCCATATCATTAAGCATGAATCTATCATTATTAAAATCTTGTATGTATTATATCCAATCATAAAAAATACCAATCTTTTTATAGGATATATATTATGATAGAAATTTTATATCATATTTTCTTCATTTTAAAACATGATTTTATAAATCATTAATCATAGTGAATCTCTGATACCACATTTAGGATTCCAAGCATTGAACAAAACCCATTCAATGAAACAAAAGCAATTAGAGACAATAAATTCCTCTGATCACCATGTATATAACTAAAAACATGTATAAACAGGATTTTAAAAGTTTTGTTCCTTTCAAAAAAGATATTATTCTACAATATTCATAATGGGGGTGTTATCAAGATCGTGTAAAGGCATCCAATGAACTTATTCAATCCTTTTGTATCGATGGGTTAAGATGGTTCACCTAACTATCAAGAGGGGTTTATATTTCACTCCATGAAAGTATACTATATCATAAGGTAACAGAGGATGTAAAAAATATTTATTTTCATGGATAATGAATTCTTGATTATTAAAGCCCAGTCTCGAAAAACTCTTAGCCATTTTTCTTTTATAAATAACTCATTGAATTTCCTTGAGTGATCATTTATTAACTCGTACATTATGAAATGTATGTGTCATACATGTAGTTACAAATACTTTGTAACCCCTCACCTAATTCATTTATACTATATATTTAATCTTAAGAAATTATTATTAATGATATCCATAGGTTAAAAATTTATCAACATCAATAGTAATTGTATTCCTTCGTTATCATTTGTACAGTATGATTGATAGGAAGTAGCATGGAAATTCATTCTTGATGATACACAATTCAATAATGCATAGAATATTCCTTGAATTTATGCACTTTGTACCCATTGACTTTATTATGTCATAACACATGATAATATCTTTAGTTTCATGACCCCTCCATATATATGTACCCCTCTGGGGATGTTAACGATAAAAATGATATAATGACCCCAGAAGCCCACCTCTAGTAGGCCATGGGTTGAAACTATCATTGAGGGCATATAAATGAAACACATGGGAGGAATTAACCTCATATACATTTAAGGAGTAATTGATATTATTAGAAAAAAAAACTAAATCTATATGTTAATATATTAGAAATCCAAATACATGAAATGTCATACATAAACTAATTCAAATGAAAAATAAAACTACAAATTACCAAAATTAAATTCTCAGTAATTGCGATAAATCTATAATAGCTCATAAAAAATCCACAAGATTATACTAACTAGATCAATCACCAACCAACTCCTATGGATTTGAGAATTATTTTTATATATATAGTGATAATAACATGTATACTCAGATAGATTCTCCTCGGAACCTATTCTAAAAAATATGAGTGAATAATACTAAAGCACAGTGAATAAACAGATGATACTGACTCATTACCTAATCATATAATACTACTTTTTTCTATCCTCATTATATATCAATCACAAAATAATTCGTAAAATTAAAATATTATTTTTAAATATACATATATATAATGAAGGAACTCTACTTCCACTTCCACACTAGTTTTCTTCTCTCATTCCCTAGAGAATCAAGTCGTGGGATCATCCCTTCCGTAAGTAATGTCATCCCTAACATGAGTTTGGATTCTTACCTACCTACCTTAGTCATGTGAAACATATAATATATCATGTTAGCATTATTCCATATATCAATCCCATCATACCATCTTATACCCTATGAAATCATCACAATAGTAACTATGAAGTAGTCTTGAAGCCATCATATCCTGTTTATATGCATTATAACTCAATCCATAATAAATCATGATTATACACCCGTGGGAAGTAATAACCACCATACATGGATACATGTATGTGTTATACATCATATCTTTACAACTTTATCATAAATTTATACAGAAACCAAGATCTATCCTATCCCATTCAAGAATGAACCCTATATTGTAAGCCACTATAGTCCAAGATACACATACCCCTATCTACATATAAAGGGAGAGAGGGTAAGAGTGTTAATTTAGTCATTAATTCTTTTTCACTCCTATATATTGTGGAAAACACCCCACAAAACATTTTGTCTTATTTTCCCTACCGAAGTAGGTAAGGTGGTGTATGAAATAAGGAAACATAATATAATATCACACAAAACCAAAGTAAGGATGACTACCAATAGTTTGATTCATCTTCAAAAATTATGGCACAGGATACACAGCTACCACAATAAATGACTAGGTCTTAAGAAATATTACAATAATTATATCCTATATTAATGAATTAATAAAACATTAAATTTTTTTATTACATATTTATTTTTTAATATTATCATTTTAATCTCCTAGTCTCAATGCCTTTGGCAATATAAACATTATTTACATTATATCATCATAATCTATGAATGCAATAATAAGACTTATTCATTTATTAGTTTAATTATAATTTTATAATCCACTATGTACTCTAAGAATCATCCTAATCTACCACATTGAAAATTAAATTTCAGTGCATAGCCTCAAACTATGTAAAGTAGTTGGAAATTGATAACATAAATATCATATATATATATATATATATATATATATATATATCTCCATTCAGAATGAACCAGTCAAGATTAAGTATTTTGATAATAAATCCCGAATATAAACTCATCCAGACCACCCTAGTTTCACTCCCACACTATTTTATATATGTACAAACATTCCAACAATCACTAGAAAAGACCATCACAACATCCCACCCCACTGTCTATTTTTCATCCAAGGTTCCCAATCATAAAAAATTTATCAAAAACACATCAACTGTTTAAATCACTAGATAACCCATTTTTATTCAATATATTCTCATTACATAGGTGAAAAGGTAAATATAGCCTTGTTATCGAGGCATTCAAGCTTCCCCCAATAAGAACATTGGTCACCCATACCCAAACATTAATATTTATCAAACAATGATTTTTAATTTCGTCTATAATTGACAAGTTTATTATAAATTGGTTTTTTCTAAAAAACATAAATATTTTTTTAGTTATCCATATATATAAAACTATGAAAGAACATTTCAAGAATTAATTCTGGCTTTAATTAATTCCAAGATGAGTAGTCCTTATACAACTTGTGTAACTTAAGATTAATTAGAAAATTATAACAAGCCTTACATTATTTATTTGTTTTAGGAAATTAGTCATGATAAAAAACAAAAAAAAATATTTTCAAACATATGTATGTCCCACATCTAAATAAAATAAGTTATTTGACATCAAGAGAAAATAAACCACATGTGATAACAAACCTGACCATTAATATAATTCCCTACATGAAATATTAATTGTCAATAGCCTAAGATAATCCTCACTTCAATACATTAATCCCCATAATTATACAAGTATTTTCATCATAAATTTTTAATAATTTTAACAATAGAACACGATATTATTCTTCTCTTGGACATATATAATATCCAAAATGTGAATCTTTTCACTTTTTTAATCTAAATTTTTATGTTTACATTTGAATTAATAATATTTATCAATTTAATGTGTTTATTCCAAAGGGAAAATAATATCCATGAATTGAAATTAATCTAAGAAAAAATCATTTCATATAAGAATTCGATTAACATATTATCCAAATTTATTTACACTACAAATGATAATCTCTCTATTTCATGAATAGTAACATTATACCCAAGAATGTAATTAATTTATATTAGTAGTTTAAAAAAAATTATCCCACTTTTTTTTATATTCCCATATTAATAAGTAATCATTTTTTACATATGTCAATAAGATCTTGGTTTTTTCAGTTTAATCATACATCATGATATTTAACCATATTATTATCCTTTTAATAGTTAATCACACCCATTTAGAAAAATGAAAATTAATCAGCATTCAATATCAAATTCAATTAAGATAAATTAGAAATAAAAAATCACCTTCAAATAAAGAAAGTGTTCCATGTGACTTCTTATCAAGAATAAGAGAGAGAATGCGATGCACATTAGCTGTAAACTTTAAGGAGAGGATTGAAGTTGATCATAGAAGGTGTGAATATTTTTAATAATGTTTTTATATTATATGAGTTCAAGAGAAGGTAAAAAAATTATTTGGATGTAAAATTAATGGTATAAATAATATAAAATATATTCTTTACAAATATATTGCAAGATACTCATTTATAACTTCCCATTTAATTTCATAATAAATTTAATTTCTATTTTAATCCCCCTGAATATACCATTCAGCACTCCTAATAAGAAAAAAGGTCAAAGATTGCATCATAAAAATGTAATATATTTTTAAGACCCTTGATTTCCAGTTATGTATCTTTATTTTTTTCATTAAAAACACATTATGGGTTAAACAGAGTATGAAAAAACGAAATTTATGTTCATAATACACTACCCTTTCATAAGAATGATATATTGCATAAGGATAATTTGGTCTTTCACATATGATGCTTGTTACCCTAATGTTTTATCTTCAAAACATGGTTAACCATTATGTGGAGAATGGTCAACCTTTATTAATGTTTTAAAAAACATAGACTACCTTTACGTGAGCCTAATCAGCATGAAATGACATTTTTAAAGTGGTGAAACTTCCCTTACATGTGGTTTAAAAATAGAACGTTACCTTTTTTAGTCTATATTAATAAATAAGAAACCTTTACATAACCTTAGAAAAACCGACATATCATACTGACAATAAAAGGAAAAAATGGGTGGGGTCTACTTATACATGATCTATGTAAAACGTGCCTAACCCATACACGGGTTAATTATTTTCACTCTTATCATTATATAAATCTCAAAAATATTACTTATGTAAAGGTAAATAGTTATACATATATACATGGATTGGGTTTTTCATAAGATTCATAAAAAAATTAAAAAATGCAAATTCATATAAATTTACTTATATATAAAAAAGAAAATGGTTTTGAGAACCCAATCTACACCTTTAAGAATTAGAAAAACAAAAGGTAATGGGTTTTTAATTATGGTTCCTTACATAAAACAAATATCAGAAAATTCTTGTCCTAAATAATTTAAAACATAAATAACATATAAATATAGCAATATGAACAACTACCTAAATAGATACCTCTAAATGAAATCTCTATAAAAGGAACCGTATCACTTCATAAGAGGACAATAGTGAATAACTATAAAAAAAACAAAACCAACCTAAAAACACACTCTCAATGGAGATTAATATTAAACAAGTAAAATGGATTAAAAAACAATCACATAAATGAAGAGAATCAATATCATAAAATAGAAAGTTCAAACATATCATTTTAATAAATATCAATAAAATCATAAAAAATATGGGATATGTAGAATGAATTAGTAATTCCCACTCAAAAATTATCTCCTCTAATCCACTATATCACACTTTGAAATTAAACAAATGAATATTATTCTAACACAACACCTTCACCTGATGGTCAGAAATCTCAACATTTCATTCCTTTAGACTCCCACCACCCTCAACATCCATCTCACACCAATTAATATTGTGGAAATCGTTAAGAAGATATCGAATTAGATGTGACACATGGAATCCATCGTGAATCCGGATCATCAGTGAGGTTAGTGATAACTGATACATCATATATTCAATGTTTTCTAACACCCTAAAAGGATAAATAACAGAGAGAAAGATTACTCTACCGACTGAACCATCACTGCCTTGGATTTGGAGACGCCTTCAACAAAGTGTGATATCTTATATCGGAATCCATAGGCCACATCCTATGTTAAAAAAAACACTTATAATGATCAACTAATTTCTTTATTCACTCATTGATCACAAGTACCATATCTTCCATACTCTACAATAATTTCAATCCAATAATAGCTAATTATCTAACCTTTGTCCAGCATAATAGTGATTAGAAAAGGTTGGATATACAGTTCTTTAAATGGGTCCATACCAATGATGGAGTGATTACTTTTATTATAAGTGAACTCCACAAATAGAAAGTGCTTCACCCAATATCCTATAAAATTTACAATTCAAACTTGAAAAATATATATTCTAAATTTTCTATAGTCTGATTTTTATTTCCATCCATCTGCAAATGAAAAGTGGTGATATTGAATAATTGGGAGAAAAAATAACATTGGTGACCTCTCTAAACCTTGGTGGTCAAATGAGGATCATGATCAGAGATGATCATATTTAAAACCCCATGAACCATCAATAACTCCTCTAGATATTATCTTAATTAACCCTCGACTGAGATTGACTACTCATTCTCTAGGAAGTATTTTAACTTCATCAACTGGTCCATGATCAACTGTATAAAATTATTATAACACCCCTAGATTTTACAGTATGCCCCTTTTTAAATTGAACTTCTACATAGATTATAAGCTTGACAACAAATTAAATATTATTATTTAATTATTATAGATATCACCTAGATGTTGTAAATGGATTGAACGAATGATATTAACTAAATTATGATAATACATATTACACATTCTTATAAAATTAATCCAGTGGTTACCAATTAATTATAAATGAAAATCAATTGATCATAAAGAATGAATTTTTATGAATACACTTTTTATTCCAATGATGAAATTTTTTATTAATAAATTAAATTAAACCCTATTAGTGAAATATATTAATGTGAATTATAAATTATATAGTCAATTAAACAATATACTTTTTTCCAAAAAGATTAGAGGCATTAGATAAGAATAAATTAAATTTTACACATAATAATACTATTTTAAAAAAAAAAATACAGTCTTTTAATTGTGATTTTTTTAAATATATCTTTTAAAACTATTATAATTTATATTTTAAAAATAAAGAAATTGTAAAGCATAATATCAAAATTTACTTTGGTTAAATATTTGGAATTTTTCTGATACGTTACATTTTTGATGAATAGTAATGTTACTATTGAAAGAATATTGTGACTGTTAAGAATCATAATATGTCCATTAGAACAATAAACTATCCTATTAATGTATAAATAAAATTTATACATCTTATGAATGGTAATATGACATAATTATGTCATATTATATGTAAATGAATATTCTAAAAATTATTAATTTAATGTTGGTATTTTTTTAAGTCATAAATATTTAATTATAATTTTGTGATTTACAAGAAAATTTAATTTTATGAATTGTATTCATAAATTAAGAATTATTTTGTCTTATGACTTTAGGATAATTTTATGTGACTTCATTTAATATTTCAGAGTATTATAAAATCATTTACAAATTTAAAATCTATATTTTTTGAGTAAAGGATGATTTGAATTAAAAAATAAATGTCTCATATTCAGAAAATTAATTTCATAAAATGGTTTTTATTTTCAATTTTTGTATGTTGAAAAAATATTTCAGGTGATTTATTGGGATTTTTTTAAAATACTTTATTTTTGTGAATAGTAAATTACGATAATTTATGACGAATGTTAAATTCCTAAATTATTGAGTTATAGGTGTTTTATGGTATATGTAAGCCCATAATATTGAACTCTCTTTAATTATTTTAATATTTGTTTTTGATGATCCTAAAAATATTGAATATTTTGATGGCAAATAATAAACAAATGAATAGAATTTTCATAAATCAAACGTCTCCTCTATTATAAATACCACCCATTCTCCTCACAACTTCCATGTTTTAAAAATTGTCACATTTCTTCCCATCCATATCCCAAGCCCCCCCCCCCCCACCATGTGTAAGAGTCTTCATTCTCAAAATAAATTCCAAAACCAATCTCCTTAAGGAGGTTTTCAAGGAGGAAAAATCCATATATTAAAATCCTCTTTCTTTTATTTTATTTTTTTTCAATTTATTTTTTATTATTATATTATCGTTTCATCAACTAACCTATACGAAGAAACATTTTAACTCCATTTAAAATTATATATTGAAATTTTTTCATGTTTAGGTAAGATCATTCATCAAACTCTTTTCTTTCTCTCTCTTTTATTCAATAAATTAAAACATCACCCGTGATGTCTCAATTTACAAGCATCATGGATGATGAATTTTCATTATCCATTAATGTATTCAAGGATGGTCATAAAACCATTTTAATGGTTAAAAAATAATAATATATTAATTACAGCCTATGTAATGTTCTAGAACCATTGATTAAACATACTGTTAATTAAAAAAACAAAACTAGTTAGTGATGATAAAAAAATAGCTAAAATAATCTAATCGATTATCACTAATGTCTTATCTAATGATTTATCCTCACACCAAATATCATAATGAATTATATAAAAATTAAAAAAATTATTTTAGATAATAACATATAACTTCTCTTCTATATATTTATTCCCATTTTATAAAAACATCCATACTCATATGTATGTAACCTGATCATGAAAACTAAGGAAATAAATTTGGTTGAATGATAAAATTGTATGTTATAACCCTTCAAAAAGTCATAAATGAA
The DNA here is from genome assembly GCA_963277665.1 of Viscum album. Lineage (NCBI taxonomy): Eukaryota > Viridiplantae > Streptophyta > Magnoliopsida > Santalales > Viscaceae > Viscum > Viscum album. The sequence continues at coordinate 1,224,124,858 of OY728156.1, read as the reverse complement.
CATAATAAAAATATGTAAAATCAAGTAAATCTATAATAGTCTCTTAATTAATAAATTAAATGATTTAATTTGATTATCATGGAAATTAAAATCAAGTGAAGAACACATTCAGACATAATGTAATGGATTTCTCATATAACATTTATTTATTTGAGATATGCCTTATTCACCAATATTATTTAGGTGTGGTGTATATAAACTTCCCTTGATTTATAAAATCATTAATATATTTATCTTTATGGTATTAAATTTCTTATTTTATGATCATTAATTTTATAGAGAACATAGTTTTACTATTTGTAATATTGTAAGGGGCTCTCTACGAACCATTATTTTTTATTTTGGTTTTCATTTATATCTCTTAATCAACATGTAAACCATGATTTATTTTTATTTAATTCTTCTAAATTATGTTTATATGTTTCAAACTCATGTATATAGCTCATTATATCTTTATTTTATGTATAAACTCATGTTTTATAATGCTTCCTTTTCAATACCTCCCGATTAGAAATCCTTATTAAAGGATACTTCCTGATTTATTAGATTTTCCATGTACCACCCATAATCTTCTTTAATCTGTAAATTTTTATAGAAAAACACACATTATATCATTAAAAAATAATTTTGTACATTTTTTATTTTATAAAAAATTATTCCTTTTTTTGTTTTTAAATCCTCTTTAATATTTTTCTTAAACTGCCTTAAAGAGGCTCATTTCTAAATCACTTTGTTTACATGTTTTTACATCAGTTAGAAATCATTTAATCCTAAAATATAATTTCATTTTCCTTATATTGTATTATTAGGTATATACATTTTTACAATTTACTTTATGAAAAATAAAATTTACATTTTAAAATAACTCTTATTTCAAATGTAATAGGGGTTTTTCTCATATCACATTTACTTTGGTGTGATATATTCCTTATTTACCACTTATTCATTTCATGTGTTGTATGTACTTATCTTTGTTATATCAAATAATGTGTCTCGTTATTATTATTATATTATATTTTTCATTTAATTTTATTCCTTTACAAGTATTAATATTTAAATGTTTCAAAGTGTTATGTGATACTTTAGACTGTTTAAAGATTATTCCCCTCATAAATTTATCAATGATTTTGTTAGAGTATTTTAATCTATGAATGTGATTCAAATATTTCAATGTGTTATGGGACACTTTGGATTAAATATATCTTTTTATTTTACACATGATGAATTCATTAGACTTGGTAAGTGATGGGTGGGGCCCACTATAGTTTCTCAATACATCGGTGTGTCTCATTTGAACAATCCAAAATGGATTTAGGCTATGGCCATAATGATTTGTTTTCAGAAGTCATGGATGTGGCCTAAATGATATTTTTATAAGGTTCATCATATTCATTGACTCATTATTATATTAATAATTGATTAATCATGTCATTATTCAACTATTTAAATATATATGGTAAGGTTTCATGGGATTATTTATGTGGAATTATTTACCCAACTTTTATTCCTTCCATATTATGCTCATGATTATGTTTTAAGGGAATTTTTTTAGCTATTCACCGTGCATTAATGTTTTTGTTTGATATAGATTCTTCTATATTATTTACGCTTACTAAGAATATGAGTTGACCCCTTTCTTATATTTTATTTTCCCCATATTGTGAAGATATATATTGTTCGTAACTTTTAGGGATAATATAGGAGTTATGTATGTTTCCAATAGAGTTTCTATGTTTTTTCCATTCAGCATATAATGTAATGATTAAGTTTGTATCAGGATTTTGAAAACTACTAATATATTTAGTCCTTTTCAATGAAAATAGATGTTCGTAGTACAAATGTAATTAATAGGGAACCATCTATAGGAAAATAGGTTCTAGGGATTTAATATTGGTATCAGATCATGTTTAGTAGAACCCTTGGAAAACAGATTAAGAAAACATTCATTTGGGTACATAACCCTATGAATGAAATTGATGATAACATTAGAATAATATCCTAGAATTTTGGTAAGCTAGATAATATTTGTGTCTTCCTAGAAATATATCCCCACCTAGATACTACAAGTGGAAATAGTTATGGAACAGATGTACCTAGGGGAAATGTCTTTCACATGGTGTCTTAGGCCAGCCTTAGGGAAACCTAGTATATAACAACGAGCCATAATATTTACCTGATTTGAAACTCCAAGGGGATATTCTTAAGATAATTCAAATTTTCTTTAAAAAACATTATGATGAATCTATACGTAAATATGTCCCCAAAGAAACTGTGCTTAAAATTATGAGGTTAGTTATGCATAAAATTTTCAATTAATGTTTAGTATTTTACTAGTTTTGGGATTACACTTTATGTTTCAAAATGTAATAATCTAATCTAGTGTACTTAATTATTTACAAATGATTCCAAGTAGAATTAATGCTAACTACATCAATGAACTTGATCCAAATTGTAAATAGGATCATATATTTTATGGTTTTATGACAATCTTTTGAAGGGAAGAATATCCCAAACCTTATCATCATATAAGGAAATATTATAATTTTCTTATGAGACAAAAAATGAATTATGTAATTATTATTCTATTGAAGGGAATCCTGATAACAATAGTACAGTATGAAAAATTTGTATAAAGGAAAGAAGATAATGAAGTATTTTCCAACATGAGATAGTTGTGGGAAGAAACTCCCAAGAAATTTTTTGAAAGGAATGGGATTTTTATAGATGTGTAGAGATAATGGAAATCAAGCTTGTGATTTCAAGGGTAATAAATCTTTTTCCAATGTTAAATACTTCAATAGAAAGGATATGGAACACTATCCAAATCAATGTCTCGAGCTTCAATGTAATATACACCAAGAGATGAATGTGGATCATGGTCAAGATTATACTACTACCACAAACAATGATTAATGATTAAGATAAATGTATTTGGATTCATGGATTATGTTATTAGATTATTTTATCAATAATTATTTGGTTATAAGGATCATGAGATATGTAAGGATTCTATGGTAGTACTTCTTCTTTATTGAATTTAATGAATGTGATGAATAACACCACTATTCAAAAGAAGCGATTCTATTGTAAGTTTATCTTCTTGAATACACATGAATTTGGAAAGATAACCATAAATATGGTTTTTATGTTGAGATAACAATAAATTGATGGTTATGGGATAATATCTGTGACCATGATGGTGGTTAGGGATCAGATGGTTTATGTTATACTGGAATTTTTATATTTTTGTATTTATGGACAATATGATATTTAAGTCTTTGATTCATGAATTTTTTCATTATTTTTTTAAGGGGATATAGGTATAAATATATTTGGTATATGGTTTTAAAGGATACATAATTTGAGTAATCTTATGTTAAGTAGATTTTGGAAATTTAGTGGCCTTCCTTTTATTTTTTTAGCCATTTAATGTAAAAAGACATGTTTTAGATGAGTCATAAGATTAACAACTTGTGGAATGCATCATGTTAAAATTGGTATATTATTTTTTTATTGGTATAATTTTATAAAATTCTTGTTTTTAGTAAACATTTAATGTTCAAATGGATGACATCAGGTCTATGTGAATTTTTAAAAGTGCATAAGGCATCAAATATTCATCTTAAACAATCATTTCTATGAGTTAGGGATGAAGTGAAAAAAGATCAAGAGAAAAAAAAATATGAGATTATTATTTTGAAATGGAAATTAATCAATTATGTTTGTTTATAAAGTACCTATATATATATTAAAATATTTACTCAACTCTATTAAGAATATTTTGTAACAAAAACATTAATAGTTTACTTTTATTTTTGAGAAATCAATGTTCTTTTAACTGATAATATTATTTACAGTTGTCGTATTGTTAACTGTATAATGACAAGGTTCTATATCCCCCTCCATTATAACTTCATGGTTATATTATTATTCCATGTCCATATTACCACTTCTCACAAATGTTATTATATTCGAAAACAGAGGCCTCGGAGCAGCGTTGTATCCACTCTCTCGAGCATTAGGGTTTCAACCAAGGCTTCTCCCCCTTCCTTCATCCAGCCTCAGTCAGCTAGACATCGACGTCCCCTTCCTCAGTGATCCTCGATGGCTCGGTCGTTATCATCATCTCATATATGCAGGAGAAGGCTTCAGTCTGGCGGGTGGAGGCATCTTGGTGAAGGATTAGGGCTTGGTGGCTGTGGGCGACGACATTAGTCCTGAGCGGCTCTCTGTCAGTCCCGGTATGGCATGGAGGGGGGAGGGGCTTTGATTCTTTCATTTTCCCGTTTTGTTTTTTGTAGTTTTTTTTGTGATGATTTGATGGAGTTCTTGTGTTGGATTCATCTTCTGTGTGTCATTCTACATCATCGGTTCCTCTTGATATCCATGGCTCATTCGTTGAGGAATTTGTTGAGGTTTCTTCTGTGGTAGGGATTTTTCCGGTTCCAGCCTAGAGAGGTGTTGTAGGATTTAATGTGCTAATATACCTTCAGTGGAGACATTACCTCAAGGTGATTTCAGTTCTCCCAGTCCTAGGTGACGGAGACCTGACTTCTTTCTCCTTGGACTGTCTTCTTCATCGGGTTACTATGGATGTAGATGGAGGAGTTCATGTTTGTGGTCAGGTGCTTCCCGTTTTTGTTCTGGCGCTTGGGCTTTGTGTTGTTGATGTCTTGCTTGTTCGAGCTCGTGAAGTGGATGTTTCTATTTTGGTTTTGAAGACAGTGGAGGGTGTTTGTGCAGCTTGGGCTGTTTTCTCCTATCCAGCTTGGGACAAGGTTGATTTCTGGCATGCTATGATAATTGTTGGCCTGTGAGGCGGTAGGTTCGAGGAGGTGATGACGGTTTCTTTTTTGAAAATTTAAAAAGTTGATGTGTCATGGTGCATATTGCGAGGCGGCGATGATGGAACTCATTTGAATTTTGAATGAGGGTTTGTTTTCAATGTTTGTGGTGCGGTGTTGACAGCCATGGTTGATATTTTGAAGTTTGAAATTTGTCATGTGTTTTGGATTTTCTGTAGGTTCCCACTTTTCCTTAAAGTGGTTTCTTCAATAAATTAAAATAAAATGGATTGTGGTCATCATATTCGAGTACCCTATTTTTTGGTAACCCCGATAATTATGTTTCCGTCTTATTGATAGGATATTATATTCACCGGATTTTTGATGTAGTATTCCCACAAAATAATTTTTAAGTGTCAATATTTTGTTTTATAAATAAAATTTCAAATTGTGATGTTTAAATTTATTATTGGAGGGGATAATGTAACACCCCAAGATTTTATGGTATACCACTTTTTAAATTTAACTTCTTCAATCTGTTATGAGAATGACCAATGATTAATTATCATTATTTAATTTTTATATTTATCTCATAGATGTTGGGAAATGTGGGAATGAATGATATTAATTAAAAAATGAAAATATATATTATATATGCCTATTAAATTATTTCAATGGTAACCCATTAATTACAAAAGAAAACCAATTGAACATAATGGATGTATTTTTATAAAAACTATTCTTATGCACATAATGTAATTTTAAATTAATAAATTATTTTAAAAAATATTAGTGAAATTAATTAATGTAATTTATATATTTAATGAAATATTTTTACTTTAATCCAAAATATTTTTAGGGCCATAAAATAAGAATAAATTCAACTTTACTCATAAGATGCCTATATTTTTATAAAGGCTATTTTTACCACCTTTTAATGGTTAACTTTTTTATGTATAAATTTTGAAACTTTTACAAATTATATATGACAGAATAAAAATTATTTTTGAAAGTCAAATATAAAAATTTACTTTGGTTAGATTTTTGGTATTTTTTTACAAGTTTAATTTTTGATGAATAGAAATGTTAATGTTGGAATAATAATGTGACTCTTAAGAATAGAAACGTGTCCATTAGAACAATAAACTCACAAATTAAAATATAAATATTATTTTGACATATTATAAATGGTAATATGATATAATTATATCATATTATAGGTAAATGAAGGTTTTAAAAATTATTAATTAAGTGATGATATTTTTGTAAGCCATAAATATTTATTTATAATTTTTGGATTTAAAAGAAAAATTATTTTCATAAAATTTATTCATAAATTAATATATATTTTTCTTATGATTTTAGGATAACATTATGATACCTTAGTTACTTTTTTAGAGAGTTAAAATTTAGTTATAAAATTAAAATCTGTATTTTTTGAGTAAATTATGATTTTAATTAAAAATTAAATATATCATATTTATACATTTTTTCATAAAATTGTGTTCTTTTTTGAATTCTAAACTTAATAAAGGGTGAATTTTAGGTGTTTTCAAAAAACATAAATTTTTTGTGAATAATAAAATATGATAATTTACACCAAATTTTAAATACATGAATTATTTATTCATAGGTAATTTATGTCATATTCAATCCCATGATCTAGAAACATCCATAATTTTTTTAATATATTTTTTGATAGTGCGAAAACTATTAATATCCTACTATATACCCCCTTGTTTCAGGATTGGAATTTGCTCTCTTTTAAACTATTGTTCTTATCTTAATATGTCCTCATATTTAACCTATTGTTTTGGGATTGGTATTTACTCATGTTTAACCTCTTGTTTTGGTCATGGAATGTCCTCCTGCATGCCATTTGAGTTCATAAAACATTTAACATTCCCCAATTCATTAGATGGAGATATAGGTTCCACCTGTCACGTAATAAAATTATAATTGATTGGGCCAAAAAATTATAATATCATGACCCATGAAAATAGATGGGTTTTATAAACATCAAATCATCCCCCATTAAATGAAATGGGTATCATAAATAATTCATCAAATCATAATATATGAAAATATATTTGTTCCACAATTACTTCTTGAAAGACCAACCCTTGAAAAGATGTGGGTTCAGAAGTATATAACCTGTTGAAGATAAGTATATTTCATAAATATAATTTGATCTATAATAAACCATTCATATAAATAATATGAATGAAAATATTATATAATTTCATATTAATGCACTATTTACATCAATGAATGTCATCGTAGTTGGAAAATAATTTTGATCTATCTTCCAAAAACATTTTTTCAAGAATATATATATTATTATATATAAAAAATAAAAAAAATTGAAAACCATTTCGATTAAAAAAGATAGTAAAAGTTATGAATAAATATTTGAAATCATTTTTTAAACCATTTTCATTGAAAAATTACAAAGGATACTTGAAAACATTTAAAAAATTTCTTAAACACAAAACATATTGGAACCCTTTTTAACTAAAAATTTATCATTAATATTTTAAAGGATGATTTGAAAACAATAAAAAAAATTAAAATACATTTCCATTGAGAATGGTATTCAAGGTTTATTTGAAAACATTTTTGAAAACATGGGTTTTGAAATAAATTGGATTTCTAACTGAAGAGAGAGATAGAATCAAATTTCTTTTAAAACATTTCCCATATTATCTTTAGTACACAAGAGTGAAAAAAATGGTACTAATGCATGGATATATCTTCAATAAATATAGTACAAGGAAAATAGTGATTTTCCTTGAGATATGGATAATAATATTCCATCAAAAGGATCATAAACATAAACAATCTCTATAAATGATGAGATTGTTTCAATAAACATCTTATCAGTCGTTAACATTGAATCAAACTCCTCATGTAGGAAAATGAAATTTCTGGAATCTAAAGTATCATTAATGGAATTAGATTCATTATATAACTTTTCAAATATAGTAAATACACCGTATATAAATGTATTGGTCGATAACATGGCATGTTTCTCGATGAAGGGAAATTAAGATGAAAATACATTACCGATTTGGTGAATTTTGAGACATGAATCTCATGAAATAAAGATCATATAATGGATATATAAATAAACATAAACTGTTTTATAATAATCATATAATACAACCTTGGTTAGTATCCACACCACTCAAAATGGATGGGTTGGTAATAAACAATGCAACTTATAGTAAATAAAGAGTGAGATGAAATCCCCTTACCTTGTGTCTTGAATTTCATCGTATATATTCAGAACTCCTATATAATAAATAAACATTTATTATAAATGAATCACATAACTATATTATTACTTTTAATGACACATATGGTTTTATTATGGCTTTATATTAAAATCTTCTGGAAAATTCTTTGGTAATGATTCACTTAGGGTAATATTCACTTTGTTTTTTGCATGTGTCTTAATTTATTATAACTTTGGTCCTTATATTTATATCATTATTTTCCAAATGTAAACCATTATATAATATAATTTATATTCATCATATTTGTGTTATAATAATCTATAAAATATATAATTCTCAAACATAATACACTGTTAATGGAGACTGTAGGTCGTACGTACACATGAAGGATATTTCTGTTTAATTGTCATATTGAATGAGAAAAGGTAAAATACATATTTGTATATATATTTATTTTTATATCACGAATACATTATCCATATTATATCATATATAACATATATATCATATATATTATATATATCATAAATATCATATATATATCATATATATCATATATATCAAATATATTTACTAAATCCATCCTTAAAACATTTCATATAGTGTATGAATGAATCACATCACTTTTAGGGGTGATAGTCCACACTTCCTCAAACAAAATTATCATATTAACACAAAATAGAAAGTATAAATATATGTGTTGTAAAAGAGTAACAGAATCTTAAATATCTAATAAATATAATACATCACATATGTTAATATTTTTTCTATAACAATTTACACCATGATAGGTCATAAAAGTAAAATAAGAAATCATCGTTTAGTGATGTGATCGTCTTCAATAGACATAAATAGTATGTTTGTTTCCCATTATATAGAACTCCGTGTGATTTTAGGTGAAATAATTTTCATAAAAACAACATATTATATTTAACACAATTTTTTGATATACAATAATTGAATAATAATATTTTATGTAGTGTATATTGAAAATAAACGAAATGAGTTTGAGGGACAGTTTTACCTTTTATTTGGGAAACATCTTTTGGTGTGTGCCAAAAGGCTTCCATGGATTTATTTTAACCCAAGGTATGGATTAAATTTTTAAGGGTGGGAATTATTGGAGATATTTGGGAAGATTATTGTTGGGACAAAGTGTCTTGATAGGTGTGAGTACATGGGATGATTGGGTGCCTTTTATAATGGAGGCGGAGTGGCACTCTAGTAATATTTTAAAAGAAAGGAACCCCACCCACGTTTTCATTATTGAAAACTGGTTCAATAATGGCCCAAAGTCGATATAAAGGAGTATATGGTCAGAATAAGTCCGTAATAGGTATTTTTTATAAATTTATAGTTCACTATAGGACTTAAGGTTATGGTATAGGTTCTTATTATGCTTAATTTAACCATAATCGTTGTAATTAATTTTAATTATATCACTAATATTTTTGAAAAAAAACTAATTTGAATTTATTAATAAATATAAATTATGATTATTCTAAATATGTATCCACTTTTAAAAATTCTAATAACATATGTGGTAGAAATGAATTTATATATAATCTTGTAGTCGGGTCGACAATGCGAGTTTTTAAAGTAAAAATGTTCACAATATTCTTATATTTTTAGAGTAAATATCAACATCAAATTGATTTCAATGACCTAAATTTTATTGAATGATAAAAAATATTATATAATTGAAATTTTAAAGAAATTAAAAATATAATTTACCTTTATAAATAAATGAGATGAAAAGAAGTTTTGTATTAAAATCCAGTATTTTTTACAATTCATTACATAAAAAACTCATATAAAAATGTACCTAAAATTTATCTTAACATAATTTTTATGTTTCACTTCCAAATTTTATGTTTTTTAGACATATTAATAATATAAAAGTTTTAAATATTGGATTTCAAAACATTTCTCCATGAAAAGTATGTAAAACTAACTATATTAAAATATAAGTTTTTAAGCAATTAACTAAAATTGTTTTTATCAAAAATATTGGATGAAAATATAAAATATTTGATTTAATATATAAAATATATATTAAAATAATATCACTTATTAATTATAATTAATTTAATTTATTAGGATTAAAACAAATTTGTTGGTATAATAATAGTTCTCTATAAAAATACTCTATGTATTCAATTTGGTTCTTATATTTATCTCTAAATAATTTGTGACTAATTAATTTAATTAAATTTTTTTAAAAATAATATATTTAAATAAGAGAGTTAATAATTTTCATAAAATATAATTTAATAGTTAGGTTACATATTATTATATAAAATAATCATATTTTAAAAATATATTATTGTTTGCTAGACCTTGGTCATGCGTGTTATGCAATCTATCGAGGAAAGACATTTTTGCATGTAATGCAAGATAACCTTGATGTTCCATGTATAGGAAGCTAAAATTTACGATTCGTGTAGTTCATGAAATCCAAGTATAGTTATTTATGAAAAATAAACTATTTGTTGTGTTTGTTGAAATGAAAAATATCCGAAAGTTTATATTAATTCAAAAATAATAATTCAAAAAACTCGGGGTGTTACATTTTACCCCTATAAAAGTAATTTCACCCTTGAAACTCATATGGGTTATCAATTGTGTAATACAAGAATGTTTCATTTATAGAAACCCACATCTTAAAAGTGAATACTAAAACATCCCTTAGAAAGGGAGAGTTTGAACCCTAATGGTTACACAATGTAATATATAGATGGTTTTCCTCATAGGAGAACATTGTACGGGAGTAAAGATTGGACATGGAGGAAAAGACTAAATATTTATAGGGATTGATTTAGATCATCAATCACAAATATGTGGATTATAAATGAAAAGTTCATGGCACCAATTTCATTAATCTATAATGATTTAAAATTCCATCAACTCAATGAAAATTAAGGTATTCGGAAAATATTTTTATTTCATCATTATCCTATCATTGAGTAATTATTTTTATTGTCAAATAATATATTTAAATATACTTATATGATGTTATTCCATTTCATATACACAGTCCCAACCATTGGTTATTCCTAGATAGATTTACACTTTATCTCTTGCACTAATAAATTAATTAGATTTTTTATTTTCCCAAAAGTACTAAAAGATACTAAGATCCATGATAATCCAAACCATATATCGTTACTTACAGTCTACAAAAATAGGTTATCAAATATGAATATTCCCTTATGTGGTGAGATAATTAATTAGTCTCAAAACCTTTACTTGAAAAATGACATAAACTTTCCATATATTTTTAACCGTATTACCCTTCTGAAAGATAGAAATTCAATGATTTTGAAACAAAACTCATGGAATAATATTAAAATTTATCACCCATAAATCACAATTTACTACTTAGTTGTTACATTCCAAACATGTAAATACTCTTTTCATATATTCTGTTGAAACATGGTAATAATCTTAACTACCATAAATCAATTTCAAGAATAGATATGCTTCCTTGCTTGAATAATTACTAGATATTATTTAAATCCGAGTGGTTTTAAACTTCATCCATGATGACATAAAACACATTATCAATAATCCATTCTAGGTTAATCTGTACCATCCAATTTACTTATTCTTATATTTAATATAATTATCCAAACCTTATTATCTCAATGTCAGGTCTTAACTAAGGGTAACCTTCCCTTAATATAAATATCACCTTTCCATGAAGTCATTTTTCTATGTCTTCATCACCATTCAACATGTCCTTTTCAATCCTTAATGAAAATTTGTTCTGAATATACTCAGGTAATTCATGATTCATATAACATAATCATTGAATTCCAAAATGTAAATAATTTAGTCATTCAACTTTATTCTTAAACAATTAATTAGACCTCATTAAATTATACCTTATTATCTCTTTCTAATAATATTATATATGACTCATTTCTACACATTTTTCAAACTCATATTTATAATTATTATCAACAATACTATTAAAATAGCTCATACCTTTAATATGCCATTCATGGTCTCTTCATCATGAGTAGAAAAACCATTACATGTACCACCTTGTTGATTCTCTTCAAGTTCCTTTCATATATGACATAAATTTTCTTAATACGAATAATTTTCACATAAAAAGCAATCATCAATTGATAATAACTTAGAGAGGGCAACATTCTCCTCTGTTGTGTTAACTAAACTCTTCAATTTTACTTTATAGATACTTTCTTTTTGTCCTTATATTCCATACTCAAAATAAATTTTTTTCCAATAATAAATTCACATAGGTCAATCTTTCTACATTAATTATACAAAATAACTTTGATCAAATTTCCTCTATGGTCCCCATTACCTGAATTCTCAGTGAACTCATTTCTTCTCTTCCTTAGTGTCTCTGAGAGTTGGTTAAGGTACACATTGTTGATCACGTTCCATGAAAACTTATTAGGAATGTTCACAACAACCTTCAATTTAGTGATCATCTCATTTAACATCTCATTAGTATATTTTCTATAATATTAAATTATAATCATGTTCCTCTGGATTCCCTCCATTGGTTAAAAATTATAATAATTGAATAAGAGATGATTATCATAGTTAGGAGTCACATAATCCTGATAAGTAACTTATATGATTTCTCTCTTAGGATGCCTAAAATACATGAAACCATTGGTTTATCCTAGGTTATTTATAGTTATCTTCTATTAAGATCCTTTATAATGGTTCGTGAATAGATTTTGAATTATAAAAACATATCCCTTATGATTGGAAAAAGTAGGTGTGTAGCAAGGATCATTGTCATGTACCAAATTACCCCCGAGTTCGGATCAGAAGATATTGTCAAAGTTGTTACCCCTACGTTCATCAATACTAAATCCATACCATCATTTAGTATCTAGAGAAGGATATATTTCTAGGAAACCACTTACTCTATCCTTTACCATAATTCTAGGACATTTTCCTAAATATTAACTCATCCTTATACTTTTCCTTAGAGACATCCCTAAACATATCCTTAGAAATAAACCTAGGTATCTCACTAAAGTTTTCTCATCGGATTTTCCAATGGTAGACTAAAAATTTCCTTTGATAAGAAATATAGTGACTTGATCTTAACAAACACGGATATTACATCATTTTAGATGAATAATCAGTACATTAAAAAAATATATACCCAAGAATAATAATAGTTCAGTGTCTTTGAAAACAAGGAAGAAAAATCTTATACAATGGTGAATGATATTTAAAATCTCCCATAAAGATATCCAGCATTATTACTTGTACCAGAAACCATTTTCCTTAACTTGTGGAAATGAAACATAAGAATGGGGTGAGATCCGATGCACAGTAAGGGTGAATAAAGTAAATGTGTAAGTATAATATGAGAAAAAGGGTATGTAACTAGAGCATAATTTCTAAATATCATAACCTATATATTAGAGATCATAATATAGATTTGATGTTTATAAGACACAGATCATCAGATAATTAAGAACATGATTCATGAAATCGTAAAAAAGGAATAAAACATGGAATTTTTGAAAACACGTATAAAAACTGTATGTCAATATAGCCTACCAAGGCTTTTGTAACATGTTATGATTGGGTTAATCACTTGTGTACCTAATTATGGATTTGGATTACCTCCAATGTACCATATTGTATTGGGTGTGGGATGTCCTACCATGTGCCATTTTTTTTGGGATTAGGATGTCCTCTGGTTTACCCTCCTATTTCAGGCTTACGATTTCCTCACATTTACCCTCTTCTTTCGAGATTGGGATGTCCTCTTATTTTTACTCTCGTTTTGGTCTTGGGATATCCTCATGTTTACCCTCTTGTTTCTAGATTGGTATTTCCTCTCATTTTCCCTCTAATTTTAGGCTTGTGAATACCTCTTGTGTACCCTTTGAGCTTATAAAACATTTATAATTACCCAATTCTTTAGAGGGTGATATAGGTTCCACCCATAACATAATTACATAATATATGATTGTGCCAAAAAAACATTCATCGTATACTAACCCATGAAATGAGATAGGTTTTATAAACTTAAAATCTTAAACCATGAAACGAAATTTGAATCATCAATATTTCATCAAATCAAAAACTATTAAAAGACATAGGTTTCATAATCACTTCATGAAAGCCTAACCCATTAAAATAAGTGAGTTTCAAATGTATATTATTTGTGGAAGAGAAATGGGGTTCATAAACATAATAGCATCAAGAATAAACCATTCTTAGAAATAATATGAATGGATCATTTAGATCATTTCATATAAAGGCATCAGTAACATCAACGGATTTCATATTAGATGGAAAATAATTTTGAAATAACTTCAGAAAACATTTTTTGTGAAAAATAAAACTTCTCTTTAAAAAACATAAAACCTTTTTCCCACAATTTCCTTGAAAATAAAATTTAAATATTATAAAAATATATTTGAAATCATTTTTGAACCCTTTTTCTTTTAAATCTTATAAATAATGTTTGAAAACAATTAGAATATTAATTAATCACAAAACATTCTTGAAAACATTTTACATTGAATATAGATTTTTAATTTTTAAAATGAATATTTGAAAAATTTAAAAAAAAATTGAAATAAATTTTCCATTAAAATTCTCTTCAAGGATCATTTTAAATCATTTTTTAAAACATTTTTGAATACATGTAATTTGAAATAAAATGGATTTCCGACCGAAGATAGTGATACCGTCAAAGTTTCATAAAAAGTATCCTAAATTATCGTAAGTACCAATGAGTTAAAATGGTACTAATAAATGGATATATCTTGAATAAACATAGTATAATGAATATAATTAGTGTTATTAAGATATGGATCATAATATTTCTTCAAAGGGAGCATAAATATAAATAGTCTCGATAAATGATGAGATTGTTTCAATACACATCTTATCACTTGGTAACTTTAAATCTCATTACTCATGTAAGAAAATGAAATTACATGAATCATTAAATATAATTAAAGTAAGGATAATAATTATATAACATTTTAAATGTAGTTCATACAACTTCTATAAAAATATAAGTGCATAACATGGCATGTGTCTCAAAGAAGGGAAATTGGGATGAAATTACATTACCAATTTGGTGACCTCTAAAACATGAATATCAGGTAATAAATATCCCAGAATGGATATGTAAATAACTATATATTTATTTATAATAATAATTTAATACATCCAAGGAATTTATAAACACCACTCAAAAGGAATATGTGGTGAATAAATCATGTATCTCACATAAATAAAAAATGAGCTGAAATCCCCTTACCTTCTTTCTTAACATCTGTCATACTAGTTAAAACCTCATGAATAATAAAAATAATTTTATTATACATCTATAAAATAAATATATTATTACTTATAATAACTTAAATTTTTTTATATGGATTTTGATAACCCTATTGTTACCAATTTTGTCTTAAGGTTTCACTTCAGGTAATATCCGCTTTGTTTTTCTCAAGTATTTTAATTTGTTATATCTTTCGTCATTATATTTATATTAGTATTTAAAAATGTAAAACAAAATTTAAATATAATTTATATTCAATATATTTTTATTACAATAATCCCTATAATATAGAATTATGATACAGAATATACCATTCATGGAGACGGTAAATCGTACGTACGCATGGACACTATTTCCATTTAATTATTGTATTGAAATAAAGAAGCTAAAACACATATTTATATATATATATAATTAATATATTATCCTTATTATACCATATATATCATATATATTCATAAAATCTTCCTTAATAAATTCTATATTATTTTTGAACAAATCATATCTCTTTGAGGGAGTGGTAGTACACACTTCCTCAAACGAAATTATTGTATTAACAGAAAAAGGAAAGTATAAATATATGAATTTTAAAATAATTATATGAGATTAAAGAAATAATAAATATAATATATAACATATATAAATGTATTTTTCATTATAATTTTCAATATTCAAGGGGCTAAAGAAAAATGAACCATAATCGTTTAGTATGGTGGTAGTCCTCTATACACATAAATTGTATGTTTGTTACCCGTCAAATGGAAGTGTGTGTAAGTGTAGGTTGAATACATAGCATAAAAACATAATATTATACTTATTATAATTTTCATATACAATCAATTAATACTAATATTTTTGAGAGAGTAGAAAGAGAAAAAATAAAGGATTTTAAGGGAGGGTGTTACCCTTTAATCGGGAACTCCTTTAAGTTTCTTCCAATAGGCTTCCTTGGATTGATTTTTCATAAAATTAGAGGCTTCTAGGTCAAAGGGAGGGATGTTTTTGTTCTATTTGTGTAGATTTTGGTCCATCGAATGTGTCTGGATAGGTGTGAGTAAGTGGGAGGAGAGGAGGCCTTTTATAATGGATGAGGACTGGCATTCTTGTAATATTTTAAAATAATGAAACCCCACCTACATTTTTTTATTTAATGTGGTTAAATAATGGCCCATATTAGATCGAAGGAATCATAGGGTCGAAATATAGTCATCAAATTGATTTTTTACAAGGTTATTCTTTGTTTTAGGACTTATGTTTATGGTTTAGTCTCTTATTGTTCTTAATTTAACCTTATTAATTATAATTAATTTTAATTAATTCACTAATATTTTTGTGAAAAAACATATTTGAAATTATTATAAATTAAAAAATATTCTTATTAGAAATATGTAATCAATTTTTCCAAATTCTAATAATGTATGTGGCAGAAATTAATAAAAATATAATCCCATAGTTTGGTCGATAATGCATGTTTTTAAAGTACAAACATTCCAAAGATTTCTATGTTTTGATAGTAAATTTAAAGTTGAAATTGATTCCAATGACCTAAATTTTATTTATTGATAAAAATATTATCTAGTTAAACTTTTATAACAATTGAAGATATAATTTATCCTTATAAATAAATTATATGTATAAGTTTTCTTGAATTAAATCCAACATTTTTTAACTGTTCATTAAAAACTGAAACCACAGAGAAAGTTTTCATGAATTTGTAGTAAAATAAATTTAATGTAAATTTTCCTAATATTATTTTTATTTTGAAATAATAAATATATTAACGTCTCAAAAAATTTATTTAATATGTGTTCTCTATTAGAAGGAGGGGAAACTACCTTTATAAAAATATATGGGTTTAACCATACTATCGGGGGTTTGTTATGATCAAATCTATTCGGTGAATATCAAAAATAATTGATATAATATATAAAATATATATTTTAATAATATAACTAACTAATATTTATTACGTCAATTTATTATGATTAAAACATCTTTGTGGGTATAATAACAATTTTCTATAAAAATACTCCCTTTAAATTTAATTTTGTTCTTATATTCATTTTTAAGTAATAAGAAACTAATTAATTCATTTTATATTTTATGAGAAATATATGATTACATAAGTTATGTAATTATATTCATAATGACTAATTTAACAACTAGTTTATATATTATAATATTAAATAATCATATTTAAATAATATAATATTATTTGGTAAACCTTGGTCATTCTTGTTATGCAAACCATAGAGGAAAGTAATTCTAACATATAATGCAAGATAAATTTGATTTTATATGTATAGTAAGCTATAATTAATGTTTTGGTTTGTGCACAAAACTCAAAACTGGTTCCTTAATATAAAATAAACTATTTTTAGTGTTGTGTGATATGAGAAATATCCAAAAGACTAAATTAATTTGAAACAAAAATAATTTTCAAAAAATAGAGGTGTTACATCCCCTATCCAATGATAGATGATAACTACTATATGATTTATTTACATTAATTTTATAATTTTAATGGAAAATCCATCATGAAACTCTTTTCTATTTATCTCTTTTATTTTATAAATGAAAACATCACTCGTGATGTGTCAATCTACAGACATCATGGATAATGCATTCTCTTTTTCCATTAACACCTTCGAGGCTTCACATAAAATCATTTTTATGGTTAAAATAAATATACTATATTTATCATAGGCTATTTAATGTTCTAAAACCATTATATACACTTGTTGTTAACTAAAAAAACTAATTTCTGAAGATAGAAAAACCACTAAACCAATCTAAACAAATATCATTAATGTCTTATCTAATGATTCATCATATCCCCAAAAATAAAAATTAATTTTATAACCATTTAATATTATTAATGTTCATTAATAAAATATAACTTAATTGCTAGATATTTATTCCCATTTTAAATGAACATCCATACTCATAAACAAGTAAGCCAATCAATAAAACCAAGGAAATGAATTCTCTTAAATGACAAAAGTGTATCTTATAACTCATCAAAAAGACTATAAATGAACATAATAAAATTATATTAAACTAAATACATCCATAAAATGATATTAATTAATTAATTAATGGATTTAATTTTATTATCCTAGACATTAAAATAAAGTGAAAACACTTTTGAATATAAGTTATGGGTTTTATCATCTCACTTTTATTTACTTGTGATATACCTTATTCATCATGATTTCTTATTTGTGGGGTATGTATACTTCCATTGATTTATAATATCATTAATACCTTTATATTAATGTCATTTAATGTCTTATTTTATCATCCCTAATTTTATGGTTTATAGGGTTCGATTGCGTAGATTGTTGTAAGAGACTCTCCATGAACCGTCATTTTTCATTCAGGTTATGATTTCTATCTCATTATCCCAATGTAATCCTTAATTTATTTTTATATACTACATATAAATTATAAGAGTAACTTTAAAATATATGTATTCAAATAATTTCATCTTTCTTTGATGTGGAAATTCATGTTTTATACAGTTTCATTTTCATTTCTTCCATATAAGTAAGCCCAATTAAAGGGAACTTCCAAATTTCATAATTTTTTTCGTGTACCACCCACAGAATATTTTAAGCTATCATTATTTTTATAAAATAACTCATTTTACCATGAAAAAACTACAATTTTCTATTTCTAGTTTTATTCAAACAATAATTCCATTTCAATTTTTAAGTATCTTTAATATTTTCCTTAAACTACATTATAGAGGATTATTTCTAAAGAACTCCTTTTAAATGTTTCCACTTCAGTTGGATGTCGTTTATGCATAAAATATGATTTCATTTTTCTTCCATTATTTTTAAGTATATAAATTTTTAGAATATGTTTTTATGATAAATACATATTATTTTCCAAAATAACCCTTCTTTCGAAAGTAAAAAGGTGTTTTTATCATCTCACTTTAACTTTTGTGAGACGCATACCACGTCTACCACTTATTCATTTCATGGGTTATATGTAAAAAACTTTGATATATAAATTCATGATCATTCTTATTATTATGATACTATATGTTTTATTTATGGTTATTCCTTCATATGTATTAACATTTATAATTTTTAAAGAGGTGTGGGACACATTGGATTGATTAATGGTTATTTTACGTAAAAATTTATCAATGATTTTATTGGAGTATTTTCATCTATAATTATGATAAAAATATTTCCAAGTGTAACGGGACAATTTTATTTATATATAACTTGTTTCTAGACATATTAAGAATTTATTGGACTATGTAAGTGATTGGTGGGGCCTACTATATCCCCTCAATGCATATGTATGTCTCATGACACCAAATAAAAAATAGATTATGGATGATGCCTTGACCATTTATTTTTATAATCCTATGCTGAGGAATTTATGGTATATTTATGATTCCCTCCGTATGCATTACTTCATTATGATATTAGTAAATGATAAATCATGTGATTATTTGACTAGTTTAATATTCGTGGTTATTCTTCATGTGATTAAATTTACATAATTATTTATTCATCTCTTATTCCTTATATATTATGCTCAAAATTAAGTTTTATTGACATGTTTTTCAGTTATCCAACACTCCTTAATGTTTACGTCTATGACTGATTATATTGTGTTGTTTACCATTACTTAAAATATGAGGTCACCCCTTTCTTATGATTTATTTTTACACAGTATGTGAAGACTAATATTTTGAATGGCATGAAAGGATAATCTAAGAGTTGATGATGTTTCCAATGGAATATATATGTTATTTTCACTCATGTAATAATTTAAAACCTATGATCGTATATAGTTTTCCAAAACTGCTAAACTATTACGTCCTTTGGGATGAGAAAAATTATTCAACGTATAAATGGAATGAATAAGGCGCTGGCTCTAGGCTACTATGGTTTGGGTCTTTACAATTATAACTTCCATAAGCCTGAGGTAAACTAGTGATTATGTATATCTAGATATCTTACTACTTACATTAGGGAACATCAAGTGGAAAAATTAAAATACCAGGAATATGATACTCAACCTTCACCTTTTGGAATATTGAACTCTGATTAATAAACATCACAAAAGGCTTATTCATACCAAACCACAAAAATTAGTTTCTCATAGTGTGATACCTCTTTTTTCACATGGATGTACCACTAAGAAAAAAATATAAGACTCATAGAGATCCATATCATACATAACTTAAGGAACAAAAATATTTCCCTAGAACAAAAGCTGATGTTGTTTGTCCACATACCATCCCTCAAGATCATCACCACAAAAAAATCCATTAAACCAAACTTGTGCTTCAGAATCCGCTATAGGTGAATCCTCAAATAGTTACACTAATAATAAATACACCTTCATATGATAAAAATGTCCTTCATAAAATATAGACAAATCAAGGTACATCACTACCAACTCATTCAACAGTCTCCAATAGTCTCCAAAATCATGTACAACGCCACCTTATGGGTTTATACTCAAAGTATCCACTAAAGTGATCAATTTTCCCATTATAATGGTAATATTTAATTTTTCAACTCTTAATAATGTTATCTAGTATCAGTTCCATATATTCATGTCATTTAGAGATAAGAAATACATTATGTGCTTGTGATCTATGAAGAAAACAAATTCACAAATGAGATAATTCTACAATAACTTCAAGAAAAATACTACAAAAACAAGTTAAAGATCATGGGTTTCATAGTTACATGTGTGGGGTTATAAAATCCATGTACCACAATATATAACCTCCCTCCTCTACATTAATACACAACCCCATACAAGAGATTAAGCATCATAGTAAATAGTAAAAGAAATACCCTCCTCTAGTAGATGAAAAATTGGAGCACTAACCAGCTTCTCATTCATGTACTGACAAGAATATTAGTTACATTAGGCCCACACAAACTCATAATAAATCCTATTAAATAGTGTAATTAGAGTTATAATATAATATTATTCGGGCATGATCCTCTAATAATTTTTTGTTAGACCAAGAAAACTATATACCTATACAACCTTATTAGGGGTACCCAAGAAATCATGTAATGATCCCAAACCTAGTATCCCAAAGGTGGTTCCTTACTTTATTACATTATAATAGATAAAATAAATAAAAACCCAATGTAATTATAAGTTGAGAAGTTTTAGAATCCCAGATACATACACAATAGGCATTTTACAGTGGGACAATAAAATATAACACAATACATAGCATCAGAAAATAAACTTCATCCTAGAACACACATTCAAAGATATATTATTCATATCATGGGGAATGTAAAAAAAATAATAGTGAGATAAAATTATTAGTAAGGTTTATGTACAGTGTAATAAACCATTGTTCAATAATCATAATCAATAAAGCAAGGTAAACAACTGATCACATTCCAATTAATCATTAACATGAGAATAATATGGTATGAATAAAAATGATAAAATAATTCAATACAAATGATAAAATAAACATGAACATAAATATTATAACTAATTTAATCAATATATGGAATACCAATAATTATTTAATGCATAATGTTAGACTTTTGAACTATCATGATATATCATCATGATAGATACTGTCAAGATCTATCCTCAAGAGACATGATGTTTGTGGGTAGAAACCTCTATAATATGGATAACTAATTTGTTTATTAGACAACATATCAATCTTGTATATTATATTAAATATTCACCACCACATTTTATACCGGTACAAATAATTCATCTATATCGAATAATTGATTTAATTCATAAACAATGGTCATTATCAAATATCTGTATTGAGTAAATGATACAGATTTATCAATATTCACTCAATTAATATATATCCTTCAATTTAAACACTGTATATAGAAATGGAATACTATTTAAGAAATAATAATTTTCGTTACACAAGAATATGGATATTCAATAGAAATGAAATATTTGATGAAAAATATTTACAATAATATGATTATTTTATTATAAAGTTAACAATCACAAAATAAAGTAAGATTGCATAATAAATATTTTTACTTGGTAATTTTCAAATGAAATTGGAAATTAAAATTAAATGAATTATTCATCATGATATTAAATAAAAAAATAAAATTATATACACCATATAAAAGTAATTTTTTTATAATAAAAAATAATTTTCAATGGGCTGTAAATTGAGAAAAAATCCTTTATCTCCAGCTTTCTTTAGGTTAAACACTCATTAAAATATAGTATTATGGATTTATGTTTGTTAGTAAATTATAATAGAACTATATTAATATTCATAATATCATAAGTTATCCTTTTGTAACATCTTATCACCAATCTGTTAATAATGTTTCATTATTATAATTATTTCATATATTAATTTTCTTATCTTTAGAGTATATTTTGACATGTTATTTTTTTATTACATAGATCATGACCTAAAAATATAAATAATTTAACTCATTATTTAAATATCATATTTATTCATTATATTTGTATTTATATCAATTCGTAACAATTTGTGATTGGAAATTAAATGCATCGTTGACGGAGAATATAGGTCGTACGAATGAATGAACGTTGATTTATTTTTCATGCCAAATTAATAGAAAATTAACTTATATATATATAATTATTATATTACCACATTTATTTTATATATATCAAATATTTTTTATTAGATAATTCCTTAATAAATTCCATATAAAGCTTGAATGAATCAAATTTCATTGTGAGGCGGTAGTCCATCGTATGCCCGACCAACGTTATCATATTCCAACTTAATAGAAATTATAAAGGCATTTATAATATAATAATCTCATAAGTATAATGACATCATAAATATAATATATATATATATATATGTATGTATCTAATAAATTATAAGACCATCATTATTCCCAATGTTGAATATGGGTAATATAAAAAGGAACAACATCGCTTTGTAAGGCGGTAGTCCACCATAAACACAATTGACGATTTCAAAACACATTTGATTGAAGTGTGTAAATTTATAGTTGTAAAAAAAATTATTCCCAATTTTGATATCTCACTTTTAATAATGGTATAATAATAATTAATGTACATTGAGAAGAAAATAAAATAATAATTCTTTTCGAATAACATTACCTCTTCTTTGGTCATCCTCCTTAGGTTTGTACTAAAACCATCAAAAGTTATATTTATACCCAAAATATGTAATTTAGTATTATGGGAGGGAACATTTTGAGTGATTTGTTTATCTTTTTTGATAAACATGGATTTATAAAAGCGAAGAAAGTGGAGAGAAAGTTATCTATTATAGTTGAGTTGGACTTTCATTCATATAAATACTAAATATTATTCCCTATTGGGAGGTCTCCCTCACCTAATTTGGGTCAAAAATTGAATAATAATTGTGGTTAGAGTCTATATGGTCGATAAAAACCACCAAAACACAAAATAAAATGAATTTTTACAATGAATTTTTTTGACATCTATGTGTCCGTATTTTACCATTTTGGTTTTTTCATTTTAATAACAAGTTTTATAATCAATGTAATTTATAATTTTAGGATGAATGGTTGTACAAATTATTTGAAACATTAAACCCTATAATTATAAATATTATATCTAATTTATTAAATAAAAATCCTATTTGTGTTGAAAAATTAATTTTAACAGAATCACAAGTAATGAGCAAAAACACTACATTAAACCCAACTCTACTAACGATATTTTTACTATTTTGGGATCAATGTGCTCATTATAAAAGATAAATTTTACCATTAATGGAACATATATCATATTTATTAATATTTAAAAATAACCTTGAAGAAGATAGGTTTTTCAGTATTTTAAATAATTTAATAAAATATCATTTATTAAAAAATAACATTAATGTAATTTTGGACATTATTTATTTAGTTTGAAATTAAAAATATCAATAAAATAATGTAGTTTGAATATATTATGGTAAAAAAATTAAATTGATATACTCATCTAAAAAATTTATGTATGAAAATAATTCATTCAATTTACCTCACTTTAAATATTTCTAGTATCATTTATTTTAGTTTATTGTTAACTAAATAATTACTATTTTGACCTTTCTAAAGAATTTTATGTAATTAATTAATGTCTAAAAAAATAAGACTAATTATTATGACAAAAAAATTAACTTACCATTAAAAATAATATATATATATATATACAAAACAATGTGGTTTTTTTCTTATCCCAATGACTTATAGATGTTAAAATCAAGGAACGTATATTTTTTTCATTATATTATTTACATTATTATATGAGTCCCTATTAGGGAAAAGTGTGACGCACCAGGTTTTATAAACTGGTCCAAGTGAACAATGTTGTGCTTTTTAATGATGTCTCTTGTTTTATTTTATTTTATGGTTTGTGTGCTGATAAAGAATTCGAATGGAAATCAAACATAAAGAATACGATAAACTATTATATATTTAAAAGATACATTACATCAAGACCCATGTAATTGAAAGTACCCTGCACAAGACCTAACACGGCCACAGCTAGACTACAAAGAACCACAACACGGGTAATCGGATAGTCGTCATCTTCAGGGTCCATCAGTGTGAAAAGTATAACCGCCAGAATCACCGCGCACGCACTCAGCACCAGAGGTATGAGGAGAGCCATCCTCCAAGGGTCCGATGTTTTGAAAATGTTAAATATCCTACCCCTTGCTTTTATAATAGACCTCTAAGGGAATATGACCATTTATTTGACCGTTGGGTTCCAATGGATAAAGTGCATCATTTTATAAAACTTTTGTCTTTATAACGCTTTTATAATATTATGGTATTTCAATATTTTAATAAATACAAAGTATCGGAATTATAACTTCAAGTATTAAAATAAAATATTATTCTTGAAAAAGAATCTATTTTGATCATGATGATATTTATATGGTGGAAAACGTGATATCTTAAAATGTGTCGAACGGGGTATCTGTAATAATTGAAAAAAATGTATGTTATTGGATCTCTAAAACAATGTGTTTTGAATTAAAGAAAAACTACGGGTCTTTTAAACATAATTTTATAAATAAACAAGTGAAGTAAGTTATAAATTGGATTTTAATGGTTATAAGATCCTAGTAGTTATAAAAGTGTGGTATTAAAAATATATCTTTTTTAAAAAAAATAGTTATATAAAATAGTATCATTTGTTTATTTAAATTAAAATGGGATTTTTGGATTTGAAAATTATGAGTTAAAAGTACTTATTAAGTTTTATACAAAATCAAATTATAATGTTCTGGTTATATATGTATATATATTTAAAAAAATTGAAGTAGTATAATGTCTAATTTTAACGTTTATTAAGCTGTTTTTTTTTTGCACACTGTTCCTACCCGGAAAAACTCGGCTGGCCGCGCAATAGCCTCGCGCATCTTCCTCCATCCGATCTCGCCTAGGAAGATCTCGGCCATTGATGTGTTTTAAAATGCTCAATTCTTCTCAGCCTTCTGATCTCTCTCAGTCGAATCTCATCCGTTGTTTTTTTTCCTCTGCGTCTTCTTCTACCTCGCGCCAGGGACCCACGAACCAGTGCTTGGTTTGCCCGATACGCCTCCCTCTCCACTGCTAACGTTGACCTCGCGCACCCACCTCCGTAGGCTCGGCCTAACCTTCCCCATATCATCTTACTTTAAGAACTGAGAAACCCCAGTGTAAATGGGGACCTCCGGAGCCAACCCGCGCCAACGCGACACCCGCCTCGCCGTCGCCTCGCCGCCACGAACCACCTCCAGTTTCGCACCTCACCCCCGTGCACGACCACACTAGTGCCGGTGCTACACTGCTGGACACCAGGCCATCACCTTGCATCGTTTCTAGGAGTCCTCACCGGACTACCACCGGCCAGCAAAGCTCCTCACGGTTCTCCGGCCACCCAGCAAGCCTCCCTCCAGCGAGCTCCTCCCTTGAGCGGTAAGGGTGCCACGTTTGTGTTTTTTTTCCCACCCATGTTTCTCGGTTCAAGTTTGTATATACATGAGTATATATATATATATATATATACGCCTTATAGTTAAAGGTATATATATCTATATATATATATATATCCTATGCAAACCATACAAAATATGTTTCTAAGATTTCCTTATAATTCAGTATTTTATGTTAAGAATTATACCTTTGAAAGGGGTTATTTTAAAACAAGTCCTAACGTGTACGATCTTTATGTAAGCCTTATATATATATAAATATATAATATTATAAGTTATGTATTTCAATGCAAATCAGTTTTTGATTCTTACTTTGTCTATGAATGATATTGGATGCGAACTAGGTCTTTGTTTTAGTTGCAAACATGTAATAGTTGAAATTGAAGTTTTATATATTTATAGTTTCTTGAACACATAAAACCCGTAAGGTTTTGTTCTTTTTAAACTGAATAAATGATAGATTGTTAGAGGTTTCAGATTTCAAGTGAACCATGTTTAATCTATGAGAAACCCTATGTATATACATTGTGTCTATATATCCCTAAGTATGTGTGTGTTTTTAAGATTAATATCTGAAAACCCTAGTTTCAAGAAATGGTTATTAATATTTTTATGCATGTAGGATTTTAGCGCATGCCTATGCTGTTTAATATTTCTGTGTCTAAGGGTACACCAATGAACTTGATTAATGTCTCCCTTGAAATGATTTGTGTTTTTCAAAAGGATATGCCCTTGCCTATTTTAAACTTGCATTAAAAGGATATGGATTTAAGGGTTATGTTAATATGTAGAAATCCTCTATTATTTTTATACCAAACTCGCAGCAATGGTTTTTAGTGAGAAGAGTGTAACTGCAAATTCTATGACCAGTGAAGAATAATAATTAATGACAGGTATTATTTTTAAAGTGGTTTATTTCCAAGTGTCGGAATTTTAAAGATTGCAAGTGTTTATTATTTTTATACCAAGGATGTCGTAGTAATTATTAGTGGATGGGGATTTATTGCAAGTACTGTGACCTATGAAGTACAATATTTAATGCCAAGTAGTTCTCTTCCATGCACTGGAATTTTAGAAACTCATCATTTAATACCCCTTGGGGTCAAGCCTCACACATTCATCATCTTATGTGCTTAAATAATTGTTCTATGAACATAGTATGCTTGCTTAACCGTGCCTGCTTTTATTCCATATTTTCCATTTTATCTGCCGTATCATGTATTTGTAAACCAATTATATAATTGTTGCCTTATTCATATTGTTCATGCATATTACTCAACATGATAATGAACTAAGAACTAAATTACCCAAAGTGGTATGTGACGCCTTGGGTAATAAGAAATGAAAATTAAATATTCAAAGTGGTATGGGACACCTTGAATATCTGACCTTATCAAGATGTGAGAAATGTATGGACTTCCCGGAATGGGTTCCGGTAAGAAGAAAACCCTCCAGGTTAGGGACTGGTTAAAGTAAGCCCTCCGGGTTGGAGACCGGTAAAAGTAAGCTCCTTGGTGCATCGATAGTTCTCGAGACAGCCATATTGGGTTTTTACCCTTAGGTCATTGCACAAGGCCTTGACACAGAGACCATGAGTCCTTCAGCATACATTTCTTAGCTTATGACCAACCTAGTGATTATTACGATTAGAGGAATAACCTTGGTTATAGAACCTTACATATGAGTATCAGATAAAAAAAGAAACACAAGACATATGATATGGCAATGTTGATGCATGTCCAGTTGTCTTTTCCAGAATTTTATTACAAATGTTGCATTACATTTATCATGTCATGATGTGTTTTTTTTAGATAATGCGCTTGTGCGTGACTCTGATGATGTTTACTCCTTGTTGTTCATGCACACCTTTCTTGTCTATGGTCACTTTAATTAGTATAACCCATGTCTTTTTACTAGCATGCTTATCTTGTCTATTAAGTGGGCTCCAGCGAAGTGTTCTAGTGTGTAAGTATGAAGTTCTTTAACTGTGATACATCGACTTTTGTTTTGTCTTAAAGTTTTTCCTTTAAGAAAACATTTTAAGAATGGAAAAGTATTTTCAAAATGCTTTTCTAAGGCTGTACTTATGCATTTTCAAAATCCCCTTACTGAGTATTTCAATGCTCACCCTATGTTTTATGTTAAATTTTTACAGGGTGATAGAGCCTTTCCAAGACATGGATGTTTGTTCTTCGCTCAGAAATAAAGAAGAAAAGTTGTTGTCTCTGATTCTCCAGGATCTAAACCAGAAAGTCCCTCCTGATGGGTTATGATGTGTGACTTATTTTTTTTCATTTGTACGAAATAAATTGCACACCATAACCGAAGCACCGGCACCGGGCTACCGGGGTCGGGGAGTCATAGTTGGTATCAGAGGAATGGTTTAGGCAACCTTGGAAAATTAGGACAACACAAAAACATTAATAATACTTTACTAAGTAGGGTTTGTTCTTAAACTTATCATATGGAAAGACACCGAACCACGCCTAGAATCTTGACTCTCCCTACAGAAATCATAGAGACTATTGTAGCAAAATCCTGCTCAACAAGTTACCAACCTTTTGTTAACTTACGACTCACGTGGAAAACCCTCTATGAAATATCGAAAAGCTCGAATGTCCTTCGAATCTTCCGAGGGTCGGTAGTTGTGCATAACCAATGGCCAGTGCGTCGTTTGAGAATTATAAAAAAAAGGGAAGTACTATGAGCGACTCTTCCTGTGTTTTACCATGAACAATAAATGGTTGGCCTTCCAGGCATTTGGAGAAGATGCAAATCAGTTGGACTTCCGCGCAGTATTTATGTACCAAATCCTGTGCTTCAGCATGCTTGGGGAGCTCTGCAATTTTGAATCTTTCATAGAATCCTTCAATTATGAAATGGTTCGAGAGATCTTTAGGAACCAAATCCAAGCGGATGTCGCGAAGCTTGATGTCACTCGTTCTCATCTCTGGAAAACCACGTGTTTTAAACGGGAGCTTGTCTTCAACCACGATCAACTTTGCCAAAAATGTATTTGGGAAGAGGAGACCCACAAGCTTTGCTCTGCCCTAGGGATTGAGTTGAATAGTAACTTCTTCCATGGGTGGTGGAGGTAAAGGGACATCACCAAGGGTGTCAGAGAAGCGGTGTGAATAAGTCAGTGTTTGTATGTCGATCGAATTGCGGGGATGCAATTTTTTTAAGAGGGGGATAATGTGACGCCCCAGGTTTTATAAACTGGTCCAATTGAAAAATGTCGTGCTTTTTAATGATGTCTCTTGTTTTATTTTATTTTATGGTTTGTGTGCTGATAAAGAATTTGAATGGAAATCAAACATGAAGAATACGATAAACTATTATATATTTAAAAGATACATTACAACAAGACCCGTCTAATTGAAAGTACCCTGCACAAGACCTAACACGGCCACAACAAGACTACAAAGAACCACAACACGGGCAATCGGATAGTCGTCATCTTCATGGTCCATCAGTGTGAAAAGTATAACCGCCAGAATCACCGCGCACGCACTCAGCACCAGAGGTATGAGGAGAGCCATCCGCCAAGGGACCGATGTTTTGAAAATGTTAAACATCCTACCCCTTGCTTTTATAATATACCTCTAAGGCAATTTGACTGTTTTTTTGACCGTTGGGTTCCAATGGATAAAGTGCATCATTTTATAAAACTTTTGTCTTTATAACGCTTTTATAATATTAAGGTATTTCAATATTTTAATAAATAAAAAGTATCAGAATTATAACTTCAAGTATTAAAATAAAATATTATTCTTGCAAATGAATCTATTTTGATCATGATGTTATTTATATGGTGGAAAACGTGATATCTTAAAATGTGTCGAACGGGGTATCTGTAATAATTGAAAAAAAATGTATCTTATTGGATCTCTAAAACAATGTGTTTTGAATTAAAGAAAAACTACGGGTCTTTTAAACAAAATTTTATAAATAAACAAGTGAAGTAAGTTATAAATTGGATTTTAATTGTTATAAGATCCTAGTAGTTATAAAAGTGTGGTATTAAAAATATATCTTTTTAAAAAAATAATATTTATATCAAATAGTATCATTTGATTACTTAAACTAAAATGGGATTTTTGGATTTGAAAATTATGAGTTAAAAGTACTTATTAAGTTTTATAAAAAATCAAATTATAATGTTCTGGTTATTTATGTATATATATTAAAAAAATTGAAGTAGTATAATGTCTAATTTTAATGTTTATTAAGCTGTTTTTTTTACACACTGTTCCTCCCCGGAGAAACTCGGCTGGCCGCGCAATAGCCTCGCGCATATTCCTCCGTCTGATCTCGCCAAGGAAGATCTCGGCCATTGATGTGTTTTATAATGCTCAATTCTTCTCATCCTTCCGATCTCTCTCAGTCAAATCTCATCCGTTGTTTTTTTTCCTCCGCGTCTTCTTCTACCTCGCGTCAGGGACCTGCGAACCAGTGCTTGGTTTTCCCGATACGCCTCCCTCTCCACTGCTCACGTTTACCTCGCGCACCCACCTCCATAGGCTCGGCCTAACATTCCCGGATTGTCTTACTTTAAGAACCGATAAACCCCAGTGTAAACAGGGACCTCCGGAGCCAACCCGCGCCACCGCGACACCCGCCTCGCCGTTGCCTCGCCACCACGAACCACCTCCAGTTTCGCACCTCACCCTCATGCACGACCACACTAGTGTCGGCGCTACGCTTCTGGACACCATTCCATCACCTTGCATCGTTTCTAGGGGTCCTCACCGGACTACCACTGGCCACCAAAGCTCCTCCCGGTTCTCCGGCCACCCAGCAAGCCTCCCTCCGGCGAGCTCCTCCCTTGAGCAGTAAGGGTGCCACGTTTGTGTTTTTTTCCCACCCATGTTTCTCGGTTCAAGTT
Source organism: Viscum album (assembly GCA_963277665.1). Classification (NCBI taxonomy): domain Eukaryota; kingdom Viridiplantae; phylum Streptophyta; class Magnoliopsida; order Santalales; family Viscaceae; genus Viscum; species Viscum album. The sequence continues at coordinate 1,224,093,690 of OY728156.1, read as the reverse complement.
TGTATATACATGAGTATATATATATATATATACGCCTTATAGTTGAAGGTATATATATCTATATATATATATATCCCATGAAAACCATACAAAATATGTTTCTAAGATTTCCTTATAATTCAGTATTTTATGTTAAGAATTATACCTTTGAAAGGGGTTATTTTAAAACAAGTCCTAATGTGTACGATCTTTATGTGAGACTTATATATATATAAATATATAATTTTATAAGTTATGTATTTCAATGCAAATCAGTTTTTGATTCTTACTTTGTCTATGAATGATATTGACTGCGAACTAGGTCTTTGTTTTAGGTGAAAACATGTAATAGTTGAAATTGAAGTTTTATATATTTATAGTTTCTTGAACACTTAAAACCCATATGGTTTTGTTATTTTTAAACTAAATAAATGATAGATTGTTAGAGGTTTCAGATTTCAAGTGAACCATGTTTAATCTATGAGAAACCCTATGTATATACATTGTGTATATATATCCCTAAGTATGTGTGTGTTTTTAAGATTAATATCTGAAAACCCTAGTTTCAAGAAATGGTTATTAATATTTTTATGCATGTAGGATTTTACCGCTTTCCTATGCTGTTTTATATTTCTGTGTCTAAGGGTACACCAATGAACTTGATTAATGTCGCCCTTGAAATGATTTGTGTTTTTTCAAAAGGATATGCCCTTGCCTGTTTTAAACTTTCATTAAAAGGATATGGATTTAAGGGTTCTGTTAATATATAGAAATCCTCTATTATTTTTATTCCAAACTCACTTCAATGGTTTTCAGTGAGCAGAGTGTAACTACAAATTCTATGACCAGTGAAGAATAATAATTAATGACAGGTATTGTTTTTAAAGTGGTTTATTTCCAATTGTCGGAATTTTAAAGATTTTAAGTGTTTATTATTTTTATACCATGTATGCCGCAGTAATTATTAGTGGATGGGGATTTGTTGCAAGTACTGTGACCTTTGAATTACAATAGTTAATGCCAAGTAGTTCTTTTCCCTGCACTGGAATTTTAGAAACTCATCATTTAATACCCCTTGGGGTCAAGTCTCACACATTCATCATCTTATGTGCTTAAATAATTGTTTTATGCACATAGTATGCTTGCTTAACCATGCCTGCTTTTATTCAATATGTTCTATTTTATCTGCCATATCATGTATTTGTAAAATAATTATATAATTGTTGCCTTATTCATATTGTTCATGCATATGACTCAACATGATAATGAACTAAGAACTAAATTACCCAAAGTGGTATGGGACGCCTTGGGTAATAAGAAATGAAAATTAAATATTCAAAGTGGTATGCGACACCTTGAATATCTGACCTTATCAACATGTGAGAAATGTATGGGACAACCCGGAATGGGGTCCGGTAAGAAGAAAACCCTCCTGGTTGGGGACTGGTTAAAGTAAGCCCTCCGGGTTGGAGACCGGTAAAAGTAAGCTCCTCGATGCATCGATATTTCTCGAGACAGTCAGATTGGGTTTCTACCCTATGTTCATGGCACAAGGCCTTGACACAGAGACCATGGGTCCTTCAGCATACATTTCTTAGCATATGACCAACCTAGTGATTATTCCGATTAGAGGAATAACCTTGGTTATAGAACCTTACCTATGAGTATCAGATAAAAAAAAGAAACACAAGACATATGATATGGAAATGTTGATGCATGTCCAGTTTTCTTTTCCAGAATTTTATTACCAATGTTGCATTACATTTATCATGTCATGATGTGTTTTTTTAGATAAAGCGCTTGTTCGCGACTCTGATGATGTTTACTCCTTGTTTTCCATGCACACCTTTCTTGTTTATGGTCACTTTAATTATTATAACCCATGCCTTTTTACTAACATGCTTATCTTGTCTATTAAGTGGGCTCCAGCGAAGTGTTCTTGTGTGTAAGTATGAAGTTCTTTAACTGTGATACATCGACTTTTGTTTTGTCTTAAAGTTTTTCCTTTAAGAAAGCATTTTAAGAATGGAAAAGTATTTTCAAAATGGTTTTCTAAGGCTGTAATTATGTATTTTCAAAAACCCCTTATTGAGTATTTCAATGCTCACCCTATGTTTTATATTAAATTTTTACAGGGTGATAGAGCCTTTCCAAGACTTGGATGTTTGTTCTTAGCTCATAAATCAAGAAGAAAAGTTGTTGTCTCTGATTCTCCAGGATCTAAACCAGAAAGTTCCTCCTGATGGGTTATGATGTGTGACTTATTTTTTTCATTTGTATGAAATAAATTTCACACCATAACCGAAGCACCGGCACCGGGCTACCGGGGTCGGGGCGTCATAAAAAGTGTCCCAAAAAGTAATATAATAAGATAATAATGTTAAAAAAAGTTGAAATATAGTCATCCATTAGGGTTTTTTTTAATATGTAGGTCATTTTAACCCTTAAATTATTATTTTAGGGACAAAGTAAACTTTTTTTTTACCTTAATCACAACAATTAATTTTAACAGTTTTCACCAATAACTTTTGTCAAAAAAAATATGAAATTATTAGAAATAAAATATTATGATTATTAAAAATATGGAAACCATTTTTAAAAATTAAAGTCATATAAATTTGAATAATTAATTTAAAATTAATCTCACAAACGCATCGAGAATGAGTATTTTTGAAGTAAATATGTCCAAACGTTTACAGTGTTTTTATAACTAAATCCAATATGAAAGTGATTAAAATGACCTAAATTGGATTCATATATTTATAAATTAACGATTATAAGTTTAAAAAAAATTCAAAATATAATTTAATATAATAATTTATTTATACTAAAAGGCAATTTCAATTAAAATTCAACATTTTTCGTTATTCATCCCAAAATTGAACTTCTTAGAAAAATAACATAACATAACCCTTAGTTAATTCTAATATTAAAATTCAATAAATCGAGTTCATTTTTTCATTTGAATTTTATAAAATTGATAAAATTTATTTCTAAATTATGTGTACTAAGCACAATTAAACAATCTTTTTGAAAAAAATACTTCTTTCTAGAAACATTTCATTTTATTTTAAATGATTAGTATTTTTTTCTAATAAATATATGACTAATAAAAATATTTATTATATATATTTTAATATGTTATTTAATCATATTCATAGTTATAATTCCAATGGAAAGACGATAACTATCACATTAAATAATATTTTTATTATATTATTGTTTGATATGAACTCGATCTTGGGTGTGATATAAGCCATCTCAGTATTGCATGTGACATATGATATTAAATAAAATTTTATTATTTAATGATTTTTATTGTTTTGCACAATACATGAATTAAATAAATTTTACCCTCATAATTTAATCTTTATCTTGCTAATCTGGGTCTTGATATTTGGAAATACCATTGCTGAAAACCCCACATTGTTAAAGTGTTAATAATATACCCTCTTAATAAGAGATAAACAGTTTACCATGGTCCTATGGAATAACACATAACTATTTTTCTATGTATGAAAACATTGTGGGAAATTAAATATACGGACAACGAATAAAATATTAAATAACTATATAGGGTTGTTAAGGTCATTGATCACAAGAAAGTGGGCATCCCAGGGAAGGTTAAATACTAAAAATCCATAAACCAAATAGGTGTAAAATGGTTCATTGTTATCATTAGGAATGATGATTGTAGCATAAAAAATTGCTTCATGATATTTTTCTATTTTTTATGAACATTCATGATAATATAGACTTACTTTATTTAAATCTACTTCATAAGCACACAATTATACTTTGGTTATTCCTTGAACAAATTTCACTTCATCTCTTAGCACAGGTCACATTATATAATGAAGAAAAAATCATTAATATCTAAAAAATAATCCAAAGTTAAACCTAATCCATTCCTTAAAAGTTTGAATTTATGGACCTTAAAAGATATTAATATTCATAACTACAAAAATGGGGTCATTTTATTTCCAAAATTAACTTATCATTAATCATCAAAAAAATTGAAGTAGCTCTTAATTGTCACATACCAAACATGTTTATAACTTAATCATATATTATTTTAAAACATTTTTATAACCTAAATTACCATAAATAATTATTTTAAATGATCATTCTTTTATATTCTGTATAGTAAAACATGAGTTTTTCTTATATTCTATAAATTCAAGTGTTCTAAACTCCCTCAATGACAGCATAACCCACTTTTTTGACAAATCATTAATTAGTTCCAAGGTAGTCAATACTAATCTAATTTAATTTATCCAAATCAATAATTTCTTTATCCCAACATCAATGTATCAACATAATTATCATATTATAGGTTATCTTTCCTCAATTTGTTTTTCAAAGATGATCAATTTTCCACTGAATCATTTTTTTATTCATCGGTACCACTCAAGACATGATTCCTAATCTATAATGAAAATGTACAACCATACAATTCACATATATTGAATAATTCGTATAACAAATAATTCCTTTATAAAATAGTGAAAAACAATAATCTTGAATCCAAACACAATATAATTAAAGATTCCACTTCATATTTGGTAATTTTATAATATTGACCATGGTCCATTAACATATTTTAAGGTATAGTTCTTTGACACATGGGGAATTCATTTCCGTAGGGTCTAATTTCATTATTGTTTAATCATTGAAATTTGGAAAACTTTTTATTTCCATTGAAATTATGATCATGTAGTCCCTAATGCCCACAATTGTAGAAGACATTAATTCCCTTTATTCAAGTACAGAGTTTTTCATTCCACATTTTTCACATGTAGGAAAATATTTCATTTTTATACCTTTTATCCATATTTTTCTATATCATCCTCTTCTTCCTGTTATTTCCCTAAAAAATAATAATTATGTAATTATATCTCTATCCAGTTATCACATGATATTATTTCCTCACATGATAAAAATATTTGGGATACTACATCCCTTCAAAATATTAGCATAATCCAATCTATGAAATAGTAATTCTTATACATTGGATAGGGGGAAATGATTTGGTTCCCATTCCATCTACTAGGTTCCATTTATAAATAATTCCATACACTATATTAGATGACATTATTATGAAACATAATTTATAACCCCAAAAATAGTGAAATAAATAAATTGAAACATTTATTCATAACTAATATCATATGCCTAAAAGTGGTCTCTTTGGGGATATGAATATTTTGAAATTTTTTCTAATGGTTTGTAAAGAAAATTATGATTTTCCTAAGAATATACCCTTGGAGTTTCAAACTAGGTTCTTATTAAGGCTCATTGTCAGGTACTAGGTAATTCTCGATTCAATGTCATCATACGTTTTTTAGAGTCATTTACCCCAGATAGATCTATGTTAGAACCACGTCCAATTATAGTATCTAGACAAGGATGTGTTACTCAGAAAAAAAACATAATATCAACCTTGAAAAAAACATTATAATGTTATTCTATACTTATCTTCAAATTGTTTCTTAGGATTATGTACCCTAATTTATCTTTTCATTTATCTAGTTCCCTAGGATTCTACTAAAACTTCTTTAATACCTACTGTAATAACATCGACCCTAATAGCCTGGAGTCAGTGCCTTTATTATAATCTAATAGATTAATGAAATTAAAACATAAATTTATTATTATTTTGGATGTTTTTTTGAACCATACCCATACACGATACCCATTTTACAGGGGGAAAATAAAATAAAACATAATACATGATAATAGTATATAAACTATATCCTTGAAAACTCATTCAAATATCTCTACGTCGAATTCATGGGAAAATAAACAATATAATGGTGAGATCAAATTATCAATATGCTTTCTGTAGAATGTAATATATCATGAATAAATAAGTATAATAAATATTTCAAATTAAATAAATATTCACATTCCAATTAATAAATAACGTGAGAATAAAATGATAGGAATAAATATGATCAAATAATTCCATATAATATATAAAATATGCTTATCCATGCATATTATAACTAATTTAATGATCATATGAAATAAAAATAATGATTTAATTCATAATGAATGATATCTAAACTATTAGGATCAATCCTCAAGATATTTACTATCAAGATCTATCCTCAAGAAAGTTGAAGTCTGTGGGTAGAAACTCGTCTTATTTAGTCAATTGAATCATATCATAAGACTACCAAGGAATCAAGGGAATTACATTAAATGGTATCCAACCCATTTCATTTAATTCCATAACATTGCTTATATATTGAATAATCATTTTAATTTGTAAACAATGTGTCCTATCAAATATCATTATAGTGTAATGGATATAGATTTATCAATACTTCCCAAATTAAAAAATATATTTCAAAGTAAACATTGTATGTAATAATGTTATAGAATTTTGGAAAAAATCATGTCCATTACACAATAACATAAATATTTTAGAGAAATAAAATGTCCAATGAAAAATAATTACAATAATGTGATGGTTTTAATATAAAGTTAACAACCACAAAAGGAAATGAGATTGTATAATAACTTCTACCACTAGGTAATTATCATTTCAAATAATCTTGTATGAAATAAATCAAATTGTAACATAAAATATTATGATTTATGAATCATTATGTTACATGTAAATGGGTATGTATGTATACAACCTAAAATTGAATTGGATCATAATAACAAATATTCTCAATTGAATGTAAATTTAGATAAAATCCATTACCACATGATTCCTTTTGGTTGAACACTATTTAACAACATATATTATAGATTAAATTATATTATTAACTTATAATAGAACCATACTAATATTTATAATATCTTATAATATTCTTTTATAACATCTTATCTCCCATTTATTCATAATATTTCATTATTTTCATTGTCTCATGTGTCAATTGACTTATTTTTTTATTATGTTTTATCTTGTTATTTTTTATCCATATTTTGTTGATCATGATTTAGTCATATAATGAATTTAAACCATGATTTATATATCATATATATTCATTATATATTTTATTTATATTAATTCATTAAATTTTGTTATAGGAAATGAAATACATCGTTCATGGAAACGATTGTTCATACGTATGCATGAAAGATGTTCCTATTTTATTATCCTATTATAATAAAATAAAATATTATATATATATTATCATTATAGTATTATATTTATTTCTTATTTATTAAAAAAAATTATTAAACTCATCCCCAAAATATTCTATGTAAAGTGTTAACGAATCACATCGATTCGTGTGGCAGTAGTCTGTCATACACAAGAGTGACGTTATCGTATTCCCACAATATGAAAAGCATAAAGGTATGTGTGATATAATAATTAAATAAGAATAATAACCTCATAAATATCATATATATCATATATATCATATAAAAACTATAAATTTATCATTATTCCCAACCCTAAAATGTGTTAATGGAAAAAGGAACGACATCGGTTTGTCAGACAATAGTCTTCTATAAACGCAAATGATGATTTCATAACCCATTTTATGGAAGTGTGTGATGTTTTAGGTAATACACTTAACATAAAAAATATCATTATATGTAAGATACTATGCTTATTATATAATCATTGTATAATAATAATTGAATGATATTGATATGAAAATAAAATAAAATAGCATTTAGAAGAACATTACCTCTTCTTCATGTATCCTCTTTAGGATTACTATAAAACAGAGAAATTTTATTTATAAAAAAATTAAGGCTTATAAGATGACGTGAGATATTTTGGGGAGTGATTTGGGGAGATATTGGTCAATCCAAATGGATTTAGATGTTCGAAGAAGCGGGGAGTGAGTTCCATTTTATAGTTGAGGAGTGGAATTCTTTTAAATACATAAAAATATTCAATATTGGGAGGTCTCCCTTGTTAGTGAGCCACAAAAATAGAATAAAAATGGAAGGAAGGTTTTAATTTGTTGATAAAAACCTACACCACATTAAAATAAAGGAATTTTTATAATGTTCCTCCTTAACTTATATGTTTCCTTATTTTACAATTTTAGTTTTTTTTATTATGTTGATTAGTTTTCTTACCAACATAATTTAAACTTTAAAACTAAATTAGAATGTTATTTATTAGAAAATATTGATCCCATAATTATGAATATGATAAATAATTTATAAATTAAAAACCCAATGTGTTGGAAATTAATTTTAATAGAATCATAAGTAACACACAAAAACAGTACTATAACCTTAACCCCGCTAATTAAGTATTTACTATTTAGGGGTTAATGTGTACATTATAAAAGATAATTTTTTCAATAATGGGCCATATATTATATTTAATAATATTTAAAAATAACTTGTATGAATATATTATTTTTTTATTTTTAAATCATTTCATAAAATAACATTTTTTATAAAATAATTCTATTTCATTTTTGAAAATATTTATTTAATTTGAATTTAAAAATATAAATATAACGATTTAATTCTAATATATCTTATGTAGCATGATAAATTCGTATGAAAATTAATAGAAGACAATAATTAATTCAATTTACCTCACTTTTAATATTTTTAGTATAACTTATTTTTGTTTATTATTAAATAAATAATGACAACTTCAACGTTTCTTAAGCATTTTTAGAAAGTAATTCATCTATTAAAAATAAATAAAAATTATTATGATACCAAAGCCTATATTATATTTCAAAATAATATATTCAATCTAACCAATGTATTTTTTGTCCCCATCCCAATGCTTTATAGATATTAAAATTAATGAAGGTTTATTTTTTTAAATTTTCTTTACATAACTTATTTTATAGAGAAATATAAAAGAAAGTTGTCCAAATAGTAATAAAATTTTAGGATAAGGTTACAAAGGTATAAATATGGCTATAAGATTAGTTTTATTATAAAAATAGGTTATTTTATCCTTTATATTATTAGTTTAACCAAAATATAAACTCATTTTTACCTTAATCATTGTAATTAATTTAAACTATTTTCACTAATCATTATTGTAAAAAATTAATTTGAACATGTTAGAAAATATAAATTATTATGATTCTAATATGGAATTAATTTTAAAAAATAAAATTAAAATAAGTTTCCAAAATTAATTTAAAATTAATCCCACAGACATGATGAGAAAGCGGGTTCTTGAAGTGAAAATGTTCAAAAGTATACATTGTTTTTATATCTAAGTTAACTTTAAAAAAGATTAAAATTACATAAATTGGAATAATATATTTATTATTTAACTATAAATTGTGTAAAAAAATCAAAATATAACATAACATTATAAATATTTTTAAAGAAAATTCAGTTTTCAATTAAATTTCAGTATTTTTTACTATTCCTCAGAAAATGAAACTTCTCTAAAAATAATAAAAATTTACCCTAAGATAATTTTTATATTATAATTTAAAAATTATTTTTATTTTCTCCTATAAATTTTATAAAATTGGAAAATTTAATTTTTAAATTTTGTCTGCCAAGAACAGTTAAAATGCCTCTTAGAAAAAAATATTATTTGTTCATAAAACAATTTTTTTCATTTATATGATTCTTATTTTATTTATAATAAATATATATGTAATAAAAATTTATAATATATATATATATATTAATAATTTATTTTATCCATTTCTTACACTCAATTCCAATAGTTATTCAATAACTATCATATTGAATAATAATATTAATCGTATATTATAGTTCGGTAAAAATCGATCTTGTGGGTAATGAATGCTTACTCAGTATTTCATGTAGCATAATATATCAAATAAAAAGTTATTATTTTATAATTATCTTTTTTTTACGAATAAAAACATTTATATTTGAATTATATACATCTAATTTACACTGATATATAAAAATCCTCACGAAATAGAGCTCATGGGAAAAAAAATCACACTTCGAAAGGTTCCCAGATATCTGATGAAACTGGAGACCTCCCGAAATGGATCACATATTCTATGTATTTACCTTCTGTGATTCTAAAAACACAAATATTTCTTTGATAAATACAACAAAAAACTGGTCCATAAACTCAAATAACATTGTATTCATCAATATAATGAACATGGATAGAGAATTTATATCTCATAATTGAATAAAAAAGAACTCATAATTCCCATATTGACATTCGAAAGAAATATTTGGTATATCATAATCCTTCGATCATTTATGATGATATCCACAACATAATTTCATATTTAATAACCTAATTTCATCCATTAAAATTTTTAAAAATTCATCAATCCATGGTAGAGGATAATAATTCTTCACTAATAAATGATTCAAATGACAGTAATCAACACCCAATCATAGAATTTCATCATCAAAATTTACAAACAGAACTAGATCTCCATAATGATACTCAGTAGGCCAATTTAGTCCTCCCAATAGTAGAACATAAATATGAATTTTTAACTCCCATGGCTTAGAAATTGCAATTTTATATCGAGGCAGTAATATTTGGAAACAACTAGTTACCGCACTTTAATGAATTATATCTCTCGTCGAGTGGGTATTGATATAACCACTTCAAGGATGATATCACAGTACTCTTTGAAAATCCTATGAAATATCATCTGATGATACTTTGTTGAAATAAATATCAGTAAGGCCATCAGGGAAGATATTGACTCAACAAGACATTAACCCATTTGAGGATCTCTTATTCCAAAAAACAGTTCATTGTCTCCATTAGAATAATCGAATATGTTGTCTATTCTAAATAAATCCATGATATCATAAACTAAATACATCCAATCAATGATGAGGATAATATTGTACTGCTGTATCTATAACCATTGGAAGACCCCCCAAGAGTGGTGCAACCCCAACACCAAATTTCAATCTTTGTACACATCAGATATGCTAGCTCCACCTCCAACAGGTGTATTCAATGCCAAGGGAACTGGAATTATCTCAATAGTACGTCCCAAATAATGTACTAAATTAAATTAAATAAAGTATTATGCATCTCCTAAATCAAAATAGTCATTAATACAAGTAGAAAATAGGAATATAGTAATTGTATGACTTTGAGATCACCTAGTACTCGCAATGCTAATGCATGTATCTAATCACATTCTACTCAAAAATATCTCTATCCTTGATGATGATCATCTTCATGGACACACCCTACTATAGGTTTGAGATGATGAGAGATATCATGAGGATTACCTCTACGTACCCCATCTCATTTAATGTAATCATAATCTAGGATTCCCTATTACTGTTAATATCTCCATCGATAGTGCTACAACGGTTGGTCTAGGATCAGGAAACAAGCCACATGATGACTATTGAATATTTTAGAGAACTATTATTTTTTATGTTCATAAAATTTAGAATAGAAACAAACTATACCCCGTCCACTAGTAGTATTCTGAAACCCCTACTTCTAGGGAAGCAAGTTCAATAAGGATGAAACCTACTACCTATTGACTAAAAATTCAAATAATGACCATAAAAATAATAATCAATCATAGTTATTGTCTTCATAAGTTCTTGGAATCACATTTATCATAATAATATTTTCTTATTAAATGTCATAAGAAAGACCTCAACCTTCTCGAACACTTCAGAAGAGGAATTCAATATAAATTGAGTGACCAAGTTCGGGATCTATGAGTACAAATACTCCTTAAAATGCCTCTCACTAGTCTTATGATCATGTAGAAGGTCCAAATTATAACATAATAGGTTTTTGAAGAAAATATTGAACTCTAAAACTATCAGGACCCGTCCCCTAGGGCCCGTACTGGGACTACCCAAAGCACACCTTCCATAGGCTAGGGGCTGGCGACTAGCACCAAAGTCGTATTCCCTAAAACTAGGAAGGCATTGCATTTATAACCCATAATCTCACACAACCAACACACAAAAAGATACGAAAGCAAGTAAACTGTATTTCAAACAAGTGAGTATAATAATTAAAAAGGGTCCAGAATGCAAGCCCAAAAGGAAAGTACAAGTACAACTGGAATGCAATACAACTGAAGAAAAAGGAAGACAGATACTAGATCGTCCTACGAGGTTCCTACCTGAAGTGTAGGTGTAGATCACCGCCTAAGAACTCCACGTCTATCCGTCTCCACCATTTACCGACTATCTGTATGGTCCACCTCCCAGTACCATCCAGTCCTGGTACTCTCACCCTCAGTCAGCGTTGTCTGTTGTCCACATCCATCACAACAAGGTGCGAGCCTAGCCTGTGAAGGGGTGAGTGTAATGATACTCAGTAGGGACCATGAGACACTTAAGGTCTCACAAAAATCCACCAAGGATAAAACACAAATCATAAATCAACCACCCTACTAAGGTATATTCCCATACATATACCTAACTTATCATGTAATCCATCTCACTCATGAGGAAAATACCAAAAAACTGATTCACCTCAAACCAGGATTTTATTCTAGGGGTAGTATCATGTAACATCCCCAGTCACATTGTCAAAACCTTAGCTACTAGACAACTCCTCCTCTGTCGAGTACAGTGGGCCTTCCACAACACCAAGTGTGCTTCCCACTAACCTTGGACTACTGAGGAACTCCTCCTGTCGAGTACCGTGGATCTATCGCCTCACCAAGCGCGCTCCCCACCATGGGTCTGTCGCGACACCAAGAACGCTCCCCCTCGTAACCTATTGAGGTACTCCACTTTTCAAGTACCATGGGTCTGTCACGACACCAAGGTGTTCCCCACTAGTCTAGTAGAGTCACTCTGACTCAAAATGGTCAGTAGTCGTCAGGTCTCAGCCAGCTACTAGGTCTCCGCACTACGCTCGCTCATCTCTAGGAGGATCCACTCCATGAGCTACTGGTCGATACTACAACCACTACGAAGTCCCACAAAGGATTTTCTCAAAGGTCTTCCATGTCATAGGGGTCTCAACGCAATAGAAAACACATCAATCGGACACCTGGTCTGTGAGTTATTAGCCATTTAGTTCTAGGGGCCCGGTAGGATCCATACTCGATCCAACCTATCTATTTCCCATATTAAACCAAGACTCTAGAGGAGTATACTCAAAGTTACTGTCTTGCTCCATGATTTCCAGTGTCGCTAATGGTTCGTCAAACGGACATCTGGTGTCAATGATATGGCCAAAATAAGGTAAAGGGGCATAGTGCGCCCAGGTCTAGTCCGACTCGACCCGACCCGGTTACGGTCGGCCCGGACTGACCTATTGGGTCTGTCCCAACCCACAGTGTGGACCGGCCCGTTGGGTTCTTCCCGGCCTGTAAGGTCTGGTCCGGCAGGCAGCGAGGGGCCGCGGAAGCCGCACAGGCCACGAGGCGGCTTGGCTCGGCTCATCTCGGCACGTTTGTGAAGGCAATGGGGGGCGGGCGGTCTGACCATGGGATGACGAACCGGCTATGAGGGGCGCCAAAAAGGAAGTTCGGCTCAGAGGGAACTGCGAGGGTAGCTTCGCCCAGAGGGTGCCGCGGGGGGCGGTGCGGCCTGGAGGGCACCGCAACCATAACCTCTCATAGGAGGTTAGGGTTGGTGGTCCCCACCACCATAACCACTCATAGGAGGTTAGGGTTGGTGGTTCCCACCACCATAACCTCTCATGGGAGAATACATTCTGGTGGTCCCCACATACAAATTTCCACAAAGACGTTTTGTTCCGGTGGACCCCACCTCCCAACACCAACTTGAGTGATGCAAATAAAAATAAAGTGTCACATAGTTTTATTTTTATTTTTATTCATTCACGAAGAACCCAAAAACTAAATTTCACCCTCGACCGTTTACCATCAAGGTGAAAGTCTCTTTAAGAGAATAATAGCGCAACGAGTTCAACAGTGCCCTCAAATTTCAATTCTGATTACCGGCTCAAAAGTTACAAAACACCGCTCGCGCGTTTACTAAACGTATCTAAAAAAAAGTTCGGAAAATTATTATCAGCCGCCCTTGAACTGCCCTAGATGAGGATAGGCTCTACCTTGGAAAAACACGCCCCAACGAACCCAATGATAATCTCAGATTTTCAATCTGAGATACCGTTTGAAGTTATCAATTTTACAATAAAATAATTGTCATTTTATTATTTTATTTGTAACCAAAATCTTACTTTCTCTGGTGGCCCGTGACTGCCAAAGTTAGTATCTACTTAAAGAAATCACACCCTCATGAGTTTAGTGGTGGTATCAGATTTATAATCCGAGTTATCTGTTCTGAGTTATAATCATTTTAAAAATAAAATAATTTATTTTTTTTATTTTATTTATGATTATGTCATTTATTGTGTCTTCTCAAAGGAGGCTCGTGCCAACTAATCTTAAGTCGTGCCTAGGGTAATCCCGCCATCTTGAGCGCAAAGGTGCCCTCAGATTTCTCATCCCAGTAACTGTTTAATAATTTTTCAACTTTTTCAGGAAAACTGCTTAAGCATGTTAACTTAAGCTTAACAAAATAGTGACAGATCATTCCGGGCACTCCGGGCCTTGGAATCATGTGTTGTCTAATTTCGCAGAATTGTAAGATTCCCATATATTTTAGAAAAAATTAAATTGAAATCTTGGGTCTTACATTCTCCCAACCTCAGGGATCTACGTCCTGATAAGCCATAACTCAAACTAAGGAAACAAGTGGGGGTATTGTGCATGAAACTGAGCCTCTCGCTCCTATATACTCTCCTGGAGGTTATCGTGCTTCCAACGAATGTGCACCAGAGGTATCGACCATCCACAAATGACTCACACCTGTCGATCCTCAATCTCTACTAGAACCTCTGAAAAGGTCTCCCCATCGACGACGTCTAGCTCTCTATGGATGATGACGTGAGAAGGGTTGTGCACGTACCTCCTTAGTTGGGATATGTGGAAGACTTCATCCACCAGGTGCAAATGAAGTGGAAGAACTAAGTAATAATCCACCTCTCCAAATTTTATAAGGACCTAAAAAGGTCCAATGAATCTCGGAGATAACTTGTCGCCACGGCCAAATCTCCATAGACCTCGTTGGGGTGAGACCCGTACGGAGACGTGGTCTCCTTCCTCAAACTCCATATGTATCTGTCTCTTATTGTTATATGACTTCTTCCTGATTTTTTTAGTCTTTATATACTCCTGGAAGATATTTACCTTTTCGTGGTAGCCCATACCATCTCTGGTCCCACGAGTGCAGACTAAACTAGGTCAGTCCAGCCCAAAGGTGATCTGCATGGTTGCTCGTACAATGCCTCGAAAGGTGTCATCCCAACAGTGGAGTGATAGCTGTTGTTGTATGGAAACTCCACCAAGGTAAAGTGATCCTACCAAATATGACTAAAGTCGAGGACATAAGCATGGACCATGTCCTTAGGGGTCTTATTGGTCCTCTCAGTCTGGCCATCTATCTAAGGATTGAAGGTAGTGATCAAATGAAGCTATGTCCCAAAAGCCTCTTGAAACCCCTTCCATAGTTAGGAAGTAAAACATGCATCACAATCAGAGACAATCATTGAGGGTACTCCATCTAGCTTCATAGTGTCCTTCACATGGGGGCATCCCATGCTCTCTACTGAGCCCTACTCTGGGATCGGTAGGAAGTGGGCTGACTTGGTGAGTCGGTCGACGATCACCCAAGTTGAGTCATGTCCTCTAGATGTATATGGATGTATTGTCACGAAGTCCTAGGATATCCCATCCCACTTCCACTCTGGGACCTCCAAATGATGAACCCAGCTTGCTGGTACCTGATGCTCCACCTTCACTTTCTGGTAAGTGAAGCATAGAGAAAAGAACTCTGCTACTACTTTCTTCATTCCCATCCATCAGTGCTATCGTTGAAGATCCTGGTACATATTCGCCACTCCTAGATGTACCGACAAAGGGGATGCATGGAACTCCCTCATCACTTCCTTCTGAAGTGACACTTGTACCATGGTGCGTCCTCTGAAGAGAATGACATGCTCCCCATCTTTAGAAAATCTATCATGTGCCTGTCCTGTGGATATCTGAGCATGTCGAGCCTCGCAGTCTGTGTCTTTGTGTTGCGCCTCTCTGACTCACTAAAGGAGTGGGGGAGTGACTGTAAGAGACTGAAGGAAAGATGCTCCTTCACGATCCACAAAGGATGTATGCAAAGCGGCAAGCTGCTCTGTCACCTCACTCAGAAGAAATAGGACAGACCTCTTGTTGAGTGTGTCATCTACCATGTTCCCCTTCCCAGGAGCATAGACTATCTCAAAGTCAACTTATGCTTCCATGAGGGTGAGGTTGGTCGACTCATGAGTGATTGGCTGCACCTTCCTATTCCTGAGTTTATCATGTGCTTCTTGTGTTTTCTTTTTCACCAACCAAGTAAAACCTCATTCCAACGTTGTCAATAAACCACAATTTCTTTGCCTAATACAGTCAATTTGAGTGTAAACTGTGGATGTCAAGTTTAAACCCAAACTAATGACATTAGGACTTGATGCTTCCACCAAGAGGTTTCAATTGAAACTCCCGCATGAAGGGTCAGATCACACAATCAGCGTAAGTGTGATTATCGAGTCTCCTACCAAAGTTATCTCCATAATGGAGGTTCAAGTCAATAGTTTAACTGGAAACTCTAGGTTCTAGACCATATTCGTGGATGAAAGTAATTATTGGTACCTAATTCTATTGATAAGGAAGCTTTTAGTAGACATAGATTGTACCTCGAATCATTCCTAAATCCCTAGGGTCACATTCATTGACTACATGAAACTACTCTATTCCCCTTTCCTCCATCTCCCTAAGCCTAGCAGGGTCCACAAATAAAGGGGTTGGTTAAAACATGTCAAAAAGTTCACCACCTCATGTTGCTCTCCTAGATCTGCATCCACATCTACTGCCCTGCAGACTCATCTACCCCTAACTTTTCTTCTTCCCGAAACATTTTACATGCCCATGTCTCTGAGACTGGTGCCAGTTTACTGCTTTCTCCATATTGACATTCACTGGTTGTATCTGCTCAGCCAAAGAACATTCAACCACAAAGGTTCTATCAAGCACCCTAACATAATTAGGAATGCATAAAGCAATAGTTGTGGCTCAGATGTCCTTTAAACACACCTCACTCAGAATTTCGAGCACTGAAGCACTGATCATATAGTATTCATCGAGTACCAGGAAGGATCGATACTCATCAATGAATACTCAGCTTCCGACATGTCATCCTGTCAAAGCTGTAGAAGTTCTGGAGAACTCTCACCCCCCTCCTCAAGCCAGTCCTCACCCACCTGTATGTTGGGCTCACCTTGGAACCTGAGGTTTATTTGATGATGATACACCTGTATGGCACTAAGCCTACATGTGTCCTCTACCAGTACCACCAGTTTTAATTTCTAACCAACGGGTAGTGATATTGTTAGCCCACTACCCGAAGGTACTATCTTGGGAAACTGTCCATGTACTGAAGCCTCATCACTAAGAGGACCATCCTCATGGTGACTAATTGAAAAATATTGTTGCTAAGATCTCCATCTATTGTACTGGTGCCTCAACTAGATGAGAAACTCTATAAATCACCTCTAGCTAGCCCCCAGCAGTGTGAGAATCTATATCACCTTGAAACCTGAGAGGCCTCTACTGTTGGAACTCAGGCAATGCGCTCAGTCGGCATGAAACGTCCTCCAGTGTGGCTGGTAGTATTTTCTTCCCAACGGGTAGTGGTGCTGCAGGTACACCACCCGAAGGTGCCAACATTATAAGATATCCCTGCATTGGAGCCTCCTCACTTGGAGGGATATCAGTGCGTACAACTCTCATAACTCTAACTTGCTGTCTACATGGAGGCATCCTGAATGAAAGAGATGTGACATGGTCAAAAGATTATACCTGGTGAGATAACATAATAAATTACTAAGGAAACACCCATGCAATCAGTGATTTTATGCACTGAGTCGGAAATCAGAAGTCAAGGTCTTGGTGTATGGATGTGTCGGCCGCCGCACCAACACTGGACTCGCTAAACTCAAAACCACACTCACTAAACTTAAAACTAATGCATCACAAAAAAGATCAGAGTCCAATGTTCTTTGGTAGAACCTCCCTTTGATACCAATTTGTCATGACCCATCCCCCAGGGCCCTTGTCGGGACTACCCCAAGCCCAAAATTCATATGCAAGGGGCCGGAGACTAGCACCAAAGGCATATTCCCTAAAATAGGTAAGGTATGCCTTTATAACCTGTAATATCATGAAACAAAAAAAATAGAAAGATATGGAATCAAGTCAACTGTATAGTAAACAAGTGAGTATAGTAAGTAAAAAGGGGCTGGAATACAATCCCAACTGAAAGGTACAAGTACAACGGGAATGCAATACAACTAAAGAAAAAGGAAGACAGCTAATGGATCATCCTCCGAGGTTCCTACCTGAAGGGTAGGTACATATCGCCTCCTCAGCACTCCACACCTGTCTCTGCCTCCTCTGTGTACCGACTCATCATATGGTCCACCTCCTGGTACTTTCCAGTCCTGTTACTATCAGCCTCAGTCAACGATGTCTGTCATTTGTATCCAACACATCAAGGTACGGGTATAGCCCGTGCAGGGGTGAGTATAGTGATTCTCATTAGGGACCACAAGACCCTCAAGGTCTCACAAAAATCCACCATGGATAAACCAAAAGGTATAAAATCAACAGATAACCCAACTTAGGTAAATGCAAATACATATATGTAAGTTATCATGTAATCCATCTCAATAATGAGGAAAACACAGAAAAACTGACTCAGCTCAAAATAGGATTTAATTCCAAGGGTAGTATCATGTAACCTCCCAAGTCACATTTTCGCAACGTTAGCTTCTAGAGAACTCCTCCTCTGTTGAGTACAGTGGGCATGTCGCGACACCAAGCATGCTTCCCACTAACCTTGGATTGCTTAGGTATCCTCCTGTTGAGTATCATGGATCTGCCGCATCACCAAGAACGCTTCCCACTGTGGGTCTGCCGCAACACCAAGGCGCTCCCCACACTGGGTCTATAGTGACACCAATGTGCTCCCCATTGGGCTAATGGAGTCACTCTCAGTCAAAACAGTCAGTAGTCGTTAGGTCTTAGCTAGCTACTAGGTCTCCGAACTATGCTCACTCGTCTCTAGGAGGATCTGATCCACGATCTACTATTCGATATTCTAATTTCCGTGAAGTCCCATGAAGGATTATCTCAAAGGTCCGCCACATAATAGTGGTCTCAATGCAATAGATAACTCATCAATCGGAAGCTCAGTCTGTGAGTTATTAGTCATTTAGTCCCAAGAGCCCTGTTGGATTCGTGCTCGATCGAAATTATCTATTTCTCATCTCAAACCAAAACTCTAGTATAGTATACTCAAAGGGACTTTCTTTCTCCCAGAATTCCAGCACCGCTGATGGTTCATCAAACGGACATCTGGTGCCAATGATATGGCCAAAAAAGGTAAAGGGGTGTAGTGGGCCCGAGTCCCATCCGACTCGGTCGAATAGACCTGACCTGGCCCATTAGGTTTGGACTAACCCGTAGGGTTTGGTCTGGTAGGCCGTGAGGTCTGTGCGGGGTCACGAAAGCTACGAAGTCCGCTAGGCGGCTCGGCTCGGCTCGGCAGAACTGTGAAGGTCGTGGGGGGGTGGGTGGGAGTCGGTCCGGCCGCGGGATGGCAGACTGACAGCGAGGGGCGCCGTGACGGCGGTCCGCACTAGAGGGAAATGCAAGGGTCACTCAGCCCATAGGGCACCGTGGGGGTGGCTTAGCCTAGAGGGCGCCATGAGAGGCATGGTCTGATTCGGCCGGGGTGTCGTGAGGAGGTGAAGGAGGCTTGGCCTGGGGTGGAGGCTTGGCTCGGATACTGGGCACAGCGGAAATTCGATGGCGGTGTAAAGAGGCAGAGGCCACATGGAGACACGGTAAGGCCATGAGAGGGGGAGTGCCGCGGGGTGAGAAATCCGTAGGCGGCGGTAGCTGTAGGTGGCAGAGGGTCGTTGCCTTTGTCGCCTTCGTCCATTTTGAAGAACCCACCAAAGAAGAACGGCGGATGGGTTGGGCCATATTAGTTTGGAATGAACCCTCCACATTTGGAGTGATAGAATTTGGCTCAACATAGAATAAGAATGAAGAACATCAAACCCTTCGGCAATGATTATTCTCAAAACCTGAAAACAGAAACATATGTGGATCAACTAGTTAGAAAGTTGATCTGTGTTCCTTGTTCTAGAAGGGAAGAACATGGGTATATAAATCAATCACAATAATCCCCTACATTTTTCATTGTTGGTTAATGTTAGTGAGAGAAGAATAATGTCAATTTGTTGTAGAAGAGTACATTCTACGTTTGAGGATGTTCTGAGAAAGAAAGTCGAAATCGAGGTTTCTCTTTGAAGTCCAAGGCATTCCTCGTCGGCATTCTTCGTCGGTGGAGCATTCTTCATTGGAGGGTGTAATCCTCCATGTTTTGGGCATCGCATCACATTACCAGCACTTTTTCTCTTGGTGAAGTCATCCCAAAACCTCCTCCCAAGCTCCATATATATAGGAGAGGGGGGTGGTATGAAACAATCAAGGAATTTATGACGGTCCATTTATTAGGAACCTTCCTAAATTCAAACGACACTGTTACTAAATTTTAAAAGGTGTGAAGACAATTAATTTACATTAGTTCAAATAATGGTGGTGTGTAGGCAAAATTAATGAGGAGGAAGCTCAAGAGGGTTCTCCACATCAATGAAGGAGTTGAAAGGATTCTCCTTCATTAAGAGGCGAGTTGAGAGGTTTAGGCCTCAGGTGGTCCCAGCCACCATAACTTCTCATTGGAGGATAGGGTCTAGTAGTCCCCACCACCATAAACTCTCATGGGAGGATAAGTTTTGGTGGTCCCCACTTCCCAACTTCCACAAGGAGGTTTAGTTCTAGTGGACCCCACCTCCCAACACCCACGTGGGTGTTCCAAATAAAAATAAATAGTCACAGACTTTTATTTTTTATTATTTTTTCCTGAAAAAACCAATAACTAACTTTCATCATTGACCATCTACCGTCGAGGTGAATGTCTCCATAAGTGAATATGGGTGCGGTGAGTTCAATGGTGCCCTCAGATTTCAATTCCAAACACTGGTTAAAAAGTTAAAAAAATCCACTCATACATTTCCTGAACGTACCCGAAAAAAAGATAGAAAACTTTTTATCTTCCACCCTCGACTCGCACTGGTCGAGGTTAGGCTCTGCCTTGGTGAAACAAACCACAACGAACCCAACCGTACTCTCAGATTTTCAATCCGAGTTACCATTTAGATGTTATGAATTTTACAATAAAATAATTGTCACTTAATTATTTTATTTTCGGCCAAAAACTAACTTTATCAGGTGGCCCATGCCATCCAAAGTCAGTATATTCTTAAAGAAAGTATACACTCATGAGTTCAGCAATGGTCTTGTATTTTTATTCTGAGTTATCCTTTGTGAGTTATAAGACATTGAAAAATAAATTTATTTATTTAATTATTTATTTCTGATTATTTCATTTATTGGTTCTTCTCACAGGAGGCCCGCGACAACTGATCTTAAGTCACGCCTTGGGTAAACTCGCCATCCTAAGTGCAACGGTGCCATCATATTTCTGATCTGAGTAACCATTTAAGAGTTATTCCACATTTTTAGGAAAACTAATTACACGCATTAACTAAAGATTAACAAAACTTCAACGGATCATTCCAGACACTCTGGGCCTCAGAATCGCGTGCCTTCTAATTTTGAGGACTCATAAAATTCCCAAGTATTTAAAAAAATGAAATGGAAATTTCGTGTCTCTACATTGTCCCCACCTCAGGGATCTACTTCCCTATAATCCACAACTCAAAATAAAGAAACATGTGGGGGTACAGTCCAGACATCTGAGCCTCCCTTTCCCATGTGCTCTCCTGGAGGTTCATGTGCTTCCAAATAATGCGCACTAGAGATATCGATCATTCACGAAGGACTTGATTTTTTCGAACCTCAATCTCTACTGGATCCTCCGTAAAATCCACCCGATCTTCGATGTCCAGCTCTCCATGGTCGATGACGTGAGAAGGGTCGTGCATATACCTCTTCAACTAGGATACGTGGAAGACATCGTGGACCAGGAGCAACTGATGTGGAAGAGATAAGCATTAAGCCACCTATCCAACTATACTGAGGACCTAAAAAGGTCTGATGAATCTAGGAGATAACTTGTCTCCTCATCCAAATCTCGGTAGACCTCATCGAGGTGAGACCCATAGAAATACGTGGTCTCTATCCTCGAACTCCAAAGGTCTCCATCTCCTATCGGCATATGACTTAGGCCTACTTTTTGAATTATTCATCCACTCCTAGATGATTTTCACTTTCTCTATGGTATAATGTACCATCTCTGGTCCCATGAGTGTTGACTCCCCTGGGTTAGTCTAGCACAAAGGTGATTTGCAAGGTCTCTCATACAATGCCTCGAAAGGTGTCATCCCAAGGGTGGAGTGATAGCTTTTGTTTTATGAAAACTCCACCAAGGGTAAGTGATCCTACCAGATACGACCAAAGTCGAGGACACAAGCACAAAGCATGTCCTAGAGGGTCTAAATGGTCTGCTCAGTCTGGCCATCCATTTGAGGATGGAAGGCAGTGCTCAAACAAAGCTGCATCCCAAACGCCTCCTGCAACCTCTTCCATAACTGGAAAGTAAAATATGTATCATGATCAAAGACAATCGTTGAGGGTACTACATGTATCTGCATAGTCTCATTCACATAAAGGTGTCCTATGCTCTCTACTGAGCCCTTCTCTCTGATCGATAGGATGTGGGCTGACCTGGTGAGTCGGTCAATGATCACCCAAATCAAGTCATGTCCTCTAGATGAACATGGATGTCCTGTCACAAACTCCATGGATATCCCATCCCACTTCCACTCTGGGAACTCCTAAGGATAAACCAAGTCAACTAGTACCTAATGCTCTGCCTCCACTTTCTGGTATGTGAGGCACTGAGAAACAAACTCTGTTACTACCTTCTTCATTCACATCCATCGTTGTTGTCGTCGAAGATCCTGGAACATCTTTTCCACTCCTGGTTGTGCCTCCTGAGAGGATGTGTGGAACTTCCTCAACACTTTCTCCTAAAGTGACACGGGTTCCATGGTATGTCCCTTGAAGAGGATGATGTTCTCCCCACCTTCATAAAATCCATCAGGTTCTTGTCCTGTGGATATCTGAGCATATCCAGCCTCACAGTCAATGTCTCTATGTTTCACCTACCTGACTCATTGAAGGAGTGGGAGAGTGACTGTAAGAGACTGAAGAAAAGTAGCTCCTTCTCAATCCACAAAGGAATGCTTTGTCACCTCACTCATCAGATGCAGTAAATACATCCTAGTGGGTGTGTCTGCTTCCATATTCCCCTTCCCAGGAGTATAGAGTATCTCAAAGTCAACTTCTGCTACCATGAGGGTGAGGTTGGATGACTCACGAGTGATTGGATGCAACCTCCTATGCATGAGTTTATCTTGTGCTTCCTTGGATTCCTTTTTCTCTAAACAAGGAAAAACCCATTCCAATGTTGTAGATAAACCAAAACCTCTTTGCCTAATACAGTCAATCTGAGTGTGAACTGTGGATGTCAAGTCCAAAACCAAACTAACATTGTAAGGCCTCAACACTACCACCAATAGGTTCCAACCGAAACTCTCTCCTGAAGGGTCATATCACACTATCGTCGTAAGTGTGATTATCTAGTACCCTCCAAAAGTTATCTTGAGATGTGAGGGTTAAGTCAATGGTTTAACCAGAAACTCTATGTCCTGGACAAGATTCCTGGAAGGAAGGAATGATTGTTACCTATGTCTATTGATACGGTAGCTAGTAGTAGAAATATACCATACCTCGAATCATTCCTAGATCCCTTGAGTCACGTTCATTGACTACATAAAACTACTCTCTTCCCTTATCCTCCAGCACCCTGAGCCTCGCGGGGTCCACAAAAGGGGGGGTCGTTGTAACATGTCGAAAAGTACATCACCTCATGTTGCTCACCTATCTCTGCTTCCACGTCTGCTGCACTGAAAACTCATCTATCTCTAACACTACTTCTTCCTGAAACATTTTACATGCCCAAGTCTCTAAGACTAGTTCAAGTTTCCTACTTTCCCACTACTAACATTCACTGGTTGAATCCGCTCATCCAATGAACATTCAACCAAAAAGGTTCTCTCAAGCTCCATAACATAAGTAGGAATGCATAGAGGAATAGTACTAGATTTGAGGTCCATTAATCACACCTCACTCAGAAGTTCACTCCCTGAAGTACTGATCATATCGTATTCATCGAGTACCGAGAATGATCAGTACGCCTCGATGAATACTTAGATACTGACATGTCATCCTGTCGAAGCTGTAGAAGTTCTAAGGAACTCTCAGCCACCTCCTTGTTCCAGTCATTATCCTCATATGAGTTGAGAACACCTTAGAACCTGAGGGGTATCTGATGATGAAACACATGTAAGGCACAAAGACTATATGTTTCCTCTACCGGTACTACCAGTTGTAACTGCTGACCAACGGGTAGTGATATAGCTGGTACACAACCTGAAGGTACTATCTCGAGCAACGCTCCAAGTAATGAAGCCTCATCACTAATCGGATCATCCCCATGGTCAGTAACTGAAAAGGACTAGTATCCAAGACCACTGTCTTCTCTACTAGTGTCTCAACTAGACGAGAAACTCTAACAATCACCTCCAGCCAGCCCTCAGCTGCGTGGGAATCTGTCTCACCTTGTAACCTCAGAGGACTCTGCTACTTGAACTCGTGAAATGCACTCAATCGACATGTACCATATACTAGTGTGGCTGGGGGTATCTGATGCCCAATGGGTGGTGGTGTTTCTGGTACACCACCCAAAGGTGACAACATAGTAAGAGAGCCCTGCGTCAGAGCCTCTTCACTCGGTGGGCAATCAGTGCGTACAACTCTTGAAACTCTAACTGGTTGTCTGTGTGGAGGCATCCTGAAAGAAACAAATGTGACACGGTCAAAAGATTATACCTGGTGATCTGACTTAAGAAATCACAAATAAAACACTCACTCAATTAGTGTTTTCATGTACTAAGTCAAAAATCATAAGTCAGGGTCATGGTGTATAGATATGTCAGCCACTTCACCAACACTGGACTCCCTGAACTGAAAACCACACTCACTACATATATCACTATTAATTCACAAAAAATATCATAGTCCTAAGTTCGGAGGTAGAACCTCCCATTGATACCAATTTGTCACGACCCATCCCCTAGGGCTCGTGCCATGACTACCCCAAGCCCTCATTTATGGTCTAGGGGATGGTGACTAGCACCAAAGGAGTATTCCCTAAAACTGGGAAGGCAACGCCTTTATAACCTGTAATCTCAAGAAACAAAACACACAAAAAGATACAGGATCAAGTCAACTATATAGTAAACAAGTGAGTACAGTAAGTAAAAAGGGGGTTAGAATACAATCCAAACCGGAAAGTACAGGTACAACTGGAATGAAATGAAAATGAAGAAAAAGGAAGACAGCTATTGGATCGTCCTCTGAGGTTCCTACCTAATAGATATGCACAGATCACCTCCTTAGCACTCCACGTATGTCCGCATCCTCTGTGTACCGACTCTCCATATGGTCCAACTCCCAGTATCATCCAATCCGGGTACACTCAGCCACTATCTTTGTTGTCTGTCATCTACATCCAACAAAACATGGTTCAGGCATAGCTCGTGCAGGGGTGAGTATAACGATACCCAGTAGAGACCCCGATACCATTAAGGTATCACAAAAATCCACCAAGGATAAACCGCAAAGTATGAAATAAAAAAATAACCCTACATAGGTATATTCCCATACATATACCTAAGTTATCAATTAATCCATCTCAACAATGAAGAAAACACAAAAACCCTGACTCAAATCAAACCAATATTTTAATCCAGGGGTAGTATCAAGTAACATATCCAGTCACATTGTCGAAACCTTGGCTACGGGAGAACTCCTAATCTATCAAGTGCAGTGGGCTTTCTTCGACACCAAGCGCACTTCCCACTAACCATGGATTGTTGAGGTACTCCTCCCGTCGAGTATCGTGGATCTGCCGCGTCACCAAGTGTGCTCCCCACAGTGGGTCTGTCACGACACCAAGCGTCCACCCCTCATATCCTGCTGAGGTAATCCTCCTGTCGAGTAACGTGGGTCAGCTGTAACACCTAGGTGCTCCCCACTGTCGGTCTATTGTGACACCATGGTGCTCCCCACAGGGATGGTAGAGTCACTCTGAGTCAAAACGGTCAATAGTCGTTAGGTCTCTGCCAGCTACTAGGTCTCCACAATACGCTCACTCATCTCTGGGAGGATCCACTCCATGAGCTACTGGTCAGTACTCCAACTACCATGAAGTCCCATGATGGAGTATCTCAAAGGTCCACTGCGTCAGAGGGGTCTCAATGCAACAGACCATGTGTCAATCGGACGCGCGGTCTGTGAGTTATTCGCCATTTAGTCTTAGGGGCCCTGTTGGATTCGTGATCGCTCCAACCTGACCACTTCCAATATCAAACCAAAACTTTAGTGGAGTATACTCAAAGGGACTGTCTCGCTCTAAGATTTCTTACGCCGCTGACGGATCGTCAAACGGACATCCAGTGCCAATGATATGGCTAAAAGAAGGTAAATGGGCATAGTGGGTCCGGGTCTGGCCCGACCCAGCCTAGGAAGACCCGGTTCGGGTTGATGCAGCCCACAGTGTGGCCCAGACCATTGGCCTTGGCCCGATCTAGTAGCCTTCAAGGGTCGTGAGGGGCCGTGGAATCCACAAAGGCCTCGAGGCAACTGGGCTGGGCTCGGTACGGCCGTGAAGGACACGAGGGGAGGACGTCGGGCCACGGGATGGCATACCGGCCATGAGGGGCACCGTGAGGGTGGTTCATCTCGGATGGCACCGCAAGGGAAGCTCGTCCCAGAGGGCGACGTGGGGGGGGGGGGAGGGAGGCTCGGCACGGAGGGCACTGCGAGGGGCGCGTGCCGGTTGGGCGGGGGCACCGCGAGTGGCGATGGCTGGTTCGGTCAGGGCACTGCGAGGGGCGTGGACCGGTTCGGTCGAGGCATAGTGAGGGGCACGGGCCAGTTCGGTCGGTGCGCCGTGATTGGCAATGGTCGGTTCGTCCAGGGTGCCGTGAAGAGGTGAAGGTGGCTCAGCCCGGGGTGGCAGCTAGGCTCGGTGGCTCGGCACGACGACGGTTTTCTGGTGACACAGAGCGGTGGAGGTTGTGGGTGCCACAGGGTGACACGGTGAGGCCATGCATGGTGGAGCGCCACGGGGCACAAAGGCCATGGGCGGTGGTGGCCCCGGGCGACGGTGGCTGCGGGCAGCGGAGCACTATTGCCTTTGTCGCCATCCTCATTTTCGAAGAACACACCAAAGAATAATGACGAAGGGGTCGGGGCATGTTAGTGTGTCCCACACCATCTGCGTTTGGAGTGATACAAAGTGGATCAACTTAGAATAAAAATGAAGAACATCAAACCCTTCTGCAATTATTATTCCCAAAACCTGCAAAAGGAAACATATATTGATCAACTAGTTAGAAAGTTGATCACTTTTCCCTGTTCTAGAAGTGAAGAACATGGGTATATAAATCAATAACAATAATCCCCTTCCTTGTTTGTTGTTTTTTGATGTTAGTTCAAGAAGGCGGACCTCGATTCATTGTAGACAAACACGTCCTACATCGAAGGAAGTTCTAAAGAAGAATGTCGAGGCCATTCTTCATTGCTGAAGGCATTCCTCGTCGATGTTCTTCGTCGGTGGAGCGTTCTTCATTGGAGAGCATAATCTTCCATGTGTGGGGCGTTGCGACACTTTACAAGCACTTCGTCGCATGGTGAAGTTATCCCAAAACCTCCCCCCAAGCTCCATATATATAGGAGTGGGGGGTGGTATGTAACGATCGTGGAATTTATGACGGTTCATTTATTAGGAACCTTCCTAAATTCCAAAGAAACTATTACTTAATTTAAAAAGGGTTCAAACCAACAAATTTATGTTGGCGCAAATAATGGTTGTGCGTTGGCATAATTAATGTGGAGGAATCTCATGAGGCTCCTCTACATTAATGAGGGAGTTGAGAGGTTTCCCCCTCATTAAGAGGGGAGTTGGGAGCTTTAGGCTTTGGGTGGTCCCCACGACCATAACCTTTCATGGGAGGTTAGGGTCAGGTGGTCCCTACCACCATAACCTCTCATTGGAGGTTAAGGCCTGGTGGTCCCCACTTCCCAACATCCACAATGAGGTTTAGTTCCATTGGACCCCACCTCCTAACACCCACATTGGTGTTGAAAATAAAAATAATTTGTCACACACTTTTATTTTTTTATTCATTCATGAAAAAACCAAAAACTAACTTTCACCCTCGATAATCTACCGTCGAGGTGAAAGTCTCCTTAAGCGAATACCGATGTTGCGAGTTCAATGGTGCCCTCAAATTTAAATTCTGAGCAACATTTTGAAAGTTAAAAAATTATGCTCGCACGTTTACTGAACTTACCTGAATGAAAAGTTCAAAAAATTATTATTATCCACCCTCAACACTTGTTGGTCGATGTTAGGCTCTTCTTATGTGAAACATTCCTCAATGAACCCAAATGTACTCTCGGATTTTCAATCTGTGTTACCATTTAGAAGTTATGAAATTTACAATAAAATAATTGTCATTTAATTATTTTATTTTCTTCCAAAAACTAACTTTCTCGGGTGGCTCGTGCCGGCCAAAGTTACTATCTTCTTAAAGAAAGCATCACCTCACAAGTTAATTGGTGGTCTCAGATTTTTAATCCGAGTTACCGTTTGTGAGTTATAAGAATTTGAAAAAAAATTTATCTAATTATTTTATTTATGATTATTCCATTTATTGGGTCTTCTTGTAGGAGGCCTATGCCGACTAATCTTAAGTCGCGCCTAGGGTAAACCCACCATCCTAAGCGCAGCTATGCCTTCAGATTTTTTATTTGAGTAACCGTTTAAGATTTATTCTACTTTTTCAGGCAAACTACTTATAGGCATTAACATAATCATAAAAAAACTTCATCATATCATTCCGGGCACTCTGGGCCTTGGAATCGCGTGCTGTCTGATTTTGAAGACTCATAAAATTCCAATATATTTAAAAAAAATTCACATGGAAATTCCAGGTCTTTACACAAACACTGGAACTACCATGTTAAAGGGCAGGGATATCCTATTGATAAGATTCCCTAACGGTCAAGGTTAGAAATTTAAACAAACAATTATCCTTGAAATTATATCATGAAATAGTTGAATCTTATCATTACCCAAGAAAAAAATACAATACTATTAAGATAACCCAATAATAATCATCACAACTAAAGTAATGAGTTACCCTTTCTAAAAACGATTCATATTAAAGGCCATAAATTATTTTCCAGATATTCCCATATCTCTAGATATAAAATGGATAAATTATACTTTTATATAACCTGATGATAGAACTCTAAAAGTTTAATATTCTAATTTTCAACGTTATTAACCTATACTCTATAGAAATATGATTGAACATTCTACTAAACATCTTCTTCATAAACCTAATGGTGAGGTTATCCATTTTCCACATCTATAAAAGAATAAATGGTTAAACTATTAAACCTAGGAAAAAAATAACATTTTAAGGAAAATTAAATCATCTACCTTAATATAATTAGCCATTATCATTCCAATTAAAACACAATGGGAAAAATAATTATGTATAATCCTTAAATTGGTTACAACCCTTCATGTAGCATCAAATTTCTTAGTATGTTTATCAAACATATAGTTCCTTGCATCAGATCATTGGAGTCCATAATATCGAATGTTTTAGTCATTCTCCCTAGTTTATAGAATGAACTAATACCAACAAATATTATTTCTCAACAAACCCAATCATATTCATAGGTATCTAACTCCAAAATTCATCATATCTCTCATTATCAATTTTGATTCCACTCTATCATGATCCCCTCTTCCAAAGCTACCCCTCTTAGGCCATCAATAAATAAAGAGATATAATAACCCCCTAATTTTACCTACAGTAGTCCATTTGTTGGTGAATAGAACTATGGGAATATAAATCACACTCATATAAATTCTTACCCTCATATAGATTTAAAGAGTGAGATATGTGTTGAAAAAAAACAAACAAAAAAACCATGTGTAAATTTATAATTAATATCAATATATTTAATTTTATACATGAGCTGATTCTACTAAAACAGAAACTGAAAAGTTTCATAGTTAAATCCGTGAAAGTAACCACAAGACTCATGTAGCTCTGGACAACTCCTTAGGTTAGTACCACCCAGATCGATCAAAAACGAACTCCTATATACCTAAAAATTGTATATTAATACATAGGATGAACATAACATGTAAACTAGTAAAATCCTCTATGAAACCTCTCATGAATATTGTAAAAGATACATAATAACTCCCAATAAACAAAATACTTAAACTAGCTCATCACACAAATAGGTGATACTATTTTTTCACATCCTCTCACTATTGTTAACTCACTAAAAAACAAATAGAATAAAACTATTCTTTATAAACAACATATATATATATATATAATGTTCTTACCTTGCTTCCGCTTATACTCTAGTC
Source organism: Viscum album (assembly GCA_963277665.1). Lineage (NCBI taxonomy): Eukaryota > Viridiplantae > Streptophyta > Magnoliopsida > Santalales > Viscaceae > Viscum > Viscum album. Next base: position 1,224,063,096 of record OY728156.1, on the reverse strand, counting down.
AATTGATCTAACATCCAACAATGAATTTATTCTTCTCATCATTTCCATAAGTAAAGTGATCCATGATATGAGTTGGGCGTCGATACTACCTACCTCAATCCAATATGGATACCAACATCTCATGTTGGAATTTGTCTATATATCAATCTGGTAACAACCCCCAATTTAGAACTCTCTCATGTTGATGGAATTAGTCAAATGCGGGACCTTAAGTGCACCTCTCTGTATGCCATAGGCAGCTGACTATTAGTGGGGGTGTGAATAGTATAGTGTGGAGACCATACCCCCTGGTATGATGTGTCATAGTAGTAGAATAAATTCATAATAAAACAGAAATAATCAGAGTAAAGACATTGTGAAAGAAAAAATTAAAATCCAACGGAATAATATAATAAATAAATAAATAATAATGTAATGATCATCTAGAATATAACTAAATGTAATTCTAGAACAATAAAATAAAAAAACGAGAAGTCTCAAATAAAATAATAAAGTCTTGAGTCTCAAACCCCATGTTGGTCTGATCTCTAATCTACATCCCAACAACAAACCAGAAATAAATAGCGAGGTCTTTTTCCCTTGTCCTAACCTAAATCCACTAAATCTTCTCCAATAACAAATGGATCCACGAATTGGATGTGAGTATAACTCAGTAGTTCGACACCACTGTGTCAAAAAAAATTAATCTAATAATAATTGTAGGCAATAAAGTGATAAACATGTGTATTAATTAATTCAAATGTTAATTAAATAGCACAACTACCTACTTCGGCTCCCGGCTGAAATATTTCTGAGCATGTCACACGACATTGAAATATACAGGTGTATAATTGAAAGTCAAATAACCATCTTTGGTGACATTTCGTAATATCTGTGAGTATATCTTAGGACCATGAAAACCATCACCATATAACTACATTATAATCATAACATACAATCCATGTCAAATCTCTATAAGCATTACAACATTCCTCGTCCAAACCCTATAAGCATTACATCATGGGATTGTTTATAGCCCAGTCTCTATAAGAATTATAGCATAGGAATAGGCCGAGCCTAATCAATATCCTCTTTATAGTATATAATTGTTCATGTTCGAGGGCTGATCTCAATATATAAGAATTACAACATGGAACACAATCCCTGTCATATAGCATGGATATCACAATATCACATCACGATTCTCAATGACTAATTAAGTGAATTACAATTATTCTATCGTATGAAACATTAAATTTAATTCCCAATTTATCAACCATTATATCAATCAGAAATAGTCCATAATTTGTAGATTATATATCAATAAATCACCCTAGGTAACATGTCATGATAAACATTCTTTAAGTTTTTTTCCAATTCAATTATAATCATGGTTCACTCGCCCCTTGGGTAGCAATAATCTATGTTAGAATCCAAATATCAACCAAATGACATTAAGGTATAGTTCCATTTGTTTATTTAATTAATTTTTTCAGATGCAATGATGGTACAGTCACTTACATAATCTTCGAAATTACCAAACCATAGGTCTGATATTTAGAACCCCTACCTATAACTGATGATCCTACAATGCTTCCAACGGCAAACTCCCTTGAGGATGAAGGATTGGATGATTCCAAAAGGTTTCTTGATCAAAATTGATCAAGATCAAAACCAATAATGTAATTGGTCAAAATTATATCACCACAATGGTTGGAGAATATGGAATAAAAGGAATAAAACTAACCAAGAGGGACTTACCATGGATTTCTCACACAAACGGGACATTAATAAGGGAAGTTGGAACCCCAAAATCAGCTAGAGAATTCCCTATGCTCAATAAGAGAGGATATGTAGTGGATTGGAATGAAAATAATCTTAATGGCATGTTTAGAATAGAAGTTCAGACATTTACACATTGTGTAACATGATTACATGTCTTGTAAATGATTTATAACAGAGTATGCGGAAAACCCCATCCAGTCATATTTATTTTATTAAAACCCTTGAACTATTACATGATGTATAATCCCTTTAAATGGCATGTAAATGTTCTGAACTTTATTTTTCATCCCGTTTTCCTTTTAAATAAGGATAACCCCCTTTAAAGCATTTCAAATTACCAAGAACCCATGAAACACTTACACATTCATACCCAAACTCCATTATCTTAAACAAGCATACATCCCCAAAATTTAGTTCACTTTCTCCTACAAAGACTCTATGTACCCAAATAAGACACAACCATAATGGCCCAACTGAAAAAAATTAAAGTGATACATACCTAGAAAAAAAAGTTAACTTAAACATCTAATCATCCAATCCTGCACCCCATACAAACATCTCAACAGTAATCAGGAAGTAGTCTGAAATACATCGTATCCAGTATAAATGAATTATACCTCGATCTATCATATCTGATGTATATAAAATTATATTAAATCAAAACTACCAAGTCATAATTCATCTGTGTGTTGTACCTCATGTCATTACACTACTACAGAACTACCCTTTAACAACACTGGTATTTATTAGTACTAGAACAAAATGCTAATAAATGGCATATTTATTAGTCCTAAGGAAAGCATAGATAAATTTAACATCTTATCATTGATTTTTTTAGCACTAATAAAGGGGACCATTATCATTGCTTTATTTTTAGCACTGCTAATGTGTAACATTTATCTGTGCTTTGTTTTTTCTGCGGATAAAGGGAACCCTCTATCAGCACTATATTATTAGTGTTCATGAATATTTATTACACCGTTGATTTATTAGTGCCGATAATGGTATGAATAAATAAAATGAAATAATTAAATAAATTATAAATAAAAATCAATTTTATTAATAAAATATTAGAAATTTTATTAATTAAATTATTATTCATAAAAAATAAATAAACTGATTATACATTATTAAATATTAAACATTTTATTAATTAGATAATTATGATAATTAATGTCATTAAATCGTATATATTAACTATATATATATTAATGCATATAAATATAATTTATATATTACAAAAATTTTACACACATTATATTAAATAGTCATATATTTATTTAATAATTTTTTATAATTAAAAATTAATATGAATGAAAAATGTTGAGTAATATCATAGTACTCGACATATAATTGAATGTCATCTGATTTTTAAATTAATCATATATCAAATTTCAGTTATATTGATTTCACATATGCATAATTAATTCATTTTTATACTCAATTCACACACATAAAACTTATCTATTTTTTCAATATTATTAATGTGTTCTTATTCTTAATTTATTCAATTACACTCTTCTTTAGCATATATGCATGAACTTAAAATTGGATATTTATTAGTATTGATAAAAATATAATTGTATAAAAATATTTATAAATATTTATATTTCTAAGAGTACTTTAATTATATTTATACAATTATATAATTATAATTATAAATATAATTTTTTAAAAAAAATTATTTATATAATTATAAATAAATAAGTATGTATATTTAAATAATTATTACATTTATAATAAATTTACCTAAATAATGTATATATTTAGTATATTTATATATATTTATTAAATATAAATATATATTTATATACATATATATAATGATATAAATATTATTTTCTAAAAAAAATTATATTATTATAAATAACTAATTATATAATTTTAATAAATATATTTAAAAAGGAATATATTAACTATATTTATTTATTTATATATTTATTTAGTATATATAAATATTTACAATTTTTTTATACTTATAATTATAAATCCTTTATCAGCACTTAAGTAATATTCTCTATAAAACCATCTTATCAGTACATTTTCACGCTTATAAAGATGAGGATTTATCGGCACTAAATAGAGCACTAATAAAATTAATATTATTTAGTGCTATAACTTTAGAGCTGATAAAGATTGATTTTTTAGCACTTTTTTAGCATTGATAAGGACCTTCCTTTATCAGCACTGATAATGAGTCCTTTTATTAGTGATTATTACATAAGCACTGATGTGATCACACTTTATCAATTATTATTTATAAGACCTGATAAAAGTGTCATAATCTATTTAAAAAACCCAAAACAATTGTTAACCCATTATGATATCAGAAGATTTATCCAGAATCCACCGACTTCTGGGGCTCCTCCTAGGTGAATCAAAGCTCGAATCACAACACTCGATTTCCTCCGGTTTCTCGAACATCTCTTCCAGCATCTACTATTCGATTTCAGTTAGGTTATCCAAATAGGTATCAGATTTTCCTCAAAAAGGAGAGGTGTTCCATCTAATTTTCTTTGTGTATGTTTTGTTTTGTTTTTGATTTCTTCTTTGACGATGTAGTTACTTGTGGTCCATTGATTGTATTCTATTTTGATTTTATATTATGATCGAAATTATTTGATTATGATTAATTGTTTAATTTACTATTGATGTATGGACCCTATCAATATACATAGTTATTGTTTATATCATACATTGAACCTTAGATTTATTCATCACTATTTTACTAATATGTTTTATATCTTCTTACTAGCTAATTTTTTCACATATTTATATAATTGTGTATTAATTTTCATGTATATTCTTTTTTATTGACTACTGAAATGAGGAATTTTTTCATTCTCTAATGAATATATATGTGCTAAAACCATTCTTGGAAACCTCAGTTGACATGCAGCTTCAGATGCAATTTTTCAAGAACCAAGTTAGTGGAGGGATGTATGTTCCCTTGTTGGTTATATGTATCAAAAGATCTAGTTCCTCTTATAAATCACAATGGTCATTAGTTTTCTTTTGTAGAATATTCAAAGGGGCCATCCCAAGTAAAGAACATGAGGTTTTATCACATCAATCCATCCTTTTTTGAATCATTATTGTGTCGTTAGTTCACGTTATGTTTGAATATCAGTTTTTTTCTATTTGATATTTATTATAGACTATAAGTGAGTTTTTATACAGGTGTGAAATGTATTTGTTTCTATATTTATGTTGCATCATTTATTTACATTGTTCTTCATCTAATATGTATTATTATATCAAATAATGATGATTTTGGGTCTGTATTTCTATTAACCCCAAGGGTCACTCTATAATATTTTTCAAACTATGGTACTAATTGTTTCTGTGGGGGGGTGCCCATTTATAGTTTTTTACACACAATATTTTATCCATCATTAATGACATTGAGTTTTGTTATAGTTCATCTGAGGATCAGACCTGGTATTATATGGGTTATTTAGGTTAGGATCATTATACTATACATCTTCTGGTTCAAACCTATAATGTTTAATGATAATATCATTTATTATCTGCCTTTAGAACCCTTTCATTATCATATTCTTCATAATTATTTAGAAAATTTAATACATCCATGTCCTTATTATGTATCCATGGATTAGAGACATAACTAATAACATGACTCATCTGAAATATGATGCATCCCTAATGTGCCTTCTATAGGCATCCTTCTAACCATCACTCCCTCTACATGGTTTATAATCAGGTATAAGGGATTACAATAAATTTAACGTCTATTCTGGGTATAATATAATGTATTATTGTTTGTAATTATTCTAAAAGACTTCATTAGATATGAGATTCACTTTATCCAATTTAGATCATAAGGAAAGTGATGTAGTTAATTGACTTTCTATTATCTATAAAAATAAAATAATATTTATTACATTTTATTGATTACTGATTGTGATGTTATTAATGATTATATTATATATCCCACTATTTTTTCAAATCCCAATAGCCCTTATTATTAGATTTGGAATATCTAGGTGCTTAGATATTCCAGTAGAAATGATCCAGATTTTCCTTCATCGAAGTATTAATCCACTTGAACCAAGATTTATTCCTTTCTTACCAAATACACCAAAATTATACTAAAATAATGATAGTTCTCTACTTTTTATCATTGGTTTTATTCCTCGATCCATGAAACTACTTATCGAGTTTATTAAGTTAGAACTTATTATTCTTTTTTATCACATTTTAGTTCCTTAATACTCATTAATTTCTTATATTATATTTTAATTTTTTTATGGGATTAAAGAAAGATTTGATGTGGATTAATTCTTTTATTAAATTCAGTTATCATTTTCCTTCAACATACTGAAATTCTATGAAACAATCAAATGTTGGGTTTCCCATATTAAAATTGTCTATAACTTTCACATTTGATAAGGAATGTATTTGTTCTATTTATTTATATGTTGTATATAATTAATCTTTTATGAACCCAATATGATTGATATGAACTGAAAATGGATGCATGATAATTGGTTGACAAATGAATGTGAATATGATGCTCAATAGTTCATCAATTTTTCTAAAATCTTGATGAAGACCATTTTAAAATCCCCTTTCCATGTTTACAAAATTTTTATTCAATAAAAATTAGTCCAGTAGAGTTGGAAGATTATTGATGTCTATTTGGATCCATTTAATAGTGAATCCAAAACAAGGATTCGTTGTTCATCACTCACAAAGCTATTAACAAAACGAATGATTATCTGTGCATATCACTTCTATTGGTTAACTACTGCTCAGAAAATCATATGACCTAAACTTCCTTGCTAATTTCCTTGGGATTATCTCATCCTATACATTGATAGAAACATACAAATTAGATTATTGAAAATATAGAAAATTTTTAAAGAATAAGATAATTCATTGGGCAATGGTTTTATGGAAAAACCATATGATTGAAGAAGTAACTTGATAATGAGAAAATACTATAAAGGAAAAACATTACTAATTATTTTAAATAATAAATAAAATTGTTAGTAAGAGAAGGAAAAGTGAATGTGAGTGGGGATATAATGGAAATGGTGGCGAGCTTGTGTTCGATGAGAGCATCATTGGGACACCAGGTAGCATGTTTATGTCAGATGAAATGCTAAGTGGAAGTCAACCAATAGTAGTGAAGAGCATAGATAATCCATAATTTTTTAATAACATTGTGAGTGAGGAACAACTAATCCAATTTTTGTCTGTATTAATCAATTGATCCAAATAGAAGTTAATATCCTTAATTCTATTTTGGTTTCTTGACATCCATATAGTCTTCTAAACTGTAATGAAGTACATAAAGAATCCTTAGTTTTTTTATTAACTTATATCTAGACCAAAGAAATCCTTTGTAATGATGTAAAGGTAATGTTATGATATACTTTCTCTGTTTCATGGAAAAAATTTATAATTAAACATTGATATAATTTTCATTATTCCTTAGAGAGATTTTTTATTTTAGAATATTAATGTCCATGTGTCATTCATTTGCATGAAGAGAAACAAAGCTGGATCTTCTCAATAATAGAGGTAATCTTAAAGTTTTCATTGTAAAATCATTGTCCATAGAATTAATGTATTGTTTCATATTTATTATTGATTTATTTCATTTTAGTATTACTCACAAAAAAATTGTTTTCTTATATAGGTGGACTCTATTGTTCGAGTTTGGGTGCTTTATCCATCTTTCATGCCTTTCTACACACAAACATTCATTTACAACTTCTCTCTAAAAACATTTTCACCCATGTAATGTTGCATTTATCACATTCTATCATGTTCTCTCCCATTTCATTGTAGTAAGAAAAATTATGCTTCCTCTACTCAATAACAGAGGTAACCTTTATGTTTTCATAGTAATATCATTATTCAGGGAATTAATATGTTGTTTCATATTTATGTATAATTTATTTTGTTTTAGTGTTAATCCCATAATAATGGTTTTCTTATATAGGTGGATTGTTTTGTTCATGTTCAGTTTTTCTATCCACATTTAGTGATTCTTCTCCCTCAAAACATTTCCACCCAAATAGTGGTGTATTTATCACTTTCGTTTAAGTTCTCTCCACTACCTTCATAGGAAGAGCAATGTTGCTGCCTCTATTTTATTATATTGGAAATCTTAATGTTTTCACAATAAACTCATTGTCCATGGAATTAATTTATTGTCTCAAATTTAGGATTTATTTATTTATATTCAGAATTACTCACATAATAATTGTTTTTTGTACATCTAGATTCTTTTTTTCGAGTTGGGGTGATCCGTCCATATTTCATCCCTTTCATCACTAAAACATCAACATACTTATTCTATCTCAAAAACTTTCACCACTAAAGTGTTCACATTTATCACTTTCCTTCATGTTCCCTACACTGATCAATCACAAAAGTATTCTTGATATTTTCATATTAAAATTATTGTCGACAGAATTAATGTATTATTACATATTTTGGTTTAATTTATTTATTTTGAGTATTACTCACTACTGGGAATTGGATCTTTCCCAACGCTCCTATACCAACGGTTTGAAAAAACCGTTGGTATAGGTCCACTTTCCCAACGGTTTGGCCAAACCGTTGGGAAAGGCCGCCAAATTGGCCAATTATCCCAACGGTTTGTCCAAACCGTTGGGAAAGTTAGACCTATCCCAACGGTTTCGCCAAACCGTTGGGAAAGGCCCCCCAAATTGGCCACTTTTCCCAACGGTTTGGCCAAACCGTTGGGAAAGGTAGACCTATCCCAACGGTTTGGCCAAACCATTGGGAAAGGTCTATAAAAATGCCACTTTTCCCAACGGTTTGGCCAAACCGTTGGGATAGGTCTACCTTTCTCAACGGTTTGTCCAAACCATTGGGAAAAGTGGGCCAAATCAAAATCACAACCAATACCTATACCAACGGTTTTTAAAACCTTTGGTATAGGTACTTCCATTTTTTATCAGACCTTCGTACCCAGAACATTATAAAAATGAAAATTTAAAATATTTATGAGAATACATATATATATTTATGTAATTATGATCACAAAAGTCATGTTAGGTTAGTGGTTGAGTCGTTCAATGTTAAACGAGGGGTCCTGGGATCAAATCCAAGCGAATGTTTTATTTTTGGAATTTATATACCAACGGTTCCATTACTGTTGGTATAGATTTCATATTACATATACCAACGGTTTCCAAAACTGTTGGTATAGGTCTATACCAACGGTTTTTGGAAAACCGTTGGTATAGACCTATCCCAACGGCTTACTTGGCTACGGTTCTCCAAACCGTTGGTATAGGCTATACCAACGGTTTGGAGGCCTATACCAACGGTTCAAAATCATTGGTAAAGGTTAGTTTTCCAGTAGTGACTCATAATAATTTTTTTCTTATATAGGTGGATTCATTTTTTAGTTTATGTGGTTTATTTGATGCTTCTCCTGTAGTGTTGGTATTTTGAGAAATAAAGTCAATAGAAATCATGGTAACATTTTAAATTTAGGATTATTTTGAGACTTTTGGATGTGTAGGAATTAGATACACCTCAATATAACTCAAAATGGGACCAATATGACTCTATGTACTTCTTTATATTTTATATTGACATTAATTTTAAAAAATAGACAACAAACTCAATGTGTCATTTATCAGTTTAAAATTGACATTTCACATTAAAACGTTACACTCACTAAAAACTATGAAAACATGCTCATATTTTTTAAAAAATTTAGGGTATCTATTCATAAATCATTTGTGACATGTAGGAATTTGTCTCACATAAAATAGATACACAATGTTATCCATAATATTCAATGTGTGTGTTTTAGGTTTAAAATTGCATTTTGATAAAAAAAATGAAAAGTGGAATAATCAAAATCCAGAAGACACATTCATATAATTTTGATACAGTATGAAAAATTCCATAAGTTATTTATAATGTGTATGAATCAACTGCACCTCAATCCGATCTAAAATGTGACTAGTATGACTATATGTGCATATTTATTTAATATTAGCATCAATTTTAGTAAAAAATCCAAGATACGTACTCAAAACTAAACAAACATGTTCATATCGTTTTGATACATTAGGAAAAAACACACATGTGATTTGATACATGCACAAATAAACTGCACATCAATCTGATACATACTGTGACTAATATGACACCAGGTGTGTGTGTTTTTTATTCTAGAATTTACATCAATTATAGAAAAAGGGAAAACTAACCCACTCAAAACTGAAAAAACCCCTGAATTTGTTTTGAATAATTTATAAAAACAATCCATAAATCATTTTTTATGGGTCAAAATTAGTCACACCTTATTTTAATAAACAAGGTGATCGATATGAATAAAAGTACATGGTTCAGTTTGAAAATGACATTTTTGTAAAAAAAAGACATGGGATGTACTCAAAAACGAGAAAAAATATTCAAATTGTTTTTATTCATTAGTTATATGATCCTTATGTCATTTTAGATATGTAGGAATCATTCATACCTCAATCTAACACCCAGTGTGACCGGTATGATAGAAATTACGTATTTTTATATAAAATTGTCATCAATTTTAGTAAAATGGTCAAATTTCCAACTCAATACTAATAAAACGCATTCTAATTATTTTTATACTATGTAAAATGGTCCATAAGTCATTTGTGATGTGTATGAATCAGTCTCACCTCAATATCATGCATGATGTTCCTGGAATAACTCAAAGTGTATGTTATCAGTTTAAAATTTACATTTATTCCAAAAAGTGTCAGTCCATGAAAACTAATCAAATGCACTTGTATTTTTTTGATAATTTAAGATAATGATTCATAAGTTATTTTTGATTTGTAGGATTCCATTACAAATAAAACTGATAAATGATGTGATCGGAATGAATCAAAAGTTTGTGTTTTTATTTTAAAATGAAATATTAGTAAAAAAAGAAAACAGATGTACTCAAAATCAATAAAACGCATTCAGATTTTTTTGATACTTTATAAAAATGATATAAAAGTCATTTTGGATGATTTCAAATCATACACACCTTAATTCGATACACGGTGTCACCAGTATGACTCATAGTGCATTTTTTTATCTAAAATTGACATCAATTATAGTAAAATTTACACATTATTTTAATTTATTTCTTTATAATATTTATAAAATAATAATTTTTTTCATATATAGGTGTGTTATTTTTCTCAAGTATGGGTTTTTTTAATAATAGCATCATTCAGGTCAGTATTAAAAGATAAAAAACATTGATTTTTTTGGAATATGTGTAATAATTTGTATGTATTTAATTGTATGAACAAATGTTTGAAATGTAAATAATATAGTGTTTTTTTTCATGAGTTTGTGTTGAAAATTTCATCTCATTTAAATCATATAATGGGACTTGTTTTTTTGTATCTGATGTGTTTCAAGTATTGTAGTGTGTTGTAACAGCACACTTCATTGGTGTTGTAGTGTGTTGTTGCCGCACACTATAGTGTGGCTTTTATCAATGATTTTAAAATCACTAATAAATGGTTCCTTTAGTGGATATAAGTTAAAGTGCTAATAAATTTATACTTTATTAGTGCTCATAGAAACAATGATAAAGGACAATTTCATCTATGCTCAAAAAGCACTACTGAATGGATCCTTTAGTGGCACTAAATTAAACCATTGGTAAACGGTTCCTTCATCTGTACTTTTTAAAGTAATGATAATGGTATCATTTATTAGTGATTTTTTATAATTGATAAATAACCCTGTTATTAGTGTTTTTTAGCGCTGATAAAATACCAGGTTGTTTAACCTTTCTCATGTATTCAGCGCTTTTCTAGTGCTGATAAAGGCCATTTCTAGTGTTGTTAAAGGCCAGTTTGGTAGTTATGGTACATCCCACATAGAAATTTATAGTGAAACCAAGATCTTTGATAACCGGAGTGGAAATTCCTCTTATTCTATAAGGCATTATATATTAGTGTATTCTTACTCATTTCCAATTCCAAATATAAAATATAGAAGAGGGAGAAGTCATCTCTCCATTCAATCTTCATCCTTTATGATGATAAAATACACCCCAAAACATTTGGTTGTATTCTTCCCAACCTACATGGGTGGGGTAACATATAAAATTTGAAAATATAAGATAATATCAGATATATCCATGCATAGTATAACTATATAGCCATATAGTCATTTGTCTCTATTTTCAAAGAAGACACCTGGACACAACCACTAAGGACATGGCCTCAATAAAGCATAAAAATAAATAATTACATATTAATTATATAATATACCATTAATTAAAATTACTAAATATTCAATTTCCAATAATAAAATTTTAATCTCCCAAGATCATTTCCATATGTTCCATAAAAATTATTTATACACTCCACTTTTTCATCATTATCTAAGAACATCATAAAAAACGTTGTTGATTTATTAGTACAATTATCATTATTTAATCATCTGGGAACTCTAGTACTCAAATTAATATATCACTTTTAGATAGAAAATTTAGTCTAAAACATCAATCTATGTCATGCAATTGTATACTGATAATAAAAACATAATTAAACTGTTTATCTATGAAAAAATAATCAAGAAATATTAGTTATATCAATGGGAAATATTCTCTCTAAAGCCATCCCAACCACCCCACTGTCATTCCCACACTATTGTGAAAAAACTCACTTTGTATCACCATGATTGACATAGACCATTTCTATAGCCTAGTCTCCCTATTCATTTCCCTTAAATGGTTCCCAACAATAATAATGTTTTCTACATCACATCTAGGCCCTGAATCATTACAACATACATACATATTCAATTTAATCACTAAATATACACAAATAGGTACTTAGATAACGGAAGGGATACATTATAGGTGAACGCAATAATAAAGAGACTTGTTCAGTAACAAACATTTGTATTTATCAAAAAAACATTTTAATTCCATCTTGAACTATCCAATCTAATATTCATTGTCTTTCAATAGCAAGGTAACCCAAGGAAGTAGTTATCAATTATGGGAAAACTACAGAAACATAATTGATGTTTTAATTACATGTTTAATTAACTCCAAGATGAGTACTAGTTATATTTTTCATTACATTTAAATTTAATTATATCATAATAACTAAATTTATGTTTTTTTATCATTATAGAAAATTAGACATTCTAAAAAACATATATATCAATAAACATATGTATGTCATACTACTTGATAAAAATAAATGGAAGTATAAAGAATATATAAAACACTTATGATCATAAACCCAACCATCTATTAAGGTCTCAAAATTAAATATTAATTATCTTTAAAAAGATATAATCCCAATTTCAATACATCAATTTTAATAATTTTAAAATATTTCTCATAAAAAAAATATTATGTTGTTTAACGATACAACATGTGATTATCCTTTAATCTCACATAGAAAATTTCCAAAATATGAATCTTGACACTTTATACTACAACATGTGACTTCAAAATTTGAATTAAAAATATAAATCAATTCTTACTGTTTATTTTACATGGAATAATAATATCTATGTCTTGTGATTATTCTAATAAAAATGTAGTTTTAAGTATCATGCGATTTATAAATTATCAAACCATACTTATGTTACACATAATATTTCTATTTCTTTAATATTAATATTATTCTTAATTTTGTGTTTAATTCCAATGAATAATTCAAATAGTTTCATAAAATATTAATTCATCCTCTCCTTTTCCATATTTCCTAATTAATAATGAATAATTTTTACATATATTTGAATGAGTTCATAGTTTTATCAGAATGATCATTATTCATGCTCTATAACTATATTTTTATATTTTTATTTATAAATCACATCCTTTTAGAAATATCATACTTAGTAACTATTCAATCACATGCATAAAATATAAGTATCTTTTTAACAAATCTAATACCTATAATGAAATAGTTCCATAATACTGCAACTCTTGAGTATGAGAGAAAAGATGATGTGCACCGAAAACTAACTTAATGGAAGGGATTTGGGATGATTTTAGAAGGACTAAAAATCTCAAAAGAAGAAGTGTCAGTCATCTGGATTGATAGAAGTTATGAAAAATTAAATGGAAAGGAATATCTCTAGTTTAAATAAAAAAAGACATGTTCCCCACGAATATATTCTTAAAAAGTCAGTTATAACTAACAATTTAATATCAAAATAAATTTATATTTCATTTTAATCCCCCTAATGAACTATTCAACACACCTAAAAAAATTAATTTCAAATATTTCATCTGAAATTATAAAAAATATTTTAAAAACTATTAATTTCCATTTATCCTTCCTTTTTTTCATTAAAAATATTATTTAGGTTGAACTGATAACGGAAAAAGGAATTTTATTTACACAAGACAATACCCTTACATAGGAAGCATGTGTTGCATAGGGGTAATAGAGTTTTACTCTTATTTAACCAGTTAACCTACTATGAGGTCTGATAACTCAACTGAACATTACATGGAGAAGGATCTTCTATTTGGTATATTTTAGAAAACCCAGGCTACCTTTATGTAAATATAGGACACATGAAATGATATTTATAAATCATTAAAGAAACCATTACATGGGCTTTGAAAAAATGATGCTACCATTATGAAACTATTGTAAAAAAATATACATTATATAGAATAAAAACTCAACCTAACCTCAATGAAATAAAAGGAAAATTAACCTACAAAAACGTACCTGACCCTAATGTATGTTAAGTAATTTCACACTTAATTTCACACAGACCATGAAAACATCCCCTATGTAAAGGTAAATTGATCTAACATTATGTTGGGAGGTTTTTCTCATATGTTTATGAAATTTATAACACAAATAACATAATTTTCAGCAAATAAACTTATAAATTAACATTTGGAAAATGGTTTAGGAACCCTCTTGACACATCTATGCATAAATCCACAAACTGATTAAGAATTTCATGACCAGAAATATAGGTTATATTTCAATCACCTAGGACCCAATATAGTTGGAATCCTAAACCAAAAACCCACTATCCATGGATTAACTAGAAAATTAAACATAAATTCTAATATAACATTAACAATTAATATGTGAAAATTTTAACTAAACCTTATTATTGTTTTTTTAAATAATATAGAAAAGATATTCTTAGTTTAAAAAATAAATCAGTTCTATCTTTAAAAGAATGTATCTTTTATTTCTATACTGTGGAAATTTAATAAATCAATTTAAAAAATTTAAACTAATTCATACAAAATTTTTCATATAAATTTTTTTTAACGTGAATATTAAGTATAGATTTTAAAAATAAATGAATAGTTTAAATATTAAACATGAAATATAATTAATTTACCCAATAATAAATTTTATCATACCTACTTTTGAGAAGGTCTATAGTGACATGGATTTCGTATGAGCCAAAAATACATTTTTTTAAATAATATAAAAAACATGGCTAATAACCACGATGTGGTTTCACTGCCCAAGCCATTTTGGATAGGGAATTACTATAATATCCCACCATGAACAATGAAATAATTTTCAAACACAAACCCTCTATTTTATATGGAAATATCACAAACCATGCCCAATTAAAATTTTATATAATTTGTTTTTTCCTCATAGAAATTACAATTCCATAAATCAAGAGAGTTTGATTAGGACTCCAAGAAAACATAATATTGAAACTAATTCTATATTTTATATTAAAATAACGATGACATTATTCAAATATAATAATTTTTATCTGAAAGATTCTATAAATCAAAAATTTTGATAAACATTGTGGTTTTCTTTTTGAAAAACTTTGTTAAGAGTTATGTGGTTTTATAAGCTGAGTCATGGTTTAAGATAAAATCTACACTATTTTTATTTTTTCCAAATTTAAAATTATTAATTCTTTAGTAGAATTGTCTAAGATACCAAAAAATAAATTTGTGGGGAATCTCTATTCCAATAATTAGTGGAAGGAAATACAAAACCCATACACAGTGTTGAAGAAGATAAAAATCAATAAGATGAAATAAAAAAATATAAAACAAAGAATACATCACTATCCATTCTAAATTAATACTAAAACGAGTTTCATTAAGATATCCTAGATAAAATCAATGTCTTAAACTACAAAAGTAATCTACCAATAACTATAATAAATAAACACTCATATAGATCCCCCTCCCCTTAAAATGTATTATAACACCACCTCTAAACAGTTGAATGAAGGGAATAATGTGAAGGAGAGATTAAACATCATGATTAATTTTTTTTGGGTACATAAATGATGACCAAAAACAACTTTATATTAGATTAATTAATTTAATATAAGATCATATTAGAGTATATGTTTCATACAGTATGAAACAAATAACTTTTCACTTTCCTCCTTTAAAACTCATAAAAAATAAAACCTCGTTAATTATATGACATGTTAAAACTCTTTTAAAATACACATATCATTATTGATGTGTTACAAGATAAATTATACACTAAAATATTATTAATAGATTTTATTTAATGATTTCTTATATCATTCAACACATTTACCATAATTTTCTATTAAGAACCATGTTAATGCACATACCATGACATGGTGACACTCACCATGTCATGATTTATGCTTTATAAAATAATTTCAACACCCAATGTAAGTTATATAATATCAATAAGATTATTCTTCATTATAAATATCCATAACATAGATGAGTAGTCATTATCTACTAAGTTAGCCATCGTGAACACCCATTCTATTCTAGGATATTTGGAAACATCCATCATTTCCTTAATTTAGTGATGATTTTCACAATAAATGAATTTATTCCATTGCTAAAATATCATACCATAAAATAGGGATATAAAATAAAAGATATCCCAAATCATCATATTAGGGTAAATCTCTATCGTGATAACCCTGACATATAAATTCCCCATTTCTCAAGAATAGGTGTATCACAACTCCTAACAGCATGCTTCAACCCATAGGGTTAAAGAAACTAACATATCACCCATCCATTGTATTGGTATTTCAGAACACTACTATACATTCCTTATCCTAAAATGTAAGTGATAATACCTAGATATTCCAACCATCATAATAATTTCCACCGAGGAATCAAACATCTTATGCAAAATGTGGTCAAAACATATCATAGGAAAATCCATCGTATTGATCATATTAAGAAAATCACATTTCTATAAATCAACCTCTAGAAATGAGAAAACTATAACTAGTATCTCTCCTACCCAAAGTATCAATGGAGTTGGCAATCACATCTTCATGAATTAAGAGTTGAGTCTCCAAATAAAATCACCATACGAAACTATTAATCAGTTCAAAAAACACCACTCCCATTAAAATACCAATTGATCTTAAATAATCACCCACCAAGAAATATCATTGGGTTTTTATCCTCCATAAAACATCACTAGTCCACTACCTTTAGAAACTACTTATCAGTTTAATAATATAACCTTATGATCCTATGAAATCACATCCTATAAATAAACCTATTTCATTATCATCATATTGAGAAAGAGGATGGAAAAAATACTCAAAATAGTCTATTGAATCGCACCCAAACATAATCCTATAAACTAAGACTTATTATCCCTCAACCTAAAAATTACCCAAATGACAGAAGCAATCCCTAGAATAAATCACAAAACAATCTAGAAACAAACACTGGACTTTAACTCCATAATTACCTAATACTACTATTAAAAACAAAATATGTCAGTCCTTTTGAGATATCATTAAAATCACAATGAAACCCCATTTTCTATATCATCCAAACTTCAAAATTATAAAGACCCAAAGCCCAATTTCCTAGAGCATATGCCTTATTTCATTACATTGTAATGATTATAAGAAATTAATATCCTGAAGGAATGAATATTTTAGTATATTTGGAACACTAGATACATTCATATGTACAACATTACAACTTGAATGGGAAGACAATATAGAAATTCCTTTTACAACTTCTATAACTCATCGTCTATCCATGCATGTCAATCATAATATACCTCTTCACGTCCTAGAAAAATATAACATAATAAAGGTGTGATCTTAAATTTTTAGTAAGGGTATCTAATAGTGAAGATGGTATCATAAACATAAACATTTGGCATGGTGAATAACAATAAACACATGCCTTTAAAAATAAAGTTGAATACAATATGGAAGGAATAAGAGCTGAATAAATAATGTCCAAAAAATAAATAATCATGGGTATTCTACTAGTTGAATTAACACATGAAAAGTCAATTAATAGTTTTATAATGAGTTAATTTATAATTTCATACATAATAACTATAACATCAAGGCCTCGTGATAAGACTATAAATAACCATTTTGTCAAGGCCTCATGCTAAGATAGTAGTTTTCCTATGAGACCTATTGATGAATCTTGGGGATATAGCCAGCGTCACCCATGACATAATAAGTGCAATTAATTCTCATATGAATGGGAATAAACATAAGCATTATATACATTCATTATGATACTAACATATGAAATGTAAATAACTTTCCCCAAACATTAATCATAAACAATAACCATTCAGAGTAATTTAGTGATTGGTTTTATGGTAGAACATCCACAAAAAAACTAATAAAAATCAATTCAATTAAATTTTATAGATAATATCATAATATATTAATCCCAATAGGTCTTATTAATCAATATTAGTGTTCAAATATTTGAACATACTCCTATATAATCATTGATTAATTCTTGAGATAACTACTCTTTTACTTTGAAAAAAAGAGATCTTTTGAAAAAAAATATTTTTATAAAACCAGAAGTGAAGTAAAATGGTATTTTAATAATAAAATTAGTTATTTTATAAAGATAATGGTTTCTAAAAATATATTATATACTTCCCTTGAAAATATTTATGAATATGCGAAATTAACTTGAATCGGGCTTGTATTTCAGGGAGAATTTTTGAAATTTCTTTTTAAAACATATAACTCCCCATAAATAAAAGTATGATCATGGTTTTTACACATATATAGAATAATCTCAATAAATTTATTAATATAACAAATGAATAAATAACAATTTAATTCAGGTAATTAGAAAATAAAAGTGACCTAAATGAAAATGGAGGTTTGGGTAGAAAACCCTTACCTTAAGTCTGATGGTGTTATTCGCATGATCATAGTGTCTTTTATAACCAAATAAAATTTGTTAATATATATTTATAGAACCTATTTTTTAGGTAATTGATTGATTATAGCCTTATTAAGTTCATTAATTTCCTTATTGATCGTTTTAAAAGGTTCAATTTAATTTTTTGGGAGCGTTTTCTTCCTCAATATTCGTAACTAGTTTACTATATATATGTAAGGATAAACATGTAAGATGAGAATAATTGCCTAGAATATAAGTTTTATATTACTTAATAATATATATATTATTAAATTGTTATAAAATTCAATTTGTTATTGGGGGTGAAGACGAGTAATTATATAAAACCATAATGATAATTTTTGGGGTTAATTGGTGGTTTTTATCACATTGAACTCATTTTGATTTATAAATTAATATCATTTATAAAAAAATATTCTAGAACCTTAAATAAGTTATAATAAATATATTATAGTCTGGGTAAACCATAAAAAAAAATTTATAGCCAGAATTGAAGATGTTAATAGAAATTTAAAAAGTCGTCATCCTCGAATGTGATAAATTAACACATCTTTGATGGTGTTTTCATTTCTAGTATAAGTGAAGGGTAAAGGGGTGATGATGATGAATTATTCCATTATCATAAAACAATTACATTACATGTATGTAACTTGAGTTATCATAATATTTGGTTTAAAGGAGGTGGGGAAACAAAAAAAGGAACTAGAAATAAATGAAATGAAAAGAGGAATTTACCTCTTGAAGGTATCTTCCTTGAGAGACTCTTTAGGGGAGAGGTTTGGGACTTTTTATGAGACCAAGAGCTGATATATGTGGGGTAGGATATTGGGAGGATAGTTTTTTTATAATTTATAAATGGAATGAGTCTTGAGAGGAGTAAATATAAGAGGGAGTGATGGAGGTTATAGTGGAGGATATGAGTGATATTGGAATATCTTATTCATTATTTTTTTTCTAGAGAAGAAATATTATTAATTATTGTGGCTAAGAATATTAATATGTATATTTTAGTTCACAATAATGGTTTCTTACATCATTCATGATATAAGTAATAGTGTATTTAACTTACAATATATATATATAAGGTAAATTATTGTATTTCACTATTCACTAAAAATTCAAAATTTTTAAAAAAATACAAAAATTTAACCATATCTATCTTTATATATGTAGAATCCATAAATGGATTCCATTTTAACAAAATAGTTTTCTAAATATGATAAATTTATTTTTAATTAAAAAAATTATTTTTTCAAAAAATAAAAATTTAAAACCAAATCTGATTTTATAATACCTTGAAAAATTATCTAAGATCTTATTAAATTGTTCTAAAATCATAAGACCAAAAATATTTATTTAGAAGCCAAATTTATTAAAATTAATTAAATAATTAATTTTTAATATTAATTAAATATTTATCACTTAGAAAAATATTAATACTTAATTAATATTTATAAAATATTCTACTTATCCAGTTCATGCCTTAAATCAACCACGACATCTAGAGGTGATGTCATCGCTGGATGTAGTTCAGATTCTTCTAAGGAATCATTATAAATATATTTTTCCTAGGTATGTAGTGGAGTATCCACTATATTACTCATAAAATTAATCCCCAAGGGTTGTGACACATAAGCCTCGGCCTTGAAGGTTTTCTTGGTCCTAGAATGTTGGTCACAATTCGTTGAGGCAGATGTGTGTGGTCCTTTTTTTAATAGGCTTTTTAAACCACCCTGGTGATGTCTTGACTTTGACTTTTATTTTTATTAATAAATTTTGTTCATATTGGTTCAGACTCGCTCTTGGGCCTTTTGGTTATAAAATATTCTACTTTATTTATAGGGTGCCAAAATTTTATTTATACATTAAAAGGTAGAGTTACTATTTATAAATGTCATATTATTATTTATAAGGGTGCATTACTATTCTTAAGGGTAATTTACTATTACCCAAAATTAATTTTAATTCTATCAAACTAGAATATCATCCTAAACACAACCGTGTAATCAAGTTTTTGAAATTCAAATCATAGAAGTGGAAAAAACATGTTTATTTTCAAGGTTGTTACAAAGTGTTGTTTTTAGAGACTTAGTGTTTCAGGAATTAAATATTAAATATATTTGAAAATAATTAGGGTGTTACATTCTCTCCTCCTTAAAAAAATCATCATCAAAATTCCTATAATTTTACCTCAAAAAATATTTATGTAGGTCTTCATCATAAGTTTCTCAGGATCCCATGTTTTCTCTTGAATTTTCTGATCTTTCCAAAGTATCTTTACCAGTAGAATTGTTTGATTCCTCAACACATTTTATTTAGTGTCTAGAATCTGGATATTCTCTTCATAGTGAGATAGGTCAAGTTCCAATTCTATACCTCAATAATTGAGGACATGTATTGGTTCTGGCATGTAATTTCTCAACAATGAGACATGGAACAAATTGTGTACTTTATATAGAATAGATGGAACAGACAAATGATATGAAACATCTCCAATTCTCTCAATGATTTCAAAAAGTCAAATGTACCTTGGTCTTAGTTTCCCTTTCTTCCCAAACCTTATAACACCTTTCCCTGGAGATACCTTTAAGAAAATATGATCTCCTACTTGAAATTCCAAATCCTTCCTTCAATTTTCATCATAGTTATTTTTCCTTATTTAAGATACTTTGATATGGGTTCGAATAGTGTTTATATTTTCTATTGTTTCCTCCACAAGATCTTGTCCCAAAAAATTCCTTTCATTGACTTCATCCCAACTTGTTGGTGTATGACGTCTCTTTCTTCACAATACTTCATATGGTCCATTTCAATGCTATAATGGAGACTATTATTGTAGGAAAACCCCACCATGTTAAATACAGATCCCACATACATTGAAAATCAAGTGATCATGATTTCAACTTGTCTTATAATGTTTGGGTTGTCATTTATGATTTTCCATTAGTTTGAGGGTGATAAGAAGTACTCCAAGGAAGCTTAATATCCAATTATTTCTAAAGACATTTCCAAAATTTTAATGTAAAGGAAGGATCGTGATCAAACACTATTAAAAGAGGTAATCCATGAATCCTTATAACTTCATTGATAGTGTAAGGTGATCTAGTGTAAAATCCTCCATTATAGCGAGGAAATGTGCATATTCGGTAAGTTGCTCAACAATTACCCATATTGAATCATTATTTCTTAGTGTTTTGTGTAATATAGTGGTGATTTCATCCCATTTATATGAAAAAAATAGGTAGAGTTTTCATGACTCGTCTTGGATGTTTCCTTTCAGCCTTTACCTGTTGACAGAAAAAACATCTTAATATATAATCACCAATTTCCAGCTTCATATTTTCCCCCTAGAAATTTTCCTTCCAATCTCTATACATTTTAGTACTAGTTGGGTCTATAGACAAATGAAATTTATGGGAATCATCTAATAACTCCCTTTTCAGCTTGGGTATAGAGAGAACACATTACCTCTTCAAAATTTCATAATTACATCATCACACACAAAGTCATCCAACATCCCATATTTTAGAGTATTAATTTTCCTTTGGAGGTTCTCTTAATTAGGTTGATATATTTTAATCCTTTCTAATAAATATTTTTAGGAAACAAATTCAAAAGGTAATGATATTTCACCTAGTTTGATAATTCCAACATCTGTCTTTACTATTTTCATAAACACAGGATCCCTTTCATTTTTAAGGTCTCCATGATCCTTCCTACTCAATGTTTCTACAACCTTATTTTCCTTCCACAAGTAGCAGTGTAATAAAAAATCATAGTAATTGATTAGTTCTATCTGTCTCTGTCGACTCAGGTTTAGTTCATTCTGTGAGAAGATATATTTTAAACTCTTTTGATCTAAATATATCTCACACATTTTTCCATTGTGATAGTGTCTCGGTATATTCAGAGAAAAGATTATAGGTTAAAACTCTTGATCATGAGTTGGATAGTTTTATTTATGAATTTTTAAGTTCCTTGATACATAGGAAAAACAATGTCATTATTTATAAGGACAAAACCAAGTCCTTTCTTTCATGCATCATTATAGATCACAAATACACCATTCCCTGAGGGAAGAGTTAGGATCTGATCATTCACTAATAATCTATTAAATTCATTGAATCCTTCCTCACATTATTTTCTCCATAAAAACATAACACATTTACGGGTATTCTTGGTCATTGGGTTGTCTAAATGGTAGGAGTTCTGAATGAAACTCGAACAATAGCCAGCTAAACAAATAAAACTACATACCTCAGTTATGTTCATTGGAGTAGATCATTCTTCAACACCCTTTCCAATTATATGATCAATAGATATTCCATTTTTATAGAAAATGTGGCCAAGAAAGAAAACTTATTAAAGACAATATTCACACATGCTAAACTTCCCATATATTATTTTGCTTCCAGAAGTCTTCTGAATAGTGCGCATGTGATTTTCATGATCTTTGTAGATTTTTTATTATAACAAGATATCATCAATAAATACCACAAAATATTCATCAATATATTCCTTGAAAACTCTATTCATTATATCCATGATGATAGAGGTTACATTTGTAAGTACAAAATTAATTACTGTAAACTTTTAATGCACATTCCTGGTTCAAAATTCTATATTTGCAATATCTTCTATCCAAACACACAAATAATGATATCTAGATCAAAGATCAATATTTAAAAAATATTGGGCTCTGTGAATTTGATCATATAAATCATTAATTTAAGGCAGGGGATAAATGTTATTTATTTTTATATCATCGATCTCCATGTATTCAATTCATAACCTCGTAGATCCATCTTTCTTTTTAACAAAAAGAAAAGGGTCTCCTCATGGAGAAACACAAGGGAGAATAAATCCTTTATCACTCAAGATGTTTCTTCTATTATATTAATTTCATCGTGGCTATTATATAAAGAGTCTTTGATATAGGTCTTGAAACAATAATTAAATCAATTGGAAATTCAACTTCATGCTCTGGAGGGTGTCTAAAAAGATCCTATGGAAAAACATCATTGTATTCTTGCATAGTTGGTACAAACTCAATTTGAACATTTATTACCTCACTCCCAGATATCAGGTTCTCATCCTCCCCAATAATTTAATTCAATAGAGTCACTGAGGGTGGATCAAGATAAGAATCAAATGGTTATGCTTCTAATCTAAAGATAAATAATTCTACATCATTCTCAAAATCAATATCATCCTTCTTGTAATAATTTATTTTGATCCTGATTTGAAATGAAATTCATATCGAATATTATTTCAAATTCTATCATGTGTATGATAATATAATCAATAGATAAATCATGTTTATATTCCATAATGGGGACTGCTTGATACACATTTTTTGGAATGATACTTACCTTAGGGGTTTTGATTGACAACTCTTTTAGTAAATCAATTTGGAAATATCAAATTTTCTTGGAAATATGGGAAGATATAAAAGAATGTGACTATCCAAAATAAAATATTGAAATTTATAAGTTTGATGGAACATTTAATTTACCTACAACCACATCATTAGGAACATCAATATTAGCATCTGTGATTGTAGAGGCATGGCCTTTCTACAATGGCCTTCTTTGGGGAATGTTTCCTTGACTCCTAGGCCAATTATTTTCATAATGTACCCTCTACGTGAAATTGAATCATAGAACATTAGAATATTCATTCTTCACCTTATAATATCATGATAGGTCGAATTTTTCTCCACACTTTTAATAAACACCTAGAAACTTTAGGAATGTACATGGTTTTCTCTTACCACAATTATCATACGTTGGTAGGTCAACTATTCCCTTCTTCCCATTTCCTTATTTCTTTTTCCAATGTTTTTAGCAGCCCTCTTATTCTCTCGATTTTATTTAAAATCAAAAGAATTGGAGAAT
Source organism: Viscum album (assembly GCA_963277665.1). NCBI lineage: Eukaryota > Viridiplantae > Streptophyta > Magnoliopsida > Santalales > Viscaceae > Viscum > Viscum album. The sequence goes on along the minus strand of OY728156.1, from coordinate 1,224,038,277 downwards.
TCATTTTCCAACTTGATAGAACATGAGAATATATCTTCATATTATGAGAAACATTGGGAGACTAGATCCCTTTAGAGGAATGGTTTAAAACCATCCAATAATCAATCAATATTGATCCTTGGTTTAAGTATGTATCCTATGGCATGTTTTATTAACCTTGTAAAGTTAGCTTCATACTTTAATAAATTTTAATCATTATTTTCTCTCAAATTCAAAAACAGTGTTTCCTTATCTGCTCATTGTTAACGAGGGAATTGTTTTTCTATGAATATTTCCTAAAAATCACTCAATTTCATTTTTTCTATTTCTTCCTCCTCCTTTTTGTTTCAAATTAAAGGCCACTATTGATCTTCATCTCCCTATAGATAATAAAACTCCCTAAAAACCTTCTCTCTTTCATTACATCCTAAAGAGATAAATATCTTTTCTAATGAACTTATCAACTAATCCTCTATAAATGGGTTTGAAGTCCCGTTAAATAATGGAGGTTATTGTTACATAAATGGGTAAAACATAGATCCTCCATGTTTTGTATTTGGATTCTCCATATAGGTATGATTATTATTCATAACCTATGTCAGTTGTCCCAGTATAGTTTTAAGGTTCTCAGCACCAGTTGCAAAACCAAATCCAACATCATTATCATGCATCGGAGGGAAATCAATACATGGGATACACACATTCATGTGGTTTCCATTACTTCCACTAGGCCCCATTACAAAATAATGGAATATATAAGATTATGTTATAAATAAAAATTTATAATCTCAATATAGAAAAATACATAGCATAAATTGAAATCCTATACATAGCTAATCTCATAATCTTAAAAATGGTTTCTTTGAGGAAAATTTTACATTTGAATCCTTCGTAATGGCTTGTAAATAAAATATGTATTATCAAATTATATGCCCTTGGAGTGTCAGACTAGGTGCACAGTAAGGTAGATTTTCATGTACCAAGATAACATTGGTTATGCTTGAAACTCCTTGTTAGATTTATTACTCCAAGGTGAATCTGTGTGAAAACCACGTCTACATGTAGTATCCAGACATGGATGTATTTACTAGAAATATCCACATAATATATTTCTTTAAAAAATTACAAGATTTTATTGTATTTTTATCTTTAAATTATATCTTAGGTTTTGTTCCCCAATTTACATTTTCTCAATCTACTTTACAAGTTTTCTACTAAACATCTACTGATTCCAACTATAATGTTACAAACTCTCCTTGCCCAGAGATGGGGTCTTAATTCATTTCATTGGAATGATTATAAAATTTCATACCTAGAAGTAATGAATAGTTTAGTAGATTTAGAAAACTATATGCATACATATTTTCAACATTACAACTTGAAAGGATATACAATATATAAACTCCATTGATATCATCTGTAACTCCAAGGTTATCCCATTATGTCATTCATAATATACCTATTCATGTATTGGTAAAATGAAACACAAGAAATTTGTGAGCTCAAATGATAACTATTGGTATGAAATATAGTGGAAGATATCAAAAACATAAATATTAGTCATGGTGAATAACTAAAAACATTTGTCCTTAAAAATAAACTTGAACACATTATGGAATGAATAAGAGTTGAATAAATAATGCCATAATAAAGCATAATAATGGATATTCTACAAGTAAAATAACTACATGAACATTAAATTACTATATTAATAATTAGGTAATTAATAATTTTGGACATAATAGCCATAATGTTAAGGCATCAAACCAAGGCCATAAATAACCATTTTTTCATAGACTAATGCCAAGACTGTAGTTTGTCTCATGAGATCTACCGATGAATCGAGGGGATATAGTGGTCCCCACCCATCATATACTAAGTCCAATTCATTCCTCATATAAATTTGGATAAATATATGAAACATATACATTCATATTGAAACTAACATATGAAATGTAACTAACTTTTCCCCAAATATTAAGCAAAAACCCTAACTATTCAGAGTAAATCGGTGAATGGATTTATGATAGAACATACATAGTCAAACTAATCATAAACCATTAAATTAAATATGGTATATGTTATCATAAAATACTAATCCCAATAATACATAAGAACCAGCATGATTGTTGAAATATATGAAGATACTCTTATAAAATCATCAAGTATTCCTTAAGATAATGACTCGTTTACATTGAAAAGAATTGTTCTTTGGGGAAAATATTTCTCTAAAACCAAAAGTGTAGTAAGACAGTAATTTCATAATAAAAAGACTGATTATAGAAATATAATTTTCTCTAAAAAAATATTATATATTTACCTTGAAAATAGATAAGGATTTTAGAAATTCCCTTGAATCAGGCTTGTTTTTTTGGATGAAAATTTTGATAATCCTTTTAAAACATATAAGTCCCTAGAAATGAAACTAGGATTCTAGTGGGTAATAATATAGAGACAATTCACATAGAATTTTAGAGGAGTAAATATGAATAAATAATAATTTTTTTAGGTATGTTTTGAATAAGAGTAACCCAAATGAAAATGGAGGTTCGGGTATAAAACCCTTACCTTAAGTCTGATGGTGTTCTTCACTTGATCTTAGTATCCTGGACAAAAAAATTAAATTTATTAATTAATATTTATAGAACCTAGTTTTTTATAATTTGTTTATTTTTTCCTTATTAAGTTCATTCATGGCCTTCAGGGTTGGTTTAAGAAGTTCAATTTTATTATTTATGAGTGTTTTCTTCCTTAGTTTTCTTGACCAGTTTACTTATATACATGTAAGGATAAACATGTAATATGAGAATAGTTTTCCAAAATAAAAGATTTATTTTATTTATTAACATCAATAAGATTACATAATTAATAAATTTATTTATTTTTGGTAATTACGATGATTCATTATATAAAAAATTAATGATAATTGATTGGGTTAATTAGCGGTTTTTATCACAACAAACTCATTTTGATTTATAAATTAATATCATGTATAAAAAATTATTATAGAACATTATATAAGTTATAATACATATATTGTAGTATGGTTCAATAATCAAATGGGTTTTATGACCATAATTTAATATGGTAACAGAAATAAAAAACTTACCGTCCTTGAATGTGATAAATTAACATATCTCAGATGGTGTTTTCATTTTAAGTATAAATGAAGAGGAAAGTAAGGATAATGATGAATTATTACATTATCATAAAAAAAATTATAGTATAGTTAATATCCTTTTGGTTTTATAATATTTGGATGAAAGGAGGAGTGGAAAGAAAAAGAAAAAAAGGAACTCTGAATAAAAGAAATGAAAAAAGGAATTTACTACTAGAAATTATCTTTCTTGAGAGACTCTTTAGTGGAAAGGTTTAGTCTTTTTATAAGAAAAATGGATTATTTACATGGGGGAGGATATTTTTAGGATATTTGAGATGAATTTAGACACAGAACAGGGATTGAGAAGAGCGAATAGAAGAGGGAGTGAGGGTGTGGGAGTTTATAGGGGAGGAGAGGAGTGATTTTTTGATATCTTATTTGTTGTTTTATTATTTTTCTCAAGAAAAGAAATAGTATCAATTATTGTGAATAAAAATAGTAATATGTACATTTTATTTTTCACTAATATCTTCTAACATCATCCATGATGCATTAAATAGTGTATTTATCCAATAATGTATCTATATACGGTAAATTATAGTACTTCATTATTCACCAAAATTCAAATATTTCAGAAAAACTCAAAAAAATTACCATATCCATATTCCAATTTATAGAATCCAAAAATGGACTCAATTTTATAAAATTAATTTTCTAAATATGAGGAAATTATTTTTTATTAAAATCAAAATTTACTTAGAAAATATAATTTTAAAACCAAAACTGGTTTTACAATACCCAAAAAAATTAACTATTGTCTTATGAAATTATTCTAAAATTAGTGGAAAAATATTTATTTGGAAACCAATTTTATAAAATTTAATTAGATTGTTAATTGAAAATTTTAATTAAATATTTATCCCTTACAAAAATACAAATACTTAATTAATAATATATAAAATATTCTACTTCATTTATAAGGTGCCTACATTTTATTTATTCATTCATTGATGAGGTTAAAATTCATAAGGGTCATATTACTATTCATACGGTACAATAATATTCATAATGCTATGTTACTATTCACCAATATTTAATTTTATTCTATAAAACTCCAAATATTACCCTGAAGGCAATTGTTTATGTTAGTTTTTCAAAATTCAAAACACATAAGTTGAAAATTTATGTTTATTGGCTAAGTTATTACAAAGTGTTGTTTTGTAGAGACTAATTGTTTCATCCATTCGATATTAAATTTATTTTTAATTCCTTGTGGTGTTACAAAAATACATTACAAAAATACTATTAGGGGTAAAACATATTTTTCTACTTAATAAAGTTTCACAACTCTAAAACTATATAATACAAAAGAACATCCAATAATTAAATGAGTCCCCCAATAGAGTCCCTAACCTTCAATTGTCCTTAAAAACCTATTGGAGTTAAATCAAGTATAAAATGCTATGATCTATCATCATTTCCCATAATTAAACATTATACCTCAAAAATTAAACATTCTCCTTGATCATAAAGGTTTACTACATTTCAATATTACCTATATAACCATCTTATTTCATAATAATACTTCATCATCGACAATAATATTCTCTGTAAAATATTTTATCCTATACATACTTAGGTAGATAATTTATTGGGAATATTGAAATTTAATGAGTGATCTAAAATGATCAATAAGAAATAAATCTTATCAATAAGTACAAAGAAAATATCGTTAGATCCTAAAAAATTTATATAATATGAACATGATAGAAATACATAATTAAAGAGATAAGATTAGGAAATCATAGAATGTGATCATAAGTCATGATAGAATTATCATCAAACATTCTATAGGAACATTTAACCAAAATATGATCATCATGTCGGTATAGTATTTACCATGGAATATAAATGTGAAATTATAAGGAAATAATCATTATTGATGTACAAATAACATTAGAATATATAAAATTCTTAAATATATAAAATCATATCATATGTCAATGTTAACCATCAATACCATCATAACATAGTGGAATGATAATCACTACCCATGTCCAATTGTTTATCAAGAATCACTACTAGAATCACATAGTGGATCAAGAATAATTATTTCTATTCCTAGTAATATCATTAGATATTAGGGTTTATTCAATGATTTGTAAGTTTATAAAATTACAAACCCACCTATTACATACTAATAATCCATACTTATTTTTGCCACATGTTCATAAAATATTCATAAATTAATAAAAACACAATTAACCCATGAGAATTAAATAGTTTTCATTAACATTATCACAATTCATAAAAATAAATCATCCAAATAAATAAATTGGATGATTTCATTAATACGTATCAGAATGTTAACATAATAAAAAATACAGGATATTGAAATTGATTAAGAAAACATTATTGGAATCAACGAAATTTTTTTATAAAATAAGAAGAAATATCCTTTACATTTGATAACATTTTGTAAAGAAAAAATTTATAAATATATGATTTTATGAATAATTATATGGTGAAGAAATATTATTTTAGGGAATCTTTAAAAATTGAAAAGGATTCATTGTAAACAAAAAAAATATAATACACTGGTGAAAATTACCTTGATATAAATATACTAGAGGAGAAATAAATAGATTAATTTCATGCCAATTTTAAAAAGGTAAAAAACTTACTAGGGGTACACTAAATCATCTATTTATAATTAATGACATCATTGAACCAATGTAAGGAATATGGACATAGAAGGAAAAAATTATCAACCAAAAAGAAGAGATAATGACAATTTTTAGTAAAAGGTCATTTTGAATTAATTATTTATCAAATACTGTGTAAATGGTGAAAATTCAGGTAATTAAAAAATATAACAGAGAGTATGAAAATAATGGTGGAGTTATGTATTGATAATCTCAAATAAGAAGAATTATTGGGAGATAAACCCTTTCGAATTTTGTAATAACTGAATCCAAAGACATTGATACAAATAAAATTATATGGGTTTTTAAATCCCAGGAATTACATGAAAATTATAGAAAAATACATGAATGGGTTAGTATATTCAACATATAAAATAAAACAAATGATGAATATGTATTATAACTTAATGAAAAGAAATTTAGATAAGAAACTATTACAATGTTGTATTTTATGAAGTAAAAATAAATTAAAATTGAGGTTATGAAAAATAAATGTAAATAAAAATAATAGGAAGATAAAATAAAATAAAATATTATTATAGAGTAATATACAAAAATTTACAGTAAAATAGTCAATGAATATAGTGTATAACTAAATGAATATATATGGATTCAATAAAAACTCTTACCTTGGATTCTTGTTTCCTCAGACACACTAAAACTTATTAAATAATAAATATATGATCATTAATAATGTATTTCATAATATTATTCATATTTATTGCCTTTTATATTAATATTTTATAATAATTTATTACCTATTTACTACTTATTTTTAGTTCATGTTGATCATTGGTTGTTTATAGTTTCAATTAATCATTGTTTGTTTCAGAGAAACAGTCTCTATAATTGATCATTATTCAAGATTCCATTTTCTAAAAAATACTCAAGTTACTATAATTGTAGTTCTATAATAAGTTATTATACTCCATGTTCAATTTATTGAATTTTTATATATGGTTTTCCAAATTGAAATATTTAATGCGTTTATTTTGTTTTAATTTTTAACAAACATATAGAGATACAAAAAAATGAATCAAATATTAATATTACCATTTCATAACCATAAAAAAATTATTTTAATATTAATATCCTATATTACTATTAATTATTTATTCCCAACCATCCATGATAAAATATGACAACATTGTTCATAATGGTGGTAAAACAGATCCAAATAAAAATATTTTATTATCAATGGATGAGTATAAATTTGAAGTGATTTTATTATAACTCTATTTTTATAGAAGTATAATTATTATATTTATATGTTATTATAGTGAAAATTGAGAATTATTTTGAGTTATAGTATGAATATAGGATAAAAAGAAGGATAAGAAGTCATTACTTATAATTAAGAGATCATATCATCTCTTGGAGGTCTTCCTAGTTTTAAAGGATTTTGGGAATCCTGTTGAAAAAGAGTCTTATAAATTGTAATGAGGATTATTATAGAAGTAAATTTGGTAGAGTAAATATATATAAAAAAGTTATTGTTTTGGTATTGAATTTTACGGAGGATATGTCCTTTTATACGTGAAAAGTAGGGTCATTACTTTAGAAACATGATTTACATAAAGGGAATACATGGGATAACATATATTATTTGTGAGTTAGATAGTAAATTGTTTGTTTTAATTGTTTTTTTACTATCAAACCAAAATATAGTTTTTATAAATGATTTTAAATCAATTTAATCATTAAAAATTTATTCTATTCTATTTTACCCCATTTCCCTCATTTCACTTTTCTTAATTATTTATCATTGTAATTATTTTTCTAACAAGAATTAAATACAATCCCCCACTAATATTCAGCATTAAAATTACAAATTTGGAATTGTAATGGCTCGGGCCTCTCCGGTCCAATACCTTGTGAAAATGTGGTTCTAGAGGTGTTCCAAGGAGTCAAGGTGACTTGGGGGTGCGTTTGGGGTGGACTTTTGAGGAAAGTTAAAGGGTAATAGCTTTCACACAGTTTTCCTAAACCGTGCGGCCAAACCATGCAAGGATGGTCTTGAGGTCAGGGGAAAACACACGGTTAGCGCATGGTTTTCCTAACTGTGCGGACTAACCGTGTGGGGAGGGGTTGTCGAGGCAGAAGCTAGTGCACGGTTAGCGCATGGTTTGTTAAACTGTGTGACTAAGCCGTGCAGGCACTTAAAGTTAGATCTTAAAATTTAGGATCATGACTGTTTAGCATTTATCTTTCTCGTTTAGGCCCCTAATCAGCCATAACTCAGGATTAACCTTCATTGGAGGTAGAATAACATCTCTCAAGCGTTTTGGAGGTGATCTGGAGGCTCCCCTTGGCAAATCGGAGCCGGTTTCTTGAGGTATGTTATCCTCTTTTTTTGTTTTCCTAGATCTACATATAACTACTCCTCCTCTTCTCTCAGGATCTTAGATCTACACCCTTTATGGATAGATCTAACTGTGTCGATTTTTTTTATGATGAGTCTTGGTCTTGATATTCTTAAGAGGATAGATCTAAGGCGGGGTTTCGGAGAATCGACCCGGGATCCTTGAGCGTTCCTTGACCTTTTTGGTTTCCGTCAAAAAAACCATTGTTGTAGGGATATTACCTTCGTCTCTCTAATTTTTGAATCATGTGGGATGGGTGTCCTCTTACTTTCATGAGACATAGTTGAACTACTTAATTGAAGATAATAACTGGCTTAAAGAATGGGGATGGGAAGTTGTTATGATTATCCTTGTTTATCCTATTGTTATGTTGTGAATTGAATAGGCTTATTCCTAATGAAAATCATGATCGTTGGAGGCCTTTTCTTGTGCAATTAAATTTTTCCCTATCTTTTTAGACCATTTTATGGAAACTTTGTGGAATATTGTAATTGGTTAATCATGTAAAGTTTACTGATTAAATGAATATATGTAACCCTTGTGTGATCACCCCAGTTGAACAAAATGGAATAATGAACATGTGGATGTTGGTTTGGTTATGTGGTGTGTGAAAAGGGGGGGTGAATCCTGGGTTATTATGAATAGGGTGGGAAGTGGGGCTGCAGTAAATCTTATTAAAGTGGCAATGTTGTGGCATGAGCCTTGTTTTGTGATACGGTTGTAGAGATGTTGTTATAATGGAAGAAGGGCCGCAGTAATGGGTTGTGATATTAAAACAAAGTGGAAAGTTGATAAATGAGCTACGGGGAATGATAATGAATTAAATGTGGGAACAATCAATGGGGATTGATTGATGAGAAAAAGGTTGGTTTTTTGTTACTTGTGTTCTATCTAACTTGATTTTTGGTTGGAATGGTTTTGTCCTATGAAACGCTTGATTTGGTTTGATAATTTCCCAGTATTTAAGGAACTAATAAACTAATACTATTGAAACATAAAAACCTAAATGGGGATGGGTTTGTTTGTTGTATGCATGCTTCGTAGAAGCAATTTCGAGGCACGTGATCAGTTTCTCTGTTTAGAAGCCATAGGTTGGGTTGTGTGTTTGGTATACATATATGTATCTCTATTTTTGTGTTTTGTCGCACCCCACCCATGTTGAGAACCTAGTTCTGAACACTCCCATTTCATGGGAGAGGGTGTTTTCCCCTTAGTTACTAGCTCTTTCCTACTCTTTCTTCCATAGGCTGTGATGGCTTGAGGCGACCTTACACCCAAGACTCTTTGGGTAGGTTTAGATTGGTGTGATTTTAGCCCAAGACTCTTCGGTTAGGTTTACTGTTCCCAAGAATATTTAGGATGAGGCCTAGTTGTGTTCATTCAGGTATGTGATTGTCGTTTTTGTGGCCCAGGTGTGTGCTGGCAGGAAGAGTGTGGTAGCGTAAGGACGTTCGCTATTAGGAAGAGCTGATAACTAGTGTGGAATGGTGCGGGGTACCCAATAATCTTGTTATTATATATTACTACCTATTGCTTTGTGGTTTTGGTGAGTGTGGCTAGTGAGGTTGGTTGGAGAGAATTTTTTGATAGGTTTTGGTTTCTTCTGTTGTTCCCACAGGACATTTGGATGTCTCCCCACCTGTGCAGAAGAGATTTAGTTTTCCCTACTGAGTATACTTTTATGCTCACCCTACGTTTACTTTTAAGTTTCCAGGAGGACTACCAGGGCCGTGTGGGACCCTACTAGTCAGGCAGTTGGACTTTTTGCAGTTTGTTGTACTTATGTTTCTTTTGGTATTGTGCTTTTGAGCTTCTTGTACTTGTACTTTGTTTTATAATTATTTTAAACATGCATGTGGGATTTGTTTGGGTCTATTTTCATTCACTTGTATCTTTTTTGTTTGGTGTTTGACTCATCATATTTCCTGATCTTAAATAATAAAAAAGGTAATGCCTCCCATCTTGTGAAAACATATACCCTTGGTGCTAGTGGCCACTCAGGGGCCTATTGGAGGTGGGACTCAGGGGGTCATTATCTCTCTTTCACCATTGCCAGCTCAGGAGGGGAATCTTTGGTGGGAGGTGGTCGTGACAGAATGGTATCAGAGGTGATGGTTGATAGATAGGATGGAGTATGGAGTTATGCACAGTGAGGATTTCATGGGATGGTAGGTAAATAGTGTTGTGTGATCTTGGTGTGTGATATAGGCCAGGGAAGACCAGATAGGAAATGAGATTTTAGGGCCCCCCGTGATCCGATGCAAGGACTCTGAGCCTACCAAATGACCAAGTGAGACTACATTGATTGCAGGGTAGAGACCCTAGGGAAGGTACATGCATCATCATGACTTTTTTTTACTTTATTTTGGTGTTTTGGGAACTAAATTGAAATAAAGTGATGAAATAAAACCCTAAGAAATTTCATTGATACTTTGGCTTAGGGGGTCTTTGTTTACCGTATAGCTATGGCACTTGGAAGTCATCCCCGGGTGACTCAAATAGTCGAGGCCTAGCAGATTCAGGTAGTCGATTAGTTGAGGATTGACCGAGAGGAGGAAGATGACTCGTGGCAGAAGACTCTCTGTTCGTTCCAGCGAAAACCCCTAAATAAGTACGAGGGTAGTACTTCAGACATGGAGATAGAGGGGTGGCTTGAGGAGCTAGGGATTGATTTTACTTTGATCTGTGCTCCGAGGGTCTATTGGGTTACCCTAGCAGTCAGTCACCTGAGGGGTGTGGTGCATCAATGGTGGATTCTCTACCTCGGGGAGATGTCAAAGGCAGAGGTTCCGTGGGATGACATTGAGAAGGAGTTCCGAGAGGAATTCCTTTCTTCCATGATCAAGGAGAAAAGGCAGAAGGAGTTACTCCTCCTCTAGCAGGGGTTTATTTCGGTACCAGAATTGGGGATCAAGTTCAAGGGTCTCCTACGCTTTGCTCCGGATCTCTTTCCGGATGAAGAGTCTCAGGAGAGAAGTTTGGAGGAGGTGCTTCATCCTTCTCTCCAGTATGTTGTCACCCCCTTCACCCTTATGATGTACTTGGAACTATAGAAGAAGGTAGAGGTTTTAGAGAGGATGCACTCACAGGGAGGTGCACCATGAGAGGGTATCTAGCCGGGTTCGTCGAAGGGGAAGGCAGTCAGCAGGAGGTCTCCTACGATAGGACCATCCTAATTCAGGCCAGTAGGGAGGAGGCCCCAGCAGTTCCAGTTCATATCTTCGAGTCCTCATCCCTTTTTCACGATCCCAGGACGGAAGTGTTTCTCTTGCAGAGTTCTCGGGCACATTCAGAGTCGATGCCCCACCTGAGCTCAGTACGGTGGAGGTGGGCAGGTTCATCACCCGCCTCAGCAGCACCAGTTGTCGGTGATTCCCTTCCAACAGCAGCAGAACCCTACTCCTCCAAGGTAAAACATTGCAGGTGAGGCCGACCTCATGGTTCTCCTTAGGGACCTCGACCAGGACGTGGTTGGGGAGGTGGTAGACATCAGAGAGGCATAGGAGCTAGGAGTGGACAGTTTCACATAGCAGAGTTGGCAGCTCTGGCAGGACCAGAGGTGGTGTGAGGTACGATTTGTTTGCTCATCACTCTCGTTTCTGCTTTGTTCAATTCAGGAGCTTCGCACTCCTTTTTTACACCCTATCTATCCCATGCTTTGTGTTTAGACGTAGAGATACTTTCTATACCTCTAGTGTTGAGTACACCAGTTGGAGGTCAGACCAGCGTATCTTGTGTTTTCCGGGGATGTGGGATGACATTAGGACCACATCGATCTAGTGGGTATCTTCTCTTTGTATAGACACAGCCATACGATTTCATCTTATGCATCGACTAGCTATTTTCTATTAGTTCCATTATCGACTTCTTCCAAAGAAGAGTCATGTTCTCCGACGTGGATGGGAAGCGTGTATCTTTTGTTGGCAAGAGGAGCTATCAGGTGGGAAGCCGGCATGTGAAGCCTCTCCTTTCCTTGTTAGGTGGGTTATCTATCGTTCCAGCTGATACAGAGATGATGGATGTTCTAGAGGTTGTTAGGGAGTTCCTCGATGTTTTTCCCGAGGATGTTGTGACTCTACCCCCCCCCCCCCCCCCCCCCCCCGACGTTACATTGAGTTCGGGATAGACTTACAGCCTAGTGCCAGTCCAATTTCGATGGCCCCTAATCAGATGGCACCTTCGGAGTTGCGGGAGCTACGGATTCAAATTGATGATCTGATGGAGAAGGGTTTTGTTTGACCCAGCATGTCGCCATGTGGTGCTCTAGTTTTGTTCGTGAAGAAGTCAGATGGTGGTATCAGGCTATGCATATACTACCAATGGTTGAATCAGGTAATAGTCAAGAACTGTTACCCCCTTCCAAGGATAGATGATCTCTTCGACCAGCTGAGGGGAGAAGGTTGGTTTTCTAAGTTTGATCTATGATCTGGATACCATCAGCTGAGGGTAAAGGACAGTGACATCTCGAAGACGGCTTTCAGGTGCAGGTATGGGCACTTCGAGTTTGTAGTGATGTCGTTTGGAGTTACGAATTCACCATCTGTGTTCATGGGACTTATGAACTTTGTCTTTCGAGAGTTTCTGGACTGGTTTGTAGTTGTGTTTGTCGATGACATCCTAATCTACTAAAGATCATAGGAGGATCACATTGAGCATCTCAGGGAAGTCTTGGAAGTCCTTTGACACCACCAGGTTTATGGGAAATTGTCGAAGTGTAAGTTCCTGATGCAAGAAGTACACTTACTTGGGCACGTAGTGTCTCAGCATTGAGTGTCAGTGGACCCGTCGAAGGTGGAGGCAGTTGTTTCTTGGGAGGCACCCAAGAGCGTGGCAGAGGTTCGTAGTTTCTTGGGGTTGGAAGTTTATTATAAGAGGTTCGTTTCTGACTTCTCTCGAGTTGCTGCTCTATTGACATCTTTGACTAGGTAGAACCAGGTGTTCTTATGGAGCGAGCAGTGCCAGAAAGCTTTTGACTACCTGAAGGAGAAGTTGGTCATTGCTCCAGTACTCAGGTTGCTAGAGGAAGGGTTGTTGTATGAGGTGTTTTTTGATGGTTATAGCCTTGGTTTGGGGTGCGTACTGATGCAAAATAAGGGTGTGATCTGTTATGGGTCTAGGCAGTTGCGCCCTCACGAGCGTAACTATGCCAACCATGACCTAGAGCTTGCATTAGTAGTGTTTGCACTGATGTTTTGGCGACATTACCTCCTTGTGGAGCGCTTTGTGTTCTTCTTAGATCACAAGATCTTACGTTATATCTTCTCCCATTGTGACCTAAACTCACGGTAGCAGAGATGGGTTGAGTTTCTGTAAGACTATGACTTCGAGATCTCTTACACTAAAGGTAAGGTAAACGTTGTGGCTGATGCCCTAAGTAGGAAGTCGGATAAGGAAGTGGTTCGGTAATCCGTTGATGCTTGGAAAGCGATGGGAGAGTTGGCTACCTTCAACTTGGATGCAAGGGTATAGGGTGTTTGAGGCTGTTTGTTTCAGATGACGGTGCAGTCCTCTTTGTTGCAGCAAGTGGAAGAGTCTCAATGGGGAGATGCCGAGTCAGAAGTAATCCGGGGTCGTATCGATCAGCGAAATGCTCCAGAAGGATGGTCATAGGATAACCGACGTTAGATGTTTTTTCATGGAAGGTTGTTTGTTCTAGTGGTGATGCGTGAGGGAGTTCTCCGTGAGTTCCATATCTTAGACTTGGCGGTACATCCGGGAGTTTAAAAAATGTATCGAGGCCTGAGGGAGCAGTTTTGGTGGTTCGGGGTGAAACGGGCGGTCGCAGAGTTTGTGGCTAAGTGCCTAGTGTGTCAGCAAGTAAAGGCAGAACACCATGTTCCTAGTGGTTTTTTGAAACCTTTAGATGTCCCCGAGTAGAAATGGGATGACATCTCAAAGGACTTCGTCACAGAACAACCCAGAGCTCATGGTGGTTATGATGCTATCTGGGTATTGGTGGATTGACTGACTAAATCAGCTCACTTCTAAGCAATTAAGGAGTCGGGCCCAGTGAGTACCTTAGTACAGATGTACATGGACGAATTGGTGCATTTCCAGGGAGTTCTGAAGACTATCAACTCAGATCGGGATAATCGGTTTACCTCATGAGTCTGGAAGGGGTTACAATATGCTTTTGACACCCAGCTACACCTTAGCACTGCTTTCCACCCCAAGACCGATGGGCAGACAGAGCAGACTATCTAGATGTTGGAGGACATGCTGCAAGCATGCGTTCTAGATTTCGGAGGATCATGGGTGCGAAACTTGCCTTTAGTAGAGTTTTCCTACAACAACAGATTCCACTATACTATTGGCATTGCACCGTTTGATTCTTTGTATGGAAGACCATGTCATTCACCCATTTGCTGGTCAGAGGTTGGTGAGACAGGTGATCTTGGGACAGAGGTAGTACAGATCACCACAGATAAAGTCCAGATTCTGCATGAGAGGATGAAAGCAGCTCAGGACCGACATAATTCTTATGCTGACCGTCAGAGGAGGCCCTTGGAGTTTGAGGTGGGAGATCATGTGTTATTGAAGGGTTTTCCTCGACGGGGAAAGCGGAGGTTTGGGAAAGGGAGTAAGCTCTCTCCTAGGTTCATCGGACCTTTCTAGGTGCTGTGGCGAGTCGGCGAGGTGGCATATTAGCTGGACCTTCCACCTCAGTTGGAGAAGATTCATGATGGCTTCCACATCTCCCAGCTTCATCGGTACTCACACGACGACTCTCACGTTATCGACTGGGGAGAGTTAGATATAGGAGACGACATGAGCTTTAAGGAATGACCAGTCAGAATCGAGGATCATAAAGAGAAGGTTCTTTTTGGATGAACCATCACCTCGGTTCGTGTGTTGTGGAGGCATGGCGACCTCAAGGAGAGCACTTGGGATTGGGAGGCTCAGATGAACGTTCAGTACCCGGAGTTGTTTTGACTTGTGTTTTGCCTTGTTCTTCTGATCTTTGTTTTGATGTTATACTTTGTACCTTTGATATATGGATATCTTGTCTTATTTGTTGTGGGATGTTTCGTTTTCTTGTTCTCTGGATGTGTGTAACGTGTTCGGATGTGTGGGGAAAGGGAAAACCTTATCCTTAATCAAGATGCATTAATGCGGATGCGATTGAACCCGTGCGGGCAAGTAAGTTCCGCCTAAATCAGATAATATCTCAACATGGGAGAAGGAATTCCCCCAGCCATGTGTTCGGACAGTGTGTTTGTTGTATGGTGTTGGGGGAAATAATTCCTTGACTAATATAATTAGGATAGTGGTTGGTTTCCGTTATGGTAAGAGCTCTGAGAGGTATCTTGTGGGGTGGTTGTTCGAACCTTTCCCCTTTTTATGGGTCAGTTTTTAATTCTCGAGGATGAGATTGTTTTTATATGTAGCAGATGTAATGGACCGAACCTCCATGGTCCATTACCTTGTGAAAATGTGGTTCTAGAGGTGTTTCGGGGAGTCAAGGTGACTTGGGGGTGCATTTGGATGGAAATTTGATGAAAGTTAATGGGTAATAGCTTTCGCAAGGTATGCCTAAACCATTCAGCTAAACCATGCAAGGCTGGTCTTGAGGGCAGTGGAAAACACATGGTTAGCACACAATTTGTCTAAACGTGTCGACTAACCGTGCGAGGAGGGGTTTTGGAGGCAGAATCTAGCACAAAGATATCGCACGGTTTGTTAAACTGTGCGACTAATCTGTGCAGGCACTTAAAGTTAGATCCTAAAATTTAGGATCTTGACTGTTTATCCTTTATCTTGCTCTTTTAAGCCCCTAATCGGATATAACTCGGGATTACCCTTCCTTGAAGGTAGAAGAACCACTATCAAGCATTTTGGAGGCAATCTGGAGGCTCCCCTTGGAAAATCGGAGCTGGTTTCTTAAGGAATGTGATCATTTTTTTTTTGGTTTTTTAGATCTACCTAGATCTACTCCTCCTCTTCTCTAGGGATCTTAGATCTACGCCCGTTATGGGTAGATCTAAGTGTGTGGATGTCGTTTATGATGAGTCTTGGTCTTGATCTTGCTTGGAGGAGAGATCTAAGGTGGGGTTTCAGAGAATCGACTCGGGTTCCTTGAGCGTTCCTTGACCGTTTTGGTTTCCGTCAAGAAACCATTGAGGTAGGGATATTACCTTCGTCTCTCTAATTTGTGCATCATTCGGGATGGGTGTCCTATTTCTTTCAAGAGACATAGTTGAACCAATTTAATGAAAATAATAACTGACTTAAAGAATGGGGATGGGAAGTTCTTATGTTTATCCTTGTTTATCCTATTGTTATGTTGTGAATTGAATAGGCTTATGCCTACTGAATATAACGGTTTTTGGGGGCCTTTTCTTGCATAATTAAATGTTTCCATATATTTCAAGACCATTTTATGGAAACTTTGTGGAATATGGAAATTGGTTAATCGCGTAAAGTTGGATGATTAAATGAATATCTGGAACCCTTGTGTGATCACCCCGGTTGAACAAAATGGAATAATGAACATGTGGGTGTTGGTTTGGTTACGTGGTGTGCGAAAGGGGGGTGAATCCTGGGTTATTATGAATATGTTGGGCAGGGGGGGCTATAGTAAATGTTATTAAAGGGGCAATGATGTGGCACGGTCCTTGTTTTGTGATACAGTTGTGGATATGTGGCTATAATAGAAGCAGGGCTGCAGTAATGGGTTGTGATATTAAAAGATAGTGGAAAGTTGATAAATTAATTGAGGGGAATGATAATGAATTAAATGTGGTAACAATCAATGGGGATTGATTGATGAGAAAAAGGTTGGTTTTGTGTTTCTTGTGTTCTATCTAAGTTGATTTGTGGTTGGTAGGGTTTTATTCTACGAAACACTTGATCTGGTTTGATAATTTCCCAATAGTTAAGGAACTAATAAACTAATATTGTTGAAACTTGAAAACCTAAATGGGGTTGGGTTTGTTTGTTGTTTGCATGCTTCGTTGTAGCAGTGCCGAGACACGTGCTCAGTTTCTCTATTTAGAATCCGTAGTTTGGACTGTGTGTTTGGTATACATATATGTATATGTATTTTTGTGTTTTGTTGCACCCCACCCATGTTCATCACCTTGTGCCAAACACTACCATTTCATGGTAGAGGGTGTTTTCCCCTTAGTTATTATCTCTTTCATGCTCCTTCTTCCATAGGCTGTGATGGATTAAAAAGACCATACACCCAAGACTCTTTGGGTTGGTTTCGATTGGTGTGATTTAATCCCAAGACTCTTCAGGCAGGTTTACCGTTCCCACGAATCTTCGGGATGGGGCCCAGGTGTGTTCAGGCGGGGATGTGATTGTGGTTTTTCTGCCCCAGGTGTGTGCGGGCAGGAAGAGTGTGGTAGCGTCAGGATGTTTTCCATTAGAAAGAGTTGCTAACTAGTGGGGAATGATGTGGGGTACCCAATACTCTTGTTCTTATATATTACTACCTGTTGCTTTTGGGTTTTGGTGAGCATGGCTATTGAGGTTGGGTGGATATAATTCCTTTCTAGGTTTTGGTTTCTTCTGTTGTTCTCACAGGACATTTGGATGACTCCCCATCTGTGCATGAGAGCTTTAGTTTTCCCTACTGAGTATACTTGTATGCTCACCCTACGTTTACTTTTAGGTTTCCAGGAGGACTACCAGGGTCGTGCGGCACCCTACTAGTTGGGCAGTTGAAGTTGTTGCAATTTTTTGTACTCTTGTATCTTTTGGTGTTGTACTTTTGAGCTTCTTGTACTTGTACTTTGTTTTAGAATTATTTTAAACATGCATGCAGGATTGGTTTGGGACTATTTTCATTCACTTGTTCCTTTTTCTTTTGGTGTTTGACTCATCCTATTTCCCGATCTTAAATAATAAAAAGAGTAATTCCTCCTATCTTGTGAAAACTTATACACTTGGTGCAAGTCGCAACTCCGGGGCCTATTGGAAGTGGGACTCGAGGGTCATTATCTCCCTTTCACCATTGCCAGCTCAAGAGGGGCATCTTTGGTGGGAGGGGGTTGTGACTGGAATCAATTTAGTCAAATTAAAATTGTAAATAAATGAAATTTAACTTCTTAATGACAATGTAATTAGTTTCGAGAAACACGTTTTTAGAAAAAAAAACTTTTAAAACATTAAATAATCTTATTCATACTACATATAAAAAACTAATAGTTACATGAGTGTTAAAAATTTTATATACATATAAACTTTAAATTTTATTGAAATCATATGTTAACTATCACATATTTAGTTTATTAAAATAAAATTGCATAGTTCTTATTTTTTGTTTGAAAAGTATCTTTTAAAAAATAAAATGATTTTATCTTTTTTTCTAACCAATAAATAATAAATGTATGAATAATTAGTAAAATTAACATATAAATTGTAAATTTTATTCAATTTCATAATTTAAATCTGATAAATTTTACTTTAAAATAATAACACATAATATATAATAGAAGTGTTTTTAAATTAAATATATTTCTTTCAAAAAAAATAACTAACATTTTATTACTTATAATTCATTAATTTTTTATTAAATTTTATTAATTTATTTTAATAATTTTCCTTAAATTTTGATCAATCTATTTTATTAAAATAATTCTTATATATAAATGAATTTAAGATAATAAATAATAAAAAATTATTTAAAATATAAAATTGTTCACAAATGAATTAGTATTTTTTAATATATTACCAAATATTTATATTATTCTAAATAAATTATTAATTATTAAAAAATAAATTATAACATCCAAATTATCTTTTTATATTAACTAAGTATCATTAACTCTAAAGTGGCAATATGCTTGTGGGTATTTTACTCAATGTCTACACACCCTTCTAGAATAGTCAAATATTGTGTATATTACTCCCACTGTATTCTAAAAATTCATTATATTATTACATTTTAAATCACCCATTTAATTTTATAATTTATTTTTAAGGAAATATTATTTCTCTTTTCATGATGTTTTTTTCATTGAAGGTTTAGTTCTACTAATAGTGTTACACCTGAGTAAAGATTATCGAGAGCATTTCCTTGTTGTAAAAATAGTATTCATCAGTATTTGTTGTCTTATATTGATTTATTCACTTTAAAGATATATAATATTTCATGGTATGAAATAATACATGGTATGTAACATATGGTTTCATGTAATATTTTATTAATGTACTATTATAAGCTAATAAAGTGTCATTAATTTGATTTTTATCATGTATGTTTTATTTTATAAACAGGTTCAATTATATCAAAAGAATAAAAAATATATTTAAGAATGATGGAAATATAATATATTTAAAGAAAATGTTCTCTTAAACCTATTATCATTCATTCTATAAGGATCCCCACATTCCATAATGAGTCAAACCCAAAGGATTAATCTATTCATAATAAAATTATAAAGAAATTATATATCCAAACATGAAAAATTCTTATAAATAATTTAATCCATATCTATAATATGAAGAGAAAAAAATATTGATATTTATAGAGGATAATATAAATAATAAAATCCTAACATCACTCAGATCAAACCAAAATTACCAAATGTGAATAAAAATAAAAAAACACTTTGAAACCTCACTATTTGAACATACTCCGGTAGCTAAACTCAAAATATTGAATGTGGAACATCTGGTAATAGGGAACCTCCTCCACATAAGTAAGATAATATTTTTTTAAATAAATATTCCCAAAATTCCATGTATTTTAATCCATCCTCTAAATTTACACTTGAATTATATATCAAAAAACTAAAATTAGAGTGTCAAATCCACAAAAAGGTCCTCAAAATGTCATTATAATAGTCTACATCTTATATTCACAAATTAACTTTGGATCTCCCTTTGGAACTAAATAAGGTTTATTGTTACCTATAATATAGTTTAATTAACCTATAAAGATGTTGAATTTGTATCTTATACACACATAAAAACTTATTCATTCCCCATCCCATCATATAAATCCCTCACTGATCAATAGGACTCAGTTAGGAACAATCTATATCAATCCCAACTCCCCCAACACTGAAAACCATATAAAATCCATAACAGAAAAATTGAGGTCTCTATAGTCAATAATTTTTTACATTAAAATATAAAATCTTTGTTCATCTTACAATAAATTCCTTATTAAATAAAGTATGATTTTATAATTTAATCTATTTTCTATGTTTAAATCATTCATCAAATAATCTAATCCAAGAAAAATTATTAGATTTTTAGAACCCAAGGGATTGTTTTGATTTTATTTTTATTTTAGCATGTAAGGATGTTATTGTAAAGATTAATTTTTTATATATATTGAGAAAGATTAAGTGCAAAATGAATGAATAAGTTCAATGGTATGATATGAATCTTGGAGTTCATATTTATTACATGTATTGAAGTTTCTAGCCATTAATAAAAATGATGGAGATCTATTCTTTTTTTCAATGATTATTGACATTTTACTTTTTTTTGGAAGAAAAATTAATATATTTGATAATTTTATATCTTATATTGAAATGAATCAATGAAAAGTGTTGCTTGAGAATATATCATTGTATATCATAAGTTGGGAATGAGTTTGATAAATAGTTAAAGGTGGATTTGTTGATTCTGGATGTATACATGTAAATGATATTCTTTGAGGTATTATAAAGTTACTGATGTTTTAAAATCAGAATTTGATTTCCTAAATATATACACATTAATGTTTATCTTGATGTAATTTTGGAATATGCTATCTAGAATTTATATATTGAATTGTTTATTTTGAGTTATACTACATCCAAATGATAAAGTAGTTGAGAAAGATAAAAAGTATAAACTAAATTAACGGTTTAGAAGTTAAATGTCATGAAATTATGAAATACATTATATTTAATAAAAATCGTGATTTTTTGAAAATAGTTCTTAATATATGATGATTCCAATGGTTATATGATTTAAATAACATGAAGCATATAGAAATTATAATATTTGTTGACTTAGTAGTCTCTAAGAATTCACATTTGTAAGCATAAAATATTTAATATGGTATTTTATATTTTTCTCTGATATGTTATATATCTCAGTGAAATTAGAATATATTTCAAAAATTATTTTGAAAAACAATTAAATGGTAAAATCATAAATAAGGGTTCATCAATCATATATATAACAAGCACTCTGAGGTGAATCTGAAAAACATAAAAGAAACTATTTTATTATGATTAATAAGATATTCAATTCATAGAGGAATATGGAAAATGCATGGATTCATTATGATATATAATATATGGGTAGATAATACGTATTATACTTTTCTAATGTTATATTGAAAATCAGTACAGTAAAAAAAACATCCAATATATTAGAGTTTCTTTGAGAATATGTAATATACTTTTTAATGTCCCTATATAAATAAAAAAAAGGAAAAACCCTACATCAATGAATAAGGGTATTTATAGGTTAATATATAAGGTTTTTATAAACTGTTGATTGGAATTTAAAAAAGAAAAACGTTATGTTGATATATAATAAACATTCAATACATGCATAAGATTTAATAAAAGTATACAAAAGATACTTGTAAATGATCATACTGAAATATTAAAAGAAAAACATTATGTTTATATGTAATGTATTTTAGAGTTCCCACTGAAATATAGAAACATGAAAACCCAAACTATGACACATAATATATTTATAATGATGTCTATGAATTTTTTTGATTTTACAAAATACATAAGATAATTTATTTTTTTGAAAGTGTTAACAATTTGATAAAATGTGAAAATATTGGGGATCAAAAACCAATGGTGTTGATCTCTTCTTTTTGGATTAAAATATCCTGAAAATAAATGTGGAGTTTTAATTCAATCTGAGTCATAATGATAAATTATTTTTTTGTTAGCATATCTATTACTATAAGAATTCAAATATAAATATTTGAAAACCAAAGTTTGTTATCAATGTTATATCAATTATCGTAAGAATTATTTTTCAAGTTTAAATAAGAAGATGTGTATTTTTTTAATACAAATAAAGACTATTTTAATAAGATCTTTTTTTTTCAAATTTGATGTAATATATCTATATTCAAATTATGAAAATACTTTTACTTAGATATTGATTATATATGAACTAAATAATGAGAAAAAAATATCATTGATAATGAGAGAGAGACTTGATGCTATTATTATCTGTAAGATAATTTCTGTCTAATGCGAGAATTTAGTAAAATAAGATAGGATGTATAATAAGGACAAGACATTCCCTAAGATATATCTATATTTTATAAATAAAATATTGAGGAAATTAGAGAGGTTATTCTATTTCAGACCCATTATCTTCAGAAATATTCAAAAATAAATAATATGGAGAAAGATAATGAGAGACTCCTAAAATAGAATGACATGAAATATGTCTATTGTTTATCAACTATACCAGGACTCTTAAAGACTGAGGATCTACCATAATTGAAGATAACTAAGGGTTTAAAGAATATTTAGTAAAACTGTAGAGACAAATGATAATATAAATACAGAATATTTTCCTTTAGATAATGAATATATTGACTTAGGAAGAACATATTTCCATCATAATGTAGTTATATCTAATGAAAAAAAGAAGATCTTATTCAGTAGTGTATTGGGGGACCAAATGTTAACTAGAAATAGCTAGTATAATGAAATAATTCATGAAAATATAAACATACAAGGATATATTAGAGGATATTTAGTATATATCTTATTAGTATTAACTTGACTATTATGGTTGATATTTATGGGTTGGACTCAACTTAAACACAAAAATTGGTAGATTACCACAATTTGGTCCAACCTTGTAAAAAACAGTGCATGCTACTCTCTTGTTAATTTATAAAATTTCCTGTTTTGTTGTGTACTGGTAAATAATTAGTAAATAAATCTGCATTAACTAATAGAATGGTTTTAATACTTATAGGGTTAATGTTTTAAAAAATAAATTAAATTTAGTAAAATAGGTTTACACTAATTCACACTCCCTCTCACAGTGTAACTATATGATCCTACTAAAGAACTATAAGTGGTATCAGATATAATCTTGCTACTATGTGATCAAATATATTTTCTTTTAGATTTTTTGTATTAATTATACATAAATGTAAATTTGATTAATTTTCATAGTTTCCTCAAGAATAGAATACATTTTCTATCCATGTTAATACAAATATATAGGTTTTAGCCAAAAAAATTGATGAACAAGATAGAAAACAGAG
Source organism: Viscum album (assembly GCA_963277665.1). Taxonomy (NCBI): domain Eukaryota; kingdom Viridiplantae; phylum Streptophyta; class Magnoliopsida; order Santalales; family Viscaceae; genus Viscum; species Viscum album. The sequence continues at coordinate 1,224,014,916 of OY728156.1, read as the reverse complement.
TTCATGATAAATAAAAAATGAGAAATAGGCTATCAAACTAATTAATGGAACTCTAAGTGGTGATCTACCTATTATATCTATTAAGATTCATCCTCCTGGTGAATCAAATTCATGTTCTGAACAGTATGCATAGATTGAATCATTAGATGATTTTATTCTCTGATAAAATACTATTTGAATAATATATATAATAGTTTTAATACTTATTATTATGTTTATCAGGGGGATACATGATGAAAAAAACACAATTTTAATTGGAATATTATGATATAGAGAAATCATGGTTAAAAAAATCATAAAAGTTTAAAAATATCACACAACTGGTTGGGGAAAAATATTAGAGTATATTTATTTATATGGAAAATCACTCCACATATGAAAAATATTACCAAGTAATGTTTTTGAGAAATAAATGATAATTAAGATACATACTGTCGAGTTCAATTCATTGGAATAAATACATAAATTCTATATTATTATTAGATATACTTAGTTGTAAATCAAATAAATGAGGATAATTGAGGTTGATAATTCTCTACAAGGAAAAAATAATATGCATGAATAACATATTAAAATGGTAAAAATAAATTAAGATTAAATAGTAATATTATTTGAGGTTAATAAAAATACCTTAAACGTTAAGTGTCCTGAATTGGAAGTTAAATTCAGAAACATCGAAGTGACATAAGATAAATCTTCCAAAACTTTTGAGAAAATCAGAACTTCTACCGTGAATATTTTTGATAATATTATTTCTTAAAAATACACTCATATAAATGTAAGCAAGGGATTAAGATCATCTAACAATCTATCCAGTATAGGACTAAGAAAATTAGTAGCCCATATTCAAAAAAAATCCATTTATTCAAATGTTGTTTTAGTTGATAGTACTGGTAATAAATTAAATTTATGAAATGTATGAGTAAATAATATTGATGAAAAATCTAGCAATTCATTATGGGTGGATGTTTGAACAAGTAGGAATTATTTTTCCCTTATAGAAGCTAAAAAAAGGGATGATGTTTTCAACAAAAATGATTCAGTGTTGGATAGATAGTAATTAAACACAAGATAACAATATTCATAGTTCATTTTTTGGTGTTTTAAAAGGTTTTTAAAAAATTAAAATGAAGGTTGGTATAATTTTTCATTTTATAAATATTATAGTAGGCATGAATTAAGGTTGATAAAATCATTCTCAGTAGAATAAAAATTCATAGATTAATATGGGAGTGAATCAATATCTCAAAAGTAGATTTTGATAATTTTACAATTTCTATGAAAATATTAATAGAAGTGGTCATTATAATGATGAGTAGTACTATAATTCTACCAATAATAATTTTCTTTTAAATAATAAGATAAGAACAGAAATTTTGAATATGAAACAAGTAATAAGAAAAGTTATATCTTCCATAGGATGTAAGTAAACTAATTTTATTAATAAAAGAAAACCTAAGAATAATGGTGATAAGGATAATTACACCAAGAAGTAAAAAAAGATTATACTGTAGAAGACTGTTTTATATCAGAGAAATTTGAAATCAATATATGAATATCAATATTGAACGAAGTAATCTAGAACAAAAAACTAAATAATTAATCAAATATAGAAATAAATGGATCGTTTTGGTGTAATAAATTCATTAATAATACATTTTTTAGAAGTTTCCAAATAAGGGTTACTTGAATTATAGTGAGAAGCTATGTGAAAGGTGAAAATAGATAGGAAACACTACAAAAAATCATGACATGGGTACCAATATAGAAGGATTCATTGAGAGACAGAGAGAAATCACCACGAATATGAGTACTAAGAATTATACTATAAAAAATCATATCTCGTGCAAGAATAAAGGAGAATAAGTCCCTAATGAATACATAATCCTATGGATTTTATTATTGTAAATAGAAAGTAAAAAATGTAGTAAGAAAAAAAATAATGAATGTTTATTTCTAGAAAATGTGGAAATTAAAATTCCACATGAAAAAAATTGAATAAAAAATGAATTAAATACTTTCAAATAATGTTAAAGTCTATAAATTCAAATAAGGGTATTTCATGAAGAGTTTTCATAAAATCATAGTTTAGAATGAAAAAATTTCTAGGATGAAAATCAAAAACCAACACTTTTTCTCTCAATAAGAAGTATAGTAGAATCCAAAATATTCCCATATATTAGTTTTATAATGTTTCATTATATAGGTAATCGAATGTGATACACTAATGGGGATAACTATATGATTGTTTTAATTACTATAAAACAATGATACATTCCTATCATTGAGTACTTTAATTTGAATCTTGATTCCTCCAAATAAAATTTTAAGTTGTACCAAAAAGATATACTTAAAGTTCACTTTAAAGAATACCAATCATGATAAAGATTTTTTGATATTCTCCCATAAGGAGGAGTTAAAAATTCAAGAAACCTATTTAAAATTTATCAATTCATGTGAAGAAATAATAATGTATAGAGAGATTAATGTTGAAGAATTATAACCACACTTTATAATTCTTGTACTGATTAAATAATTTATGATTTTAAAAAAGAATATATGATTAGATATAAAGGTGAGATAAATAAATTCACATGAATGAATTTAATGTGTTTTTTAAGATGGGTGATAATTTTAATTTGTAAAACTATTTTAATATTCATTAAGAATAGATGTTTGATATTTTCCTTAGTACTTAATAATTTTACAAAAAAAGAGTTGTCTAGATTAATCATTCATGTTGTCTACAATAGTATAACTCATGTACACTTATAATTTATTAATTTATGGAAAATGGAAACTAGAAATTTTATTCTTCCCTTATGTCAATTGAATTATATTTTACCAAGTGGGCAGGATGATATTTCATTTCAGGATTATAAAAATAAATTAGAAAGATTTTACCCTAACTATGTAAAATATGATTTACTGTGAAGTGGATTGGAGCTTATAAACCATTAATTTAAGGTACTTTGGGAGGTGGTAGTGTCTCAGGGAAATCTTGTTGATTTTGGAGGGAAAGTGGGTAGATTTAGCATAAAAACCCAGATGAAAATGGTTTTGATGTAAGGATATTTGGATTCACCATGGAGGAGAGGCAACTGCAATATACAGATTCCAATTGTGGTGTAGTGTCTCGAGATAGAGTATTCAATACTTCTCCTAATAAATTAATGTGTACAGTATAAAGAAATCATATGGTGTTGCGGTGAGTACTCACCTGAGTGGATGTGGTGTAGGATGTCAATTGTGGGATAGTCCTTATGGATACTATGGAATATGAGGACCGGGCACCGCTATAGTGATCAATTGTGTGGTTTGGGTAGTTCTTCAAAATGGTACCCCCCCAACAACATGGTGTCCTAAATTGTGGAACAATACAATTCTTAAAATATAGGATCTATGTAATGATCCTTACTAGGTTCTTTGAAGGACGGTTTAAATGTTTAGGTTGTGGTATGGTCTTCCCACATCCACCATATTCCCTTCTATTTTCAACCATTTGGTGGTGTAGTGGCCAATTCTACATTATAGTATTCTAAATTTCAAACTACCTATCAATTATAAAATATTGTTGAAACCTCTCATTCCTATGAAATTTATTTCATTTATTGGGTGACCCAAGTGCATCAAAAGGATCACTTATAACCCACATTCAATGGATTTCTACCCTACCCTGGGAAAATAAATCTATGTATTAATGAAATTAATGGGTTATATACTAAAATAGATTGAATGGATAATGTAATTAGAGGGAAATGGGAAATCTGGGAAATGGATAATGTTGAGAAAGAAGATTAAATGTGAAATGTGTCTTAACTCCTATTGTGTGTGTTGTGCATTTAGTGGTGGTATCGAAAGTGGTAGTGATTTGAGGTTGATCAGTGATGTTTTTTATTACAGAGTTCCTTATTTTTAACCCATAGGTTGGGTTTTTTGGGGATGTATATATATAGTCTATATTCTTTGTGGTTTTCTATTTTCACCAAACCCACATCGACTACCATGGTTTGACACCCATATATTTGGGGGTATTTTCCTAATATATTAATGGGGATTATGGGTGGATGGATAACCAATATTTTCTTTTCAATCTCTTATGAGAAGATTACATGAATCTGATATGATAGATAGAAGTTAAAATGAACATTAGTGGTGTTAGATAATGTCATGGGGTGGCTCATGGTTAGGGTCATTCATGGTAGTAAGTGAGAATGAGTTTGATGTCTTTCATGTTCACAATAACCTACTTCTCTGGTTATAGTTGTAGATGATATTTTATGTGATGTCCCAAGTGTCTTCAGGTGAGACTTGGTTTATTTCCTCGGTTTCTTTTAGAGATATGTTGTGTTATAGACTAGGTTTCTTTGGGTGATATGTGTTGTAACTACAAGTTCCATGCTGGGTGTTTGGTATGATGTGGTGTTCGAAATATATGGGAGTTCTATGGCATAAGAAATTGAGGTGTGATAGTGGAAAATAAATGGGAATGCAGTGTGGGTACATTTTATTGATATACATCTTATTATGTTATTATAATTGGATGCATTATTTTTTATCATCCCATAATGATAATAGAATTGGTTGGATAATGTGTGTAGGGGTTGTCGGTTCTGTTGTTTTCTCACTAGTGCATTAGTATGCTACATCCACATGTTCTTGGGAGACATTTTTATGTTGCTAATGAGTATAATTGTATGCTCACCCAATATATATATATATACAAACAATTTTTAGGTTTTGAAGGACTTCATCGATTGTTCTGGACATTTCAAGATTAGGATTTGGAGTTGTTAATATATCACTCCAGTAGATTTTCTTTTGGGAATTTATTTGGATAATTTTATCTATATCTATTTTATTTAAACATGTACTGTGGGATGGTTTTGGTTTCCTTTTTATATCATTTCTTTTCTTTTCTTGTGATTAATTTATTCTATCTTCAACTCCAATTATTATAGAGGGTAATTCCTACTATTTGTGAGATTTTTATATCTTTGCTACTAGTGACCAACCTGAAGCCTACTAGAGGTGGGACTCAGGGGGTCAATAACAATCTTCCTTTATTGACAGCTTATGAGGGGTACCTTTGGAGGGAGGTGGTTATAATATAAGGTATTAAAGTAGATGGTTCAGATGTAGTGTGTAGTTTGGAGTTAAGAATAATGAGGATTGCATTGGTTGGTATGGTGATGTCGTTAGTTGATCATGGTACATGACATAGATCAGGGAATTTTGGCTAGGAAATAGGATTTTGGGTCCCTCGTGATCTGATGAAAGGACTTTGAGCCTACCAAATAACCAAGTGAGTTGATTCCACTTTATGTTTAAAATCCTAAGAGTTATACATACACCATCATTGAATTTTGTTTCTTATTTCAATTTTGGTGCTTTTAAGAAGTTAAAATGAATTAATTAAATCATAATATAATTATTTACTTCTGGGATTAGGAAATATTTTTTCCCTTTATCTAAGGTGCCTAGTCATTGTCCATGTGTGGATCGGTCAGAGTAACTTTAGCAGATTGATCTGGATATTTGCTAGAGGGTTGATCCACTTGGGGAGGATGATAAGTTATAGATTGAATTGCATGGTTTTTAATAGAAATATTTGGGGGAAGTATGAGGGAGTAGTTTCATATATATATATTGAGAGTTGGATAGAGGAGAAAAACATTTCTTTCAGTATGATTTGGGCCCCGATTAAGTATTGGGTCCCTTTGGAAGTTAGATATATGTGGGGATCTATGTGTTAGTGGTGGACATTATCACTTATTGATTAGTTAGGGATAGATGTTTCTTCGGTCTAATTTTAGAAATAATTCTATGAAATGTTTCTCTCATCGACCATGAATGTAATGAACAGACATGAGCTACTATATCCCCAGTAGGGTAGTATGTCTATGCAAAATTTTTACATCATGTTAAAGGATATATTAAATTTTTTCCTTGACCATTTTCAAAATGAGAATTACTAGGAGAGGAATCATGAGGAGGTGATTTTTCCTTCTATCTAGTATATAGTCACTCCATTTACATTGTTGAAGTATCTTGAGTTTTAGAAGAATGTGTATGTGATTCAGCAGACTAACTCATGAGAATATTTACTATGAGAGGGGAACCAACAAGTTTCTTTGAGGATTGGAGTTATCTATGTATGGTCTCAGGTTCCAAGTCCTTTGATGTTTCATCCAGCAGGTAGTCTAACTCAAAATCATCCCTTTCAGCAATCTTGGTCAAATGGATTTTATTCTCCTCTTGTGGAATTTTTTCCAATGTTTTTTGTTTGTGGGGATCAGGGGAATCATCAGAACTACTACTCATTGTTTCTTAGATATCATTTTGGGGGAGTTTAATAGGTTCAATGTTAGCCTCAGTAGCTGCTTATGGTTAGACAATTTTACTAATAAGGGAGGCAACCTTTTGTTTCACTTAGATGAGATAGAGTCAAAATGGTTATAACTATAAAAGTCCCTCATCTTCAAGTACCTTGACCTGAGTGTTTTTGTGGATGTGGTTTTTAGTAAATATTTTGAGGATCTTGGAGTGTCTAGTTGTATACAGTGGAGTTGGTAGCACAAAAGGTATCATTAATCATACTAGGTATGATCGAATTATTATTGAAAATTCATTATTTATTTTATTTAGGAGCTTCACACGAATTTAATGTATGTACATTAGTCCATTCTCTGAGGGTAAACATAAAGAGGATTCTCATTATCATGGTGTTGAATACACTGGTTGGAGGCCAAAACATCTTATTTGATGTGTTTTGTGGGTGTATACTAATGATGAGGCCACATCAGCTATGTAGGTATGTGATCTGGATTTAGATATAGCCATACAATATTATTCTCATCATCAACTAGTTATATTCTATGAATGATATTATCAAATCCTTTTAGAGGATATCATGTTCTCGTATTTGGATGGTTAATGTGTGGTTTTCATAGGTGAAAATAGTTATTAGTTGGGAGGTAGATGTATGGAGCCCATTATTTCATTAATAGATAATTTTTCATGGAATTAGTAGGTGTTGGGATAGTGAAGGTTCATATAATTTTTGGGTAGTTTTTTGATATTTTTATCAAAAATATTATTCCATTAACCCCTTTATGTGATAACGAGTTTCAAAAAGATATACACCTCAGTGTTTCACTGATTATGATGAATCTTTAATGGATAGAACCCAATGAGTTTTGGAGTAGAGAATTTTGACAGAATATCTAATGGGTATGTATCTCATCAAAACATGTGTGTCATTTTGTGGTGCTCTAGTGTCATTTTCTACGAATGTAGATGGGATTCTAGGGTTGTGTGTGGACTTACAAAGGTTGAATCAGGTGAAAATTAAGAATTTTTACTCTATCCTAAATATATATTATAATTTCAACTAGTTTAGCGGAGATATTTTTTTCAAGGTATGATATGTGATCTGGATATCTCCAGTTGAGAGTGAAAAAGGGAGATATCCAAAAGACTTGCATTAGATACAGGATTAGAAAATTAAATTTTTGGCCATATCATTCATTGTCACAAATGCACCAACTCTGGTCACAATGCTCCGGAACTCTATGTTATGTGAATTCATATCTCAGTTATTAGTCATTCTCATTATCAACATGTTGATCTACTCATGTTTGAGGACGAGAATGCTGATCATATCAAATATATATTACAGGTTCATTGACACCACCATATCTAGGGGAAGTTTCCAAAATGTAATTTATTGAAATGATATGTATATTTCCTTAGGAATATACTGTCTTGTCAGTGTCTTTCCATGGACTCATCAAAGTTCAAGGTATATTTTTCTATGGAAGAACCCAAGAATGTGATGGATGTTCATCCTTGTTCTTGTGGTCTATTACCAGATGTTTTCATCCATATTCTCTTAGATTATATCCCTATTGAAATATTTGACTAAGAAGTACTAGGCTTATATGTATATTGATCAATGACTTGTAGTGTTTCACTACCTGAAGGGTAAATTGAATAGTACTCCAGGGCTCCATGTTTCCAGAGTAAGGGGTGATGTTTTAGGGGGATTGTGACTCTTCCTCAATTGAATTGGGATGTGTCTTAATATATCATAAAGTGGTGTTACTTTAAGGGTCTAGGTAGTTACGTCCCCATGATCAGAACTATGACACCGAGGATTATGGGATTGAATAGGTTGTGTTTGTGATGAAATTATAACAATATTATATCATTGGGGAGAATATTATGGTATTCATAGGTTAGATGATTTTAATTTATGTATTTATTCAGCATGTTATGAATCTTTAGAAGCATATATTGATGGTGTTTTTTTAGTAATCTGACTCTGAGATCTCTTACACCTAAGTAAAGAGGAATTTTCGGTCTAACGCAATGAGATGGAATTCAGGGAAAGATTTTATTCAGGATATTGGAGATTTAAAGAGAGTGATGGAGGAGTTAAAAGCACTTCACATTTATTATTGGGTGTTTTCTTTTCATATATACTTATTTTATATGATATTATATTTTTTATGATGAATTATATAGAGAAGTTCTAGTGGGGAGACTTGGAGGCCTAAGATATTTTCAATCATTTTGTCCATTATGATGCTCTAGAGGGATGGTTCGAGGATAGTCAGAACCGGATATTATTTAACAAAAGGTTGTTCATTCTTTTAACGATGTGTGAAGGTGTATGTGTGTTTCATTTTGTACATTTTTTGGTAAACACATGAGTTTCCAAAATGTACTATGAATTGAGGAAATACTTATTGTGTCTCGTGATAAAAGGGATAGTGGTATAGTTTGTGGCTTGGTGCTTAGTTTCCTATTACTTAAATCTAGACAATTATGTTCCTTGTGGTTTTTCTCAGCCCTTGGATGTTCCTCAGTGAAAGTGATAGATCATGTTAATGGGATTCATCATAGAATTACCCTGAGTTTTGTGAAATTGTAATTCTATCTATGTGATTGCGGATCAGTTGATGAAATCATCTCACTTTTTAATGATAAAGGAGTTGGGTGATTTTTATTTTTTTGGTGAAGAGGTATATGGATCTGGTGGTATGGCTGTATAGAGATCTGAGGAAAATTTTACTAGATCGAGAAGCTTGTTTTACAACATGATTCTAGAGTGTATTTCAACATATTTTTAAAAATCATTTATGCCTCAACATTTATTTACACCCTCAAATGGACCTAAAAATTGAGCATCCTATATATATGTTTAATCACATATTGCGATAATTCATATTAAACTTCGACAGACCTTAAGAAAAGAAATTTTCTTTTTTAGAGTTTTCTTATAATTACATATATCTATCATCCATTTCAGGTCTCTATTTAAGGATTTTTTTATGTGTACATGTCATTCTATTATGGGTTTATATGAGGTTATGGAGTCATTGTTTTTTAGAGACAATGTGGTGCTGAAAATAATAGATAAATTTTGATTTATTCATATGTTGATGAATTCATCAAAAAAATAGAATAACACTTATAATGATTATAGTATAAGTCCCTTGGAGTTTGAGGTTAGAAGATATATATTCTTGAAGGTTTACCCTCATCATGGGAAGCGTAGTTTTGGTGGGTGGAGTAAGATCTCTCCCTAGATTATTGGTAATTTTGTGGTGTTGGGGTGTGTTGGTGAAGTGGCTTACAAATTAGCACTCCTACCATGGATAAACCAAATCTGTAATGTCTTTGACAACTATCAGCTCTATCGATAACTTCATTATGACTCCCATGTCATTTAATAGGGATAGTAGTATATTGGGAATGATTATTTATTCATGGAGCAACCAGTGGAGAATCATAATCATTGAGAGAATATGTAGTAAGGAAAGACCATTCCTTGCGTTCATGTGTTTTGGAGGTATAGTTGGATGGAGGAGAGTACTTGGGAAAAAGAGATGTAGATGTGTTCCAATTACTCTATGTTAGTTTAGGTTGTTCCTTAATATTCCTAGTTCCATATTTCAATACGATGTGATAATTGAATGTTCCTAGTTTATGAGATGTGTTTCTTTCTTTTTATGTGATGTGTGATTAAATCTACAAGCATGTAAAGGGGAAAAAATATAATACCCAATTAAGATGTATTATACTTTGACATGATTAAAACCATTAAGGTAAGTAATTTTCTACCAATGAAGATAATATATTGATATGGTAGAATTAATTCCCTAATTTGTATACATGGGGCCTTGGTTGTGTGATGATAGAGGTAATAATTGGATTTTCATATGTAGAGGTTGATACAATTTTCCAGATGGATGTGTGAGAAATGTTTCTTACTATTTGACTGAGCTGATGTGGTTTTATGACTATAGAAATAGTTATGTGGTTGTGAGGGATGTTATGTAAATTTTTTCAGCTCGGTTTGATGTGTTTCATTGGTGGATGTGTTTCCATTGTAATGAGATCCTCGAGAAGTATCTTAATGATGGTTTTTTGGACCATATTTCAAATTTATATATGGCTAATTTTAATTCTTATGGGTGAAAATAATTCAAAGGTATCTCATGTAATGGTTTGTCCCTTTCAACCCATACCTCTATAGGAATTATGATGGTGGAGGTGTCTAAGAGAAATACGATGATGTTTAGAGGTTATGTGGGAGAGATGGATCTAAGAAACCCAACTATCAAGGGTTTTGTGGTTTTGATCTTGTATTGTTCAATAGAGGAGATGTAACTATATCATAGAGAGTCCACGTGTGGAAAATTGTCACAAGCTATATTTTTCAGTTCTTCGGTCATATAAGTCATGGATGCGGTGTGGAGAAATCCAATAGTGTGAAATTGAGTTCTCAAATGAATGTATATGAAATAGGAATCCAACTATGGTACATTACTGGTGGCTATTGTGGCATAGAAGGGACATGTTGTGCCATAGTGTTTGAGGGGTGGTTCGGTCGGTTCTACCAAAACATACCCCATGTGTTTCTTTGGCTGCGATGTAGTCCTTTTTCTAAACTAATGTATCTATATTGTGGTCCTCTCCATGTTCTTCAAAGGTGAGTTTGACTGGTTGGGTTATGGTGTGGACTTCTATTTTACATCGTATTTCATTCTATTTTAATCAATTTTGTGGCATGATGCCCAGTACTATATTGTGATCATATAAATTTCAGACTATATTTAAATTATAAAACCAAATAGAAACCCCTCATTCCTCTAAAATTTGTCTTATTTATTAGGTAACCCATGTGCATCCCAAGGATCTCTTTCATCTAAAATGTAGTGTCTTTTAACCTCAGTCTAGTGATATAGATCTGTACATGTTTAAGTGAGTTCCCCCTTTTTCATCCTCTCTTTTCCTCCTTATTTGTTATCTTAGAGGGATTTATATCAAGCGAACCTATTATTTTAATGATATTTTAATATTTTAATTGTTTTTTTCTAGGAATTTAAGGTGTTCTACTTAATTATGATGATTGGTGGTGGCCCAACACTTGTACCAACATTGTGCAGTGAATCGGAAACCTCTATTTAATAATGGTGATCCTTAATTTTCTCAAATAGTGTATCATATGGTATGGGTTATTCTTTTTTAACTTTGATGAGATGTTTTCATATAGATTAATAGAGATAATTAACTATTTTTTTCAAATTTAAAGTTAAGTATAATTATTTTCATGTTTTTATATCCTTTTTATATTTCAGATATTGAGATTATTCATGCTTTTTTCACCAATAAAAACTAAACTATTCAGAGCCTATGTTTGTGTTGAATCGATTTGTGTTGTGGATACCTTGATGTGTGATAATTGTGATACAAAATTTAATAAATTTTTAATCACTTATATTCAACAAAATAATTGGATGCACATAGAAAATGTATCTTGTAAGAGAACGCTTGATAGTAAATCAGTTTAATTCATGAAGCCCCCTAGTAAAATTTGAAATAAGATAAGTAAATTTTGGTTGATATAAAATGTATGGTTGTGGTGTGGGGAGATGATTCATAGTGGTATGAACATGTTGTGGGCATTTTATATAAAACATTCATGTTTGGTGATTATGTGATAAGTTCATTCTATATTATTTGGTGGATGGGATATGAAATAGTTGTTATGTGGTCATGGTGATGAGGAAGTGGAAGTGTCTATGACATGGTGGTGATGTGGTGAAATATATTTTCACAAGGATTAAAGTATGTTGGTCTTTTTTTGTTGTTTTGTGCTAGTCTCATGGGTACTATTAAAATTAAATGATAAGTTGAAATTGAAATGGATTGGGATGGTTTCATTAATGGGATGAAAATTGAGAAATAATTAATTAAATTTAGAAGTATGGTCAAATATAGTTGATGAACAATGTGAAATTTAATGTTCTTAGTAATGAAATCAATGGGATGGATAATGGAATTAGTTGGTAATGTGAAATCTAGAAAATGGAATAAGTTGATAAAGAAGATGAAATATGAAATGTGTCTTGTGTCCAATTCGGTGGTGTTGTGAATTTAATGGTGGTAGGGAATGTGAAGGTGTTGTGAGTTTAGGGGTGATGTTGGGAACTGGTTGGTGATTTTTTGTGAACCCATTGGTTAGGCTTTTGTGCAGCTATACATATATACTATGTATATTCCTTTTGATTCCCTATACCCACCCCACCCATATCAAGAACTATGTGATGATACCCATATATTTGGGGTTTTATTTTCTAATATCCCAATTATGATGATAAATGGGTGGACAGCTGATATTTCTTACTCTCTCTACCAAGAAAATATTACATACATGAGTTGTGATGTCCAAAAGTCAAAAGTTCAATGTAATTATATTTGTTTATGTGACGGTATAGATTATAGTAGGGGTCATGTATGGTTGGAGGTAGGAATGAGTTTGGTTTCCATCATGTTAATGATATCCCTACAACTATGGTTATGGTTGTGGATGATATTAAATGTGATGAACTAGGTTTCATCAGGTGAGATGTGATGTAATGGATCAGGTGTATTTGGGTGAGATGGGGTGTGATGGAAAAAAGGCTCTATGGAAAATAGGTGTAATGATGGTCAGTTGCACACAAGGTGCTTGGGATGTTGTGATGTTCAAAAAAGATTTGAGTGTTAGGATATATGACAATGTGGTGTGAGAGAGAAAATTTAGTGGGAAATAGGTATAGGGTTCCCTTTAACAATATGATTCTTATTTTGTTATTATACTTTGCTATGTTATTTGATGAGCATGTCATAGTGAGGATGGTCATGGTTAGTTAACCTGTGTAGGTGTTGTGGAATCTATTTTTTCCCGTGGTGAATTTGTATGATACTTTCACATGTGCATGAGACACTTTGAAATACCCCTACAAAGTATAATGTTATGCTCACCCTATGTATATACAAACTATATTCATGTTTTTAGGAGTAATTCATGGACCATGTTGGATATTTTTTTCTTGTACTTCATATCTTTTATTGTTCCACTACCCTATATTTTCTTTTGGGTATTTATTTAGAGACATTTATATGTATCTATTTTATTTTTTTCATTCATTTTGGGATGGTTTTGGTTTTCATTTAATATAATTTCATGGAGTTTCTAGATTTTGATTTATCTATCTCACAATCCTATTATTATAGAGGGTAATTCCTCCCACTTGTGAGATTTTTATACCCTTGGTTCTAGGTTTCAACCCAAGGACTACTAGAAGTAGGGATTGGGGGTAATAATCTCTCTTCCTTCATTTTTGGCCCAGGATGGGTACCTCTAGAAGGGGGGGGGGGTCATTTCATATTGTTAGTAAGGGGGTGAAAGAGAAGAACTATCAAGAACATATTGAAATTGATTTTTTTAATTATTTACCAGTATTAAAAAACTGGTCTATATTGAAAAGAAAAATGGATTGTCTTTATTTTATTTATTTTCAACAAGTAATTATGTTGTTATGAAGTGAAGAAGACAATATTTGTTACATAAGATGAAGAGCCCATTTATTAAACAACATGAACGGTATGAGATAAATATTGGATTTATTATAGATCCCATTTTTTGAATTTGGATTCCATTATACATAATTTTTTATATCTATTCTTATATTTGAATTTTTAATTGAGATAATTCATAGTTTTTTGGAGATATCCTTAACACCTCAAATAATTATATAGTCGACCTTGTAATGAATCTCAAGTTCATAATGGATTATGTTAGTTGTAATTAATTTCAATGAATCATATTATTGATCATGCAAATATACATGTATTGAATTTGGTTGATGGATGAATTTTCATCACATTAAAGATGAAGACCCTACACATCTATTCTAGTAAATAAAATTGAATAGATGTTATCTTAGAGAACCCTGCTGGAAAAATTTTACGTAGAAGATAAAAAAATGTGATGATTAGTGAGACAATATTTATGTCCAAGTCAATCACTAAGGCTAATGATTAGTGAGACAATATTCATGTGTCATAAAATTATTAAGGTTTTTTTAAGTGCTTTATATGACTATTTGTAAAAGTTTTAATAGTTGATTGAGTAAACAATTTGGAGGGATATTGTCTACAGAGTTGAAATATCGATGAATTTGGAGGATGAAGTACTAATTTGTGGAGAAATCATCCATTTAATATTGATCATGATTTTTTTTAAATCAGTAATGTATACCTCATAGATTTTGTTTTTTCAAGGCTTACGTTGAAGCTTTAATGTGAAGGAATATAAGTTTCTAGAATACCCCTAATTTGAGTATTTAATAAGTTGTTAGACCTTGGAAATGATTCTGAAAAGGTATAAATGTTTTTTCCAAATTATAAAAATCTTTTTTAGTTATTTAATATATTTTTTAAAGATTGGAGAAGGATAGTGGTGTATACAACAGATTCTCAGACAATTTCATCATCACTCATTTTAGAGGGGTCTCTTTTGCATCTCCATAAGCCCACCTCAAATAGGATGGGGGCCGGAGACTATAACCGATAAGGCATATCACTAACATGGGAGGCCTTATCCGAAGTAAATTTACACATGCACACATCTACATGCCTTTAGAATTCTAAAATGAAAAAAAACTAAACAACCATCCATGCACACGTCTAAATCCCATAACTAGAGTATGAAAGGAAGTAAATAAGTTAAACAGGGCCAAATACAAGCCCATTATATGATTTTAAAAAGGATTTTAACATGAAAGTAAAAATGAGATTGTTGATAGAATACGACAGCAACACACCTCGATATGTCTGTTCTCACTAAGAACCATTTGGTCTTGGTCTATCAAGGACTCTATTAAATGTTTGATCATTCACAAAATACATGACCCGTGCAGTAGATCCCATGCATTAGTGAGTATAACAGTACCCAGTAAGACACCCCAAAATCACAAAGCAGTCATCAAATGAAAATATTGTTAACTATACACAAGTATATTTCTATACCACATATAACAAAAATATCTAGATATTCTAAAAAAATACACATATTCTAAAGTTAAATCACTACCATAATATATCAGGATACTATTATAGCTTAAATATTCTACATAGGACTCTTATGAGAGAATACACTATTTATTTTGAACGAATTGATGATGTCCTTTCGATAGTTAATGCTCGTTCGATCTCACCAGAGGAACTATACACTGAAGGTATAAGGATATAGGGGACAAATGTAGGGATCACTCCCAGGGACATGGGGTATAACAAAAAATCAATCTCGATAAACCTGCAATGTAGTGAATCATTTCATATATACTGTTGGTCATGAAGATACTAAGAACTCCACCTAGGGAATGAATAGGAATATAGGATCTCACTCCAAACCTCACAATGGGATTCCAATGACTTTATCAAATAAGTCCTACTAAAGGTATTGTAATAGTATTATTTTGAGAAAATTCCCCGTTAACCCTTAGGTAAAATGGTATGGTAAATTCATAGTAAAAAATATTGTTCTAGATATAAAGGAAAATAAACCTAATACATGCTTAAAAAGGTACAAAATGTGTAGAAGGGATTACATGTTGTGTCCCTTCACCCTACATCCTACACATTTAAATTTCATGTGTCTCATTTTGTGACCTTGTCTCTATAGAAGTACATGACATGTCAGTGGACCATGTACTCTACCCATGTTCTAGTACACAGCTTATCCTGTGTATTTATCTAGGTTATGTCTGTGTAGGGGAGTACATGGGAAGATCCAACCAATGTACCCCAACCCATGCCCATGTACCCTCTAAGGTACATGCTGAGTCACTAGGGGGTGAATACATGTCATGTAATAGTGGTGACACATAGTGTGATACTTAACTTTCTCCAAAACCCAAGCCACTACACAGGGGTGCCACATAGTGTGTAGCTATGAGTTACATGTCATGTAACACTAAATTCTCTAAATTATCATATCATGTTTCAAAACTTTTCTATGAAGATATAAACATCAATTTTTTTATTCATCATATGAATAATCAAGGTGAATCCTTATCTAAGCCAAACTATTGGAAAACAACCACTTTCGACCCTTTGATCCACTTAGCAAATGTATTTGAATGATTTTCTACATTATGTGGTGAAGAACAAAAAACAGGGTATATACATCATTTGATATACTCTTGTCTCAATCAATACATAACCTTCATGTCATTTTTATCTTAGATCTATAATTTTGGATCGTTGTACCAAGAAATGGGGGCGGAAAAATAGATTCATCGGGATACACTGAACAATGGGCCAAGTGAATAATGCTCATGATGAATGAATAATCAAGAGAGAAAAGAACAAAAACAATAAAGAGGAACAATCCTCTGCTTATGTTTGTATCATCTTTGATTTTTTTCTCCTGAGAATAAAAATGATGAAATCAACAAAGACAATGTAATTATCCTAAAATAACCCTGCAAATAATCTTATCCGATTGGAAGATCAAACTTTAAATCAATCAGTTCATTGATTTATGTTTATCAATAATTGAAAGTAAGAACGACGAAGAAATCAAATAGAATAACCATCCTACCAAGATTTGGATCGATCGGTAACAAAGAACAATGTTATTTGATGATCGTTGGTGAGATTGTTTTATTCCACCTCCCAATAATATTCAATCCTCGATCCGGTCAACGTCCTCTAACAAAATCACAATTTATGCTCGCCAATAAATTTCTAATGATTTTTTGGATTATGTGGATAACCCTAAACATTTTCCATAAGCATGTATTTAAAATAAACATTAGTTCACTATGCCAACTGTTTAATTAAATAATCTTACTCAATTATTTTATTTATTTTATGTCTGTGTTGACTTTTCTCCAAACCCCCCATGCCAAACAAAGGTTATGTTGTGCCTAGGGTAAACCTCAGGTTCTGAACTCAACAGTGCCCAAGATATCAAATTGGGGATCCCATTTAGATGTTATTCTACTATTTTAGGAAAACTATTTCTGCATCCTATTTAATATATTTAATATAATTCAAACATTTATTTCAAACACATCAGGCCTCAAAATCGCATTCCATCTCAGCACCTAGTGTCAAATATAATTCATAAAATATCCACAAAAAAAACAATTCATGTAAAATGTGAGTCTCTACATTCTCCCCACATTGGGTATCTACCTCTCTAACAATCCAAAATAAGGGCTAAACTAAAATTTGTGGGAACTGAGCATGAATTTTAGCCTCTTTCTCCCATGTTCTCTCACAGATATTCTCATTCAACCACTGGACATGCACTAAGGAAATTTATCACCCATTGAGAATCCTATCCTACTAATACTCTATATCTGGAGGTAACATAGCAAAGGTAACTCCATCCATAATATATGGCTCACCACAGTCGATAAATTATGCCGGTTCATGTATGTACCTCCTCAATTATGACATGTGGCAGATGTAATTTACTCTGTATAACTATGGTGGTAAATCTAAGTGGTATTCCACCTTTCTAACTCTTCATTGTATCTATAAAGTCCTAATAAACCTCAGATATAGCTTTTTTTCCCATCCAAATATCCATAATTCGGGTCTAGGTGAGGCATGTAAGAACACACGGTTTACTTCCTAAAACTCCAAAGGCCTATATTATCTGTCAACATAATACTTTTGATGGAACTATGTAGTCTTCATCCCCTTCTGTATGATCTTCCACTTCGTGTTAGTTTCTCTCACCAACTATGGGCCCATGATTGTTGACACTCCTGGGTTAGTCCAGCAAAGTGATAACCAAAAGGATTTCCCATACAAATCCTCTAGTGGTGTCATACTAGTGGTGGAATGGCAACTAATTTTGTATGAAATCTCCACCAATTTTAGGTGATCCTTCAAACTATGTTCAAAGAAACACATGAAATTTATTCACATTATTCTAAAACCTAAAGGGTTCATTTTTTTCTATCCGTCTGTTTGGGGGATAAACATTGTGCACAAGTGTAATTGAGTTCCAAATTCATCCTATAATCAATTCCAAAATTACAATATTTAGTGAGCATCACAGTAAAAAATGATCTTTTATGGAACCCCATGGATTCAAACTATCTCATACAAGTATAGGTATCCCAAACACTTTATTGTGATCTTCTCCCGAATAGTTAAGATATGGGTTTAATTGGTGATTCGTTCTATGATCACCTAGATCGAATCATGTCCCGTAGACGTACATGGTAATCCCATCATGAAGTCCAAGGATATACCATCCCACTTCTATTTTGTAACCTAAATGGTTTGATCAAAACCTAATGGAACTTATTAATCGTCCTTTACTTGCTAACAAGTAAGGCATAGCGAGAAACTCTGTAACTCCTTTCTTCATTCCTGGCACCAAAATTGATGTTAGAGGTCCCGGTATGTCTTTGACAAACCAGAATGTACCTCCAAATGAGATGTATGAAACTCTGTCATAACCTCCTCCCACAATGTCACTAGTACCCTAATGCATCTTATGAAATTAGAGGCATGCTCCAACCCTATAGAAAATCCATCAGGTGTATGTCTAGTGGATATATGTATACATAGGGTATCACATTTAGTATCACTAAGTTGTGCCTCCCTGACTTGATGCAAGAGTGGTGGGGTGAAAACCATGGACCAGAGGTAAGCTAGTCCATCTGTATCCACAAAGGATAATTTAAATAATCCCAACTACTCGGATTCATCATTAAAAACAACAAACAAAATCTCCTCACCAGAGCATCTGCTGCCATGTTTCCCATCCCAGGAGTATAGAAAATTTTGAATTCATAATCTTGGAGGAACCCTATACATCACCTTTGTCTCTGGTTATGATAATTATATGAGAATATACACTTGAGACACTTTTGATTCGTATAGATGGTAAAATGGTCACTCATCAAGTAGTTTGAAACATATTGATTTTGATGACTACCTCTTTAACTCAATATCATATGTAACGTAGCTTTTATCATGTGGTCTAAAATGGCATGAACCGTAGGCAATCACCACCTGACTCTACATCAAAACAAAACTAACCTTAGTTCTTGATTCATCAAAGAACATTGTGTATTTGACACCCTCCTCTAGTATTCTTAATATGGGAGAACTCATCAAACTCTAACACAACTACTGAAAATCCTATGGGGACCACTCTTTCCACACAAGAGGTTGTCCCTTTTCTTTCAAAGCTGTCATGGGTGTTGATATCTATGATAAATAATGTATGAATATTCAATAATATCCTACCAAGATAATGAAACTCTGCACCTTTGTCACACTCTTATGTGTTACCCAAGAAAAAACTGCATTAACTTTACTTGGTTACACTACCACACCATCAGTATAGCTAACATGTCCCAGAAAGTGGACCGCTAGAATCTATAACAAGAACATTTAATTATTTCTGTAAATATAGTGCTCTTGTAGAATGTCTTTAACTATATACAAGTTTCTTGCATCCTACTCCCCATACAGTGTGTACACAAGGATATAATCAATGAATCCTACCAAGAAATGGTCTATGAATGTTTGAAATATCCATTTCAGGAGTCTTGTGAACACTGTTAGGGAATTCTTCACACTGAAGGGAATCACCATATACTTATAGTGACTGTAATGATATCATATTTCCATATTTGATGTATCCTTTTCATGTACTCATAGATGGTGAAAGCCTGGCCAAAGGTCCACCTTCAAGAACCATCAAGCCCCTCTCAACTGATCAAATAGTTCATTGATCCTTAATAGTGGATTATTATTTTTCATGTTCACCTAGTTCAAGCATTGGTAGTCCACACATAACCTCAAGCTCTCATCCTCTATCATGGGAACAAAATTTGGGTTGTCTAGAGTGAAACACTAGGTCTAACAAATCCCTTCCTCTGCAAGTCCTCAAACTAAACCCGCAACACTTGAAGCTTAGTGGGATCCATACAATATGATGGTGCAGATGTCGGCATCATCTTCGGGTGTATATCAATGAAGAAATCTATCTCATGGTGGGGAGGTAAACATAAAACATCCTCAGTGAAGATGTCCTCATACTCTTCCACCACTGTAGTAAACTGTGAACTTATAACATCTATTATGCTAAGGGTTAGGCTATCCAAAGGATGAGTAATTGTATACACCCTCTTATACATGATTTCATCCTATACAACCTAGTATTCTTTTTAATCGAAAAAGGATAATAGGGTTCCTTCCCCATGGACACACCACATCCTCCACCTGAAACAATATATATATACATGAACCATGGATAACCATTCCATACATAATATGACATCATAAGGCCTCATAACTACTAAAAAGAGATCCCAAAATAAATTATCACCTCCAATAGTAAGGTTACACTATCAGCTAAAGTGTGTGATCAAGAGTCTTCTCTAGTAGAAGACTCCAAGTGCAAGGGTCTAGTCAGGGGATTAAATGGAATCTCTTAGTCTCAAACAAGATATATGGAAATAGTGAAATGAATAGAACTTATTTCTATCAATACTACAACTAAGGTAGAAAATACATACATAGTACCTCAAATCAACCTTAGAGCCTTTGGGTTGTACTATTTGACCACCTATAACTATCCCCACCCTTATCCTCTATCTCTTGGAGCCTAGTGTAGACCACCTAGGGGTGGTAGTAGTAACTAGTCAATGTGACGACCACCCCATGAAACTCTCTCATCCCCATTTCCACTTCTTCTACCTTATACACCTTCCTACTCCATCTGATTCCCCAGACTCGATGGCCCATCTATGGTCTCTCTGTCATCTATACGATGGGTTGGAAAATCTCAAGAAAGACATCTCATGCTTTCACATGAGTATAATTTACTCTCTTTCGGTATGGATGGACCCACCATGTGATCTGTGAACTGTAGATCCCCCATACTATGACCTACTCTTGAATATTTTTACACATAAATGTCCCTAAGATAGATGTCGGTTCCAAACTGTCGAGGTCACTACTCATGCATTCCCTCTACTGAGAACCACATGTTGTATCTGCTCTGCCAAAAAACTATCCACCACCAATGATCTCTCAAGAAACCCAGCACAGATAAGAATTCAAAGAGATATAACACTAGCTCAAATGTTTCTCTACAGATCTTTTTTGGAGGTTTGATCCCTAAAGAACTTGTCACGAACCATATCCATCGAGTGCCTGGAGAGGTTGGAAAACCTCAATGAATACTCATCTACTATCATGATTCCAATCTAGTGTAATAGAATCTCTTAGATATGTACATCCATTAGAATACCTGGTGATGAATCCTCTCTAAAAATGTTCTCAATATTTATCTATTAATGATTCTACTCATCATAAAAATGGAAAACTACCCCCCCCCCCCCCCCCCCATCACCCTACTGATCCATGAAGAAGGGTTGCATCCAGAACCGCCATTTTCACTATTGGTTGGCAAAACAAATCAAAAACTCGGGTCACCACCTAATTCCAGTTCTCAAGAACTTGTGGGTCAGGATCACATAAAAACCAAATGTATCTTTGTAACGGAAACTAGAGAAATGCGCTTATCTTATGCACCTCATCTTCTGGTTTTGTGGGTACCGTGTGCTACTCTATAAGTGGTTTTATTTCTAGTGCACTACCTAGAGGAAACATCTCTAGAACTGAACCTTGTATCAATGTATCATCACTGTGGGGATCACCCTCATGATCCTAATGCCCAATCTTAGCTGCCATACATTGTAGAGGCATCAACAAAGTAAACAAGTTGTACCATAGTCAATGAGTGTATATGGATAGATGGATCATGATGGAAATAGAAACCAAAACACATTCTTATATGTTTCATGTACCATTATTTTCTCTATAATCAATGTTCTTGGTATCAAGTCCAAAAGAAGGTGATTAGAGACCTATTGTATGCATACGTTGGACTCGGTACCAACATTGGATTCCATATCATGAAATACGAACTAAGAACACTTAACATTATTACCCCAAATTATTCTCATAGGCTTTGTTCTTAAGGTATAACATAATCCTTTGATATCACTCTTCCATGACATGTCCAATAGGGTACATTCCACGACTCCCCAAGCTAGCCTCCAATAGGACAGAAAATGGTGACTAGTGTAGAGTAGGCATATCACTGACATGGGAGGCCATAGCCGAAGTACCTGTACGCATATACACATCTCAAAGCCTATACAATTATGAAATATAAAAAGAACTAATCAAACAAGAATTCATGAATTTAAATACCACAACCACTGTAAAACTAGAAGAAAGGAATGTAAATATGTCTAAATATAATCCCACTACAATATTTTGAAAAGATGTCCAAAATAAATGTAAAATTGGGATAGTTGTCAGAATACCAAAATAACACACCTCAATTTTTCTGTTCACACTAAGAACCATATGGTCCTAAGCTATTGAGGATTATATCAAAAGGTCAATCATCTACAAAAGACAAGACACATGTGGGAAAATCCCATGCAGGTGTGAGTATAAGAATACCCATTTGAACACCCCTAAAACACAAAGCAAAAAATAAAGGAAAATTCAGTCATCTCTACCTAGCTATATGTCTACAAAAAATAACAAGAATATCAAGATATAATAAAAAAACCATTGTATAAAGGTAAGACACAATTGTAGTATACCCAAATTGGATTCTATCTTTATGATTCCACATAACACTCATCAAGGAGAACACACTATTGAGTATGGTCCTATTGATATGGTCCATCCGGGAGGTAATACTCGTAAGGTCTCTCCATATAAAGTACATGATGAAGGATTAAAGAGATATGACACACAAATGAGGATCACTCCCAAAGATGTGGGGTATATCAACAACTCGATATAGATTAGCCCTCTAATTTAAGCATCGGTGCCCACATACTGTTGGTCATGACAATAACAATGACTCCACTAGGGGAATGGAGATGAATAGAGGATTTCAATGTTGGCCTTATGGATGGATTCTAATGGATCTATCCAATAATTATTTATGAATGGATCATTTTCCTGTGTTTAGGATATGATTCTATGCCAAACATTTGATAAAAGGATAAGGGAAACTCACACTTAAAAAATTATCCATGCTAAAGAGGAAAAGGGATCCAATCCATAGTTAAAAAGGTACACGACATGTATAAGGTATTACACACTATGTCCCTTGATCCTAGTTCATGCCTGTGTAAATAATCTGTCTCTTGAGTAGTGTCTGTGATCATATAGAAGTATATGGAATGTTGGTTTCCCATGTACTCTACACATGTGCCAATACAAGGATTATCCACTATACTTATCCTAGTTGTGTCCATGTAGAGGACTAAATGGTGTGTCCAAACCCATTTACACCCTCTTATATAAATATTCTCTTTTGTGGTATAGGCTTATTCAATAGGAAGAGACCACATTCCATGTGACAGGAGTCACATTCTATACTATACAAAACATTCTCTAAAACCCTATCTTCAGCACAGTGGGGCCACACATTGTGTAAATAAAAATTCTATATATTCTCATATTTGGTTCAATGCATCTTCTCTGGTGATCTGGCCAATGATCTAGCCATGCCTCACCTATAAAATGAAGGTATGCCTCATCTGAAACTCTCCATCGATGAACAAAAATGTACCTCCCTTCCATCTTCTTAGAAAATGGATTTGAATATTGTTCTTCATTACATCTTGAAGAACATGAAAACTAGGTTTCTATGTCATCTAATCTATTTTTTTCTCCATAATCACACCCCCTTTTTGTCATGATAATCTATGATCTACAATTTTGGATCACCTCACTAATAAATGGGTGCACAACGATTGATTTATCGGTATGTCTCAAACAACTGGCCAAACTAAGAATGCACAAAATGAAAAAAGAATCAAGGGACAAAATCACATGAATAAACAAGATGAAATGAACTCATTAGATGTTTGTGTCAATCCTAATTTTTTTTGTGAGAATAAAAATGAGGAAATAAACAAACACAAAGTAATTCTCCTAAAATAAATTTGCAAATAAACTTATCTCGCACGACAATTGAAACGTGAATAAATATATCTATTGATTGATTAATGTTTTTATAGAAACCTAGAATATGGATGAAATCCGATAAAACAATTATCTTACTGTGATTTGAATTTCATTCTAATGAAGAATTGATTTGTGTCATAATATTTTGTGAGATACTTTGAATTCACCTCAGAAAAATTAGCGATCATTGATTCGGTCTTCATTCACCAATAGAGTCTAATTCCTCCCTCTCCAATGGATCTATAATGATTTTCAAGGTTATGTGTTTAATCATGAAAATTTTCCATAATCTTATTTTTGAAATAAATATTATGTAGTTTCATCAACATATTAATAAAATAATACTAATAAATTATTTTATTTATTTTACACCTGAGATGACTTTTCTATAAATGCCCCATATCGAACAATTTCATGTCATGCCTTAGTTAAACATAAATCTTCAAAAATAAAAAGTTCCTAAGATTTATGATTGGGCTCCCATTTAGTTGTAATTCCACTTTTTGAGGAAAAATGTGCATGTATACTATTTAAAATATTTTATATGTTTCAAAAATGTATTTCTTACCCACCGGGTTGTGGAATCGGATTCCATCTTAGTCCCAAGTTTTGAAAATAATCCATATAATATCCAAAACAATTTATAAAAAATCTAACTCACAACAATTTAATTGTTTTTGGGATTTTGGAATCTATGTAGAAAACGACTATGTACAATATTTTACAAATTATCAAAAGAAATGTAGTTTTCATAATATATTATACATTTCATAAGATATTTTTCTTTTATAATATAGTTATCCCACATAATAATATTTCCATTTCGAATTATATCTATTTTTTCATAAGATAAGTGGAATCACATAATAAATCAGGTTTTTTAATATTCGATGAATTATGTTCAATCTAAACTAAGACATACAATATATCCAAACTGAGACGTACCGTCGATAAAACTTATGGAATATCTGGAGTAAGGAATCGAGTTAGTCCAGACAGTTTCATATAATCAATTCACATGGTAGATCAAAAATTATGTTCGATCTCGAGTAAGGTATGTATTTGATCCACACAGTTGATATAGAGAGTGCGTTCACATCTCATGGTAAATATGACTCACGATTAGATATATAATTAGATAAATTGTTTATGAATATTCTGAGTGAAAATATAATATCCAAAATTTACATAGTTAGATGAAATAAAAATTGGTTGATTCTCTTGTATTTTTCCTCATTCAATAATCATTTCAAAAAGATTATAATTCCATAATATGTAAAGACCTAGAAATTTCAAGGGATATTTTTTTCTTAATTTTCTTTGGGATTTTACAAGAACGCAGTTTCTGACGGCGCTTGATTCCAAGGCCCCGTGTGCCCGGAATCATTTTCCGATGTTTAGCTCGGGTATGTTCAGTGAACGAATGAGCGAGTTTTTCTAACTTCTGAACCGGTGCTCGGAATCGAATACTAAGGGCACCGATGGAATCACAGCACCAGTATTTGCTTAGAAACGCCTTTTTCGGAGTTGACTTTTCTCGGGTGTGGTTTTTAATTTTTGGGGGTTAAGTGAAGAAAATAAAATAAAGTGGTGCAACAACTTTATTTTATTTCACTTAAAGCCACTTAAATCCACTTAAAGCTACTTAAGCTGAGTTGAAGCGGATAGGGTGCTATCCAAAATATCCTACCCTATTGGAAGGATATTTGTGAGGTGGGTCCCGCACGAGCCCCACCATTTCATTTCCTCTAAGTAACGCACCCACAACCCCCCTCTTTAATGAAAGTCGACCGTGTGTTTTTCTGGTTAAGAAACACCTCATTACTTGCGCATTTAAATCGTTACAATTAATTCATTGAATTAATTGTTCGTTTCTTTCCTTTTGAAATTCAAACGTGTCATGTGCGTTAATAAAATAAGATAACTCTTATTTTATTTCTGTTGGAACTTGTGGCGTGGAGAGGATTTGGAGAAAAGCGTTCTTCTTCGACGAAGAACGCGAAGAACGAAAAGAACGCTCCGACCTCCGACGAAGAACGCCAAACCCTCGGAGATCGACGACGCGACGCCGTGTACCGTGACATCAACAACGCTTCTTCCACGATGTTTCTTCCACGACGATCCTTCTCTTCCACGATGATCCTCTTCTTCCGCGACGGTTAATTCCGCGATGAAATCGCGTTCGACGACAATGCTTGAGGTTGGGAATTATGTTTTAAGAATGATTTTATTCCCTTGATTTCTTTCTTCCTAAAGAAAACAAAGAACACAGATCAACTTATTACCTATTTGATCTGCGAACGTTTTCCTTGCGGGTTGGGAATAATCTGTTGCGGGGAAAAACTGTTTGGGTTGTTTCTCTTTTGTTTGTGAAATTTCCTTTTTGTTCTTCATATTTTGGGCCACTTGTTACCAACTTAACGGGAGGAGGTCGGACCGCACGAACACGGCCGACTCTCCTCCATCTTTGTTGTTTGATTTTTTGTGGCACGAACAAAGGCGACACAGTGCAACGGCACCGTGCGGACACGAGAAAGAACGCGGCGAGGAAGCGCGGCGCCGTCGCACCACGCTGTTGAGGCCGAACGAAACCGTAGGTGGAGTCGGGGCCGCGGAGGTGATTTGAAGACCCCACATTTTTTTGTAGAAGTTCGGATCGACGGACGATGGTGAGGCGGGCCGCGAAGGCGTTTTGAAGGCTTTGCAGCGAAGGTCGGGTCCCGGGATGATCACTAGCGAGGACCGCGGGCCAATCGGACCACCGGAGCGCGTCCGGTGGTCCGCGAGAGCCCCCACCGGCGCGCCCTGCCAGCGTGGCAGTGCTGGCGGTCTGGGGTGGCGGCATCCAGAGCGCCGCCGGAAGAATCCGCCGCGGCTGAAGTCGTGACGGCGAGCAGGGTTCTGCGGCCGCGCGGAACCGGGGAACGAGGGACGCGGCCTTGCGCCGCGTCCGGTGACAGGGAGCGGCCCCCACGCGGGGGGCCGCGGATCCTTCGGCACGGCCGCTCTACCAGCGCCGAGCCGCCCGGCCGGACCGCCAGGCCGGGTCACGCCCAGACCGGGTCGGGCCGGGTCGCGCCCCGCCGGGTCGGTCCGGGCCCAGACCCCCCGTTTTCGGACCCTTCACGGTTTTTCGTCCATATCTTGAGTTGTAGACCTCCGATCGGCACACCGTCATTGGAGATGCGATCCTTGGATCGAGACGGTCGTTTCGGTATATTATACTCAAGGTTTCGGAGAACTTTGGGTTCGGCCGGGTTGGTTCGGGCACGAAACCAACCGGGCCCTCAGAGCGGAAACGCTTATATCTTGAGCTCCGGACGTCCGATGGATGTTCTGTTGACTCTGTTGAATTCCTCTTGATGATAAGGAACTTTTGGAATTCTTCGCCCGAGGATTGGACGCTGTTGAAGTATGGCCGGGTTGGATTGTACCCGAAATCCAACCGGGCCCCAGAAACGGAAAAACTGATATCTTTCAGACTGGACATCCGTTTGACGAACCGTCAGCGGCGTTGGTGATCATGTTGTGAAACGATACCTATGAGTATACCTTATGGGAGTTTGGGGTACAGTTGAGATACGTCCGGGTTGGTTTGCACATGAAACCAACAGGGCCCCTGGGACGAAAAGGCTAATAACTCACAGACCGGGCGACCGATTGACGCGCTGTCTGTTGTGTTGAGACCCTTATGAAGAGGAGATACTTTGAGATACATATCTGTGGGACTTTGTGATACTTGGAGTATTTACTAGTAGCTCGTGGATCGGTCCCTCCCGGAGACAAGCATACGGAGTACGGAGACCGTGTAGATGACTGAGACCTGACGACTGCTTGACCGACTCGACTTGGAGTGAGTCGACTAGCCCAGTGGACGAAGCGCCTGGTATTTGGTGGCAGACCCACAGCGTACGGAGTTCCTGGTAGTTGGAAGAAGTCATGCGGTACTCGACCGGAAGAGTACCTCTATAGGCTATTAGGGGGAGCGCCCGGTATTTCGCGGCAGACCCACAGTGGACGGAGCGCCCGAAATGTGGCAGCAGACCTGCCGTACTCGACAGGAGGAGTACCTCAGAGACATGGATTAGTGAGAAGTACCTCAAAGTCGTGACAGGACCACTGTACACTCCAGAGATGGGGCTCTTTAGCAGTTACAGTTTCGAAAATGAAAATCCTGGTTTGAGCTGAGACTTTTGACCTTGTGTTTACCTCATGATTGAGATGGGTCACTTGATAACTTAGGTATATGTATGGGCATATACCTGGGTAGTGGTTATCCGTTGATTTCATGATCTTGGTGCTTTCCTCATGATTGATATGGGATACTTGATAACTTAGGTATATGCTGGGCATATATCTAAGTAGAGGTTATCTGTTGAGATCTTCGTTGTGGTTATCCCTGTTGGTTTTAGTGAGACCTTGAGGGTCTCGGGATCCCTACTGAGTATCGTTATACTCACCCCTACACGGGCTATGCCCGCACCTCGTTGTGTTGGTTGCAGATGACGGGCAGTGCTGACGGAGGCCAAGTGTTCGAGGACTGGACGGTACCCGGAGGTGGACTAAACAACGAGTTAGTATCCGGAGGTGGACTTCGCGACGAGACGACACACGGTGGAGGTTGACGGGTGAGAGCGTTGAGGAGCTGCGCTATCTGTACCTACCCTTCATGTAGGATCTGTGGTGGATGATCCAAGAGATGCACTATCTATACCTACCTTCAGGTAGGATCCGAGGACGACGACCCGGGAGCTGCTTCCTTTCTTCCAGTTGTTGTCTTTTTCTGTTGTACTTTGTTCAGTTGTAGTTGTAATTTCATTTGGGTTTGTATTCTGGCCCATTTACCTTTCAGAACTTCTCTTTGTACTTAGTGTTTTACTTCCGCTTGTACTCTATGGTGTTTTGTTTACTTTTATAAAGGCAATGCCTTCCCAGTTATAGCGATTTATGCCTTTGGTGCTAGTCGCCAGCCCCTGGCCTATGGAAGGTGGGCTTGGGGTGGTCACGACACGGGCCCCGAGGATGGGTCATGACAAATTTGTATCAGAGGAGTCGGTTCTACCGCAGAACTTATAACTCTGATATTTTCTTTCTGTGAAGCAATAGTGTTAAGATTACCGAGTGTGGTTTTCAGTTCAGGGAGTCCAGTATTGGTGTTGGCGGCCGATGTATCCATACACCAGGACCCTGACAACTGATTTCCAACTTTGTGCATGAAAACACTGATTGCGTTTGTGTTTTCAGAAGTTTTTAAATATCAGCTCAAACTAGGTCATCTCACCAGGTATAAATCTTTTGACCGTGTCATGTTTGTTTCTTTTAGTATGCCTCCCCGCGGATGACCAGCTAGAGCCCTGAGAGTTGTTCGTACTGACAGCCCGTAGAGTGGCGTGGCCTCATTACAGGGCCCTATCCCAGTTGAGGCACTAGTGGGGGCACCAGCAGTACTACTACTCGTTGGGCCACCGATGCCACCAGCCCTAGCAGCAGAGGGTGCACGTCGCTTGAGCGCACTTCATGAGTTCCAGCGCCAGAGGCCACCCAGGTTCCGGGGAGAGACAGACCCGTAGGCAGCTGAGGATTGGCTGGAGGCTGTGGTGAGAGTCTTCAGGCTAGTGGGGACGCCGGCAGATTTCATGGTGATCCTTGCTGCCATCCTTCTTCAGGCAGTAGTAGGCAGATGGTGGAGCCTGATGCTTCAGATGCATGACGAGGCGACACTTCTATGGGAAGACTTCGATAGCCTGTTCCGAGCAGAGTTTGTACCAGCCACCCTTCGAGCGGTGCGTATACAGGAGCTACTTCAGCTGCGGCAGGGCAGCGTGACAGAGGCACAGTATTCAGTGAGGTTCACAGACCTCTCACGCTACTCCACAATATGGTACAGTACCCGTTCTTTAGGGCACGAACCTTCGATCAGGGGCTCACGCGGGAGATTAGATCCTCTGTTGTTTCTCACAGCATTCCAACCCAGACAGGGGTGTTGGAGAGAGCCCTCTTAGGGGAGAGTTTCCTTGTTGAGCAGTCTCCAGCAGCACGACCCACCACTAGCCGGCTTTAGGCAAAGTCTTCTGCAGCAGGCAGTAGACAGATGACGCAGAGGTCCAAGAGGACCAGACCTACCGGTGGCCGACTGCACGACTTAGGTTCAGTTGTCCGGGGGAACCGGGGTGGAGTCAGAGCCAGTCGTGCCGAGAGTGGACAGTGTTACTCCTTCAGCGGGATTGGTCACATGGCACGTGACTGTCCGACCCAGCATGTAGATGGCTTGTAGTTAAATGAAGAACCTTTCAGGCAGGGGCAGAGGTTCGATCAGGGTAGACCGCAAGGAGCAGGCGGCCATGGAAGAGGAGATAGCCATGCAACTAGAGGTGGACGACACTTCGGGGTGTTGCCACCACCACCACTAGGAGGCCCACCCCGACCGCAGGGGACAGGAGGACATGGGAGAGCTCAACTTCAGGCAGCTAAGGCCTATGTTCATGGAGCTCTGGAAGTAGATGGACAGGAGCAGTACTAGCTCCAGACATGGAGGATTTTGATCATGTTGCTTCTAGTGTTGTTGATTTTTGTTTGTATTTTCTTTGTGTCTTTGTACTATGAGCTGCAATAATAAAAAGACACTTATCTTTGAGATGTTTTCTTTCTTTTCCTTTTTTTGGTTGATACTGAGTGGTCCCGGTTAAAACTGTTGACTTCACCCTCACTTTCAAGATTTCTACTAGAGGAGACCCAGTGACCTCACACTGATGCTGACAGTGTGACTCAACCATTGGAGGCGACAGTGACAGTTGGATCTCTTAGTAGTTACGTCGAGGCCTTATAACGTCATCCATGGCATGAATGTGTCATTCATGTCAGGGTTGACTATATTAGGAAATGGGTGTGGTTCATCCAGGGGATGAGACTGAGTTTCTCTTTTCGGAAAAGGAGAAATTTTAGCAGCTCTTTCAGATCGTAGGCAAAGAAAGTGCAGATCATCCAGGAGCGGATGAAGACTGCACAGTGCAGTAGAAAACTGGAAACTGGCACCAGTCTTAGAGACTCGAGCGTGTTAAATGTTTCAAGAAGAAGAAGATTTAAGGAGAGATGAGTCTGCGAAGTAGCAGATGTGGAAGCAGAGCTAGGAGAGCAACATGAGGTGGTGTACATCTTAACATGCTACAACCACCTGCCTTAGTTATCCCTGCCAGGCTCAAGGAGATGGAGGGCGGAGGGAGAGTGCAGCTACGTGCGGTCAGGGAGAGTGACCCAATGGCTTTAAAAATGATTCAAGGGACAGTCTGTGTCAACTACTAGCTGCTGTAGTAATAGACATCGATATGAATCATTCCTTACTTTCACAAATCTTGTCCCAGACATAGAGTTTCTGGTAAGTCGTGGACTTAACCCTCACGTCTGGAGATACCTTGAGAGGATACTCGATAATCACACTTATGCCGACAGCGTGGTTAGACCCTCGAGGCGAGAGTTTTGGCTGGAATCTCTTGGTGGCAGCGTCGAGGCCTTACGGCGTTGGTTTGAGTATGGACTGGGCAATCACAGTTTATACACAAAATTATGGTATTAGTCAAAAAGGTTGTGGTTTAACTATGACGTCGGGATGGGTTTTCCTTGGTCGGCGAAAAGGAAACCCCAGGCAACACAGGATAAACTCTTGCACAGGAGGGTGCGACCGATCACTCTTGAGTCGATCAACCTTACCCTCGTGGCAGCAGTCGTTTGACTTCCATTTCTAACAGGAATTGGAGACCTCTGGAGTTCGAGGATGATGATCATGTCTCTATACGGGTCTCACCTTGATGAGGTTTACAGAGATGTGGCCAAGGAAGAAAGTTATCTCCAAGGTTCAACGGACCTTTCTAGGTCCTCAGCTGGGTAGGCGAGGTGTTTTACCGCTTGAGCCATCCACCTCAGTTGCACCAGGTGCACAACGAATTCCACGTATATCAATAGAGGAGATACGTGCTCGACCCTTCACATGTCATCGACCATGGGGAGCTAGACGATGGCAATGGGGTGACTTTCACGGAGGTTCCAGTGGGGATCGAGAATCAACAGGAGCGGATCCTACGAGGACGGTCGATTCCACGGGTGTGCTTTCACTAGCAGTATGGGAACCTCCAGGTGAGCACATGAGAGCGGGAGGCTCAGATGCGTGCTCTGTACCGCTTTTGTGACCATAGTTTGTGTTAAAGCTTTACGAGGACGTAAAGCCCTAAGGTGGGAGTAATGTAAAGACCCAGAAATTTCAAGAGAAATTTTTTTCTAAATTTTCTTTGGGATTTTACAAAAACGTAGTTTCTGAAGGCAACTGATTCTGAGGCCCGGTGTGCCCGGAATCATTTTCCGAAGTTTAGCTCGGGTACGTTCAGTAAACGAATGAGCGGGTTTTTTTAACTTCTGAACCGGTGCTCGGAATAAAATTCCGAGGGCACAGATGGAATCGCAGCGCTTATATTTTCTTAGAAACGCTTTTTCCTGAGTTGCGTTTGCTCGGGTGTGGTTTTTAATTTTTGTGGGTTAAGTGAAGAAAATAAAATAAAGTGGTGCAACAACTTTAATTTATTTCACTTAAAGCCACTTAAATCTACTTAAGCTGAGATGATGCGGATAGGGTTCTATCCAAAATATCCTACCCTCTTGGTAGGATATTTGTGAGGTGGGACCGCACAAGCCCCACTGTTTCTTTTTCTCTAGGTAACGCACCCGCAACCCCCCTCTTTAATGGAAGTCAACAGTGCATTTTTCTGGTTAAGAAATGCCTCATTAATTGGGAAGTTAAATCGTTATAATTAATTCATTGAAATAATTGTTTGTTTCTTTGCTTTTGAAATTCAAACGTGTCATGTGCGTTAATTAAATAAGATACTATTATTTTATTTCTGTTGGAACTTGTGGGGTGGAGAGGATTTGGAGGAAAGCATTCTTCTTCGACGAAGAACGCGAAGAACGCTCCGCCCTCCGACGAAGAACGCCAAACCCTCGAAGATTGACGACGTGACTCCATGTACCGCGACGTCAATGACGCTTCTTCCATGACGTTTCTTCCGCGACGATCCTCTTCTTCCGCGACGGTTAATTTCGCGACGAACTCGCATTCGACGACAACGCTTGAGGTAGGGAATTATGTTTTAAGAATGATTTTATTCCCATTATTTCTTTCTTCCTAAAGAAAACAAAGAACATGGATCAACATATTACCTATTTGATCCGTGAACGTTTTCCTTGCAGGTTGGGAATAATCTTTTGTGGGGAAAAACTGTTTGGGTTGTTTCTCTTTTGTTCATGAAATTTCCTGGTTGTTCTTCGTCTTTTGGGCCGCTTGTTACCAACTTAACGGGAGGAGGTCGGACCGTACGAACATGGCCGACCCTCCTCCCTCTTTGTTGTTTGATTCGTTGCGGCATGAACAATGGCGGCACAGTGCAACAGCACCGTGCGGACACAAGAAAGAACGCGGAGAGGAAGCGCGGCGCTGTCGCGCCGCGCCGTTCAGGCCGAACGAAACCGCGGGCGGAGTTAGGGCCGCGGAGGTGATTTGAAGACCCCGTGTTTTTTTGTCGAAGTTTGGATCGACGGACTATGGTGAGGCGGGCCATGAAGGTGTTTTGGTAGGCTTTGAAGCGAAGGTCAGGTCCCGGTATGATCACTGGCGAAGACCGTAGGTGAATCGGACCACAGGAGCGCGTCCGGTGGTCCGCATCCCCCGCCGGCGCGACGGCGCCGGCGGTCGGGGGCGGCGGCGCCTGGAGTGCCTCCGGAAGAATCCTTCGTGGATGAAGTCGCGGCAGCGAGCAGGGTTCCGCGGCCACGCAGAACTGGGGAAGGATGGACGTGGCCTTGCGTCGCGTCCGGTGACACGGAGCGGCCCCCGCGCGGGGGGCCGCTGCTCTTTTGGCGCAGCCACTCGGCCAGCGCCGAGCCCCCCGGCCGGACCACCAGGCCAGGTCACGCCCCGCCAAGGCCGGACCGCGCCGGCCGGGCCGGGTCGCGCCCCGCCAGGTCGGACCCAGACCCGGGTCGGGCCGACCCCGGGGGGTTGGGCCGGGTCGGTCCAGGCCCAGAACCCCCATTTTCGGACCCTTCACGGTTTTTCACCGATATCTTGAGCTGTAGACCTCCGATCGACGCACCGTCAGTGGTGATGCAACCCTTGGATCGAGAAAGTCATTTCAGTTTATTATACTCAAGGTTTCGGAGAACTTTGGGTTCAGCCTGGTTGGTTCGGACACGAAACCAACAAGGACCTCAGAGCGAAAAAGCTTATATCTTGAGCTCCGGACGTCCGATTGATGTGCTATTGACTTTGTTGAATTCTTCTTGATGGGACGGAACTTTTGGAATTCTTTTCCCGAGGATTGGACACTGTTGAAGTATGGCAGGGTTGGATTGTACCCGAAATCCAACCAGGCCTCTGGAACGGAAAAAATGATATCTTTCAGACTGGACGTCCGTTTGACGAACCGTCAGCGGCGTTGGTGATCATGTTGTGAAAAATTCCCTATTAGTATACCCTATGGGAGTTTGGGGTACAGTTGAGATACCGCCGGGTTGGTTCGCACATGAAACCAATCGGGCCCCTAGGACGAAAAGGCTAATAACTCACAGACCGGGCATCCGATTGACGCCCCGTCTATTGGGTTGAGACCCTTATGACGAGGCGGTCCTTTGAGGTACATCTTCGTGGGACTTTGTGATACTTGGAGTATTGAATAGTAGCTCGTGGAGCAGTACCTCCCGGAGATAAGCATACGGAGTATGGAGACCGTGTAGACGACTGAGACCTGACGACTGCTTGACCGACTCGACTTGGAGTGAGTCGACTAGCCCAGTGGACGGAGCGCCTGGTATTTGGTGGCAGACCCATAGCGGACGGAGCGCCTTGTATTTGGCAGCAGACCAGCGGTACTCGACCGGAGGAGTACCTCTGAAGGCTATTAGGGGGAGCGCCCGATATTTGGCGGCAGACCCACAGCGGACGGAGCGCCCAGCATTTGGCAGCAGACCCGCGGTACTCGATAGGAGGAGTACCTCAGAGACTTAGATTAGTGAGAAGTACCTCGGAGTCGTGACAGGACCACTGTACACTCCAGGGACGGGGCTCCTCAGCATTTACGGTTTCGATAATGAAAATCCTGGTTTCAGCTGAGACTTTTGACCTTGTGTTTACCTCATGATTGAGATGGGTCCCTTGATAACTTAGGTATATGTATGGGCATATACCTGGGTAGTGGTTATCTGTTTATTTCATGATCTTGGTGCTTTCCTCATGATTGAGATGGGTTACATGATAACTTAGGTATATGCATGGGCATATATCTAAGTAGAGGTTATCTGTTGAGATCTTCTTTGTGGTTATCTATGTTGGTTTTAGTGAGACCTTGAGGGTCTCAGGGTCCCTACTGAGTATCGTTATACTCACCCCTGCACGGGCTATGCCCGCACCTCGTTGTGTTGGTTGCAGACGACGGGAAGTGCTGACGGAGGCCGAGTGTTCGAGGACTGGACGGTACACGGAGGTGGACTACACGACGAGTCAGTATCCGGAGGTGGGCTTCGCAACGAGACGACACACGGAGGAGGTTGACAAGTGAGAGGGTTGAGGAGCTGCACTATCTGTACATACCCTTCAGGTAGGATCCGTGGTGGACGATCCAGGAGCTGCACTATCTATACCTACCCTTCAGGTAGGATCCGAGGACGACGACCCGAGAGCTGCTTCCTTTCTTCCAGTTGTTGTCTTTTTCTGTTGTACTTTGTTCAGTTGTAGTTGTACTTTCATTTGGGTTTGTATTCTGGCTCATTTACCTTTTGAGCACTTCTCTTTGTACTTAGTGTTTTACTTCCACTTGTACTCTATGGAGTTTTGTTTACTTTTATAAAGGCAATGCCTTCCCAGTTATCAGGATTTACGACTTTAGTGCTAGTCGCCAGCCCCTGGCCTACGGAAGGCGGGCTTGGGGTAGTCACGGCACAGGCCCCGAGGATGGGTCTTGACATAATAGGTAATGGAATAAAATTAAAGAATACTTTTTAATGAGATATGAGTTCTAAGCCATAAGTAGAAATTCCATTTAGTAAAGATCCATTTTTTCATACATATGGAGATATTATCAAAAATTTTAAAACTTTTCATATTATGGAGAATATTTTATCTTGGATATTCATATATCACATGTGAATGAAATTCTCCTGGCTTAAAGTGATTTATATAGAGAACTTGACCCATTATAAAGAAGATTAAACAAGTTCAAAAAGGTGGGTTTATTACTAAAATAAATATTGTAGGTTACATAAAAAAATTTGAAATAATATTCTTGATATTGTTAAATTAATATATATTTACAAGAGACATAAAATTGGTATGTATTTGAAACTACTAAAACATTGGATAATATTTGTTGTGTATCAAAAAATAAATTAGATATAGAATGAAGAAGAAGAATTCGACATTGATCACAACTTCATAGGATATTTATGGATTAAAATAATACTTTCTTTGGTGTGAGTTGGGAAGAAAGAATAATCACAATAACAACATAGTTGATGTCAAAAATTAGGATAGAGTTTCTTTTAATTTAAAAAATCACTAAACTACCATTAATATATAAGATGCACTTTCAGTTAGAGGAGACTATATTCTATTGTAATATTATTTTTAACTCCCAATATTCTATAATCTATATGATTTTTTCAAGTGTGCTATTTGATCCTAGTTTTTTTCAAATCGTTCCACGGATTGGATACTTTTATTGAGTGGTAAACCTTGTAAAATATGTTTTTACTTGTTTGTGTGTTCCTTTGGTTGTGTTTAGTAGTGAATTAATTTTACTATAAAACATAAAAAAATTTATAAATTGAATCATAAAATAAATTAATCATTATGGATTTACCCAACTCTAGTAGATTTCATCAATATCTTGGGTGGATTTTCAATTTGTATCAGAATGAGGTTACTATGTTGACTCATGGTTATTTAAAGTATGAATAAGATTTATTTATATTAATTATTTCTTTTACCAATATTGGATAATATGAACACAGAAAATAGAAAAGGTATTTTCATGTTTTTTGGGAATAATCTCTCAAATGCCTCTAAAATCTATAGTAAGAACATTGTATATGATAGCATATATGACACGCAACACCAAGCATGTAAGGGAATATAATATACCTTGAATTTATAATATATTTACTATTTTAAATAAATTAAATATATTTTGTATCTTTCAATGCACATGACATTGAGTTAGCATACATCGCATGCAATAACAAGTTTCTTTAGTGGCCTCTGTAAGACCCAATTTTACTGAATAATAATTTATTACTAAAATATTAATATTTAAAATAATAAGTATAAAATATCCATTGTGAATATTATTAAATAACATGTGAAAATATATTTTTTACAAAAATATAAAATTTATTCATTGGTTACTAATTAATTATAAATTACTATAAGAACCAATTGAATATAAAGGGAATGTTTTTATATAAACCTACTTTAATACTTACAATGCTATTTTATCTAATAAATTACATTAATTACAATTACATAGTTATATTAATGTTATATATATTATATATTTGAAAAAATTGTTTTTATATTCATCCAATATATTTTATAGGGATGAGATAAGAACAAAACCAATAGTACACATAAAAACTATATTTTTATTAAGGCGCATTTATTACCTTTTAATTGAGAACTTGTTTTAAAGAAAAATAATGAAAATTTTATAAATATTATATATAAAAATAAACATAATATTTTAAATACTAACATAAAAATTATACTAGTGTGAGTTTTTTTTATTTTTCTATGAATGTTCATTTTTTAATGAATAGATAAAAATACTAAATTCTATTTCAAAACATCTTTTTGTTCTAATTTATTTTTAATTTTAATTAATATTTTAAATTTTTTTAAATATTAAATAGATTAATTTTTTTATAAATTAATCCAATGTAGGTAATTTCAATAAATCTAACATTGAAATGAAATTTCAAACATAGAATGATTTTGATCATTTTTACTTTAAAAACCTGCATTGTCGTCCCATATGTGGGATTAAATTTAAATTTTTTCTTCAACTTTTAGGATTTTAATTTGGAAAATTGATTAAATATTTGTAATCATCATAATTTATAATTTATAATAATTTCAACTTATTTTTTCGACCAAATTTTTATGAAATTCATGAAACTAATTACTACGATTGAGAGAAAAATTAGCCTAACAAAGGACTAATCCTTAAACGTAAGTGCCAAAATGACCTAAAAACTAGTCCAAACTCCATTTTATTCTCATATTTAGACCCTATACTCACTTGGAAATAATTACTTCTATTTTTGTATCCTCTTTATATAGTAAAACGTGGGTTTAATTCCCTTTCCAAAATTTACAAGAGTGTCACTCCTCCTCCAATATAAAAAGGCATTCAATCCTCACAGTTTCTCAAACCTGTCAAGACACTTTGTCTCGATCAATATCCAAAAAAAAATAGATCCTATAAATAACTAAAATAAACCTTTGATAATAACCATTTTCATAAATTCATCAATGTATTCTCTTTGGTGAAAACAAAATGAGTTATCCAGTTAAGAGGAAACATTCTTCCTCAAGCACTTTAGTTTTATTTCCATTCTACACCCACTAAAATACTCTTATTCCCTGATTATATAATAAAAATAATATCCTTAATATACTTAAATGTTTTTATATTAAGTTTTAAACCTAACTTTATTCGCACTTAAATGTAATTGGTAGTGAACATACCATTTATGTGTACGGAAAACTACATCCTCACGAAACGACATCGTTCCTTTTTACTTATCTACCTTTCATGGTTTGGAATTATGACGGAAAAATATTTATATATGACATATATAATATTTATAATATATTTATAATTATTTAATTATTTTATGATATATTCATTTATACTTTCCATTTTTTGTAAATATGATCACATTATTTGTGGAAGTGTGGACCACCGCCCCCTCAAAGAGATGTGACTTGTTCACACTATACATGGAACATATGAAGGATTGTTTTAATAAACCAATTAAATATATATAATATATATGATAATGATATTATTATATACCAACATATAATTTATATTTAATTCATTTAATACAACAAAGAAATGAATGTAGCGTTCATGGGTACGTACGACCTACCATCTCCATGTATAGAGTTTTCCATTTCTCTTCTCCAAATACTATAAATTATACTAAATAAATATATAATTTCTATATATGATATTTTGATATTGTTTTAAATTATTAATATGATAAAACCAATATTGGAACAACAACTAACATGTTAAAACATACTTGACAATCTAGGAAATTAACACCCAGAATAGTGAAAATATTGAATGATTTTTATCAAATGAATAATAATATATTATAAGAATACAATATATGA
Organism: Viscum album; assembly: GCA_963277665.1. Classification (NCBI taxonomy): domain Eukaryota; kingdom Viridiplantae; phylum Streptophyta; class Magnoliopsida; order Santalales; family Viscaceae; genus Viscum; species Viscum album. The sequence continues at coordinate 1,223,975,087 of OY728156.1, read as the reverse complement.
TTTTATAAAAATTAATATGGTTCTTTAATATTTAATTAAAACTCTTAAAACCATTATAAATTAGGATAAGTTTTTTTACACAAAAGGAAATTCGAGGTAATGAATTTTTTCTCAATTTACATTCCATTGAGACTTATTTGTTGTTATGCTCCTAGTTTCTTTTATATGGTGTATAAAATTCCATTTTACATGTTATATCAAGACTATATTTATTATAATTATATTATAATTTTCATTGAATTTTATTCTTTCATTGATATAATGATTCAAATGTTTCAAAGTGGTATGGGACACTTTGGAATGTTTAATGATTATTATCTTCAATAATGTTTTTAATGATTATCATTGCTATATCACTTTCTTCTGTGATTGTTAACAATCACTTGAAATAATAATTTTATTGTTGTGAACCTAATTTAATATATATGGTGTATATACTATCAGTTTCTTACATAATATCATGATTCATTCATTTTTTATGATATTATGAGATTCAATTTGAATTATTCCATCTAAGGAAATTTGAGTTCAATGATACCGAGTGGAAAAGAATTTCATAATGAAATTTGTTTTTCATTTGGTTATAATACTACATCATTTTCATTAATATACTATTCTAATGTGTAAAATGAATTTTACTATCCATTTAAATATTTCCACTTCAATATTTGTATTTACAGCTGATACACATAATCTACTCATTAGTTGAGCCTCACTTCAATGTTATTTTCCTTTAAATGGTTTACTATAAAATCTCATTTTGTTTAGGATTTAATACACTTGAGTTTACATTTGAGAAAATTCTTTTATAATTATATAATAAACCCTTTAATTTTATTCTCCTCTTATTATTCATGAACATTATCAATTAACATTACTATTTTCCCACCCTTTGGCACATAAAGTTTTTTAGAAAATCATTATAATAAAACCCAAAAAAATTATCTATTTAGTAAAAAAACCAATTTTCTTCAAAAAAAAATGATGTTTTATTATAAATTTTTCTAAAAAAAGTATCATTTCCAAAATGATTTATTAAATACACTTCTACTATTTTTTACTTTTACTAATGTTTTCCAAGGAATCTTCATATTTCTTTATGAACATGTAATTTTTATAACCTTTTTATCAGGAAAAAGGAATTTTCTTTTTACCTCATACAACATGTATTTATTTACCCACCATTATTTCTTTGAAGTATACTCTTCATGTTTAAGATGAAATTTTTTAATGAATTTTTTGTGAAAGTGATTTTCAAAGAAATGGATTTTCAAGATGTTTTTCAAAATAAAAAGGAAATTTTCCTCAAGAATATTTTAAAAATAGGTTTTCAAAGTATTATTATTCATCAATTTCAACAAAAAATTATTTTATTTAATCAAATTTTAATTTTTTGAATTGATCCCATCTTTATTATTCCTCTAAATGGTTTATTATTGATTTTTCCAAGGATAGTATTGACATTAACTTCCTTCATTATTTTTAGTCTACTTTAAATGTTGGATTTCCTATTATCATTTGGAATTTAATTTACTCTAAATATCCTTATCAATTTTCAAAGATATGATTATTTCTAAAACTGTATACAATTTTTCATATGGCATTTACATTGAATGTTATTTAATTATTTAGTAAATTTTGATAAATCCATATCCTTTATTCAATATGGATATTTGATATGGAATATAGTTTATTATATATTAGGAATGTTTGGGACATTAAAGAAAATGTTTTGGGACCATTTAAGGTAAGCCCTGTGGGTTGGGGATAGGTTAATACAAGCCCATTGATGCATCGGTAGTCTCATGAGATAAATGTAGTTAGTGAAAAACCATTCAATATTGTTTCTAAGCAGAATTGATAGGTTTCAACCCATATATTTAAAATATCATAGAAGTTAAAATAGTTCATGTACCATATACCTAACTTCCAATAATTAATCATTAAATTCATTTTGATTCATTATTTATTGTCCATTAGATATTGAGTTGACATATCTATTGATGTATTTCATTCTCAATTAATTTATTAAATTGTATGTATTTCAGTTTCGTGCCATTACATATTTATTTTTCCTTATCTAGTTATTTTATTGGCATGTGTTTATAGTTATTACCTTTCCATATTGTTTATTCACTTCTTAGATTGTTGATTATGTGGTATGTGTGTTCAATTATTTATGATACCCTAATTATTATTATAATTGATTCATTATTTATTCCGCTATACTTTAACCTTATTGATAATTTTATCACACCCTTATTATGATTCCATTCCCCTGGAATCCAATAACATTACTAAGAAAGATATGAAATGATACGCTAAATGGAATAAAGTTGTCCTCCAAAATAAGAAAAAAAATATATATTGTAATTAGTGTATTATTTTATAATACAAGACTATTGTATGTATCCGGTTTACCATGACTGCTAAATTTATTAGTACTATGAAATTTTATTCCTTATAATTATTCCAATTTAATGGTGTTAGTCATTTAATTCAGGGTTTTTGGTCTTGGGTCGCTACAATTACTATATTTTGAATAAAAATATGTTGTTCAATATATTAGATATTAGTTATAATGTCATGAAAACTGATAATTATCATTTTACCCATCATGTTTAAGGCACATCTATGACAAAAAAATATAAGAGAAATCTATAAAATGATAGACATGATAAAAATTTCATACTATATTCTCTCTTATAGAGTGAACATTTGATGGTGATAGGAATCACTATGGTTAAGGTTATTTAGGTAAAACTAGAAAATATTTATGAATGGAACATCAAAGTGAAGAAATAAAAGTTATATATCTAGAGATTAATGTGTGAAGTTATGAAAATGTGTAATGATGAATCTATTATTTTAATATTTGTATAGTTGAATGATATTTTCATCATTATTAATATCTTTAGTGAATAATTGGATGATGAATTTGCAATTGAGAATATCTTATAGATTCTACAAGAAAACTTTGAAAAAATGGTTTTAACTATGGAAGATAATGATTTATGTTTTATATATCTTTTTGATCTATAAAGTAATCTCATATCTTATTGGATAGTGAGGGATAGTGCTACCAAAAAAATAAATTAAAAATTAAGATATTAATTTTAAAGCTTCTGGGAAGGAAAAAGGTTAGAAAGGAAAATATGATCGATATAACTTTTCTAACATAGGAGAGTAGGTTAATTAGATGTTTTATGAGATTATATCACTTTTCTCTAGAAAATTGATAATATATGAGGGAATTTTCATAGGGGTCTTCCTTTAAAATAATTCAAATGTGGGGTTGTGAGAAACTTTGTGGAAAACTATATAATATTGAAGGCTGATGAATCTAGTGCTACAGAATATGAGAGACATATAACATATTTTAAAAATAAGTCTGATAATTCAAAGACTAGTCTTAAAGAAATGGTTAATATGTTCTCCAAATATAAAAAACTAAAATTCCTATAAAATAATGATGGAAGTGATGAAAGTGTAGATTAATGGGAAGTTGGTTAATCTAGTGATAATTGTATATATCTACTTATTACTTAGGTGAATGATATAAATTTTTCTAGTGATGGAGTTATAGGTTCGATAAATGATTAATAATATACATAGATAGATTTTTTGATGAAAATAGAATTAAAACAATGTATATCCAAAATTTATATTTTTGAAAAGGATAATATAAAGTTAAAAAAATGATGACCTTTACAGCATTTGGGAACCTAAACATATTGAAAATAAGACATAGTTCATAAAATAAATTTAGCATATAATTAAATTACATGATGATTAAAATAATTTAAACATCAATAGAGAAGAAAAAATAAAACAGAAAGATAAAGTATTTCAATATTGATCAGAAAATAATGGTCAAATTTTAATAATAGTTAGAAATTTAGAAATAATTTCAAAAACTCTATCCAACAATATTAGTAATTATTAAATAAGGAATAAGGTTTTCATGATCAATAAAAAACATCCTCAAAGTTAGGGAACATTATTTATAAAATTAATTATATGTTTTAAATGAATAAGGATGTTTTTAATAAAAATTGTGTATAAATCAAGGGAAACATAGATTCATGAATTTTTAATAACCCATAAGAGTATTTATTTATATTATTGATCAACGAAAATAAAAAATCAAATGTATATTAAGTTTACATTACATAATTTTGTATTGTAAGAGGAGTTTTAAATTGATAAACATTGATATTTCTTATCTAGAGAAGAGATAATTTATTTCTATTGGTTAAATAAATCTTTATATGGGTTGAAAAAAGATCCAGTATTAATCTACACGAAGAAGTTGAAATTTATAAAATATAGAGTGGATAGAAACTACTACATCAAAGATAAAAATATTTTATCTCTAATTATTATTATATATGTAATTGATATAATTTTTTCTTAAAATGATAAAAATTTTGTAAATAGTTTTCCAAATAAATAGATGTTTTTTTAAAGGTCTGTGCTCTGTGAGATTAGATATTTTCCTCGATTACAAAATTCTCAAGAAAAAAATCATATCATTCTCAAATAATAAAATTGTGATAGAAACTACATAAAACTCATTTTATAAGGGTTTTAGGAGATTTTTATATGCATATCTCAGTAGGGACCAAACTATATAAAGATGAGCAAGGAAAACAAGTGGATAAAAGAGAATTTCAAAAGATGATTGGAAGTATGTTATATTGAATTTCTTTAAAGATGGATATATCCTTTTCTATCACCATATATGAAAGATTCCAAAGTTACAAAAAAATTATAAATCATGGATTCTAAAAGGATCATTATATATATTAAAATCACATCTAATTATTGACCAAAATAGGACAGTAGACCTGGAAAGCAGTGTTGATGAAAAATAATTCACATCTGATGGAGTGTTACTTATTACTGGCAGGTGTTTTTGTTTTCCCCCAAAAAATTAAAATTATATAACCCCATTCACTAGTGAGGAAAATTATATATCCATATTTCCTGATACAACCTAATTTATTTGAATGAATTCTTGATTAGAATACTACAAAGTGAAAGTGAATTTATCACTTCTCTTTGGTTGTGTTAATAAATGATCTATAAACATACAAAATAACCATGTTCATCTTTAAATACTAATATAAATTGATATAAAATATCACTTAATCAATGATCTTATGGAGAGAAATGAGATAAATATAGAATTGTTTTCTATATTTTAGAAAATAAATGATATGTTCATGAAACCATTATTAAAGGATGATTTTAAATGATTGAGGTTATAAATATTATTTCAATCTCCCTTCTCATGATGATATGGTATAGTGTTATATACCCACTATAAATATATACATTTTAATTTGTCTTCCAAGGGGGAAAGTGTCTAGATCTATATTCTTATATTTATTTCCTTATATATTTGTCTAGTGTACTTAAAATTGGGGAGAAAAAAACTTAGGGTAATTTCATATATATGTGCCTCACCTATTTAGAGGAATATTGTATTTAGGGGATTAAAATGAATGTTTGTATTTTATCATGTTTGTGTGTTAATTTTTTAACATAGTCTGGTTAAATTACAGTTATGAAATTATCTTTATATGATTTAAAGATGGTTAATGAAGATAATCTAAGATTAAAAAGGTTGAATAAAAATAATTTTTTCCTAGATGGCGTGATATTTTTATTCAATGTTCTAATTTCATATATAGATTTCATATAAGTAGGATTGAAAATATTGGATGATGATTCATTTTTCTATTTTTTTATTTTAAGGTGATTTATGTTCCTTGGTTCCCAATAAAATCCAAATGTGTATATTGTTAACTCCATGTTGGAATAGAGTTGTTTTTGGATAAGGTTTAAGTGGATATAGTCTATTATATTGTATTTTTTTATTAATGAATAAATAATTTTATATGATAGTTTTGATTGTTTTTCTATTGTTCTTAAAGTAAATCCAGATCAAGAGTTAGTGGATGGGGATGTAGCAGACACTGTAGTAGGTTCTGTAGTAAGTATTTTTTTGGTACTGAAGTATATGGAACTATTCATTCATTTGTCCTTCTGGACCACCAGTTTGGTCTTGGGTCCTTCATGGCCTTAAATCCACCCAATGTCTTTAGTCTAGTATGTCTTTCATTCCACCACAAGGAGTTCAGGCCACCCGAAATTCTTCTTAAATAGACCAGGTAGACTCTATAAAGAGTATACTCTAGATAAGGATATAGATAAGGTGTATTTACTAGAGAAGAAGCTAATATATGTGGAATAAACAGATGGTATGTCATTTTCATCGAGACCAGCCTCTGCATGAACGGGATGTAGAGATGAATAGCCATGTGAAGGAGGAGATATGATATCACGATGTTGATGTGGAGGAGGAGAAGTTCCTTGTAGTTATAGTCTAGATATGTCCTCTATGACCAATGGGTCATGTAAACTCTAAGAATATGGGCCTCATAAGGGTTCCTCCTCTTCACATTAAAGGGGGTTATCAAAAATCAATTAAAAGAATGACTTAGGGACACTTTAGTAGGAGGCCCATATTTGAAAAAAGTAACTTCAGAATTTCTATACTAAGACAAACACTGTTTATCGGAAGATTTTCCATGCGGTCATCCCACGAACTATGAATTTTCATTGTCCACAAAATATTTTCATGTGATCAATTAGTAACATAAATAAAAATAGATAATACTACCAAATGATCAGTCATAATGGTTGATTTGTACATTTTATCAATATTCATGGTTAGTCATATGGGGACGGTCAATTGATTTGTACCTGTATTCAATCAAACACTTAGAGATAAATGAAAAATGTTTCCTCATGGACAATCTTCATGGTCAATTTGTTTTAAATATAGTTGATTTGGACTAAGAAATAAGGTTGATCTCAAATATAGTCAATCTGATATAAATCATGTTTCCAATCTAGACTACTTCATAAAATTGATCAACATAGGCAATCCAAATAGTATTTGCACTTCACATCGTAATAGTCCCTACAATTAATTCAACATTAATATAATTTTTTATGGGGTTTCTAAATGAAAAAGTGAATTTCTAGAATTCATATACTGTATAAAAATAAAAATCAGGTGATTCTCTTTTGTTTTTCCTCAATTATTAAACATAAGAAATTGGTTATGATTCAAGCATAGTCCTCATCATAAAACTAATGGTTGTTCTATTATGTGAGATGAGTTCTAATCAACAAAAAAATATCCATATGGTAAAGATGCATGATTCCTTTCAGGAAGATATATTTTTAAAATATTTAAAATTGTATGCCTTATGGAGAATATTTAGTTGTGGATATTCAAATGTTGGTTGATAATTAAACGTTTTGTTCTTAAAAATATTTAAATAGATACCTAAAATCATTTTAAATACTTTTATATTTGTCCAAAAGAGGAGGATTTACCATGTCCGTTAATCAAAGAGTTTATAAAAATATTATGGAAATATTAATCTCAATATTATTCAATGAAAATATATTTCCAAGATATGGAAAATAGGTATGTGGATATAACTATAGAAGTGCATGAGAATATTGGATGTATATAAAATAAGAAAGAATATGGAGGAAGAGTAATAATAATTAGCTCTGTTTTTATGTTGCACAAGATATTGAAGGAGGAAAAGAAAACATCCACCTATGTGAGTTAGGAAGAAAGAATCAACATAGTAACAATATTCTTGAATACTAATGTTCTTATGTGCATTTTTTATGTGAAATTGTATAAACTATCATAATTTAATGGGATATTCTTGCTCTGTTGGCAGAATATTTATTTTTTATGTTCGTGGTTATCCCGTTTTTATTATAGTCTATATGATTGTTTCTAGTTGACGGTATGTTCATTGGTATTTCAAATTATTCTGAGGAATATTTACTCTTATTGAGTAATGAACCTTGTAAAATATTTTGTTCCTCATAAGTGTGCTCTTGTGTGTGTTCTTAATAGTGACGTTATTTTACTCTAACCAATAATGAATGTTTTTTAAAAATTTAGACATTAAATAAATTGGTAATAATTATTTAACCCCCACTACTAGTGATTTCTTCAATATTATGGGTATATTTCCAATATTGTTATTAATATGATAAGGGGAAATATTTATAAAAGATTTTTCATAATATATTGTGCCTTAGTATGATATCTTGATCACATAATATGTTTCGTTCAAGTCTGATTCATGAAATTCATGTAATGTCGATCGGGCATGTATGACACATTTGGTAATATGATTCTAATTTCTAAGATAAATTTTGTAAGAAACTATCATTTTTATAAGATATGTTTTCATAAGATGTTTCATATATGATATCATAATATGACGAGATAAAAATATTTCTTAAATTTTTAGGAATCAGGTGTATAAAAAACTAATAATTACATATTTTTGTATTATAAAGAAAAAAATCAAGGGGTTATGTTGAATTTGTTATTTCATGATCAAAAATCATGTTGTTTGGTTAGTCCACGATTAAATCATGATTTTATAAATATTAAGGAGGATACATTAGGGAGATCATTTTTTAATTTATCTATTATTTTAAAATGTGTATATTTTAAATTCAATATTAGTGATAAAAATAGAGAATAAACTAAATGATGCTCGATATGAACTTTAATGACTTAGAATATTAAAAAATTATTTTTGATTCAATATGGAAAAAAGAGAAAGACTTTTTTTACATTGAGAAACTAAAGATAAATATAGGATAAACTTCTAAGAAATCTATTAATCCCTAAATAAGAAAATTTTATATTACATAAATATAAAAATAAATCTATCAAATCTTATACATGCCTTTATGGATATAAATATTACAAATCCATTTATGATTCTAACTGAGAATTGAATTTATTTAATTATAAATAATCTAAAAATTAAAAGTGAGTCTAATGATGAAATAGTAACTTCATATACTTGCATGCCACAAAGGAATAATCCACACCACAAATGTATTTGTTGTATCATTTTTAAACAACTATAAGGATTTTTTATTTTCTGATGTTGTGGAGATATTTTTGAGTATAAGACTCTAGAATATTCGTATAGAAGAATATAGAAGATATTTTTAGTCAAGATAAATATGAAAAAATAAAATGAATAAAGGAATTACTTGAATTTTTTTAGAGATAAAAATTTAAGGAAAAATGAATATATTTAGATCATGGTAGACACTCGTGTAAAATTAGTTTAGAAAAATTGATAGGGGAATAAAATGATGATCATGACATAGAATTTGAATGGATATTTTTTGTATCAAAAATAAAGAAAATATATTATTTCAATCTATATATTTAAGGGAATAGGAAAGAGGGTGATCGTCTGAGATTCTCCATTGCGTGAATAAGATAACAAGGGAACACTTAAAAATATGAAGAAAAACACGCTATATAATAAAAAATAAATTAATCAATATATTGAAGAATAAAGTAAATCAACGAGGTTTTTTTATCAGATCCAATCAATGAAGATGGAGAGAATGAATAAATTGGTGTCTAGACTAGATCCCAGGACATTGAATATTTTTGAAGTTTAAAATAGTAATAAATAGAAGTATAAGATAGTGATGTGTAATAATATCCATATAATATTCATTATTTTTCAACATTCTTAGTGTTTTAGTATAGTGAATATAGTAAACAGATTCTGAAGAAGATATAGATAAAAGTATATGAATAGAGACTGAGCTTCATACTGTTTTTCTTGAATATATAAAGGTATTAAAATATTATTTTTGAGTAATTATATTAAATGATGTTTATGTAGTAATATCAGGTGCTAAGAGAAGGTATACTTCAATAAGTTAGAAAAAAAGGCTGCAATACCAGTCATGATATTGTAGACTATGGGATGTAGTATAATGATTATTCACTTTTGTAATATAGTGAATAATATACTATGAAATATGGTGATCATGGTCTTAAGATAAACATAGTCAAACCCAATTTTATTCAATTATAATATTATAGTGAAAAATATGTGACTCGTTGAAACTCGATTACAGGAAAGATTAAATTTCCCACATTAGGGATTGAACTTGTAAAAATATTTTGTGTTAAACTTCAATTTATTTTAAGCATTTCATGTGGTGTATTAAATTAATTAGAGATACAAATATCTATTCATAACCTAATAGGTCTTATAGGTTCAAATTTCAAAGGGAATAAAAATATTATACTATTAATTTGTAATTTAGTAAAATAAATACACACTTGAATCACAATAACTACCATGTGTCTACACTACCCTACTGGGACTAACAAGTTGTATTGGAGAACAAGGTTCGCTATTATTAGATCTAACTTTTTCATAATCTAGTTTTTTATAACATTTTTATAAATGTATATTTGAATATTCTTAAAATGATACATAGATAGATGATTCTTTGTCTATTCTATTTGATTAAAAATAGCTTTATATGAATAAAATATAGGGAAATAATTAAATTAAGAACTCAAAAATAAAATTGGAACAACCACTAGATGATTCTAGTCCGAGTGGTAAATATTCTTCTTGAATTTCTATATATTCTTCCAATAATGAATGGATCATAATTTGTGTTGAAGATGTGTCTAATGATTCACTTGGTGATTTATATTCAGAAGTAAAATAGTAAATGAATAAAGTTATATTATGGTATTCACTCACATATTTTCATATATCAAGGGAATATATGATTAAAAGTCAGAAGAATAATTATAAAATTATGATATAGAAGAATCATTGGCCAAGAAGTTACAAAAGTGTAGCACTCTCACAAAACAAGTTAATACAAAGGTAGAATATATTGCACTTTTCAATGAAAGATAATCGTGTATTTATTAAGAATTTAAAAGGATTATATTTGATAAATATGTTTTTAATAATTGTACTACGGATGTAATCCAAGCATTGGAGAAATTAATAAAAGACTCTATGGATATTAAAATTGCACAACTTGAACATAAAATAAAGAGAATAAATGAAATTATTAACTCAATGCAAGATTAAATCCAAATTACTGAAGTTATAGTTAATAATTTTAAGTATTAATATAAAGAGTGGGTGAAAAAAAGTGAAGACCAAAAATACATTATCAATAAAAAATATCCATAGTTAAATGTTAATCTGAAAAATCTTGAAATCACCCAATCATAATTTTACAAGCTCTTTAAAGAATGAATTCTTTTCAATATATTTCTAATAAGATTAAGGATTCTACAAAAACTCTTCTTGTTGTAAAGAATATAATGAGATCAACAATTGATCAATAACTTACAATATCATAGAACAAGGTGTCCCATAGTCCTAAAAATCTATTTTCACTAAATCTATTTAGACTATAAATGCATGATTAAAGTAAGCATATAGAATTATATTAAAGAAAAATTATTATAAACATTCCACATCCTCAAAAGTGGATGTATGTGAATCCATAAATAATATCTCCCAAAAGAAATCACAAAATATATGTGATTCATCCTAAAAAAAGGGAACAAAAAACTATCCATACTGAATAGAAAAGAAAAGGGAAGAACTTTTATGGCTATAGTTGGTGTTATTGGATGTTTAAGAAAAAACATATTGAAATATAAAACAATCCTTTAGTAAATGTAAACTAAATAATTCATATATTCATGGAGAGAAAAGTTAAAATTTAGAAGAAACCTAATGGTCTGAAGTAGACTTCATAGAATAATAAAGATATGACCATTAATAATAGGCTTTGTTTCTTAAAATACATCTATAATTTTTAACAAATAATTGGGACCTTCTATAAAGAATTATAGTATGTTCCAACCCAACCTAACTCTTTAGATTAATAAAATATTATTACACAACAGATATATAGCTTGATGAAAAATGATGAAAAATATACCATGAGGGGTAAACTAAAGGAGAGAGATGAACAAACTACTCCCAAAAAATTAAAGAATAAATATGAATAGGATGTCTCAACAATGAAAATATTCTTCTATCAGGGGAGGAATGTCCACACTATGTACTGTTACAACACAATGAACATTATTAATGTTAAAGAGATAAAGCTATAATATTAAAGGGAATTAATCCTAGAGAGTGATTATCAGATTGGTTTAGTTGTTGGCATCCTTGATTAAGATGCTAAGATGCTAACCGAAATGGGTTACTTGAAGGTTATTTATGATGTGTGTGGTAGGTAAAATGATATAGATATATAGCTAATAATTTTATTACATGGATACCTAAAAAATAAAAACTATTAAAAAATAAAATTAGAGCACTAGTGACTTCTTATTTCAATATTGTTATTATTAAATAAAAGTTTTCACATGAAAAAATGGTTAATCAGCTGAAAAATGAATACCTCAAAATATCTTTAACCTAGTTATGAATTTATAGAAATATGGATAATGCTAAAAATCATGAAATTTTTCTACATTTTCTAAATATAAAGCTAATTGAAACTAAGAGTTAATATTTCTATAAAGATAAGAAAACTATGTTTCCCAAATATATTAAACCTAAAAATATGAATATAATTCAAGCATGAAGAGTTTTATACATTTTGGAGCTATAAGGATCTGAATTTTGGGGTTGAAAAATAACCCTCAACCATCTTTCTGAAATTAATGAGTTTATGGAAGCTCACAATATACTTATCTATATCTGTTTTTTATTCCATACAAAATGGAATTGAGGGTGAATAATGAAAGAGGATAAATAGTGAATGTTGTGATGATAAAATTTTATGATCAAATTATATCCGTCATATAAAATTATCTAGTTGTATCATGCATCAACTGATATAAAATTTATTTGAAATTATTTATTGAATAAGGATAAACCATGATAAAGATTACTAAAAAGAATCCCTTTATAGGAATCTCATATGAAGACTAAGCTATTAATTATTTATTATTTATTATTAAATATGTAATTCTAGACCACCCTAAAAAAATGAATATATAGTATGATTTTTATTCACTTAATTTATGTTCGGATCATGATTAATATGTCTATTAAGGGGTTGATTTCCAATCTAAGTGGCTATTAAAAATCAACTTATACATTAATTTTTATGATATGTTTGTTGATATTGAGTGATGGATCATTAAAATTATTGAAAATCAATTTGATCATACCATAACAATTTTTCAAAGTTGGTATCACATAGTGGATTTTATATTGATATAATTATTTTCAAAATTAATAACTCTTATTTTATACCCCAGGTTATCCCATTTAGAGTTAGATTTTATTGGTTGATGTCACATTCCTAAGAAATATACGGTACCACATCATGAACCAGCATGGGCTACCCCTAACCAGGGTACTCATGTTGGACCATGACAAGGCCTAAATGGAATTCTCGATCCCCATGGGCGGGTAAATAGTTCATGGACATCAGTAACACTCTATGGGAATGGTATCACCAAATAATCTATCTAATGGGTCCTAACTGAGTTCCTAGTGAGAACTCTTCATACAATGAATGGACATTCATATGACATACTATTATAATAAACATCCTTGTCATATGCAGTATCATAAGATAAAACAATGGAAAATAATACCCATAATACACCAATCCTATAAATAATATATCGATATAATAGATGATCCAATAGATGAAAAAGAATAGGACATAAATCCTAAAAGGTGATACAATTATCGGTACCAATATACTAAAAACTAAACTAAAAATGAATAAATTAATCTTCTACCCATATCTATGAGACATGAGGGATCACCACACCATGTCACTACCATCAATCCAAATATTGTTATCAGAGACATCCACAACCTCCAAGATGTGCCTTGTATTTACCTATATTAGTATAAAAAGATTTATATAAACCTATGGGGTATATGTTGGGTGTAAGAAAATAGTTCTAATAGGATCCCATGAACTGTTCTGTGAACATCCCTTATTTAAAAAGGACAACCTACAATTTTGAGAGTAAATATATTAAGGTGATACGTTGAGATTTTTTAAATGAAAATAAGAAACATATTCCAATTATTTTATAAATTACATCGGATAAATATAATCTGTAAAATAAAACATTTATAAATCAGGAAACATTGGATTCAGTCTAAGGTCACTATGGGAAAATTGGATCTTAATATCCTCTTCATATCCATAAAAAAATCCATTGTATAATGGTATTTAGATAGAGTCATATAATAGCTAAAAATATTACATCACTTTTCAAGGAAACACACTCAACTAGTGTAAATTAATCTCTATAAAGGGATTGTCTAAGGATCCATACCAATGTACATAGGGTCTCTTATAAAGGGTAGATAATTAAAACCACTAGTCTTCATATAGAATAAATAAATGTTTTATAATTAACCTATAAATTTTTATAAATATGCTTTGGAAACAACATTTATCATCCATGGAATAAGGAAAAAACAAAAAACAAATATAATATATAAAATAGTCATTAAATTATGAATTTTAAACCATTAAATAATTATAAAACATAAAATTCAATGAAAAATCACAACAGGTTCAAAAAATAAAATAATCGCCTGAAACCACTTACCTCAATCTGATGTAAACACTTGTAAGTGGTAAGAATCCAATCAATATGGAAGGAAATACCTTATTCCACATGTTAAAATCACTAAATGCCAAATCCCCATCATTAAAAATAAGGAAACATAAACCACATTCAACCTTTTCAATTGGTGTGGAATAAAACAGAGATAATAATGAGAATAAAACTAAGGATTCTGGAATAAATAACTTACCAAGGGTTTCCCTGGATGGAACAAGGTGAAATTATCCTAAAAATGGTCGATGAAGGTAGTTATTAGGGTGTTTCATATATAGGGCAGCTTGGGTTTTCAAATTGAGGAAAAGATAAGGGTTAGGATGCATGACCTAAGTATGAAATGTTTTGTAATTTCATATTATTAAATAACAAGGAATCCCATATGTGTTTTTAAACCATGTACCAACCATGAAGTCGTAATTGTCTTCCTCAGAGGAATCTGCATGGTTTGTCTCACATGGTTAGCACTTATAATACCCTAATTGTGCACCCACTATAATAAATTTCATACCACAACATGTTTTTGGCCACATGGTTACTAGTGACCATGATCTAACCATGGGACCCCCAATTCAACACGAATATTCTACATTTCTAGATAAAAATATCCTAAAATTAAGGGAAAATAAAATTAATTATAATAAAGAATGGAATTTAGACCCAAAAATAAAAACATGAGTGTCGCAATTCTCCACACTAAATCACTTTATACCCATATAATGTTAACCTTAATCTCTACATGAGAAAATATAAGGCCAGTTCACCATCCTGAATTATTCCAACTTTAATGTATCATGATATTCTATCATATACTACTATATAATATGAATCAATCAGATAAATTTTCCATGTAGAATCTTGACCTAGGAGTCAAAAATATGAACTCATTTATCAACCCTTGATACATCCAAATAAAATAATTATTCCTCTCAAATTAGTATGTGAGAGGGATTGGAATGATACTTATTTGGATGAGAGGCATAGAAAAGATCATGAATTTTCAACTGAGATGGAATGTTCAGCTAGTAAGAAACCTTCAAAATCCTTTTGGTGATCTCAAATGGTATTGTATATCTTTGGTAAAGCTTCCCCTACTTTCACAAACATTGGTTATCTAGTAGTATTGATACTTTTAAAAACACCTCTTTGCCAGTTGATAATTATAAGGGGAATTGATGAAGATAAACATAATATTTATAATATATTTGGGACATTGAAAAATTATTATGAATAACCTATATCTCCCTAGTAATTTCTTGGGAATGATATAGTCTCACAAGGGATAATGCAGCAACCTCAACCCAAAAAAAAGTAAAACAGAACGTATGACCATAACAATCCTAAAATATAGTAATAAAAAGAAAATTATAATAGTTATTATTATATGAAAAATTAACCAATGTAAGGCTGAAATCCCATTAACCACTATAATCTAAGGTGCAATCATAAAACATATATTTTAAAATATAAATGTCCTTATACATTTTTTATTTTTTTTAGGATTGTAATTCATACAAATTTTTACTTGAGACCACATGGGCTCCAAGAGGTCCATCCAAAATCAATAACTGAACTGAGGATCACTATTAAAAATTATTTCAAAGGGAATTACATGTAATCTAGTGATCCAATATATATATATAGATTTCCAATATCCTCTACTTTTATAGTATCTTTGATTAGATTCTAATGTACTGATCACTTCATTTGGTCAATTACAACCCAAATAAAATTATTTCCACTTGGGGTATAAAGTAATCTATTTATAAATTATATATATTTATATCATTCCATTTCTATATGTGGATGGGGAAGGGAAGCAGAAAAAAATGTCTTCTGATTTTGAAGTTTAACCAACCGAAAGGTGAAGCATCAAGATGAAAAATTATTTATACCTCAACTCATACCAAGTCACCAATAATTAAATCTCATATAATTATACATCTTGTTGGATTTATAGTAAAGATACCACTTATATCAAGAAATTCCTCAATAACCACCTTCCTCAAAAAATAAGGAACAAAATATCTTCTTTTGAAGAAAATAATTCCATATAGGGACATAGACCACTCATTAGTAGTATCCCCATGATATATAGTTCCTATTATGCATTGGATTTATTTATCTTTTAATTACACTTGAGATATATGTTAAATGAGAGAAGGTGTAAACAAAATATTATCAAATATAATAGTTTTCATACCCTCTATTAAATATATGATAAACTCTAAAAAAGACTCATAAGGTTCCATTACAAACTGGATTCCTTAAAATCCTTGAATTCACATTTCATTAAAAGAGAATCAGTGATGGTAATTCCCTTATCTTATGTATACATAATATCAAAATCAAATATTTGATGGTACTCGAACCATCACCAATTAATGAGTTTCAAATAATTAATATATATATCTATATTAGTATTTTTTATTGGTATATACCATAAACATTTTATTGAATAGGTAATTTCATCAACACTTAAGTGCATGCACAATAATCGACAATTCAAGGTCATGGGTGGAATAATTTCCTTCATCTAGTCAAATTTTATTGATCTATAATATATAAGATGATTACACTATATGAGGACACAACCTATAACCATACATGATGAATCAAATAATAATACCTAGCCCATGATGACCTCTAGTAAAATCTATGTGGGGATGATGTCAACTATTACATTATCTCTTCAACGGAAGCTTGGAATCTTGAGCTCTATTTAAACATCAGTCATTTACAAGTGATTGACATCAATTAAGATTAAATTATTAAAAAACTAATGAATCCTTAATTTTAGCCATATAATCCCAATAGTCTTCATATATTTAAGATAGTTTTTGTTTCCTCGCAAGACAAAATGGTTTTTAACTTCTTGGGATTGAATGAAAAATCCAAGTTCATAAATAACTATGTTCCCTTGTCAAAAAATTTATTTTTTAATATTATCATAGACATATTGTTCATGAAGACTTAATATAATGATCCTAAAATTCCACTCATGCTCATATTTGGTCTTATAATTGACTAAACTATCATCTACAAATACCACAACAATGTATATGAGGTGCTGATAAAATATTAAATACATTGAATCTATAAAAACTGAAATTGAATTAGACAATAAAAAAGGAAACACATGATATTCATGGTGTATATATATTATTTGTAAATTATTGTTATGAATTTATGATTTTATCACCCTGAGCTGGTGATAACTCTAACGAGGATCAATTTTAAATAACTACTTCACCCCTTTAAAATAATATAATAAATAATATATTTTTGGTAATGTATTCTTATTATTGATAGTAAACCAGTTTTATATACCATAATTGATACATACTCCTAGAATTCCATTTCACTTTTTAGAAAAAGACCTAGGGTGGAACAAGGAGATACACGGGGAGAATAAATCCCTTAGAATCTAAGTAAACTATCTATATTTTCAATAATTTCAATGTAGTTGGTATCATGAAATTTGAATGTAGTGGTACATGATTCATCTATAGAACCACGTGGATGGAAAAATCAATTTCATACTTCAGAGGTAACTTTGAGAAATCATCAGGGATTTACTATAGGAATTACCTGACTACAAGAGGTAGCTAACTACTCAAACTCTCTTCATCAGCCTCTAATAAGAGATATGATATCTAAAATATAATCATTTTCAATAAAATAATATAATTCATTCCCAATCAGATAGTTAGTCCCATTATCATTGAAATAAATTAACACTCTCATCCATGGTGTTAAAAGTCACCCTATGAAGACAGCAGTCGATATGAGCATTAAAATCCAAAATCCAATATATCTCAAGGATTATATCAAAAGGTATATTTTAAGGATATTAAAGTCTCAAGACAGCTCTTATTAGGATATTAATATTACATAATAGGGACACAAAAGACCCCACTCCTTCAAAAGTGTAGTCAATATATCCACAACATAAGGCAAAATTTATTATCAGATATTTAATAAATTAAAAACTCATAATGATGTAAATAAGTGAGATGCACCAGTATAAAATATATAAATAGTCGTATATAAATCAATAAGAACCATACCTCTCACAAATATTGATTCCACCTTATACTCCATGGGAGATGTCTCTAAGATATGAAACTGTCTACTTTCATCCAAATTCTAGGGATAAACAGTGCATTAAGGCTCAACCCTTAGCAGAATTTTAACATTAGAAGATCTAATTCTATATCCATGTTCATAAGGATGAGTCCTTATTACTTTTGATTCATTAGTATTCAATTCTGATCCCTTATGAGTAGAATAACTAATCCACTCCTCATTAAAGGATTGATTTAGAATAACCTCTATTAGTGTCCCACACCCTCAAAATCATATAAAATATTATGAGTCTCTAGGTAGGAGGGATTCATATGAACATATTTTCCATATTACTGGAAATTAGAAACCTTATTACCCATAAGGTAAAAAGAATTAATCTTAGATAAAGGTCATGATCCACCACCATTTCCCCTTCTAGTGATATCCCACTTTCTATTTCTCTCGTAAAAACCACCCTCACTACCACTTGGAAAGGTAGAGTTGTTAAAAATCTCAAAAATCATAGCTTGGTAAATCTCCACCATTAAATATTGATCTAATACTTCTACATAAGTTTTAAACATTAATAGGAATACATGAGATTTTATGTTTGGTTTAAGACCCATTTAAATTGTTGAGCATTTAACACAACATTAGATACCTTAACTAGAGTAAGATGGATAATTAATGTGAAACTATTCTCATATTCCATGAATGTTTGGTGACTCTATTAAATAGTTGTTTTTTATGATTTCCTCTGAGGCTCACTTGCATCACCATTCGCTCAGAGCAGGATGGGCCACACTATCACCCTACCTTCCCACTTTTCAAGGGTAGTTGGTATTCTTCACTTCTTCAGTGATGTCTTCTCCTTGATTTAAATGGGATGATGGGATGTCGATTCCTCATTTGGTGGATTCATCCACATAAAAATTCACCTAGTATGGGTCTCCATTATAGATTAAGATGTTGTTCGTGAACCTCGTTCTCAGTTTCATCTCTTTTTGGACTCTGTTTAATTACACTTCTTCTATCTAAAGATTCCAATGGCTCTAGCGAGGGAAGCATACATTGGTCTTGTATGTAGTCATGTTGGGAATCACTGACCATATCTGTACACTAGAACATTATAGAACCTGTATTTTTCCTCTTAATTTGTATTCTCAAGGGTGTGGAAACTCGAGGCATCCCACATCGATCATGGGGTATCTTAGGCTAGAGGAATGTCTTTAGAGGTTCATCTCGGCATCCCATGTTTAACATGGGTTATGCCATGATTTTAACATATAGTAGAGATAGATCATACTGATTGAAACACTTATTATGGTGGATCATATGGGCATATCCCTGGGAGGGATCTCCTAGAAGGATTATCAGAATGATAGATCAGAACGCCCAATGAGGATGGACCTGGGATGGTGCTTCCCAAAAAGAGAAATATTTCACACTGTGATGCTGATCCAAACCCCATTGATGGTGGATTAGAGAATGTGTACCCCAATTTGGGGGACACCAATGTTTACTATTTTCTATGATTGAACCTCATAGTGTCACCCAACGTACCCTCTATTGAAGATATGAATCAAAAAACATAGTTTGAAGGGGTGATTCGGGGCATACACATGGATAGCTACCCTTCACAGGAGGGAAAATCATGGTTGGATGAATATGGACTGTGGGGGGATTATGCATGGTTATCTTCCCAGATGATACTGGGAGTAGTGATGATTTGGATGACATGACATCACTGGGATGTGGCATTCCAGTTAAGAATCAATATGAAAATGGAGGATGTGATGAAGTGATATAGAGTTCCTTAGATGGAACCGATGTGAAGTTGAAAATTTTGGAATTGAACCTCGAGGAGGATTCTTATATATCACTATCAGCTTGGAATCAATTTCCACATAGTTCTGAAGTGGTTCTCTAGAGATTACACCTAAAAATAAGGTCCCACCATGTGGTGTGGGGCATACACATCAATGCTACCTCAGTGAATGGATCTGGATGCCTTGGGGATGTGGATCTAGGGGATGTGTCCCAAAACGTGCAGGTGTTTCATCATAACGGTATGTACCAATGAGGGAGAACCAAAGTTTATAATTGGTTGGGATAGAAACTCATAGAGGCATTTTACATACCCAGTACAGAATATAGGGATCAATACCTGCATGCTTCAGTTTATCGGGGCTTAAACATGTCTATCTTTTTTGCTGTAACATGTTACAGTCACTAATAACCTCTAATATTATATGATTCATGCTCAATTTTAGAAACAATAAGAAGAATTATACTAGATGATCGCATCACGAAAGATGCATCTCTGAGAAATGGTGGGGGGATTATGCATGGTTCGCAACCAAGGGAGATGGAGATTGGGTCTTACTCCAGGATGGATGTCTGATGGGGGTATACAATTGTATGGGGAGGATCTCATTCCATGTTAGGGGTATCTCATTCTATGTCAATCATACGTATATCACCCTATCAAGTTGTATAGGTCTTACATGGATACTATCTGAGTTGCCCATAGAGACAAAGCTCAACGAGAGAGAGTGTGCGAGAGGGAATTGGTGCTCTTACTCTTTCTGGTCTTCTGTTACTTTTTATGCACGCAAAAACCACAGTTTAACATTATTTTCTAAGTATTTTGGTGCTTGGAAGTTTAAATTCTATCTTCTCAAGAAGATATGACTCACTCCTCACCCTTAAAACATACCATACATGTACCAACCCATACGTAGGGTAGGGAAATCCTCGAAAATGCTAGGATACAATGGGTTGGAGGGGTGGTCAACTATGGGGTACATGTTAGAAAAGCTATGTGAATAAATTATAGATGTTATCATACCTATGTGAACAAGATTTAGGTAGGGAAACACAACATGAGACACCACATGAGTAACTATGAAGTCACTTTTCCCAAGCCTGGAGGGCCACACCAGAATGGGGCTCATGAATCTAGAGGGCTCTCCAAGAGGGGATTTATGAATTAAGGGTGGTTCATGAAGGTATGTTTCTACATAAATGAGATTTAGTTCACAAAAGAAGTACTTTCATGGAGAATTTCCATGCCTTAGAATATAGATCATTGTAAGGAGAGTGCTCTACAAATTCTTAATGCTTTGAAAAGCCTTGAGAAGCCCATAGGGGATCTCTCCTTCACGAAGGGAAGAGGAAATCATCGAGGTAATCCTTTCCATATGTAAGGGTCGTGAAGAAAAATGATATTCATGTATCATGATGCTCACGTATTTCGGGTGGTCTATTTTTTCTCTAGGGTTCACGGTGCTCAGGAGCATGGTGAAACGGGAGATCAAAATGTAAGAAGTAGGGGTAAAAATGCTTATAAGGGGGTGTGATCCAGATATTTATAGGAAAAATGGTATCATGATTCTTGTGGGGCTTGGAACGAAGAATGAAGGACGTCGTGAAGTGGTAGGGTTGTGCCATACTCGTAGGGGACAGTCAACTACATTCGGTCGCAGTGCTCGTCGGACTCATGGAGGCACCGTCATGGGTGTTAGATCACAGTGCTCAGCAAAATCATAGAGGAACCATCATGGAAATTTGGTTTTAGTTCTCTTCATACTCATAGATTCACCTTCATGTATGTTTGGTCACGGTTCTCATCTCACTCATGGAGGTGAGGAATCTCTATGAAGAAGCTTCAATAAATAGACTCCTTGATGAATTTTAAGATCATTTGATTCTGAATCAGTTTTGAACCCTCCATAACATTGTCTATGTCTTCAGTATCATGATGGTTTGTTCCAATAGATCCCCCCATCTTCAAGTGGGAGTAAAGTGGAAATGATGGCCAGATTTTGAGGTTCTTTCACTAAAAAATAAACATCATCTGATCATGAAGTAGACTCAGAAGGCATATCAGAATGACACACCGTGAATCACTGGTCAGTGAAGGTCATCGTGAAGCTCAGGTAAATGAAGTTCACTGAGAATATTGGATATCCATTACCTATTAATATTGTTCTTGGGGCCCATTTTCTATACTATATCACCATGAAAGATTTCTAAAAACCTCTCCTTTCATGAAGTGATCGCCCCAAGAACACATCATTGTGAACCGGGTCCCACGGAACTATCCTCCAAAAATGATTTCTACCGAACCAGGAATAGTGATTCACTAATCCTTTATAATTAACAACATGAATAGGTATGCTCCATGAATTACTATTTCAAGATTGAGATTCATGTCCAACATATGTGAATAAAATCAGAAAATTTTCTAGGTCATGGACAGATGGTTGGTCAGGAAGCTGGTTATGAAGTTGTTCAAGAGGTTCTTATTATTGCTGCCTATAGGGAAGTAATGGAGAACAATATTCTGATCAGTGAGAATGTTCAAAGTCATTCCTACCATGAGTTTATAATGGAGCTATTGTTATACACCCAAAAAGACTACCTTTGGGCCAATGGTTTTCATTATATGGCGTTGGATTGTTAGATCTTTTCTTTATCCCAGAGCCAAGAAAAGAATAGTTGGCCTACTAGTTTAGGGCCACACTAGGAAAACATCAGTGGTATAAGGATACTGATGGCCATATCAGGATAGACCATACCCCTATCACACAAGATTGTCTTTACAATCATCTGAAAAACGTCAATAGAAATCCATTGGAGAATAAAAAATCCCCACCGCAGTATAAAAAATCATTAAGGTGGGGCTTGGTAACCAAGATAAGGGGTGGAAATATTGTTGGGATCTGCACTAAGGGCATCATAATCAATCAAAACAAAAGGGAAATGGAAAGTGTGAATCATAATTACCATAAATTCAAAACATAATAGGATGTCATGTCATCATGAGATAATTGTCGACCATATTCAAAACATAGTATCCATAAATACATCTTGAAATGAGGACAAGAAAACAAGGGTTTTATGATGAACATGTTGGAAAAATTGGACCTAACTAAAAATGTTATCCGAGTATTCTGAGGTGTTGGAACAGAGTGGTAGGTGATAAAAAGCATCATATCCCAACCGTAAGGGTGTCCCTTCAGAGATGAACTAGGATGTGGATCCAAAAGAGGGGAAAAAGCATGGAGTGGATTGAAATGATGTTTTAAAGACATAAAAAACTATTTAAATTATTCCATTTTGATTGATAGTATATTAGTGTAGGTACATTTGAATGAACGAAGATCAAACCCATCTTCTAGGAGAGCATCTTCTTGGATGTTGACACCTAAAGATGCAAAAAATGTGGTAGATGACCAGAACTGTAGGAGAGGACCTCTCAGGTGATGGCATGGGATGCTTTGCAATTTCACAAAATGAAAGTGAGGATGATGAACATAATTTTTAATATCTTATAGTGAGGATGATGTGTTGAATATTTTTATGTCATATGACCAGGATGTTGAACATAGTTTAAAGTTATACTTTAGGGACTCTATTCAACTGTTTAAGGCAATGCTACATGGACAATTATGATTATTACTTGACTTTTTTCATGTAACGAAGGGGATGAACCCTACATTAATGGTATAAAGGAGGCCTATACAACATAAATACTCCAAGGAGCGTAAAGGAAGGAGGCATATGTGATGTGGTGGGGGAAAAACCCAACATTGATTAAGACCTATGAGGCACGACGTCACACAAAATATTCTATACGGGGCTCTTCTTTTATGTTCATAGAGTGGACTAATGAAAACTTGTCTATCTAAACTATATATGTATTCGCCTTACCAAAACTCTCAGTCCTAAGTATTCCATAATTGTTGTAAGAAACAAGGAATCATATAAGGGGTTTTTATTGACATGTGGGATCACACATCGAGGGTCACACCAATGATGAAATCCCATCACGATAAAAGAATTTAAAAATAAGGATAAGTTATGACTTTCATGTTCTGTATAAAAATGTGATAGGTAAGAAAAGGTCAAATGTTGACCTTGTACAAAATAGAGAGACCATAACCACACCAGACAATAATGGGATGAGAAAATTTTGGATCAAATTTTGACAATATTTGAATCATTGGACTCACTTCTTGCTTCCAAAGATTCATTAGGTCTTTTTCCTAGGATGGTAGGGGAGCCCACAAATGGCATGAGACCATCACCGTTAGGGGGTTCTGTCTGGATTCTAAGGATGATGGAAAACCCAAACCAAGAAGTACTCGAAGTGTGGACTAATCATATCAGAGACTGTGGTTCATTCCCCAACCATGAAAATAGTTTAAGTTCATATTTCATAAACTATATAAAATAGTTGAATTTCATGTTTCTTGTACTATGGAAAGATTCTTAGTGTGAGGGTATGTATACAGCGCATGGGTAAAACCTGATGTGAATGGGTACCAAGAGGGTTCATGTGTTTCATACACACCTTAAGATGAATAAAGGAAAAAGGGTTGAAAATGGGTTAATGAACTTTTGGTTTGACATAAGATAGAATGTTCAGGTGCCTCTACATATCCCAAAATAAAATGAATCAATCTATATGTATTTTCTGATTACAGTGTTGTTGGAGACCAACACTGGCGGGGAAATCCCCTCTGATGAGGATGTGAAAGTGTCCCACAATTATCATGTGTAATCCTGAACCTTCTTGGGGTATGGTTTTAATTTACTATTGTTCATTGAGGACAATAGGTTCTTAGTTTAAAGTCCTAGAGTTAGAACTGTAGACGGTAGCTCAGGTGGACATGTATTGTGGTTTTGTGAAAACTCCAAGGTGAATGGGGCCAAGGAGGCCCAACACCACAACAGATATCCATGTGGAAGTGTGGATATTATTTAAACTCATGTCTCTTGGACTAGAAAGAGGAACGCTCATCCCAAAGGTATAAATGTAGCACACAATAGGAAAATCATGATGAGAATTATGGGAAAAATATCTAACATGTCACATGGATGTCTTTAGATGAATTGCATACATTTTTGGTTCATAGAACATGGACATTATAATCTATGGATGGTCCCAAAGGAAAAATATATGGTAGACACTAGTTATCCAATAATGATGGGAATAAAGATATATGTCATTCTGGAATCCCATTTATTTTAACGTCATGCAGTAAGGATGATGATGATTCCATGTGACAAGGGGAAATAACATCGTGGATAGACTCAAGATGGATGATATGGGTGTCACTATGTATCCCATAAGAATTGGGATCAAGCAACTCATAGTTCTGAATTCCCTTGAAGGTCTGGTACATGCACTGAGAGAATAGGATTTAGAAATTTCATGTTATTTCGTTTGTTATTATATTTTTTAGTAACAGGGCTAGGATCAAAATTATAGGCACCACCACAGGTATCAAATATTTTTAGGTCTTGACGGGTGTCAAGATGGGAAACTAGTGCCAAGGGGGATTCCCTCTCAAGTGTGAACACCCCAATGTTTTTTAATTTTTCATCATGTGGGTTGAATGATAATTCTATATTTTAAGGTCATATAATAGGGACAACTCATGAAATTTTAATATCATGTGGTAAGGATGAAGATGGATTGCATTTTACAGTAATACAACTAGGAATTTAGAAAAAGAGCGGGGCCCTGGGGAAGATGTGCAGCGTGGATCTATAAGGAAAGATGATGTGAATAGAACCAAAGAGATCCACATTCTACACCACACACTCCTGGTAGAACCATGAAGACTCACTTAGTGTAATGTTATAGTGTTTAGATGAAGGGTTATATGGCCACTCTATGTAGGTAGAAAAACTATCACGATGCCTAATCCCTCAAGAGTCATGATCGGTGGGGTAAACAGGGAGTGTTTTTTGGATTTCCCTATCATATGGAAGCACAAAACGATGTGATGGAAATTTTGTGTGGGGAGTACCAAAAATAATAGCATTCCCACTCAACATCCACACATTCATCGAGGGACAATGCCAGGGGTGTTGGGGATCCACCAGAACATAGGGAGGAGGGAAATTTAAATCATTGTACCCAATATATTAAACACAATGAGGGTGGCATAATGATGGGGGATAAATTATGACATTATTTGAGACACTACATCCATATAATGTTACCAGGAATGAAGACATAAAATTAGGGTTGATCTCTGGCCATGTTTGAGACACAGGGGCCTAACTCAAAGTGTCATCTAAATTATTTGGTGGTATTGGACCAAAATGGTAGGTGAGCCAAAGCAGCATGAGACTATTCCATCAAGGTCCCCTTTGAATGTGAAAGATGATGGGGAAATTTATAAAGGTACATGTGAAGTATTTAAATGGTTTAGGGGAATTTCCATATGTAATGAAACGCTACGAGTATCATACCATTGCCCATTCAAGAATGTTGGAGAGGAACATCTGTAGGTGGAATCAGAACTTCCTTAGATTATTGAGTTCCTAGGAGAGGTATTTCAAATATTTTAATAGTTCGTATCCCCACAATTTAATATCATATAGTAAGGATGAATATTTCCCACATTTTATCATCATGCGACTAGGACATATCACCTCTATAGATAATTATGTGGTGTGTAATATAACATAATGTGAATGAGGGCCAAAGAAGTCTCACAATGCACCACACACGCTCAAAGGGGAACCCATACCAAAAGGTAGAAAAAGGTGAATTAACATTTTTTTGGCTTGGCATGGACACAAGATATACATTCATCATTGTACATCCCATAAATATGAGAATTGAGAAATCCATAGTTCTAAGAGTTGGCATCACATATGTCCAGATCCAACAAAAAAAGGGGTGATATTCTCTTAGAAGAGAACACTATTTTTGTTATGTATTTTATTATCATTCTACTAGGACACTAAATATATTATTTTAAGGTCATAGAGTTCATAAAAACTAATGGGGAGATATCTGGGGTGGTTCCATGAGGAAACCCGATGTGAATGAGGATCGTGGAGGCCTCACCACACCACACATTATCAAATGATATATAGGCCAAAAGTGTCAAAGGGGTAGGTTAGTAACCTTACCACTAAGTCTGGGGATGAGATGTCTAGGCATCCCTATGTATCCCATAATAATTGTTATCAATCCACATGTAGTTCGGATAAGTGGCATGGATGATTTACAACACCAAATGGAAATGTCTTCTCAAGTGAAGACATCGTTACACTATGGAGTTTATCAAGATATATCTAGGAATCATAATACTTAGTTTAATTTCCTATGATAAGAATGGAACTATTATGTAGTTTATCGTCATGCAATAAGGACATTAGGGATCTTATTTTAATTTTATAGTGGTCAGACCATAGGTTTAAGATTCCAAAATGGGAATGTGTAGTGCAGTGCCATGATGTAACCCAGCGTGGATGAGAACTAAAAAGATCCACACCACACCAAAAATTTCTCAAGGAAAACCTATACATAGTTTGAAGTCATAAGACTTAGACTTAGATACTCAATTTATCATCATGTTCTTAAAATGTAAACTCCTAGTTTAATAGTCATAGAGTTTGGACCATAGGGAGTTGTGATTATTTCATGAGAGTAAAAACCCTAAAATGACCCCTAATCCCACGTGATCCATAGTCAGTGTGATAAAAAGGGGTAGATAGGATTCTTATGACAAATGGGGGCACACATTAGGGGAATAGAGAACTAGGTCAAGGGATTCCAAATGACACTGATCATCCTTCTCAAGGTGTAAAGGTGTAAGGAGGGGTAACACCATGGGTGTTTAAGTTCTACAAAGACATAAGAATGCAGAAAGGGATTTGCATAATAGTGTTCTATATTTGCAACACAACAACAGTTCCATAATGATAGAGGGTGACTGTTGAACATATTTGATACATAACATCGATATCATGTTGCCAAAATGTGAAAAGACAATTGAGGGTTGACCATTGACCATATTCAATATGTGGAACCTAACTCAAAGGGTTGTCCAAATTCATCCGAGGAATTAAACCAGAACGTTGTGTGGTCATAGTGGAAAAAACAAGCTATTAGGGGGTCCCTTCAAAAATTAAAGATGTTGAATACCCATGTAATAGAAAAT
Organism: Viscum album; assembly: GCA_963277665.1. NCBI lineage: Eukaryota > Viridiplantae > Streptophyta > Magnoliopsida > Santalales > Viscaceae > Viscum > Viscum album. The sequence continues at coordinate 1,223,946,500 of OY728156.1, read as the reverse complement.
GTGAATCATGGATATGGAATGAAATAATTTCCATGAAGAATAAAACACTCTATGTTCTACATCACAATGCATCTGAGCATGTCAATGAGGCATATCAAATAGAGGGATCCAAACCCATTATTTAGGGAATAAATTCTTAGAGGGATTTAAGATATGGAATAGTAATCATCCAATTCCAAATGAAGAGTCAAATGGGGATAAAATATGGTAAAAGAACTAGAGGATGGACCTGAAGACAAATTTCTCGGGTGTTCCTATGTATACCATGAAGATGGGAAACAATCCAAACATAGTTGTTGATTTCCATGAATTTTAACATCATGTGGTAAGGAAGAAAGTTGCGTCATGGTTTATTTTCATGAAACAGGGACATTTAGAAGATTTATCCCAAAGGAAATGTCCAGGGTCTAGAAAAATAAACCCAATGTGAATGAGAACCATGGAAATCCACACCACGCCACATGTTCCCAAGAGAGATCTCATGTCGAGGGGAAAAAAAGATGAAACTATGGATGGGCTAGAATACTAAATGTCCCATCATTCCAACGTATCCTATAAGGATAGTAATTAATCCATACGTAGTTTGGGAAATGGAATGGTGAGTGACCAATGCCAGACATGATGCCCTCTCAGATGAGGACATCAGGGTGTTGTACAGTTTATCATCATGTAGCCAGGATAAGAAATAGTTTAATATCATGTGGGATGGTGAATTTTAGAATCATAAAGGAAAAAAGAGTACTTTCTTTTGATGGTCATGATGAAAGGACCATAAATTTTATGCAATTTAACATATTACTGGTAGGACATAGTAGTTTATCATCATGTGGAATAGGGCATCACTTTTTAACATCATGTCGCTTGGACTGAGGAGATCATAGTTTAAGGTCATAAAACTAAAAACATGGTAAGAATATCCTAATATAGAGATTTTTATTATGGTTTCTTGATGAAACCAGACATGAGTGAGGACCAAGGAGGTCCACACCACACCATATATTTTTGGTAATGACTAACACATAGTTTAACATCATAATGGATGATGAAAGGGGTTTTAGAGAGCTTGTGGATAGGCCCAATGAAAAAGTGTATGGGCATCACTAAATATCCCATAAGGATGGAATCAAGAAAAATGTGGTTCTGAAATTCCATGTAGTTTATAATCATGTAGGATGATTAGGATGAAACAGTTTAATGCCCTATAGTATGAAAAAGTTTAGCATTATGTAGGATGAGGCAATGCCATTTAATGTCATGTTTATTAGACAGTGGTGCTTGGAAGTTTAATTTCATGTTGCTCAGATGAAGGGGATCTTAGTTCATGTTCATAGAGATCAGACCATATGGAAATGTTTTTTAGTTTATCATCATGCAAGATGAAGGAAAAAAGAAACCCCTCTCATGAGAAGTACTATTTGAGGAACATTGGAATTGGTGGGAGGAGTAATTCGCTCACCATTTATAGTGACCATAACATATACACCATTTGGATAGACATTGGGAATGATGTATGGTCCTTCCCATTTGGGATCCAACTTTGGCAGTTTCCTGCCGAGAATTATTGGCGCTTGAAGATCCAATATTGTGTCACCCTGAATGAAGGAGTAGAGGTGAAACCTCTTGTTGAAATATCATGAAATCTTATTTTGGTGCATCTTCAGATTGTTCCAGGATCGTATCCTGTTCTCATCGAGGGCCTCTAATTCGGACAGATGGACTTCTTCTACACTGTATAACATTTTCATGTCAGAAAAATTTTTATTAAATGATGGAAACTAAATCACAATGGTGACGACTACCTCTGTTCCATAAAATAGGTAATATTGAGTCATTTGGGTGGAATTATGATTCATCATTTGATAAGACCAAAGAGCATTAGGGAGCTTATCTGACCAACTCTTTCTATTTTGGCTCACTATATTTTGCAAAATGTTAGAGAGGGACTTATTTAATGACCCAATTTTCCCATTTTAATTTTCATGATAGTGAGAATAATGATTGGATAGAATACTGTACTAAATATACAATTTTCTCAGATCAACTGATCTTAAGATTGTGTTGTTATCAGTGAGAATAGTGTGAAGGATTCCAAATTGATGAATAATGTTGGATCTCACAAACTCAACAACTAATTGGGATTTGACTTTCTTGAGAGGAATAGATTCTAGCTACTTGGAAAATAAATCTATTATGGTCAGAATGAACATCAACTAGTGAGTTTTTTGTGGTGGGTATGGCCCTATGACATTGATTCCCAAGAATGCAAAGTGACAATAGTACATGGTCGTCTGGAGATGTTCCAATAGTCGATATGCAAAATTGGAATGAATTTGACATGAATGGAACCTCTTGGAAAACACAATATAGTCATTGACCATGGTGGTCCAAAAGTATCCAAACCTTCTAATCTTGTGATAGATTTTAAACCCTACTTGATGATCACCAAAGGATCCCGCTTGAACTTCCTACATAACCTAGGGAATCTCATTTCCTTGAATAAAATGGAGTATAATTCTATCAAACACCCATTTCTATAGGATATGCTCAAGGATAGGTCCTCTCTAGAGGGTGAACTACATTTCAAGCTGACTGACTCACTCATGCTCAGCTCTGTCTGTCGGGAAATTTCCATGTTGGTGAATCTTGAGGAAATAAATTTCCCAATCAGAGGATTAATATACTATAGAAGGTGGATATAGAGGACCATATATGTAATTATTGCTGTTAAGGTGGATTTCCAACTTGTTTCTATCATCATTCTCATTGATGATGGAAATTACCCTTCAATGCATCCCATGAATGAACAAATCTTCTTGGTCAAGATCTATGAGAGAAGTGGTTGGGCCATCTAAGGAATCATCTTTACCATTTTGTAACTGAGGAACATGAGTCACCTCTAGATAAGAAGGGGACTAGGCTATTATCTAGACAACATTCCAGATAATGGGTATGAGCTCACAATTTATGAGGATATAGTGACCATTAACCTACTTACTGACTAGCTCTGAGTCCCCCATAAAATGTAATTTGGGAACATCAATCTTGAGAGACAACTCAAGACCAATGATATCAACCACATATTCTTCCTCCTTGTTGGGGTATCCTTATGATAGTAATAATTAATAAATAATGAAATCCTTTTTGTATTAATTAAGACAATTCTAAGGCCTGCTCTATTTAATCGGGGACCTTTGTGCCCCCTACCAGTTGAACATTGGGAGGTACCATCGAAGTGAATCTTTCATAATGGCATAGCTCGGTCCATTAAGAGAATAGACTCATTGGGAAAATAATGATCTAGGTACCTCTCTTTGTGGGGTGGATGGGTAGCCATATAGTCATCCAGCACATGACCCTTGATGGCCTTGTATAGAATTAACCTGATTTAGAACTACAAAAGGATCATTTCCTTAAGCGCTCGATGGATTTTAAACATTGGGTAGTTCATAATATACATTATTGGATCCACACAGGACCAAAGCTATATCTCATGATACTACAAATAATACCACAACTTCTTCACTAGAAAAACCAGCTCGAGGTAGCACTTATTGAAAGAGGAATATGTGGTATATGTTTTGAGGAGCATGAAAATGAGATAGTACAAACTATAATCTATTCCTTTATTGTTTTTTTGGCTGAGAAGAAAATCAAGGGATCATTCTAGGGTAGTCACATAAAGGATGAATGGATTTCAAGAAATAGATGGCATTAAAACTTTAGGCATCATTAGATACTTCTTGATCTCCTAAGAGGCATTCTGACACACTTGATCCCATTGGTTGTCAACATCTTTCATCATGAGTATATAAAATGGAATACAATTTCCATCCGGATTTTAAATGAATCAGTATATATAGGTTAAGTGTCCTTAAAACCCTCTGTGCTCCAATAGTTTATTTCGAAGAGGAATCTAATCGACGGCCCTGATCGTCCTTAATTTGATCTCGATGCCTCTATATCTGGAAATAAAACCATGTAACTTCCCATAGGTAACCCTAAAATCATATTTCAAAGGGTTCATCTTCAGAAATTAGGAGGGGAGGAAGCTGAATACTTTCTAAAGGTCTCTGAGATGATCCTAAAGCTGGAAGGATTTGACCACAAAAGTCATCCATTTAGCATTCCACTAGGGTCTTGAGGATAGGATTGAATATTTGGTTCATGGAATCATGATAGTTTCCTCTTTCATTATTTAAACAAAAATGCATTTCTTGATAATAGAAGGTACCATACGGTGATTTTAAGGTAGTATATTCATTATCTTCAGGTTCCATTCAGATATCATTATACTTGTAATAACCATCTATAAATGAAAGGGAATATAAACTAGTGGTATCATCAATTAGTAGATCTGTCACAGGAAGCTGAAAATAATCCTTCGAGCAGTGGTTGTTGAGATCCCATAATTCACTACATTCTCTGATATTTCTAATCCTCTTCCTACTAGGAACGATGTTGCCTAACCATATAGGGTATATAATTTCTTTGATGATGTTGTTCATAATGATATTATCAACTTTGGCCTTGACCATGGCACCATGATATGAGTGCATCTACCGGGGAGACTGCATGAACCCACAATGACTTACTGGGAGATCAAGATGATGGATGGAGATCTGAGGGTCTAACCCTGGCATCTCATCATAAATCCAGGAAAACACATTGTGAGGTTGCTTCAGAAAATCGACATACGATTTTTGTTCATCAGTACCAACTCATTAACATTGGTGGATACTCCCTCTTCAAACATGGGAGGGGAATCTTCAAAATCCATTTCATTGCCTGAGGTGAGAGGATCATCTAAAGGAGGAAATCATTCTGAATTAACTATATCTTGAAGAAGGACAGTTCCATCTTGAGTGGTGATGGAAGCTTTATTAGGATACACTTTCACTATTGAAAGCATGGAAAAAAAATTGACCCAATTCCATTAAGCCTTTGACTAAGGGGACAACTCTTGATGATTCCATCATAGTAGTGCTGGGTCAGTCTATGTTGACATAGTCTAGCCTAGTAAAACAAGTAGGTATTGCACATATATATATCCATAGGGAGAACATCCTGATACATTACAGGGGTATGAGGATCTGGTATAACTATATCCTATCCTGTATAGGATTACGAGGTAATATTCTAATAATCCTTATATATGGAAACATGTCCTCCCTTTATCTTGTAGATTATGCCGCAATGTACCAAGTTAAAAAAACATTACCTCTAATTAGTGAATTGGGAGGATGAAATCATCATTAAAGTCCATCTAGGGGTCATATATAGTAGTAGTGTGATAAACCTCATTGTTCTAAACCCATTTTTCCATGATCTTGTAATAATCAGAATCCACGTAATAGGATTCAGAAGAAGAAAAAGAAGTCCTGTCACCATGGAGTAAACCCACTTGGCTAGTGAGGGAGTACTTGAGGCATTACTGATATGAGGTAGGAACTACTACATAGAAAGAAATCCAAGATCTACCAATCATCACATTGTAAACGGGGTCAAATGAGATGACCATGAACTCAATGCTTACAATCAGACTATATAATTGGGTCTTCCAAAAAATCCTTCCACATGTCCTCTATATATTCATATCACAACCCTGAATCTTCATGTCATAGGGACTCAGATCTACTTCAGTTATCCCTAACATGTAGAGAGTCTAGGTAGAGATGAGATTGATTGTGGAACATGTGTCGATAACACAGTGGTGGACCTCCACTCTATTGAACTAGAATGTGATGTAAAATGAGAAAATTTTCCCATGATAACATTAATCTTCTCCTAAGAATGATATATTTGATTTCCAATTTTTATCGCTCTAATTCTTCATCCTGGAAGGCCTATGAAACTGATACCTCTATTTCAAACTTAAGGGGTATTTTCAATGCGGTTGTGAGGCTTTCATGAATTTCTTATAACAGTCGAAGGACCTCAACAATTGAGAGATTTTCATGAATGATGCAAAGATTCTTGAACATGTCATAATTTTTTTATAGAAACACAACTCGACCAGGGGAGGTTTCTATCTGGAACAAGGTATGATGGATGTTGTGGGTTGAACTAGAAGATTTTAGAAGGTGCTGGGAATATCTTATTTCTCACTAGCTAAACCATGGAAATTTACTACTGTCTCACTATCTATTGGCTAAGGTCTAGCCATATCTAGACGTATCTAATCATGATGTGGTCTTGGTGGCTCTTCCTGTTCAAGTATCCTGAATGAAGATGGCTATTAATTTGAAAAGATGGTCTGAGAGGCTTATGCCTACTGGCTTTTGTATTGAACCCACTATCTGGTCTCAGTAGCATGTATGGATTGGATAGAAGAACTTGCTCGAGAATCCCAAAAATTCACATATTTATGGACTCATCGATGATGGCATTGACCGAGAACATTTGTAGGATCTTCCAGATGCATTTCATTGTTGCAAACCATGTAGGGTTCAACCAGATCAATGGAATTTGCTGATTGATACTTCTAATCATCTCCTATGGAATCCTCTAACCCTGGGAGAATTTTAGGTGCCACTCCAATATCTTAGGGCATGAAATTATTGAGGGTTCAATATGGTTTTTGAACCATTATGGAACTCTTTTTCCCCTTACGGCATTATTTCCTTCTCTTCTAAGAGGTAGAAGTCTGATGGGTGGATACATATGTGATAGATGAAGGAGATATGGAAACTTCAAGAGTCTCATGCTGATTGAAATGAGCATGGATGATATCATGGGTGAATGAAAGTGCCGTGAGAGAAATCCAATTTTATACTTTTTCTTCTTGTAGCTAGACTCCTGCTACCACTCATCTACATTGACGTTGTGTGGCCTTGAAAAAATGCTAGCTAACTATGTCAGTGGAGGGTCCAACGTGATGATATTGTTATCATTCTGGTCTTAGAACTATCCCTTGAATATATAACACTAATTGATGGTGTGTCTAATGAACTATTCATAGGGGATGAAGTTAGGTATATCAATAAGATTTTCCTCCTTGGGTATCCTGCATTGTGGAAGCTTTAGAATCTCTTGGCCCAAGGTGTTGTGGAAATAACTATGAACATAGTCCTTATTAAATGAGTATTCCCATTTTCTTCTATCTTTTAAGGGAACTCTAGGAGCCTGGCTCCAAAGAGGGGTCGAATATTGATTACCTTTTGAAGGTGATAGTGCTAAATAGGGTGTTTCTGTCCAATTTTGTGATGGATGATGAAAAACATGAGGCTGGTCCTGAGGTTGATTCCAATATTGAGAATATTGAGGAGGTTCTTTCAGTAATAATTCTAGTGTCCTAGGGGCCATTAACTATGAAACAATATCAATCTTGTCCTTGGAGGCTCTTCTTGAAGGAGTCTTGAGAGGCAATAGGCACACCTGTTTAGCCTTCTACAATCTATCCTCTAAGAACTAAGAATTGTTAGAGAAATCCCAGAATCCATATGGGAAATTCCAAGTGATGAGGGAAGGAACCAATTTAAAATTAAAATTCTCCATCCACTTCATCAGCAGATTTCCATGAGTTATTGGCATGTCAAGTGAATACGTGAGACCCTTACACCTAACAAAAAAGTCTATGACTCACTCATATGGCTTTTGTTTTCACTTTAATTGGTCGTCAATACTTATCTTGCACATAGTGGAGATGAACTAATAAATAAAATATCTAGTATGGTCTTTCAAACTAGCTATGGACCCAATGGATAGCTAGATGTATAGGATTAACATTGGCACTTCTAATGTCCACACAAAATACTGGAGATTTGTTGCTTCGTGCTATGTTTTATTTCTTAGTGTAGCCCCACACCTTGAAAAAAGTAGGACATGTGTGGTAGTGGGTCACCCATCCCGTTGATCAGTGAGAATGTAGGATTATCAAAATCTAGGAGTTTCATTATATCATTAACACAATCTGGATATGGATTTTCATCAGGTTGGATTTCCACTCATCATATCTCAAGGTCCTCAAAGAATTTTATGAGAGTATCCATCAGGTCGTCCTAGTGAGGATTCATTTTTGATTGAGGATCTCTGACCACCAATTCATTCCTAGACTCATCAGCATGGTATGAAGGCTAAATGGCTCAAGGAGAGTCTAGAAGAACTACTAGAGGAAAGGACTGATGTGGTTTTTTGGGGAATAACATGAGATGGTTCTCAAGGAGGATTCTCATGAAATTTAGATGAATTGGGTTATAAATACAGCAGTCATTTGTTGTAGGCTCCTATCTCTACCCTACCAGGATGTATGGGATTGTTATTGTAACGACCCAAAGTTTTTCAATGAAAATTACCTTCTTCAAATTATTTCATAAAATCACATTAATGCACAAAATAATGAACTAATAATTGATAACTGACCTTTAAACATAATTTTGTCACTTCTGTGTCTGGAATTTTGAAAATCTGACAACCACGGTTGTGTTCAACATGATTTTTGGAGTCTGATAGAAAAAACTATTTTTTTTGTGAATAGTAACATAACCCTTATGAATAGTAAAATTAATAGTAATATGACCCTTATTAATAGTAAATAATATTATTATTTTATTTTTCTAAGGCAATAATATAATGAGATTTTAATTAATTTTTCAATGAGAAATAAAACAAAGTGCACCTTTAAGATTTTTATTTTTCAAATTAACTATGACTTTATTTAACAATTAAATTAATAATATTTAGAAAATTAATTTTGGAAAATGGACTTCATTTTTGAATTCTACACGTCGAAAAATGTTTAGGGTAAATTTTTCGTATTTTTCTGAAAAACACGAATTTTTTATGAATAGTGAAATACGGTAAAATACCGTATATACAATTTAACTGTTAAATACACTATTCATGAATTTACAAGTGATGAAATGCCACTTGGTTCAAACTCACATGAACTTATTACTATTAGGGGTCAAATGAAAAAATACTATTGGTTCTCTTGAGGGAAATAATAAAATAATGAATTAAATATTCAAAATTTACCCCTCCCCTCCACTATAAAAACCACCCTTCACACCCTCCTTCCCTCACACCTCTAAATCTACAAGACTTATCTAAAATCCACCCAAAAAACCTCCCTATCCCCTCCCCCACGTCCAAGAGCTTATGGTCTCATCTAAAGACCAATCTTAGGCCCTTAAAGAGGTTCTCAAGATAAGGATTCAGGAGATAATTTCTCTCCATCTTCCCCTTCAATTTCCTTTCATGTTCAAGTTAATTTCTTGATCTCTCCCCACCTATCTTCATAAAAATGGTATTTTAACTATATTATTATACATATACTGTAATATTATGACTCTAATGGGATATTATATCATCCAACCCCTTTTCCCTCTTCCTTTTATTTTATTAAAGAGAACGTTGTTCGTGAGGTGTTAATCTATCACCTTCAAGAATGACATGATTTATTCTTCCATTTCTACGTTCATATCAGGTCATGAAACCATTTTTATGGTTGAAACAGAATATGTTATATTTATTATTTCCTATTTAAATTTCTGTAACTTACTTATGAACATATTACTAAGTGATAAATTAATACAAGTTCATTGTGAACAAAAAACCGCCCAAATTAACCCAAACGATCATCATTTAATTATTATCTAATGATAAATCCTTATGGATCTAATATAATTCATTATAAGATCATTATAACTCCTGTAATATCATTAATAAAATTTAATATCAGTTCGGGATGTTTACCCATTTTCTACCCGAACTTCAATTTATGAATACAAGTGAACCACCCAAGAAAAACCATAAAAATGAACATCCCCAAACAATGTTTTTAAACTCTCTAAGTCATCCAAAGAAACATAAAATGACATAATGACACCATAATGAACCCTATTAATGTATAAAAGGTTTTTTAATTTCTAATTAATGAATATAATGTCATTATACAAAACATTAAAGAGAAGATTGCATTCAGATACAAGGTAAGAGGAAATCTCGAACCCAATTTTCTTCCTTCGGGTTCTCCCTCTTTCACTCCATTTTTGATATGGTTACTCCTTAAATATCATTTCATCATAATTATATTAACTTTTCTGGGATATACATGTTTTATAATGAAGTTTATGTCAAACCAAATGTTTTCCAAAAGAACACTTCTTTTAAGAACTCAACTTTTACCTCTCATTCACGGTTGATGGTTCTTGTATCAAGTATGTTGTTCCCTCTTTCTTTTGGGAACCCAGAGCTTATTAATGTATTCTTATGAGATGAAACCCATTACTTTACATGGGTTATTTATTTTCACTTTTGATATGTGTTCTATATTTAAATCATGATAATGAGAATGTTATGATGTGACGGGTGCGCCTGGAATTATATAGTGCAATATGAATATTTCAAAGTGATGGGTGCACCTGGTATTATCCAGTGCTCCAATGCATTGGGTAAAGTAATGAGTCTCATGATTAAATGTGTAATTATGTGTAAACAAGATTCTAGCTTGGATAACAAGTATGTTTGTTATTTAACCTCTAAGACATGATGTTTCATTTTTATGCATTGCCACATTTCAAGTCTTTTATTTATGCTCCTCTCATGTTCATGATCTTTTGCCTATGTCATGATTATGCTCACCCCATGCTATATTTTTATTATCTATCCTCTTACCAGGATTCTATCTCACCCCTTTTGATGTATATCCTCATGTGGATATGTGTAATAAGGAGAGTGCAAGTTACAATAATAAGCTATAGAAGAAAAAATTAAATAACTGTTTTTGCTTGATGTTGTATTTGTTATGTATGGTCCTAGTTTTCCCAAGACACTAAAACTTTGGATGCTCTATGTGTAATACTATTATGTTGTTTATCTTTGAAATGATGTAATATTAAAGTAAGAAAAAGTTGGGTCACTATAGTTGCTATCATAGGAACAGTTTAGTTAATTTGGGAATTAGGATTAGTGAACCCTCAAGAAATCCTATAGCATGAGACTAAGTACAATTATGCACAAAATAATATTTATATAGGGATCCCATATGTTATGTTTTTTGTACAAGTTGTTTAAATTAATAAGTTCTTCATAACTTTTTTACTTATGTTTTGTTCTAACCTTTTCTATTTTAGAAAATGGTGGGAAACAGGAGAAATCAGGCCAACAACTCATGCGAGGGCCAATGCAACGATTTCCCGAACAACATCCCCAATTATTTGGGAGGTGGAGTTAAAAACTTCGTGGTGATGCTTACCCAATTATATTAGGTTATGAACAATAACCATAATAATGGGGAACTTCCTCCTTCACCAAAGAGGGAGAAATTTTCTATCGAATGTTTTATGCGGCAACGACCTCCGACATTTTGTGGATCTTTAGATCCACTAGTTATGGAATAGTGGGTCAAATCCATGGAGAAGATCTTTTCTATTATTCACTATTCTTAGATGGAGAAGGTGAACCGAGCCATTTATCGTCTAGATGGAGAAGCTGATCAATGGTGGGATTTTTATTAAGAACACCAAGCCAAGGGTGGAAATTGAAGAGACAGAATGGGAAGACTTTAAGATAATGTTTCTTAATAAATATTTCCCGTGAACTCTTCATACGAATATGAAGAGAGAATTTATTGAACTCAAGAAAAAATAAGGATAATCTGTCACAACCTATGAAGTGAATTTCACAAGGCTTGCAAGGTATGCTTTGGGTTTTGTTATCAACAATAATACCATAATTGATAGATTCTTTAGTGGATTAAAACCACACCTTTGAAAGGATCTTGTAATTTGAGGATTTGGGAGTTATGAAGAATTTGTTCGATGTGCACTAAAAGTGGAGATGGTGTTCAAAGAATGATCCCATGGCTATGGTGATAAGAAAAGAACGATGGAGTTTCAAACTGGTGGATCTAATGAAAAAGGTGGGAAGAAAACTCAACGACCCACATGCCAAAAATGTGGGAAGTTACACCATGGGAACTGCTTCAAAGGGACGGGGAAATGCTTCAAGTGTGGGAAAGAAGGACACCATGACCAAGAGTGTCGAAAAGACATGAAAAGGAAGGAGAATGTTGCTAATGAAAGGAGAGAACCACTCATGGTTCAATTCTACAACTGTAGGGAGCTAGGGAACTATGAAAACCACTGCACTAAACCTCAAGTTCTTGAGGGAAATCAGCGTTAGCAACCACAAAATCGAAATGAGCAAGGGAAGGCTTATTCCATCCCTACTACGGAGGTGTAACATGATAATAAAATCATACAAGGTACACTTACTATTCACTAAAGAATGGAAAAAGTCTTATTTGATTATGCTTCTACGAATTCCTTTATATCTGGAAAATTTTATAGAACTATAGAATCTAAGCCCCGAAACATTGAAGTAGAGATATATGTAAAAACACCAAGTGGTGAATTCATTATAACACAAGTGTTTTACTCTTCTTTTATTGGAGTATGTGGGAAGATTCTTCTGGAAAATATCATAATAATTACCTTGGTGGAATTCAACGCTATAATGGGAATGGATTAGATCTAATTATAGAGAGTACATATCAACTATCGGGAAAAGGAAATATTTTTCATATTCTGAATCATCCCATGATACTCTACAAATGCAAGGAAGATCATGAATCTCCTTTGAAAAATCCTTCTATAGTGTGGGTGTTGATTCCCTATGAAGAAGAATACCTCACCCAAATGGATGAGTTAAAGGAAATTGCCAACCTTGGGGAAATTCCCATCGTGAGAGAATACGGTGATGTATTTCCCAAAGAGTAACCTGGAATTCCCCCGGATCGTGAGGTAGAGTTCTCAATTGAACTCATACCCAGATCTACTCCTATCTCGAAGTGTCCCTATAGGATGGCTCTTATAGAACTGGAGGATTTAAAGAGGTAGCTGTAAGAGCATCTGGGAAAAGGGTTCATACGCCCTAGTGCATCACCTTGGGGTGCACCAGTGCTTTTTGTGAAGAAGAAGGATGGAACAATGTGGTTGTGTATCGATTATTAGGAACCCAACAAGATAACCATAAATAACAAGTATACTCTTCCAAGGATTGATTACCTATTCGATCAATTAAGAGGTGCTCAATACTTCTCAAAGGTGGATCTTCGTTTTGGATATCATTAGGTAATGGTGAAGAAGGACGATATTCAGAAGATTGCCTTCCATACAAGGTATGGGCACTATGAGTTTTTGGTGATGCCCTTCGGACATAATAATTCCCCTACAATCGTCATGGATTTTATGAATAGAGTCTTTACAAATTACCTCGGCAAATTTGTGGTAGTGTTTATCGATGATATTCTCATCTACTCCAAGATCAAGGAGGAACATGAATAATATCTAAGACTTGTGTTGTAGACATTGAGAAAGGAGAAGTTGTACACCAAGTTCAGCAAGTGTGACTTTTGGATGAAGCATGTCACGTTCTTCGGACATGTGATCCCAAGTGAAGGAATTTATGTGGATCCGTCAAAGACAAAGTCGATTGAGGAATGGCCCAGGCCCTTTAGTGTCACTAAAATATGAAGTTTTCTTGGATTATATGGGTACTACCGATGTTTTGTGAGAAAAATTTCATGATTTTGAAGCCCTATAACTAAGTTAACAAGGAAAGGGGTAAAGTATGTCTGGGCAGAAGAATGTGAGGGTATCTTTAAGGATCTAAAGAGAAGGCTGATCACTGCACCTGTACTCACACCACCGAAAAGTGGAGAAAGTTTTGTGATATATAATGATGCTTCAAAGAAAGTCTTGGGTTGTGTACTCATGAAAAATGATAATGTGATAGCCTATGCCTCATGATAGTTGAAGATACATGAGAAGAACTACCAGATGCATCATCTAGAGCCGGTAGCTGTGATTTTTGCCTTGAAAATCTGGCGGCACTACCTTTATGGTGAGAAGTGTGACATATACACTGACCACAAGAGCCTAAAGTATATATTCACACAAAAGGAGCTCAGCATGCATCAAATGAGATGGTTAGAGCTAATAAAGGACTACGATTTCTCAATTCACTATCATCCTAGAAAGGCGAACAAGGTAACTGATGCTCTAAGCAGAAAAGAACTTGCTAATCTATCCATGCTATAGATTGAGAAAGACCTTATCTTCATGGATATGTAAAGAATGGATTTTGAAATCATAAGGGAATGGGATACATCCTACCTTTCCCAAATTATTTTGCAACCATCCATCCATAAGAATATTAAGGAAGCACAAAGGGATGATGTGGAGATACAAAAGAGGGTGAATGAAATAAAGGAAGGGAATCTACAAGAGTTCCATATCGACAATGATGGTGTAATTCGGATTGCAATGTGGCTTTGTGTGCCTTCATCACTCGGGATAAAGAAGGAGCTATTGGACAATGCACATAGCTCAACTTTCTCTATCCATCCTGGGAGTACCAAGATGTATCGTGATCTCTGGGAACACTTCTGGTGGGATAACATGAAGAAGGTGATTGTGGAATATGTATCAGGGTTCTTGGTATGTCAGCAAGTTAAAGCTGAGCGACAAAAGTCCAAAGGTATGATGCATCCATTGCCTATACCCATGGGGAAATGGGAAAATGTTACTATGGACTTTGTCATGGCTCTCCCAAATATGTCAAAGGAAAATAATGCGATATGGGTTGTGGTTGACTGACTCGCCAAGACTGCACATTTTATCGCTATTTGGGAAGATCTCTCACTTGAACAACTTTCAAAGATATATGTGAAGGAAGTTGTGAGACAGCATGGTGTTCCACACAGAATTGACTTTGACCATGATCCAAGGTTCACATCTAAATTCTGGAGGATCCTTCAACATGCTTTGAGTACTGAATTAATTTTCAGCACGGCCTATCACCCCCAAACTGATAGCCAGTCTGAAAGAACTATTCATACGCTTGAAGATATGCTATGAACCTGGTCTCTTGAATTCAAAGGTGGTTGGGATCAGAATCTCCCATTGGTTGAGTTCTCATACAACAATATCTTCCACTCGAGTATTTAGATGGCTCCATATGAAGCTCTATATGGAAAGTGATTTAGAACTCCAACCTGTTGGGATGAAGTTGGAGAACGAAAGCTACTTGGACCTGGTCATTTTCAAGAGATGACAGAGAAGGTTCAAGTCATCTAGAAACACATCAAAGCTTCTCAAAGTTGAAAAAAGAGCTATACTAACAACTGTCAAAGGGACTAGGAGTTCGACGTTGGAGATAAAGTCTTCCTTTGAATATCTCCATGGAAGAGAGTCATATGATTCAGGAAGAAAGGGAAGCTAAGCCCAAGGTATATTAGACCCTTTTAAATCCTTGACCGCATAGGATTCGTGGCCTATCAGCTTGCACTTCCAAAGAATATGGATATAGTTCATGATGTTTTTCATGTATCACTTCTGAGGAAGTACACACCTGATCCCTCACATGTACTAAACTCAAAGGTGGTGCAGTTGGAAGATGATCTCTCCTATGAGGAGCTGCTAGTAAAGATTCTGGACCGAAGTGATAAGGTTCTACGCATCAAGACAACCCACCTTGTAAAAGTTTTGTGGAGGAACCATAAGTTTGAGGAAGCAAATTAGGAACCGGAAGAGGCGATGAAGGAGAAGTACCCTCACCTGTTTATGTAAAACGAAATTTTGAGGGCAAAATTTCTTAATGGGGGAAGAATGTAACGACCCAAAGTTTTTCAATGAAAATTTCCTACTTAAAATTATGTCATAAAATCACATTAATTCACAACATAATGAACTACTAAGTGATTAGTGACCTTTAAACATAAGTTTGTCACTTCTGTGTTTGGAATTTTGAAAATCCGACATACATGGTTGTGTTCAAGATGATTTTTGGAGTCTGATAGAAAAAACTTGTTTTTTTGTGAATAGTAACATACCCTTATGAGTAGTGAAATGAATACTAATATGAACCTTATGAATAGTAAATAATATTATTATTTTATTTTTCTAAGGCAATAAGATAATGAGATCTTAATTAATTTTTTAATGAGAAATAAAACTAGGTGTACCTTTAAGATTGTTATTTTTCGAATTAACTATGAATTTATTTAAATGTTAAATTAATAATATTTGGAAAATTAATTTTGAAAAATGGACTTCATTTTTTAATTCTACACATCGAAAAATGTTTAGGGTAAACTATTTTAATTTTCTGAAAAACTCAAATTTTTGATGAATAGTGAAATACGGTAAAATGTCGTATATACAATTTAACAGTTAAATAAACTATTCAGGAAATCACAAGTGATGCAAGGACAATTGGTTCGAGCTCACATGAAAGTATTACTATTATGGGTCACATTAAACAATAATATTGGTTGTGTTGAGGGAAATAATAAAATAATGAATTAAATATTCAAAATTTACCCCTCTCCTCCACTATAAAAACCACCCTTCACACCCTCCTTCCCTCACACCTCTCAAGCTCCAAGACTTCTCTAAACTCAAACCATAAAACTTACCTAGACCCTCCCCCACTACCAAGAGCTGATGGTCTCATCAAAAGACCAAGATTAGAACCTTAAGGAGGTTCTCAATAGAAGGATTCAAGAGGTCATTTCTCTCCCTCTTCCCCTTTAATTTCCTTTCAAGTTCAAGTTCATTTCTTGATATCTTCCCACCTATCTTCATCCAAATGGTATTTTAACTCCAATATTATACAAATAATGTAATTTCATGATTCTGATGGGATATTACATCATCCAACCCCCCTTTCCCTCTTTCTTTTATTTTATTAAAGAGAATGTTGTCTGTGAGGTGTTAATTTATCACATTCAATAACGACATGCTTTATTCTTCCATTTATACCTTCAGATCAGGTCATGAAACCATTTTTTATGGTCGAAACAGAATATGTTATATATATTATGTCCTATTTAATGTTTTGGAACTGACTTATGTATATATTACTAAGTGAGAAATTAAAACAAGTTCATTGTGATCAAAAAACCGCCCAAATTAACCCAAATAATCATCATTTAATTCTTATCTAATGATACATCCATATGAATCTAATATAATTAATAATAAGATAATTATAACTCCTATAATATCATTAATAACATTTAATATCAGTTCTGTATGTTTACCCATGTTCTACCTGAACTTTAATTTATGAATTCAAGTGAACCACCCAAGAAAACCCATAAAAACAAACATCCCTGAATAATGTTTTTAAACTCTATAAGTCATCCAAAGGAACCTAAAATGACATAATGACACCATAATGAACCCTATTAATGTATAAAAGGTTATTTAATTTCTAATTAATGAATATAATGTCATTATACAGTACATTAAAGAGAAGGAAGATTTCAGATACAAGGTGAGAGGAAATCTCAAACCCAATTTTCTTTCTTCGGGTTCTCCCTCTTTCCCTCCATTTTTGATATGGTTACTCCGTAAAGATAATTTCTTCATAATTATCTTACGTTTTATAGGATATAAATGTTTTCTAATTAATTTCATGTCAAACCAAATGTTTTCCAAAAGAACTCTTCTTTTAAGAACTCAAATTTTACATCTCATTCATGGTTGATGGTTCTTGTATCAGGTATGTTGTTCCCTCTTTCTTTTGGGAACCCAAATCTTATGAATGTGTTCTCATGAGATGAACCCCATTACTTTACATGGTTTAGTTATGTTCACTTTTGATATTTGTTCTATGTATAAATCATGATAATGATAATGTTGTGATGTGACGGGTGCGCCCGGAAGTATATAGCGCAGTATGAATGTTTCAAAGTGACAGGTGTGACCAGAATTATACAGTGCTCCAATGAATTGGTTAAAGTAATGAATCTCATTAGTAAATGTGAAATGATGTGTGAACAAGATTCTACCTTGGTTCAAAATTATGTGTGGTATTTAACCACTAAGACATGATGTTTCGTTTTTATGCATTGCCACATTTCATGTCTTTTATTTATACTCCTCTCATATTCATGATATTTTGCCTATGTCATGATTCTGCTCACCACATGATATATTGTTCTTATATATCCTCTTGTTTGGATTCTAGATCACCCCTTTTGATGTATATCCTCATGTAGCTATGTGTACTAGGGAGAGGACGAGTGCCAATAAGAAGCTATAGAAGAAGAAATTAAATAAATGTTTATGCTTGATGTTGTATTTGTTATGTATGGTCCTAGTTTTCCCATGGAACTAAACCTTTGGATCCTCTATGTGTAATTATATTATGTTTTTTATCTTTTAAATGATGTAAAATTAATTTAAGAAAAGTCTGGGTCACTATAGTTATGATTAAAGGGAAGTATCTGGAAAATTAATTGAACATTCCATATTTCCCCAGTGGAGAAGGGGTATGATTATATCAAGGATCACCATTGTTCAGACACAACTCAGCAAGGAGCATGCTAATGAGCATATTTTTTTCAGTAGCTTTTGGAAGCAAGGGGACCATATCGGGAATGACCTCTTTCTTATACACTGAACCATATGGTTCATAGGGATTATAGGTCCATGTTAGTCCTTTACCCTTGTTGGGGTCTCAATATAAGGGAAATGACTCAGAGGGCTCTGTAAGGCCTATCATATGCCTTTGCTAGCTGGTGACAACACCTGGGGGTCCAATTTATTTCGTTCTATGCTAAGGGGTGGGTCTTCATCCTCTAAATGTACTTTTTCTCTCTCTTCATTAGTGATCTAAGATCAACCATATTCAATGTGACTATTCTCATAGGTAGATTCTTTATTTCATAGGGAAGATTTGGTTGTCACGGGATATGACTGAAGTAGAGAGTAGCATATTTCCCCAAGTTATAAATCTAAACATTTCAGTATGCTTACTCAATAATTATGCAAACAAAGTAAATATCTAAATGAATAATTATTTAAGGGTATGGCGGTATACAGGGGATGTGGGGTTCTAATCCACCGGAAGCCATGCTAACCCAACCATGAGACACTACTAACTAATGTTTTCAAAATTCTCTTGGATCTTTGAATAAGACAAATGACCGTTATAATGACAGAAATGCATTTCCCGAATGGTCTAGAGAAATCACAAAGATTCATCCTAATTGAGTGACCATGGAATGTTGAAGTCAGGATTATTGATCATCCAAAACATATCAGACAACTAATCAAAGGCTATATTGTCTCACAAGCTTCTCTGCTCAGAATTGGAGTCCAAATCTTGATTTCCCATTATTCAAATGGTGGTGGATGAGTAACTTGAAATGGCATTTATTTAGGCCATTTTGGTGGTGGACTATCCTATTGGGAGAATGTAGTGCGATCAGAAAAGGAACCGATTACTGGATAGTTTCATGGAGAAGGTACCAAATGTGTTACTATATCTCAGGAGGATAGAATATTTTCCACTAATTCATGTGAATGAGTTGTGGATATCGTAAGTAAATTTGGAGGGTGATTTTCACCAATCATGCCCCAGAATAACCCTCTAATACCTCATGTTTAGGTAGATAATGAGTCTAGTGGTGGTAGAGAAGACATTAGGATGAGGTTCCAAAAATGATCCAAATATTCTTCCACTTGCATGTACATACAAGGGGATTTAGGGATCCAATACTTATCATCTTCTGTAATGAAGAAACTCATGTACCTGGATCCTTCCCTAGACTCTGATATAGAGGGGTGGGGTTAAGGCTCTATTAGTGGATCCCTCTCAACTTCATAATCAGAGAAGCGGATATGATTAAAGATAATCTAACACTTCTCATAATTCTTCCTTCAATGGTGATGGTTCTCCCTTCAACCCCAGGATGGATTATTAGGATAGAGAAAATCTTTGGCATAGGGAGGGCCTCTGCTTGATCAAGTCATGACATGAGGAGGACATTAATATCTATTTTCGTGGGAGCAGGGAGGACCTTTTCTTCAGTGAGATGGGGTGTGAGGATCACCCGAGCCTATGTCAAGGGGAACATAGGGAGGACCTCTACAGTTGGGAGTGATTGAGTGGGGAGGACCTCCGCTGGAGTGGGCGAGAAAATGGAGAGGACCTCTTTGCCTGTTGGAAGTGGTTGCATGAGGAGGGACTTTTTACAGATCGAACTTAATATGAGGAGGAACTTCATATCTATCGATGATGTGGGGAGGGCATCCACTGGGATGGTCTCTCGAGAGAGGAGTACCTCTTCATAAGTTGATGAGAACATAGGGAGGACAACCATGCCGATGGGTGATTGATCAAGGAGGAAATTCACTCTGGTAGATGTTGTTGTAGGGATGGAATCTGCATGATCTGGGAGTGATGTGATGAGTACCTTCATGTTGAAAATATAAGAAACGGGTAGGGCGTCGATTTCTAGAATCATAGGCATCGGGAGGAACTCCATGTTGGATGTCAACAAGATGGGGAGGACCTTCTCTTAGACTTATGCAAGTGAAATGGGGATGACCAACATGAAGAGTGAAATAATAGGAAAGACCTCCACTCTAGCTAGTGATTGCATTGGGAGGACCTCTGTACTGGATCTCATTTCCAAGGGTCGGCCTGAGATGGTTACTGATTATGCCGACGACCAAAAGAGTTAGCCTAGCCCACCCATGGGTTGACTAAGGTCTCGATACTTATAGGTAGTTGGAGTGCCTCTTCTCTATAATAGTTGGGAACTATTAGGTTACATCAGTAGTGGTGTGGCCCACTAGATCTGTTGAATATGAAGCCCCATGATGGGAACCTCCCGGAGGATTGTCCTGATGCTGGCGTTTGGGTATCTTCCCCAGGTCTGGTAGGAATGGGTTGTAGACCACCAATTCTTCATCCTGAGGGGCCAGCTGGTGGTGATTATATGGCCTGATGGGATCCCTCCTTAAAGGCTCTTTGGTATTTTTCATAGTCATGATGACTCAGATATCCCTTACCCCATTATCATAGGGGATTGAGTCGTAGTATTACTCCAAAAAGAGCCTCCCGAAGTGGTTGAATATGGGAGCTGGGAGTAGTAAATCACGACATGACCCTAGGGGTGGTGCTGATGATGAGGAAAAAAATCCAAAAAAATCCTAATGGACTATGTCCCTCAAGGGAATGATGCTCTCCTACTTTTATCGAGGAGTAAGTTTATCTATCAACCTTATCTATATCATTTCAAAATGTGAGATGAGGTGGGGGCGCCCAATATCTATGGTTGTGGTTGAATTTTTGGTAGCAGTGGAGTCGTATGGGGGTTTCTCATTGATTATTTTTTTGGATCGACATGTATATGTAGGGGATATTGGTTTCTTGTTATTGGGATCCTACAAAGTAGGATGATTCAACTGTTAATATGGATATAAGGAAATCAATGTCTAATGCCCCAACGTTGTCCAAACTTCCAGGACTAGAGAGATATATCCATTCTAATGATGTCACAGTCCAAAATGACCAATGATTAACTACGCCAAAATTAAGGTGAGTTTCACACCAGGACCACTATTTTCTTAACATGGCCTTTTTCTAGATATTTGGATTTGGTGACACACTCATCTGCTGATATCCTGAGAATTACTAATCCCATATTGATCAGAAAATTTCACAGCGGGTTGACCTTTTAAGTTTATGAAACATCTTTTTAGGGAGTTCCTTCATTTTTTTCTGCTCAGAGTGGGATGGGCCACAATATTTCCCTATATTCCACTTTCTAAAGGAGGGTGGCATTCATCACTTATTTAGGGTTGTATTCTCTTTGATCGAAATGGGATAATGGGATGTCAGTTTCTCCTACCATGGATTCCTCCTCATAATTTGTTGCCTAGTATGGTTCTTTCATATAGATTAAGGCCTTGTGCATGAACCTCATTCTCGATGACATCTCTTTTTGAATATTGATTAATTAAAATGACTTTTTCTAGAGATTCCAAGGGTTTTAGCCAAGGTAACAACCTTGAATCATGTAATTAGTCACATTGCATGTCACGGAAAATGTTTGGACACTAGAACATTGGAGCACATGTATTCCTCCTCCTAATAGGTTTTCTCAAGGGACTGAAAACCTAATGCATCCCATATCAATCAAATTTTATCTTATGCTCGAGGAATATCTTCTGAGGTTTTTCTTTGGCATCCCATGTTTAACAAATGGTATGCCTTGAGTTTAAAGTCCAACAGGGATAGATCAGACTGATTGAAATAGTTATGGAGGTGGATCATATGGTAGTATCACTAAGAGTGAGTATATTGAAATTTTACCAGATAGATGGATCAGAACTCCCAATGAGGACAGACCTAGGATATTGGGTCCCAACAAGAGAAAGATTGCACACCGTGGAGGCTGATCTAGGCTCCACTAAGGGTGGATTGGAGAAGGTGGTCCCCAATGAGGGGAATCCCAAGGTTTACCATTTTCTACAATTGAACTTGGTATATGCATCCTATATAACCTATATTGAAGATAGGTATCAAAATCCACGTATTTCCAAGGGTTGGTTTGGGGACTAAAAATGCATAGCTACCCTTATCAATAGGGACACTCTTGGTTGGATAAATATGTATTGGGTGGGGATTATGCATGGTTATATTTCCAAATGATTCTAGGAGTAGTGAGGATGTGGATTATATAATATCACTAGGATGTGGTGTCCTAGGTAAGAATCATCATAAAAATGGAAGAAGTAATGAAGTAGAATATAGTGGATGAGATGGAACTAGTGTGAAGATGATGGTGTTGGGATTGAACCTAAGGGATTATTCCTATGTATCATAGTTAGCTGGGAATCAATGTCCATGTAGTTCTGATGGGTTTATCTAGGTATTACACCTAAAAAGTAAGGCCATGCTTGTGGTGTGGGGATTACACATTAAAGCTACCCTGGTGAATGGATTTGGACACCTCAGGGAGGTCGATCTGGGGGATGTTTCCCAAAAAGGGAAGATGCCACATCTTGATGGTACATCCCTAGAAGGGAGCACAAGAGTTTACCCTGGGTTGGGATTAAACCTCATAGAGGTCTACTTCATACCCAGTATAGAATACAGTGATCAAAACCCATTTAGTTTAGTATATTCGGGATTATGCATAGGAAGATTCCTAGATGCAAGGAGTCATAGTAACTATTAACTTCTATTCCCACAAGATTCAATCTTAGTGTGTGAAATAAGAAGAAGTAGAAGACCAGATTTTCACTTTGTGAAAGATAAATCAGAGATAAATGGTACGAGGCTTACACATGGTTAACGACCCTTGGATATAGATATTGGAGATTTCTCTATAATGGATGTCTGGGGAGGATATCCTACTGTACAAAGAAGATCTCATTCCATGTAAGGGATATCTCATTCCATGTCAATCGCAGATAGATCATCTATCAAGGTGTTTTGGGACCTACATGGAGACTGCCCAAGGCGTACGTGGAGACAAAGCCCAAAGGGATAGAGAGAGTGAAATGTCTCTAGTTCCTGTCCTCTTTCATGTCTTCATGGACTTTCCATGCATGTGGCAACCACAGTTTAACATCATGTGATTAGGATGTTGGTGTTTGTAAGTTTAATGTCATGCATCTCAGATGGAGAGGACTCGCTCCTCTTCCCAAGGACATACATGACTCATACCAACCCCACATGGGGAAGGGGAGCACCAGAAATTCTAGGATACAATGGTGTGTAGGAGTGGTCATTTCTGCGGTATATGTTTGCATATCTATGTGAAGAAGAAATAAATATTGGAATACATCTATGAAGAAGTGTTACAAAGGGAAATGCAACATGAGACACCTCTTTAAGAACAACAAAGTCGAATTGCACAGGACTAGAGGGACAAACCATAATGGGCCTAATGATGCCATAGGTCTCTCCAAGAGGTTATTTGGGAATTATGGTTTCTTCATGAAGGAAATGTGCATCATAAAGTAAATATGATTCCAGATGGAGAGAATCTCATGGAGAGTGACCTCACCTTATCATAGGGTTAATTAGTAAACGGGTGTTCTATAGAGGCGTAATGTTTCATGGAGAATTAAGCAAACCAATAGGATCTCCATCCTTTGTTAAGGGTGATATACTTCATGAAGGGAATTTGTACCATAAGTAGGGTCTATGAAGAAAAAAGCAAATCATGGATCATGATGGTCATGTACATTTGGTGATCCATTTTTCCTCTAGGTTTCATAGTGCTCAAGGGCATCGTGAAATGGGATATTGGAAGGAAAATAGTCGGGGTATCAATGATTATAAGGCGTTATGATCTGGCTATTTATAGTCAATGGAGTTTCACAATGCTTCCATGGTTCCCCATGAAGAAAAAAGGAAGCCACGAAGTGGAATGGTTTCATTGGAATCACGGAGGAACATCTAATGACATTCAATGATAGTGCTCATCGGACTCATAGAGGCAACATCATTTATTTTCAATCATAGTGCTCATCGGGCGCATGGAGGCACCTTCATGGATGTTCAGTTGTGGTGCTTGTACGAATCATGGACAGAGGTAATCTCTATGAAGCAGCTTCACAAAACATACTCATTGATGAATTTTGTGGACATTTGAGTCTGAATTAGTTTCTAACCAGCAACAACCTTGTACATGTCATTAGTAGCCTGATTTTCAGCACCAACAAGATTCTTAAACTCTCAATATTTTACTAACTCCAAGGTATCTAAGTAAAAATACAAATTAAAAACTAATTTAAAATCCTTCTATTCAGTATTCCATTTCAAATTATCCTCGAACATTGATTCCCGCCATTTCTAGCTTGGAACCTCAAGAATGAATGAGTCACACTTCTCATTAACTAATTGAGAGTCTCAATGAATTAAATTATTTTTTCTATTTTATCTACCGTGTCATTTTACTCGTGAGGATAATTGTTTCCTTGTAAATCTAGTATCTTATAATAAAGAAACTCTAAGGACAAGTCATTATACTAACTGAGACATAGAACTACCTCTAAAGGATAATATGGTTCACTCCCTTCTCCATCCTCAATAGATCAAACAATTATCAAAAATTAATTTTTAATATTTTTATCAATAAGATTATTCACCTATGTAATTTTATCTGATAATCCCTCTAGAGGGTTAATTTAGGGTCTCTAAGGGGCATAATTCTACATAAAATCAAATAAGAAGAAATTAAATAACTAAATTACTTAAAAATTAAATTTAAATCACAAATATCCACTAACTACCTTAAATAACATAATAATTAATTTAAAGAATAAAAAATACATAATGTATTACAATTATTATTGTGTATAGTTTTGAGACATGTATTACCAAACTATAGACTAATTATGTCGGTCACACTGTAAATACTTCGACCAGGTCATATGAATTAGAAATAAGGTCTATATCTAATGTTCCTTAATTGTGTTCCCTAGTAATATCCTCTAGCCTTCCAATTTTAGAATTGAAATTTCTCAAAATCTAGGATCAAATCAAAATAAATTTCAAATTATTCTTTTATCATCATTATATAGTGACTCAAGTCTTGTTATAATAAATGTTTTCTAAATACTCACTCTAAACCTACCCCATAAGTCCCAATGATTTCATCTCTTGACTACCTAGTCATCCAGAGTAACATAAATAAAAACCAAGATCTTATATAATTTTTCATAAACCACCCCAGGATAACCCTGATATAGGAACCTGATCCAATTTATGACAAGTCCTGAAGGGAGTTTTTAATCCATAAAGGATAGAAATTAGTTATTTGTAATCATGAACTCTCTCTAGTAGTGGTTCTGCCAATAATCTAACCGACATGCCATAATCAAGGACCTGACATGACCTCTACGTACATTGTTAGGTCATGCATACAACATAAAATTACAAAAAAAACATCACATAATTTTGAAATAATATAAATTTAAATAATTAGAAAACATAATCATGATATACCAATCATCAGAAAAAATATACATGTACAATAGATGATCTAAAAAATGAAAATGGGTTGAATGAAAAGTCAAAAAGGAGATAAAATTATTATTAAAACCAAGATAAAAACTAAAAAAATGAATAAAATAATATTCTTCCCATATTCATGATATATGAGGTGTCACGCTACTATTTCAACTTTTTTGAACTATAATACTTTTATCACAAACATCCACCACCTTCAAGTGGTTCCTTGGTTTTACCTGTATCAGTAAAAAAAAGATCTACATAAACCCATGGGGTGTATATAGGGTTTGACCATAATAAGCCAAGTAGTATCCTAAAATTTTTATATTAAAATCATTCGTTAGAAAATTCCCAGAATTCCATGTTTAATTAAATAAAAAAATAATCCTATGAGAATTTTTAAATGAAAATAAGTAGTATGTTCTATTTTTTAAAAGTAAATTAAGTAAATAAAATCTATAAAATAAAAAGTTTCTAATTCAAGAAACATGGGATTCACTCTAAGGACACTAGGGTTAAATTATCCTTTATGATCTTAAATTTATCCATAAAAAACCTATTGTATAATGGTCATTATCTAGATACTAATTATAGATAAAAATAATACATCACTTGTCAGGGGAACACACTCAACTAGTTGAAAAGGAACTATATAAAAATATCCACCTAGGGTCCCTACGAAAGTACCTTGGGTATCAAATGATGTTTAACCAATTAGAGAAATAATGTTTCTATTAAAATCCCCAAATATTTTATAAACATCTATTAATTTGAAATAAAAATTCTATATAAATTTTTTTATCACTCATGGAATAATGAAAAAAACAAGCAATTAATATAATATATAAATAAGTCTCAAAATAAAACATTTTATACATTTATATAATTACAAAATTTAATTTTCAAATATCAATCATAAGCGGTTCAACTATAAAATTAAAGGCATGGAACCACCCAATAAAATCCATTATAAACACTTGTTAGTGGTAAAAATCTTCTCCAGAAGAAAAACCCTTATGAAATTATTTATGATCCCTATATTTATAAACCACATCCTTAAAAATTAGGAAACATGAACCTTAGGAAACCATTCTTATTGGGGAGGAAGAAAACTATGTACCAAAAAAGAATAAAACCATATATGATGCAATAAATCAATTACCAAGTGTTTCTATTGAATTAAATTGGTGGAATACTAAAAAATGATACATGAAGAAATAGAGGAGTGTTTTTTATGAAAAGGAGATCATGGGGTTTGAGATGGGGACAAATATGAGGGTTAATAAGATTAAATAAAGTATAGGAAATATGGTAATTTTATATTTTCAATGAACTAGATAGAATTTATGGTTTTCCAAACCATGTTCTAACCATGAAGATGGAACTCCCCCCTAAGGAATCCATGTTATTTGGGTCACACTATAAGCACTTGTCATGTGCTAGCAATGTAACACCCAATTCATCCCTAGGTTTTAAAATTTTAAAATAAAAAAACTAAAATGAAATAAGATTATTAAAATGAACAAAGAATATAATATTTACATGAAAGTAAAATAATGTGGGTGACACTCCATTATCTAATGTGGAATTTATAGACTCTCTTAACAAGGGGAAAATGAATAAAAATGTGTACAAAAAGAGAGAATATGGTCTCTAGAATTCAGAAGATAAAGGTGGAAACAATTTTCCTTTGTAAACTTTTTTATTTTCACATGATATTTAGTCAATGTATGATATTTCCATTTCATATGATATCAGTTGTTTTGTAATATAGGTGGAATCTCAAAAGACATTAAGTTTTCATAAGATGAGATAACTTTATAATATGTTTTGGACAATGTGTAACACTCTGAGAAATTTCATACGATACTTTTATCTCATATGATCTGAATTCTATATAGGGTATTTGTCCAATATGTAATATTTTCTAGTTCATATGTTGTGGGGTCTTTTTATGATATGTTTTTTTTCATAAAATATAGGTACTTTATATGATTTCATGATATCAAAAGATGTTGAGTTCACATAAGATTCATGAAACATGTATGATGCCAAGACATCATGTAAAATAAATTTCCATGAACATAGGTTATGAGTAGTGTTTCTTATGAATAATAAAAAAGAAAATAGAGTGATATAAATAGAATATTAAGATGTATCAAATCCTAATATGAATCATCATGCCCTATAATGTATAATTCCTAATTATGGGTTTTTCATTATAATATACCATCATGGAAGTTACAAAGTGTGAACTTCATGAGATGAAGCCTCATTCATATAAAATAATCAAGAACAAGATATTTTGTGTCTTCTATACCCCATAATATAAAATCATTCAAATATAGGACTTATATGTTATATAATATTTTCATAGACCTTAAATATTCTCATCAAATCCGACAGCATCTATGACCTTTTGATGTGATAAATACTATAAGTAAATTATAAAATTAATTTCATATAGAAGAACAATAAATATGTTATTACACATTTCTTAATATTCAAGTCATAGAATATAATGGAAATATAAAGTTTAATATCATTCATTATAGGGTTCCAACTCAAACTTGATCTAAATTACATTATATCCAACTGGTAATGAAATTTATTTTGATAGATATCACGTGATATTCATGCTTTTTTTGAGATAAAGCGTATTAAATTTTCCCTCCACGTTCTAATTAATGAAAAATATACTTACAATGCCCTCACCACTTTAAGAATAATCCCTTAGGAGTTGAAACTTCTATAGAATATTCTTCCTCCATGGATGATACTGTTTATCTTTGGAAAGATCCACTACTATAATATTATCATATTATACTATGGTAGGATATTTATATCTAGGAATCATATCAAACACCTGGATGAAGTTATGTATAAACATTACTTCCTTGGATGAATAAAATTATATAATATACTTGGAGACTACTATAGAATCGATGGAAACTAGTTTCATTGATCTCTTCCATCTCATATCTTCTTCAACGAGGGTGAATAGGTATACCAATTTTTATTTTTAATCATCTTTATTTATTTGGAAACTATCTTATGTATATCCCATAATTAATTTTTCATCATCTCCTCCATAAATGAGAAACATATCCTTAGTAAAACCGAGATACATTATGATTTTCTTGACTTCTATACAATATAGGTCTCTTAGGACCTCTTGATATCTTCATACAATTCTCAGAAAATAGAAAACATCTAGCTTGTTACATAGTATGAAATACATGACTTACCTTATCATTAACATGTATGGTATCTTCTTCATCATTTTTCACTCCCCTTATTTCTAAGGATGTATTTTATAAGAGAGATTAATTCCATGTGGAACTGGTACAATCCTCTCTTGTATTGTTCCATATTGAATCTTTTCATTATTTTTTCAATGTATATACCTTGACATAGTCCAAAAAATCTCTTGGATCAATCGTGGAGGATCCTGATTCCAAGAATGTATGCTACTACATATAATTACATTATGGAGAATCATGTTTTTAACAACATCATAAAAATAGTAAACTGATATATCATTTCTAATTGGTAATAAATCATCAACATATACTATTAAGAATGTTTTTGACTCCCACTAAACTGGTTATAGACACAAGGCACACATAAAATATTTATGAAACCAAATACTCTTATGGATTCTTCAAAGATAATGTTATATGAAATTTATACTTTTGTTAATCCAAATATAGGTCTATATAGATTTATATATTTTAGTAAGTGCTTGTTTTTTTACTTGATGAAGACAATGATGCCACATTTGGGTGTTATATGAGTCAATAGAACAATATTCATTGTTTATTTCCAAGAATTGTTTTTCATTATAATACATAATGATAATTATTTAATTGTTTCATACCATAAACTATGTAATCTTTGAAAAAATTTGAGATTTTAATCCAAAAATTGAAAATAACACCTTCCATATCCATACTAAATATATAAATAATGCTTTAAAAAATGCTTGGAATATAATAATAATTCTTTAAAAACAAGATCAACCATATTGTCATTATGAGGTGGAAATATCAAATAGTCACTATTGTGATTCTTGATCTATTATCAGCATATAGATCCACCTCACCTATGGAAACCATTCTAAAACTACTTGGTTACTATAATTGGAAAAAAAATGTGAGCACCAAAAGTTATACCTAATACTCAATTTATAGATATGGAAATATTTAAAGCAATAAGGAATACACTTGAATATTCCACTTGATTGTTTTTTATGGTGCAGTTATTGTTAGGGTGGACCTTATTATCACATGAAAAATATAAAACATTTTACTCCATGTATTTCCCCTTGATTATCCTCCTTCTGGTCAGGTTTTTCATATAACCCATCAACTTATAGCTAGTATTGTATTCTTTCATCGTTCTCTTACTCTTTTTCACCATAAATATAGAATGATTCTCACACTTAATTTCCTCATCAACTTGGAGAATAAGAGTAAGGATTTCTAGGAGATACTTCTTAATGGTTTTTAAGTTAAAATTTACAAAAAATATAGAGAAGTTATAAGGGAGTGATGCAAGTATGGGATGAGTGTGCAATTATTTGAGAAGCTTAAATCCTAGAATATCCAAACCCTCAAAGTATCTAATCATCATTCCCATATGAGGTTCATCTAGAACTCCCTCTCTATATTTTCAAAAAATAATAACTTGGATATATTAAACCACACCTCTATATCTCTCTCCTAATAAACATTATAGATATGTTTAAGCATGTATATGAATCCACATTCTCATGTCACTTTTGGAGTTCATCATACAAGCATGATAACTTAAAACACTGTAAATATAGCACATTATCAAAGTGTTTAATGTAGAAAATGATCTCTTCCTCTATCACCTTCTTAGCAGTAAGATCATGAACTATATATTCTAGCACATAAAGCTTCATATATAGTCATAATACAATGTACAAGTTCTTATACCAATCCTAGAAGCTACTAGTTGTGGGAAAGTTGTATTTACCTAGTATAGATCATTGGGATATCGATGAAATTTAAATTTTCTTATATAAAAATAAATTAGCATTTTTTATTTTATCTTTATTACCAAAATATGTGATATGGAATAATTTTAGTTATGTTATTAATATCCCACTATTTTATCAATTCCCAATATCCCTCGCTATTGGACTCATAATGTCCTATATTGTGTAACTTCTAATCAAAAGAATCTATATTTTCCTTATCAGGACTTAGACATTGGTTTTTTCAATTTATCAATGGTATTTAAGTTGGTGGTCTTTCCAACTACTAGCATAGAGCTCCTTGATCTAGTGAGTCGACTCCCCAATCCTAAAATCCTGATTTTAATTCCCTCAAAACTAGCATCCAATTTACATAAAGGCTATATAGGGATACTCATGTTGATGTCAAAATGGTTATGTAAAACTAAACCAATCATTTGAACTCCCTCATAAAATTATGTGTCCTAATTATGGCTATAAAAACACTTAGTTATATGGTTCCATTGTAAATCAATTTATTTAATACATTTATGAATTAATATTTAACGGAATAATTTTGTTTATTTATGTGTAAATTATCTTATTTTATGCTTTTCAAGCCATTTTAATATTATATAGATTTAATATAATTAATTTAATATGTTTTTTATAAAATAATTTACTTATAATCTATTTATTTTGCTATATAGTGAATGTATTGTTATTTTGTTTAGTTTGTGTATCATATAAATATGCATCACAAAAAATAGATGACTATGCACTTGAAAATATAAGATAAAAAAAGTATCATTATAATAATATTTATAATGGTTGAATTATCAAGTGGATTATAAATTAACCGACGATCCTTGGGGGAACTCCTTAAGGTTGTCTTAGTTGAAATTGTAGTATCCCACCATCGATATTAGTATCTTATCAGTTTGTTTCACCTTTATTTTGGTTTTCAACCAAAACCTATCCTTAGATATCTATCCTTTACATGTTTTATTCACTCATAGGTGGGGGGAACCTGGGGAATGTGATTCATAAATTAAACCATTAACATGTAGGTCCTTTATAATAAATGTTGGAGGGGTCACTCACATGATATCATATTAAATTATATAAAACATTACAACATATAATTGTGAATGTAGTCATAAAAAAAGAAACAAAACTCTGACACATAAATTGGTCCATAAAGTACATGATCAATCATATATTCTCAAAAAAAACTCTTTAAACAAATTATAATTAATTTCAAATTAGTTTAATTGATTAATATAAATTTATATAAAATTAGAAATTAATTGTCTTATTAATTAATTAATTCTTTATCATTATTATAAATCCAAGAAGTCTCAAATATATATTATATTCCCATCCACTTTAATTTTTTAAAATAAAATTTATTTATTTATTTATTTAAAACTACCTAAGAATATGGTGTATTCTTGGAGAAAACATAGTGTGTACCCCTCTAAACTATATAGTATCGCATTTAATCATTGTTGTGTAATATTCATATGAACGTCATGTACCATACACTATGTTTCATGTATTAAATGGAATATAGTTACATGTTTCAATAAAATTAGTCATCTCAATGTTTATGACACATGAAACCATGATAATATATATGTCATGTATGACCATTAATGCTTAGATAACGTACATGATGCATATGAGGGCCATACACTTCATATAGTTTCAAAATAAAGAAGAACATAATTACGAATTTAATATGTTCTAAAATATAAAAACATTGTATATATTCCAATTACATTACATATAGTTTGGTTTTAATTTCACCGGTTGTTTTATTCTATGTAATTAATCTACATTGTAGACATATTTTCTTGGAATGTGCTGCATGTAAATCGGAACACATTACATGATGTATACAGCCAGAGACATGTCCTGTACCAATTTCTGTAGCCACCCCAAATATATCCTTTAGGAAATTTCATGTATATTTTACATATACTTATGAGTTACACAGAATGTACACCAGCTACACACTGTGTAATCCCAATTACTCGGGGATTCTCAGCTGGTGGTCAACATGTGGCATGTGTATTAATTACACGCAATGTTTTTACCATATAACCACCTCATCGTGTGTTGTTACATAGTGTATAAATAAATTTCATATTGTGTAATATTTCAAATCATGTACCACCTAGTAGTTGATATAATGTGTAATTTCATTCCCTATAACGAACTGCCACATGATCAATCATGATTGGAACATCTGTATAGTAGTATGGTTGACCAAGGATACATGATGTGTAATTAGGTTACATGTTGTGTAATCTGGTCATGAATTCAGTTTCTCTAAAACATCCTTATTTTTTATCCATATATTATTCACTTGTTCTTGGACATAAATTGTGAATGAACATGTTATCTTGATTTAATTGGTTAATAATAAAAAACAAAATAAATTTAATAAAATAATCATGATATTGATTCAAAAATAAATAATTATAAATTAAAATATAGATCCTCTAATACTTCTCTAAGGTTTCATGCATGGAAGCAACGGTCGGGTCCATTCCCATGTTGTTTTTGTCTATTTCAATAAATATTATGCATGAACAAGATGAATAATTGTCAAGTCACATGAATATACCTGAAGAATCATGAAAAATAATAATATAACCAAAAAGAGGGTATCTTCCATTTAAATTTATAATTTATTTAATAACCATAATTACCTTGATTTTGATATTCATTTTCATGTTAGGATATTTATCAATTGATCCACCATTTTGAGTTGTACCATTGTTTTCCTAAAAGGATCCAAAATAAAATTCATCTAGTGTTAATACACACATGCTCCAAAATATATGAATTACCTCAATGTAACTCTTGGGGATTCCCTAGATGATCCAATAAAATTTCATTATTCTACTTGAATTACAACACAAAACATTGGGATTGATGGTTGCCTCTCTTGTTATCTTGATCATTATATGGAATTTTGAAGAGGAAGAGTTCTCTTGATCTTGATAGAACCCATGATATGATCTTAATTAATATAATTCCCAAGAGAGGGAATATATTGTGAACAAAAACAAATTCACACCTTCCTTCAAAGGATATAAGTGGGTATATAGAAAGATATGGTTTAATATTGATAATTTCACAAATTCCCTTGACCAAATAATAAAACTAATATATTCTTCATGATAATAATATTATCATTATTATAAAGTGTTATACATTGACTTGTGAAAATAAATATCATTTTTAATGGGTAAGAAATCATTTTATTGTGCATATTTTATTTTCTCCCAAGATAATTACCTTGATATGGAACATGACTAGGGTTTCTATCAATACTGATACATGTACTTCACCTGTATTTTCCCTATCATTGTCAAGAGAATAAGAGATACAATCCATAATCCTAGAGTATAGTGCTGTGATCAAATGGAAATAATTAAAAACCTTGGGATCATTTGAGCTTTCACCTAGAGTTCCATCAATGTCATTACAAGATTGTGAAGCATATGTCGATCACTACCATAGAAGTTATTTTTTGTATCCTCATAGTATTATTATTGTAAAAATATAATAAGTATTTCAAATGATCAAAATATTCATCAAATATAGAATATCAAGGCTAACATAATTCTTGTAATTAAATTATTTATAAATTTAAAATTAAATGTCCACTCTTCTTGGGTTCAAGATTTTGTATCCTGATTGTTTGGGTATATTTGTATGAAATGATGATTCTTAATCTTGTTCTTGTGCATTATTCATTAAAAATGGGAAAATACAAGTTAGTTATGGGCTTAAGTTTCTCTTTTTTTATGCTTATAACCTTCAAGTGGAATAAAATTGGTCAAGTTAAAATGTAAAATTATATAATTTTTTAATCAATATCTCTATTATTTTTCACATTTATTTCAGTTTTCATCCTTAATCCCATAATCTTGGATAAATTTTTTTCACTACTATATAACCAAGATCAACCTAAGACTAGGTGAAGAACATATTGAGATACCATCTAGAGGTATCAAAGATCCTAGTATCATTAATATATTAAATGACATGTGACATAATTACACATCATGTATTCATGTTCAACCACACAACTACACAGTTTCTTCAATCATGGATGGTAGTGAGGGGGTTTATTTCACATTGTGTAATTACACTACATATTTATTACAAGGGTGGAACACAATTTATTGAATAACAAGGCATGTAACTAGTGTACACATCATGTGACACCAAGTGATGTGGTGGTCATGTGTTCACAAAATGCGCCATATAAATAGTACACACTTAATGTGTTGATTATCAATCTAGAAACAGGGTCTGAGTGTGATTAAATTATGTGTATATGGTGTACACACTATGTAAGTCATAAATATTTATGTGTATTACATGCTGAGTCACTATGATTGAATCATGGTTTCCCCTAAAAATAGGAACACCACATGGAGTCGATTATACATGTTGTGTAATGCATACCCATTTATGTGGAATACACACCAAGCCAGGTTGTACACCATATTGATTAATTACATGAAATTAATTTAATTATTAAGTAATACCAAACTACATGGTGTGTAGGTAGCATAAACATCTTGAGATGGGGTTTTATAAAATATCAAATTCTTAATTATTTTTCTTGTTATTTTAGAAATAAAATCTATTTATGGTCTACATACACATAGTATACTTTATACCAGCCTTAATAGTAGTACACACTGTGTATCTTAACATGTTATGTGTATCATACACATCAAGGTGACTATTTGGCTTGACCCATAAAACTAAACATTGCGTAATACATGACATTCCATGTACTCTATATGTCATGTAAGTGTACAGAACAAGATAAGGATCAAATGGAACACTATTTCTTATATACAAGTACATGCCATGTTTTCTCCATGTACTGACCATGTAGTTAAGTAATTTCAAATTAAATTAATCAATTGAATTTTTTTTTAAAAAGGA
This sequence comes from Viscum album, assembly GCA_963277665.1. Lineage (NCBI taxonomy): Eukaryota > Viridiplantae > Streptophyta > Magnoliopsida > Santalales > Viscaceae > Viscum > Viscum album. Next base: position 1,223,910,760 of record OY728156.1, on the reverse strand, counting down.
ATTTTTTGGGAATCTTATGTATCTTTAGGTCTATGTGGATTAAAAATTAAGATAAATAATTATTAAATTAATAATACTGTTAATTGAAAATTCAATAAAAAATTACATTAATTGATTAAATAGATTGTGAAATGAATTCTAGTGTATATGAATGTAATGTAATTACATATATGTGATTGGTCATGATCTTGATCGACCAATGTTTGTATTGGGTTTCTCTTTAATTTATTATTATTTAATGGGTTTTTATTTATCAAAAATATAATTGAATTAAATATTTTGGTTTTGGAGTCATCTTTTCCACCATTATTATTTTGGACCTATATGACCATGGTTTATTTTATGTATCTCAAACCCCTAGTTCCCCTCACCTGTGTGTGATCAAAACATGTATAGGATGGAATTCCTAGAAGAGTGGGTGGTTCATAATTTGAATGAGTCGAAACCAACCAATAATATACTACAATTGATGTTGGAATACTACAACTCTATTCGAGCCTAATTCGTAGTGTTTTTCCCCTAAGCTCATAGGTTGATTTATCATCCACTTGATAAATAAACCATTATAAATCCCATGATAAAGTCACTTTAATTATTCTATTTCTTTATTTTCATGGATTTATATTTTTTTGATGGATTTTTATATGATTGTAAACACAATCACATAAAAAAAATACGATAAAAATTCCTAAAATATAATGTAAAAGTAATTAATTATATGTAAATTATTTTATGAAAACATCATTAATTATTTATATAAAATCAAAATAATATTAATAATACATGCTAAGGATAAAATAATTTAATATATTTATTAATAATAACCCCTTCCCCCACCATCAAGTAAATATTAAGTCATAAAACTAATCCATTACTATATTAAGAGCAGAACCAAAGAACTAAGAGTATGACTAGACCTTTTCAGAACACTTACTATCATTGAGTTTAATTAATGGTTTTGGCTTTATTTAACCATGTTTATATCCTTAGAATCCTCCCTTTATAGTCTAGGGGTAACATGGAGGAACTTTTTGAGTAAATATGAATCATAATTTTAGAATTAGGGAGTCATCTCAATGGAATAAAGAGCCCCAATCTAGAAATTGGCAAGACCATCTGCCTAAATACATTTGTGTAATTAACCTGTCCCTTATCTAGGATATTAGAAGGGAAATATGTATCATTTCCACCTATCTCATTGAAGTGATATAATTTGTGTTGTTAGGCACTTGGTGATCATGACTCCATAGTTTTTTTTCTCAAAGTTGTTATTTTCAACTCTATTATGGTTTAAAAATATTAAAAAGAAAAAAATGAAAAAATGGATACTTTTCTTAAGAATGAATATAATTTCAACATAGAACTTTTTTCTTTTCACCACTTAAAATAATGAACCCCCTAGTCTCTTGTGATGTACAATACATCTCCATTCTTATTTAGAATTAGATAAAGTGTAAAAATTGAATTTGATATAATGAATGATCTTGGTCTTTTTTTATTCTTGTGTATTTGTCTTATTTCAATGTAATTTTATAGGTTTACTAATTTTTTTATGTAAAGTGATTATACGTAACATTTTAGGTGAAATTATTGGGAAAGGTGAATTGAATTTCAATCTTTGTGTGATGTAATTTCATAAGGACTCCAAAAATAATGTTGGGGTGTTATTACCCACTAAAAGTACATCATTTTTATTAAATTTTATTTTTATTTTTTATTTTTAATAAAATCCTTGGTTATTTTATTTTAAAATTTGAACTTAATTTCTCATCATATGTGTAAGTCATATATCAAATTGAATTAATCAAGGTCCCTTTGAAATTAACTTATGGAACACATTCTATTTATTATTATCATTTAAAATTTTATTATATAATTTATTAATAATTAGGGATCATTTTTTATTATGGATCAATTTTATATTCTAAAATTAATATGGTCATATTGGAACTTGAGTGCATAAATTTATGGGGAAAGAAGATTAAAACTTAGGCAAAAAATGAATGTATTACCCATAATTCAGTTCAAATTAAGTTTAAATTTTATATGAATATATATAAATTCAATGTGAAGATTCAGCTAACCTTTTTCCAAATATAACTTTGATTTTTTTCATGCATAAATTGGTGAACCAAGTTGAAGTACAAATAATGGACCAGAGTTCCATGCATGAAAAATCAGTCCACCATTTCAAAAATAACATTTTAAAGCCTGTTCTAATTGGTATGTACATATATTATAGGTCATATGGGAATTTTTTTTATCATATATTATCCATTCATTTTTTTCTATATGGGATCTCAATTTTATATATCAATTTGGGATCTCTATTTTATATGTCAAGGGTAAAAAATGCCACTTTCCTTAAATTACCTTCCACATTTCTCTACAATAATTAATTATGATAAATTATAATGATGTTGGATCAACAAAAGGATCGAATAATTCTTATTTAAGTTATTTTTGGTGAATTAAATTGTTTTTTTTGGTTTTTTTCTTTCAACTGTAATGTTATGTTTCCATTTTTTAATTGAATTTCTGTTTTTCTCAAGTCAGTTGTTTGACCCACGCTTGATTCTTAATAAAATATTTTATTTTTCACTTATAATATCCTTTTTCATAACACTTTGATATATTTTATACAATTTTTTAATTAATTCACATAAAAATGTGTGAAATTATACTCACGATGATGGAGTGTAACCTACATGGTTGTTTTATCTTCTTCAATGTCACTCTCACTAGTCAACATTAGTCTTCCTTTGAGATCATTTCATCAATGGATAGATAACCTTATTATGGTTTGATAAATGGAATTTTAAAGAGGATTTATTGGATATTATTTCTCTATTAATCAATTTTTAATCATTTAATTTAATTTAGAATTAAATTTGACGATTAATTATTAATTTACACTCACTAAATATTATGGCTACACACTTCGAGTGATGGACCTAATATATACCTTATAGTGTTCATAAAAATAATCCCCCAAGTGCTTAAGTGGTTATCCTTGTGATTATTTAAGAATAAATTAGTGGTTCCTGAGGTAAGTTCTTATTTCATCAAATGGATCACACTCAAATTTTAAAAGTTTTAATCATCAAAATGTTTATCCAATCCACCTGTACTAATAACATAGGGTCAACTCATTATAATGAATTGAATTCACCAAGATAATTAGTGCTTTAGTAACCCAAATTAATCAAACCATAAATTTGGCTATATTATAGTTATGAAATTCTATATAATGTGTGTTTGGAGGTTTTTATTAGGTCTCTATGGAAGTGATATCCCCTTTGGTGTTGTGAAAAACTACTTCAACCTTTGGGTAAATTTGGTCCAGATTTCAAGTCTAGAATGATTATCCCACCATGTTGACCATATCCTCCAAATTAAAATCCAATTAAGCTAAAAAAAATTAAGTTTTATATGACATATTCGAAAAAAAAATTCTCTTCTATAAACCCTATCTATTCTATTTTCATCAAATTCTTCCTAACACATCAGGTAGAGGGATTATTCTAGCTCGGATTTTTTTTCAAACTTGAAAATTATACTCTCCATTTTATTTACACCCACATTTTTCAACCCTATATAATTTGGATTAATTTTACTAATGGGATATAAACCTAAGGCTCCAAAAAATCTTATATAAAGTAGTTATGGTGGAAGAATTATGGAATTTTAGTTTTTTCTTTCAATTGTAATGTTGTGTTGTGGTTTTGTAATTGAATGTTTGTTTTTGTCAAGTAAGTTGTTTGAATCATTCTATACTATTAATAAAATCTCCTCTTATTAAATTAGTTTTCCTATTTTATTAACACTTTGATATTATTTATTCATGTTGTGTATTTATTCACATAACAAATTGTAGAATTATTCCCATAATTGAGAAGGGTTTTTTTCTCTTCTTCAACATCACCCTCAAGGGTCAAATTTTATTTTAAATTGAGAATGTTCCATCATTAGAGGGATAACAGATTAATAGGATGATATAATGAAGTTTAAAAGGTAACTATTCGATTTTATTTCTTATTTTATCAATTTTTAATCATTAATTTTATATGATAATTCAGTTCAATTATTAATTAATCTTTCCCAGTCAATAAATTTTAAGGCTAAAACTTTTATGTACTATAACAATTATGTACCCTAGAGTGTTTATTAAAATGATTATATAACTACTTAGGTGATTAGCCTTGTTATTTTTTAAGAATTAAATATTTTATGGCAAGTAATTCTCTTATTTAATTGAATTAATTCCAAAATAATTTAAGAAATTACAATCATAAAAAAGAAACTCATCCATCCTACCCTTAGTAATAACGTATTATTAAATCACTTTCCTTAACAAAATTCATTACGATATTTAGTATTTTAGTAATAAAATTATAACACTCCAAAAATTGGATAGTATACTACCAAAGAATTAGTATAATGTGTTTTTAAATGTTCTTCTTATTTATTTGGTGATTTTATAACCCCTATTATGCTGTTGGAGACCACTTTAACTTTTTGGTAAATTTGGGAAACACCAAAGTTTTTAACCATTATCAAGGACCTAAGTGATTTATCATAGAAACTCATTATATTCTCACCACACCCCCACCATTTATATAATCATTTCTAATTTATGTACTCTTCTGTTGTTTATGTATTATATCTATAAAAAAACAAACCAAATAGTAAGGGTGGATAATTATAAGGATGGGGAGTCAAGTGTATCTTGGGTTACTTCATTATTTGATACTAATAATTTTATTAATCTTTCTTATAAATTTGATTATAATCCAATGTAGGGTATTCCTTAAAAGAAAACCATAATCATGGGTAGGAATCGAAATGTAAATCCAAATGAAGAAACCCCTAATTTAGTGAATTTCATTAATCAAAACATGAATGATTAACACACACCTACCAAGAATAATTCCCCATAAATAATCATACTAACAATAAATAGTGAAATATACTATATATTCAGACCCCATGTTCCAAAACACCTTCCCACATTTCATGAAATGGAGACTAAAATTCATTACCTATATTTCAATGAGTTTAATGACATATTTGATACATTTTTTCCCCTTATTAGATTGATTTAATGATGATGAAACACATTCATGTTCCCTTAAAAGATTGGGGAAAAAATTAGATAAACAATTTAAAACCATCATCAATTTATTCATTGGATTAACTAAAAAATAATTTTATAATAAATACTATCCCCACCATAAAATAATTTCACTTAAAAATAGTATTCATTTTTTAGAGAAATAGGGATATTCCTTTTATGAAACATGGTAAGGGTTCAAAGATTTACTAAAAAAGGTAAAACACCATGGTTTTTCAAAACCAAAATACAGTTAATATTTTTTGAATGTATAGGGCTAGAAAATGAATAGTATATTAACATAATATGTATTTAAACCTTTAAAAAAATAACCAAATAATATTTATGAGTATATGGAAGGTATATTTGAACAAAATAATACATGTGGAACCATTTCCAACTAAAAAAATAATCTAAATTCTAGGGGATAAAAACTCTTATGAAAATAAAATCCTTGGAGAAAAACTTTCAGTGTTTTCTAATAAGGTCTAGGAGATTTATTTTAATAAATTATAATTCAAACTATTAACTTTGTTTTTAAAATTTGTGAAAAAATGATGATAAGACTGATTATATCACAAACATTCCTTCAATCAAGGAATTTATTCTTGTAGGACCACCAATGGAGGTCAATTATCTAAATTATTAGAATCTATAGTACCAAATCAATTTTAATCTAAGGTACAACAACCATCTAGGATTCCATTGTAAAGATAGTCCCCAACCCAGTCATCCAAAAGTTCTAAATCCCTACCCTCAAAAATATTATATGAAGCCTAACCACTTTTGTTCCAAATTATAAAAATTTTAACATCCCCAATCTAATTCCAACAACTTATCTAAGCACCCATCAAACAAACAAAATTTCCTTATGGGATAATCCATGAAGGCCAACTGCATGTCTAATATGTTCCATGGTAATTAATTGTGAATGTTTTCAATAAAATGGAGGTGATTAATTTTGAGGATTCATTACTAATTCAAAAACTATACATAAAAAAATATAAATTCACCCCTTCCCACTTAGGATGTAACACCCCCAACCATATGGGGAGAATCCAATTACACACAATCTTCTCTCAAACTACTCAAATTTTTTATAGTATTGATAACTAGAAATTAAATTTCGAAACTTGAACACAAAATTCTAAAAACATTAAAATCATTAATCACCAATGAAAGTTATGAGGAACAGGCCTTATAATCTTAAAAATATAATAACAATGTGAAGGAACCACCTCCTCCTAAAAGAATCCAACATTCTACTTATTTCCCTCATTGAATTAGAGGAATAATAAAAATTGAGACTAATGAAACCTTAATGTAATTCATCTCTCAATTTAATCTTAACATTACCTTTATTGATGGAATACAAAAAATACCTAAATACTCATTGTCCCTTTAAAACCTGTGTATGCTCAAAAGTAAATTCTCGCACAAAAATCAAGCCCTCTTAATCGTAAAAGTTAAAAAATGTTTAAATCATGTTTTAAAATGAGTAGTATAGGATTTATAGACATTATTTCACTCCAAACATCATTATTTCTCAATTTTTAATCATTTTCCCTTGAATAGTGTCAATCAATCATTGAAAAAGTAAGGAGTATTTATGGAATAATCATTTTCATCATATATAAAAGGAAATATATTCCACCATATTTATCCACTCATTATAAAGACTTATCAACAAAAAAATTTCCCTATAATCTCTTAAAATACTAAGAAACATCCTTGAATCCTTGAACTTTCTAAGAGACCAAGATAAGGGTTATTAATGTGTTTCCCAATAGATAACATCTTGGAAGAAGTAATGTTCTCTAGAGAACTCTCTCAGTAATTTTTTTAATCTACCCCATCAAATATTTTATATGAATTAAAATTTGATAACTTTGGTATTATAAATATTGTTACATTTTATTATACTAATGTACTATCACTTCTCTACCTTCCTCCAAACCCATTAAAACATGAAATATGTCATTATTCATATGTGCGGATTACTTTATCCATGAATGACGTGTTCCATTTTTTCATTTCTATATAATGCGTATGGATTTAAAAATGTTTTTAATGAATATAAATAATACTTATGACACTATTAATTATATTTTTAATATTATATTATAAATTATATAATTTATATTAATACTAAACAGTCATTATAAACATAACCACCAAAAATAAACATATCAAGACACTAAGTTTAAAATTAAGTCCATTTTGGGAAAACATATGAAAGTGTAATTTTTATGAAAATGGTATAATAAAATAAATAAAACTATAAAATTATATAAATTATGAATCAATTTTAAAAATATTTAAGCATGTTTAATAAACTAGTTAAGTTTCAGAGAAATCGACCAAACCACCTCGGTTAACAACCTTAAGAAAAAACTATTTAATAAATAAATTACATATGGAAATAAATAAAATAGAAAAAATAAAATATAAATAAAATAATTATTAAAAAAGTTTTTAATAAACATAGTTTAATTATTAATGATGTTAGGTTTTCACACATAACAAAATAGGACTCGAGGTAAGGTTTATTTTCTCACTTTTTTGTGCTATGAGAGATGTTTTATATGACACCCCATAATTTCTTCTATATGGTGCATTATATGACCAATTTCCTTTAATAATAATGGATATTTTTCATTTTATTTAATCTTAATTTCCATTAAAATTTATCACACGTATGATCTTTTTATTCGTACATTACCATTACTGTAAACATTTTGCATCTCAATGTTTCATCATTGAGATATAATGTGTATTCACCACTTTTTCCCCTTTATTGTGTATATATTGGCCATGGATTTGTGTTATCCAAATTTTTCATGAAAAATAATGTATTTACAATTCCATATCATGATCCACCTTTAATGTATCTTCAATTAAAAATATAAAAATGATGAATGGGTTTTGTTAACTGGATTTTTGTTCATTGAGTTATGATTATTAATATTGAAAATAATTCATAAAAGGTGGGAGAGTTATAATCTTTTATTATATTATGTGGTATATTCAATTTTTTTATGAATTTAAATTTCTACTATAAGAAAAGAAATTCAAAATGTATCTTACTTCAGGAATTATGATATCTATATGGAATTTAGTTAACTCGAGTTTCCTTTCTTTGAGTTAAAATATTATTCCTTCAGAATATTTTCTTTTACATTAGGCAAATTATTTTATATCCTATTTCAGAATATATTTCGTCTTCTATATCTAGGTAAAATTATATAATCCACTCAAATTTTTTTCACAATCAATTACTTTCTCATAAAAATGAAATTGTTTAAGAAAATATATCATCTCTTTTAGAGACCATTTTCATCCAATTAGATGATCATTATACACAAAAAAATTATATTAAAATACAATTATGTGTTTACCCATATTAGATTATTATTTTCCATCTCCATTCTTGTAAAAGTTATGTTTTACCTTCTTTTTTCTGATGCCAGTTTTCAAAAAAGGTATTTAAAAATATTCAAAAGTGTTTCTATCCTTTCAAAATAAAATTTCTTATATTCCATTACACACTCCATATTTATAACATTTATGTATTTTAAATGATCTATTATTTAAAATAATTTTTAAAATTAAACGTTTTTTAAAAAAATCACTTTTTTAAAACCATTGTTTCATTTTCAAGGAACCATTATTGAATATTCTTTTTAAACAAGTTAAAGTTTTCAAGATATTTTCACTTCACCTTTTTATATTTTTGTTGTATTTTTAAAGGATCTTGTATTGAATGTTATTTTTTAATGTCAAATGATTTCAATTTTTTCTCTTCACCATTTCAAAAATGAATTTTCAACGTGAATGTAACTTCATATTTTATTCCAATGATAAAATAATTTTCTAAACACTCTTTCACAATATCCCTTTAATTTTTCTCTTTATCTCTAAAAAAATTATTTCCTTTGAAATTGTTTTTTTAATAAGGATTTAAATTTATTTAGGAAATACTCTTTTTGGGTGATTGAATTTTAGAAATCTATCATTTACATTCTTGGGGTCGTTTTTGTAGATGTCATTTAAAAATGTTGAAAACCCCATTTTTTCCTCCATTTGTTATTTAGGATGTGATGAATGAACATTTTCAAGTTGAAAAAATATGTATATATGATTTATGGTTAGGGTATTATATATCCCTCTAATTAATTGATGAATATTTTATATGATATGATTAAATGTTACATTAATGTGATAAGGTATTATTTATTCAAATTTTGTGGTGTGAACATGATGTAGTAAGAATTATTTAAAAAAATTATGGGAATATAAGGTGGGAATCCTTATTTCAAATTTGGTTGTATGCAAAATGATTTGAGAACATTTGTTCACTATTTTATAGTGTAAAAATGATATGGGAATCTTTTTTCATAAGTTCATTGTGTAGACATGATGTGAGAATTATTGTTCGAAAGTGTTTTGGGTGAACATGATGTGGGAATCTATATTCATGGGTTTTTTATGTGAATGTGATGTAGGTACCATTGTTCGCAATTTTTTTATGTTTTTGTTTACTCCACAAGCCCTTATTATTATTTTTTTCAATAAAATTCCATTTTTTGTATGTCTATGATTTTCCCCCTTGTAACATGTTTATCACATCTCACTATTTTATAATAGTATATGATTTTTCATTTGAGATTTCATGTCCTTCTGTCCTGTTTTACTGGAAGCTATTATTGTTCCATGATATTTTAATAAGATCTATCTCTTATGATCATGTTTTCTCGTATGTTTAGGATCTAATACTTGATTAAATATTGATATTTTATTTTCCATTATTGAGAATTTTATATCACCCTTTATTATTTTTTCATTCCCCAAGTTATTAAGTTGAGTATTACTAATGATAAGTAAATAAGGAAGTATATTTTGCTTCTATATTGAAACAATGTTAAAAATCTTTGTAAAATAAGTTTCATATGTAACTGTTCCTAAAAGACACTAAACAGTCCTTTATTAGGAATGTATGATTGTTATGGGATATAATTTTTAATTTATAGTAATAAATATAGGTTACTATCACATTATATCAAAACCAGTGTTTATAAAATGTGTTTTTAGTACTAGTCCCATGAGTGCATATCTAGGGAACCTCAATTTGAATTATAGTATAATTTAGTTATTTTATAGAAATATTTTAGTTATTTTTCGTTATTAGGATTTAAGAAATTTATTAAAACTGTTAGGATAAAACTATATTTTGGGAAACATCCAGATGTTTTGGTAAGTTAGAGATTGTGTGGTTTCTTAATAATTGCATCCTTGTCTGGATACAGGAAAATGGATGCAGCTATAGGAAAAATGCACCAAGGGGTAATCACCCTAAGAAAGTTTGGTTGATAATACGGATTAGCCATAGAATGAGTAAAATTTTATTGGTTAATATAAATAATATAATTGTGATTAATTATTCATAAACACCACTTTATTGAATTTTACACTTTGAACATCATTTCACATTGTGATTGTAAGTCCTTAAAATTCATTATTGCATGGTACATTTTTGAACACCATATAAAATACCCAATAATCTTGATTTTATTTTCCTATTTATTTTTCTGGTTTTTAATTACATTGGAAACAATTCATACTTTTTTAGTACTTGAATATTCACATTGTAAGACCACCAAAGTGGGCCTTGAACTAACTGCATTCTGGGCGAAGTGAACTGGAAAACTGCCCAATAAAACTACTATATCATCCAATATCCAAGCCCAATAATTCTGAAACTTTAATTAAATATAAATTACATCAAGGGGAACATTTCATAAAAATTTACAAGAGATAACTCAAATTTTTTAATGGTTTTATATGTGGTCCAAATTGAAGATAAAATTCTTGTCCAGATTCTATGGTCCAAAAACACATTCTACCATTTCGATCATATCGAGAAAAAAAAATCCATTTGGGATGATGTTTTATATGATGTTAGGATAAATCCTGAGAACCATTTTATTTTAATACAAAAAACTTAAATTCTTTCATTTAGAATGTCACTTATGTGCCTCTATTAGTTGAATTCATGATAGCTTCCACTTCTGGTTAGGGATGTAAGATGTCCACTCCCTGTTACTTTCCTCAAGCCTAGGCCTACCATACTCAAGTGGGATATTTCTTTCAATTGATAGTTCGACCCATTACTCTTAAAATTACTTTATAAGTCTGTTTTGGGGAAGGATTTTATTATATTGGATCTTTGTTTTCATTATAATGTTATTATGCTGATTTGTCTTTATAGCATTCTTCTTTCTCATATAAGTTGTTCAAATCACCTTAGTTTTTAATGAACTTTTTTCTTCTTCCCTTATTATTTTATTCTTCATATCACTTTGATACCATTTCCTTATAGTTTGAACTTATTCACAACAAACCTTATGTTATTTTTCAGATAACAGTGGAGTGATCGTTATTGTTTTGTTTTTACCTATTCAATTTCGACCCTTATGAGTCAACATCCCACTTTTGTTGAGAACATGTCATCAATGGAGGGATAAATATTTTATGGTTTGATCCAAGTGACTATCAAGGGACTATATTAGATGTTATTTATCTCTCTAAAAATGTTTATTAATTTCTTTTATTTGAGTTTATTTTATTCAATGAATTCCTCTCTTCCATCTCCTTATTGAATTTATTCTTGCCATTTTTAGGTGCTAATATGAACCTTTGCCATAGAGTGCTTCTGAAAATGATCCTACAAGTGTTTAAGTGATTAGGATATGTTTGTAAAGGTTTTTAACCAGTATGTGATGAGGTTATTTTGAATTCATTGAATGAATCATTCTTGAGTTAACAAAATTGAAATCGTTAAAAAAAGAATTAATCCAATCCACCCCAAGAAATAACCTAGGATCAACTCATTTAATCATAATTTAAATTCACATAGATCTCTTAGTTATATCTTAAACCTCTATAAAATCAATCCAATTTGGCCAGTTCATATTCAAAACAATCCATCTAATGTACGTGTCGGTAGGTTACTTTTTTGGTCTATGAGGATTCAACAACCAAAGAAAAACTACAAGGGACCACTTAACCCTAAAATCTTGGATAAATTTTGGTGAGATAAAATTTTGGTGCCATTGCATGGTACCTATGTAATTCATCTCAACAAAAATTCTATTCTCCCCCATTTCTCTTTTCTCACCTCAATTCTCTATTCTCACCCCGAATTCACACTTATTGATGACCATTTTGAAAAAATCTAAAAAAGGAAAACAACTCCCTTATTTGACTACCCCTCACCATGTTTGATGTACAATGATCATCCTACTTTCTACTAGTGTTAAAATCAAAATCAAAATCAACCAAAAATTTTAAAATCTTATTCTCAACAAAACATACCATCCTATAATGAATTTCAATCCCAAAAAGCCAATTCAAACATTCTCCAATGGAATTACAACAATATTATTATCCTCCTAGAATAGACCATCAACCTCAACCCATTTACCATCATGATCCACAAACACTACAGAAAAAAAATTATCAACAATTAGAGAAAATGAATTTTGAGGTTTCATCTTTGATATTAGAACTACAAAGCATTAAAACTTGTAAGGAACCCATCCCTACACCGACTATCCCTTCCATAACCTTATGTGAGGTGTTTAATTTCCCAAAAATATCTCATGAATTTACTAAAGATAAAACCATTGGATTTTGGGTGGATAAGGGGGATCAAGGAATATTTTATGGGTATTCAAAACAAGAGGAAATTGATTTTTTGTATTCCCAATAGGGAAATTTGACATTGAGAATGAAATATCCTGAATATTTATCCATTATTGATTTTTTAGATCCAAAATCATTGAACCATTGGGAGAAATCAAAAACATTGAGTCCATACCCATTCTTGACACTGATCCTTCCAATTTAGTGGTTGAATCTTCTATTCAAAAGGATTTAATTTTGTTAAGAAAATTGGAAAATTAAACTTAGTTGGATTCGACATATCAACCGAGGTTTGGATGTCTTATCCAACCTAAGTTCAAAAATATTCTCTTTTACTCCCCATTCAAGTATCCTTTAATAGTTTATAATCGTGACCATTAAATTTTAATTCATTCTTCTCTTGAGACCAAAAAATTTGGATGGATCATTGATGTCTTTGGAAAGACTACAGAGGAAACCATATCAACCATTTCTGATATTCCTTAGATTTTCCCACTCTTTATAGAACATAGGATTGTGAAATAAAAAATTTATATATAAATAATCAATATCAATTTAATATAATTGGTGAATCATTTAATCCTTAAGATGTTCAAAGTTGGTATTGGGTAAGTTGGTGGGGTTATGTCGAGCTAGCGACGTTTAACAAAAGCACTACATGCGAGGTAACATGTGGTTTTGATGTTTCCAATATTTGTGAATCATATTTATTTTTAAAATAGGATTAATAATTAAATTTTATATTTAAAAAAAATAATCAATCAACTCTAAATATGATAGTGCTTTAGACTGTTTACATGTTCCTCTATTATGATTAGAGATGGGTATGAAAGGGGAGCGTCATATTCATTCATGTCCCATTATGTGATACCTAAGTAATACCATACCCAGATGTTTAAAAATAAGAAAAAGTATTATTATTTTATTTTATTTTATTTTAATGTGTTTTTAGTTTAAATGAAAATTACAAAAAAAAATTAAAATGACACGTCGTAGGTCATGGGTAAATCCTCGTCACAACCGGCAAAGCCGCAGGGACTCAAACCCAAGACCGAAGGGATATAGGGGAACACACTTTCCTCTGACCTATATCTTATAGTGCTTCCTTATTCAATAATTTTTATATATATACTTATATTTTAATTATATATTTTTTTCTTTCTTGTTCTACTATAGAAATCTGCGAGTGACGTGGATATCGAAGCATTAAATTGGAGCAGCATGAACTTAAGCTTCAACCACGATGTGACTTCATTCCATGATTTTTATTTTAAATATCCTATTTGAACTACTCTCCTCTAACCCTTCTAATTTTTCTTTTCTTTAAACACAGGGGATAATGTTATTATTTGTGGGCGGTGAAAATAAAGAAAGAAAAAATTAATTTTTTGTGCATAAAAAATGTGTAGATGAAAACTTTTCTTTAACCTAGAACATGATAATACACATTTCACACTTTGAAATTAAATATAAAATAATTTAGAATTATAGGATTTTGATTTTAATCCATGTATTATTTCATTATCATATATTTTAGAAATTGTAGCTGTCAAATGTGATATTTTCTTGTTTATATTTTCATCCAAAAAAATCACAACGCACGTTCTTTGGATAGTGGGTGTATTAGTTTGAATTAATGGGGTCCTCCAAATAAATATCATAGTTTTGGTGATCATTTTAGTTTTAATATGAGTACTAAATAAACGAATCCAAAAAAATTAAAAAAAACAACAACAATAAATTTGCACGTAGGGAAATGAAATTACCTAATGTACAGCTTTCAGCACTTGTGGATAATGACTCCATAGTTGTTTGTCCTGGAGTTAGTAATTTTTTATCTATTTGTGGTAATTTAACTTTTTTTTATGGAGTTAACTCGAGATGATTCCAGAGTATGTGGGCTTCACTTTGTGCTAAGTTCATTGAACTTGGGAGTCATCAGAAAAGTCTCGCAACATGGGTTGACTCTATTGAGTGTAATTTCAATTACCAAGGAAAAATTTCAAAAAAAACAAAAAACTAATATATATAAGATTAATACTTATTAAAACATTAAAATGTGATTCCACCTAGGGCTTACATCATTTCCTTCTTGAATAAATATAAACCCTCATGTTTATGGTAATGCACAACACTTCATTATACTTAATAGATATTTGATGAAATGTGAAGATGAATTTGAACAAAAAAATGGGATTGGGATTGGTATATTCTTATGAAACTATCTTGTATTAAAATATTTTTGATGGGTTTTGTGATTGTTTGGTATAATGGTTTTTGGGGTGTGTATGAAAATGTTTTTGGAAAAGGGAATTCAAATTTCATATTGTTGATATATATTTTTCTCAAGACTAGAAATACATTTGTTGGGGGTGTGATTATCCACTGAATGAGTTGAAAATTAATTTTTAATATATATAATAATGATGTTATTCATTAATCATAAACATCATTTTAGTGGATTTTACACTTTGAACATCATTTCACATTGTGATTGTAAGTCCTTCATAATATGCACTATTACTTGGTACATTTTTTAACACCATATAAAATAAAAAATGATCTTGATTTTATTTTTATATTTAATTTTTAGGTGTCTCATTAAATTGGGAAAAAATAATACTTTTAGAGTACATGAAGATTCACATTGGAAGACCACCAAAGTGGGCCTTGAACTAAAAATATTATGTGCTAAGTAAACTGGACAACAACTCAATAAAACTATTGTAGAGGACAATATACAAGCCCAATATTTATAAAAATTAAACTAAAGATACATGAAATCAATTTTAACATTTAATAAAAGAGTTACAAGATCTAATTATGATGTTTTAATGGACTTCTATGTGGCCCAATATAAAGATAAAATTTTGGGCCAGATTCTACGGCATAGAAAAACATTCCACCATTTTCATCAAATCTCGCAAACTAAAATTTAATTTGGGCTGAAATTATACAGGATGTTTGGAGACATATGGGGATAAATTTTATTTTTCTATGGACCAATCAAGTTAGTCCATCTAGAAGGCCATTTCTAAGCCTCTTTTTGGTGGATTCAAGCTAGCTGCCACATCCAGTCAAGGATGAATAAATCCACTATTCCATACTTTCCACCGCCCTATTCCTACCATAATCATGTGAGATGCTTTGTAACATTTATAGATCGACCCATGCCTATTTAAATTCTTATTTAAGGCAGTGGTGGTGAATTATTTTACCATCTTTCAGATTTTTTTCATTGTAATGTTATTATGCTGATTTTTCTTTGTAATGTTCTTCTTTCTCGTATATGTTGTTCAAATCACCTCAGTTTTTAATAAAAGTTCTTCTTATTACTTTATTATGTTATTATTTATATCAATTTTATATCGTTTCCTCAATTTTTGAACTTATTCACAACAAACCTTGTGATATTCTTCATACAATGGTGGAATGATCATTATTTTGTAGTTTTTATTTCTTCAATTCTTCCCTTATGAGTCCACTTCACACTTCCATTGAGGACATGTCATCAATTGGGTGCTAACTCTTTTATGTGATGATACAATGGAGTATCAATGGGGATATATTAGATGTTATTTATCACTCTCTAAATTTTTACTAATTCCTTTTAATTGATTTTCTTTTATTCAATGATTTTCTCTCTTCTTCTTCCTTATTTAATTTATTCGTCCCACTTTTGTGTACTAATAAAATATTTTACCTATGAGTGATCCTGAAAATGATCCTACAAGTTTATATATTATTAGAATGTGTTTTTGAAGGTGTTTAACCAGTAAGTGATGAGGTTATTTTGAATTCATTTAATGAATCCTTCTTGAGTTAATGAAATTGAAATCGTTAAAAAAGGAATTCATCCTATCCACCCCAACAAATAACCTAGGATCAACTCATTTTCTCATAATTTGAATTCACATAGATCTATTAGTTATCTTTTAATCCCATAAAAAATTAACCCATGTTATAAACTTTGTATCCAGAAATAATCCATAAAATATACGTGTCTATAGGTTACTTCTTATGTTTGTAAGGATTCGACAACCCAAGATAAACTACAAGCGACCGCTTAACCCTAAAATCATAGATAAATTTGGGAGAGACCAAATATAATTGATATTTACTTGGTGCATGATGAGTGGTTCTAATAATGCACACCTGGAAAGACCCTTATAGGATATGTGATTTGGAAATCCCATCACTCTTTATGGACCGTTATCATATATTTTAATATGTTAGAAAACCTAATAGAAAAATGGCCATGGAAAACCTAGGTTAAAAAAAAGGGGTGATAGGTTGTTCCAATTATATAATTATTGAATCAAAAGATTTATAAGATCAAATAAATGTGTCTGTAGGGTCTCAAAAATTAGTCAAAGAGAAGGAAAATACTCCCACAAGTTTGGTGATGCAATGATATAAATTTGGATTGAAATTTTTAAAAGAAGTTGGAAGAAATCAAATTTTGAAATTCAATCTAGCTTGGCCACATACCGATGGTCGGGAAAGCTTCAGGAAAGGCATAAAATGTGAACCACTGGTACACAGATATCCTATGGAATGCTGGAATGTGACGCGTTGGCCAGGTAACGAAGCTATTCGTCGTGAATTTCCAACCACGAATTGAAGCCACCACGAACTGTTTTTGCTGGAAAGAATCTGACAGATGTATGCCTTGCGCACTGTCCCCATGAAAAATGTGGTACATAGATGTTTAGATGTCTATGGCATGCCACAACTCCACAAATTTGGGTTGATTGGGTTATTCGCAGGCTAGATTTTCTCCATGAGATTTCGGAGAAGGTGTCGCGTGTACCGCAGATATAGATTCTCTAGAAATCTACAAAAGTACCACGAGTGGAATCAGTAAAAAGAAAAGGACGAAGGTGAGGGAGAGAGCTATGGGATGGGAAAAATGGATTAAGAATGTATAGGGTGGGGGAGAAATTTCCCCCACTCCCAAAGCAGTTTTCGGGACTCCATCCTACATCCAAAACATTTCATGAAATCCATCCCACGAACCATATTTAGAAAATAGTTTGTGGAAGTCCTCCCAGTGAATTGTATTTGGAAGACCCACTGTAACCAACCAGAGAACGAATAAAAAATAATAATAAAATGGTTCACAGATCCACATATGTGAAAAGAGGTTCACGGATACCCATATGTGGAAGATAGTACGTGGAACCCCTATGTGAAACATTGTTCACAGCATGCTCCACCGCGTACCATCATATGCGACATACTTGTCCACATACCATCCTAAGGAGACAATGCCAAAGCAGGAAGCTCCTTCATAGCCAGGTCTATGCGGATAATATTTTGTGCTATCTGGTTCATACTATGACGGTTTCACCCCTACACCCCCACTTGGGGTCAGTGCCTGGTTGCAGTTCTGGCCATTTGGTTCTATAACACCCCAAACTTGCACAGTATATTTCCCTTTGAATAATGGAATTACTGGCATTGTATGAAACTTCGAGATTCTAACACACCGCGACCAATCAAACTACCCATTCTGAATTGTAATACCCACTATTTGAATTTTTTTAATTTTATTTTTCTAAATGGAATTCATTTTTGAATTCGTAATATCAAAATTAGCTTACAATGAATTTTTTGTATTTTTCTGAAAGCTTTCAATTTTTTATAAATTGTGAAAAACATTGCGTTATTGGTTAAAACAAACTTTTTATTTAAAAAATTATTTATTTTATTTATATTTATATTAGGTCAAAATAGATACATAATACATATATATGTTCGATATAATTCATTATAGTCGTTTTATAATATGTTTAGATATATCAAAATTTTATTGAATTTTTATAGTATTTTACCCACCTCCTATGAGAATTTGAAAATTTGCATAAAACCTAATTTTACCACTTCTATGAATTAAATTTCAAAAATATGAGAGGCAGAGTTGATATTATTAAGTATAATTTGGTTCAATAAGATGAAAATAATTTTTTATGAATTGTAACTTTTAACTTCTATTGACCACGGTTAAAAGTGAATAGAGTAATTAAAGGTAAAAATGATATTAATATTACCCTAAAACATGTCCTAAATCTATTGGATATGTTTCATTAGACTAAAAAACATTAGGAATAAAATATTATCCTTTTGGTCCACTTGGAGTAGATTTGGATTTTTATTGTTATTTAATTTAATTAATAGTTAAAAGTGTTAAACTCAAGATTTCATAAATAAAATATTTTTAATATAGGGTTATACATAAGATAAATTCGACTATAAATATTCAATATAAATATAAAAAAATATCCTACATAATGATATTTTATTTATCATTTTTATGCATTAAATAATTAAATTTTTATATGACACAATGATGATGCAGTAATTACCTTCTTAAAGAAAGAATAAAATAATTGAAATTATAGATATTCAAATAAATCTAATTTGAGAATTTAGAAAGATTAAACTAATCTTCTAGGTTACTATGACATGTTAGGGTTGATTAAATAAAATTTTCTCAAAGTATTCATTTTGTTATGACTTTCACAAAAACAAAATATCAATAGTGTCAAAATTGACATAAATGTGTTTTTTTAAAACATTATATTATTAAATGATATCATGTTCCTAAAAATCTAAGGTTTGGAAAATGGACTTAGATAAGGTTATTAATATTGATAATGACCCGCTTGGGGTTCTCCTGACTTGTTATGGTATGTTTATTATCTATATAATATAAAAATACAAAGAGACATGGTAAATGTCATACTATTTAACTAAGAGTTAAATCAAAAATATAAAGTTAATATGATGACCAAAACCTATCTAAAACCTATTTATTGAGAGTTTTTTGACCCATACCTACCTTAGTGTCGAAATAATTCATTTTGGAGAAAGTAGAAAACGAAAATGATTTTCTTATAAAATAATATTTCAAGCTTTTCATAAAGTGACCCTCACATCTCTTATAAAAGTGCACTTCCCCTTCTCTTAATTTCACACCTCCAAAGCCTTTTCTATCATCCAAAAACTGCCCAAATATACTCCCAAATTCTCTCAATTCAACCTATAGGCCTTACATGGATCATAAATCCAACCTATAGAGTCATTTTTATTAACTCAATAGGAAACACCTGAAGTAGAGGTAATAATTTCACCACCATCTTTCATGTTCTTTTCTTCTTCCACTTTCTTTTTCTTTGTTGTTTGAATAACAAAATAATAAATCTAGTATCTTCTACATACTATGATGTAATTATAAATATGGTACAATAATATTTGTCATCCTTTCCATCCAATAAATTACAAAAACACCATACGTGTGTACGTACGACTTTCCGTCTCCACGTCGTGGTATAGTTTGTTATTCAAACACCTCATCATTTGGATGGGTATAATAATGAGTATAACGTAAGTAAATAATATATATAACATGTTAATGATTATTTATATATTATATACCATCCAATTACAAATGATTTCTCCATAAATATATTTATATTGTCGCTCGTGTGTACCTACGGATTACCGCCTCCATGAATGCGATTAGATTCATTACTCATTGTAATCATTAAAGAATAATTTTCATTTTATGATTCAAAATAATGTTTATGAATTTAATATAATTATATATATGAATAAAATACATCTTATTCACAACAAACACGGATTACGTAAGAAATAATATAATGGAAAAAGAATCAGTTAACACATGAAACGATGATACTATTATAATATTATTAACAAAGAAATATTAGAAGATCATATATAATATCATATTTACATATATGGTTCTTTTATAATTTAATAATAATCATTTAACTATTATACCGGAGGTTAACATACCCTCGACCGTGGAAAAGTTCAAGGTAAGGTTTAATTCATCAATCTCATTATTATCCAAGATTGTTTATGTGTAAGTATTTACTGGGAAATTTTTTATCTTCCATGTCCATGTTTCATAAATATGTTTTCAAAATGAATATTTTAATGTTTTGTGGAATGGAATCTTTATCAAGATCATCATTTTAAATGTTTTAATGATTTTTTTTCTAAATCTTGTTAATTAATTTCCATGTTTTAAAAATGATTTTAAGGATTTATTTATACGGACATGATTGTTTTAAAATGTTAACACCTTTCAAAAGTTTCAAAGTGTTATGGGAATCTTTGATTCAAGAATATATTTTAAATTTCATCCTTCATAAATTGTGTGAATTTTAAATAATTTCATGAAAAAAGTCTATTTCACTCAAGGATTTTTACAAATCATTTTAAACTATATCATCATCCTTTACTGGATATTATTTTTGATTGCGGTTGATTTTTTATAATAAAATA
Source organism: Viscum album (assembly GCA_963277665.1). Lineage (NCBI taxonomy): Eukaryota > Viridiplantae > Streptophyta > Magnoliopsida > Santalales > Viscaceae > Viscum > Viscum album. The sequence goes on along the minus strand of OY728156.1, from coordinate 1,223,889,624 downwards.
TTTTATATTGTATTGAATGAGTTATAATATGTTTTACTATGGATGTACTATTTTTATACCATTCTTGGTTTATGGATAATGTATTTACATTTCTTATGTTAGTTTTAAAACGAATGTTTATGTTATGTTTCAAAAATTTCAGATGAGGAATGTATTGGACATAGTAAGTAATGGGTGGATCCCTCTATTTCTCCTTGATGCATCAGTAGGTATCATGAGACAATTAGACATGGAATTGGCTGAGGCCTTTCCCAATTTGATATATGGTTTTGGCTAAGGCCTAAATTAATTTTAGATGTCTTGGCTGAGACCTTGACAAGATGTTTTAGAATATCTGGCATTATACATTCCCTAATTATGAAAACATTAATGATGGATCATGTGGTTATTCTACTAGTAGAATACTCATAACTGTGTTTTATTATGGAATTATTTACCCAGCTCATATTCCTGCCATAAAGTGTCCGTGTTACTTTTTTGTAAAGGTATTTGTTTTTAATTATTCACCATGCCTAATGTTTATGTTATATTCCATTGTATTGATTATCCTTACTAAGAATTTGAGCTTAACCCTTTCTTATGTATCATTATCCCATGATATGAAAAATTTAGTTATGAGTGACTTGTAGGAATAATCTAGGAGGGTTTATGTTTCTAATAGAATAAATTAGTGTTGTATTTCTTTTAAAATTATAATGTAGATCTTATGTATGTATCTTGTTTCCAATAATACTCAACTGGTCAGTCTTTCAGGACATGATTTTTTATATCATGCCAATTTTAAGTAATAATCCTCCAACTCTGGGTAACTAGGGTCGAGGCGTTACAGTTGGTATCATAGGAAGTTTAGTACAAACCTTGGAAACTATACTTAGAACAACTCTGATTAGATCACATTACCCTAAGATAGACTTGGAAGATTTGTATAGAATAACTTCCTATAATTTTGGTAATTAAGATATTTTTGGAGTTTACCAAGAAATATATCCCTGTCTGGATATGAGTAGGTAGAGGCGACTCTAGCATAGATGTACCAAGGAGTGAAAATTCTGACAAGGAGTTTCAGGCTTGACCTGGGGTATCCTAGTACACAACAATGGGCCTTGTTGCACTCTTGGTTATGACACTCTTGGAGGATATGCAGAGGATAATCTAAATTTTCTTTAAAAATCATTGTGAAGGATTTAATAGTATATACCTCCCCAAAGAAAACATTTTTAAAATTTTGGATTATATCCATAAACTGCTCAATTTATGTTAAGTGTTTTACAAGTTTGGAATTATATATTGTGATTCATAAACTAATCTAGTGTATTCCATTGTGTAGAAATGATACCTAGTGGAAGGAATGGAAACTATATCAACACATGAAATCGATGTAGGGATTTCCCTCCTGGTCAAGATAATTATAGAGGAGCTGGTGATGCAACTGGTGTTGATCAGCTGATCACCATACTCGGACAAATCACACAGGTTATGAATAATAACTTTACCAGTATGGAGCACCTTGATCCACAATGTGGAGGATCAATGTCATACCGCTTCATATTGAAATAGCCACCAACATTCAATGGTTCTACAAATCCATTTTTAGCTGAATAATGTATAAGTTCCTTGGATAAAATATTTCGTGCTTTGGGGAGTATCGAAAGGGAAAAAGTTGTCGTGGCATTTTATCACCTCACCAGAGATGAAAATCAATGGTGGTTATTAATTAAAAACACAAAGGATAATGAAGAAGTATCATGTATAGACTAGAGGGAGTTTAAAGAGATTTTTTTAGAAAAATACTTCCCTCATGACCATCGAGTGGATATGGAATGCCAATTTCTGAGACTGAGTCAAAAGAAGGATGAGAATATCGCAATGTATGAAGCTAACTTTACAAGGTTAGAAAGGCATGTTGCATATTAAATACGTAACCCAAGAAGTATTATTGATCATTCCTTTGATGGGTTAAAACCATTTCTCCATTGAGCAATAGTCTCGCAATCCTTCTCATTATATAAAGATATTTTCTCACGTGCTATGAAGAGAGAAAATGAATTATATAAGTCTTACAACTTTAAAGAAAATCAAGAGAAGAAGAGAACTACTAAACACTCTTAGAAATGAAATAAGGAAATGTGGAAGAAGGGAAGAGTTGAATTTCCACCCTATGATAATTGTGGAAGGAAGATCCCTGGTTCATGTCTAAAAGGAAAACGAGTATGCTACAAATATAGACAGAAATTCTATCTTCCTAGTGATTGTAATAGGAAGAAAGAAGCTACTAATGTTAAATGCTACAATTTTAGGGTTTTGGGACATTATGAAAATAAATTTCCTAAGAATCATGGAAACTTACCTTAAAAAGGCCAAGAGATCAAGTACAAGCTTATGCGATCACTACTGCTAAGGTTGAAGCTCCGAAAGATGTGGTGGAAGGAAATTTAATGGTTTCTTCAAGTTTAGCCAATGCTTTATTCTATTCTCGGTCATCGCATTGTTTCATATCTTCCATTTTTTCTAAGAAAATTATATATTTTTAAGTTTAATTAACAAGGTATTTGTTTTTCAAAACTCCTAAGGGAAGTATCATCGCAATAAGGTTTTGTGAATCAGTTCTGATTAGGAAATATAAATTTCCTTTATCTACTAGTCTCATTATCATACCCATGACTAAAATTGATATAATCCTTGGAATGTATTGTCTTTTGAACTATTATGCAAAAGAATTTATAAGAATAAGGAGGTTACAATTTTCGATGATGATAAAGAGTACCTTTTATTTTGATCAGAAACATCACCACCTGATTCTTATCAAGATCCACCCCCAGTAGCTCTACTAAATTCAATTATTTGGGAATAAGATAATGAAATAACTATTGGCGAGGAAAATAATGTTCGAATAGAGGACGTACCTATTGTGCAAGAATATGTTGATGTGTTTCTAGAGAATTTACCTTGACATTCTTTAGAATGAGAAACTGAGTTTTCCATTGATTTTATTCCTAGTTCAAGGCTCATATCAAAGACCCATTATAGAATAAACACATTGGAATTAGTGTAACTAAAGAAATAACTAGATGAATTTAGTAATAAGGGATTTATTCGCCCTAGTGTTTCTCCATGGGTGCCCAAGTTCTTTCTGTTAAGAAGAAAGGTAGATCTATAAGTTTTTTCATTGACTACAGGGAGATCAATGATGTAACAATAAAGAACATGTATCCCATATCTCGTATTGATGATTTATTTGACCAACATCATGGAGCTCAATATTTTTCAAATATTGACCTATGATCTGGATATCATTAGTTGTGTGTGAATAAGGAAGACATTCCGAAAACATCATTTTGAACCAGGTATGGGCATTATGAGTTTAAGTAATGCATTTTGGGATAACTAATGCACCCTCTGTTTTCATGGATCTAATAAACAGAGCTTTCGAAGAAAATCTTGATGAATTTGTAGTGGTATATATTGCTGATATCTCAGTATTCTCCAAAATATTTTAAGATCATGAAAATCACTTGCTCAATATCCTAAAGACTCTTAGAAGAAATGAATTTTATGGGAAGTTTAGGAAGTGTGAATTCTAGCTTCAGGAAATTTCATTTCTTGGCCATATTGTCTCTAAGGTTGGAATCTCTATTGATCCTTCTATGACAAAGGAAATCCATGAATGGCCAGCACCAACATGTATAACTGAGGTACACATTTTTATTGGTTTATTAGGTTATTATTTACATTTCTCCAAGAATTTTTCCAGATGGGAAAACACATTAACCAAACTCACACGCAACGGGGATAATTTTTTTTAGACAAAATAGTGTGAAGAATGTTTTGAAGAACTAAATAGAATATTAGTCAATGCTTCTACATTGACTCTACTATCGGGGAATGATGGGTTTTTTATTTACAGTGATGCTTCAAAGAAAGGACTTGGTTGTGTCCTTATGCAGAATTATAGATTTATTGCCAATGCATCAAGAAAACTAAAAATTTATGAGAAAAAATATATCACTCATGATCTTGAGCTAGCAGTTATAATCTTTTCTATGAAGATATGGAGACACTATATATATGGTGAAAATGTGAGATTTATACCAATCACTAGAGTTTTAAGTATATTTTTTCTCAAAAAGAACTCAACATGTGGCAAAGGAGATGGCTTGAACTACTCAAGGATTTTGATTCCACAATAAACTACCACTCGGGGAAGGAAAATAAGGTAGAAGATTCATTGAGTAGAAAGAATCATGGAGTCTTGAAAAATATGAGAGTTAAAAGGGATCCAATGTACATGGATCTAGTAAAAATGGATATGGGAATAATCATGGAATGTGGAACATCGATACATTTTCAATGGTTTCCAAACCATATTTACTAGAATGGATGAATAGTTCATAGGCTGAGGATGAAGAGTTTCAATTGAAAATTAAAGCCATGAACGATGGGAGATTGATCGACTTCATATATTAAGATGGGATTTTGAAATTTGGTAAGAGACTTTGTGTTCCCGATATACCTGATCTAAAAATGGAATTGTTAGATGATGCTCATATCTCCAATTTCTCTAGAAACCCTAGTAGCACTAAGATGTATAGGGATTTGAAAGAACATTTTTGGTGAGACAATATGAAGAGAGAGATTTCTGATTTTGTGTCGAGATGTATGGTTTTCCAATAATTGAATATTGGAACACAACATCCTAGAGGGGTCATGCAACCTCTTCCCATACCTAAGTGAAAATGGGATGATATTATGATGGAATTTCTCATCATGCTACCAAAGACTCCTAGTTGGAATAATGCAATATGAGTCATTGTTGATCATCTTACCAAGTCTGCACATTTTCTTGCTCTTAGAGAATATTTACCACTTGAATGTTTAGCAATACTAAATGTTAATGAAGTTGTAAGTCTTCATGGACTACCCCTTTTGATTGTTTCTGATCATTATCCCCATTTTACCATAAGATTATAGAATAGTCTTCAGAAATCCCTAGATACGGAACTTCGTTTGAGCACTAGCTACCACCCTCAAACTGGTGGACCATCAGAATGGACTAATAAAACCATAGAATACATCTTGAGATATTTCTCACTTGACATTCAAGGTATGTGGGATCAATATTTACCTCTGTTAGAATTTTACTATAACAATAGCTTCCATTCAAGTATTCAGATGGAACCATATGGAGCGTTATATGGAACAAGATGTTGCACACCAAATTGTTGGGATGATGTTGGGGAAATAAAACTCATAGGCCTAGAACATGTTGAGGAAATGATGGAAATGGTGAAGGTTATCCAAACCCACATCAATGTAGCTCAAAGTAGGCATAAGAGATGTGATGATAACTGAAGGAATGATTTGGAATTTCAGGGAGGAGATCATGTTTTCATGAAGGTAACTCCATGGAAGGGAGTTATACGATTCGGTACGAAGGGTAAATTATATCCCAGGTACATCAGACCTTTTGAAATTATAGAACGAATTGGGGTTGTAGCTTACCATTTGAAAATGCTGCCAATTCTCTCAAAAGATCATGATGTGTTCCACGTATCACTATTGAGAAAACACATGCATGACCCAACGCATGTACTCACCTATGTGGAAATTGAACTGAAACCTGATCTGTCTTATTGTGAAGTCCCTATCAAGATTCATGATACTAAAGAACAAGTATTGTGAAACTAGACAAATCATCTGGTAAAGGTTATATGGAGAAACCATAAGATGGAAGAGGTAACGTGGAAACTAGAGGAACATATGATGAAGAACCACAAGAATCTTTTTGTGTGGTAGTATTATATAAATTTTGAGGATGAAATTAATTGATGGAGGGAAAAATGTAACACCCCAAGCTTCCACGGTATGTTTCCCTTTGAATAATGCAATAGGTTGCATTGTATGCAACTTCAAGATTCTAACACACTACGTCCAATCAAACTAGACGTTATGAATAGTAATACCCACTTTGTAAAATTTTATAAATCTTATTTTTCAAAATGGACTTCATTTTTTAATTTGGATTATCGAAAGTAGATTAGGGTAAATTTTTTTATTTTTCTGAAAATTTCAATTTTTGGTGAATAGTGAAAAAACACTACCTTATATGTTAAAATCGACATTTATTAAAATAATTATTTATTTTATTTAAATTTATTTTAGGTCAAAATAGATACATAATACTTATATAAGTTCAATTTAATTCATTGGATTCATTTTATAATATGTTTAGATATATAATAATTTTATTGAACTTTTTACCGTCTTTTACCCACCTTCTAGGAGCATTTTCAAATTTGTATAAAACATAATTTTACCACTTCTAGGAATTGAATTTCAAAAATAAAAGAGACAAGGTTGATATCAGTGAGTAAAATGTGGTTCAATAAGATGAAAATAATTTTTGTTGAATAGTTACTTTTAACTTTTATTTACCACGGTTAAAAGTAAATAGGGAAATTAAAGGTAAAAATGGTATTATTATTATCCTAAAACATGTATGAATTCTATTATATAAGTTTAATTAGACCAAAAACAACCATATAAAGAAAATATGATCCTTTTGGTCCACTTGGATTAGATTAGTACATTTATTATTATTTAATTTAAAGAAGAGTTAAAAGTGTTAAACTCTGGTTTTTATAACTAAATAATTTTTAATATGGTGTTATACAAAAGATAAATTCGACTAAAAATATTCATTATATTGATAAAAATATTTACTACATAATATTATTTTATTTATAATTTTTATACATTAAATAATAAATATTTGTTTATGACACAATGATGATGTAGTAATTACATTATTAATGAATGATTAAAATAATTGATATTATAAATATCCAAATAAATTTAATTTGAGACTTTTGATGAATTATACTAATTTTATAGGTTACTATGACATGTTATCATTGATTAAATGAATTTTGTTCGAAGTAATCTTTCTGTTATGACTTTAACAAAAACAAAATACTAAATAGTGTCAAAATTGTCATAAATGTGTTTTTAAAACAAATATTATATTATTAAATGATATGATATTCCTAAAAATATAATGTCCGGCAAAAGGAATAATATATGGTTATATATATTAATAATGAACCACTTGGGTTTCTCTTGGCTTGTTATAGTATGTTTATAAACCATATAATATAAAAATACAAAGAGACATGGTAAATGTCACACTGTTTAACTAAGAGTTAAATCTAAAGAAAAAATTAATATGATGACCTAAACCTGGGTAAAACCTATTGGTTGACAGTTTTTCAACTCATACCCACCTTATACTCGAAAAAATTCATTTTGGTGTCATTAGAAATCAGAAATTATTTTACTATAAAATAATATTTCAAGCTTTTCCTAAAGTGACCCTCCCCTCTATTATAAAAGGGAACATACCCTTATCTTAATTTCTGATCTTCAAAGACTTTGGCTCGGCCATAATCATCCCAAATATCCTCCCAAATTCTCTAAATTCAACTTATAGGCCTTAATTTAATCAAAAATCAATCCTATGGAGCCCTTTTGATCAACTCAAACGGAAACACCCGAAGTAGAGGTAATAATTTCACCACCCTCTTTCAAGTTTTTTTCTTCTTCCACTTTCTATTTCTTTGTTGTTTCCATAAAAAAATAATAAATCCAGTACCTTATATATACTATGATGTTATTATAAATATGCTACAACCATATTCGCTATTCTATCCATCCTATAAATGACAAAGTCACCATACGTGTGTACATACGGCTTATCGTCTCCACGTCGTGGTGTAGTTTTTTATTCAAACACATCAATATTTGGATGGGTATAATAATGAGTATAACTGATGTAATTAATAAATATAACATGTTAATGATTTATTATATATTATATATCATCCAATTACATACGATTTCTCCATCAATATAAGGATATTGTCGTTCGTGCGTACGTACGGATTACTGTCTCCACGAACGCGATGAGATTCATTCCCCATCATAATCATTCAAGAATAATTTTCATTTTATGATTCAAAATAATGTTTATTAACAAAATATAATTATGTATATGAATCAAATACATCCTATTCATAACAAACATGGCATACGTAACCACGTATAAAAATAAAAACAAATCAATTAACACCCGAAACGATGGTACTAGTAAAATATTATTATCAAATCAATATTAGAAGATCATATATGATATCATATTTATGTATATGGTTCTTGTATTATTTAATAACAATGATTTAACTATTATACAGGAAGTTAACATACCCTCGACCAAGGAAAAGTACAAGGTAAGGGTTAATTCATCAATCTCATTATTATTCGAGATTGTTTATGTGTAATTATTTACTAGTAAATTTTTTTTTCATCAACGTCCATGTTTCATAAAAATGTTTTCAAAATGAATATTTTAATGTTTTTTGGAAGGAAATATTTATCAAGATCGGAATTTAAAATTTTTTAATGATTATTTTTCAAAATCTTTTTAATTAATGTCCATGTTTTAGAAATGATTTTAATGATTTATTTATATGTACATTATTGTTTTAAAATTTTAATTCCTTTCAAAATTTTCTAGGTGGTATGAGACAATTTGATTCAAAAATATATTTAGATTTAATCCTTTATAAATTGTTCGACTTTTAAAAGATTTCATGAAAATGGTGTATGTCACTCAATGAGTATTACTGATCATTTTTAACTATAGCATCACCCTTTACTGGATATTATTCTTGATTGAGATTGATTTATTATAATAAAATATTCTATATTTTATTGAAGGAGTTATAATATTTTTTAGTGTATATGTGCTATATTATTACCATTGAGGTACTAGTACAAACATAACTTTTAGCGTCCGACCAAACCTGTCGCTAAAGGTCTATAGAGGCCGCCTTGCATCCACCAAACGGTGGCTGCTTTTGGTCCGTCGTTGTTGCTATGAGCGACTGACATTTGGAAGATGCTGAAGGACAGCATGTATGACCAACAGTGGCCGCCATTTGGCGGTCGCTTTAGCTTTTAATTTTTTTAAAAAAAATATCAAAAATACTATGAATACCACATAAATATCATCGTCATCTTCCATGATCCACAACCCTCATCAAATATAACTACATATAAAAATTTAATAATAAAATTAGTACCAAATAAAACCTATAAACAAATAATTGAAACAAATTAACATATTTCAATTCAAACAAACTATAACAGATCGAAAGTATAAAATTTTCAAAATATATTCATAATTTCGATTATCATTTTAAAATTTTAAAATCGTTAATTCTATGGTTCTAATTTTATTGTTTTCCAATGATTTCAGGTCAATCCGATGTCGTACGCTCTGACTTTGACCGTTAGAGGACCGTTTTGGCCATTTATGGCACTAGAAGTGCGTTCTCAGTCACCACGGACAGATGGCACCTCGGATTGGCATGTCGTATGCCCAACTACATCAAAATTCACTCACCCATTGTTATTGTCCGATTTCAGGACAATCTGACCTCGTTCGGCCGGTTTGGACCACCCCACGCACGTTTCGGAAGCACGCTCAACACTTAAAAAGTGCATATTGAGTCGTTGTGCGAAAACCGGACGTCTGATTGACATCTTGTCTAATCATACACATCAAGAATAATAATTACATCGTTCCCCTATTATTTCAGGTCAATCTGATGTCCTAGGCTATGAATTTGACCGTTGGGGACCCGTTTTGGCCTTTTATGGCACTTGAAGTGCGTTCCCGGTCAGCGCGGGAACATAGCACCTATGATTGGTGTTCTATCTTCCCGAACACTTCACAATTCACTCTCCAGTTTTTTTCGTCATATTTCAGGCCAATCCGATGTCGTTCGGCCGGTCTGGACCACCCCTCGTGCGTTTCGGAAGCACGCCCAACACATAAAAATCGCATATTGATCTGTTGCGTGCAAATCGCATGTCCGATTGATGTGTCGTCTCCTCGTACACATCTAGAATAATAATTACATTGTTCCGCATATGATCTCAGGTCAATCTGATGTCGTACGCTCTGAATTTGACAGTTAGAGGCCCGTTTTGTCCTTTTATGGCACCTGAAGTGTGTTCTCGGTCAGCACGGGTACACGACACCTCCGATTGTTGTGTCGTCTACCCGACCACTTTACAATTCACTCGCCCATTGTTGTCGTCCAATTTCAAGCCAATTCGACATTGTTCGGCCGGTTTGGACCACCCCACGCGCATTTCTAAGGCGCGCCCAACACTTAAAAAGCGCATATTGAGCTGTTGCACGCAAACCGCACATCATATTGATGTGTCGTCTCCTCGTACACATCAAGAATAAAAATTAAATTGTTCCCCCTTGTTATTTTAGGTCAATCCGAAGTCATACACTTTGAATTTGATCGATAGAGACCCGTTTTGGCCTTTTATGGCACCAGAAGTGTGTTCTCGGTCAGCACGGGCACACGACACCTCTGATTGGCGTGATGTTTACTAAACCACTTTAAAATTAACTCACCTATTGTTTTCATCCTATTTCAGGCCAATCCGACGTCATTCGGTCGGTTTGGACCACCCCACGTGCGTTCCAGAAGTGCGCCCAACACTTAAAAAGCGCATATTGATCTGTTGCGCACAAACCGCATGTTCGATTGACGTGTCGTCTCCTCGTACACATCAAAAAATTTAATTATATTATTCCACCTATGATTTTAGGTCAATCTGATGTCGTACGCTCTGAATTTGATAGTTAGAGGCCTGTTTTGGCCTTTTATGGCACCTGAAGTGCGTTCTCGGTCAGCGCGCACAGACGGAACCTCCGATTGGCATTTCGACTGCTTGACCACTTTAAAATTCACTCACCCATTGTTGACATCTGACTTCAGGCGAATCTGACGTCGTTCGGCCATTTTGGACCACCCCACGCGGGTTTCGGAAGCGTGCCCAACACTTAAAAAGCGCATATTGAGACGTTGCGCGCAAACCGCACATCCAATTGACGTGTCGTCTCCTCGTACACATGAACAATAATAATTACATTGTTCCCCTGTGATTTTAGGTCAATCCGATGTTGTACGCTCTGACTTTGACCGTTATAGGCCCCTTTTGGCCGTTTATGGCACCAGAAGTGCGTTCTCGGTCACCACGGGCACACGACACCTCTGATTGGCGTGTCATCTACCCGACCACTTCATAATTTACTTACCCATTGTTTTTGTCAGATTTCAGGCCAATCTGACGTCATTCGGCCAATTTGGACCACCCCACGCACGTTTCGGAAACGCAACCAACACATAAAAAGTGCATATTGATCCGTTGCGTGCAAACCGCACGTCTGATTGACATGTAGTCTCCTCGTACACGTCAAGAATTATAATTACATTGTTTCCCGGTGATTTTAGGTCAATCTGATGTCGTACGCTGTGAATTTGACCGTTGGAGGCCCGTTTCGGCCTTTTATGGCTCCTGAAGTGCGTTCTCGGTCAGTGCAGGCACACGACACCTTCGATTGGCGTTCCGTCCACCCAACCACTTCACAATTCACTCACCCATTGTTTTCATCCGATTTCAGGCCAATATGACGTCGTTCGGCCGGTTTGGACCACCCCACGCGCGTTTCGGAAGCGCACCCAACACTTAAAAAGTGCATATTAAGCCGTTGTGCGCAAACCGCACGTCCGATTGATGTGACGTCTCCTCTTACATGTGAAAAATAATAATTAAATTGTTCCCCCTATGATTTCTGGTCAATACGATGTCGTACGCTCTGAATTTGACCGTTTGAGACCCATTTTGGCCTTTTATGGCACCAGAACTGCGTTCTCGGTCAGCGTGGGCACACGTCACCTCCAATTGGAATTACATCTGCCCGACCACTTTAAAATTTACTCACATGTTTTTGTCGTCCGATTTCAGGACAATCCGATGTTGTTTGGCTGGTTTGGACCACCCCATGCGTGTTTCGGAAGCGCGCCCAACACTTAAAAATCCAATATTGAGCCGTTGCGTGCAAACCGCATGTTTGATTGACGTGTTGTCTCCTCTTAAATGTCAAGAATAATAATTAAATTGTTCCCCCTATGATTTCATGTCAATCCGATGTCGTACGCTCTGAATTTGACAGTTAGAGGCCCGTTTTGGCCTTTTATGGCACCTGAAGTGCATTCTCGGTCAGCGCGCACACACGACACATCCGATTGGCGTCCTGTCGGCCCGACCACTTCACAATTTACTCACCCATTATTGTCATTCAATTTCAGGCCAATCTGACGTCATTCGGCCAGTCGGGACCACCCCGCGCGCATTTCAGAAGCATGCCCAACACTTAAAAAGTGCATATTGAGCCATTGCATGCAAACTGCACGTTCAATTGACGTTCCGTCTCCTCGTACATGTCAAGAATAATAATTAAATTGTTAACTTGTGATTTCATGTCAATCCGATGTCTTATGCTCTGACTATGACTGTTAGAGTCCCGTTTTGGCCGTTTGTGGTACCAGAAGTGCATTCTCGGTCACCGCGGGCACACGGCACCTCCGATTGTCTTTCCGTCAACCCAACCACTTCACAATTCACTCACCTGTTGTTTTCGTCCGATTTCAGGCCAATCCGACACCGTTCGTCCGGTTTGGACGACCCCACGCGTGTTTCGGAAGCACGCCCAACACTTAAAAAGCGCATATTGAGCCATTGCATGCAAACCGCATGTCCAATTGACGTTCTATCTCCTTGTACACATCAAGATTAATAATTAAATTCTTCCCATGTGATTTCAGGTCAATCTGATGTCATACGCTCTGAATTTGATCGTTGGAGGCCCGTTTTGGCCTTTTTATGGCACCAGAAGTGCATTCTTGGTTAGTGCGGGCACAAGAAACCTCCGATTGGTGTGCCGTCTGCCCGAACACATTACAATTCACTCACCCATTGTTGTCGTCCAATTTCAGGCCAATCTGACATCGTTCATCCAGTTTGGACCACCCCACCGACATTTCGGAAGCACGCCCAACACTTAAAAAGCGCATATTGAGCCATTGCATCCAAACCACACATCTAATTGATGTGTCGTCTCCTCATACACGTCAAAAATAAAAATTACGTTGTTCCCCCTATGATTTCAGGCCAATCCGATGTCGTACGCTCTGAATTTGACCGTTGGAGGCCCGTTTTGGCTTTTTGTGGCACCGAATGTGCGTTCTCGGTCAGCGTAGCCACACAGCACCTCTGATTGGCATGTCGTTAGTCTTAAAACATCACAATTCACTCACCCGTTGTTGTCGTCTGATTTCATGCCAATCCGACATCGTTCAGCCGGTTTGGACCACCCCACGCGCGTTTTGGAAGCACTCCCAACACTTAAAAAGTGCATATTGAGCCGTTGCGTGCAAACCGCACGTCTGATTAACGTGTCGTCTCCTTTTACACCTCAATAATAATAATTACATTGTTCCCCTTATTATTTCAGGTCAATCTGATGTCGTACGCTCTGAATTTGACCGTTAGAGGCCCGTTTTGGCCTTTTATGGCACCAGAAGTGCGTTCTCGGTCAGTGCGGGCACACTGCACCTCCGATTGGTGTGTCGTCTACCTGACCACTTTACAATTCACTCACCCATTGTTCTCATCCGATTTCAGGCCACTCCGACGTCGTTCGGCCGGTTTGGACCACCCCATGTGCGTTTCGGAAGCGGGCCCAACACTTAAAAATCGCATATTGAGCCATTGCGCGCAAACCGCACATCCGATTGACGTGTCGTCTCCTCGTACATGTCAAGAATAATAATTAAATTGTTTCTCATGTGATTTCAGGTCAATCCGATGTCGTACGCTCTAAATTTGACCGTTAAAGGCCTGTTTTGGCCGTTTATGGCACCAGAAGTGCGTTCTCGGTCAGCGCGGACACACGGAACCTCCGATTGGCATGCTGTCTTCCCAACCACTTTACAATTCACTCACCCGTTGTTGTTGTTGTCCGATTTCAGGCCAATCCGACATCGTTCAGCCTGTTTGGACCACCCCACGCGTGTTTCGGAAGCGCGCCCAAAACTTAAAAAGCGCATATTGAGCCTTTGCGCATAAACCACACATTCGATTGATGTGACGTCTCCTCTTACATGTCAAAAATAATAATTACATTGTTACCCTTTGATTTCAGGTCAATCCGATGTCGTACGTTCTGAATTTGACTGTTGGAGGCCCGTTTTGGCCTTCCGTGGCTCCTAAAGTGCGTTCTCGATCAGTGCGGCCGCACGAAACCTCTGATTGGCATTCCGTCTACCCGACCACTTCAAAATTCACTCACCCGTTGTTTTTGTCTGATTTCATGCCAATCTGACGTCGTTCGGCCAGTTTGGACCACCCCACGCGCGTTTCGGAAGCACACCCAACACTTAAAAGCACATATTGAGCCGTTGCGCGCAAACCGCATGTCTGATTGACATGTCGTCTCCTTGTACACATCAAGAATAATAATTACATTGTTCCTCCAATGATTTCAGGTCAATCCGATGTCGTACACTCAGAATTTGACCGTTAGAGGCCCATTTTGGCCTTTTATGGCACCAGAAGTGTGTTCTCGATTAGCGCGGGCACATGGCACCTCCGATTAGTGTGTCATATGCCCGACCACTTCACAATTCACTCACCCATTGTTTTCATCCGATTGCAGGCCAATCTGACGTCGTTAGGATGGTTTTGACCACCCCACGCGTGTTTCGGATGCCAGCCCAACAGTTAAAAGGCACATATTGAGCCGTTGCACGCAAACTGCACGTCTGATTGATGTGTCGTCTCCTCATACACGTCAATAATAATAATTACATTGTCCCCCCCTGTGATATCAGGTCAATTCGATGTCGTACTCTCTGAATTTGACCGTTAGAGGCCCGTTTTGGCCTTTTATGGCACCAGAAGTGCGTTCTCGGTCAGCGCGGGCACACGACACCTCCGATTGGCGTGCCGTCTACCCGACCACTTCACAATTCACTCACCCATTGTTTTCATTCGATTTCAGGCCAATCAGATGTCATTATCCTGGTTTGGACCACCCCACGCGTGTTTCAGAAGCATGCCCAACACTTAAAAAGTGCATATCGAGTCGTTGCGTGTAAACCGCACCTCTGATTGATGTGTCGTCTCCTCATACACATCAAGAATAATAATGACATTATTACCCCTCTGATTTCAGGTCAATCTGATGTCGTACGCTCTGACTTTGACCGTTAGAGGCCCATTTTGGACTTTTATGGTACCAGAAGTGCGTTCTCGGTCAGCGCAGGCACACAGAACCTCTGATTGGCGTGCCATCTAGCCGACCACTTCATAATTAATTCACAATTTGTTTTTGTCCGATTTCAGGCCAATCCGACGTCGTTCGACTGGTTTTGACCACCCCACGCTCGTTTCAGAAGTGCGCCCAACACTTAAACAACACATATTGAGTCGTTGCGTGCAAAATGCACGTCCGATTGACGTGTCGTCTCCTCATACACATCGAGAATAATAATTACATTGTTTCCCCTATGATTTTAGGTCAATCCGATGTCGTACACTCTGAATTTGACCATTAGAGGCCCGTTTTGGCCTTTTATGGCACCATAAGTGTGTTCCCGGTCAGCGCGGGCACACTGCACCTTCGATTGGCGTGTCGTCTGCCCGAACACCTCAAAATTCACTCACCTGTTGTTTTCGTATGATTTCAGGCCAATCCGATGTCGTTCGGACGGTTTGAACCACCCCGCGCGCGTTTCGGAAGCGCGCCCAACACTTAAAAAGAACATATTGAGCTGTTGCATGCAAACCGCACGTCCGATTGATGTTTCCTCTCCTCGTACATGTCAATAATGATAATTACATTGTTCCCCCTTTGATTTAAGGTCAATCCAATGTCGTACGCTCTGAATTTGACCGTTAGATGCCCGTTTTGGCCTTTTATGGCACCAGAAGTGCGTTCTCGGTCAGGGCCAGCACACGACACCTCCAATTGGTGTGTCGTCTACCCAGGTAATTCACAATTCGCTCACTTGTTGTTCTTGTTCGATTTCAGGCCAATCTGACATCGTTTGGCCGGTTTGGACCACCCCACGCGCGTTTCGGAAGCGGGCCCTACACTTAAAAGGCACATATTGAGCCGTTGTGCGCAAACCACACGTCCGATTGATGTTTCACCTCCTCTTAAACGTCAATAATAATAATTACATTATTCCCCTTGTGATTTCAGGTCAATCTAATGTCGTGCACTCTAAATTTGACCATTAGAGGCCCGTTTTGGCCTTTTATGGCACCAGAAGTGCGTTCTCAGTCAGCGCAGGCACATGGCACCTCCGATAGGAGTGCCATCTTCCCGACCACTTCAAAATTTACTCACCCATTGTTGTTGTCTGATTTCAGTCCAATCTGATGTCGTTAGGCCGGTTTAGACCACCCCACGTGCGTTTCAGAAGCGTGCACAACACTTAAAAAGCGCATATTGAGCCTTTGCGTGCAAACGGAACATCCAATTGATGTGAATTCTCCTCATACATGTCAAGAATAATAATTACATTGTTTACCTTGTTATTTCAGGTTAATATGATGTCGTACGCTCTGAATTTGACCGTTAGAATCCCGTTTTGGCCTTTTATGGCACCAGAAGTGCGTTCTCGGTCAACGCGGGCACAGGGCACCTCTGATTGGCGTGCCATCTGCCCGACCACATCACAATTCACTCACCCATTGTTTTATTCCTATTTAAGGCCAATCTAACGTCATTCGGCCGGTTTGGACCACCCCACACGCATTTCAAAAGCACGCCCAACACTTAAAAAGCGCATATTGAGCCGTTGCGCGCAAACCGCACATCTGATTGACGTTCTGACTCCTTGTACATGTCATGAATAATAATTACATTGTATCCCCTATGATTTCAGGTCAATCTGATGTTGTACGCTCTGAATTTGACCGTTAGAGGCCCGTTTTGGCCTTTTATGGGACCAGAAGTGCGTTCTCGGTCAGGGCGGGCACACGGCAACTCCGATTGGCGTGCCGTCTGCTCGACCACTTCACAATTCACTCACCTGTTGTTGTCGTCCTATTTCAGGCCAATTTCACATCGTTAGGCTAGTTTGGACCACCCCACGCATGTTTCGAAAGCGCACCCAACACTTAAAAAGAGCATTTTGAGTCATTGTGCGCAAACCGCAACTGCCTGAACTTTCTCTCGATCCACTGAAACACCTTCCTATAAGATTATTTGACCCATTAACTATACCTAATCAATAAAAAAGTGACATATATATATTTTGGATAATATTAGATGCTCAATAAGTGTAATATGGATGATGTCAAGATATGGGTATGATCACATCAGTTTTGGAGTGCACAAAGATGTCATCCACAAATACTAGATAATTCATCAACACAAATTAAATTACCTCATGCATGGGGTTCATCCTCATCTTTATCACCAATATCACTATGATGTCCACCAGCTATATTCAGATCCTACAATATATATCAACATTATGTATCTTAAACATATCAATAAAAGTCAATCTGAGTATAGTTTGTTTTAATGTTTACCTGTGGTGTCACTTGTTGCATCGCCATTTCATCGATACGTGATGAAATCTGTGAAAACATCTCTTCATACTCTACATGCAATTGTTGAAACTGCGCATCCATATTGCGCTGCATATCCTACATGGCAGCATTTATCTCAGTTTGTGTGCGCATCCCTGAATCTCTGTATGCACCCATCGCATCTACTCTAACAAATGCACATCATGGGACACCACCGCCATAAGTCAAAGAATAACCATGACGTCACGCCCCCATGACACGTTGAAATATTTCATCTCTACACACAGTACTACGAAGTTTCTCCTCTGGAAACTCTGCTAACTGAAATTCAAACTGATCCTATAGCATATAATAAATCAATGAACAAATATGAATAATTTATATAAAATAAAAATACATTTATTTGTAAATAATTTTCTTACTATAATACTGGCAACATCGGGATCAACCTCCCTATGAGTCCTCACCCATATGGACATATGATCGATCGGATCGCCGCGTTGGTGTAACTATAATAAAGGGTTTCACCATGTTATACTACAACATTTTTAAAATATGAATGAATAGTGAATTTTAAAGTTACATTATGTCGGAGCTGTGACACATGTCGAGTGCCAAGTCTAGAAGGCGTGCCCTGCATCACCTGATTATGTGAATGACGAGCAGACTCGGTCTACATTCAATATATTTAATTAATAGACTTTTGAAAAATAAATCATTTATATATTAAAAGTAATAAATCTTACCATCGCCGCCTCACTCGACCAAAACGCAACCAAATCCTGCCACTTCTCGGGAATAATGCCCTGAGGGACTCACTGTAGAATGTCAGCCACACCCGCCAATGGTGTCCAGTGATCTCTTTTCACCCTTGACTTGTAATACTTCAATAATTTTCGGCATCTGGACATACATATAGCTCAAAACTCATCTGGACAGGATGACTAATTATCCTGTTAAAACAATTGTTAGTATATGGGACAATAATAATAACAATATCATGAAAAATTAAACAATGAATTTACCTGAACCTCCCTCCATAATCTGTCCATCGTATCCTAGGGGAAAGAACTCCATTCACATGTTGTCAGAGGAAATCTGTGTGAGTCTCGTATCATATTCCCAAATTGATGACTCAATACAGTACCACCTTCTCCGACTAGATTAAATGTGTCATCAAATGACACATCCAATCAGGCTCCAGAGTTCTAGGATCGAACCCCACTACCAGGACCCCTGCGTCTGCTGGAATACGCACTACATCCTGATAAACATAAATTCATAATTCAATTACAATATAAATTAATGATTAGAAACAGTTAGGTAAATATACACAGAACATTACAATAAATTAATTTAAAAAAATGAAAACATACATACCGACAACATAAAGTGAACCACTGTGACCACCCTGTGACATGCCTACATTAAAAGAAATTATAGTTAAATCAAGAAATTTTTATACATATACAACTCATAAATATTTTTACAAACAATAACTAGGGATATAATTACAATTTTCACTAATCATGAAAGTCTATTGTATCTCCTTCAATTGCCTTTATGGCCCATTGTATATCTTCATCTCATACAGCTACTATTGTTTGGTCAAGTGTTTGATCAGGAAATGCGACAACGTCTGGTTCCTCTTGGTCAATAAGAAAAACCCCTCTTCTAGACATTTTCACAACAACTTTCCAATCAGAATCAATTCCGACAAAGTAAAATTGTTCTGCCTGCGATGTCAGTATGAAGGGATCACTGCTTACTTGGTCATCTTTATATAGCATATTTTTAAAGTTTACTAACGTAAATTGGAAGTTATCAACTTTCATTCCACGAATCGGATTGACCCAATCACACATTAACAATATGTGTTTTAAACCACGACCATAAACAACCTCAATAATATCTCTCAGCAATCCATAATAATAACCCGCATCAAAAAAAGAACAACCAACACCACTATTTTGTGTGGCTTGGTTCATGTCAACATTGCTAATACAAAATCGGAATCCGTTTGCATCCAAAGAGTTGTAGTGTCGAGCTGTAATAAATGGACCATCAGCAAGATGGTTAAGTTATTCGCTCACAGGAAGGGTTAAATCACGTAACTTTTGAATCTGCAAATTTCAGATATATAGTTTAATTGATAAAGGATTGTCAAAATACAACTAAATTTCACTATAAAAATATTAAATCAATTATACGTACATGGGTCTTGAACCACTCATGAAATGTGTTGAAATGGTGTTTTTGGATTTGATAGTCAGTTGCACGGGGCCTTTCACATTTCAACTCAGCGATATGCATCCTAAATCACAAAAAAATATAAGGAAAGCAATAAAATAAATATAGAAAAAAATACAAATCAACTATGAAACTTACTGTATCAATGGAAAAACTGATGGAGTGTTGAACAACACATATCGATGAGCTTGAACCCACTCATCATTCCGGATATCAAATGTTATTCCTTCTCCAATTGGACCCTCGTCATTCTGGGAGGGTTTATCTATATTTGTTTTAACCTCATCAATATATGAAGCACAAAAATTAGTACACTCATCCATTAAATATCCCTTGGAAATTGATGCTTCCAGACGAGCTTTGTTGTGCACATATCGTTTCAATGTATTTAAGTATCGCTATATTGGATACATCCACCTGAATTGTATGGGACCGCCAGCAGTGACTTCACCAGTTAATTGAATGGTCAAGTGAACCATGACATCAAAAAAAGATGGTGGAAATAGTTTTTCTAGGTTACATAGTGCAAGTACAATCTTATCCTGCATCTTTTTCAAATCACTCATGCGGTGATTCCTTGAACAGAGCTACCTGAAAAAATTAGAAACTTCAATCAATAGCTCAACAACCTAGGTAGGTAAGCAATCACGAATTTCTATATGAATTAACTATTGAAGCAGAATATGATTATCATGACTTTTCAACCCCTGTAATGTCATGATCGTCATATTCACATGCTTGGAAATATTAGAGCAATAACCATCTGGCACCTTAACAATCTTCAAAATTGATATAAATCTTTATTTCTCTTTTTTACTCATTGTGTATTGTGAAGCAGGAAGGTATGCACGACTTCCTTCACCTGGTTGTAAATTTAAAGGTTTTCTCAATCCCATTTCTTGCAATTCACGTCGAGCATTAGCTCTATCCTTTGATTTCCCCTTGACGCCTAAAATGGTGCACAGTATATTATCACATACATTTTTTTCAATGTGCGTAACATCCAAATTATGTCTTAAAATATAATATTTATAATAAGGCAATTCAAAAAAAATACTTTGTTTCTTCCAATTATGACTGCGCTGTCTATTAGCAGCAGGAATAGAAGGCAATGTAGGAGCCAATAAATCATTAAAATCATACATTGTACTGATGTTTTCTTGATCAAGTTGTGCACAAATTTGAACCCCAAAAAATATTTTTGGTGATGGTTCATACTCTCTATTCCCATCAAACGATACACGGTCTTTTCTGAACCAGTGCAATGGAGTAAGAAAGTGCATGTGACCAAGATATACCCACTTTAAATAGTTCTTAAGCCAGATAGATTTCTTACTCTAATTACAAAAAGGGAAAGAAAATTCTCCATTTTTACTCCAACCTGATAAGATAGCATACGCTGGTAAATCATTAATTGTCCATAACAAAGCGGACCGAAGTCTAAAAATTTCATTAGCTACTGAGTCAAAATTCATTACACCATTGACCCAAAATTCTTGCAGCTCTTCAATCAAAGGTTGCATGTAAACATCAATTTTATTTCCAGGTCCTCTCGATCCAACAATTAGAATTGACAGTAACAAAAAAGGTTTCTTCATGCATACCCATTGGGGAATTTTGTATGGAACCAACACCATTGGCCATGTACTATGTGTCGCACCAACCATAGACCTAAATGGGTTAAAACCATCTGATGGAAAACCCAGTCGAATATTACGATCATCTCGGGAAAAGTCTGGGTGTCTTTGATCAAAATCTTTCCATGCCAAAGAATCTGTCGGGTGACTTAATTTATCAACCACTTTCTTTCTCTTTTAATGTCAATTCATCAATTTAGCAATTCTATTTGACATGAAGAATATCTTTAGTCTCGGTTTCAGGGGGGAAATAACGAATCTGTTTAGCGGAAATGTGTTTCCCTTGATTCAAGACTCTCCCAAGAAGAATCTGACTACCTTGATTAATCTCATTGGTCTTCCACCTGGATGTATAGAAAACAGTACAAATATTTAATTGTGCATTCTCTTTTCTGAACAACATACAATTATTGCTACACGCATCAATTGTATCATATGTAAAACCATGATCATCGGTCAACTTCCAAGCTTGGTAGAATGACTCTAGAATCTTCGCTCCTGCAGGGAGTACATTCTTCAACAATACCAACAACATGTCGAATGAGGTGTCTGACCACTGGTTCAAATCCTTCAGGTGTAACAATTCAATGATGAATGTCAGTTTAATAAATTTAGTGCTTCCAGGATATAATTCTGTACGTGCATCATCAAGAATTTCAAAGAATTTCAATGCTTCTCCATCTATATAAGAACGTGGATTACTCGATCCAACGTCATCATTTATGACATTACTGTCTTCAAGTTGAAACTGGCGCATCATATCATTGAGCATTATGTTCATAATATCAACTGTTCTCAAATCAACATTCATATGAATACTTTCTGAGTGATGACATGAAACATAATATTCTCCATGACGTGTCCATGACTTACGGATTTTCTAAAACCCATTCAAAAACAAATGTTCTCTAACACTATCTCGTTTGAAGAGATATCTATTTACACATTTTCTGCATGGACAACTAATCATATCGCTTGGAAATATGTTGGTGAAATCCATAAATTGCATAATCCCCTCAAAATATTCAGCCGAAAACCTATCTTTCATATCAATCCAACTCTTATCCATATCTGTATTTAATAGAAATCAAAAGTGAAATATCTTATTTAAATTCTAAATAAACACATATCATTAAATTTAAAAACCAATGACTTCAAAGCTAAATTTGAAGGATAAAAAACATTACCTCCAGAGGACTCGACTGCGGGTAACGGGGTGCGACTCGATTGTGGATTCATGACGGCGCAACGACTTGACGGCAAGGGTTCGACGGCCGAAATCAAAAGCGTCAGAACCACTAGAAGAATTGTGGGAGGATTCTACATGGTGGGGCATGACGAACCGGAAGGGTCTGACGGAGGTAGGACGTGAGGACTCGCCGGAGGGATGCAGCGGGGCTGGGAGGGGTGGAAGGGGGAAGGACTGTCCGAAAGTGCAGCGCAGGCTATCGGGGTTGCGGGTGGCACATCGCAGGGTTGGGGGTGGCGTAGGGGGTAGCCGGGGTTACGGGTGGCATAGCATGGGGTCGGGGTCGTCGGGGGTCACTCGGGGTTGGGTTCGCTGGGGGTCAGGTCGCCGGGGGTACCCAGGGGTCATCGGGGCTCGCAGGGGCTCACCGGTGGTCGGGGTAGCAGGGGTCACTGGGGGTTGGGGTGGTCAGGGGTAGGGTTGCCGGTAGCGGGGTCGTCGGGGTCGGGGTCGCGGGGTCGGGGATGGTCGCTGAGGTCAAGGTCACGGGGTCAGGGAGGGGTCGCCGGGGGCAGGGTCACCGGGGTCGGGGTCGCGGGGTTAGGGGGCGGGGTCGGGGAGGGTAATTGGGGGGAGGGGAAAAGGGGTAAAATTAGGTCTTCTGTGCAGTGGCCGCTATTTGGCAGTTGCTGTTAATAGCATTAGTGGCCGCCATATGGAGGCCGCTACAGGTCTCCCACCTCCAAAAGTAAAAATTCTAGTAGTGAGGGTTTATGGGTAAAGTATTGACATTACATATGCTAGCTTTAATACGAATGTTTATGTTATACTTCAATATTTTCATATGAGAAATTCATCGGACTTAGTAAGTGACGATTTGATCCCACTACAGATCCTCACTGCATCGGTAGGGCTCATGAGGCATTTATACGTGGAATTGGTTGAGGCCTTTCCCAATTTGATATATGTTTTTGGACGATGCGTAAATCATTTTTACATGTCTTGGTCGAGGCCTTGACAAGATGTTTTAGTTTTTTCGGCATTTTACATTCCCTAATTATGAAAATAATAATGACGGTTCATGTGTTTATTCGACTAGTAGAATACTAATGACTATGTTTCATTATGGCATCATTCACTCATCTAATATTCCAGCCATAGAGTGTTCCTGTTTTTTATTTGTGAAGGCATATGTTTTTAATTATTCACTATGCCGAATGTTTATGTTATCATTCATTGTATTTCATACCCTTACTGATCGTTTAACCTCACCCCTTTCTTATGTTTCAATTTCCTAGGATATGCAGAAGTTAGTTATGTGTGGATTGTAGGCATAATCTAGGAGGCTTGGATGCTTAAAATGAAATAAATTAGTGTTGTATTTCTTTTCAAGTTGTAATGTTGAACATATGTATGTATCTTTTTTACAATAATAATAAACTGATCGGTCTTTCAAGACATTATTCCTTGTATCATGCCAATGTTCTGTAATAAAGCATCGACTCTACATAACTGGGGTCGGGGTGTTATAGGGTCGGTCCCTTTACTCTTGTCAGTGTCCCCAATGAAAAATGGAGAGTCGCACCGCGAACTTTTTGGGTTGGGTCGACAACATTTTCCCTTTCATCCTTATACTTCCCAAACATCCATCCCATAAATACAACAAGAAGAAACATTCTTCCTGCACCTCCCGAAAATCCCTATCACCTAACTCCTATGCCAGGTTGACCCAGAACTCCACGGACAATCACAACCTGAAAGTTTCTTAAATGAAAATACATATCCTTTCCATCCATAAAACAATGTGTCTCTGGTGATTCTAGATCCTCATAAACCTCCATGTCCCTTAAGAGAGGGATGGAAATTTCTTGAGGACACCTCTTCTTGACTATGCACAACATGCCCTAGTGGCTCTGCACATGTTCCCCACAAAAATGGCCTTTCAACCAGAGGAAAATTTTCCCTCAGGAGATTCCATTCCTTATTTGTATGCCTCAATGTCTTCAATGCCCCATATCATTTCTCCTGATCTGAGAATCCCTATATTCATAGTTTACAATTTCCTTCCCTCTCATGTTTGAGGCATGTCAGAACATCCCAGACTGATAATTCTTTAGTTAATAATGGCTCCGACCAAAAACAGTCTAAACTATATGACCTTAAACGATGAGTTATTGTCCTAACCATATGGAATTAAATTGTACGGTATTCATCCAATATATATGACTTTAAACTATAGTATACTGGGCGATTTTAGATCTCTATAAATTTCATCATCCATCAGAAATGGAAGGCCAGTGTGATGTCGAAACCTTTGTTTGACAATGCACATCATGACCTGGTTTCTCTGCATATGATGACTATAAGATGAATTTCAATCAAAGGAAAATTTGTCCAATGTAGAGTCCTTATCAACCTTTGTATGCCTCAATGGATTCCATGCCTTGTATCATTTCTACTAATCCAAGATCCTCTATAATCAGGGATTGCACATTCCTTCCCTATCAAGCTCGAGGCATGTTGGAACATCCCAATATGATTATCATTCAGTTAATCATCATCCAAGATATATGAAATTAAAATTTAGTATACCTGTTGATTTTGGAACTTCATAAACCTCCCTGACCATCAAAAATGGAAGGCCAGTGTCCTACAGACACCTTTGTTTGACAATGTACATCATGCCCTGGTGGCTCTACATATGATTCCAACCAAACAGCCATCAACCAAAGGAACATTCGTTCTTAGGAGAGTCCTCTTCTACCTTTTTACGACTCAATGGATTCCATGTCTCGTATCATTTATCCTGATCCAGGAGCCTCCAAAATCATGAATCACACATTCCACCCCTCTCATGTTTGAGGCACATCAAAATATCGGAGCACGATTATCCTCCAGTTAATCATCATCCATGCAATA
The DNA here is from genome assembly GCA_963277665.1 of Viscum album. Classification (NCBI taxonomy): domain Eukaryota; kingdom Viridiplantae; phylum Streptophyta; class Magnoliopsida; order Santalales; family Viscaceae; genus Viscum; species Viscum album. The sequence continues at coordinate 1,223,864,097 of OY728156.1, read as the reverse complement.
TGACTTTAAACTGTAGTAAACCTCAAATTAAATTATGAGTCCCTCCCACTCAGGTAAGTCCCCAATCATCTGAGGTTGGCTCATGTGACCATTAATTTTATCTCACATGGAAAGTTTCATCGCTCCACATCCTCATGCTCAGTCACCCCGGTCTCTTCTGTCACTGGCTCTCCCTCCCCCACCAACAGGGGAGGTGGCATGTGTATTGTTGAATATCTCAAATCCTTTTATTTCTCACACCGAGCATGAATCACGTGGTCTTATTGTTTTGTGAGGATTACAACAACATCACACATTTTCAACTACACGAACTCAAATTCATGACCAAATCCAGATACATAGGATGCTTGATAGAAGGCCCGATCTCAAAAAGGGTGCACATCCCAAAGGGTTCACCCAATCATGTTTCCTAAAATGGGAAGCTTCCATGCATAATCCCCGCATATTCTAAACTATGATAACTCCAATTCCTGACCAAATTATAATATATAGGACACCTTCTAAAAGGTCTGATCTCAAAAAGGTTTCCCATCCAAAAGGGTCCACCCAATAATGTTTCCTCAAATGGGAAGCTTCCACATGTAAGACCGACACATTCTGAACTACAAGAACTCTGATTCCTGACTAAATCAAGATACGTAGGCCTCCAACTAGAATGCACGAGCTCAAAAAGGGTGTTTATCCAAAAGGGTCCACCCAATCATGTTCCCTCAAATGGTAAGCTTCTATGCATAAGCCCCACACATTCTGAACTACGATAACTCTGATTCCTGACCAAATCAGGATATGTAGGATACCTGCCAGAAGGCCTAATCTTAAAAAGGGTTCTCATCGAAAAGGATCCACCCAATCATGTATCCTCAAATGTAAATCTTCCTCACATAAGCCCCTTATATTCTGAACTACAAGAACTCTGATTCCTAATCAAAACATGACCCATAGGATGCCTACCAGAAGGCCCAACCTCAAAAGGGTTCCCTCCCATGAAGTTTTCATCCAGTAATGTCTCCTTAAATGGGCAGCTCCATTCTTAAGTCCAACACATTCTGAACTATATGGGATCCTATTTCTCTTCCGAGGATATATAGGAAGCCTTCCTTGTAGGTCAGATCCCAACATCAAGTAACCATATATCCCCCTTGAATGATGATAAACTGTTGAGCTCTTTATAAACCGACTAAGTCAGCATCATCTCTTTGCCATCAAACACATGAAAGCTCACGACTATCTTGTAAACCAAGGGTAGAGCATGGACACACTATTTGGGAAATAACTAAGGATTCACGAACATATGAACACAAATTAAATATATGATAGAGTCATGGAACAGGAAACAATCCTCCCACAGAAGGGTGCAGTGAGCCTAACCTCCTATCCTCTCAACCAATGTAGTCCTCTAGTGTTGTTGTCCAAATCGTCAGTCAATGAGCCCCAACCTTTAGAATGTAGGTCCATGAATCCTAGATACTAGGGTTGTTGGGAATTCTTATCTCCACAAATAAACCCATTAGAGACCATCTGAGGAAGCTATATCTAAGAAGAACCGATTTCATGAGTGCTTGACCCCAACACAATCACTCGTTGGGACCAATAGTTCTCGTAGTGTTAATTCGACATTTTATAAAGGAAAATGATGCTGAATGGGTTAAAACAAAGGAATGGTAAATCTCCATTTCATCACCACCCATACACGTTCCACCTCAGATGTGGAAAAGTGTCATCTAAAAATATATATTTGGTTTGAGTTTTCATATTCATGTGATCATTTTCACAGAATTTGATAGATATTATCATAACAAACTTTGTTTTAATATTTGTTTGGACACAGGAACATGAAAATGAAGTTATGTAAGGTATTTTTATATAATATCCTATGTATTACAGGAAAACTAAGGTAGAGGATTTGGCACTATGGGTTTTGATAATTTAAATTTCCAACAAATAAAATATGAGTTTATTAGTCTTGCTTAAGAGAGTAAGTTAGTTATTTTATTAGAAATTTTATCTTAAGTCATGAATATCTTATGGATACCCTTATATATTTTTATTAGTAAGTGATAATTAAAATTTTGATTTTATAATTAATTTACGGCAAAGAATGTAACACACCAATATTTTATTATTTATCTTCCCCTCAAATAAATATACTGTGTTTGATAGCTAAATCCACATGCAACATCAAATTAACAAAAGTCTCAAAATATTAGTTGGATACTATGAATAAAATTTAAGAACAATAAAACCTATATTAAATAAAAAATAATCAGTTATAAATGCATAAAAACATAAATAAGAACACATCAAATTATAAAAGGGCATTTTTCAATAAAATTAATATTAATTTATATATTATGTATTCATTTAAAAGGTAAATTTTATAATTTTATAATTCTAGTTTTATAAAAGTAACTTCATTTTTCCATTTATCATTTCAATATTAACTTAGGATGAATTTTGGATATTTTTTAAAAATAGTTTATTTTCAAGTGAATGGTGAAAAATACTGATTTTTCTAATACCACTATTTTTGTGACATTATAAAATACAAGAATGATTTAAATTTTTTAAACCTTATTTATAAAAAAAAATATTTATTAAATAAAATAAAACATTTAAAAATATTTTTTTGAATTTATAAAACTCATGTTTTACATTTTGGAAACTTGAGTTATATTTTACTCAAAAACTGTTTTTATTCACTTTAATTAAATATTACTAATTATAAATTATAGAAATTAAATATTAAAAATGGATTTTATATTTTAGATCCAAATTTTCATATTACGAAATAAATTTATTTTCATATTTATGTATAAAAATAATATTACTAAGATTAATTTTAAATACTACAATGATGGAAAAACAATTATTTTCAAAGAATTATTTCATTAACATTGTGTAATTTTAATCTATTGAAATAAATTAATATATCAGAAAAAATTAAATTAATATAATTTTAAAGAAATATATAAATATATTAAAACTTATTCAATTTTTTATCAATTCTAAATAATATTACGAACACTTAATGTTGAATACAACATTTTTTTACAAATTTGATTTTTTATAAACTAAATTATTTAATTTAAAAAGTAAATTTTATAATATTTATAAATTTAGTTATTTAATATGAGAATTAAATTAATTTCAACATGCCAAATTTTTTTAATAGAGGTTATCTATTGTTTTTAGTAAGATACAATTTTATAAGATAAAAACCAAAATTGTAAAATGTAAAAAACTAGTGGTGAAATACATGAAACACCATTAAAACATGGGTGAAAATGAGTTTTAGTGGATTGATAAACCTTATATCACCCCAAAATTAAATATTTTACCACATTTGAACTATTTACCCTTGAACAACGTCATTCCATCATTAAAAACTAATGGGGTCTGTTAATATTCTATTTTCTACACATGTAAATGGAGATCACTTCCATCACATTTTTTCACCCATTATATTAACTTATATTCACAAAAAATCTTCCCTAAAAAATTTAAAAATCCCACAACAATTATTATATTCTATGTCATTTCTAAGATACCATTCTAAGGAAAAATAGGATGTTACCCAATGGAGAACATCCAATGGAAAAGGTAATGTTCTCAACCAAACACTTTTTGTTATTTTAATCTTCTACCCCCCAAAATATTTTATATCTTTGAAAATATGATAAAATAAGTAATATTAATATGTTGAAATGAATTTATAAAAATGTAATATCACTTTTCTACCTTCCTCCAAAACCATTCATAAAAAATACATCATCAGGCGTATATACATGCTCCCACCTCGATGTTTTCTAGTTTTTCATTTCTGCCTAACTTGATGAATTTAAAATTTTATTTCATGTATAAAAACAATTTTTATGGAACTATAAATATTTTTGGAATGTACTATTAGATATTATATAATTTATGTTAGCACTAAATACACTTGGTTAATATAACTACCTAAAATTAACATATCAAGGCTCTTTTTAAACAATTGTGTTTATTTTGGGAAAAATTATGAAACTGCATAAATTTTTTATTGACAGAATATTAAAAAATATAAAACTATAAAATTATCGATATTATTAATATATTTTAAAATATAATTTACCATGTTTAATATACTAACTAAGTTTCAGATAAATCTACTGAACCAACTCACGTGACCACGATAACAACAAAGTTTTTAATAAAAAAATAATATATGATCATAAATGGACAATCGAAATAGAAATATTAATAGAAAATTTTCTTAATAATGATTTTAATAAGAAATGTTTCATTGTTTAGTATATTATACACATACACGAAATGAATTAGGATCTTAGGTAAGTGTTATTTGTCCCTACTTATTTTTGTTCCTATATCAGTGTAACAATACTGAGAGGGGGAGGGTGTGAATGTATCAACTCCAACTCTAGTTAACCAGATCCATTGTATACATTTCTATATTGGTAAATGATATAAGGGATCTCACCATGCATGATCGATCAGTTTAGAAATCTTGAAAAACTAGATACACAGATGATTACTATATTACATTGAAAATATAAAATACATAATAAAATAAATAATCTTGCATCCTAGATATTAATCATAATATCCATATTCATATCATTAGGAATGGAAAATAAGAAAATTGTGATTTGAGTTTATCAATAAGGGTTATATATAATGGAAATTATCATGAGTAAATAATCCATAATCTATATATAAATATAAATAACTAAAAAAACAAGTCATTTAATCAATAACCTGATAAAAAATTCCATCCATGGATAGTATCAATGTATTAATATCTGGGATAATAATAACTTAATTATAACTGAAGGGAATAGTTAATATTTAACATCATTATTTCAAACATCATGATATCATTACATTTAAATCCTTATTCCAAGACAGTTTAATTAATTGATTGGTTTACACCAAAAACCCATTTAATTTTGAAAACTAATTTGTCTCATAAGGAATATTAATACATTAAGGGACAATATAATTATGGTTCTAATCCATCACTGCATGTCCAATGCATTTCATATATATTTAATGGTCACTTCAATTCTTGAACAATATTTCAAATTAAAAAAAATTGTATTGATTTAAAATATAGAATATAGATATTAATCCAATAAATTAAATAAATTTTATATTAAAACACCATATGTAGAAATTGAATTAAAATTAGTAAATAATAATATCAAAAATACAAGGAATATTTATATTTATGAAAAATTTAGAATCTAGTGAAAAAATGATATCAAAAAAGTGAATGTTTCAAAAGAAATTTATGACCAAAAAATGAGAGATGACTTTCAATTCATCTGAAATATAGGATTTGTAGTAAATATATACTTTTTGAAAATGAAAGAGAAAGAATAAAATAAGTTTACACTAAAGAATATTATTTTTAGAAAAATATAAATCTTAGAGAATAATAAAAATATCAAAAAATGATTATGGTGACATGAAAATATGTTAACATTGTATACATTAAAAGGAAACATTCCTTTTGACTTTTTAAAACAGAGTTGAAATTTTTGTTAGAGAAACATTATAAATATTATTTTTAAACATTTTAAAAAGTAAAAATTAATTTAAAATATTCTTATTAAATCATTTGTGAAAATAAAATGGAATTTTGTAGTACAATTTAGAAAAAAAATTGATTTGGATGAAAAATATATATGATCAAAAGAAAAATGAAATCATCTTTTTATTTTAAATTTTTATTTTCTTGATTCAACTGCCAAAGAGATTAAAATTTGGAAGAAAATATGTAAACTCTATAAATATTTATATGATAATTAAATAGATTAAATTTATGGAGGAAATATTATAATATTTCTTTAAGGAAAATATAATCAATTCGAAAAGAAAATGAGATTGTAAAAGGAATTCTTACCACTTGGGTATATTTTGAATTGTAACCACCTAAAATATTAACATGAATTGAAAATTTTATCATTTTTAATAAATATATATTAATTTTAAATATGTAGAAGTGTAATTATATACATCAAATTATAATTAATTGGTACATAATACAAAATATGTCTCAATGGAGTGGAAATTGAGACAAAATATCTTACAAAAATAGTACTATTGAAGTGAGAATTAGTCTATGATGTGATTATGTGTTACAAATTTAAATACACAAAGAAAAGTTTAAATAAAAAATAATATATTTATAGGTTATTTCATACATAATCAGGGAATAACATAATCAATTAAGTAGAAGTATAACCCAATGAATGTAAATTGAGTTATAAAACCCCTTACCGCAAGTTCAAATTTCCTCATGAGTTATTTTAACATCTTTTATAATAGATTTTTGGGTAATTATAATTAAATAAAAAAATCATATACATATATATAATATCATATATGATTCATTTATGTCAATTTATCTCTATATTGTTAAAATAATTTTATTATTACCATTATTTTGGTGGTTAATTGTTCTGTTTTTCGCGTATGTTTTGATTTAGTAGTTTTGGTCCATATATATTGTTCATGGTTCCATCATCTCTAATATTATATTCATGATATAAATATTATATATATTTGATATATAAATATTTATATTCATCCATAAATTATGGATATATAAAAATTAATTGCACCATTCATTGAGACTATTGGTCGTATGTACGCAGGAACATTGTTTTAAATTTTCGACGAATAGTAAAAAAGAAAGGTAAGTAACAATTCACATTTAAATAATCATTATTATATAAAATATTTCATATATATATATATATATATTAAATCTATCCTTATTATTATCCATGTGAATTGCTAATGAAAAACAGATCACATCGCTTCATGGACGTGGTAGTCCACACATACACATGTGTGACGTTATCATTTTACAAAGCATCGAAAGGTAAGAAGGTAGAAATGATATTATATTTATAAATGAATAATTTTTCATAAATATCATATATTTTCATTAGTTTCACCATTATAACAATCCAAGTAAAGTGGTGATGAAAAACACATTACACCACAACCTATAATGGTATGTCATACACACGCATGGGTGATATTTTATTTTGTGGGAACAAAAGGAGGTGGAAATTGATTTACATGCAATGAATCTAGTTTAATGGGTTTATCCCTTTAAATATTTCTATATATATCTTTTTATTTATTATAAGATTCAGTGTAATGTTTGCGTGTCTAGGGACCCGATAATTATCATATTAAAAATATTAATATATTTTAAAGTATGCACATGTAATTTTAGATATAAATAGTTTTCCCATTATATATGACCTTTTATGTGAAATATTATACAACAATTGATTCTAGAACATTGGGTATAACCAAGGTAGAACTTAAGGTTGGTTGGCATGGTACATTCCATGGGATGTGACCATTGAAGGGAGCATTTAATAAAGTAAATAATTTATTTAATTTATATTATTTAAATGACCTAACTTAATTCCCTCACCAAAAATACACTACTATAGTGAATATATAGGGTTAGTTTCATTACCCATAGACATTATAGTTGATTAGGGAATCATTCGTCATTGGAGGATCATGATTGGATAATGTCAATGATCTGATTGAAGTGAATCAAGTGGCTGAGAATAAATAAATTGGATATTAATCATCATTGGAGAACACAATATTCACCAATGATCCATTTCACAACCTAACCCACCAGGTTAGGATCTATGACTACCCCATTCCATCCTCTATTTGGCTAAGATTGGGTGACTATCACTGAGTAGGCATATGCCACAAATGGGAGGCATTATCCTAATATACCTATACACACACGCAAACATCCAAAAGAGCACACAATGATGAAATTTAACATTACTAAAACCAATGAATGCATACATATATAGTCCCACAAAAAAGAGTGAAATAGTAAATTACTAAAAGATAAAAGGGGGCCAAATATAATCCCAACTGAAGCTATAGAGATTAAAACCAACTCTATGGGTTAGGGCTATGATCAAAAGAAAACTCCTAGAAAAATCCAAAATCTGTCAAGATCATGAAATTATCAACCTGTTTTGAATCCTCCTAGTACACTATAAAAAGGATCTTCATCTTCATAAACCATAACATGTGTAGGTGGAGCCCATGAAGGTCTGAGTATAATAATACCTAGTAGGGAACCCCGAAAACACTAAACATAAAGCATCAAGAATAGTCATCTCATAACAGTAATACAGTACTAAATGAAAACCAGAGATAAAATCAAAATACACTTAGGAAGGATACCATGCCATCAGGATGTCACAACCAACTACCAGTCATATGAATCTTCTCGAGATAGTGATCATTTAGGGAGAATCCCCTCCATGCATTATTCCATAACCAAAGAAACTCATTCAAGAGGAAAATATCACTAGTCTCAATGACCCTAAAACTCGGATAGGGGGTCATGCCTTGGACCTCTATGGTAATTCATGAACCCTATCTAGATCAACCCACAATATTGTATATCATATTCCGATGATATCATGAACTTTGTTGATGATACCTACTAGATGGAGGATCGACACCATGCATAAGGAGGTCATGAAAATTCCACAAACCCCACATAAGGTATAAAGATGATATAGGAGCTCACTCAAATCTCATGAAGGGACACCACAAACTCTCTCTAGGATTTATCATATAGAAGGGATCATAATCTTAATATGTGGATTTAATTCCAAAATTTATCCCCAAGGTTAAGGACAAAGGATAAAACAAATCAACTCACACCGATCTAAACTGAAGAGATAAAGAGCTCCTAGCTCTCTATAAGGGAGTACACAACGTGTAAGATGAGTACATGGGGTACATCACTCAACCTAGATTTTATCATGTGGTTTTTCCTTACATTTCAGGTAAATATCCATGTACAAGGTATTTATATATAATTCATGGTATGTATATATTTCTTGACACCCGGACCATGTCACTTGGCCATGCTTGTGTACCTATGGCCATGTTGTGAACACCTGGTCTTGTCTGTGTTGGATTTCACGGTGCGTATGCACCTGTGTACTCCTAGTTATTTTTATGTACCCTCTCAATTACATTCCTACACTCCAGGTAAGGGTCCCATTCATTGTGACATGGTCACCTAATGGGTGATATTTAACTTTTTGTGAAAACCCTAGCACTAAATCTTGGGGATCCCCCATGGAATGTAATCCCAAAATACATTCCAGGTATCAAGGGATTTTCTTTATCATTCCGGATCTATTCCACTTTCATATGTGCATCTATAGAGCCACCAACCTTTCTTGAACTTGAGTATTAGAGGTTTCTTGATGTCAAAATTTCCTGCCCATAAGATTTTGACCATTTTTATTCTTACAAGACAATTTATCAATCCAAATTTTTTCCTCTACAAGATTCCTTGTGTCACCATCATGTAAAACAAAATTTTGGTTTAGTCCTATCTCATTACTCTTCAAATCATTCATCATCATAATCGATCCTCAAGTATTAACCTACATCATGTGTTGTACCAATGGTATTTATCTTTTTCACAAAAGAACAACCATACATTGATCAAATATCAGGAAATCATCAAAACATGTGACAAAATAAATACTTGTAATGAATGCTTGATGAAATTGTAGAGAAAGCCATAAACCACAAGATTTTAGGAACAAACCATGGCCATTGTTCAATCATCCTCGATCCATTTTCAGAGAAAAATACAGAATATGAGGATATTAAAAACAATAAAAAAATTAATCCATCTCAAAAATATATACCATCGATGCACAAATCCATTATGTTCATGGAATTAATCTGTGTTAGACTGGGAAGAATGAAATGTATGGAAATAAAAAATAAAACATCCTACCCGAAGTCTTGATTGATCATTGAGGAAGAATGATTCTATTGGGTTTTCAATGATGAGTCCACAAACTCTATTAGTGAAATAATCTTTGATCCTAGTCCAATTCAATGTCTTCAACCAAGAACACTCTTCAAAAGTTCTCTTTGTCTCTATGGTTTAGCAACCAACCTTGAGACAAAATATATAACCACTGATTTATAGAAAAATCTGGTCTCTATATAAAATAAAATAAATTAAATCATTTAATTAATTTATTTTATTAATTCTTCTCCCATGAATAAATTTTCACAAAAACACTATTCCAACAAAGGTTATGTCCTACCTAGGGTAAATATTATATTTTGAACTCAATGGTTCCCTCATATTTCTGATCGGGGACCCCGTTTGGGAGTTATTAAACATTTTTACAAAAAACTACATGTGAGTGATATTTAATATATTTCACACATTTGTTCATGACACACTAGGCATGGGAAACATGCTTCATCTCAGTTCTTGATCTTGAAATTTTGTTATAAAATATCCAAAAATAATACATAGAAAATCTGAGTCATTAAATTCTCCCCAACTTAGGGATTTTTTTCCTGAAATTAGAAAAACCTACTCAAAAATAAGATAGAACTGTGATCACATTGAGGTATCCTACAACCACGTTCTCTCCTGAAGATTCTCATGCTACCACAAGACACACACTAGGAGAATTGATCTCCTATAAAGGATTCTCTCCTACTAATCCTTGGCCTCCACTGGGTACTCATCAAAGGTATCATAATCCTCAATGTCCTTCTCTCCCCAGTTGATAACATGTTATTGGTCTTGCACATACCTCCTCTATTGTGGCACATTGAATACGTCATATACCAAGTCTAACTATGACGATAGAGCTAAGTGTTATGACACCTCACCAACTCTACATAATATCTAGACATGAAAAATGAATCTTAAGTAATGTTTAACACCATAGAACAAATTATGGAATCCACATCAAGGTTAGACCCATAGGAACACATGGTCTCCCTCCCTGAAATCCAATGGTCTCCATTTTCAACCAGCATAATACTAATAATGGCTCTATGAAATCCTCATCCTATCCTGGATGACTAGAACCTTCTTTGTGGTATCTCACACCAGCTCTACTACCATGATTGTATACTCACCTAGATCAGTTCGATGTAGTGGAAACCTAAAGGGTCACCTATACAATTCATTTAATGGTTTCATGCCAATGGTGGAATGGTATTTGTTGTTGTACACACTCCACCAAAGGTAAATGTTCCTCCCAAATGTGTCCAAAGTACTACAGAAATCATGTATCATGTCCTCCATGATCTAAATTTCTTGTTCAGTCTGGGTATCAGTCTTGGGGTGAAACACCTTTCCCAAGAGAAACTAAATCCAAAAGGCCTCCTATAATCTTCACCATAATCATGAAGTGAAAAAAGTGTCATGTTATGAAATGATCATCAAATGAATTCCATTAATTCATACTATATCTTTCACATAGAGATATCAAAATATCCCCAATAAACTCTTCTCTAAAATTGATAGGAATTGGTCCTACATTGTGATTCGGTCTACAATCACCTAGATGGAATCATGTATAATGGATGTATGTGATAAAACCATAAAAAATTCCATGTATATCCCATCACACTTCTACTTTGACACCTCAAGGGGTTGGAATAAACCCACTGGAACCTAGTGATCATCCTTCAATTTCAAACAAGTGAGGCATCAAAAGAAAAACTCTACAACACAACACTTTATACATGGCCACCAAAAATGACATCTAAGGACATTGTACATCTTTACCACAGATGTATGTACTACAAAATGAGATATAATAAACATGCACATAACCTCCTCCCGCAATGTCAAATGTACCATTGTTCATCCTTTAAAATGTGTGGAATACTATTCACTTTTAGAATATTCATCTGTATCATGTCTATCAGATATCTTAGTACATAAGGTCTCACAGTTAAAATCTCTACACTAAACATTCATGATCTATAGTAAAATTTGTTGGACAACAACTATCGAATGAATATTTGAAGCACCATATTTATCTAATAATGACAACTATAATGAGTCTAAATAATTTTATGTCTTAGCCAATAACTAAAATCAAGATCTCATACTGATAACATCTTCCGCCATGTTACCATTCCCAAAAGTATAGACAATCTCAAACTCACAGTCCTAGAGGAACTCTAGACATTTCCTCGGTCTCAAGTTAATATACCTCTGAGATAATATATACTTGTGAATCTTATGGTTAATGTAGATGATAAACCACTCACTCATCAGGTAGTGTTTCCACATCTTTAGTGCGAAGACTACCGCTTCTAGCACAAGATCGTGGGTCATGTAGATCTGTTCATGTTGTCTCAACTGATGTAAACCAAATAAAATCACCACATTTCACGACATTGGAACCCAACCATGCTCGTTCCATGGTGAATCCTAGAGCACTAACTACTTGACACCCTCCTCTAGAAATCTCAGTATGGGAGAACTCATCAACATATGTCTTAGCTACTAAAGGTATTGTTGACACACTTCCATCCAAACAAATGGTTTCCCATTCTAGGTGAATTCTATCAAGGGTGATTCCACTCTGTAGAAATTGGGTAAACACCTCGGATAGTACCCTTCCAACAAAAGTAAAATCCACACCTCAGTAACACTATTAAGTGGTTCCCAAGAAAGCATTGTCTCATCCTTCATCGGGTCCACTTCTAGTCCTACCTCTATGATGAGGTTTCATAAAATGTGGACCTATCGAATCATAAAATGACACTTATAGAGATTCCCATATAGTTGGTTCTCTTAGAGTGTGTCTAGGACCATCCTCAAGTGCCTCGTATTCTCCTCATTGGACATCGAGTACACTAGGATATCATCGATGAATACTACCATGAAATGGTCTAAGAAAAGATAAAATATCTAGTTCATGAGTCTCATGATCACTTTTGGTGCATTCATCACATTAAACAAAATCACTAAGTACTCATAGTGACTATATGAACATCTGAATGATGTATTCATTATATACTCATCTCGTACTCGCAGATGGTGATAGCCTGATCTGAGGTCAATCATTGAGAACTATCGCACCCATATCAACTGATCAATGAGGTTGTTGATCCTTGGTAGTGGATACTTATTTTTCACGAAAACCTATTCCAAGAACCATTGGACCACACATAACCTCAAGATCTCGCCAGCCTACTTGGAGAATAACACTAAAGCTAGACAGGGGTAGACAATACATCTCAAAAATCCCTTATCCTACAAGTCATCCAACTATACCATCAAATAAGGAAGCTCTGTGGGAGACATTTTATATGTTGGTGAAGATATTACGGTTATCCTAGGATAAAATTAAATTTAAAATACTAGTTCTCCACTGGGACATAAACCCGAAACGACCTCATGAAATACATCCTCATACTCCCCCACAATCATAGGGAACTGGTAGCCCATGCAATACACTACTATGAGACTCATGCTATCCAAATCATGAGTAATCATGTGTACATTCCTATTCCTAATCACATCCTTCTCTTATTAGGTTTCCTTTTTACCCACAATTTAATAACTTATCCCATCATGGAAGCCCCACTACATCCTCTATATAAAATAGTCAATATGCGCATGAACTTGGGATATCCGGTCCATAACGAAGATAACATCATAAGGCCAAATCACTATTATAAATATATCTCATACAAATCTATCACCTCCAAGAGACATATCGTACAATTGAAAGAAGTTTGAAATCGCTGAGTCACCATATGTCAGAGTCTCCAATCTCAAGGGTCTCACAAAAGACATGATTGAAATCTCTAAGTCTCAAACAAGATGCGTGTTAACAAAGTAATGACTCACACTTGTGTCTATAAATAAAATATCTAAGGTATAAATTAAATGGATCAGACATTTTATCATCCCTAGATTCTCAGTGGCATCCCGCCTTTTTAATACATAACTTTTCGTTACATTTTACTTATATAGGATCTTTAAAGTTTAGTGTCTTGGAAATCAGGAACAATAAAACTTGAATACAACATAAAACATTCTTCTAATCCACTTGTAAGGATTCATCAAAATATCATCCTAAGTAAAATTACTGCCTTTAATATAATGGAGACATACATAAAAGTAAAGGGTTAGCAGAAGGACCGGTAATGGTAAATAAGGGAATCAGTGTACTTGTGATATCAATAAGAACTTGAATAACAACATAAAAATTAGAGAAATTGAAGTAAATGCATATCATAATGAAAATAACTTGAAACATAACTTGAATATGTGGCTACAACATTTCATTTAGACATTCATGAATATATCACCAAGGTCCATCCCCAAGGTGTCATAAAATTTACCAAGGTAATTCACCAAGGTATCGTAAAACTTGTCATCTCTCGAGATTAAATCTTTACCCAATGAATTGGAGCGCTATTAGGGTGCACCATTATTCTGTCTTTAATTATATGTGATCCACATAGATCATGTTCAAAAATTTCATAAATAACCCATAGAGAATAAAAGAAAAGGGTTTCATTTCAAAATTTTGAAGTTTTAAAAGCTCTTAAAAATAGGATCATTATATCATTTATAACCCATGGAAAGGGAGTGAGGGTTATATGTATGTCCATTACATAATAAAATATATCATATTTATATATTTATGAACACCCATAGAAACGAAATAGGTCTGGGTATTCACATAGATAAACAAGGGAATTTCTTGAGAGAAAGAGATAGAAATTTTGAGATGAAATTTCTGCAGCATAACGACTATATAACATGGTTTCAGAAAACATTGAAAAGAGAGGGGACAAGGGTAAACCAATCATAAATAATTCATAATACAGTATGGGTACTGAATAAGATCATGGTTTGGATATTTTAATGACATACCACATGAAAAGGAAACATGAAAGAAAAGAGAATATGTGATTTCTTTTACAAGAAATTCGGCAGCCTAACGGCGTCACATAAAAATTCAGAAAACAAAGTGATGAGAGATGAAATGGTATCTCGTCATTTCAACATGAAATGGGATGTAATAAGAACATATAAGAACATACCCTCAACATAAAGAGATGGAAAATATAAGACACAACATAAAAAAAGTCATGACTTAAAAGATGAGGGTGAAAGAATCCCTTACCTTGAAGAGTAACATCAAAAGCTTGAATTTCGGGACCTTGGGAGGCATGAGGGAACCTACATAACTTTGTTGATAAGTATTTAGAAATGAAAAGAATGAGGTAAAGGCTTGGTATTTATAGGAGAAGTCAGGGGACAAGTCATTAATGGACAAGGGACACCTCATCGGTGGTATTGGCAAAAACATGAGTTTTCCCATGGTATTTTCCCATGCTATTGGCCACATGGAACACCTCATACCTTATATTACTATTCATAAGTCTAACAGAATGATTAAATAATTATTACATCCTTAATGATGTCATTAAACACACGAAACTAAAAACAGTATTTTCACTATTCACCGAAAATTCATTTTTTTCAGAAAAATCCACAAAAATCACCTTAAACTAATATTGATGCTCTGAATTAAAAAATGAAATCCTTTTTATAAAAATAATTTTCTAAATATATTTAATTTAATTTTTAATTAAAAAACATTATTCACCCGAAAAAACTAATACTTGACTAATAATTTCTGAAACAGTTATTTACCTATTTTAATGAATCACATTACTTAATCAAGGTGCCTAAATTATATTAATACTTTCTTTAAGAGAGATTACTAATCCATTTGGTCACATTACTAATCCTAAGCATAAAATCACTATTCATAATTTACTATTCACAAAACATTAAGTTGATCTTATAAGATTCTAAATTTTTTACTGAACACATTTCCAGAAGACCATTTTTTGAAAATCATTACACATCATTAATTGTTTAAGGTTTACATAAATATTTTAAAATATCCTATTTTTTCAAAATTCATCAATATACATCCAATATTTATTCTAACATCTGAAAAAACACAAACTTCACCATAGGAGGAAATCATAATTTTATTTATCTCAAAGGATTACACAAAGTATCTACAGTCTCGTTACATATCCCCTTATAAACCCAGCATAAGACCTATGTGTAAGGTGTGCTAAGGTGAGAGAATCTGAGGGTGGCTCAGCCAACATTTCCTAAGTAGTGATTTCTATAAGCTTGAACTTCTCCTGAAGGTGATTCCGCTCTAACTTCACACAATGAAGTTCGGCTTGGGTTTGGTTCAGAGCAAAGACTAGTGGTGCTACCTACTTCCCATTTTTTGTTAAATGGGATTTGATCGGCCCGAGACTACTGGATGAGGACATCAAATCTTCTTTTTGTATTAATTAACCATTATCACTTGTATTTAGAGACAACAATTACAACATTTAGTTTCCAATGGTCATATTGACCAATGGTCATATAATAGTCAAAACCCAATGGTATCATTTTAATTATACTCACATAATTAATTAAAGAACATAGTTTTTTTTAGTATAAACTAAATAACACACAACAATAGGAAACAAAAAAATTCCATCAAAATTTTGGGTCATTACATTCTTCCGCCCTTAAGAAATTTCGTCCGTGAAATTTTAACTCTTATTCTCAGAGAAGAAAAATTATGCGTACTTCTGCCTCATAAACCCCTCTGGTTCCCACATGGCTTATTCATATTTTTGGTTTATCCACAACACCTTAACAAGGTGGGTAGTCATTTTGTGTAGAACTTTGTCTCTATGATCCAAGATATCCACCGGCTGCTCCTTATAAGAGAGGTTATGTTCCAGTTGTACCACCTCTAGGTTTAGTACATGTGAATGGTCAGCTATGTACTTCCTTAAGGGGGATACGTGGAAGACATCATGAACTTGTTCTAGATTTGGTGGAAGTTCAAGCTGATAGGCCACTGCTCCCATGCGATCAACGATTTCATAGGGGCCAATGTACCTAAGGCTGAGCTTCCCTTTCTTCCCAAACCTAATGACTCTCTTCCATGGTGAAATTCTTGTCACTGACAACAAACTCCAAGTCCCTTCAATGGTAGTTGGAATAGATCTTTTTCCAACTCTGAGCAGCCTTAATGTTTTGTTGGATGGAAATGACTTTTTCTGTCATCTCTTGCACAAGATCAGACCCAAGAAGCTTTCTCTCACCAACTTCATCCCAACAAGTAGGAGTTCTACATCGCTTCCCATATAGAGCTTCATAGGGTTCCATTTGAATGCTCGAGTGGAACTTTTTGTTGTATGAGAACTCAACTAAAGGTAGATGTTGATCCCATCCACCCTTAAATTCCATTTAGAATGTTCTCAGCATGTCCTCGAGTGTTTGAATAGTCCTTTCAGATTGGACATCATTTTGGGGGTGATAGGCCGTACTAAAATTCAATTCAGTGCTCAGAGCTTGTTGAATACTTCTCCAGAATTTTGATGTGAAGCTCGGATCATGATCAAATATGATAGAAAGTGGAACTCCATATAGCCTTACCACTTCCTTCACATAAATCCTGGCAAGTTTATCAAGAGATAAATCTTCCCGGATATAGATAAAATGGGCAGTCTTAGTGAGATGGTGCACAATAACCCATATCGCATTGTTTCCTTTGGAAGTTCTCGGAAGACGAGTGACGAAGTCCATAGTTATATTGTCCCACTTCCATGCTGGTATGGGTAGTGGTTGCAATACCCCTTTAGGAAGTTGTCACTCTGCCTTCACTTACTGACATACTAGGCACCTTGAAGTGTAGTCAGCAATCTCCCTTTTCATATTATCCCACAAATAATGATCACGAAGGTCCCTATATATTTTTGTGCTTCCAGGATGTATAGAGAAAGTAGAGCTATGAGCTTCATCCATCAACTCCTTTATTTCCGAAATAGATGGAACACATAGTCTTGTATGAAATCTCAGTACACCTTCTTGATCAATATTGAACTCAGGAAACTTTCCATCCTTTACAGTTTCAAACTTCTCTTGTAACAAAGGATTTTCATTCTGAGCCTTCTTGATCTTCTCTAGTAATGATGGTTGAGAAATCATTTGGGTTAGGGTTGATGATTTCCCTTCCCTTATAATTCCCATGTCCATATTTACTAGTTCATTTATCAAAGGATATTTTTGAATCCTCCTCATGGAAAGAACAACTGGGTATTTCCTGTTTAATGCATCAGCAACTTTGTTTTCTCTTCCAGGGTGATAAAGAATTGAACAATCATAGTCTTTAAGAATTTCCAACCATCTATTTTGTCTCATGTTCAATTATTTTTGTGTGGAGATATACTTAAAACTTTGATGGTCTGTGTATATATCACATTTCGTTCCATAAAGATAGTGCCTCCATATCTTCAGAGCAAAAACAATTGCATCCAACTCCAGATCATGCATAGGATAATTCTGATCATGAATATTAAACTATTGAGATGCATACACAATGACCTTGTCATTTTGAATGAGGACACACCCAATCCCTTTTAGACATGCATCACTAAAAATAATGAATTTTTCTCCACTTGAGGGAAGAGTTAACACGGGTGCAGTAACCAATATCTTCTTCAGCTCTTGGAAAATTTCCTCAAACTCCTTTGTCCAGATTAACTTGACCCCTTTTCGATTTAACTTGGTTACTGTATTAGAAAGTCAGGAAAATATTTTCACAAACCTCCTATAATATCCTGCTAATCTAGGAAAACTACGAAACTAAGTTATTGTTGTAGGTTAAGGCCACTCCTCTTCAACTTTTGTCTTTTCAGGGTCAACTGTGATTCCTTCATTGGTTACAATGTGACCTAAGAAATTGACATGTTGTAACCATAAATCACATTTATTAAACTTTCCCAAAATCCTCTCCTTCCGCAGAGTTTGAAAAATAACCCTTAGAAGATCTCCATGCTCCTCGCGACTTTTGGAATATATCATAATATCATCAATAAAAACTACCACAAAGTTATCAAGGTAGTCCTTAAATACTCTATTCATCAAATCCATAAAAATATCAGGTGCATTAGTCAGTTCGAAGGGCATAACACCAAACTCATAATGCCCATATCTTGATCAGAAGGCAGTTTTTGTAATATCTTCGTTCTTCACCATCAATTGATGATAAACAGATCGAAGATCAATCTTAGAGAAGAATTGAGCCCGAGGAAGTTGGTCAAATAAGTCATCAATTCTTGGAAGAGGGTATTTATTCTTCACTATGATCCCATTCAGTTCTCTATAATCAATGCATAGCCACATCGATCCATCCTTCTTCTTCACAAAGAGAATAGGTTCTCCCCAAGGAGACACACTTGGTCGGATAAACCCCTTCTCCAAAAGATCTTGGAGTTGTTTCTTTAATTCCTCCAACTCCACATTTTCCATCCTATATGGGGTCTTTCATATCAGATGAGATCCAGGTATGAGTTCGATGGAGAACTCTACCTCTCTTTCTGGGGGAGGTCCAGGAAACTCCTCCGGAAATACATCAATATATTCATGGATGATGGGGACATTTTATATCATCAAACTCTTATCTCCTTCTTCTTCTTCACTGATCAACTCCATAAACAAGGATAAAGGGGGTTCTTTTATACAAATACGAGGTTGAAATATCTCTCCTTGGAAGATAACTGTAGGTTTTCCATTCAAGACTACTGATATTTGCTTACTTCTGCAATTGATATTAGCATTATACTTTGAGAGCCAGTCCATCCCTAGTATAATGTCAAATTCCAGAATGGGAATGACAACTAGATTTGTGATAATATTGTTCTCACTAAAGTAAATACTAGAGTTTCTAAACACTAATGATACTTGGATAGTCCCACCAGGAGCCTTGACTGAAAACTCAACTTTTAGAAATTTAGGGGTTGATTCTAAATTTCTTGAAAACATGGAGGAAATAAAGGAATGCATAGAACCAGAATCAAACAAAGTACTTTCTAGATTTGAGAGTATAACAAGAGTACCTGCTACCATATCATTCAGAGCATCAACTTTAGCTGTCGCGATAGAAAAATCACGACCTTGATCCCTTAGACTTTAATGAGGCTGATGGTGGTTCCCCTACCCTGCCCTCAGATTTAGACAGTGATTGGAAAAGTTCCCATGTTGTTCACACTTGAAGCACTGGACATCAGTTAGGGTCTCCACCATCTTCCCCTTATTATTTGTGTTTGGAATTTGAGGTTTCACCTCACCATTACAATTCATCGCAATGTGGCCATCTATTCCACACTTGTAGCACTTCCCAATCCTAAGTAGGCAGTTCCCTGAATGCTTCTTCCTACATTTATTACACGTGGGAAGTTTAACTTGCTTTCCTCCTCTTCCCTGATCAAAATTCCTCCCTAAGATGGGATCCATTGATCTCTTCTTGTCATTGGATTTATGAGACCATTGCGTCTCACCAAACTCTAGCTCTACTTTCATCGCACTCCGCACAATCTCCTCGTAGCTATCATAATCTTGGTTGGCTAGAGTATTCCGCTGATGAGGTCTCAGTCCACTAATGAATCTATCAACCTTACAGTTTGGATCAATGACAAAGCTAGAGGTATATCATGAAATCCTTGTGAAGTTCATCTCATAGCTTCCCACAGATTCATTCTCCTTTTGCTTCAGCTCTAGAAACTTCTTCTACATTCTTGTTCTCATGTAACGAGGGAAATAATTACTGAAAAATATCCCTCTAAACTCTTCCCACTCCATAGCTTCAACTTCCACTCTTTTCCTCATGTTTTTTATCAGTTCCCACCACTGATCAGCTTCTCCCTCTAAGCGATAGACAACCCGGGTGACCTTCCATTGCTCTGAATAATGTAGTATAGAAAAGATCTTCTCTATAGAGTTGATCCATTACTCAGAAATCAATGGTTCAGTAGATCCACTGAAGGTTGGTGGTTGTTGGAACATAAAGGACTCAACATAATTTTTTTCCCTTCATGGTGAGATCAGACTCTCAGCTTTATTCAAGTTATTACTCATAACTTGAGTCAGTTGGTTCATCATTCTCATGAATGTTTCCATTTTGGCTTCCATCATAGGGTAATCAGTTCATGGTCCATTGCGGTCACCATTTGCACGGTTCCTCCTATTGCCTACCATTTTCTAAAAGAATAAAATCTTAGTGAGAAACTTGTTTCATTTACAAATCTTTTAACTATAAAGGATTCTACGTCTTAAAATTTCATTCTTAAACAATTATATTCTCTATAATTCCTTCATAATGATTCTTAAAAAGTTTTTGATTTACCAAACATATCCCCTGGGAGTGTCGTAACCAAGAGTGCATCAAGGCCCATTTTCAAGCACTAGTTCCCGATTGATTCTAGCTCAAAGTGGTGTTTTCGGGTTATACCCCTATGTACATCTCTTCCAGAGCCGCCTCTACCAGCTCGTATCCAGACAGGGATGTATTTGTTTGATAAACCACTTACTCAATACTTACCAAAATACTAGGAAGTTTTCCATATATTTAAACATTTCTATAGGGTTCTTCCTAAAGTTTTCATAGCCTAATTTCCATAAATAACTAAAATATCCTTTTATACCAACTGTGGCATCCTGCCTTTTTAATACATAACTTCTCATTACATTTTACATACAGAGGGTCGTTAAAGTCTAGTGTCTTGGAAATCAGGAACAATAAAACTTGAATACAACATAAAACATTATTCTAATCCACTTGTAAGGCTTCATAATAAGATCATCCTAGTACAATTACTGAATTTCATATCCTAGAGACATACATAAAAGGAAAGGGTGAGTAGAAGGCCTAGTAAGGGTAAACAAGGGAATCAGTGTATTTGTGATATTAATAAGAACTTGAATAACAACATAAAAATACGAGCAATGGAATTATAGGCATATCATAATGAAAATAACTTGAAACATAACATGAATATGTTGCTACAACATTTCATTTATACATTCATGAACATATCACCAAGGTCCGTCCCCAAGGTTTCATAAAAATTACTAAGGTTATTCACCAAGATGTCATGAAACTTATCATATCTATAGATTTAATCTTTACCCAATGCATTTGAGCGCCATCAGGGCACACCCTTAATATTTCTTTACTTACATGTGGGACACATTTATCATATTCAAAAATTTCATAAATAACCCATAGAGAATAAAAGAAATGGGTTTCATTTCAAAATCGTGACGTTTTAAAAGCTCTTAAAAATAAGATCATTATATCATTTATAACCCATGGAAAGGGAGTAAGGGTTATATGTATGTCCATTCCAGAATCAAATATATCATATTTATATATTTATGAACACCCATAGAAACGAAATAGGTCTTGGTATTCACATAGATAAACAAGGGAATTTCTAGAGAGAAAGAGATAGAAATTTTGAAACGAAATTTATGCAGCATAACAACAATATAACATGATTTTAGAAAACATTTAAAAGAGAGAGGACAAGGGTCACCCACTCAAAAATAATTTATAATACAATATGGGTAATGAATAATATCATGGTATAGATATTTTAATCACATACCACATGAAAAGGAAACATGAAAGAATAGAGAAGATGTGATTTCTTTTACGAACAATTCGGCAGCCTAACGGCGTCAAATAAAAATTCAGAAAACAAATTGATGAGAGAATAAATGGTCTCTAATAATTTTTACATGAAATGGGAAGTAATAAGAACATATAAGAACATACCCTCAACATAATGAGATGGAAAATATAATACACAACATAAAAAAAAGTCATGACTTAAAAGAGGAGGGTGAAAGAATCCCTTACCTTGAAGAGTAACTTCGAAAGCATGAAGGTCGGGACCTTGGGAGGCTTGAGGGCACCTTGGTAGGACTACTTGGTAGGTAAGGAGACCATAAATTCATTTGAGAGGATTTTTAAATGAATATAAGTAGGGAAAGACTTGGTATTTATTGGAAAAGTGAGGGGACAAGTCATTAATGGCCAAGGGACACCTCATCGGTGGTATTGGAAAAACCATGGGCTTGCCCATGGTATTTTCCCATGGTATTGGCCACTTGGGACACCTCATAACTTATCATACTATTCATAATTCGACCAGAATTATTACATAATTATTACATTCTTAATGATGTCATTAAACACAGGAAACTAAAAACTGTATTTTCACTATTCACCGAAAATTCATTTTTTTTCAGAAAATTCCCCAAAAATCACCTTAACCTAATATCGATGCTATGAATTCATAAATGAACTCCATTTTATAAAAATAATTTTCTAAATAATTTTAATTTAATTTTTAATTAAAAATACTATTCACCTGAGAAAACTAATACTTGACTAATAATTTATGAAATCGTTATTTACCTATTTTATTGAATCACATTACTTAATCAAGGTGCATAAATTATATTAATACTTTCTTTAAGTGATATTACTAATCCATTTGGTTACATTACTAATCCTAAGCATAAAATCACTCTTCATAATTTACTATTCACAAAAATTAAGTTGATCTTACTAGATTCTAAATTTCTTACTGAACACATTTCCAAAAGACCATTTTATGAAAATCATTACACATAATTAATTATTTAAGGTTTACATAAATATTCTAAAAAATCCTCTTTTTCCAAAATTCATAAATATAAATCCTATATTTATTTGAAGATCAGAGAAAAACACAAACTTCACCATAGGAAGAAATCACAATTTTATTTATCTCAAAGGATTACACAAAGTATCCACAGTCTCATTACATATCCCCTTATAACTCAAGATTAGGACCTAAGTGTAAGGTGTGCTAAGGTGAGAGAATATAAGGGTGGATCAGCTAACATTGCCCGGGTAGTGATTTCTATAAGCTTGAACTTCTCCCGAAGTCGATTCTGCTCCAACTTCACACAATGAAGTTTGGCTTGGGTTTGGTCTAGAGAAAAACCTAGTGGTGCTACCTTCTTCCCATGTTTCATTATATGGTCTTTGATCGGCCTAAGAATACTGGAGGAGGCCATCGAATATTCTTTCTGTTTTAATTAACCAAGATCACTTTTATTTAGAGACAACAATTGCAACATTTAGTTTCCAACGGTCATATAATAGTCGAAATCCAATGGTCTCATTTTAATTATACTCACATCATTAATTAAAGAATATAGTTTTGTTGAGTATAAACTAAAATAACACACAAAAATAAGAAACAAAAAAAATAAATCAAAATTTTGGGTCATTGCATCCTCGAGATCATAGGCTACTATATCCTACAACTAGCATCATCCCTGACAACTAGCTCTCTGATCCTAGCATAGACCACTTAAGGTGGTGGTGGAAACGAGAAAAAGCTTTTACCACCTCATGTTGCTCTTCTAGGACCTCTTCCATGCCTTACACCTAACGGACCACCATCATACTACCTATTCCTCTTCCTTGATAGTCCCTCGACCATTTATTCATCCACTGTATGATGGGTTGGACAATCCTGATCCATATGTTCCAATCCATCACAAGATAAACACTGCCTCTCCCTTGACTAATTTGATCCATATAGAGAGCCATACACTCTTAACTCCATTTACTAGGATCACCTATAAGAACTTGTGATATGGTTGGATCTCTGTGAATTTCTCCGACTACCTACTGCCAAGTTATTTGCTCTTAGTTACCCACTACCAGCACCCACTTTCAGTGACTTCTCTTCAAAGAATCTCTCCACCACCAAGGCCCACTCAAAAACCCCATCATAGGTAGGAATAAAGGGGGATATCCTTGAATCCCTAATATCCTAGTGTAATCTCTAATTAATTGTAACGACCCAAGACACTAAACCTTAAAGAACCTCGGTTTTTTAAAATTTAATGAAAAGTTATGTTATAAATAGGCAGGATTCCATAGTTGGTATCAAAGGACAGTTTAGTTATTTATATAAATTAGGCTATGAAAACTTTAGGAAGAACCCTATAGAAAAGTTTAAATATAGGGAAAACTTCCTGGTATTTTGGTGAGTGTTGAGTAAGTGGTTTATCAAACAAATACATCCCTATCTTGATATGAGCAGGTAGAGGCAGCTCTGGCACATATGTACATAGGGGTAAAACCCAAAAACACCTCTTTGAGCTAGACTTGAACGGGAACTGGTGCACGACAACAGGCCTTTCTTCACTCTTGGTTACGACACTCTCGGGGATATGTTTGGTTAATCGAAATCTTTTTATGAATCATTACGAAGGAATTATATAGAAATATAATTGTTTAAGCACGAAGTTTTAAGATATAGAATCCTTTATAGTTAAAATATTCGTAAATGAAACAAGTTTCTCACTATGCTTTTATTCTTTTATAAAATGGAGGCCAATAGAAGGAACCGTGAAAATGGTGACCGTATTGGACCATACAATGGCGTCCCTCCGATGGAAGCCGGAACGGAAACATTCATGCGAATTATGAACCAAATGACTTAAGTTATGAGTAATAACTTGAATCAAGATGAGAGGCTGATCTCAACAGAAAGGAAACAACATTCTATTGAGTCTTTTATGCACCAATGACCACCAACCTTCAGTGGATCGACTTACCCATTGATTGTTGAGAAATGGACCATCTCTATAGAGAAGATATTTTCTATACTTCATTATTCGGAATAAGAAAAAGTCACCCTTTCTGTTTACCACCTAGGGGGAGAATCTAATCAGTGGTGGTCACTAATCAAAAACATGAATCCAAGGGGAGAGATGGAAGCTAAAGAGTGGGAAGAGTTCAAGAGAATATTCTTCAATAAGTTGTTCCCTCATTCGATGAGAACAAGAATGGAGAAATAATTTCTCGAGCTAAAGAAGAAGGAGAATGAATCTGTTGGAATCTACGAGATGAACTTCACAAGGCTTTCCCGTTATACCTCAAGATTTTTCATGGACCCTAATGGGAAGGTTGATAGATTCTTTGGTGTACTGTGACCTCATATATGGAAGAATCTAGACAACAGAGACTATGATAGCTATAAAGAAATAGTTCAAAGTGTTATGAAAGTCGAACTGGAGTTTGGTGGGACACTGTGGTCTCACAAATCAAATGAGAATAAGAGAGGTCTAGAACCAATCCTAGGAAGAAGCTTTGATTAGGAAAGAGGTGGAAAGAAAATGCTACTTTCCATATGCAATAAATGTGGGAAGAAGCATTTGGGGAACTTCTTGATTGGATCTGGAAAGTTCTACAAGTGTGGACGAGAAGGCCATATTTCACAAAATTTTCGTAGTGAGGTGAAGCCTCAACTTCCCAACACTAACGATATAGGAAAGTTGGTTATGGCCCTACCCGAGGCTTGATGCTTCAAGTGTGGACATCTTGGGCACTTTCCTAATCATTGTCCAAATCTGAGGGTAGTGGAGGGGAATCACCATCAACCTCAGCAAAGGCCAAGGGATCCAGGTCAGGATTTTTCTATCACAACAACTGAAATTGAAGCTCTGAATGATGTGGTAGCAGGAACTCTTGTTTTCCTCTCAAAACTAGTAAGTACTTTGTTTGATTCTAGTTCTATGAATTCCTTTATTTCCTCCATGTTTGCAAAGAATATAGAATCAATCCCTGAACTACTAGAGGTAGAGTTTTCAATCAAGACTCCAAGTGGTATTATCCATTCATCAACAGTGTTTAGAGACTCTAGTGTTTAATTTAGGGAGCACAATCTTATCGCAAATCTAGTAGTCATTCCAATGATGGAATTCAACATTATACTAGGGATGGACTGGCTCTCAATGTATAATTCTATGATCAAATGTAGAAGTAAGGAAATCTCAGTAGTCTTGAATGAACAACCTACATATATCTTCCAAGGAGAGATATCCCAACCTGATCCTTGTCTAGAGGCACCTCCTATATCCTTCTTTATGGATTAAATTAGTGAGGATGAAGAAGGAAAACATAGTATACAAATTGAATATGTTCTGACTGTTCATGAATACATGGACGTATTTCCTGAGGAGTTACCTAGACCTCCCCCAGAAAGTGAGGTAGAGTTCTCCATTGAACTCATACCTTGATCTCAACCGATATCAAATACCTCATATAGAATGGAAAATGTGGAGCTGGAGGTGTTAAAGAAACAACTCCAAGACTTGTTAGAGAATGGGTTTATTCGACCGAGTGTGTCTTCTTAGAGAGCATTAGTTCTCTTTGTGAAGAAGAAGGATGGATCAATGCGGCTATGCATTGATTATAGAGAACTGAACGAGATCACAGTGAAAAACAAATACCTTGTTCCAAGAATTGATGATTTATTTGACCAACTTTGTGGGGCTCAATTCTTCTCCAATATTGATCTTCGATATGGTTATCATCAAATGAGGGTGAAGAAAGATGATATTCCAAAGACTTCCTTCTGATCAAGATATGGGCATTATGAGTTTACTGTTATGCCCTTCGGCTTGACTAATGCTCCTGCTATTTTTATGGATTTGATTAATAGAGTCTTTAAGGACTACCATGATAACTTTTTGGTAGTTTTTATTGATGATATTTTGATACATTCAAAAATTCATGAGGAACATGAAGATCATCTGAGGGTTATTTTACAAACTTTATGGAAGGATAGGCTCTATGGAAATTTCAACAAGTGTGATTTTTTGTTACAACAAGTGGCTTTCTTGGGGCACATCGTAACCAATGAGGGAATCTCAGTTTACCCCACAAAGACAATGGTTGTGGAGGAGTGGCCTCAACCCACAACAGTAACTGAGATTCGTAGTTTCCTTGGTTTAGTAGGATATTATAGGAGGTTTGTGAAAAACTTTTAATGGCTTTGTAATCCACTAACCAAGTTGACCCGAAAAGGGGTTAAGATCATCTGGACAAAGGAAGGCTATGAATGTTTCCAAGAGCTGAAGAAGAGTTTGGTTACTGCACCTGTGTTAACACTACCCTCTATCAGAGAAAGATTCGTTATTTTTAGTGATGCATCTCTGAAAGGTCTTGGGTGAATCCTCATGAAAAATGACAAGGTAATTGCTTATGCATCATGTCATCTAAAAAAACATGAGCAGAATTATCCTATGCATGATCTAGAGTTGGAGGCAATTGTTTTTGCTCTAAAGATATGGAGGCACTATCTTTATGTGGAGAAATGTGATATATACACCAATCACCAAAGTTTAAAGTATATTTTCACGCAGAAAGATTATAACAGGAGACAAAGAATATGGTTGGATCTTATTAAATACTATGATTTTTCAATTCATTATCACCCTGGAAGAGTAAACAAAGTTGCGGATGCGT
Organism: Viscum album; assembly: GCA_963277665.1. NCBI lineage: Eukaryota > Viridiplantae > Streptophyta > Magnoliopsida > Santalales > Viscaceae > Viscum > Viscum album. The sequence goes on along the minus strand of OY728156.1, from coordinate 1,223,836,015 downwards.
TATGTAGGAAATACCCTATTGTTCTGAAAACAATGAGGATCCTAGGAGATCCCTTTTTTAAGGATCTAGTAAAACTGTACATGGGAATTGTAAGGGAAGGGACATCATCAACCCTATCCCAATTGATTTATCAACCTTCATTACAAGAGAAGATCAAGAGGGCTCAAAAAGAATATCTTTTGTTGCAGGAGAAGTTTGAGGATGTGAAAGATGGGAAGTTTCTTGATTTAAATGTTGATTAAGAAGGTGTATTGAAATTTTGTACAAAACTATGTGTTCCATCTATTTCGAAGATAAAGAAATAACTGATGGATGAAGCTCATTTCTCTACATTCTCTATACATTTAGGAAGCACTAAAATGTATAGAGACCTTCGTGATAATTATTGGTGGGATCACATGAAGTAGGAGATTTCTAATTACACTACAAGGTTCCTGGTGTGTCAACAAGTAAAGGCAGAATGACAACTTCCTAAGGGGGTATTACAACCACTACCCATACTATCATGGAAGTGGGATAATATCACTATGGACTTTATCACTGGTCTCCCAAAAACATCCAAATGGAACAACGTGATATGGGTTATAGTGGATCGTCTCACCAACACCACCCATTTTATCTCTTTTCGGGAAGATTTCTCTCTGGACCAACTTGCCAAGATATACGTAAAGGAAGTGTTAAGGCTGTATAGGGTACCACTATCCATCATATCTGATCATGATCCAAGATTCACATCAAAATTCTGGAGAAATCTTCAACATGATCTAAATACTGAATTGAATTTCAGTACGGCCTATCATCCTTAAACTAATGGCCAATTTGAAAGGACTATTCAGACACTTGAGTACATGCTAATATTATGATCAATGGAATTTAAAGGTGGATGGGATCAACACATCCCCTTAGTTGAGTTCTCATACAACAAAAGCTTCCATTTGGGTATTCAGATGGCACCCTATGAAGCTTTGTATGGAAAGTGATGTAGAACTCCTACTTGTTGGGATGGAGCTGGTGAGAGAAAGGTTCTTGGGCCTGATCTTCTGCAAGAGATGACAGAAAAGTTTCATGCCATCCAACAACACATAAAGGCTACTCTGAGTCGGCAAAAGAGCTATGATGACAACCGTCGAAGGGACTTGTAGTTTGGTGTTGGCGATAAAGTCTTCCTTCGAATATCTCCATGGAAGAGAGTCATGTGGTTTGGGAATAAAGAGAAGCTTTTCCCCAGGTACATTGGCCCCAATGAAATCTTGATCGCATATGATCAGTGGCCTATCGTCTAGCACTTCCACCGAACCTAGCCCACGTTCATGATGTCTTCCATTTATCTCTCTTGAGGAAGTACATACTCGACCCTTCACATGTACTGAACCCAGAGGTGTTACAACCGGGACATGACATCTATTATGAGGAGAAGCCAGTGGAGATCTTAGACTGTAGATCCAAGGTTCTAGACAACAAGACTACCCACCTTGTGAAAGTGTTGTGGAGGAATCATAAGTTTGAAGAAGTGACGTGGGAGCTTGTGGAAACAATGAAGCAAAAGTACCCACACCTTTCCAACTAGGCCTTTGGTTGAAAATTTTGGGGACGAAATTTCTTAATTGAGGAAGAATATAACAACCCAAACTTTTTGAATAGTATATTAATTTACTCTTAACAATTTAATAGAGATGTTAATGCTTAATGTAGAAAGAAGAGTCGATGGCTTCATCCAGTAGACTCGAACAATATGAGTCCCACTTATTAGATCTTGGTAAGGAGGTGGCATCTTTGGGCTTCGCTTTGGACCTAGCCCAAGACGAACTCCAGTGTGTCAATCTTGAATGGAATCACCTACAGGAGAAGTTCAAGTTAGTGGAGATTACTACTAGGGCAATGTTATCCAAGCCTTCCTCAAATTCTCTCACCTTAGCACATATTACACTTTGGTCATATGCTGGTGTTTTATGGGGCTATGTAATGAGACTATAGCTACTTTTTGTAATACTTTGAGATAAATAAAATTGTAATTTCTTCCTATGGTGAAGTTGGGAATTTTCAGATGTCTAGATAAAAATCGGATGTATCTTATGGATGAATTTTGAAAAAAAAAGGATATTTTAAAATATTTATGTAAACCTTAAATAATTAATTATGTGTAAGGATTTTCAAAAAATGGTCTTCTGCAAATGTGTTCAGTAAGAAATTTAGAGTCTAATAAGATCAACTTAATTTTTTTGTGAATAGTAAATTATGAATAGTGATTTCCCACTTAGGATTAGTAATGTGACCAAATGGATTAGTAATCTCACTTAATGAAATTATTAATATAATTTAGGCATGTTTATTAAGTAATTTGATTCAATAAAATAGGTAAATAACTATTTCATAAATTATTAGTTAAGTATTAGTTTTTTTCAGGTGAATAGTGTTTTTTATTTAAAAATCAAATTAAATATATTTAAAAATTATTTTTATAAAATGGAGTTCAATTTTGAATTCAGAGAATCGATATTATGTTAAGGTGAATTTTTGGGATTTTTCTGAAAAAGTTTAATTTTCGGTGAATAGTGAATTTTCAGTTTCGAGTTTCGGGTGTTTAATGACATCATTAAGGATTTAATAATTATGTAATAATTTTGGTCGACTTATGAATAGTAATATAAGGTATGAGGTGTCCCAAGTTTCTAATACCATGGGAAAATACCATGGGCAAGCCCATGGTTTTTCCAATACCACCAATGAGGTGTCCCTTGGCCATTAATGCCTTGTTCCCTCACTTCCCCTATAAATACCAAGCCATTCTATCATCCTTTTCATTCCAAAATCCTCCTGAACAAGGTTCTGGTCTCCATACCTCCCACGGAGTCCTCCCATGGTTCCCTCAAGCCTCTCAAGGTCCCAAACTTCAAAATTTTGAAGTTACTCTTCAAGGTAATGGATCCTTTCACTCTTCCCATTTTCAAAGTTCTACTTTCATGTCTAGTCTTTCAAGTTACTTTTTTCCATGATAGGGTATGATCTCTATATTAATCATACTTTCCTATTATTATAACATGATGAGAGACCCTATTTAATCACATCAATTAATTTGTTTTTGACGTTTTAAGTTAAGTCGTTAGGCTGCTGAATTCTTCATAAGAGAAATCTTATTCTTGTCTTCCTTTCATGTTTTTTATTTGATATAGTATGCCCTTAAAATTTCATTACCATGTTCTTATATAATTTATATTATATCCCTCTACTATTTTATCGATCATTTATGAGTGTGTGACCCATGTCCCCTCTCTTTTCAATGTTTTCTAAAACCCTACAACATAACCGTTATGCTGCCGAATTTTCATCTCAAAATGTCTCTCTCTTTTTCTAAAATTATTTTATTTTATTAAGTGAATACTCAAAAATCTTTATCATATATGGGTATTCACATATATATCAAAATTTTCTATTTTAAATTCTGTTATTTACATACATGAGACCCTTTTTCATTTTCCGTGGGATTAATGTGACATAAAGATCACGTCTTTAAGGAAGTTTTTAAAATGTTATGAATATGAAATGAAACCCGTTTCTTTTATGCTATATGGGTTGTTTATGAAATTATTGATGATAATATATATGGCTCACATGATAATAAAGACAAATTAAGGGTGCGCCCTGATAGCACTCCAATGCATTGGGTAAAGACTTAATCTCTAGAGATGACCATTTTAACGATACCTTGGTGAATAACCTTTGTAATTTTTTAATGAAACATTAGGGATGGACCTTGGTGATATAGAAATGATTATCTAAGTTAAATGGTGTACCCACATCTTCAAGTTATGAATCACTTTATTTTTATTATGATATGCCTCATGATCTCTTTCTCATGCCTTAAAGTTATTTATCATGAATTTATTGATGTATCTCAAGTTCACATGTAAAAGGTTTCCCTTTTTTCCATTACGGGGCCTTCTGCTCACCCTTTCCTTTTATGTATGCTCCTAGGTTATGAGATGTTGTAATGAACTTAGGATAAAAAATTAATAAGCCTTTCAAGTGTTTAAGAAGAATGTTTTATGTCATCATGTATTAAGTTCTTGGTTTCCAAGACACTAAACCTTAAAGATCCTCGATTTTGTAAAATGTAATGAAAAGTAATGTTATAAAAAGGCGGGATTCCATATCAATGGTATGTTCTCTAAAAAAAATATCTCAAACTATATCCATGGAGTATCGTGAGAGATAATTAAACCTCACTGAATACTCCACCATGGTTAAACAACCCTGTTATAGAGATGAAGATCATGTATGTACACTAATCGCAACATGTCTAGACAAATATCCTCCATGATAAGATGATTGAAGTCTAACCATAACAGAGGTGTCTTGTCATGTGACTGAGCCACTAAAATATTCCATCACCAGGAAGAACCTTGAAAAATACTCACTGTGAGGACTTACATCTAATCTGTAGGTTCCCTTGCAAGGTGAAATTTCAAGTGACTACCTCTACCCAATACATAGCCCCCTGGGGTTCTAGATCACCTTGAAACCTAGAATTTCTCTACCTATAGAAGTCATGCAGCACACTCATTATGTGTTCATCCTTAGTTATCACTGCTAAATCTATATTCTTCTCAACAGGTAGTGGTATAACTGGTAATCTACCTAGATGTGATATCTATGGTATAGGAAAGTGTACTGAAGTCTTGTCACTCAGCAGATAATCCTCATGACCATGAAACAGAATCCTAGGTGGAAATCTTCATCGAAGCATCCTGAAATAAATAAGATGTAACACGGTGAATGTGTAAATATGGGGATATGACTCAAGAAGTATGTGGAAACAAAAAAATATTCATATATGATACATGTAGCAATTTTTACCCTACAACTAATGTCTACAAGTATCAATTAAAAAATAAAGTTTATCAAAGTCCTGGTGTATGGATACATCGGTCATTGCACCAACACTGGGGTCCTTAGTCTAAAAGATGAAATTGAAACACTTAACATTCTTTCCCCATACCAATCTCATAAACTCTAATCCTAAGGTAGAACTTACCACTCTGATACCACTCTATCAAGACCCGACCAATTGGGGTTTGACCCATGACTACCCTTATAACACCTCTACAAGGCTATGGTATGGTGACCAATGAAAATTTGGAAAATCCCAAAAATGGGAGGCATTATCCTAATCTATTTGTACACACACACACACATCTCAAATCCCACACAATAATGAAATATAAAAAAACTAAAACCAATGTATTCATACATCTATAATTCCACAAATAGAATATGAAAAAAAGTACTGAAAGAGAAAATGGGGCCTAATAAAAACCCAACCAAAATTGCAGTGATTTGAACCTATTCCTAGGAAAATAACTATGATCAAAAGAAAATCCCAGAAAAAAACAATAGTCTTTCAAGATCACTCTATAATCCACCAACATTGTGTCCTCCAAGGACATCATCAAAAGGATCATCATCTGTATAAGACATGAAACGTGTTGGAAGAGCCTCCACAGGGGTGAGTATAACAATACCTAGTAGGACACCCTAAAAACACTAAACCTGAAGCATTAAGAATAGTTAACTAATAATAGTAATATAAAACTAAATGGATATAATATAGAAACCCCATATATATTCTAGAAGGACACCACACCATTAGACGCTCACAACCAACTTCCATCCCTAGGATTCTTCTTAATGCAATTCTCATTCCTGTAGAATCCGCTCTGAATGTTTTGAGTGCAGTGAAAGCATACGATGGGTCAAGGCCACATTTCTTTTTATCACGATTGATTATCAACACTATATTTACATGATGGTGAACTCTATAAGAAATGGAATTGAATCAAATAAAAAACAATGGATAGAACAAAACATCCAAGCGTAAGATTAGCACATATTATTTATAATCAATTTAATAAATTAGATAATTAACTTGCATGAATTATTTCTTCATTGATGGGTCTAAAAATTAATATACATTGTATGGTTATTGTATTATAAGAATCAAGAGTGGATTTTATCTAGAGATTATCCACCTGTGTTCCATAAATATCTAAATGTCACTATAAGAATATATTAGTGTTAAAACATCATATCCTAACACCTCTGTTGTTCACCTTTGATCGCCATGAGAATCATTCCCTAATCATTATCCATGATCTATCTAGACTCTATAGTTAATGGTGGAAGAAAATAACTCTCTTTTCATGGGAGTTTTCTTAGAGAGGGAGATCTCTAGGGCTTCATAGGATTATCTTCGGTTGTTGTTGTGCACGATACAAATGAATTGGTACTCTTGGAAAAATTATATACTTGGGTTTAAATACCACTATGATTTAGAAATAAATACTTTCACAAATTATCTTTAATATTTATTTAATCCCTTATAGAACCCCATGTCATATTATCATTTCCTTGACATGATCTTAACTTGTGAATTATATTATATATTATTTAATTAACTAATATTAAATATATATTATTTATCATCAGACCTAAAAATGCAGTCTTCTGTTCATCAAAAATATTTATCCGACCTTGAATAATTACTATTTATTTATTAAATAAATATCATTGGATTATTCCCCAATAAATAAGTAAATATTATATTCACTAAATAGAAAAATAATATTTATTAAATATTCCACTCACATAATATTCTCTCAAACAGCTGGTGATGGAATATATACCATCAAGAATAATTAAATAATTATGAAATCATTTGGGGGAATAATATTTATTCAAATTGTTAAATAATAATATATTATTTAACTGAGATTTTAGATACACATAGTGTGTGACCCTCTAGCCCTATTTCTCACTGGCATTAGGTGAAGCAACTAAATATCCTAGGTTAGAGTACAAAAACATTTGAAGGCACCCATAGAGAAGTAATTTAATTCCACAATGACATAATACATCAGACAAATACTTATTGTGTAATATAACCCCTTTTATCATGGTATTTATATTCATGCAAGTAGCATATTGGTACCATCAACCTATGTGTTTGATGTCTATTTATTTTAAATTTTGGAAATCAAACTTTCCCATATAAAAACATAGACATGGATATATTTATGAAATATGATTAACATCAAAGGACCTGAGATATACACTTCCATTAAAGAACAAAAGGGTAAAATCCTTTCTTTCATTATTCCTTTATGCAATATTACTCATGATGCACCCAATGTATAATACCTCACCATGAACATATGTCGGCACAATTTTCATAAATACATAAAAGTCCGTGACTCATAATACTCATTAATAATAATTATAATATCTAAGGATAAACACAAATTTCTATATATTGGATCATCCAATGATACATAAATGTGTATTTTTTACTGGCAAGTCTCATTCTCAAAATATCATACAATGGATATTAATAAGGGCATAATCCATGAGAAGGTGACTCAAATTACTATGAATATACACCCCTGATAACCTATATCATTTGTATTCCTCAAATGATATCATCCAACTATAGAAAATATATTTATGAATAGTATCATATCACTTCTATGTTCTCATCATAGCAGAGAACTACTATGAACTTTTAATGCAACAAATACTCTTATTAAATAATCACATAATATGTTACGAATAAGAATAATAATGATGTGATAATAAGTTTATTAACATTAAAACCTATGAATGCAGGTTGTCAAAAAGTAGAAAAAATTTGGTTCCAGAGATCCAAATCCAACTGAATTCTACTTTCACTAGATCCAACTACTAACAAACTCCAGTCTGCTAGTTCTCACATGATACTCATAATTTTGTGGAGATTTAGTCTTTATTTAAGGGTTCCACTGCATTATCTTCTATAGGTAACCTTATTAATGTAACTTTACCCATTTGATAAAAATACCTCCAGAGGGGATACTTTTATGTATATTCTTTGTCTGTTGGTGTGAACATAGATCTTTTTCAAGAGCCACTATTGCAATATTATCACAATACAATGTGATAGGATCTTTACTACTTGTTACCATATCAAGTTCCTAGAAAAAATTTCATATTCAAAAGGCTTCCTTGGCTATATCATAATCTTATATATACTTGGACTCTGCTATATAATCATTGATAACTAGCTATTTTGAACTCTTCCATATCACGGCTCTTCCATTGAGTTATAAAACATATCCAGACTACATATTCACACCATTATAATCTACTTGAAAATGAGCATCATTATAAACCCTGATGACCATATCATCATCTCCTCCAAAAACCAGGAACATATCCATAGTTCTTCTGAGATACTTGAGGATATCTTTAACAGTGGACTAATGTTGTTCTCCTGGGTCTACATGATATTTTCCAACCATGATTAATCAACAATCAACATCAAGTCTAGTACATAATATGTAATTCATGATTTATCATATCATTAAAGCTTATAGGATCTTACTCATTCTCTCTTTCTCCTGTTGTTCTTGAGGACATGTTTTCTTAGAAAGATTTAAACCATGTGACACTAAAACCAATCCCTTATTGGATTTTACCATACTAAATCTATATATTATATGGTAAATGTATTCAATTTGACTTCTTCCAAGTATCCTATTTGATATATCATGAATGATCTTGATCCCTAGAAAGTAGCCTCCGTTACCTAAGTCGTATATGGAGAAACCCTATTTTAACCATTATTTAACTAACTATAAGACTGCTATATCATTTATAATACGTAATATAGCATCAACATATACTAATAGGAGAAAAAAAATATTTTACACTAAACCTATTGTAAACACATGTCTCACATTCATTCTTAATAAAACCAAAAAAAATTATATCTTCATCAAATGGAATGTTTTATTACCAGGATATGTTATTTAATCTAAAAATAGATCTATGCAAATTAAAAAACATTTTGGAATCACTTATAGTCACAATTCCTTCTGGTTGTGTAATATAAAAATATTCCTAATGGTTCTTATTGGGGAAAGAGTTTTTTACATCCATGAAACTAATTTCATTGTCATTATAATTTGTTATAGAATGTATAATTCTGTTGGATTTAAACATAGAAACCTGTGAAAATGATTCATCATAGTCAATTCCTTTATTTTTTTAAATCCTTTAGAAAATATCATTTATTTATAAGTATTTTTTTTACCTTCCATGTCCATTTTTATCTTTATTATCCATTATTTCTCTATGGTTTTTACATCAAAGGTGCATATAATGGAACCCATACTTGGTTTTGATGCATGGAATCCATTCCAAAATTCATGTCTTCTTTATATCGTGCATATTTTTTGCTATAAACTACCTCTTTGTAGGAGTTAAGTTAATTATTATCAAATAATAATGAGTCAATAGCATAAGTGAAAAGAAAAACATATATCTATAGTTCTCTTACCTCTCATGTACACCCACATACTACTTGTGTTTTAGGAACTAATTCTTCCATGAGGACCTATGGAATCTATTCCTATACCAACTCTTGTTTATCTTTAGCATAAATTTCATCAAATTCAATCTTGCTTCCACTATCCTTTTTTAGGATGCTCTCCCTCTCAATAAATATGGATTGTTTTATAATAGAAACATTCTTTTCTGAGGGGTTAAATATGTATTATCCCTTTGTTTCCTTTGGATTCCATATAAATATATACTTTGTTCCCCGGGTGCTAGTTTTGTTTCCTGAGAAGGCCTTACCAAATGTCTACCAACCTTATACATATGTATTCTACAAAACGGGATTCTTTACACTCTATAACTCAAATGGATATATTTTTCCACTTTATATGTTACTTCGTTTAATGTATACATTTTAGTTTATAATTTAAATCTTCAAAAGGATAATAGAAGATATGTATAACTCATCATTGACCATACCATGTCTAAAAAGGTTTGGTTCCTCCTTTCACTAATACCATTACACTATGGTGTGTAAGGTGGAGTGAGTTGATATAGAATCCCAAACTCCCATCAAAGGTTGATACCCTATTGGTTAAGATATTTTCCATCTCAACCTGATCAAAGTTTCTTTATCTAATTTTAATGTTGATTCTCTACTTCATTATTGAATTACTTGAATTTCTCAAATGACTTAGACTTATACCTCATCAAGTAGACATAACCATATTTATTCAAGTCATTAGTAAAATTTATAGAGTAATAATACCCACCTCTAGATTATATTAGAAATGGTACACACAAATTGGTGTGTATGATTCCTAGAAATTATGTGGCCCTTTCACCCTATCTACTGAATGGTAGTTTTTTCATTTTTCTTATTAATAATAAAAAAATATTTCAACTGGTTTTAGCTCAGAAGATTTTAAAAAACCATCTTGACATATATTTTTAAAATGATTCTCATTTAAATGACTAATTTTATGATGCCATGATTGGGTATTATATGAGTTTTGTGAACATGATTTGTCATCTATTTCTAGTACATGGTTTTAATATTTTAATTCATAAAGACTAATATTTAAATTCTCTATATCATGACATATATTTTCTTTATAAAATAATTGACATTAATTTAAAAACATTAAAATTAACTTGTCTGTATCTTGGAATAATATAGAAATTATGTTTTTGGTAATAGTTATTCCATAATAAAAATCATTAAAAACCAAAGTCATTCTTTTTGGAAATGAAAGGTGGAAGTAAAATGGCTATAAAATCTAGCCTTGCACCATTGGAATCTCAATGATCCACCTCTCTCTTAATAATATTTCATAATCTACTTGGTTCCTACATTTGAATACAGATGTTTTCCCCACAAGATGTATCAAAGTCCTAATGTCTAGATATTAAAAGATTTCATTTGATATGTAATTCACATTTATCTTCCCCTTTACTTTGTATGCAGTTCTTATTCCAGAGGCCTTTCTTTCCATAGTAGATATCTACTGGTTCATTTTCCTTGCTCGACCTCTAGACCTTCTACTTCTTATAAGGATGGTGCTTTGGAGCATTAGACTTGTTATGAGTCTTGGGATCCTTTTATTTATTATTACTTATATTATCCACCATAAGGACCATGGAATTATCATGCACCATTTATTTATCCACATGGAAAATCATAGTAAGAAGTTATGAAAACTCTTATTAATATTTCTCAAATTTTAATTCATATTAAAACTTGAGAATGTCTTCATAAGTGAGGAAAGTATGAGATCTGTATGAACTCATCTGGGAATTTAATCTCTATGATGTCTAAGATTTCCACGTATCTAATGATCTTTACTACATGATACCTAGCTGGTATAGACTCTCCAAGCATAGTTGTAAACAAAATGTTGGAGATATAGTATCTATATTCTCTTACCTTCTCTTGATAGAGATTTTTAAGTCGAAACATAATGCTATATTCATCCATGTCCTCGTGTTTCTTTAAAATCTCATTGGTCTTGGATGATAGCCTAAAACATTGAACATTTATAACTTCATCCAAATGTTTCTCATAGAGAGGAAACTCTTCCTCTCTACCCTCATTTACAGGTGCTTTAGGAATAGGTTCTTCCATCACATACAATTTCCTTTCATGATGATGCATAACACATAAGTGCCTTTTCTATTCTTAGAAATTTGTGTTGGTAAGAAATTTATCCTTCCCAAGTATGGATCAAAGTAGTATGTTTTATTTCGTTTTTATTACTACTTTTACATGTAATATGAGAATATATTTTTTACTATATCTAATAAAATTTATAAAAATAAATAAATATTATATTTATTATCCCCCATTATTTTATAGAAACCCAACATCCCTCCCCGTTTTCTTCAGAATATCCCTTATCCTATATATTTGAGTATAATGGATCCAAATTCCCCTTATATGTACCCAAAATTTGGTTGGTCAAGAAACCCTGATGGTTTTTTCTAGGCATTCCAAATTCCCACTACATTAACTCAAAAATCCTTGATCTTTTTAGTGGACTCCCCTATCCAGGAATATTTAAATTCGATTTCCTCAACCCTTTCCACTCAATTACATCAAATCTAGATTTGGACATCAACCCTTGATGTGAACTATGTTAAGTCTACCCAAAACATCATGTTATACATACATAATAATTGAAATCACCCCAACTTTGTCTAGTAATTAACATTGAACTATGGTATGATTTTAACTGAAGTAGTCAAAGTCTCTACTATCTTGGTACATATTATTGAGGGATTTTATTCTTTCTGTGAATAAATTTATAATTATTATCTTTATCACATGATTTATAATATAAAGTTTATTTACTTAAGAGATTAACCATGTCTTAGAAAATATTTATGCATAAGACAATTTATTTTAGTTATATCTTTCATTCTTCTTAATTCATTAATTCATATGATCGTGAAAAAAAATCCATAATGAAATAACCATGAAACATGAAATAAATAAAATGATAAATTGGTATGATTATAATATTTTACTAATTGTTAGTTTATATATAGGTTGATAAACTATCCATTGAGCTATGGGAAAAAACTACTTGATCCAGCAAGGTTTGTGCTATAACTTTCAACTTGTACACCTTACGTATCTTTCTCAGATTGGTTTCACCTCATCTCCAAACATGAACCGCCTCCACTAGCTTGGTACCCAATATATTAAATTTTATTTTACTCACATGTAGGTGGGGGGAATGGTTTTACCTGAATGAAACCTTGGGCATGTTGTCTTGTACACAATGAGATGAGAGATGACACAGAAGGCCCCAATTTTAATTTAATAATAAATTAAATGAAACCAATTACATACAAAGGTATGGTATATGCTCATGATCATCCATTTTCATGAAACTAATCAAACATTTAACAAAACTTGCATTCAATTATTCATCATTATTATTTAAGATAAATCACACTCAAATCAATTAATTATGATCTTTAATTAATAAATTCTTTTATCTTTATTATCTTCTTAATTTCCTAAGATTATCGTCAATCATAATTTTAAACAAATTAAACAAACTTATTTAAAATTAACTATGTACATGAATGTAACTTGTAGAAAACAGAGTGAATATAAATTTGTATCAACGTAACATCTATTCCACTAGTATACTATTTACTCTTTGAACATATGGAATACACACCTAATCACGTATTTTCATGATGTGTAGTATCAACTGAATGATTACACCAATTACATGAATTTTCTATCAGGTGTTATACTCCAATGCATGTAGAGTAATAATTGTAACAAAAATCACACATTATATTCATATCTGATCATTACATAGAAATTAATTAATTATTTGTATATATAAATAAATTAAAAACAACTACATGGCATGTCCTATCAACTTAAAGACCATACAGAAGCATATTTGGTATGGTTTACATATTATAATAAATTAATTTTAGTTCTACGTGATATGGTATAAGTACACAGTGTGTATAAGTGATCTATAAAATGTGTATGTCTCTAATAGTCTATCTGAGGAACATGCTTAGGGATCGACATGTAAATAATTTCTTTGAAAAATTGGAGTACATGGCATGTATAAGGGATATGCAGTATTTGATATCAGAGTTACATAGTCATCATTCATGTTGGTCTTATATGAAAATACACAACCCATATGTGACTTAAAGGACTACATGTTGTGTACATGGGATACATGGTATATACTCTAGCTGAACCAGTGCCAAGATGGCACGATCAATAAGCGGAGTAAGAAATTAAATACACTGTGCATATTCAATGCATATAGTTTGAATTATTTCTGAATTAATTCTTGGTGTAATGGACACTAGTAAACAGTGTGTGCCTCTAGTTACATGGTGTGTACCCTTATGTTATCTGTCTAGAATCCTCTACACCTCCAGATGAGTTCTTAAATTTTATTTCATTCCTAAAATTAATTGATTTGATTGTATATACTACAAATTAAAGAGGAATAATAATATATCGCAATTCGATTTGATGAATGACTAAACAAGAATTAAAAACTAAATAAAATATATGTAAATCAATAATTGATCTTTAAATAATCACAAATAATTATTTAACCTCCCTCTAATACCACTTTAAGGTTTCAGTCATAATAGAAAGATTTGATAGTTCATTCCCAACTTTTCTTTTTGTCATGATCGATGATCAATATAAAATTTACATGACAATTAATGTCATAATCAATGGAATTGAATCAAACAATATAGACAAGGAATAGGAAAACAAAAACAAGAATAGGATCATCACATATTATTTATAATTAATTTATTAAATTAAATTATTACCTTGAATTATTTTGTCATCGATGGATCTGACAACAGATCTATTTTGTAAGATCATTGTGTTATAGGAATCAAGAAAATATTACCTCAAGTGGTGATCCACACGTGTTCCACAAATATCTGAACATCACTATAGGAATCTCTAGGTTCTATCACAATAGATCATATCACTTATATCATTCGCCTTTTATTTCCATTAGAATTACATCAAAAGTATTACCTTCATCTATATAGACTTGAGAATGGATGATGGATGATGATTTCCCTCCATTCATAGGTGGGTTCTTGAATAGGAACCTCTCTAAGGATTGATAGGATTCTCTTAGACTATCATTGTGCTCAACAAAAAAGAATTTTTTTCTTTGAAAAAATTTTATAATTGGTTTTAAATAACACTAGGGTTTAAAAATAAAAAAAATTCACAACTTATCCTTAATATTTATTTAATAGATTTCAAAAACTCATGCATAAAATAATAATAATATTATTATTTCATAGACAAGTGATTAACTTCAAAATTAAATTTTATATTATTTAATGAAATAATATTCAATGTATATTATTTCTCCTCATACCTAAAAATTCAGTTTTTCATTACACTGTAATATTTAGTTTTCCTTTAATAATTACTGTTATTTTAAAAAATAAATTCCACTTAATTATTCACCAATAAATAAATAAATATCATTTTCACTAAAGATAAGAAAAAAAACTTTACTAAATATTCCAATCAAATAATATTATCTCAAAAAATGAGTGACATAATTTATGCAGTCAAGCATGCATGAATAATTATCAAACCACATATATGAATAATATTTATTTAACTTATTAAATAATAATTATTAATATATTATTTAACAGATATTATAAATATTCTTAGTGTTTCACCCTCTAGGCCTCTTTCTTAGTCGCATTAGGTGAAGCAGCCTAAAGTCCAAGGTTAGCATCTAACAACATGCCAAGGCATACATAGAGAAATAATTTAATGTCATAATGAAATAATACCTAATACGAATGCATACTATGTAATATAATCCCCTTATCATGATATCTCTTATCAAGAATGTTGAATGTTGGTTCCATTAACCTATGTGCTCAATGTCACTTTATTTGACATTCCAAAAATCAAACTTTCCCATAGAAAACCTTGGCCATGGATTTATTTAGGCTTTATCACTTCCATCAAAGGGTCTGAGATATCAAATTCCATTAAATAACATAAAGGAAAAATCATTTCTCACATTATTCATTAATTCAATGATCCTTATGAATCACCAAAAGTATCCTACCTCGTCATAAAAATATGTCGTCACAGTTTTTATCAATACATCAAAGTACATAAATCATAATAATCATTAATAATAATCATAAAGTCTAAGGTTCAATACAAATTTCCATAGATAGGAACATATAATGAGATATATGAATGTATATTTCATACTGGATGGTCTCGTTCTCATAATATCCAACCCTAGATATTACCAAGAGCATACACCATGAGAATTTGCCTCAAATTTCTATGAGTCTCAAACCATGAGAGCCTATATCATTTGTGTCTATTAAGTGATATAATCTATAAATATAAAATATATTTAAGAATATTTTCATAACACTTATAGGTTCTCATCATAGTGCAGAATTGCTATGCCCTTTTAGTGTGACAGATACTCTTAGGACATTATCACATACCATTTTATGTAGATGAGCAATAATGGTGTATTAAAGAGTTTATTAATATTCATAAATATGAATACAGGTTATCATAATATACACAAATGTTAGTTATAGGTCACCAAATCCAACACACTTAAAGAGCCATACTATAATTGGAGACACTCATTCAATAGGTGAATATCAATTTTCTCAAAGTCCCTAATACTTAGATAGGGGGTCACACCTAAGATCTCTAAGGGATAACAAGAACCCAACAAGGGTCAAATCACTATATAGAGGATCATATGCTAAAAATATCTCAAAACCTATTGATATGGCCCACTATAAGGAGAATAAATGCTCTACACAATGAGGTTATGATAATTTCACAACCCCCACCTATAGTCTAAAGATAATAGAGGATCTAAATCCAGTCTCATAGAGGGAAAAAATAAACTCTATTTGGGATTTATCCTCTATAGGGGATCAAAATCCTAATAGGTGGATGTTTTTTCACACTCTACCCTCAATGTTAAGGAACAAGGGGAAGACTAATCAACTGAAACTAGTCTAAAATGAAGATATAAAGAGCTCCATGTAGTCTCTATAGGAGTACACAACATGTAAGATGAGTAAACAACATGCATCACTCAACTTGGATTTTCTCATGTGGTTCCATATAACGACCCATACTTTACATACATTGTTAATACTTCAAAATTTAGGCACACTTTGTAGAGACCCGTATCCTGACGTACATTGACATTACATTACTTTTGCGGAATACTTAGTACATAACAAAAACACACACAGAAGGATCGTAATAGTTTAGTGTCTTTGGAAACTCGGAATAAAATCTTCTAATCGTGGTGAAAGATCTTCAACATCTCCCATAAAGATCTTCCTTTTTTTTATACCTAAAACCTTTCTTTATATCCTAGGGAAAAGAAAACATAAAAGGGTGAGCTCAAATGCTCAGTAAGGGTAAACAAAAGAAATATCAATCACATCGTATTCATAAGAACATAACATTTTGGAAATCATAACCTGCAAAAGAGAGCATAATTTCATAACATGGGATAAATCATGGTAGTGAAATGTAATCACAATAATCATAACTTAAAACATGAAACTTTGTGGAATTCACACATAATCATAGAGAATAATTTCTTGTTAGTCAAGACTCATTGCCAAGACTATCTTAGTGGACAAAGTCCCTTTCTGAATCGAGTAACCCTCGTTTCAGTCCTGTTTCACTGAACCGGTATAACCTACCATTCCAGCCATGTCTATCTCATGAGATATAAAATATTTACCCAATGCATTGGAGGGAGATATAGGTCCCACCCATCTTATAATGAATCCTTTCTTATGTGTGCCACATAATCATAAATCATACATCATTGCATAACCCATGTAATAAAAATGGGATTCTTAAACAACATGACATCATAAAACCATTCATATAAGATAAAGGAATTCATAAACATAATTCCATCACAACATAGTCAAATCAATGTAAAAATATGGATATAAACAGAACCCTTTATTATCTTAGAGGGAAAACAATTTTGATAAAACACTTGAAATAAATTCTTGAGGAAAATATCCTTTCTTCTTCAAAATCAATTTCTTTTCACAAAACATCATGCAATTTTAAAAGAAAGAGATTTTATTGAAAATAGTCATGAAATATTTTTGAGTAAGCCTCATGAAAATAAGGCTTTATAAAACCGTAAAAATCCGTTCGTGCCGTTTAAGTTAAAAAAACATTCTTCTCGTACTTTTGTCGAAAAGTCAAAAAGTACCTCGTACGAAAAACGACAAAAGATTCCTTTCATATATTTTACTATAAACTCACCAAAGGGTAAAAATGGATTTAAAAAAAATTGTAGGTGAATGGAAATAATATTACGTATTGAGGAAACATGGATGTGGATGATAAAATACACCCCAGTAAATACCATAGTATAAACAATCTCGGATAAAAATGAGATTGTGACATTTCCCTTACCTTAGGTCCGACTTGCTTTGTAAGTGTCCGAACCTCCTGTATAATGATTTAAATCATGTTATTGACTTATTCCAGAATCATATTCATTGTTATTATATCATATATGGTCCACTTATGACTTTATATTACCCGTTCTTTTGTAAATTTATGTTAAAGTATCGTTTTGGGTAAAATCGTATCATTTGTCGTTCGTGTTTTTAACTTGTAATTATTCATATGATTACTTAGATCATGATTACTTAATTCCAGAATATAAAACATGATTTTTATATATATATTCAGAATATACATATATATAATGAATCAGTAAATGGAAAGAAATACACCGTTCATGGAGACGGTAGTCCGTACGTACGCATGAACGCTGTTTTCGTTTTCTTATTGAATTGAATGGAATTAAGTATATGACATACATATAAATATAAATAATTCCATTATCATTATTATGTCATATATTTCATTAGAACTTATTATATATACTTTATAATCATTCATGAATGGTTAATCATTGAGAATGAATCTCATCGCGTCGTGGAGACGGTAGTCCGTACGTACGCACGAGCGATGATATCGTTCCCAAGGTCGTGGAATTGTGTTGAAGTGTATGTATACTATTTCAGTATAAATATCACTTTATAATAATCATATAAAGTTACTCATTAAACCATTATACCCATCCAATTAAGGTGGTGGCGGAAAATAGAGTACACCACGGCGTGGAGACGGTATTCCGTACGTACGCACGCGCGGTGATTTCCTTTCTCCGTAGGATGGATAGAAGGTTAATTAGAGTTGTTTCATATTTATAATAACATATCAGTATGTAAGTAATACTGATGTTATTACTTTATAATGAAACAACTAAAGAAGAAGAAGTTGAAGAAGAATGAAATTGAAAAGATCGGTAATGGATATTACCTCTTCTTTGGAACGCCTCTTTGAATCCTCCACTTAGGGAACTAATATTGGTCTTTGAAGAAGACCAGGACCTCTAGGATTATTCTAGGGAAGTGGAGAAGGTATTTTATCAGGGGTTGGCCGAGCTTGAGTGCTCAAATTTGTGTGAGGAGGAGGGGGAGGAGGTTCCCTTTTATAAGGGAGGAGAGGGGCACCTTAAGAATTCTTAAAAATATTAATTTATAATAAATCTAACCCCACTTAAAAACCTCCAAAAATGACTCATATTCGAAGATTAGATGAGATAGGGTTGTAATCTCATCAACCAATCAAATTTAGACATGTTTGGATCTTATTTTAAACCTTATCATTTTCATTTATCCTTATTTAATCTAATTAAGTTTATTTGTGGTAATAAAATTATAAATTTTAAATTATAAAAAATAATTACTTATTTGTTGTGAATTTTCCATAATTGTTTACTTTATAACATTATAGACCATATAGATTTAAATTTATAATTTTTAAATATTTTTGTGATTTTTAAACAATTTTATAATATGTTATTTTTGTAAAATAACAATAGTGTCAATTTTGACACTATTCATTTATTTGAATTTAAATAAATTAAATACAGAAGATATGTTCGAACTAAAAGCTTTAATATATTAATAAAAGGTCATATGTATCTATAAAATTAGTGTATCACATTAAATAGTTCATATAATATTTATTTTATTATTTTTAAAACCATTTATTTGGTTTATCTCTTAATAAAATAATTACTACATCATTTTTGTAAAATTATTTAATATACTTATTTGTTATATAAAAATTTAAAATAAAATCCTATGATGAAGATAAATATATTACCTTTCACAATAATACTTTTACTCGAATTTATCATCTTAAAATAACAATATTTAAATTGTTATATTTATTAAATTATGAAGGTGACAACTTTGGCATCATTTAAAATAAAATAATATAAGTGTCATAATCGCTTTTATAAGGCTCCAAATGGTCAAATATCCGACAATTGGATGATTATGGTTTACATTTACATGTAAAATAAGTTTTGGTTAGGTATTTGTGCATTTTATGGTCACTATTAGTTTAATAAAAACAACATTCTTGATTTTTCACTAGATAAACAATTTCTGCATCACTATTGTGTCATAATTAATGATTATTATTTAATCCCTAAAAATTATAAATAAATTTATATGATGTAGATAATTTCATTAGCCTTCTGTATACTATTCATGTTCGAAGTTTCATCAAGTTTATCACTAAATTAAAATTAATATACTTATAAGATTTAAGAGAGTGACATGTTGTCACTTTCTTTGGTTTTAATAATAATTAAGTTATTTTCATGGAACAATGTCCATTAAATGATTCTAATCCGACCCTTAGGTGATATGGGTCGACTTTTAGTCATCCAATAGGATTTTGACATTTTTTAGGGTAATTTTAAAATATTATATTTACCCTTAATTACCCGATTTACCTTTAACTATGGTAAATAAAATTTACCGTAGTTACTATTCATAATTCCCAAAAATAAAAAGTAGCTTATTAACATAATTTGGACCCAATGATTCCAAATAAGGAATCCATTTTTTAAAATTCAAAACACAGAAGTTGCAGAAATTAAATTAAAATTAATCTCGTTGTCGAATAAAAACGGGTTTTTGTTTAAAACATTGCAAAAGATTGAATTGATTTAACCTACGAATTCAAGGTAAAATCAATGCTAATGACATACATTATATTAAATGGTAAAAATATATTCTATTTATACTTTAAAACCATTCAATATTATAATTTAACCACATAAGATATTACGATGAAAAAAGTTGTTTTTAATTAAAATATAGCGTGTTTTTACTATTCATTAAAATATGAAAGTTATTAGAAAAATATCAAAACTTTATCTAATGTAAATTTTTATATCCTGATTCAAATGAAGAATATTATTTTGTAAAATTGAACATATAAAAATGTCAAAAACCAGATTTAAAGTGGGTGCGCCATCCAAAGGCGGCAAAACTGCATTTTTTTGAAAAATATTTATTTTACCCGAAAAATTTATTTTGTTCTTATACCATGTTCTATAAATGTGTAAGATGAATAATAATGTTATAAAATTCAAAATTTAGTTAATACTATTCATAACGGCTAGTTCATGACAATATTATAATAATATAACATTGTTTATTAAAACCCGGTATTGCGTACAACACACGCTATCGAGAAAGGTCGCGATTGCGTGTAATGCAAGCCAAGTCAGGGTTACGTGTTGTGAAATAATCCTTCGTTGTTTCGTATAACAGAATCCAACCATATTTCATTTATACATTTAATATATATATATATATACTCAATGTTGCGTAGAATAACTATTATCAAAATTGTGTGTAACACGGTCCAAGAATAGTGTTACGTATACTGCAAGCTAATATGGTGTTGCGTATAGCGCAGGGTAATCTTGGTGTAGAATACAACATAAGACATTAATGAAATTAAAATAATATTTTTCATAAAATCTCAGGGTGTTACATTCTACCCCCCTTAAAATGAATTTCGCCCTCGAAATTCGTCGGGGTTATAAATGGTTTAATATTTGAAAGTTTCTTTGATAGAAACCCACATCGTAAAAAGGAATACCAAAACTTATCTTTAAAAACAAAAGTATGAAACGTAACAGTTACCCAAATAAACTAATCACTGGGTTTCCACATAGGTGAAAATATGGATATGGAAGAGAAATCTAACCATCATGTTCTGATGGAGAGTGGTAGAGAACATGGCTATGGAAAAGCCAGTAATCACAAATCCATAGATTTGTGATGATATAAGGTACCAACTGATTCATCAGGTATAAGATCACTAGGACAACATTTTTGGTTTTCAAGATCATTTCCCTAAAGTTGAAAATTTGAATTAGAATAAATACTTACTTTATTTTGGTACAATCTCACTGTTGTTCATGCCTTGAACAATTTCCACTTCATCTCTTAAATAAATGAAGTTGAATTTGTTATTCGTGAAGTGTTAGCAGATCATGTGATAGAATGACGGGTCATTCCATCTGTCTCAAACAAAAGGTTAGCAAAAATTATATGCATAAATCGATCTATAGTGAGATTAATCATATATGGTTCCTAAAATAGACTTATACTTCATATATCATACTGCTTAATATAATAAAACTAGTTTCTACTAAACAGGGACTTCTTGTAGGCCAGTGGTAGGCAATAAAGGCCAGTCACACTTCGGTTGTGGGTTCGATTCCCACAGCCTTGTCCGAAGCGATGGGCTGTCGCCCGTCCTGCAGGTTGTCCCTTTTTCTAAAACTATATTACTATAACATCCCATCAATAATATCAAAAAAAACTTCTATCCTTAAACAATACTAACTTATGTCCAACATAATCCATTCTAATCTTTAGGCTTATCCATAATACTGCAGTCCACTCTCATAATATAGTGAAAATGATTACCAGAGATTTAATACCATCGTTGATCCCCATATATCATAAGATATGTTTTGTTGGTCACATTCCAAAAATTCAAAGTCCTTAATCATGTATTCTCTTGAATACCTTAGTGAAAACATGAATGCAGTTTAAAGTTAACACTTTCCACATACCAAAATCCTCAAAATTCTATATACTCAAACCATGATATCACTTAGTCCTTATATCAATCATGAGCTCATGAATACTGTTAAACAATTCGTTTTCTCGTTTTCCCTTCATTATGAGCATATCATCTTATTTCAAAAAATATCTGAATAACCTTTCATGGATACTGGTAGCATTAATCACACACTTTCAAAACTCAAGGAAAGACAACAATGTATCAATCCTTAGATGTCTCTTTATTCCATAGTACCATGAGATTATTTATACAACATTACACTTGATAAACATGTAATCATTCCACTACCTTCTTAAACCATTGACCGAGCTTCAACAATTCTTTCATTTCACATATCATTTGTAGTCTCTTCATCATCATAAACATAAATACTACCCATACGACCATACTGATTCTCTTCATGAGACTTTCCCTTAGGGCATTGGTTTGCATAATTCCCGTACATTCCACATTTAAAACATTTAACCATTGTTGATGTCGTAGCAGTACCATTATCCTCATCCATGGTGTTAACTGAACCTTTTCCTTTGCACTTACTTGCTTTGTGTCCTTCTTTTCCACACCCAAAGCATCTTCCAGTTCCTTTGAAACATTCTCCTTGATGCCTCTTCCCACATGATTTACATAGGGGAAATTGAACTTTCTTTCCTCTATGATCATCATGAAACTCCATCTTTCTCTTATTAGCCGAGTCAGGAAACTTACCAAATTTTACTTTATTGATCATATTATGAGATTGCTGATTCGGCATAATAATGATGTTTGGACTTCCAAATCCCATTTCATTATAAAGAATATCATTCCATTGTCCATCATATCCTCCATTATCGTGAAACATCTTGTTTCCACCCATTTTCTAAAACCCAAAAAGAATAGTGTGAGAGGCAAAAATCATGCTAGGGAAAACAACATAATAAAGGGGGAGTACCCTCAATATCTAACATCTTATGTTAAATTCTATGATCGTTACCGTAGTTCTAGGACTGTATCCTATACGTATACTTATCCTTAGGGACATCCCTAGACATACCTTATAAATATCTCTAGGGATCTCACTAAAGTTCTCGCATCCTAGTTTCCAAAGGTTGACTAAACCTTTCCTCTGATACCAACTGTAGAGACCCGTATCCTGACGTACATTGACATTACATTACTTTTGCAGAATACTTAGTACATAACAAAAACACACACACAAGGATCGTAATAGTTTAGTGTCTTTGGAAACTCGGAATAAAATCTTCTAATCGTGGTGAAAGATCTTCAACATCTCCCATAAAGATCTTCCTTTTTTTTATACCTAAAACCTTTCTTTATATCCTGGGGAAAAGAAAACATAAAAGGGTGAGCTCAAATGCTCAGTAAGGGTAAACAAAAGAAATATCAATCACATCATATTCATAAGAACATAACATTTTGGAAATCATAACCTGCAAAAGAGAGCATAATTTCATAACATGGGATAAATCATGGTAGTGAAATGTAATCACAATAATCATAACTTAAAACATGAAACTTTGTGGCATTCACACATAATCATAGAGAATCATTTCTTGTTATTCAAGACTCATTGCCAAGACTATCTTAGTGGACAAAGTCCCCTTCTGAATCGAGTAACCCTCGTTTCAGTCCTGTTTCACTGAACCGGTATAACCTACCATTCCAGCCATGTCTATCTCATGAGATATAAAATCTTTACCCAATGCATTGGAGGGAGATATAGGTCCCACCCATCTTATAATGAATCCTTTCTTATTTGTGCCACATAATCATAAATCATACATCATTGCATAACCCATGTAATAAAAATGGGATTCTTAAACAACATGACATCATAAAACCATTCATATAAGATAAAGGAATTCATAAACATAATTCCATCACAACATAGTCAAATAAATGTAAAAATATGGATAGAAACAGAACCCTTTATTATCTTAGAGGGAAAATAATTTTGATAAAACACTTGAAATGAATTCTTGAGGAAAATATCCTTTCTTCTTCAAAATCAATTTCTTTTCACAAAACATCATGCAATTTTAAAAGAAAGAGATTTTATTGAAAATAGTCATGAAATATTTTGGAGTAAGCCTCATGAAAATAAGGCTTTATAAAACCGTAAAAATCCGTTCGTGCCGTTTAAGTTAAAAAAAACATTCTTCTCGTACTTTTGTCGAAAAGTCAAAAAGTACCTCGTACGAAAAACGACAAAAGATTCCTTTCATATCTTTTACTATAAACTCACCAAAGGGTAAAAATGGATTTAAAAAATTGTAGGTGAATGGAAATAATATTACGTATTGAGGAAACCTGGATGTGGATGATAAAATACACCCCAGTAAATACCAAAGTATAAACAATCTCGGATAAAAATGAGATTGTGACATTTCCCTTACCTTAGGTCCGACTTGCTTTGTAAGTGTACGAACCTCCTGTATAATGATTTAAATCATGTTATTGACTTATTCCAGAATCATATTCATTGTTATTATATCATATATGGTCCACTTATGACTTTATATTACCCGTTCTTTTGTAAATTTATGTTAAAGTATCGTTTTGGGTAAAATCGTATCATTTGTCGTTCGTGTTTTTAACTTGTAATTATTCATATGATTACTTAGATCATGATTAATTAATTCCAGAATATAAAACATGATTTTTATATATATATTCAGAATATACATATATATAATGAATCAGTAAATGGAAAGAAATACACCGTTCATGGAGACGGTAGTCCGTACGTACGCATGAACGCTGTTTTCGTTTCCTTATTGAATTGAATGGAATTAAGTATATGACATATATATAAATATAAATAATTCCATTATCATTATTATGTCATATATTTCATTAGAACTTATTATATATACTTTATAATCATTCATGAATGGTTAATCATTGAGAATGAATCTCATCGCGTCGTGGAGACGGTAGTCCGTACGTACGCACGAGCGATGATATCGTTCCCAAGGTCGTGGAATTGTGTTGAAGTGTATGTATACTATTTCAGTATAAATATCACTTTATAATAATCATATATAGTTACCCATTAAACCAGTATACCCATCCAATTAAGGTGGTGGCGGAAAATAGAGTACACCACGGCGTGGAGACGGTATTCCGTACGTACGCACGCGCGGTGATTTCCTTTATCCGTAGGATGGATAGAAGGTTAATTAGAGTTGTTTCATATTTATAATAACATATCAGTATGTAAGTAATACTGATGTTATTACTTTATAATTAAACAACTAAAGAAGAAGAAGTTGAAGAAGAATGAAATTGAAAAGATCGGTAATGGATATTACCTCTTCTTTGGAACGCCTCTTTGAATCCTCCACTTAGGGAACTAATATTGGTCTTTGATGAAGACCAGGACCTCTAGGATTATTCTAGGGAAGTGGAGAAGGTATTTTAGCAGGGGTTGGCCGAGCTTGAGTGCTCAAATTTGTGTGAGGAGGAGGGGGAGGAGGTGCCCTTTTATAAGGGAGGAGAGGGGCACCTTAGGAATTCTTAAAAATATTAATTTATAATAAATCTAACCCCACTTAAAAACCTCCAAAAATGACTCATATTCGAAGATTAGATGATATAGGGTTGTAATCTCATCAACCAATCAAATTTAGACATGTTTGGATCTTATTTTAAACCTTATCATTTTCATTTATCCTTATTTAATCTATTTAAGTTTATTTGTGGTAATAAAATTATAAATTTTAAATTATAACAAATAATTACTTATTTGTTGTGAATTTTCCATAATTGTTTACTTTATAACATTATAGACCATATAGATTTAAATTTATAATTTTTAAATATTTTTGTGATTTTTAAACAATTTTATAATATGTTATTTTTGTAAAATAACAATAGTGTCAATTTTGACACTATTCATTTATTTGAATTTAAATAAAATAAATACAGAAGATATGTTCGAACTAAAAGCTTTAATATATTAATAAAAGGTCATATGTATCTATAAAATTAGTGTATCACATTAAATAGTTCATATAATATTTATTTTATTATTTTTAAAACCATTTATTCGGTTTATCTCTTAATAAAATAATTACTACATCATTTTTGTAAAATTATTTAATATACTTATTTGTTATATAAAAATTTAAAATAAAATCCTATGATGAAGATAAATATATTACCTTTCACAATAATACTTTTACTCGAATTTATCATCTTAAAATAACAATATTTAAATTGTTATATTTATTAAATTATGAAGGTGACAACTTTGGCATCATTTAAAATAAAATAATATAAGTGTCATAATCGCTTTTATAAGGATCCAAATGGTCAAATATCCTACCATTGGATGATTATGGTTTACATTTACATGGAAAATAAGTTTTGGTTAGGTATTTTTGCATTTTATGGTCACTATTAGTTTAATAAAAACAACATTCTTGATTTTTCACTAGATAAACAATTTCTGCATCACTATTGTGTCATAATTAATGATTATTATTTAATCCCTAAAAATTATAAATAAATTTATATGATGTAGATAATTTCATTAGATTTCTGGAGACTATTCATGTTCGAAGTTTCATGAAGTTTATCACTAAATTAAAATTACTATACTTATAAGATTTAAGAGAGTGACATATTGTCACTTTCTTTGGTTTTAATAATAATTAAGTTATTTTCATGGAAAAATATCCATTAAATGATTCTAATCCGACCCTTAGGTGATATGGGTCGACTTTTAGTCATCCAATAGGATTTTGACATTTTTAGGGTAATTTTAAAATATTATATTTACCCTTAATTACCCGATTTACCTTTAACTATGGTAAATAAAATTTACCGTAGTTACTATTCATAATTCCCAAAAATAAAAAGTAGCTTATTAACATAATTTGGACCCAATGATTCCAAATATGGAATCCATTATTTAAAATTCAAAACACAGAAGTTGCATAAATTAAATTAAAATTAATCTCTTTGTCGAATAAAAACGGGTTTTTGTTTAAAACATTGCAAAAGATTGAATTGATTTAACCTACGAATTCAAGGAAAAATCAATGCTAATGACATAAATTATATTAAATGGTAAAAATATATTCTATTTATACTTTAAAACCATTCAATATTATAATTTAACCACATAAGATATTACGATGAAAAAAGTTGTTTTTAATTAAAATATAGCGTGTTTTTACTATTCATTAAAATATGAAAGTTATTAGAAAAAAATCAAAACTTTATCTAATGTAAATTTTTATATCCTGATTCAAATGAAGAATATTATTTTGTAAAATTGAACATATAAACATGTCAAAAACCAGATTTAAAGTGGGTGCGCCATCCAAAGGCGGCAAAACTGCATTTTTTTGAAAAATATTTATTTTACCCGAAAAATTTATTTTGTTCTTATACCATGTTCTAGAAATGTGTAAGATGAATAATAATGTTATAAAATTCAAAATTTAGTTAATACTATTCATAACGACTAGTTCATGACAATATTATAATAATATAACATTGTTTATTAAAACCTGGTATTGCGTACAAGACACGCTATTGAGGAAGGTCGCGATTGCGTGTAATGCAAGCGAAGTTAGGGTTGCGTGTTGTGAAAGAATCCTTCGTTGTTTCGTATAACAGAATCCAACCATATTTCATTTATACATATAATATATATATATATATATATACTCAATGTTGCGTAGAATAACTATTATCAAAATTGTGTGTAACACGGTCCAAGAATAGTGTTGCGTATACTGCAAGCTAATATGGTGTTGCGTATAGAGCAGGGTAATCATGGTGTAGAATACAACATAATACATTAATGAAATTAAAATAATATTTTTCATAAAATCTCGGGGTGTTACACACTTATTACAACATATGACAAAACCACAAAGGACCGTATAGGTATAGTGTCTTTAGAAACTGGGAAACATAAACAACTGGTTCATAAATCTTCTACAGTGTCTCCCATTTATTTCATCATATCTAGGGTCCCTTTTAGCATATTCTACTTAATATCCATCTTCCTGACCTGGGGAAAAGAAAACATAAAAGGGTGAGCTCAAATACTCAGCAAGGGCAAATAAAGGAAATAAAAATCATATCATATCTCTTTGAAAATCAAAACCTTCAAAAGAGATCATAATATCTTAATATGGAATAAATCATAGAAGTGAAAATGAGATCCCCATAATCATAACATAAAACTTGAAACTTTGTGGCATGCACACATAATCATGGAAAATCATTTCTTGTTAGTCATGACTCATTGCCAAGACAATCTTAGTGGACAAAGTCCCTTTCTGAACCGAGTTCACTCCTCCTTTCAGTCCTGTATCACTGAACCGAAATAACCTTCCGTTCCAGCCATGTCTATCTCATGAGATATAAAATATTTACCCAATTCATTGGAGGGAGATATAGGTCCCACCCATCTTATAATGAATCCTTTCTTATGTGTGCCACATAATCATAAACCATACATCATAGCGTAACCCATGTAATAAAAATGGGATTCTTAAACAACACGACATCATAAAACAATTCATATAAGATAAAAGAATTAATAAAAATAATTCCATCACAACATGATCAAATCAATGTAATAATAGGGATAAAAACAGAACCCTTTATTATCTTAGATGGAAAATATTTTTGATAAAACACTTGAACTCCATTCTTGAGGAAAATATCCTTTCTTCTTCAAAAACATTTTTCCTTTCATAACATGTCATACGACTTTAAAATAAAAGAAGTTGATTAAAAATAAACATGAAAACTTGTAAAGGAAGTTTCTTGGAAATAATTTTTTAAAAATACATTCATTCCGTATAAGTTAAAAAAACATTCTTCGTACTTTTGTCGGAAAAGTCAAAAAGTACCTCGTACGAAAAACGACAAAAGATCCTTTCATATCCTTTACTAAAAACTCACCGAATGGTAAAATTGGAATTAAAAAATTGTATGTGGATGGAAATAATACTACATATTGAGTAAACATGGATGTGGATGATAAAATACACCCCAATAAATACCAATGTATAAACAATCTCGGATAAAAATGAGATTGTGATATTTCCCTTACCTTAGGTCTGATTTGCTTTGTACGTGTCCGAAGCTCCTGTATAATGGTTTAAATAATGTTATTGACTTATTACAGAATCATACATATTGATATGATATCATAAATGGTCATATTCTTAGCTTCTTGTTAGTAATATTTCATTGTTACTTGTTACTCGGGTCTTTATTGCCTTTTGTTCTTATGCGTGTTTTGCCGAATAAATTCTTATTCTTCTTTTATGGTTATAGATACCTTATATCCAGAATGGTATTAGTGTAACATATATCATATTTATTCATTCAATTCATTTATATAATTACTATGTAATGATGATCATGTAGAACGAGTCGCATCACATCGTGGAGATGGTATTCCGTACGTACGCACGAGTGATGATATCGTTCCTATGATCATGGAATTGTATTGGAGTATATATATATATTATTTCAGTATCAATATTACTTTATAATAATCATAAATAGTTACTCATTACACCATTATACCCATCCTTGTAAAGTGGTGGTGGAAAATAGATTACACCACGGCGTGGAGACGGTATTCCGTACGTACGCACGCGCGGTGATTTCATTTTTCCGTAGGATGGATAGAAGGTGAATTTGGGTTGTTTCATATTTATAATAACATATCAGTATGTAAGTAATACTGATGTTATTACTTTATCATGAAACAACTAAAGAAGAAGAAGTTGAAGAAGAAAGAAATTGAAAAGATCGGTAATGGATATTACCTCTTCTTTGAAACGCCTCATTGAATCCTCCACTTAGGGAACTAAGATTGGTCTTTGAAAAATACCAGGACCTCTAGGATTATTCTAGGGAAGTGGAGAGGAGAAAATGGGAGGGTTTGGCCGAGCTTGAGTTCTCAAATTGGTGTGAGGAGGAGGGGGGAGGTGCCCTTTTATAAGGGAGGAGAGGGGCACCTTAGGAATATCTCAAAATATTATTTTATATTAAAGTCAAAATCGGTTTATAATGGTTCCAAAGGGTCTTATTTCGAAGCTAAAGTGGGGATGGGTCGAAATCCTATCAACCAATAGGATTTAGACAAGTTTAGGGTATTATTTTAACCTTATCAATTAGATTTAACTCTAAGTTAAATAATTTAATTTTTACCATGTCTTTTTGTTTTCTTTCACTATATGGTTAATACACTTACTATAACATGCCAAACGAACCCCAAATTGTTTATGATTAATATATATATCCTTATCTAAGTCATTTGTCCGAACCTTATATTTTTAGGAATAAAATAACATTTAATAATATAATATTTGATTTAAAAACTATTTTGTGTCAATTTTGACACTATTTGATATATGATTTTTGTGAAAGTCATAACAGAATTATATGTTCGAAACAAGTTGATTAAATCAACACTAATATATCATAGTAACCTAGAAAATTAGTTTAATTCATAAAAAGTCTCAAATTACATTTATTTTGGTGTTTATAACATCAATTATGTCAATATTTCATTAATAAGATAATTACTGCATCATCATTGTGTCATAACTAAATTAAATTATTTAATGTCTAAAAATTACAAATAAAATACCATTATGTAGGAACTCTTTTTAGATTTCTAATGAATATTTATAGTCGAATTTATCTTATGTATAACCCCATATTAAAAATGATTTACTTATTAAACTTTGATTTTAACTATTTTAACCCTTCTTTAAATAAATTAATAATAAATGACCTAATCTAATCCAAGTGGGCCTAAATGGTCATATTTTATTCCTAAGTTTGTTTTTGGTCGAATTACACTTATCCAATAGAATTAGGACATGTGTTAGGGTAATAGTAATATCATATTTACCCTTAGTTACCCTATTTACTATTAACCGCGGTAAAAAAAAATAAAAAGTTACTATTTACCAAAAAATTATTTTCATCTCATTGAACCACATTTTAGTCCTTGATATTAACCGTGTCTCTCGGATTTTCGAAATTCCATTCACAGAAGCGGTAAAATTAAGTTTTATGCAAAATTCCGTTTTTTAACCTACCACTTAGTGGTTTCACTATTCATCAAAAATTGAAAGTTTTCAGAAAAATACCAAAATTTCACCCTAGGCTAATTTCGATATTCTGAGTCCAAAAATGAAGTCCATTTTGAAAAATAAAATTTATAAAATTTCAAAAAGTGGTTATTACTATTCATAACGGCTAGTTTTAATAGCATATTGTTGTTTAGTGAAACTCGGTATTGCGTACGACGCAAGCTATCGAGGAAGGTCGCGATTGCGTGTAAAGCAAGCCAAGAAAGTGTTGTGTAGAAAAAGATTCTTTTGATGATTTATATAACATAAAAGTCTCGGGTGTTACATTCTACCCCCCTTAAAAAGAATTTTGCCCTCGAAATTCGTCACTTTGTAACAAACAGATGAGGATACTTCTCCCTCATCATATCCTCAAGCTCCCATGTAGCTTATTCAAGTTGTTGGTTCCTCCATAAAACTTTCACCAATCGAGTGGTCTTGTTTCGTAGGACTTTTTCGCTACGATCCAGAATCTCTATCTGCTGTTCTTCATAAGAAAGATCTTGCTCCAGCGGTACAACTTCTGAGCTGAGTACATGTGAAGGATCTGGTATGTACTTTCTCAGAAGAGATACATGGAACACATCGTGAACTTGAGAGAGATTCGGTGGAAGCGCCAATCAGTAAGCTACCTTTCCAACACGATCCAGTATTTCGAAAGGACCGATATATCTAGGGCTCAACTTCCCCTTCTTTCCAAATCTCAAAACCCTCTTCCAGGGAGATATTTGTAAGAACACTTTATCACCCACTTCAAACTCTAGGTCTTTTCTTCGGTTATCGGCATAGCTTTTCTGTCGACTCTGAGCTGTTCTTATGTGTTGTTGAATAGATCTGACCTTTTCTGCCATTTCATCAACGAGATCAGGTCCTAATAGCTTTCTTTCCCCAACTTCATCCCAGTAAGTTGGAGTCCTGCATTTCTTTCCATAGAGAGCTTCATAAGGAGCCATCTGAATACTGGAGTGAAAGCTATTATTATAAGAAAATTCCACCAAAGGTAGGTGTTGATCCCAACCTCCTTTGAAATCCATAGAGAAAGCTCTCAACATATCTTCTAGGGTTTGAATTGTTCTCTCAGACTGACCGTCTGTCTGGGGATGATAAGCAGTGCTGAAACTCAACTCTATATCCAGAGTATGCTGAAGACTTCGCCAGAACTTCGAGGTAAATCTCGGATCCCGATCAGATATAATAGAAAGTGGTACTCCATGCAATCTTACCACTTCCTTTACATATATCCTGGCAAGCTGATCTAGAGAGAAATCCTCTCTAATAGCAATGAAGTGTGCAGACATTGTAAGACGATCAACTATGACCCAAATAGCATTATTGCCTTTGGATGTTTTAGGAAGTCCTGTGACAAAGTCCATAGTGATGTTTTCCCATTTCCATTCGGGTATGGGTAATGGTTGTAACATCCCCTTAGACTTTTGTCTCTCAGCATTAACTTGTTGACAAACCAAGCATCGAGAGACATATTCAGCAACATCTCTTTTCATGCCATCCCACCAGAAGTACTCTTTCAGGTCCCTATACATCTTCGTGCTTCCAGGATGAATAGAGAATGAAGAACTATGAGCCTCATCCAGCAGCTCCTTCTTTAATTTGGGGATGGAAGGAACAAAAACCCGATTCCTGAACTTTATTATCCCATCACAATCAAGGTTGAATTCAGGAACATTTCTCACCTTCTTTTGTAACTCAACATCTTCTTTTTGTGCCTCTTTAATCTTCACATGTATAGATGGTTGAACATTCATTTGAGAAAGATAAGATTTTTCCCCTTCCATTATAATTCGAAGATCCATCCTTTGTAAATCCATAAATATTGGATCTTTTGTGATCCTCATCATGGATAAACTAGCATGGTCTTGTCGACTTAATGCATCTGCCACCTTGTTTGCTTTCCCAGGGTGGTAATGGATTGAGCAGTCATAATCCTTAATTAGCTCCAACCATCTTCTTTGACTCATATTCAACTCCTTTTGTGTGAAAATATACTTTAAACATTTATGATTAGTATAAATATCACACCTTTCACCATAAAGGTAATGCCTCCAAATCTTTAATGCAAAGAT
The DNA here is from genome assembly GCA_963277665.1 of Viscum album. Taxonomy (NCBI): domain Eukaryota; kingdom Viridiplantae; phylum Streptophyta; class Magnoliopsida; order Santalales; family Viscaceae; genus Viscum; species Viscum album. The sequence continues at coordinate 1,223,802,368 of OY728156.1, read as the reverse complement.
TACCGCAGCCAACTCCAAATCATGTGTTGGGTAATTTTGCTCATGGATTTTCAACTGTCGTGAGGTATAAGTTATCACCATATCATTTTTCATAAGAAAACACCCCAATCCCTTCTTGGATGCATCACTGTAGATCACAAACCTTTCTCCACTACAAGGCAGTGTGAGCACAGGTGCACTGGATAACCTTCTTTTCAACTCCTTGAAATTCTCTTCACATTCCTCTGTCCAAACAAACTTAACTCCTTTCCGAGTCAACTTGGTGAGTGGATTAGATAATCGTGAAAAATCTTTTACAAAACGTCGATAATATCCAGCCAAACCAAGAAAACTTCGGATCTCAGTTACTGTTGTTGGCCTCGACCATCTTTTGTTAACCTCTGTTTTTGCTGGATCCACAGATATCCCCTCTTTTGAGATTATGTGACCCAAAAATGCAACTTTTTGAAGCCAAAATTCACACTTGGTAAATTTGGCATAAATCTTCTCCTTTCTCAGGGTCTTCAATATAATTCTTAAGTGATCTTCATGCTCTTCCTTGATCTTTGAATAGACAAGAATATCGTCTATAAAGACTACCAAAAATTGATCAAGATAGTCCCTAAAGACTCTATTCATTAGATCCATGAAGATATCAGGGGCATTAGTAAGACCAAATGGCATCACTATAAATTCATAGTGTCCATACCTTGTACGGAAAGCCGTCTTTGGTATATCCTCCCTTTTGAACCTTAATTGATGATACCCTGAATGAAGATCAATCTTGGAAAAGTATTGAGCTCCGCGTAGTTGGTCAAATAAGTCATCAATGTGTGGGAGAGGATATTTGTTCTTGATAGTGATCTTGTTAAGTTCTCGATAATCAATGCAGAGTCTCATTGATCCATCTTACTTATTAACAAATAGAACAGGTTCTCCCCAAGGTGATGCACTAGGGCGTATGAATCCCTTATCAAGATTCTCTTGGAGTTGCTTCTTCAATTCCTGCAACTCAGTTGGGGCCATTCTATATGGTGTCTTTGAAATAGGCAAGGCACCCGGTACGAGTTCTATTGAAAACTCAACTTCACGATTTGGTGGAAGACCCGGTAATTCCGCTGGAAATACATCATAAAACTCCCGTACAATGGGCATATTCTTAATCATGAGTTTCTCACCAACCATTTGAGATAAATAACCTTCATTTAGTGGAATCAATACCCATAAGATGGAAGAAATTTCCACTGGAAGGTTATGTTCATCCTTGCATTGATAGATGATCATAGATTGATCTGGAATATGAAATGTGACTTCCCTTCTTTGGCAATTGATATAAGCTCCATGTAGAGAAAGCCAATCCATGCCAAGAATCACATCAAATTCCACTAAAGGAAGGATCACAAGATTTGCAGGAATCACTTTCCCACAAACTTCGATCGGAGAAGAATTATAAACTTTTGGTGCGACTGTTGTGCCATTAGGTGTTGTCACAGCTAACTCAACATCTAATTGTTGAGGTAATACGGTGATACCCTTAGAAAATTCTTTAGAAATAAAAGAGTGGGTGGATCCATAATCAAATAAAACATTTGCTACTTTAGAGTGGATGGTAAGTGTACCTTTCACCACTTCGTTATCGTACTCCACATCGCTGATAGAAATTGCATGTGACTTTCCTTTGTCTTTAGCCTTAAGATTTTGTTCACGTCGACCATCATCATCAACCCTTGGATTTGGGAATTGATTGGCATAATGCCCCATCTCCTTGCACTTGAAACATTGAAGTGTACTAGGTTCATTCTGTGTATCCCTTCCTTTGTTTGCATCATTAGACAACTTCTTCCCATTATCGCGGCATTCAAATGCCCGATGACCTTCCTTTCCACATTTAAAACATTTACTTGTCCCTTTAAGACAGCTCCCTCCATGTTTCTTTCCACACTTTGAGCATAAGGGAAAGTTCATCTTCTTTTCAGTGTGCTCTTTAGAGTTTCCTTTGAATTCCATCTTCCTCTTCTTATCAAACCCATGTGACTGATGGTTTACTCCAATCTCCATCTCGACTTTGAGAGCACATCGAACGATTTCCTCGTAGCTATTGAAGTCCCTTATGGATAACGCCCTTCGAAGACTTGGTTTTAATCCACTAAAGAATCGATCGATCTTACTCTCAGGTTGGATAATAATACCAGAAGCGTAACTTGAAAGTCTTGTAAAATTTTCTTCATAGGTACCAACAGATTCATCATCCCTCTGCTTCAGTTCAAGAAACTCTTTCTCCATCTTTGTTCGGAGAATACGAGGGAAGTACTTATTGAAAAATAAGTTCTTGAACTCGTCCCATTCCATAGACTCAATTTCATCCCTTTGCCTCGTATTCTTAATAAGATTCCACCATTGATCAGCATCTCCTTCCAAACGATACACTGCTAGGATGACTTTATCATGTTCAGAACATTGAAGAACTGAAAATAACTTTTCAGTAGTACTAATCCATTGTTCAGCAACTAATGGATCAGTAGACCCACTGAAAGAAGGTGGACGCTGCCTCATGAAGGATTCAACAGAATGTTGTTCCTTCCTTTGCTCATTTGGAAGTCCTGCATGATTCATAGCTTGAGAAAGTTGTGTGAGCATGGCTACAAGATTTTTCATTCCAGCTCCCATATCGTTTGGTTGCTCAGGGGGACAATCATTGCATTGCCCATCGCATTCCGCATTAACACGGTTCCTTCGGGTTCCAGCCATTGACTAAAACCAAGAAGAATAGTGTGAGCAACACTAATTATAATAGGAAAACCACATAATCAAGAATAAAATTTCACACTTAAGGTCTTATCCTAGGGTATTAATGGCCATTTCTAAAACACTAAGATTGTGTTCTATGCTTAGACTTATCCTTAGGCTTCTTACTAAGGCTTTCACATCCTAGTTTCCAAAGGTTGACTATACCTTTCCTCTGATACCAACTATAACGACCCATACTTTACATACATTGTTAATACTTCAAAATTTAAGCACACTTATTACAACATATGACAAAACCACAAAGGACCGTATAGATATAGTGTCTTTAGAAATTGGGAAACATAAACAACTGGTTCATAAATCTTCTACAGTGTCTCCCATTTATTTCATCATATCTAGGGTCCCTTTTAGCATATTCTACTTAATATCCATCTTCCTGACCTGGGGAAAAGAAAACATAAAAGGGTGAGCTCAAATGCTCAGCAAGGGCAAATAAAGGAAATAAAAATCATATCATATCTTTTTGAAAATCAAAACCTGCAAAAGAGATCATAATATCTTAATATGGAATAAATCATAGAAGTGAAAATGAGATCACCATAATCATAACATAAAACTTGAAACTTTGTGGCATGCACACATAATCATGGAAAATCATTTCTTGTTAGTCATGACTCATTGCCAAGACTATCTTAGTGGACAAAGTCCCTTTCTGAACCGAGTTCACTCCTCGTTTCAGTCCTGTATCACTGAACCGAAATAACCTTCCGTTCCAGCCATGTCTATCTCATGAGATATAAAATCTTTACCCAATTCATTGGAGGGAGATATAGGTCCCACCCATCTTATAATGAATCCTTTCTTATGTGTGCCACATAATCATAAACCATACATCATAGCGTAACCCATGTAATAAAAATGGGATTCTTAAACAACATGACATCATAAAACAATTCATATAAGATAAAGGAATTAATAAAAATAATTCCATCACAACATGATCAAATAAATGTAATAATAGGGATAAAAACAGAACCCTTTATTATCTTAGATGGAAAATAATTTTGATAAAACACTTGAACTCCATTCTTGAGGAAAATATCCTTTCTTATTCAAAAACATTTTTCCTTTCATAACATGTCATACGACTTTAAAATAAAAGAAGTTGATTAAAAATAAACATGAAAACTTGTAAAGGAAGTTTCTTGGAAGTAATGTTTTAAAAATCCATTCATGCCGTATAAGTTAAAAAAAACATTCTTCGTACTTTTGTCGGAAAAGTCAAAAAGTACCTCATACGAAAAACGACAAAAGATTCCTTTCATATCCTTTACTAAAAACTCACCGAAGGGTAAAATTGGAATTAAAAAATTGTATGCAGATGGAAATAATACTACATATTGAGTAAACATGGATGTGGATGATAAAATACACCCCAATAAATACCAAAATATAAACAATCTCGGATAAAAATGAGATTGTGATATTTCCCTTACCTTAGGTCCGATTTGCTTTGTACGTGTCCGAAGCTCCTGTATAATGGTTTAAATAAATTTATTGACTTATTACAGAATCATAAATATTGATATGATATCATATATGGTCATATTCTTAGCTTCTTGTTAGTAATATTTCATTGTTACTTGTTACTCGGGTCTTTATTGCCTTTTGTTCTTATGCGTGTTTTGCCGAATAAATTATTATTCTTATTTTAAGGTTATAGATACCTTATATCCAGAATGGTATTAGTGTAACATATATCATATTTACTCATTCAATTCATTTATATAATTACTATGTAATGATGATCATGTAGAACGAGTCGCATCACATCGTGGAGACGGTATTCCGTACGTACGCACGAGTGATGATATCGTTCCTATGATCGTGGAATTGTATTGGAGTATATATATATATTATTTCAGTATCAATATTACTTTATAATAATCATAAATAGTTACTCATTACACCATTATACCCATCCTTGTAAAGTGGTGGTGGAAAATAGATTACACCACGGCGTGGAGACGGTATTCCGTACGTACGCACGCGCGGTGATTTCATTTTTCCGTAGGATGGATAGAAGGTGAATTAGGGTTGTTTAATATTTATAATAACATATCAGTATGTAAGTAATACTGATGTTATTACTTTATCATTAAACAACTAAAGAAGAAGAAGTTGAAGAAGAAAGAAATTGAAAAGATCGGTAATGGATATTACCTCTTCTTTGAAACGCCTCTTTGAATCCTCCACTTAGGGAACTAAGATTGGTCTTTGAAGAAGACCAGGACCTCTAGGATTATTCTAGGGAAGTGGAGAGGGGAAAATTGCAGGGGTTTGCCGAGCTTGAGTGCTCAAATTGGTGTGAGGAGGAGGGGGAGGAGGTGCCCTTTTATAAGGGAGGAGAGGGGCACCTTAGGAATATCTCAAAATATTATTTTATATTAAAGTCAAAATCGGTTTATAATGGTTCCAAAGGGTATTATTTCGAAGCTAAAGTGGGTATGGGTCGAAATCCTATCAACCAATAGGATTTAGACAAGTTTAGGGTATTATTTTAACCTTATCAATTAGATTTAACTCTAAGTTAAATAATTTAATTTTTACCATGTCTTTTTGTTTTCTTTCACTATATGGTTAATACACTTACTATAACATGCCAAACGAACCCCAAATTGTTTATGATTAATATATATATCCTTATCTAAATCATTTGGCCGAACCTTAGATTTTTAGGAATAAAATAACATTTAATAATATAATATTTGATTTAAAAACTATTTTGTGTCAATTTTGACACTATTTGATATATGATTTTTGTGAAAGTCATAACAGAATTATATGTTCGAAACAAGTTGATTAAATCAACACTAATATATCATAGTAACCTAGAAAATTATTTTAATTCATAAAAAGTCTCCAATTACATTTATTTTGGTGTTTATAACATCAATTATGTCAATATTTCATTAATAAGATAATTACTGCATCATCATTGTGTCATAAATAAATTAAATTATTTAATGTCTAAAAATTACAAATAAAATACCATTATGTAGGAAATATTTTTAGATTTCTAATGAATATTTATAGTCGAATTTATCTTATGTATAACCCCATATTAAAAATGATTTACTTATTAAACTTTGATTTTAACTATTTTAACCCTTCTTTAAATAAATTAATAATAAATGTCCTAATCTAATCCAAGTGGGCCTAAATGGTCATATTTTATTCCTAAGTTTGTTCTTGGTCGAATTACACTTATCCAATAGAATTAGGACATGTGTTAGGGTAATAGTAATATCATATTTACCCTTAGTTACCCTATTTACTATTAACCGCGGTAAAAAAATAAAAAGTTACTATTTACCAAAAAATTATTTTCATCTCATTGAACCACATTTTAGTCCTTGATATTAACCGTGTCTCTCGGATTTTCGAAATTCCATTCACATAAGCGGTAAAATTAAGTTTTATGCAAAATTCCGTTTTTTAACCTACCACTTAGTGGTTTCACTATTCATCAAAAATTGAAAGTTTTCAGAAAAATAACAAAATTTCACCCTAGGCTAATTTCGATATTCTGAGTCCAAAAATGAAGTCCATTTTGAAAAATAAAATATATAAAATTTCAAAAAGTTGTTATTACTATTCATAACGGCTAGTTTTAATAGCATATTGTTGTTTAGTGAAACTCGGTATTGCGTATGACGCAAGCTATCGAGGAAGGTCGCGATTGCGTGTAAAGCAAGACAAGCAAGTGTTGTGTAGAAAAAGATTCCTTTGATGATTTATATAACATAAAAGTCTCGGGTGTTACATGCCACCTCCAACAACATATAAATATCCACAAAAATGGTGTGTAGATAGAGTAAATTGTTTGTAGAGATCACTTGCCACCATTCATAAGTCTCCTAACCATGATCGTGTACCTCTGGCCATGAAATATACATGTGAGGGTGTCCATGTTGTTGTCGATGATGCTTTTGAGCCCTTGTTCTATTAGGCATGTCTATATACCCTTTGAGGTACACATAGAGCCTCTAGAAAAGAGTCACATGTAATGTGACCTAGTAACATAGTGTGTGATATTTTACTCACTTTGAAAACACTAGCACCATAGCCAGTGGGTCACATATGTTGTGTAATCATGAAATAAACATCGTGTATCATGTGATTTTCCAGATTCATCTGGATCTCTTTTGAATCCTTCAACACATCATTGGAGCCACTAGCCTCACCAAAACTTGTGGATCAGAGATTTCCCAACATCATCATCACCCACCCACTAGATTTTGGTACCTGGTTTACTCGAAAAAGGATCCATCAAGCCAAACCTTCACCACCACAAGTTTCCCTCGCATCACCATCGTGGAATACAGAACCGTGGTCTATTCTTTTCTTTTTCCTCCTTGAATCATCCACATTTTTTCTCATTCTCCATATCACAACCTTCATCTCAATTAATACCTATGTTATAGATCTATCATTCCAAATAATGGTCATAGAATAGTCAAATGCTGAGAAATCATCGAACCATGGGCCAAAATAAATACCTGCAACAAACGCTTAATGAAATGGAAAAGAAAGCCATAATATAAAATATGTGAGTAATTAACCACATCCATTGTTCATTCATCATTGATCCATTAACGTAGAAATATATATATTTAAAGAGTAAAATCAACACAAAGAACAAATTAATCCCTCTCGATTAAATCTATATGGAATGCATGAATCTATTTATTTCATGGAATTGATCTATGTTCGATATAGATGAACAAAAGAGATTAAAATCACAAATAAAACATCACACCTAGAGTTTTTATAAATAATTGATGAATAATGGTTCTACATTGTAATTTTTTATTAGATCCAAAAACTCTGTTGGTGGAATAATCCACGATCATTGTAAGATCTGATGTCATATTCCAATAATTTTCTCCAATTTTTCTCTAGGTCTCTAGGGTTTGTTGACCAACTGTGAGAAAAACTATATTATCATGGATTTATAGAAAAATTGGGTCACTGCATTAAATAAATTAAATTAAATCATTTAATTAAATTTTTTATGCATTATGTCTATGTGGATACTTTTTCACAAACACCCTATGCCGACAAGGGTTATGTCATGCCTAGGGTAAACCAAATATTATATATTAAATGGTTGTATCATATTTTAGATATGATCTTCCAATCAGGAGTTAGTTCATTTTTTCGGGAAAACTAAATATGGCTTATATTTAATATATTTTAAAACAATTTTGCAAATATGAATCCTCATAATCACGTGTCATCTTAGATCCTAGTCACAAAAATATTCCATATAGTATCCAAAAATAATACATAAAAATTTGAGTCATTATCATATTTCCATAATCATGTTAGGTCTCGTTATTTCTGTTTTATATCCTTTTATATAATATGAACCATGGATTTATTATCTTTTTTTTCTTTCCAGTGATTCTAATTATTTTCCTTTTCCTAAACCTTGTTTTTTAATTCGTTGTGCCGTGTTTTACACTTGTTTTCTCTATATTGTAATCATTGTCTATGATCCCATTGGACAGTGATGTATTTTCCTTGTTCTTAAACTTTTCCCCTACCATTCTTCAAATTATTCATTGTTGACTCAATGGGTCATGGTTTGACATTTCTAGGGTGGTTTTGATCATGATTGAACTCCCATATTCATGGATGTTATGATAATGATGAATGGAATGATGATTGTATTGTGGATTAAGGTCAGATAGAGAACATAGATGATGGTTTCAATGTTTTGGGATCTTAAAAAACATCGGGAGAGGTATGGTGTGATGGGTTTGACCCACATGGGTTTGGGACACTATAATCTAGACACCATTGATGGATCAATCATAGTTGGCCCTATATTTTCACTTCCCAATGAGATTTGATGTGGAAATGAGGTTGGCAGTGGCATGGAGTGATATGTGAATGATTCCCTTGGTTTCTTTGAAAAACTTAAATACTGGGTGTGTAAACTAGGAAGACATGTTTTGTAGTCCCCTAACTATAGAGGTTAGTAATTTGGGGAAGATTAGTATCACATATTGTGTATGGACCATATAATCCATATGACCTGGTGCTGGTGAATCATTGTATACACTAGGAGTACAAGGGCACAATCCTGGAAATGAACATAAGAATATCTAGGATTACACATGCATTGCTTGGAACATGGACATGGCCTCAGTACATGGTCACATCCCAAAGTACATAGGCATAGCCAGATGTATACAAGCATGGGATATGATGTATAGGTAGGACCCAGAGTGGTAGAGGAATGTTGTGTAACACATGTACACATCATGTAGTTCCCATTGACCAACCAATAAATTTTCATGAAAGGACACTTCTCAATGAGAGGGTGAGGGTACACGCTATGTGGCCATAGTTAAACACCATATCCATTGCTCAAATTCTCCTACCATCATTATATCCATCTTCAAAACATGGATTTTGGACCATGAGTATCCTTTCTTAATTAGTTTTCTACATAGAATTCAACAAAAATCCTTTATAGGGGATTTAGAGATATGTAGTGATTATTTGTGAGCATGAAAATTGTTCAGGTGATACTTTACATATAGTAGTGATTGGTAAGGATCATCATATATATTTTGGGATTGGAAACCCCCTTGTCACGCTAGGGCATGTCTCCACCATGCTCTCAACACAAGTTGAGGGGCACCCCCTCACTCGCCATGGAATGGGTCCTATACATACTAAGTGAAACCCCCTATCATACTAGGGTGTGGGTTATCTACCTACTGAGTTGAAACCCCTTTTTTAGTAGGGAATAGTTCAACCTACTATGTGGAACCACTTATCATACTAGGGAATGAGTCCTTTATCAGAAAAATTGAACCCCCTATCAAAACATGGTACGGGTATTTTATATACTAAGTTGAACCCCTATCACACAAGAGTGTGTTTCCTCTATATACTGAGTGGAATGCCTATCGCACTAGGGTGTGGGTACTCTATTAGATATTATACCCCTTCAACATTGTAGATCAGTGTTAAGGTGCATGTCCTCAGCATAATTTCTTATATGGACACATGAGATATCGGGTATTGAAGATGGAACTTTGGAAAAGTTAGAATACACATCATCTTTGGTTGGTACATGGATATGGAGATACCTTTTATCTATCATTTCAGTTTCTTTATGAGAATATATATTGGGTTATCATTTCTTAATTGCTCTAGGTATATAATATCTTTATGTTAATCCCTTTGTGGTTTTAGGGGTGTCTTACTAGGTATGTATATACTCACCCCAATATGGGATTTTCCCACATGTGTCATGTATTATGTGGATGAGAGGATGATCAGTAATGACATTGGTAGTGCTTAGTGATACTTTAGTTAATTGGACACGTGTGGTTGTTGGGCTTGGAGAATAGGATATGGGCTCTCTTAAGCATTTGTTCCCTCCAATTTTTTTGGTTGGGTCTTCACTTATGGTTGGGCATGTAATTTCCCCTTGATACTTTGGTTAATAGTTTCATACTCTGATATATTCTCTACTGGTTATTTCATGCATGGTTATATGCTAGATGTTCTAGTATTTTATTATTCCTATGAAAATTTTTAAGGATATGGATGTGTTCATGCATCTAGTTATATTAGGCGAAGGCATAATGTTTTAGTTTATTCCTTCTTAGTGCTTAATTCATGCCTCTATCCTATTGGAGGGGGCATGGGGTTGTCACACTAAGCCTACCACCATCCGGGAAGGCCCTGGTGGTTTGTGTCGTGATAAAGTTGTATCAATGGATTTCATCCTTGGTTTGATGTTAGTTTAGGACCCATAGTGAAAATTGTTTGGGAACTTAAGAAAATAGTTCCATAGTTTCTCAAGTGCGGCTTTTAGTCCATTGAATATAGTGTTGGTGTGGAAGTTGGTGTATCACCAAGACACTGACTACCAACTTTTCAACTTATCATATAGAGACATTAGTTGTTGGGAAACATTGGTACACACATTTTATATGATTGATTCATTTTACTATCCTTCTAGAGTCTTCTCCTTATATATATACTCATCTAACCATGGTGTTTCTTGATCACTTTTAGGATGAATCTATGAAGATAGCCAACCATGTTACTGATACAAGATTGTGATGATGATCTATTAAGTGATGAGGCATCATATCATGGGGTATCCCATGTGTTTTATCCTATTTGTTGTAATGAAGTAGTGTCACCTCTGTTCAAGATGTATATAGTACCAGGGGTTTTTGCTGAGGATGTATGTAAGATTAACGATCAATGTGTGTTCTAGTGAGGGATACAACTAAGATTTAATGAAAACCTAGATCCTTAAGCAGTGGGGGATTTTCATAAGTTAATGGTCTAAGTCTTTAGGATTGTTCAGACCCAACATATTAGATATTTATTCTCATGGCTGGCCTTATTCATGGGATAAAAGGGCACTGGTGATGTATGATGTTGTAGACCTATGATGATACGACACTCTCATCGTCATACTTTCATTATCTCTTCAGCAAGAAGTATTACCCTTCATACCAATCCTCTGTATGGATACATGATATTCTTGAGTTGTAGAAGGGTGATATGATAGTTGTGGAGTATGCTGTGTGGTTTACTAACCTCATGTGTTACTCCCTCAATATGGTATGTTATGGATTCTTCCAAGAAGGGAATCTTGATAAAGTTCTCCATAGAGACATCCATGCTAGCGTAGTCTTCCTATGAATCCCTACTTATGCTGGAATACTAGAGTGGGTGTTATTTATGAAGAGATTAATGGAAGATATGCACTAGGTAGGTGGAGACAGTGATTGAAATCATGTGGCTGATTCATCTGAAATTTCTATCAAGCATCATTATTTAGGTTATTGGTTTAAGAGACCTTCCCATAGAATCAATCAGAAACATGGATCTATATTGAATGGTTCACATAGAGGGTCCAATCATCTATAAGAGGGTAGGTTTTATTCCAGGGATTTGAGTGGTCACATGGAATGCGATTTCTCAGCCTGACATGTCAGTAAAGTAACACTAATAGCATATGGACTACCATGGTAGAGGTAGCAATCTGATCAAGGATCTCTGAAGCATGGGCAAGATGGCCCATAGGAATTCAATGCTATCAGAGGACTGGTTGGATCTTCGAAGGGAGTATCTAATGTTTGGGGTCAATTATATGAGTTACACCCACCACCACCACTAGGTGGCCTATGCTGGGCTCAAGGAGTGGTCTATAGGGGTGATGGGAAGCTTCATGCTATGGATGGTTATGACTAAACTACACATGAGATGATTTGAGGTATGATCAATGTGTTTTATACTCTTTAAAAATTACTTATGGACATTGGATTGAGTCATTACTTAATCTCATTAATCATTATTTAAGAGCTATATCTCCACATTAGGACCTTGGACCATAAATTGTTTCTATAGGTTCCAACTAGGTGTGATTCTTTTATATCTCATATCTTCTAATAGTGAAAGATATCTATCAGTGGATATAGTTTATTGTAAAACCTTTTGTTCATCATGATGATAATTTATAATATCATCTGGGGTATGGATTGGTTTTCCATACTTTGGGTCTAAATTGACTATTATTGTAGATGACATAGATTCCTTTAGATGGATGAGTCAATATTCTCCATTTCAAGTGAGAGAGTTCTCATGGATGAGTGGGTGGGCCTTATAAGAAGGAATCTGCAAACCATCACCCATCAATGGGTGATTTTTTTAGTGTAATGGGATATTTAGGTATCTATATTATTTATGTAGTGGTGGTTTATATGGACATATTCTTTGAGGATGATATGGGACAACCTATCAAGTGGGAGATGGAATATTTTATCTACTAGTACCCCATGACCACGTAGATATATTCTATTGCCTATCAAATGGCCCTTACCAAGCTCTAGGAATTAAGGATTCTATTGGAGGACCTTAGAGAGAAAAATTTCATCATACCCAATGTGCCACCCTAGGCATCTCTAGTCCTACTTTTAAAATAGGAGGATGGGGGATTAAGGATTTTAATTTATTATCATCACCAGAATTAGGAAAAAATAAATAACAAGTACCCCTTTCTGGGGATATATTACCTCTTCAAATAGTTGAGATGTATGAGTTGGTTTACAAAGATCGAACTCAGGTTTGGATAACAATAATTGAGGTTTTGTGAGGTTGATATTATAAATATGGAATTCTAATGTTTCTATGGACACTATGAGTTCTTGTTGATTCATTTTTTTCTGATGAATTCCCCCACTATTTTATGGTTCTTATGAACAAGATCTTCTAGACGTACTTGGACCGATTTGAGGTTGTCTTCATTGAGGACATAATCATTTACTTTTTTGAGGAGGAGAATACAGACCAAATAAGGACATTCCTTAATATACATTAGGAGCAGAAGCGTTGTGGTAATCTCTCAAAGTGCCAATTTTAGATTCATGATGTCCAGTTTTTTGTGAATGTCATCTCTGATCATTATTTAGCTATGGACCTATTGAATATTGGTGTGGTGCATTCTTGTGAACTAACCAAGAGCATGTCAAAGGTTTAGTGTTTCATTGGTTAGGTGGGATACTGGTGATTGTATTTTATTCATACATTTTAGGGTGTTTTAATATAATTTTTTCTATATTTCAATGATTATTATATTCCAAATGTTGGAAAATTTGACTTTTTTATGTTTTATGGAAGGATACAATAGATAATTTCAAAAGGAACAAAAAGAGATAAATTTGGGATCTAAAAGACCCTTCATGCAACGATTGAAGCAAAGTGGCATGGAACTATATTTTTGAAAGTGAATTAAGCTAGAAAACTGGAAGAAGACCATTTACACATCAAGTATTTTATTACATGACATGAGTTCATCATGACGGTTTCCTCCACTATGAAATGTTGTGAAGTTATTACATGTTGTGAAAATACATTACACATCATGTACACAATACACATCATGAAAGTTCAATACATGATAGATATAAAATATCCACTGCTGGTGTGGATTAAACATCATGAAAATCTATTACACATAATGTATTTATCAAGAAATATAAAAAATGATACGTAGATATGATATTTAATTGAGGTGTCCTAGGTTTCAACATTGTAGCTTATAAAATAAACCCGCACCCTTTCTTGTAGGCACGTCTCAAGAGGTGTGATCCGGGATAAGGTGTGATAACCCAGTCAAATGTGCATATGTGGATCCCTGCTTATTTTTCCTTTATATAGGATTTTTTTCATTCTCTTCTGAACCCTCTCATGGCTATCATGAGGGGTTATTAATCTCTAAATGATCATGAGGATAAGATATAATCGGTTGGATATAATTTACCTTGACCATTGAACTTGCTAAACCTTATTATAATAATTTCATGATTTTTAATAAATTATTTCATACCTTTTCATTCCATGAATCTTGATTCATTGCTGCTGAGAACCCTTTTTATATTTTCTTCTCTCACCTTTTTCATTAATCACATGACTATTAGCTTAGATTTAAATTCATCAAATTATAATTTGGTTAGTTTTATTTTATTTAATTAATATTTTCTCTAATATTTTCAATGTGGGTTCAACTTTAGACATGAAATTTTTATACTACCCTGTAGTTTAGTGGTTTGTTAGTTTCGGGTTTATAAATTTCCAAATCCGGTAACCATGTCGGAATTAATGACACCCCACGGGCTATAAGATACTATAGGAAGTTATTAGGGAACATATCCATTATTAAATCAAATTTTTCTTTATTGATGTGGAAATAATAGTAGATTACCTCGACCAAATAGTTTCAAAGATTCTTTTTGGATTTGAGGTGGATGTTTACTATTGCTCCTTTATTGACACTATCTAAAGGGGTTATATATTATTTTTCAAAGACTATAAATTTGAGCTTGGTTACGTACTAATGTAGAGGCAAGTAGTGATCACATATGGGTTGGGTCAATTAAGTCACCATGATTACAACTACATGATTCAAAACCTAGTGTTGGAAGTGGTGGTATTTTCTCTAAATATGTGGAGGAATTATATTTCGAGTGAGAATCTTTTATTTAGTTAAATAAATAAGGTATTAGGTACATATTCACTCCTATATCTCTTAACCTAAGGCATATGAATTGGTTGGAATTCCTACAGGAATGTTACTTCAAGATATTTTATATTCCTAGCAAGGGAATCATGGTGGCATATTTCCTTAGAAAGAATTATCATTCAAACTTTGTAGAGGAGGCGTCTTAGTAGTTGGATACATTACAGCTAACCCTAGTAGAAAAAAAGGAGTTCATATTTTCTTTATTAGATGTAGATGACTCCTCTGCTTCTCTAGTATGTGAGAGAGTATAAATTGGGAGACATAAACTATAATGTTTTATGTGACTAGATATCCTAAAAAGATGCAACAGTTTGAATTCCTTGAATAAGGGGATCATGTCATCCATTTCTATAGATGAATGCAGGTTCTTATCACATTGAATGTGGAGTCTATGAGAGAGTTTAATTTTTCCCTTGTGGTTGTACAAATTGGTGTGGGAAACAATTATAATGACCATCAGTAGTGATTTTGGTGGGTGGGTATGAGGTGGGGCATTTCCATGTTCATTTCTTGGCATCTCACATGTCAGAAGGTAAAGGATGAGTACTGGGTTCTATGAGTTTTGGAACAGCCTATGTGGATCGTGTATTGGAAATGGGATGGAATATTCATGGACAGTGTGATAAGGATTTCATAGATAGTGAGTATCTATGATGATATCTGGGTTATTATTGACTGACTTACCAATTTAGTGCACTTTATTTACATATGGGTGTAGAGATCAGTCAAATGTATGGGGAAATTATATGTGTTGGAGATCATCCAACTTCATTGGGTGTCCTCTATGATTATATACATATTTAATGCTTGGTTCATGTCATAAATGTGGTAAGGTTTTCAGGACCCAGTTTAGGATGAGAACAATGATTCACTCCCAGAAGGACAGGTATACCAAGTGGACTATCCAGGTATTGGAGGACATTCTCTGAGTCTTCATGTTGGACTTAATCTAGAGTGGGGAGAATCACCTTCCCTTGGTAAAGATTTCTTTTAATAACATCTAACACTCCACTATCGATATAGAACATTTCAAGGACCTATATGGGGGACTATACAAGTCACCCTTATACCGGATTGATATTGGAAAGACATCTCTTTTTGGACTAGAAATGGTAAATGTGATGATGGAGAAGGTACAAGTGATATAAAATTGTATGAGGATAACCCACAGTAGATAAAAATATTAAGAATATTGACACTATAGTCCCTTGGAGTTTGAGCAGGGAGACCATATTTTTATAAGAGTCTCCCATGAAAAGGATTATTTAAGTTTTTATATGGATGAAAAATATCCCTAAGGTTCGTCGAACCATTAAATTTCCTAGGGCGGTTTGGTGATATTTCTTACCACATATCATTTCCCAATAGTTTTATTGAGTTACTATTGTCTTCCATGTGTCACAACTATAGAGATACATTCACGGTCCTTTGAACATTATTGACTGGGGGAATTGGTCCTTGATGATGGATACACCTTTGAAAAATAGTTGATGGAAAGTGAATATAGGAAGGATAAGATTCAATAGAGATATATTATGACTTTTTTGTGTTCTTTGGCAGCATGGGAATGTGTAGGAGAGCTCTTGGGAGCATGAGACATGGATGGGGACTCTGTATCCCCAACTTATTCAAGGATTGTGATTTTCAAGGGGAAAGTCCTTAAAATGGGGATAATGTAATGACTCTGGTTTCATGTATTTAGTCCATTAAATATTTCTATTTATGTATCTATATTTTTTGATAGAGTCGGTGCTATGATAGGATGTCTTGGAACACCATAATTAATATATTAAAATCTAAATTTATTTAAAATTATGTGCATAAAACATTTTGATATTAATGGTTTCCCATTTTTTTCCACCTCGAATGGGAAATATGAGACCGTGCTTGATTCAAGAACATGGTTCTTACCCTTATCATGAATTATGATTGGTTGGCATAAAACATTCAATGGGAGGTGACCATTGGAGTTCGAATTTAATAAAATAAATAATTTAATTTATTTACTTTAATTAATTGACATAAACTAATTCCCTTATTTCGAATACCCCATTATATAGAATATCAAGGGTTAGACACATAACCCTAGGATATATGAAGGGGGAAGGAATCATTATTCATTGAGGGATCAAGATCAGAGAATGTTGATGACTGGATCTAGGTGAATCGAGTGTTAGTTAGTGAATATAGGGAATCTTATTCATCACTAAAGAATGAACACTTCTCAAATAATCGATCCTTAATCAAAGTTAGGAAAAATATTTGTGGTTTATACCATTTGATTAAAGATTAGGATTTAATTTTTTATCTCCATTATTTTTTTGGGGATTTTGTTTCTTCTCATAACCCTAAACCTTGATTTATAATTTATTATTCCATTATTTACCTCTATTTACCCCATATTGTGCTCACTAGCCATGATTGCATTTCCCAATTATATATTTACTTCATTCTTGATATTTTAACCCACCATTCTTCATATTACTTTTTGTTGTCCCATGGGGTTGTGGTTCGATATAGATAAATCCATGTATTCATGATGGTTGTGAGAATGAACAATAGACAGTAGTTTGTTTTTGGTTAAATGAGGTTGGATATAGGATACATGTGATGGATTCAAGGTTCTGGGATCTATAGTGGCACTGAGAGAGGATTTTTATGATAATATTTCCATGCACAGGTTCGGGTGGCTAGAATCTATACACTGGTGATGGATCAGGCATGGTAAGCCCTAGATCCACACTCTTCTGTGATATTTTAGGTAGAAATGGTAGTGGAAGTGGTGTGTTGAGACATGTAATGTCTTCACTAATTTTTTTACAAAAACATCAACTATATTTCTTTTAGTCTAAGAACCCACTTTTTGTATTTCCCTGGTAGCGATAGTAATCATTTCTGGGAGGATAAGTATCACATTCCGTGTATGGACCATAAACACCATGTGACCTAATGTTGGCATACCACCATATAATTTGGGAATAAATTGGAATGGACATAGCCAGTCTTAGACGCATGGCCAGGGGTACAAGAGCATAATATAGTACTCAGAAATGGACTTAGTACACAAACATGGCCCAAATTACATGGGCATGGCCAGATCTATAGGGGCATGGGCCAAGGATCTTGAGAAGGGCCTTGGGTGGACAAGACACAAAGTGTACCATGTTTATATATCATTTAGTTTCACATGTCTAGTAAATAATTGTGAAGGTATGAACATGGTTAGGTGACAAGTTGAAGTTACATGCCGTGTGACCCAAGGTACACATCACGTACCTCCCTGGGATTATTATACCTTCAATATATCCTTCTTGAAAACCAAAATGTACGCTAATGAGTATCCCATATTGAGTATTTTTTCACATATAACATGACTAAATACTTTATAGTGGATTTTTAAGATATGTTGTTTGGTGTTGTGAGTGTGTCGCTTCATCAAAAAATGCTTGACTAGTAGTAATGACCAGAAAGGATAATCAAATAGATGTCAAGGTTGAACCCCCCCCCCCCCCCTCCTTCACACTATTGTACAAGCCCCCCATGCTATCATTAATTTTTGGGTGTAACCCCCTGATGATCCATGGAGAATTTCCTCTAACTTCTAAGTGGAACCCCCTATCACAACATGGGATGGTTGCTCTACCTATTGAGTAACTGCCCCCCCACCTCACACCATGTCGTGGGTCCTATAACTATTTGGTTTCACCCCTATCACATCATAGTGTTAGTCATCTATCTATTGAGTGGTACCCCCTATCACACCAAGGAGTGTTTCCTATATCTATTGAGTGGACTCCCAATCGCACCAGGGTATGAGTCCTCTATCAACTAAGTGGAACCCCCTATCATGCTACGGTGAGGGTACTCAATTGGAGATTATTCCCCCTCAATTAAGAAGAATAGTGGTGACTTGTAGGTACTCCACTTGATTTATTATATGGAAATGTGATATATTGGGAATCAAAGGCATACCTTTAGATATACAGGCATACTCAATATCCTTGGCTAGGTTTTAGAGATGGATATCCCCTTTCTATATCATCTAAGTTTTTTATCAGCATATATATTGGGTTATCATTTCTATATTTTCATGGTTTGAGATGAATTATAAATTACCTTTCTATTTCTGCCATTGTTGTTTCTATGGTGTCATATTGGTTATGTATATACTCACCCATACATGGGATTTTTCTATATGCGACATGTATTATATATTCAATAGGAAAATCAATGGTGACATTGATAGAGATTAGAGGTACTTTGTTGCATTGATTGTATGTGGTGTTCAGGATTAGTTATCAGAAGAAGTGATCTCTTTAGTATTCTTTTTCCTCTAGTTTTTTTAGGTTTGGACTTAACTTCTAGTTGGGAATGTATTTGTCCCCTTGATTCTTTGGTTTATATCATCGTACTCTATGTATTACCTAGTGGTCATTTCATGCATGGTATACTCTATTTGTTATAATATTTTATTATTCATGTACACATTTATATAGATATGGAATTTTTTTAATGCGTACAAATAAGTTAGTATAAAGCTTCCCATTTAGTTTTATACCTTCTCGGAACTTGTCACCTACCCCTAGCCTATTAGTGGAAATCTTGGGGTTTTCACATCTCTATTGTCATCGGCCAGGTGGTCCTCATTGGGTTGGCTTATGATAGTCACTTAATCATAATAACTTATAAGTATATTTATTATACTACAGTTATTATTTTAGAATGTTTACAACATATTTAGAGGAAGTATAATAAGAAATAAACTAGAAATGGTTGGTAAAGAATATTACCTCTTCTTCAGTATCCTTCCTTTATAACCCTTTATTACGGACCCTTGTAATAATATTTTAACAATAAAAATGCCTTAATTAGTTTCTAGGGAGGTTGATATAGTAATTGGGTAGATTTTGGAAAATTAAGGTTTCTCAAACCTGTGTAAATAAAAGAGATAAGGGGTGTCCTTTAATAAGTGAGGGGGCGAGCATTCTTGGAATTTCTTAAATTATTAAATTAATATAAATTATTTTTAAAGTAAAATTGGATCCAAATTGATATAATTATAATATAATATTAGTATGTCTCGAAATCATTACATATAATAAATTTTTTAGACGTTTTGGTTATTTTTTTAGCCTTATATTTTAATTTTAACCCTCGTTAACCATTTTTGAAAATTGCCTCAATATTATGTTTTGAACCATTTAAGGGTCATGAATATTACCAAAAAATGAAAAAGGACCCATAAATATACCATGGAATAAAAAAGTTCAACTATATTATAATAATTTAGATCAATATAATATATTAATTAATTTTAAATCATTTAGTAAAATATAATTTATTATAAAATATCATTAATTTCATTTTTGGAACTATTCCTTTAATTTGACTTAAAAAACATGATAAAAAAGGAATTCAAATATAAAAAATTTAAAAACTATTTTATATGCTATATTTATCTTCTAAATTAATGGTACACTTTAACTCACAGATAAATATTATTTTTAGTGTTTTTAAAAACAATTTACCTTATTTATCTACAACTTGCACAAGCACTATGTTAGTGCTCTAAAAACATTTAAAGTAATTATTTCCTCAAAAAAATTAAAATTAATTTCCATAATAAAAAAGAAGTCAACATTAAAATAACCAATTATTACTAGACATATATTTTTTTATCCCTATCAAAAAATATTATAGATATTTAATGAAATAAAGTAACATTTTTGACTTTATCATTTACTTAAAATTTATAAAGGTCAAAATCACAGCCCTTTGGAAATAATTGGTCATGTGTTCATGTTTTGGATGATTGTGGATTTCATAAGCTCGTATAATGAAATTAATGTAAAATTTTGGTTTTTTTAATGGCTTATTACATTATTTTGAACCTTAATTGCCTAATTTACCCTTCATAGTGATGGAAAATATTTACTACAATTACTCTTTACAATAAAAAAATTAAAAGGGACCTAATTGCAAAATATGAATCTGTTAATTCCAAAAAAAATGTATCCACTTTACAATATTAAAATTATATAACCATTAGAAATCAATTTTAATATAAATTTATAGAACACAATGGAAAAAAATTAGAAATTTTTTTTAAATATAAAAATTAACATAATTTCAGGCCATAAATTTTATGATTGAAATATAATTTAATTAGATTTTTCCAATTAAAATGGTTCATATATTAATTTAATATCAAATTCAAAATATATTAGTTCTTTGAAATTAGTTTATTTAATAAAAATAAAGGAGATTATTTGAAAAATCGATATTTTTTACTATCACTAAAAAATATATCATTTTAGAACAATCCAAAAATTACCCCCTAAGTTAATTTTTATATGATGATTTAATAAATGATATTTATTTTATAAAACATGCATAAAAAAATTGGCATAAATTATGTATAATTTTCACCCAAAAAATATGAAAAAACAATCATTTTTGAATAAAATTCATTTTAGAAAAATTCATTATTTAGTTATTATTAATCACTATATTATATAAAACCTTTATACTTATTTTAAATATTATGTTTAATACAATTCATACTCTCCAATACAAATTCTAAGAGATAAATGTAACATTACATAATAATATTTTAATATTATATCATGGTTCCCTTAAGCCTTTCTGTTCTATGTTTAACAAGCTATTGAGCGTGGTGTTTTAAATTTTCAGGGTGTTAAATTGTAAACCATTAAAATAAATTGTTCCTTCATAATTTTTTCTCAAAAATAAAATGTTAAATATTTTAAAAAAAATTTGTTTTAAACCCTATATAAAGGGATAATAAAACATTATTTAATAGGGGGAAGTGAAAAATATTAAGGTTACTTAAAATAACACATAATTGGGTTCATAGATAAGGAGAACATTAATAGGAAGTTAAATTATAGACAAGAAGGAGAAAAATATTTTCTAAGGACTAATAGAGAGTGATGGATAACATTTTTTTGAAAAATTTAACACCCATAAAACCCTAAATAAATCAGGGGTGAAAAGAGCGTCCATTTATAAAAAATAAAGGTAAAAGTATGAAATTTTTATTTTTGGATCCTTTTCATAAAGTTGAGAGATTATATTTCTATCAAGATAAAGAATAAGGGAAAATATAATTACTTAATTTATTTACATTTCATAAGCACAATTTCATCCTTTTTTTGGTTTATTTAATTTCCACTTCATCTCTAACTCTAAGAAATGAATATGAATTTTTCATTCATGAAGAACTAAAATTAACTTCTAATGGATCAAAAGATCTATAACATAATAACATGTCATTTTACTTATCTTTGAAAAAAATCAATAAAAAAATAATTCAATACTAATAATTAATAAATATTTATATGAATAAATAATACATTAATCTCTAAAATTCAAAAATAAAACCAAAGTTTTAATAAATATAATTCCTTATAAAACAAGTCTATATCCAAAATATCCTCAATAACTATAACATTAAATAATTTTTTAACCTAAAAGTTTATCTCATACCCTACATATCACACTTTCAAAAACATAATATAATTCTTACCAAATAATCATTGACATTAAACCTAAAGGATATATATACCTCAACTCAATAAAAGCCTCATGAAATATCATTAATCACCTAAAATCCTAAACATTCAAAAATATTTGATACTACAATTTTTTACTAAAAGTTAAATTAATATATATATATATAGAATAAATTAATTAAAAAAATTCATACTAAATAGGACATCAGGTAGGCCAACGGTTGGTGATGCACCCTTTTCTCCCTTCAGTTATGGGTTTAAGACCCATGGCCTTTCCAGAAGTGATGGGTTGTCCCTCGACCTAAGGGTTATCCTTTTTCTAAAAATATATTAATATAATTCCTATAACATTCCCAAAATTATTATTAACATCTAATAAATAAAATTAATTATCAAATCACTTTTTAACCAATAAGGTTTTCTATTCATCTTATTTTTTCTACAAAAATCAAATAATCCTAATTTAATATTATTAGTTTAACATAAATTATCATATTTACCGTAAATTTTATCAATAAAATTAAATTTATCTCCAAAAAATATAAAATAATTTTTCCATAAATAACCATTTTACTAAAACATATACTAAACCAAAAGATTTTATTCCCATAAATTTCTTCCAAAATATCCTTACTCATATTAAACTCCCATCACATTAAACCTCAAAATTGGAATCATTGCCTTTAAAATTATGATAAAAATAGAATTATAAACCTAAGACACTTTATTTTTATAACATATCACTATGGTATATCATAGGTTTCCATATGTTCTATTCTGTCTTTTATAATAATTGTCTATAAAGAAAATGTGAATTAACCCAGGAATATCCCCTAAGATTGTAAAACCATGGGTTCTGTAACGTAATATATATCATGCACTGGAATGATTATCAAAATACAATCAAAAAACTATTTTTTGGGTTATTATCAATATATTATTCTATTCCAAAACCATGTAAAGTTTTAGAATCCAAATTCGGATGTGTTCCTAGGAAACCCGCATATTCTCTGCCTTACCAAAACCTTAGGATATTATCCTATAATTAGACATATCCTTTAATACTGTCATAGGGTTAAGTTCCCTAATCTATTTTCCCAAAATATTCTTCCCTTATTTTATATTATACTTCATTTGAAACCAACTAAAATAACCCCAACTATAGTAACCCATATTTAATGTTTACTTTATTACATTTGTACGAGATATAGAGGATCTCACCATGCAAGATCGAATAGTTTAGTAGTCTTGGAAAACTAGATACAAACATGATTCCCACATCACATTGGAAATATAAAATATATAGCATAAGAAGTATTCTTTCATCCTTGATATTATTAATAATATCCTTCTCCATTTCCCAGTGAAATCAAAACAAATAAGGGGTCAGATAATATTCTCAGTAGTGGTAATGTACAATATAAATTATTAAGATTAAATAAGGAATAATTAACATGAAAATGTAAACAATAAAAAACACATTCCATTTAATTAATAACTTGATAAAAAAATTATTGATAATATTAGTGTTTTAATATCATGGATAATAATAATTTAATTCTTAATGAAGTAACTGGTAAATATTACACATCATAATTTCATACATCAGGATATCTTTACCTTAAAAGCCTTATTCCTATAATGTTTAATCAATTCATAGTTATACACTAAAAAATCAATTATTTTTTCCATATTATTTATCTCATGATACATGTTGATGCATCAAGGGGGTATTTAATTCTACGCCACACCTATCAATACATTTCTAATGCATTACTCATATATTGAATGATCAATTTAATTAATGAAAAATATATCATATTAATAAATATATATATTGAGTAATGAATACAAAATAATAATATTTACCTAATAAATAAAATAAATTTGAGAGTAAAAAATTATATATAAAAATGTTATATGGTTTAGGAAATAATCATATCCCTCATACAAATAATATGGATATTTTAGAGAAATTTAATTTCAATTTAAAATATGATCAAAATAATTTGATTGTTTCAAGATAAAGTTAATGAACATAAAATTAATGATAGATGAATTTCAAATAATTATAAATACAGGATTTGTAGTAAAATAAAGTCTTTAGGAAAAGTAAAGTGAAATATTTAAATAATATTTCAATATAGTTTTCTTTATAAAACTATGTAAAAATTATAGAAGATAGAAAATAGTGTAAAACTGTTTTGGTGATGGGAAAATCTAATAAATCCAAAAACATTAAAATGAAACATTCCTTAGGAGTTTTGTAAAGGTAGTTTAAAATTAAAATATCAAAAATAACATCATAATTATTAATTTAAAACCTTTTAAAATTCAAATTAACTAAATATATCTTCAATTAATAATTTTTCAAAATGATAATGGCTTTTAATTTTTTTCGAAAAATATGGATATGGAAGAAAAATATATTCGATAAAAATAAAAATAATATCCACTTCTTTTAAATATTTCCTTTCATGATTCCATTTCCAAAGAGCTGAAAATTTAGAGGAAAATATTTAAAAAAATTAAATAACCAATAGATAATAAAATATAGTTATTTTATGAACGAAATGTTTTAATATTCCACCATTGAAAATATAAGTATTCAAAAAAGAAAATAAGATTGTAAAATAAATTATTATATATTTGGTATCTTTTAAATTGTAACCCCTTGAAAGAGAAACTAGAATTTTAATATTATTAATAATTTAAAAAATATATTAATGTTGAATGAATCAATGTGTCATTATGTACACCACATAAAAATAAATAAGTTTATAATACTAAATATGAAACATTGTGGTGGAAATTGAGATGAAATCCCATTCAACAATTGTGTCAATGAAGTGAGAACTAATCAATGAAGTGATTTTGTGTTAAAATTTTAAATCAACAAAAAAAAGTTTAAATACAGAACAATAAAATAATATTTAATTTCCCACATAATCGTCTCATGACATAATCAATGAAGTATAAGTATAACTCCATGAAAAGAAATTGAGTTATGAAACCCATACCTCATGTTCAACTTTCCTCATAAGTGATTTAAACCACATTTATAATAAATTTCTCATTACAATACATAACAAAGAACCATATACATATCTAAAATATCATATATGATCAATTTAAAACATTTTATCACCTGTTCGTTGACAATATTTTATTATTATCATTATTTTGGGTGTTAACTGCTTCGTTTTTCATGTTTGTTTTGATTCAGTAGTTTTGGTAATTTTGTCTTGTTAGTAATTTCATAATATATAATAAGTTATTAATGATATAAATATAATACATATTAAATATAACAATATTTAGAGTCATCTATAAATTATAGATATAGATGAATGAATTATATTGTTCATGGAGATGGTGGGTTATACGTACGCATGAACATTATTTTAAAAATTTTATGGATAGAACAAAAGATATGTAAATAATAATCCACCAATAAAGAATAATTATTATATCATATATAGCATATATAGTTATTAAATCTATCCTTATTACAATCCATGTAAATTGGAAATGAAATGTGGATCACATCACTTCATAGTGGTGGTAGTCCACATGTACGCACGAGCGGCGTTCTCATTTTCCCAAGGATAGGAAGGTGAAAATGTTGATATTATATTATAATTAAAAAAGAATAATTATTATATAAATAAAATATATATTAATTAGTTACAACTTTATAACCATCCATGTAAATAGGTGATCAAAAATAAATTACACTACTATGTAGAGATGGTAAGCCGTACACAGGCAACATCGATTTTTCACTCTTCATAGAATGGAAAATATTGTTAATGTCTATTTCCAATAATCAGAATAATATATTATTATATTTATTATACCATATTTATTATTTTGGGAAGGTTAAAATATATTTAGAGGATGTATAAGAATAACTAAACTTGAAGTTGTTGGTAAATATGATTACCTCTTCTTCGGTAAACATCCTTTAGATATTTTCTAAAGGATGCAAAGAATTGTATTTAAAGAATAAAATCACCTCTTATTCATGGATAATAAATTTTAGGAGGTAATTAGGAATATTTTGGTAGATATAGGTTTCTCATAGTGGTATAAAAAAGGGATAATGGTTTTCATTTATTAAGTGAAGCGAGGGTTATTCTTGGAAGTTATAAAATATAAAATTAATATAACTTATTGTTCACATAAAAAAGGATCCAAATTGGTCTAATTAGAATATAAAATTATTATGAGAAAAAATACTCTCATACCATAAAAGTTGGACGAGTTTTTGTTACATTTTCACCCTTATCTTTTAGTTTAAACCCCATGTTAACCCTTTTAACAATTACATCAATATTAATATTTTTATGTTGTAAGGGTCATGAATATTACCATATAAGGATAAAAATCCATTAATGGACTATGTATAATTTTTTAAACTATATACCATTAATTAAGCCAAATATAATATTTTAATGATTTTTAAATCACTTAATAAAATATTATTTTTTATAAAATATCATTAATGTCATTTTTTGGTACTATTTATTTAATTTTGATTTGAAAACAACATGGTAGAAACTTATGTCGTGACTCGTCCCCCGAGGCTTATGCCTTGACTAACCCAAGCCCACCTTCCATAGGCCAGGGGCAGGTGACTAGCACCATAAAGACTTATCCCAAAAAAGGAGAGGCATTTCCATTAAAACTATACCCAAAAAAAAGAGGGAAAACTACACAAAGATAACCATGAAGGAAAAAAATTAAATCAACCACCACAAGGTACCACCACTAAGAGTAAAGTGTGTCAACTGAAATTAAAGTGGCTAGAATACAAGCTCAACTGAATGGAATGTATAGAAAAAGAAGTACAATTTCTGTAGGTCATTCTCCAAGGATCCTACCTGAAGTGTAAGTATAGGTCTCTATTAGATGTCATTGTTGTGGTCCACATCCATCAATACTCTTTTGAGCATCGTCTAGTCCTATCTCCCCAAGTCTTAGTTAATTTTTTCCATCATCTACACAAGACACAATAGGTGTGGACAAAGCTCGTCCATGGGCGAGTATAACAATACTCATTAGGGACCCCAAGTCCCTCAAAGGTCTCTTAGTAAACCCCAAAGTAAAACACCACAAAGGAAAATACAACAGAGGTAATACAACCAAGAAAGACCTCAAACACATAGCACAATGACTGAAGGATGCCGAAAATCCATCCTATAGCGACCGTCAAGCTGTCACTGACCTATTTCTTGGCCATGAAAGAGTGACCGCCAGTGGCGGTCGCTGTCCTGATCCTCGGCCGAGAAACAGTGACCGCTAGTGGCGGTCGCAGTTCTGATACTTGGCCAAGCTATAGCGACCGCCAATGGCAGTCGCTATCCAAGAGAAATTTTTTTAAAAAAAAATCAGGGTTCCCAATCAACAAAAACAAGGTAAAATCATAAAAAATGAAAAAAAAATACAAACATCATAAACATAAATATCATCATAAACAATAAAGGACAAACTTGCTTCAACGATCCAAATAGGTTCAATCCATTTCAATCTTTTGCTTCAATAAACCTACAATAGGATACAAAAAAACAAGTAAACAAAACAAACGTAAATTAAACATATTTATTAAGTTAATATATATAATAAAATTAAATCTAACATAAAATTATGGGTGCTATAATAATTTAAACCCCCAATTTAAGAAATTCTATCATCTTAGGAATTTTTTCCTTGTTTTAGAGTCTTTGGTTTAGCTTATGGAAGTGTTTTGTGGTCTAAAAAGGAATGCTCTCTGCACACACCATGTGAAACTATTAAAAAAATATTCAATAATAATATATACACCGCATGTCTGATTGATGTTTCCTCTGCTCCTACATTTCATGAATAATACTCTCATTGTTTTCATGTGATTTCAAGTCATTCTGAAGACATTTTCAGTGAATTCGACCATTACACTTCGTTTTGGCATTTTCTGACTCTATAAATGCATTTCTGGTCACTGTGGTCAAACAACACCTCCAATTGACATTCCTTCTACCTGACCATTTCACAATTCCCACCATGGTTGTTGTCGTATGATTTCATGGAAATTCGAGGTTGTTCGGTTGGTTTTGACCACCCAACGCGCCCTTTTAGAGCATGCTGAACTGTTCAAAGTAGCATATTCCATCGTATCGTGGACACTACAAGTCTGATTGACGTGCCGTCTCCTCCTACATGTCACGAATAGTATTCCTATTTTTTCATGTGAATTCTAGTCATTATGAGCACTTTTTCTCTGAATTCGACCGTTACACATCGTTTTGGCGTTTTATGACTCTGGAAATGCGTTTCCAGTCACCACAGTCAAACGACACTTGAAATTTATGTTTTTTATGCCTAACCATTTCACAATTTACACCATGGTTGTTGTCATATGATTTCATGGCATTCTGAGGTCATTCGGCTGGTTTTACCACCCAACGCGCCCTTTTAAAGTGCGTCAAACTGTTCAAAACAGAATATTCGGTCTTAACGCACACAACGCATGTACGATTGACATTTTGTCTCCTTATACATGTCACAAATAATATTCCTTTTGTTTTTGTGTGATTTCAACTCATTCTGAGGACATTTTTTGTGAATTCGACCGTTACACGTCGTTTTGGGGTTTTATGACTCGAGAAATGTGTTTCTGGTCACCACGGTCAAATGAAACCTCCAATTGAAGTTTTGTCTACCCAAACATTTCAAAATTCACACCACGGTTGTTGTCGTATGATTTCATGGCATTCTGAGGTCATTTGGATGGTTTTGACCACCCAATGCGCCCTTTTAGAGCACGTCGAACTATTCAAAACAGCAGATTCGATCATACCGCACACACTACACGTCTGATTGATGTTTCGTCTCCTCCTACATGTCACGAATAGTATTCCAATTGTATTTGTTTGATTTCAAGTCATTATAATCATGTTTTCTTTAAATTTGACTGTTAAACGTCGTTTTGGCATTTTATGACTCTGTAAATGAATTTCTGGTCAGCCCGGTCAAACAAAATCTCTGATTCACGTTCCGTCTACTCAACCATTTAAAAATTCACACCACGGTTGTTGTTGTATGATTTCATGGCATTCCGAGGTAGTTCGGATTTTTTTCACCACCCAACTCGCCCTTTTTGAGGCCACCAAACTGCTCGGAACAACATATTCGGTCCTACTACGCACACCACACGTCTGATTAACATGACATGTGTTCATACATGTCATGAATAATATTCCTATTTTTTAATTTGATTTCAATTCATTATGAGGAAGGTTGCTATGAATTCGACCGTTACACGTCGTTTTGGCGTCTTATGACTCCAGAAATGCGTTTCTGGTCACCGCGGTCAAACGACACCTACGATTGATGTGTCGTCATCCCAACCATTTAACAATTTACACCACGTTTGTTGTCGTATGATTTAATGGCATTATGAGGTCGTTTGGCTGGTTTTGACCACCCTATGTATCCTTTTAGAGCGTTTAGAACTGTTAAAAACAACATATTCGGTCGTACCACGCACACCGCATGTCCCATTGACGTTCTGTCTCCTCCTACATGTCATGAATACTATTACTATTGTTTTTTTGTGATTTCAAGTCATTTTGAGCCTATTTGCTCTGAATTTGACCGTTACACGTCGTTTTGGCGTTTTATGACTCCAGAAATGCATTTCTGGTCACCGCGGTCAAAGGAAACCTCTAATTAACATGTCTTCTTCCTAACAATTTCACAATTCAAACCACGGCTGTTGTTGTATGATTTCATGGAATTCCAAGGTTGTTCGGCTGGTTTTGACCACCCAGCACTCCCTTTTAGAGTGTGTCGGTCTATTCAAAATAGCATATTCGGTCGTACCGTGCACACCGTAGGTCTGATTGATGTTTGATATACTCCTACATGTCATGAATAATATTTCTATTTTTTCGTGTGATTTCTAGTCATTCTGAGCACGTTTTCTATGAATTCGACCGTTACACATTGTTTTGGCGTTTTATGAGTCCAAAAATGCGTTTCCAGTCACCGCGGTCAAACAAAACCTCTGATTGATATGTTTTCTACCCAACCATTTCAAAATTCACACCACGGTTGTTTTTGTATGATTCCATGGAATTTCGAGGTCATTCAGATGGTTTAGACCACCCAACGTGCCCTTTTAGAGCGCACCGAACTGTTCAAAATAGCATATTTGGTCGTACCGCGCACACCGCACGTCCAATTGACATTCCATCTCCACCTACATGTCAATAATAATATTCCTATTATTTTCATAACATTTCAAGTCATTCTAAATAGGTTTTCTCTAAATTAGACTTTTACATGTCGTTTTGGTGTTTTATGACTCTAGAAATGCGTTTCCGGTCACCGTGGTCAAACGACACCTCTGATTGACGTTTTGTTTACCCAACCATTTTACAATTCACACCGCAGTTTTTGTCATGTGATTTCATGGAATTCTAAGGTCATTTGGCTGGTTTTGACCACCCAACCCACCTTTTTAGAGCGCGTTGAACTGTTCAAAACAACATATTCGGTCGTACCGCGCACATCGCACGTCCGATTGATGTGATGTCTCCTCCTACATGTCACGAATAGTATTCATATTATTTTTGTGTGATTTCAAGTCATTCTGAGCATGTTTTCTTTGAATTCGACTGTAACATGTCGTTTTGGTGTTTTATGACTTTGGAAATGCAAATCTGGTCAACACAGTCATAAAACACCTCCGATTAACGTGTTGTCTACCCTACCATTTTAAAATTCACACTGCGGTTGTTTTTGAATGATTTTATGGCATTCTGAGGTGGTTCAGCTTGTTTTCACCACCCAACGCACCCTTTTGGAGCACGCTGAACTGTTCAAAACAGCATATTCGGTCGTACCGCGCACACCGCATGTCCGATTGATGTTTCATCTCCTCTTAAATGTTAATAATAGTATTCCTATTGTTTTCGGGTGATTTCAAGTCATTATGAGGATGTTTTCTGTAAATTCGACTGTTACACATCGTTTTGGCATTTTGTGACTCCAGAAATTCATTTCCTGTCACTACGGTCAAAATACACCTCTTATTGACATGCCGTCTACCCAACCATTTCGAAATTCACACCACGGTTTTGTCGTATGATTTCATGGCATTCTGAGGTTGTTCGGCTGGGTTTGACCACCCAACAAGCCCTTTTAGAGCGCGTCGAACAGTTTAAAACAACATATTTGGTCATACCGCACACACCGCATGTTTGATTGATTTATTGTCCCCTCTTTCATGTCAAGAATAGTATTCTTATTGTTTTCATGTGATTTCAAGTCATTCTATGCACATTTTCTCTAAATTCAACCGTTACATGTCATTTTTACGTTTTATGACTCTGGAAATGTGTTTCCAGTCACCGCGGTAAAATGACACCTCTGATTGACGTGCCTTCTACCCAACCATTTCACAATTCACACCACTGTTGTTGTCGTATGATTTCATGGCATTCTGAGTTCGTTTGGATGGTTTTCACCACCCAACGCACCCTTTTAGAGTGTGTCGAACTGTTTAAAACAGCATATTCGGCCGTACCGCACACACCGCACGTCTGATTGATGTGGCGTCTCCTCCTACATGTCATGAATAATATTCCTATTGTTATTGTGTAATTTGTAGTCATTTTTATGACTTTTGTTATGAATTTGACCGTTACATTTCGTTTTGGTGTTTTATGACTCTGAAAATGCGTTTCTGGTCATCGTGGTCAAATGACAAATCTGATTAATGTATCATCTACCAGAACATTTCACAATTCACACCACATTTTTTGTCATAATATTTCATGTAATTCCTAAGTCATTCGTCTAGTTTTGACCACCCAACGCACCCTTTTAGAGCATGATGAACTGTTCAGAACATCATATTTGGTCGTACCGTGCACACCACATATCTGATTGACGTCTTGTATCCTACTACATGTCATGAATAATATTTCTATTATTTTTGTGTGATTTAAATTCATTATGAGCATGTTTTCTATGAATTCGACTGTTACACGTCATTTGGGTGTTTTATGACTCTGGAAAAAATTTTCCAGTCACTACGGTCAAACAACTCCTTTGATTGATGTTCCGTCAGCCCGATCATTTCACAAATCACAGTACAATTGTTTTCGTATAATTTAATGGAATTCCAATGTTGTTTGCCTGGTTTTGACCACCCAACACACCATTTTAAAGCGCGCCAAACTGTTCAAAATAGCATATTCGGTCATACCGTGCACACCGCATGTCCTATTGATGTTTTGTCGGCTCCTACATGTCACAATTAGTATTACTATTGTTTTTAAGTGATTAGAGTTCATTCTGAGCACATTTTCTAGGAATTCGACCGTTACATGTCGTTTTGGCATTTTATGACTCTAGAAATGCGTTTCTGATCACCGTGGTCAAACAACACCTCTGATTGACATGCCGTCTACCAGACCATTTCACAATTCACTCCATGGTTGTTGTAGAATGATTTCAGGGCATTCTGAGGTCGTTCATCTTGTTTTGACAACCCAATGTTTCCTTTTAGAGCACGCCGAATAGTTCAAAATAGCATATTTGGTAGTACCGCGCACACCGCACATCTGATTGATGTGTTGTCTCCTCCTACCAATCATGAATAGTATACATATTGTTTTCATGTAATTTCAAGTCATTATAAGCATGTTTTCTATGAATTTGACCATTACACGTCGTTTTGGTGCATTTGAAAAGCGTGCATGGGGTGATCAAAACCGGCTGAACGACCTCAGAATACCAGAAAATTGGACGACAACAAGAGGTGGGTGAATTTTGAAATAGTCAGGTAGATGAAATGTCAATCTGAGGTGTTGTTTTACCACGGTGATTGGAAGCGCATGTTGCGTGTCGTAAATGGCCAAAACATGCCTTTAAAGGTCAAATGTATACCGAACGACATCGACATGACTTGAAAACATAAGAAAACACCATAATTATTATTCTTCAGATGTAAAAGGAGACATCACATCATTCGGCTATGTGGTTTGTGAGGCATGACTAAATATGCGTGGGGGGGATGTCCGGTTGTGGGGGGCATAATGATTAATTTTCTTAATAGCCAATTGGCCAAACGGCGTAAGGATAAATTATCCTAATGGACTAAAGGTCATTTTTTCTAATGACCCAATGTAAAATTGTCCCATTTACAAATTCACTTAATTCCCTAATGCCCTAATGGCATAGTGGACTAACAAACAATTGGAATAATGTCATGTTGTCTAGTTGTACAATTGGAACTATGGCATAATGGCCATTTGGCCATTTGGCCTATATCCAAATGGACAATTGGCCAACTGGACAATTTCCCTAATGGCCTAATAGCCTAATGAACAATTTCCCTAATGAACTAATGGTCAATTTTCCTAATGAATTTTGGGGTGCGGGGGGGGGGGGGCAGAAATCGTACAAATATCCAAATGGAAGTGCCACAAACCGTACAAATATCTGAATGGGTAGTTGCTTTCTAAACAACATACAATTGTTTGTACATGCATCTATGGTCTCATATGTAAAACCTGAGTTCTATATCAACTTATGAGCATGGTAATACGACTCATGAATCTTAGCATCGACGGGAAGAACCTTTTTCAATAACACCAAAATTATGTCAAATGATGTGTCTGACTATTGATTCAAAGTATTCAAATGCATCAAATCCACGATAAATTGACAATTTATTGTAAGAAGTACATTCAGGATATAATTATGTTTTTGCATCATCATGTTCTTCATAAAACCTCCTCGAATCACGAACTGCACCAGAGAGAAGATTTATCTCATCGGTCTCAAGATTGTGGATTTCAGTGCCTTCAGGATCCAGCCCACATACCATTTCAGTAAGCATTTCATGCATTGGATCATTCATCCTTACATCAACATCCATCTGAACTACATCCTTATTTTGACAACAAACATATTCTCCTCCATGATGAGTCCAACACTTATAATTTTTCATAAATCCATTAAAGAATAGGTACTCCCTCACAATATCTCATTTTAATTGATATATGTTAGCATATTTTCTACATGGACAACTAATATAGTCACATTCAAATCCTCTTGTGAAGTCAATAAATAGCATAATTCCATTTAAATATTCTCTAGACGTTCGATTTGGAAGATCAACCCAACTCTTATCCATAATAATATATGTATAACAAACATTTACACAAGACTTATTACATGCATTTTTCATATCAAATATATTTAAAATAAATACTAACCAATTTATTGTGGACTGTTGATAAAATAATCAAATTATATCTCTGAATAATAAACAAGATAATTGATAATTGGATGTAAGTGAATGCCCATGTCATACCTGATTGCGCCACAAACCTAGAAGGGAGGGGAGCCGAAGGTGGTGTTGTGGGGGAGAGGAGAGGCAGTGGAGGGGAGCTGGAGCAGGAGATGGTGCGACAAGGGAGGGGACGGGTGGTGCAGCGATGATCCAGAAGAGAGGAGGCAGTGAGGTGGCAATGGTTTAGCGAGGGTGGGACGATGAGGGAGTGGATAGAGGACAACGGGGATCCGGAGTGGATGGGTGGCAGTGGCGAGGGGACGAGCAGCGGCCATGCGGGGAGGGAGGGGACTGGGCGGAAGCGGTGCCGCATGGGAGGGTATGTTGAGGGAGGGGACAGGAAGTGATAGTGCGATGAGGGACGAGGATGAAGAGGGAGGGGACGGGGGATGGCAGAGAGCCAGAGCGGAGGGCAGTGAGGGGATGGGGGGTGGGCAACGAAGGGGCAGAGGGCATAGGTATGAGGGTAGAGGGCCGAGTTCCAAGGGGTCGGAGGGAAGTGGGGGCGGTGGGTGGAGGCTGGAGGCCAGAGGGAGGAGGCCAGAGGGCAGAGGCCAGAGGGCGGCAGGCGAAGGGCGGAGTCTGGAGGGCAGAGGGGGCATAGGCCGGAGGGGGCGGTGGGTGGAGGGCGGAGGGCGTAGGCTAGAGGGCTGAGGCCGGAGGGGGAAAAGGGAGAAGGGAGGAGGGTGGAGAGGGGATGGGCGGTGAGGGGTGGAGGGCGATGAGGGGATGGGTGGCGAGGGCAGAGGGCTATGGGGGATAGGCAACGGCGATCGAAGGGAGGGGACACGAGAAGGGTTTCGTGACTGGAGGGTGGCATGGGGGCACCGAAGCATTTTTTTAAAGCCCAGCGACCGCAAAAGTCATTCACCCATGTCAGGGGGCTTCAAAATCTATTTCTCTAGTAGTATAGTGTTATTATTTTAGAAGGTTTACAATATATTTAGAGGAATTATAATTATAAATAAACTAGAAACGGTTTGTAATGAATATTACCTCTTCTTCGATATCCTTTGTTTAGAACCCTTTCTTAAGGACCCTTGTAATAATATTTTAAAAATAAAAATTCCTTTAATTAGTTTCTAGGGAAGTTGATATAGTAATTGGGTAGAATTTGGAAAATCAAGGTTTCTCAAACTTTTGTAAATAAAAGAGATAAGGGGTGTCCTTTTATAAGTGAGGGGAAGGGCATTCTTGGAATTTCTTAAATTATTTAACTAATATAAACTATTTGTAACATAAAATATGATCCAAATTGATATAATTATAATATAATATAAGTATGTCTCTAAATATTTATATATAATAAAATTTTTAGACGTTTTGGTTGTGTTTTCACCCTTATATTTTAGTTTAAACCCTCACTAACCCTTTTTGAAAATTACCGCAAAATTAAGTTTTCAACCATTTAAGGGTCATGAATATTACCATAAAAGGAAAAAGGGCCCATAAATATACCATGGAAAAAAGGTTCAACTATATAATAATAATTTTTATCATTATAATATATTAATTAATTTTAAATAATTTTGTAAAATATAATTTATTATAAAATATCATTAATTTCATTTTTGGAACTATTCATTTAATTTTACTTAAAAACATGAATGAAAAGGAATTGAAATATAAAAAATTTAAAACCTATTTAATATGTTATATTTATCTTCTAAATTAATGGTACAGCTTAACTCACAAAGAATATATTTTTTTTTGTATTTTGAAAAAACATTTACCTTATTTTTCTACTACTTGCACAAGCACTATGTCTGTGCTCTGAAAACATTTAAAGTAACTATTTCCTAAAAAAAATTAATTTCCATAATAAAAAAGTATTCAATATTAAAATAACCAATTATAAACAAACATAATTTGCTTAACCCTATGACAAAATATTATATATATTAAAATAAATAAAGTAACATTTCTGACTTTATCATTTACTTAAATTTTATAAAGGTAAAAATCATATCCATTTGAAAATAATTGGTCATGTGTTCATGTTTTTGATGATTTTGGATTTCATGGACTCATATAATGAAATTAATTCAAATTTTGGGTTTATTTTTAATGGCTTATTACATTATTTTGAACCTTAATTTCCTAATTTACCCTTCACAGTGGTGGAAAATATTTACTACAATTACTATTTAAAAAAACAAAAAAAGGGACATATTTACAAAATTTGAATCTCCTAATTCCAAAAAAATGTATCCACATTACAATATTAAAATTTCATAACCATTAAAAATCAATTTCAATATAAATTTATAGAACACAACAGAAAAAATTAGAATTTTTTTAAACCAAAATATTAACATAATTCCATGTCATAAAATTTATGATTGAAACGGAATTTAATTAGATTTTTGCAATTAAAATGGTTCATATATTACTTTAATATAAAATTAAAAATATATTGGTACTTTTAAATTAGTTTATTTAATGAAAATAAATGTGATTATTTGAAAAATTGATATTTTTCACTATCACTAAAAACATATAATTTTAGAAAAATCCAAAAATTTCACCCGAAGTTAATTTTTATATGATGATTTAAAAAATGATATTGATTTTATAAAACATTTTTCCTCAAATTGCCATTAATTATGTATAAATTTTACAAAAAAAGATGAAATAACTATCATTTTTGAAGAAAATGCATTTTTGAAATATTCAGTACTTATTTATTATTAATCAATATAATATATAAAACCATTATACATATTTTAAATATTATGCTTAATCCAATTCATACTATCCAATACAAATTCTAGGAGATAAATTTTACATTACACAATAATATTTTAATGTTATATCATGGTTCCCTTAATCCTTAGTGTTGCATGTTAACCATGCTATCGAGTGTGGTATTTTAAATTTTCATGGTGTTAAATTGTATCCCATTAAATTAAATTGTTCCGTAAAAAGTTTTTCTCAATAATCAAATTTTCAATATTTTAAAATAACTTTGTTTTAAACCCTGTATAAAGGGATAATAAAACATCATTTAATAGGGGGGAAGTGTAAAATATTATGGTTACCTAAAATAACACATAATCGTGTTCTTAGATAAGGATAACATTATTGGGAAGTTAAATTATAGAAATTAAGGAGAAAAATATTGTCTAAGTACTAATAGAGAGTGATATATAACATGTTTTTGATAAATTTAACAACCATAAAACCCTAAATCAACGAGGGGTGAAAAGACCATCCATTTATAAAAAATAAAGGAAAAAGAATGAAATTTTTTATTTTTGGATCCTTTTAATAATGTTGAGGGATTATATTACTATCAAGATAAATAACATGGGATAATATAATTACTTGTATTTATTTACATTTTATAAGCACAATTTCATCCTTTTGTTTTGGCTCAATTAATTTTTACTTCATCTCTAACTCTGAGAAATGAATATGAATTTTTCATTCATGAAGATCTAAAATTAACTTTTAATGGAACATAAAATCTATAACAGAATAACATTTTATTCCACTTATCTTTGAAAAAAACCAGTAAAAAACAATGAAATACGAATAATTAATAAATATTTATATGAATAAATAATACATTCATCTCTAAAATTCAACAATAAAACGAAAGGTTTAATACATATATTTCCTTAAAAACAAGTCTATACCCAAAATATCCTCAATAACCTTAATGTTAAATAAAGTTTTAACCTAAAATTTCATCTCATACCCTACATATCACACCTTCAAAAACATAATATAATTCTCACCAAATAATCATTTACATTAAACCTAAAGGCTATATATACCTCAACTCAATTACAGTCTCATGAAATATCATTAATCACCTCAATATCCAAAATATTCAAAAATATTTGATCCTACATTTTTTTACTAAAAGTAAAATTAATATATATATATATATATATATATATCTATTGAATAATTAAATTAAAAAAAATTCATACTGAATAGGACATCAGGTTGGCCAACGGTTGGAGATGCACCCTTTTCTCCCTTCAGTTATGGGTTTAAGCCCCATGACCTTTCCAGAAGTAATGGGTTGTCCCTCGACCTGTGGGTTATCATTTTTCTAAAAATATATTAATATAATTCCAATAACATTCCCAAAAAAATGAATAACATCTACTAAATAAAATTAATTATCAAATCACTTTTTAACCAATAAGGATATCTATTCATCTTATTTTTTCCAAAAAAAAACAAATAATCCTAATTGAATATTATTATTTTTACATAAATTATCATATTTACCATAAAGTTTATCAATGAAATTATATTTATCTCAAAAAAATATAAAATCATTATTCCCTAAATAACCATTTCCCTAAATCATATACTAAACTAAAGGGTTGTATTCCCATAAATTTGTCCCCAAATATCCTTACTCATATTAAACTCCCATCACATTAAACCTAAAAATTGGAATATATGCCTTTAAAATTATTAAAAAACCTAGAATTATAAACCTAAGACACTTTATTTTTATAACATATCACCATGGTATATCATAGGATTCAATATGTTCTATTCTATCATTTATGATAATTGTTTATAAAGAAAATGTTAATTAACCCAGGAATATCCCCTAAGAGTGTAAAACCAAAGGTTGTGTATGGTAATATATATCATGCACTAGAATTATGGTCAAAATACACTAGAAAAACTATTTTCTGGGTCATTGTCACAATATTCATCTATTCCAAAACCATGTACAATTTTACCATCAAGATTCAGATGTGTTCATAAGAAAACCCCAAATTCTCTACCTTACTAAAACCATGGGATATTATCCTATAATTAGACATATCCTTAAATTCAGTCATAGATTTAAGTTCCCTGATCTATTTTCCAAAATATTGTTCCCCACGTTTATATTAACCATAATTTGAAACCAACTAAAACAACCCCAACTCTAGCAACCCATAGCTGATTTTTACTTTATTACATTGGTACAAGATACTGAGTATCTCACCATGCAAGATCAATTAGTTTATTAGTCTTAGAAATCTAGATACAAACATGCTTCCCACATCACATTAAAAATATAAAATACATAGCATAAGAAGTATTCTTTTATCCTTGATATTACTAATAATACCCTTATTCATTTCCTAGGGAAAATAGAACAAATAAAGGGTGAGATAATATTCTCATTAGTGGTAATGTATAATGGAAATTATCAAAATTAAATAGATAATAATCAATATGAAAAGGTAAATTACTAAAAAACCATTCCATTTTACTAATAACTTGAGAAAAAATTTGTTTATGGATAATATCAGTGTTTTAATATCATGGATAATAATAATTTAATTATTAATAAAGTAACTGCTTAATATTACACATCATAATTTCAGACATCATGATATATTTACCTTAAAATCCTTATGACTGGAATGTTTAATCATTACATTGGTATACAC
Source organism: Viscum album (assembly GCA_963277665.1). Lineage (NCBI taxonomy): Eukaryota > Viridiplantae > Streptophyta > Magnoliopsida > Santalales > Viscaceae > Viscum > Viscum album. The sequence goes on along the minus strand of OY728156.1, from coordinate 1,223,762,204 downwards.
TAAAAATGAAATTATTTTTTCCATATTATTTGTCTCATGATACCTATTGATGAATCTAGGGGATATATAATTCTATGCCACACCTATCACCACATTTCAAATGCATTCCTCATATATTTAATGATCAATTTAATTAATAAAAATATATCATATCAATAAATATCTATATTGAGTAAAGAATACAAAATAACAATATTTACAAAATCAATCAAATAAATTTCAGAGTAAAAAACTATATATAAAAATGTTATATGGTTTAGGAAATAATCATATCCATGATAAAAATAATATGGATATTTTAGAGAAATTTAATTTCAAAATAAAATATGATAAAAATAAATTGATTGTTTCAAGATAAAGTTAATGAACAGAAAATTAATGATAGATGAATTTCAATTCATTATAAATACAGGTTTTCTAGTAAAATAAAGTATTTTGGAAATGTAAAGTGAAATATTTAAATAATATTTCAATATAGCTTTCTTTATATAACTATGTAAAAATTATAGAATATATAAAATTGTGTAAAACAGTTTTGGTGATGGGAAAATCTAATAAATCCATATACATTTAAAGGAAACATTTTTTAAGACCTTTGTAAAATGAGTTGAAAATTAAAATATCAAAAATAATATTAGAATGATTAATTTAAAACCTTTTAAAAGTCAAATTTAACTAAATATATCTTCAATCAATTGTTTTTCAAAATAAAAAATGACTTTTAAAAAATTGAAAAATATGGATATGGAAGAAAAATATATCCGATAAAAATAAAAATAACATCCACTTTTATTTTAAATATTTATTTTATTGATTAAATTTCTAAAGAGTTGAAAATTTGGAAGAAAGTATTTAAACAAATTAAATAACCATTGGATAATAAAATAGATTTATTTTATAAAGGGAATATTTTAATATTCCTCCAATAAAAATATATGTAATCAAAAAAGAAAATAAGATTGTAAAATAAATTATTATATGTTTGGTATCTTTTAAATTGTAACCCCTTGAAAGAGAAACTATATTTTTAATATTAATATTAATTAAAAAAATATACTCACGTTTAATTAATCAATGTTTCATTATATACACCATATAAAAAAATAAGTTTATAATACTAAATATGAAACATTGTGGTGGAAATTGAGATGAAATCCCAATCAACGATAATGTCATTGAAGTGAGAATTAATCAATGATGTGATTATGTGTTAAAAATTTAAATAAAAAAAGTTTATGTATAAAATAATACAATAATATGTAATTTCCCACATAATCATTTCATGACATAGTCAATGAAGTAGAAGTATAACTCGATGAATAGAAATTGAGTTAAGACACCCCTTACCTCATGTTCAACTTTCCTCATAAGAGATTTAAACCTCATTTATAATAAATATCTCATTAATATACATAAAAAAGAACCATATACAAATCTAAAATATCATATATGATCCATTTATAACAATTTATCACCTGTTTGTTGACAATATTTTATTATTATCATTATTTTGGGTGTTAACTTCTTCATTTTTCATATTTGTTTTGATTGAGTAGTTTTGGTAATTGTGTCTTATTAATGATATCATAAAATATAATAATTAATTAATGATATAAATATAATACATATTAGATATAAAAATATTTAGATTCATCTATAAATTATAGATATTTAAGAATGAATTATATTGTTCATGCAAATGGTGGGTTATACGTATGCAGGAACATTATTTTAACAATTTTATGGATAGAACAAAAGATAGTTAAATAATAATCAACCAATAAATAATAATTATTATATAATATATATCATATATAGTTATTAAATCTATCCTTATTACCATCCATGTAAATTGTAAATGAAATACGGATCACATCACTTTATAGTGGTGGTAGTCCACACGTATGCAAGAGCAGTGTTATCATTTTCCAAAGGATTGGAAGGTGAAAAGTTGATATTATATTATAATTACAAAAGAATAATTTTTACATAATTATCATTTATATTAATTATATACAACTTTATAACCATCCATGTAAATAGGTGATTAAAAACAAATTACACTACTATGTGGAGATGGTAAGCTGTACATATGCAACATCAATGTTTTTACTCTTCATAGAATGGAAAATATAGGTAATGTGGGTTTCCCATAATTAGAATAAAATATTATTATATTTATGATACCATATTTATTATTTTGGGATGGGTACAATATAGTTAGAGGATATATAAGAACAAATAAACTTGAAGGAGTCGGTAAATATGATTTTCTCTTCTTCGGTAAACATCCTTTATATATTTTCTAAAGGATGCATAGAATGGTATTTTAAAAATAGAATCACCTCTTATTCATGGATAATTAATTTTAGAAGGTAATTAGGATTATTTTGGTATAGATAGGTTACTCATAGTGGTGTAAAAACAGGATAATGGTTTTCATTTATTAAGTGAATGGAGGGTTATCCTTGGAAGTTGTCAAAATATAAAATTAATATAACTTATTGTTCACATAAAAATGGATCCAAATTGGTGTAATTATAAAATATGATTATTATGAGAAGAAATAGTCTCACACAATAAAATTTGGAAATGTTTTTGTTACGTTTTGACCATTATCTTTTAGTTTAAACCCCATGTTAACCCTTTTAAAAATTACATCAATATTAATATTTTTTATGTTGTAAGGGTCATTAATATTACCTTATAAGGAAAAAAGACCCATTAATGGGCCATGTAAAATTTTATATACTATATACCATTAATTAGTCCAAATATAATATTTTAATGATTTTTATATCACTTAATAAAATATTATTTATTATAAAATATCATTAAAGTTGTTTTATGGTACTATTTATTTAATTTGGCTTTGAAAATTACATAGAAGAAAATTATTTCATGACTCGTCCCACGAGGCTTGTGCCTTGACTGCCCCAATCCCTCCTTCCATAGGCCAGGGGCCGGTGACTAGCACCAGAAAGACCTATCACAAAAAAGGAAAGGCATTGCCTTTAAAATGATACCCAAACAAACAAGGAAAACTACACAAAGATAACCACGAAGAAAAAAAATAAATCAACCACCACAAGGTACCACCACTAAGAGTAAAGTGTGTAAACTAATATTAAAGGGGCCAGAATACAAGATCAATTGAATGTAATGTATAACAAAAGAAGTACAAGCTCCGAAGGTCATTCTCCAAGGATCCTACCTGAAGGGTAGGTATAGGTCTCTATCTGATATCACTGTAGCGCTCCACGTATATCAATAAACCTTTGAGAATAGTCTAGTCCTAACTCCCCATGTCCTAGTCAATGTTTTCCATCATCTACACAACAAATAATATGTGCGGATGAAGCTCGTCCGGCGGTGAGTATAACGATACTCATTAGGGACCCCAAGACCCTCTAAGGTATCTCAACAAACCCCAAAGGAAAATACTACAAAGGAAAATACCAAAGAGGTAATACCCCCAACCAAGACCACAAAAACATAGCACAAAGACAGACCTCACACCAGGTATAATTTATTTACAAAAGTATGGGTGATTAGTCATAAACCTATATCATCTTATCCTATAGAAAGGATCTGTTGTCGATCCACACAGGGTTTCTAGGTGCTGACCCACACAGAATCTTTTGGTGATTACCCACATAGGATCGCTAGATGCTAACCAACATAGGATCACAATGCATAGAACCACATAAGATCGCTATGTTCTAAGGCACACAGGATTTCTAGGCGCTGACCCATATAGGATCTCTATGTACTGACCCACACAGGATCTCTAGGCGCTGACCCACACAGGATCACTATTCAATCTTTACATTACAGCCTGCTACTAGATTCCTGCCCTTTGTACGCTTGAGTTCTGAAGGTTCTTCTCCTCAAGTAATTGGTCTTATGTCAACCTCCAAGAAGTACCACTTAGAAGTAACTCAAAGGACCATCTTTTCGTAAGGGTTCCAACGCAACAGACGGCACGTCGATCTGACGCCTGGTGTGTAAGATATGAGCATCTTTGTAAAAAGGGCCCAGTTGGATTGGAGTCTAATCCAACCCAACCTTATAAAAAATACTTCCAAATATCATAGAGAGTGTCTCAAAAGGACTGTGTTGTCACAAGGGTCCCAACTTCACTGATAGTGCGTTGATCAGACGCGTGGTTTGCATGATATGGGGGTTTTAGTAAACAGATGGATTATTGTGTTTAGGGCCGGTCCGACCTAGTCGGACCGACCTGACCATCCTGGCCTGGGGGTCCCCCAATACTCCGGATTAATTAGACAGACTCAACCTAACCCTATTCGGGCCAGGGTTAGTGTGGTCTGGCCTTGCCAGTGGGCCAGACCCAATGGGCCTCACTGGACCCGACTCGCTTTGGTCGAGGGTCCAGCACGTAGGGTCGCCCAGTGACCCTGTATCATCCATCTCGGCCTAAAAGGAATGGTTTTATCCTACTAGCATATGTTCAGCTTATTTTTTGTGGGTTCGGCCCGCTGAGCTGCGGATTTGGCCCGATAGTACGAGGTTTGGCCGCTCTGTGTGGCCAGTGGTGCGACGTCCAGTTGGTCGCGTCCGTCCCCTGCTGGCACTATGGACATGTGGGGGCCCCTTCTATCGTTGTTGAGAAACCTCTGATCATCTCGACTGCATGGCCTAAACGTGTGACACCACTCCACACGGTGCCTTCCTGGCTTCACGTCATACTGCGGTATCACAGCCAGACGCTTATGGCCTCCCACCCTCGTCACGCACCAACGAGCGCACCGCTATATGCCAGCATGACCGGCGAGGGCCAGCCACCTCCTGCTGTCGATGTACCATTGGTGTTGTGCTAGTGGTGTTGTGTCGGAAGCTCCTTTTGCAAGCCACCAGAGTTTCTCAGGTGGTCTGTTTTCCAATCAGTCCATGCCTATGAGCTTTGTAGGGCTCCACCATCACCACAAACCCTACAATTTCACCTTTCTAACATGTTGACTGGTCAACTTTGAAGAATACACCAAGAACTACTATAGAGGAGGGACCTGGCATTGTTCAGTTCAGCCCTCTCCCTATACATTAGATTTTAATTAGGGGATAAACATGATGATTATCACACTTCTTCAACAACCCCAAAACAAGCCCCCACACAATATCCACCCCCAAGAATGAGAGATTCACGGATCAACCCTTTCGTCGGTTGATACTAGTTTATCATTAATTTACAAGAATGATGAAGAAAAAATCAAATACATAAAATTCATAAACCCCTACCTCGTTGATATTTTATACCAAATGTTCTTCCTCGAGGTTTTAAAAAGTTGACGTCACTTCTGGCTCCGTTATTCGAGGAATGTCGATGATGATGAATTCTTTCCGGTGTTCATCATTCTTCATTGGGGAGGGATATCAATGGAGTTTTTTCAAATAATCTCCAAGGTTTAATCCTCGCTCCACCAATGAATTAATCAATTAAAAGGAAACATATCGCAACATTTTTATTATGTTAGGCTGCCGCGTTGTTACGTTGTTTCATTTATGAAACAGTGTCACTGTTACGCATCATTTATTTCATCGTTATGCTGTGTGATATGGGTCGTTGATGAGTTCCATTAATTCGACCCGTCACCACCACATCGTTGAACCGTAGCGTCACCGTCTACCACTCAATGGTGAGAAAATAAATAAAATAATTCTTTTAAATTCTTTTATTATTTATCTCAAAAAGACCAAAAATTAAATTTTCCACTCGGCCCCTTCCATCCTAAGTTAATTAATTTATAAGAAACTCTTGGAATTTCGAGTTCAACGGTTCCCTCGTATTTCATATTCTAGAGCCGGTTCAAATGATAGAAAAACCTGCTCGCACCTTTACTAAATGTACGTTAAAAAAAGATCAAAATTTTATTTCGGGATTTTTGGGCCTTAGAATCACGTTTTTTTAGAGCCTATGTTCTCATAAAAATACTATATGATTAAAAAAATACGTGTAGATTTTGAGACATTACATTCTCCCCAATAAAGGGCTTTACATCCACAAAATCCAAAATAAGGGATAATCAAACAAGTGGGGGTATTGAGCAGTAATTTGAGCCTCCCGCTCCTGGAGGTTCTCGTGATGCCACCAAATGTGCACTAGAGTAACGGACTAAACACGAAGGACCTACTCCTATCAATCCACTATCTCCATTAGGAACTCTTAAAACGTGAAAAATCGTTAATTTCTAACACTCCCTAGTCAACGACGTGCGATGGATCATGCATGTACCTGCTCAGCTACGACACGTGAAAAAACATCATGCATCTGGTGCATCTGTCGGGGAAGAGCTAAGTGTCACACCACCTCATTAACTCTACTGAGGATCTGCAAAGGTCTTATTAACCTCAGAGATATCTTGTCTTCCCAACCAAATCTTTGCAATCCCCATCGGGGAGAGACCCAAAGGAAAACATGGTCTCCCTCCTTGAACTCCTAGGGTCTTTATCTTCTATCGGCATATGACTTCTACCTACTCATTTTCATTCCCATCCACTCTTAGATGATCTACACCTTCTCAGTGGTAGCCCGTATTATCTCTAGACCCATGAGTGCTGAATCCCCTAGATTTGTCTGTCATAGAGGTGATCTTCATGGTTTCTCGTTCATAGCCTCAAACGGTGTCCTACAAGTGGTGGAGTGATAGTTTTTGTTGTACAGAAACTCCACTAGTGGTAGGGGTTCTCCCAACGGCGACTAAAATATAGGACACAAGCACGAAGCATGTCCTCCAAGGTTGATATGGTATGCTCCATCATACCATCTTTCTGGGAGAGAAAAGTTGTGCTCAAGTGTAGTTGAGTCCCGAATGCCTCCTGAAACCCCTTCCACAATCGGGATGTAAATAATGCATCACGATCCAAGATGATCATTGAAGGAACCCTGTGAATCCTCAAAATCTTCTAGACATTGAGGTTCCCCAAGCCCACTACCTATCCCTGCTCCATGATGGGTAGGAAGTGAGCCGAATTCGTGAGTCGGTCAATGATCACCCAGATAGAATCGTGGCCCCTGGACATGTGTGGAAACCTTGTCATGAATTCTATGGAGATACCATCCCACTTCCACTATAGTACCTCAAGTGGCTGAATAAAGCCTACCAGGACCTGATTTTCAGCCTTCACTTTCTGACAACTTAGGCAAATAGAAACAAACTCTACCACCACTTTCTTCATCCCTGGACCCCAGTACTTACATCGGAGGTCATGGTACATATTTTCTACAAAAATATGTACCGTTAATGAGGAAATATGGAACTCCATAAACACCTCCTCCCACAATTTCATTAATAGTAAGGTGCATCCAATGAAAATGATGACATGCTCCCCACCTATATAAAATTCATCAGGATCATGTCCTAAGGATATTTGAGCATGTCAGGTCTCTCATTCAACATCCAAAAGTTGTGCCTTCCTAACTCGCTGTAAGATTGGGAGAGTGAAAATCATAGACTGATGGTAAGATGCTCCATCACTATCCACAAAGGATATCTGCATTATGGCTAGTTTATCTATCGCCTCACTCAGTAATGGTAAACCAGACCTCTTGCTGAGTGTGTATACCACCATGTTTCCCTTTCCAAGAGTATATGCCATCTCAACATCATATTCATGGAGGAACTCCAGCCATCACTGCTTTCTAAAGTTAAGGTCCTTTTGTGAGAAGATATACCTGAAACTCTTATGATCAGAGTAGATGGTAAACCATTCAACCACCATGTAGTGCTTCCACATCTTAAAGGTAAACACCATTACTAATAACTCCAAGTCATGGTTCGTGTAATTATTCTAATGATGCCTCAACTATTGTGGGTCGTATGCAGTCACTGCTTGCTCCTACATCAGGACACAACCCAGTCTGGTCCCTGATGCATCACAATAGACTACATACCTAATGTCATTTTCTGCTAGTCTCACGATGGGGGAACTCATCAGTCTCCACCTCACCTCCTAGAAAATATTATGTCACCCCTTTATCCACACGAAGGGTTTTCCTTTTTTTCAAAGCTTAAAAGGGTGATGATACTTTGGAAAAGTCAGGTATGAACCTCTGTTAGTACCCAGCCAACCCCAGGAAACTTCACACCTTGGTCACACTTTTGGGTGGATCCCAAGAAATCACTTCATCTATCTTCTCCGGATCTACTACAAATCTTGCCTCTCAGATGATGTATCCTATAATGTGAACCACCTGAATCCAAAATAGGCACTTTGAGAACTTACCATAAATCTGGTGCTCTCGGAGTGTTTCTAAGACTATCCACCAGAGTGTTGCGTGCTCCTCCTCAGATGTTGAGTACACCAATATTTCCTAAATGAATACTTATACAAAACAATCAAGGTAAGGTAAGAAAATATTGTTCATGAGTCCCATGAACTCTGTATGGGAATTGGTCACACTAAAAGGAATCACCAAAAATACATAGTGGTCATACCGACATCTAAAGGTTGTCTTCAGTATGTCCCCATCCCGCACCTGAAGCTGATGATAGCCTGATTTGAGGTCGATCTTTACGAAACACCTCGCTCCCTTGAGCTGATCAAATCGGTCATCAATCCTCTACAATGGATACTTTCGCTTCATGGTCACCTGGTTCAGGCCCCAAAATTCTACACATAGTCTCAAGCTCCCATATTCCTTCTTGGAAATCAACACCGGGGCTACCCTTGGAGAAACACTGGGCCTTACAAACCCCTTACTCTACAAGTCCTCCAGTTGAACCCTCAACTCACGAAGCTCTACAGGAACCATCTGATATGCAGGTGTAGATATCGATTCCCTCCATGGGTACAACTCAATGCAGAAGTCTACCTCTCTACGATGATTTATTCATGTGACATCTCCTATAAAGACATCTTCATACTCAAAGACCACTATAGGAAAACTCGGACTCCCCTCATCCACTGTACTGAGGGTGAGGTTTTCCAAATGGTGAGTGATCAGCTGAACCCTTCTCCAAGAAAGTTCATCCTATGCTACAAAGGATCCATTCTCACCAGTGAAGGAAAACATTGTCTCATCCTCATAGACACACCAAACTTTGCACCTAAAATAGAAAATCTAAGCATTGACTATAGATAACCAATCCATACCCAAGATGACATCGTAAGGACTTGATGCTGCTACTAGGAGATCCCAGTCGAATTTCTCACCTCCAAGAGTAATCTCACACTGCCAGCACAAGTGTTTAATAGTCTAATCCCCTCCTGTAGGAGTCTATAATCATAAGGATCAAGCCAAAGACTCCACCATAATCATCCAGCCTCGAACAAGGTCCATGGAAAGGAAATAGTGACTGGAACCTATGTCTATAAGAACTGCATCTAGGGTGTACAAGACACATATCATACCTCATATCATCTCTTGAGCACCATGGTTGTAGTCCTCAATCATGTGAGTTGGCCCCACCCCTAACCACCTTCTCTTGGAGCTCATTATGGACCTCCTAGGGGTGGTGGTAGTTCCTCGAACTGTCATCCACTGTCTGTCGCTTAACCTAATCCCCTTCCACATATGCCACCCCTGCGGACCTCCTCAATCAAACCATTATCCCTATCTCAGCAGTCCCTTGACCAACTGTTCTTAATCCCTATGGGGATTCATATAGTCACAAGCCATGTTCTTCTATCTTCCACAAGAGCTAAAAACTCTAGCACTCAGATGACATCCTCTACCTCACAAGCTTCGCACCTCCGACCCTATGTCATGAGGTTATCCTCCAGAAGTTCTGGATCGTTTGGACCTCTATCTCATCTGCCTACTGCCTGCTAAAGATGTCTCGGCCACCTGTCACTCGGTGGTGTTAGGACCAAACTGAAGGAGGAGTTTGTTTGCATGGATTTTCTTTTGTTGATCTTGAGGAAGTTTTCATAAGGGAAGGACACCTGGAATTAGGAGTCTGAAATTTGAAATCTAGAATTTGGAGTCTGGAAGTTGAGAAGTTCGGAACCGTGAAATTTGATTGTGACGATGCTTTGTTGTTTTGTAACTATAAGTTTGTGAGAATATGAAAGTACTCACTATGAAAGAAAAAGTTGTTTCGAGAAGTCGTACCGAGAATCGGTGAAGTCACTATGAGAATCAGAAGCGCGGAGTCTACTTCCAGAACAACATTTGCGGAGTTGACTTCCTATGTCAGAAGTTCAGAGCCATAAGTGCGGAGTCTACTTTCTGAATATAATTTTCGGAGTTGAGTTCCTATGTCAGAAGTTCGGAGTTGACCTGCTGAAGAAGAAGTTCGTAGTGAGAAGATCGAAGTCGACTTGCTGAAGAAGAAGTTCGTAGCAAGAAGTTCGGAGTCTACTTCTTGAGTCAGAAGTTCATATCGGGAAGTTCGGAGTTGACCTGTTGAAGAAGAAATTCATAGGGAAAAGTTCGGAGTCGACTTGCTGAAGAAGAAGTTCGTAGCGAGAAGTTCGGAGTCGACTTCCTGAGTCAGAAGTTCTTAGCGGGAAGTTCTAATTTGACTTCCTGAACCTGAAGTTTGTATCCAGAAGTGTGGAGTCATGCTGAGAATTGGTGAAGTCGTAACGAGAAACCATACCGATAATTGAATTGGAATCATGTTGAAGAAGCGGTGAAGAGTTATGCCGAGAATTGAAGTGATGTCAAAGACTCAAGAAGGATGGATCTGAGAAAGTGATGTCGAGAATCAGGAAGGGTGGATCCGAGAATATGACGCTGAGAAGACAGATGATAGGATCCGAGAATGTGATGTTGAGAATCCAGAAGCTCGGATCCGGAAAAGGTCAAATTTCTAAATCAATAGAAGTGGAGGAAGATTCGAGAATATTATAGAAGCATTGAAAATGTCTTAATTACTCAGAAATTTCATGAGAAATTAAGATTTGGGTGAATTTAAGTGAGCGGGGAAATATTTTGGTTTCCCGCCTAAGCACACTTTGGAGAACCTATAAAAGGAGATAAGAGTACAAAGTAAGGATTGATGAAAAAATAGAGTGAGAAGCTCCGATAATCTAGAGTGATAAACAAGTGTTTGGATGACATAGTTTCATTTCAGTCTCAATTTAAATGAGAATTTGGTACTGGTTGACACCGTATTGAGTTTCTTGGACTGAGGAAGAATCAGATTGAAGAATCGGAGTGAAGAAGAAAATTCGGATTGAAGAATCAGAGTGAAGAAGAAAATTAGGAGTGAATAATTTGGAGTAAAGAATTCGAAGTGGTGATTCGGAATGGGGAATCAGTACTGGTTGTCACCGTATTGATTTTCTCAGATTAAGGAAGATTCAAATTGAAGAATCATATTGGTAAATTTCAGAGTGGAGATTCAGAATGGGAAGGTCGGACTGTAATTGATCTATCTCAAGTCCAAGGAGTCCTTTCCTTTCTTCTGGGTAAGTAAGTGAAGATTTTTGATGAACTTTCTTACACTTGTGTATTTCAAAGGAAGTGCAGGTAATATAAGTTCTTACAAGAAACGAGACTTTTCCCTATTGTGCTAAGAGGGTCTACACACACTAGAGTGATTATTTCACAGTGCTTCACAAGTGTAAGGGTATATCCTACTCATTGTCATCCAAGGATTGTTTTCATAGTGGATTGTATGGTGATGGATTATTTCCAACCATACCAAGGACGTAGCTATTCTTATTGAATAGTGAACCTTGTAAATTGTCGTGTTTCTTTGGATGTGTGCTTGTTTGTTTCTCAGCAGGGAATTATATATTTAACAGGAGACAAAGGTTGTTCTCAACATTAAGGGAACTTAAAATAAGAAAAAGGGGTACCACTGACTCACCCCCCCCCCCCCCCCACCCTCTCAGTGGTTCATTACTCCAGCTGGGTCCTTACAAGTGGTATCAGAGGGAGGTTGCCTTTGTTTTCCTTGTTGTTAGAGAATATGAATTGTGTGAACAATAAAGGCATTCTGGTATTCGATGGGAAGAACTATCACATCTGGAAGGATATAATTCTACCTTATCTCATGTCTATTAGTTATGAAGTTCTTGAAGCTGCAAAAGTTGGGTTTCCTGTCATTGAAGACAATGTTCCACTTACACCTATTGATAAGAACTTTCTTGAGAATGATGGAAGAGCCAAGAATACTATATTATCTTCACTTTATGAAAGTGAATTCTTTAGGGTAAAAGCAGTGGAAACAGCCAACGGTATATGGGACAAACTGAAAAACATATACGAAGGCAATACAAAAGTCGAGAAGGCAAAACATCAAATCTAGAGATTGAAGTATGAAGACTTGAAAATGGGAGAGCATGAATCTGTTGGGGATTTCTTCACTATAGTAAAAAATATTGTTAGTAATATTATATTTCTTGGTGAATAGATAAAAGACTCTACTGTGGTGGAAAAGATCTTGAGGATTCTTCCTGATAAATTCGATGCAAAGGTATCTTCATTAGAAGACAGATATTCATAGACTCTATCTCTTGATTATTTGCATAGCACTCTCATTACTTATGAGATGAGAAGGGAAAAGGATATGAAGACCAAGACAAAGGTTAACAAAGAATTATCTTTCAAATCCATGAAGTAGGAAAAGTCTAAGAAGATCTTGATTGATGAATATGGTGGTGACTCTGACTCTGAAAGAGAGGTATGTAAAAACCTTAATGATATTTTATACTTGTTTTCAAAAAATGTTAAAAGAGGCATAGGTAAATACAAGGGAAAACTTCCCTTAAAGTGGTTTGAATGTGGATTCATTGGTCACTTTGCGGCTAACTGTCCTTGAAGGGATAATGAAGGAGATAGTGATGAAGATTAAAAAAAGCCAAGAATGTTATGGAAGAAGCAGGGTGGTAAAGGAAAGTCAGGGAAAGAAAAGAAGTTCTTCAAATCCAAGAGAAAAATTTTCCTATCCATAAATGAAGAAGATGAAGAATGTGATGCTGAATCCGAAAAATCATTTGATCATGGTGTTGAGAATAATTTCATTTCAATAGTGAATGATGAGGATTTCAGAAATAGTAGCTTGGAAGAAGAAGAAACTCATCTTGAGATGCATCTGAAAGAAGAATTGAAGGAATGTTTAATGAAGATCAGAAGTCTGGATAAGCTTAACAAAAAGTTGGAAGATTAATTTTTCTCAGCATCTAATCAATCCAATGATAAAGAAGAACTTGAGAATGAGCTTGAAGACTTGAAGAAGTCTCTTGAAGATGAGAAAAATCAAAATGAGCACATGAGAGTTGAGCTGAAGGCAAAATAGAAAGAATTAGAACTCGTTCAAAAGAAACTCTCTGACGTTGAATCAAAAAATATATTTTTTCAAAACTCAACTACTGATATTGGTGAAGGCTCTCAACAAGAACATTCTGAGAAAATTTAACAGAAGAATAAGGCGTTTGTTGTGAAGAAGAAAGCTGAGAAAGTTACTTATGTGGCCAAGACCAGTGTTACTGGGAACTCTGAAGTTTCAAGGAAACTTAAGTCTAACACTAGTGAAAAACAAGAAAAATTAGAGAAACCAAAATTCCAAAAGATAAATCTTGTTAACAAAAGAATGGTTGGTGGGTATGAAGAAAGAGAAACAAAGAAGTATCTGAACAAAATCTTGAGAGGAAGGTACTCCTTCTATGGGTACTGTTGGTATTGTGGTGGATTCAGGCATACAACAAATATGTGTTGGTTCAATCAACATTATTACCATCACCCCACGAGTTATGAAAAGCAAAGATTGAGGGGGAGTCAATCTCCTCAAAGGAATAAGAGTGAAAAGGTTTTCTTGAAGAAAGTGGTAAAGAATGAATTCAAGATAGAAAATAGGTTCCATCCTCTGGAGACCATTTGTGAAAGGTGTGAACAACTTAGACACCTTGAAAAAGCATGTCTTGTGCTATTACCGGCTCAACAAAAAGTTCTTAATTTTCAGAATCTGAAGGTGCAGAAGTAAGTGAAATAATAAAAAGCTCTGGTTTTTGAAACTTCTCTAAAAGTTACAAAGGAAGAACGACCTTGGATACCTGATAGTGAGTGTTCTTCACATATGACAGGAGACATAAAGTTTCTAAAGAATATGAATATGTTTAAATAAGGCACAATGACATTTGGAAACAATGAATCTTCAAAAATCAAAGGTGTTGGATCATCCATCATTGTAAAGGAAAACATTAAAGTCCAAGAAAACTCTGTATGTTGATGGGATGAAGCACAACTTGCTGAGTGTATCACAATTGTGTGATGAGGGTAACAAAGTTATCTTCAAGAAAGATGGATTTGTCATGAAAAGTGAAGAAGATGGGGAGATTGTTGTAAGAGGAAAATGAACTAAAGGAAATCTGTTTCAGGTTGGAAATTCACAAAACTCTTGTTACATGAGCTTAGTGGAAGAAAATCAGTTGTGGCACAGAAGACTTAGACACATGTATCAGAAAAATATGAGCAAGTTATCTAAAAGGTACAGTGTTCAAGATATTCCAGATTTTCCAAGAAGAATAGATTGGTGTTGCACTACCTGTCAGAAAGGAAAGATTACAAGTGTTGTGCATAAGAAGGATGACATTTGTTCAAAACAACCCCTTGAGCTAATACATTCTGATATATGTGGTCCAATGAGTAAACAATCAACAAATGGAGACAAGTACTTCATCACCTTCATTGATTATTTTACTCTCATTTCATGTGTTATGTTTATGAAGCACAAGTAAGATGCCCTGAAAATGTTTAAAAGCGTCAGAAGAAAAGCTGAGAAAGAATGTGAGTACTCTGTGAATAAGTTGAGAACAGATAATGGTGGTGAGTATAGAAGTGAAGAATTTGAAGACTATCTTGAGAAGCATGGGATTCAGCATGAATATAGTGCTCCATATACACCTCAACAAAATGGGGTTGATGAAAGGAAGAACAAAAGCCTGGTGGAAATGGGAAGAACCATGTTGCTTGAACATGGCCTTAGTCATTACTTTTGGAGGCAAGCTATAAGTACAACTGTTTATATTCAAAATCGATGTTTCTAAAGGCCTCAATAAAACAACACTCCATATGAACTTTTCTATGGAATTACTCCAAGTATGAATCATGCTAAATTTTTTGGGAGCTGATGCATTATAAAGAAGAAAGGTGGAAGCAGTTGAAATTTTGAGTAGAAAGGAGAAGATGGAATTTTTCTTGGATATGCTCTATAAGGAAGAGGTTATAGATGCTTTAACAAAGAAACAGGAAGAATTGTGGATGCAGTTGATGTATAAGTCATTGAAACTCTGGGAAAAGATAATCATGTCCATAGAGACAAGGAAGATGAGGAAGATGAAGTTAACGATTCTCATAAGGATGCAATGAATTTTAATCCTAATCAAGTTGAAGAATCGGATTCAGCCATATCAAGTGATGAGGAAGGCACACACAAAACTTATCCACGACTGATGAAATAAGTTCAAGCTCAGAATGTTATTGGTGATCAACGTCACATGGTTCAAATAAGAAGAAAAAGTAATTCTATATCACATACTTCCTTGTATTCCAAAGTAGAACCAAATTATGATAAAGAAGCCTTTGAGCATCCGAAATAGGTTCAATCCATGAATGAAGAATTGGATCAGATTGAAAAGAATGAAACATGGGAACTCGTACCCAAGCCTGAAAGTAAGAACATTACTGGCACCAAATGGTTCTTCCGGAACAAGTTGAATGAAGAAGGTAAAGTTATTAGAAATAAATCAAGATTGGTTTGCAAAGGCTCCTCTCAGATTGAAGGAATTGACTTTGAAGAAAATTTTACTCCGGTATCCAGATTAGAAACTATCTGAATATTTATTTCTATTTCTGCACAACGAGGCTACAAATCATTCAAATGGATGTTAAATCTGCATTTCTTAATGGTGATCTCAAAGAAGAAGTTTATATTGAGAAAACATGTGGCTTTGTTGTTGGGAAGAATGAAAGTTATGTGTGCAGGTTGAAGAAAGCCTTGTATGGGCTAAAGAAAGCTCCAAGAGCATGGTATTCCAAACTGGATACTTTCTTAAAGGAGATGAACAACAAGAAAGGGAGAGTTGATAGCAATCTGTAAATCAAGGAAATCCAATATCTTTCTCTCATTATGATTGTCTATGTTGATGACATTATTTATGCTGGGAAAGATGAAAGAAGCTGTGAAAGGTTTGCGGAAGAAATGAAGAATGTATTTGAGATTTCCATGTTGGGTGAAATGAGATACTTTCTTGGGTTACAAATTTTGCAACAGAAAGAATTCATTTTTATCTCCCAAGAAAAGTACTCTAAGGAACTTCTTAAGAAGTTTGGGATGGAAAACACAAAACCTGTATCAAAACCTATCTCAGTGGGAACGAAGCAAAGAAAAGATGATAAAGGAAAAGAAGTTGATCCAAAATAATATCAAAAGCTAATTCGAAGTTTGTTATACCTGACTGCATCAAGACCAGATATTGTTTTTGTTGTTACCTTATGTGAAAGATTTCATAGTTCTTCTAAATAATCACATATTGTTGCTGGAAAAAGAATTCTCAGATACATAAAAGGCACATCAAAATTCGGAATCAAGTATAGTGGCTCAAATAACATCGATTTATTTGGCTATTTAGATGCAGATTGGGTAGTAAATGTTGATGATAGAAGATCCACATATGGTGGAGTGTTATTTATAGGAAAAAGTTGTGTTGGCTAGCACTCGAAGAAGCAAAATTCTGTGACACTTAGTACGGATGAAGCTGAATATGTTGTTGCCACCATGGATTCCACTCAACTTATCTGGATGAAGACACAGTTAGAAGATTTGTTAGTTGAAGTGAAGCCGCCCTTGCTCTTGGGATGTGATAATCAAAGCACAATTAATCCTACCAAGAATCCAGTCCAACATTCTCGTTCAAAGCATATTGACATAAAATGTCATTTCATCAAAGAGCACGTGGAAAATAATGAACTTAAACTTGAATATGTTTCATCTGTTGAACAAGTTGCTGATATTTTCAGGAAACCTCTACCAAAGGAATCATTCTCAAGATTGAGGTTGAACATGGGTGTCCAACCTTTTTCTATTAAAGGCTAAGGTATGTTGATCCATCCCCTCTCTCTTCTTACCTTTGGATTGTTTTTTCAAGGGGGATAAGTTGTGTGTATCATAAATCTATTGTTTAAAGAGAGAGTTGTGGGTAAGCTGTGATCTCAGCAGTGTTTGTGTTTGTGAACTTTTCTAACTGTTTCTTGGAGTGGTTGTTGGAAAGAACTTGAAGTTGTTTATAGGGTGTATGAAGATGAATATATATGAATCTAAAGATGTATGAAGTTGAAGATGTCATTTTCACTACCTATGGACAGCATGGTATTTGCTGTCAATGATTCTTGTTTCCTACAATTAGTTAGCTCACGTAGGCCTAGAATTATTGATAAGTACTCCATTGCTTGAGTATTCAAGGTTTGGTGATTTATGAAAACTTGGTTGACAACAAAATCCAAAGGGGGAGATTGTTAGGACCAAACTTAAGGAAGAGTTTGTTTGCATGGATTGTCTTTTTTTGATTTTGAGGATGTTTTCATAAAGGAATGACACCTGGAATTCAGAGTCTGGAATTCAGAGACTGAAATTTAGAATCTGGAATTCGGAGTCTGGAAGTTGAGAAGTTCGGAACCGTGAAATTTGATTGTGATGATGCTTTGCTGTTTTGTAACTCTAAGTTTGTGAGCATATTCAAGTACTCACAATGCAAGAAAAAGTTGTTTCGAGAAGTCATACAGAGAATTGGTGAAGTCACTCTGAGGATCAGAAGTGTGGAGTCTACTTCATGAACAACATTTGCGGAGTCGACTTCATGTGTCAGAAGTTCGGAGCCAGAAGTGCAGATTCTACTTCCTAAACAGAATTTGCGGAGTTGACTTCCTGTGTCAGAAGTTCGGAGTCGACCTACTGAAGAAGAAGTTCATAGTGAGAATATCGGAGTCAACTTGCTGAAGAAGAAGTTCATATCAAGAAGTTCGGAGTCAACTTCCTGAGTCATAAGTTTGTAGCGGGAAGTTTAGAGTCGACCTGTTGAAGAAGAAATTCGTAGCGAGAAGTTCGGAGTCGACTTGCTAAAGAAGAAGTTTGTAGCGAGAAGTTCGGAGTCGACTTCCTGAATCAGAAGTTTGTAGTGGGAAGTTCAGAGTCGACTTCCTGAAGCCGAAGTTCGTAGCCAGAAGTGCGGAGTCATGCTGAGAATTGGTGAATTCGTAACGAGAATCCATACCGAGAATTGAATTGGTGTCATGCTGAAGAAGCGGTGAAGAGTTATGCTGAGAATTGAAGTGATGCCGAAGACTCAATAAGGTTGGATACGAGAAAGTGATGCTGAGAATTAGGAAGGGTGGATCCGAGAATATGATGCCAAGAAGACAAATGACAGGATTCGAGAATGAGATACCGAGAAGCCAGATGGTCGGATCCGGAAAAGTTCAAAGTTCTAAATCAAGAGAAGTGGAGGAAGATTATAGAAGATTCTATAAGCATTGACAAATTCATAATTACACCGATATTTCAGGAGAAATTAAGATTTGGGTGAATTTAAGTGAGCGGGAAAATATTTTGGTTTCCTGCCTAAGCACACTTTGGAGAACCTATAAAAGGATATCAGAGTGAAAAGTAAGGATTGATGAAAAAGTAGATAGAGAAGATCTAATAATCTAGAGATATAAAGAAGTGTTTGGCCGACAGAGTTTCATTACAGTATCAATTGAAATGATAATTTGATACTAGTTGACATCATATTGAGTTTCTCGGGTTGAGAAAATTCAGAGTGAAGAAGAAGATTAGGAGTGGAGATTCGGAATGGGGAATCAGTACTGGCTATCACTGTATTGAGTTTCTCAGACTGAGAAAGTCTCAGATTGAAGAATCATAGTGAATAAGAAAATTCGGACTGATAAATCAAAGTGAAGAAGAAAATTCAGATTGATGAATCGGTGTGAAGAAGAAAATTCAGAGTGAAGAACTCGTAGTGGAGATTCAGAATGGGGAATCAGTACTGGCTGTCACCGTATTGAGTTTCTCAGACTGAGGAAGATTCAGATTGAAGAATTGGATTGGGAAATTTTAGAGTGGAGATTCGGAATGGGAAGTTCGGACTATAATTCATCTATGTCAAGTCCAAGGAGTTCGTGCCTTTCTTCTGGGTAAGGAAGTGAAGATTTGTGCTGAACTTGCTTACTCTTGTGTATTTGAATGGAAGTGAAGGTAACATAAGTTGTTATAAGAAATGAGACTTTTCCCTATTGTGCTAAGAGGTTGTGCACGCACTGGAGTGATTGTTTCATAGTGCTTCACGAGTATAAGGGTATATCCTACTCGTTGTAATCGAAGGATTATTTTCTTAGTGGATTGTATGGTGCTGGATTGTTTCCAACCATACCAAGGATGTAGCTATTCTTATTGAATAGTGAACCTTGTAAATTGTTATGTTTCTTTGGATGTGTGCTTGTTTGTTTCTTAGCAGGGAATTATATCTTTAACAGGAGACAAAGGATGTTCTCAACATTAAGGAAACTTAAAAGAAGAAAAAGGGTTACCAATGATTCCCCCCCCCCCCCTCAGTGGTTCATTACTCCAGCTGGGTCCTTACAGGTGGTGGATCTCATCGTTGGTGCCTTCTCTTCTAGGAAATTGTCCACCAGTAGTGATCGCTCTAGCACTTCATCCTGCATCAGGATACTGATCGAAATCATCGATGCCCTAATCTCCTGTCAGTGTCCCTTCTCAATGATCTGAGCCATGAAGAAAGGGTTTTGTACCATGTCTGTGGTGTAGTGGGAGAGGTAAGTAAACCTTATTGAGTGCTGGGACATAGTCAGGATGCATTGTAGGTATAGAAAGTCCTGAATAAGCACTAAGCGTAGTGTCACTGGTACGAACTCAGCCTTGAAGAGGCTCTTGAAGTCCAACTCAGAAAGGTCCTCCTACTTATGTGTCTGGAGCATGATGCTCCATCATCTCCATGTCCTGTCCTGAAAAAGGCTAGTATCTAGGATCACCATCTAATTTTTTGGTGTCTCTACCAAGAAAAAACTCATGCTACAACCTCCATCCAGTACTCATCTTCCAGAGGATCCGTCTCACCTTGAAACCTTAGATTCCTCTATCTCTGGAACTCATGCAGCGTGCTCTATCAGCATGCACTGTGAGCTGGTGGGGAAGGTAATAACTCATTCTCTTCAGAAAGTGGTGCTGTTGGTACACCACCCGAAGGTGTTATCACTGTATGTGGTCCTTGTATCGACGCCTCACTGCTCAGTGAACCATCGTCGTGATCTCTCACTTGAATCCTGGATAGTTTTCTTTGTAGAGGCATCCTATAGAGAAATAGATGCACCAGGATCAATAATTTATACCTGGTGAGATGTATCAAAAATATATCAAGAGAAAGTAATTTTTAAATACAGGAAACTAGTGTTTTCATATACCTAATCACAAAATTGAATTCAGAGTTCTGGTGTTTGGATACGTTCATCGCCACACCATGTAACACCCCAAGATTCTATGGTACGTTTCCCTTCGAATAATGCGATAGCGTGTGTTGTACGCACCCTCGAGTTCTAACACACACCACAACTAATTAAACTAGCCGTTGTGAATAGTAATACCTACTTTTTGAAATGATATATATTCTATATTTCAAAATGGACTTTATTTTTGGATTCGGAATATCAAAATTAGCCTAGGGTGAAATTTTGGTACATTTCGGATAACTTTCATATTTTGATGAATAGTGAAAATTACTAAATTTTAATTAAAAACAACTTTTTTAATAAAAATAATTAATAGTGATAAATTATGAATTTTAGTAGTTTTAAAGTATATTTAGAATATAGTTTTACCATTTAATATAATGTTGGTCATTGGACATAATTTTACAATTAAACTGAACATAAACAAGTGTCAGTCTTTTGATAGTTATTACCTCTTAAAAACACGCTTTTTGTTTTGACAGCGGGAATTAATTTTAAATTAATTTCTGCCACTTCTGTGTTTTGAATTTAGAAAAATGGATTCCATATTTGGAATCAGGATGTTCAAATTGTGTAAATAGGTAACTTTTATTTTTAGACATTTTGAATAATTACTGCGGTAAATATTTTATTTACCATGGTTAAGGGTAAATACGGTAAATAAGGGTTAAAAAATAATATTATAATAATACTAAATTACCCTAAAACGTGTCTTAACCCTATTGGTTGAAACATGGTCGACCATGGGCATCTTTGGGCTTATTTTGGGACCCCATGGATCCACTTGTAAGTGATAATGACACATTATATTAATAAAGTTAAAATAAAAATAAAAATGGCATAAGCTTACATCTTTTAGAAGAACAATTTTTACATAGGGTTATACATGTTGGATTTTCGATTATAAATATTAATTAGAAAGATAAAACAATTTCCTACATAATGATATTTTATTTATAATTTTTAGACATTATATAATTTATTTTATTTATGACACAATGATGATGCAGTAATTACTAAAATAGTGAAAAATAAAAATAATTGATCTTATAAATACCCAAATAATTATAATATGAAACTTTTAATGAATTAAAATAATTTTCTATGATAATATGATATATTATGATTGATTTAATTGACTTTTTTCTAAGTAATCAATCTGTTAGGAGTTTCACAAAAATCAACTATTGAATAGTGTCAAAATTGACATAAAAGAGTTCTTAAAACAAATATTATATTATTAATTGATATTAAATTCCTAAAAATCTAAGGTTCGACCAAGAGACTTATATTATGATAGGTTCCTCATTAATGGACCACTTGGGGGTCTCTTGGATGTATATAGTAAGTTTATTAACCATATTATATAAAAATACAAAGAGACATTGTAAAAGTGAAACTAATTAACTTAGAGTTAATACTTAAAGATAAGGTTAATATAAGTACCCAAACCTGTCTAAATTCTATTGGTTGAGTGGTTTTAGACCTATCCCCACCTTAACCTTTGAATAGTCAACTTTGGAGCCATTAGAAACCGAATATGAATTTATTATAAATTAATATTTCTAGCTTTTCCAAAGGTGCCCCTCACCCCTCTTATAAAAGGGCACTCCTCCTTCTCATTTCTTCACACCTCTCAAGCCACTTGGCTCGTCCAAACTCTGCCCAACTAAGCTCCCCACATCCCTCTCCTCCTCCTTGAAGCTTCCCCTTAGGCAGAAAGCATTTCAAGAAGTCCTTTGGTTCCAACCAAAGTGAGTTACCTAGATTAAAGGTAACGATTTCTCTTAAATTATTTTCATTTATTTTGCTTCTCCAACCCCCAAACTCTTTTTATTTCCTTTATTTTGTAACAACACCAGTATCCTAAATATACTAGGATGTTGTTATAAGAAGGATTCAAACTACACATACTCACAACTCCATCTAATGGATGATGAACATAATGTTTCTGTGGATGGCAAACTAACGCCTCACGAAACGATGATTGTTCAAATACATCTTACCACCTCTCATGGTGGCCATTATGATGGCACTGTAATTAAATATGATATTAATGATATATATTTTATATATAATCTTCTGTAATTCCATTTTATTTCATACCATTATTCGTTTCATGTTGTATATACATACGATAATTTCATTTGAGGAAGTGCGGACTACCGCCCCCTTAAAATGATATGACTCGTTCATACCACACATGGAACGTATAAAGGATGGTGTTAATGAACTTAAGTAACATATATAAAATATTATATTATACTGGAATAGTAATATACCTATGTATCATTTGGATTCGATTCTTTTAAAATAAAAATTAAATGGAAGTAGCGTTCGTGCGTACGTACGGACTACCGTCTCCACGAACGCGATGAGATTCATTCTCCATCGTATCCATTCAAGTATAATTATCATTTAATGATTTAAAAATGATGTTTAAGGACTTGATATCATTCTGGATATGAATAAGATACAACAAACATGACTTATGTAACAAAACATATAAAAGAAAATGAGTAAGTTAACACCCGAAACGACGATAATTCTAAGATATTATTAACAAATCAATGTTAAAAGATCATATATGATATCATATTAATATATATGATTCTTGTATAATTTAATAACAATTATTTCACCATTATACAGGAGGTTAACCTACCCCAACCAAGGAAAAGTACAAGGTAAGGGTTATTTCACAATCTCTTCATTATCCGAGGTTGTTTATACGTAATAATCTACTGGGATCTCTTTATCATCCACATCCATGTTTTCTTAAAAATGTATTTCAAAACATTTTTACTATTTACAAGAATATGGGTTAAAGTCATTTATACCCTTGTTTGACTTTTTATAAGAGGTTTATAAAGGAATCTTTCCGTCGTTTTCAAAACAAGGTCCTTTTTAACCTTTTCGACAGAATTGAGGTAAGAATATTTTTTTTTAACTTATACGGCGGGTGCGGTTATTTTACGCCGTTATAAAATCTTCAAAGCTTTCCTTACAAGCTTATAAGAATATTTTCAAAGAAAATGTTTTATTTTATATTGATCTTAAATGATTTCAAAATAAAAGGAGATATTTCTTTAAAAAGAATTTTGATTTCATCTATGTCAACATCCTTTGATGAATTTTAAGATTATTTGAAGTTGATTTATTATGATACAAAACTTCTATATTGTATTGAAGGTTTTGTGATATGTTTGACTATGGATGTGCTATTTTTATACCATTCATAGTTTATGGTGAAATTATTGACATTTCGTATGCTAGTTTTAATACGAATGTTTATGTTATGTTTAAACCTTTTCATATGGGAATGCATTGGACTTAATAAGTGATGGGTGGAGCCCGCTATAGCTCCTCGATGCATCGGTAGGTCTCATGAGACAAACTAGTGTCTTGGCACAAGGCCTTGACAAAATCTTATTTGTAGTCTTGGCACGAGGCCTTGGCTATGTGGTTATGATAGTCTGGCATTATGCATTCCAACATTATGAAAGTGGTTATTGATTTTTGCATGTGATTATTCGATTAGTAGAATATCCATGTGAATAAGTAAATGGCATTATTTCATTTTATTTATGCCATACCATGTTGAAAGTTCATGTTTAAAAGGCTTTTGTTTTAGTTATACATTGCCTTAAATGTTTATTCTTATTGATGAAAGTTTCCGCTATATTGTTATCCTTACTGGGCATTTGAGCTCACCCCTTTTCTACGTTTTATTTTTCCCAGGAAGTGAAGATGTAAGTTATGAATGACCTACAGGGATATTATGATGGGATCATAGTGTGGACTGTGGAAACATTATGTTTTTCATTTTATGATGTAATGTAAAACTTATGAATATATCTAGTGTTTCCAAGGCTACTAAACCAATCGGTCTTTCGAGATTTGATCTTTCTTATGATCATGCCAATGTTATGTAATAATGCACCGACTCTGGGTAGCTGGGGTCGGGGCGTTACAGTTGGTATCAGAGGAAGTTTAGTACAAACCTTGGAAACTAGATTTAGATAAACTCTGATTAGAGCACGTATACCTAAGATGAACTTTGAGGATTAGTATAGAAGAACTTCCTAGAATTTTGGTATTGTAGAGATTTTGTGAGTTTTCCGAGCAATACATCCCTGTCTGGATACGAGCAGGTAGAGGCGGCTCTGGCACAGATGTACCTTGGGGTAAAACCCGAAAACACCGCTTTGAGCTAGACTCGAACGGGAACTGGTGCACGACAACGGGCCTTGCTGCACTCTTGGTTACGACACTCCCGAGGGATATGCTTAGGATAACTCTCATTTTCTTTACAAATCATTATGAAGGGTTTATGAGTATATACTTCCTCAAAGAAAACATTTTTATGATTATGGATTATATCCATAAATAGTTCAATTTATGTTAAGTGTTTTATAAGTATGGGATTATGTATTTTGATTCATAAACTGATCTAGTTTATGCCATTGTTTAGAAATGGCGCCTAGTGGAAGAAATGGAAACCGTATCAATGCACGCACTCCATGTAGGGATTTCCCTCCTGCTCAAGATAATTATAGTGGGGCTGGTGATGCAACTGGTGCTGATCAGCTAATCACCGTACTGGGACAACTTACTCAGGTTATGAATAATAACCTTACCCGTATGGAGCACCCTGATCCGCAGCGTGGAGGATCAATGTTAGATCGATTCATGAGACAACAACCACCAACGTTCAATGGGAGTACAAATCCCATAGTAGCTGAGCAATGGATATTTTCCCTAGAGAAAATATTTCAGGCTTTGGGGAGTAGTGAAAGGGAAAAAGTTACCATGGCAGTTTACCGCCTCACTGGAGATGCTGATCAATGGTGGTCATTGATTCAAAACATGAAGGAAGATGATGAAGTATCAAACATGGAATGGATGGAGTTCAAAGATCTGTTTTTAGAAAAATACTTTCCTCGCGACCATCGAGCAGATATGGAAAGAAAATTTCTGAGTCTGAGACAAAAGGAGGATGAGAATGTCACAAAGTATGAGGCTAACTTTACAAGGTTAGCGAGGTATGCTGGAGATTATATTCGCAACCCAAGAAGTAAGATTGATCGTTTCTTTGATGGGTTAAAACCATTTCTTCGTCGAGCATTAGTCTCACAATCCTTTTCATCGTACGAAGACATTGTCTCATGTGCTATCAAGACCGAAAAGGAATTCTCTAAGTCTTATGACTTTAAAGCAAAGCAAGAGAAGAAGAGACCTGCTGATCAATCTGGGAATGGAAATAAGGGGAAGAAGGGAAAGGTTGAATATCCATCTTGTGGTAAATGCGGGAAGAAACATCCTGGTACTTGCTTGAAGGGAATGGGAGTCTGTTACAAGTGTGGTGAAAAAGGCCACCAAGCTCATGATTTCAAGGGGAAGAAGGAAGCTACCAATGTTCAGTGCTACAATTGCAGGGAAATGGGGCATTATGCGAATGCATGCCCTAAGCGTCAGGAGAACTTACCACAGAAAAGGCCAAGGGATCAAGGCCAGGCTTATGCTATCACTACTGCTGAGGTAGAAGCTCCGAAAGACGTGGTGGCAGGTAATTTAATGGTTTCCTCAAGTTTAGAAAATGCATTATTTGATTCTGGATCATCGCATTGTTTCATATCTTCCCAGTTTGCTAAGAAAATTAGATATTTCCAATTTGATTTAATAAGGGAGTTGTCAAACTCCTAAGGGAAGTATCGTTGCAACGAAGTTTTGTGAATCAGTCCCCATTAGAGCACATAAATTTTCTTTATCTGCTAACCTCATCGTCATACCTATGATTGAGTTTGATATAATCCTCGGTATGGACTGGCTTTCGGACTATGATGCGAAGATTTATTGTAAGAAGAAAGAGGTTACGATTCTTGATGATAATGATAAGGAGCACCTTATTTTTAGAGCAGAATCGTCACCACATAATTCTTATTTAGATCCACCCCCAGTAGCTCAACTTAATTCAATTATTGGGGAGGAAGAGAATGAAATAACTGTCGGTGAGGAAAGGAATGTTCAAATAGAGGATGTACCTGTTGTGAAAGAATTTGTAGATGTATTTCCGGAAGATTTACCTGGAAATCCTCCAGAACGAGAAGTTGAGTTTTCCATTGATTTGATTCCTGGATCAAGGCCTATATCGAAGACCCCTTATAGAATGGCCACTGTAGAGTTAGTCGAACTAAAGAAACAACTAGAGGAATTGAGTAATAAGGGATTTATTCTCCCTAGTGTTTCTCCATGGGGAGCCCCTGTTCTTTTTGTTAAAAAGAAAGATGGATCTATGAGGTTATGTATCGACTACAGGGAGATCAATGCTATAACGATAAAGAACAAGTATCCCCTACCTCGTATTGATGATTTATTTGACCAACTGCATGGAGATCAATACTTTTCAAAGATTGACCTTCGATCTGGATACCATCAGTTGTGTGTGAAGAAGGAAGACATTCCGAAAACAGCATTTCGAACCAGGTACGGGCATTACGAGTTTACTGTAATGCCGTTTGGATTGACTAATGCACCCTCTGTATTCATGGATCTGATGAATAGAGTTTTCAAGGAGTATCTCGATGAATTTGTGGTGGTATTTATTGATGATATCTTGGTATACTCCAAAACCTACGAAGATCATGAAAATCACTTGCGCATTATCTTGAAGACTCTGAGGAGGCATGAATTATATGGAAAGTTTAGCAAGTGTGAATTTTGGCTTCAGGAGATTTCTTTTCTTGGCCATATTGTCTCTAAAGATGGAATCTCTGTTGATCCTTCTAAGACCAAGGCAATCCAAGAATGGCCAGCACCTACGAGTATAACTGAGGTACGTAGTTTTATTGGTTTGGCAGGTTATTATCGACGTTTCGTCCAGAATTTTGCCCGATTGGCTAACCCATTAACGAAGCTCACGCGTAAAGGGGTTAAATTTGTTTGGACAAAAGAGTGTGAAGAATGTTTCGAAGAACTGAAGAGAAGATTAGTCAATGCTCCTATATTGACTCTACCATCGGGGAATGATGGGTTCGTTATTTATAGTGATGCATCAAAGAAAGGACTTGGTTGTGTCCTTATGCAGAATGATAGAGTTATTGCCTATGCATCACGACAGTTGAAAATTCATGAACAAAACTATAATACTCATGATCTTGAGTTAGCAGCTGTGATCTTTGCTTTGAAGATATGGAGGCACTACCTCTATGGTGAAAAATGTGAGATTTATACTGATCACAAGAGTTTGAAGTATATTTTCTCACAAAAAGAACTCAACATGAGGCAAAGGAGATGGCTTGAATTACTCAAGGATTATGATTGTACGATACACTACCACCCAGGGAAAGCAAACAAGGTGGCAGATGCTTTGAGCAGAAAAGACCATGGAGTTTTGAACATGATGAGAATTGAAAGGGATCCAATTTTCATGGATCTAGTGAAGATGGACATGGGAATAACCAAGGAAGGTGAAACATCAATGCTTTTTCAAATGGTTGCCAAACCATCTTTACTAGAAAGGATTAAGAGTTCTCAGACCGATGATGAAGAATTTCAGAAGAAGATTAAAGCTGTGAATGATGGGAAATTGAGAGACTTTGTGTATGAAGATGGAATTTTGAAATTCGGGAAGAGACTTTTTGTTCCCAATATACCTGATCTAAAAAAAGAATTGCTGGATGACGCTCATAGTTCCAATTTCTCTATACACCCTGGGAGCACCAAAATGTATAGAGATTTGAAGGAACATTTTTGGTGGGACAACATGAAGAGGGAGATTGCGGATTTTGTGTCAAGATGTATGGTTTGTCAACAAGTGAAAGCTGGAAGGCAACATCCTGGAGGAGTCATGCAACCTCTTCCCATACCGGAGTGGAAATGGGACAATATTACGATGGACTTTGTCATGGGGCTACCAAAGACTCCTAGAAGGAACGATGAAATATGGGTTATTGTCGATCGTCTTACCAAGTCAGCACATTTTCTTGCTATAAGAGAAGATCTACCTCTGGAACGTCTAGAAAGACTATATATTAATGAAGTTGTGAGACTTCATGGAGTACCCTTATCAATTGTTTCTGATCGTGATCCCCGTTTTACTTCAAGATTTTGGAAAAGTCTTCAGAAATCCCTGGATACTGAACTTCATTTGAGCACTGCTTACCACCCTCAGACAGACGGACAATCAGAACGGACTATTCAAACCTTAGAAGACATGTTGAGATCTTGCTCACTTGACTTTCAGGGTATGTGGGATCAATATTTACCACTGGTAGAATTTTCTTATAACAATAGCTTCCATTCGAGTATCCAGATGGCACCATATGAAGCGTTATACGGAAAGAGATGTCGTACACCAACCTGTTGGGATGACATCGGTGAAAGAAAACTTGTAGGTCCAGAACTGGTGGAGGAAACGATGGAAAAGGTAAAGGTAATCCAAAATCACATCAAAGCAGCTCAAAGTAGGCAGAAGAGCTATGCCGATAATCGAAGGAAGGATTTAGAATTTCAAGTCGGTGATCATGTTTTCCTAAAGGTATCTCCGTGGAAGGGAGTCATACGTTTTGGTAAGAAAGGTAAATTGAGTCCCAGATACATCGGACCTTTCGAAATTCTAGAACGAATTGGGGCTGTAGCTTACCGATTGGCAATGCCGCCAAGTCTCTCCAAAGTTCACGATGTGTTCCACGTATCTCTGTTGAGAAAATACATGCCTGACCCAACGCATGTACTCACCTATGAGGAATTAGAACTGGAACCCGATTTGTCTTATTGCGAAGAGCCCGTCAGGATTCTTGATACAAGAGAACAAGTACTGAGAAACCGGACGACACGTCTGGTAAAAGTTTTGTGGAGAAACTATAAGATGGAAGAGGCAACGTGGGAACCCGAGGAACTTATGATGAAGAACCACCCGAGTCTTTTTATGCAGTAATACCCTAGAAATTGCGAGGACGCAATTATTTGAAGGAGGGGAGAATGTAACACCCCAAGATTCTATGGTACGTTTCCCTTCGAATAATGCGATAGCGTGTGTTGTACGCACCCTCGAGTTCTAACACACACCACAACTAATTAAACTAGCCGTTGTGAATAGTAATACCTACTTTTTGAAATCATATATATTCTATATTTCAAAATGGACTTTATTTTTGGATTCGGAATATCAAAATTAGCCTAGGGTGAAATTTTGGTACATTTCGGATAACTTTCATATTTTGATGAATAGTGAAAATTACTAAATTTTAATTAAAAACAACTTTTTTAATAAAAATAATTAATAGTGATAAATTATGAATTTTAGTAGTTTTAAAGTATATTTAGAATATATTTTTACCATTTAATATAATGTTGGTCATTGGACATAATTTTACAATTAAACTGAACATAAACAAGTGTCAATCTTTTGATAGTTATTACCTCTTAAAAACACGCTTTTTGTTTTGACAGCGGAAATTAATTTTAAATTAATTTCTGCCACTTCTGTGTTTTGAATTTAGAAAAATGGATTCCATATTTGGAATCAGGATGTTCAAATTGTGTAAATAGGTAACTTTTATTTTTAGACATTTTGAATAATTACTGCGGTAAATATTTTATTTACCATGGTTAAGGGTAAATACGGTAAATAAAGGTTAAAAAATAATATTATAATAATACTAAATTACCCTAAAACGTGTCTTAACCCTATTGGTTGAAACATGGTCGACCATGGGCATCTTTGGGTCTATTTTGGGACCCCATGGATCCACTTTTAAGTGATAATGACACATTATATTAATAAAGTTAAAATAAAAATAAAAATGGGATAAGCTTACATCTTTTAGAAGAATAATTTTTACATAGGGTTATACATGTTGGATTTTCGATTATAAATATTCATTAGAAAGCTAAAACGATTTCATACATAATTATATTTTATTTATAATTTTTAGACATTAAATAAGTTATTTTATTTATGACACAATGATGATGCAGTAATTACTAAAATAGTGAAAAATAAAAATAATTGATCTTATAAATACCCAAATAATTATAATATGAAACTTTTAATGAATTAAACTAATTTTCTATGATAATATGATATATTATGATTGATTTAATTGACTTTGTTCTAAGTAATCAATCTGTTAGGAGTTTCACAAAAATCAACTATTGAATAGTGTCAAAATTGACATAAAAGAGTTCTTAAAACAAATATTATATTATTAATTGATATTAAATTCCTAAAAATCTAACGTTTGGCCAAGAGACTTATATTATGATAGGTTCCTCATTAATTGACCACTTGGGGGTCTCTTGGATGTATATAGTAAGTTTATTAACCATATTATATAAAAATACAAAGAGACATTGTAAAAGTGAAACTAATTAACTTAGAGTTAATACTTAAAGATAAGGTTAATATAAGTACCCAAACCTGTCTAAATTCTATTGGTTGAGTGGTTTTCGACCTATCCCCATCTTAACCTTTGAATAGTCAACTTTGGAGCCATTAGATACCGAATATGAATTTATTATAAATTAATATTTCTAGCTTTTCCAAAGGTGCCCCTCACCCCTCTTATAAAAGGGCACTCCTCCTTCTCATTTCTTCACACCTCTCAAGCCACTTGGCTCGTCCAAACTCTGACCAACTAAGCTCCCCACATCCCTCTACTCCTCCTTGAAGCTTCCCCTTAGGCAGAAAGCATTTCAAGAAGTCCTTTGGTTCCAACCAAAGTGAGTTACCTAGATTAAAGGTAACGATTTCTCTTAAATTATTTTCATTTATTTTGCTTCTCCAACCCCCAAACTCTTTTTATTTCCTTTATTTTGTAACAACACCAGTATCCTAAATATACTAGGATGTTGTTATAAGAAGGATTCAAACTACACATACACACAACTCCATCTAATGGATGATGAACATAATGTTTCTGTGGATGGCAAACTAACGCCTCAGGAAACGATGATTGTTCAAATACATGTTACCACCTCTCATGGTGGCCATTATGATGGCACTGTAATTAAATATGATATTAATGATATATATTTTATATATAATCTTCTGTAATTCCATTTTATTTCATACCATTATTCGTTTCATGTTGTATATACATACGATAATTTCATTTGAGGAAGTGCGGACTACCGCCCCCTTAAAATGATATGACTCGTTCATACCACACATGGAACATATAAAGGATGGTGTTAATGAACTTAAGTAAAATATATAAAATATTATATTATACTGGAATAGTAATATACCTATGTATCATTTGGATTCGATTCTTTTAAAATAAAAATTAAATGGAAGTAGCGTTCGTGCGTACGTACGGACTACCGTCTCCACGAACGCGATGAGATTCATTCTCCATCGTATCCATTCAAGTATAATTATCATTTAATGATTTAAAAATTATGTTTAAGGACTTGATATCATTCTGGATTTGAATAAGATACAACAAACATGACTTATGTAACAAAACATATAAAAGAAAATGAGTAAGTTAACACCCGAAACGACGATAATTCTAAGATATTATTAACAAATCAATGTTAAAAGATCATATATGATATCATATTAATATATATGATTCTTGTATAATTTAATAACAATTATTTCACCATTATACAGGAGGTTAACCTACCCCAACCAAGGAAAAGTACAAGGTAAGGGTTATTTCACAATCTCTTCATTATCCGAGGTTGTTTATACGTAATAATCTACTGGGATCTCTTTATCATCCACATCCATGTTTTCTTAAAAATGTATTTCAAAACATTTTTACTATTTACAAGAATATGGGTTAAAGTCATTTATACCCTTTTTTGACTTTTTATAAGAGGTTTATAAAGGAATCTTTCCGTCGTTTTCAAAACAAGGTCCTTTTTAACCTTTTCGACAGAATTGTGGTAAGAATGTTTTTTTTAACTTATACGGCGGGTGCGGTTATTTTACGCCGTTATAAAATCTTCAAAGCTTTCCTTACAAGCTTATAAGAATATTTTCAAAGAAAATGTTTTATTTTATATTGATCTTAAATGATTTCAAAATAAAAGGAGATATTTCTTTAAAAAGAATTTTGATTTCATCTATGTCAACATCCTTTGATGAATTTTAAGATTATTTGAAGTTGATTTATTATGATACAAAACTTCTATATTGTATTGAAGGTTTTGTGATATGTTTGACTATGGATGTGCTATTTTTATACCATTCATAGTTTATGGTGAAATTATTTACATTTCGTATGCTAGTTTTAATACGAATGTTTATGTTATGTTTAAACCTTTTCATATGGGAATGCATTGGACTTAATAAGTGACGGGTGGAGCCCGCTATAGCTCCTCGATGCATCGGTAGGTCTCATGAGACAAACTAGTGTCTTGGCACAAGGCCTTGACAAAATCTTATTTGTAGTCTTGGCACGAGGCCTTGGCTATGTGGTTATGATAGTCTGGCATTATGCATTCCAACATTATGAAAGTGGTTATTGATTTTTGCATGTGATTATTCGATTAGTAGAATATCCATGTGAATAAGTAAATGGCATTATTTCATTTTATTTATGCCATACCATGTTGAAATTTCATGTTTAAAAGGCTTTTGTTTTAGTTATACATTGCCTTAAATGTTTATTCTTATTGATGAAAGTTTCCGCTATATTGTTATCCTTACTGGGCATTTGAGCTCACCCCTTTTCTACGTTTTATTTTTCCCAGGAAGTGAAGATGTAAGTTATGAATGACCTGCAGGGATATTATGAGGGGATCATAGTGTGGACTGTGGAAACATTATGTTTTTCATTTTATGATGTAATGTAAAACTTATGAATATATCTAGTGTTTCCAAGGCTACTAAACCAATCGGTCTTTCGAGATTTGATCTTTCTTGTGATCATGCCAATGTTATGTAATAATGCACCGACTCTGGGTAGCTGGGGTCGGGGCGTTACACACCAACACTGGACTCCCTGAACTGAAATCCGGACACAATACACTTGACAGTGTTACCACCATTTAAAATTATAGACTCTCACTTCTTCTGATAGAACCATCCTCCCTCTAATACCACTTTTTCACGACACGTCCCATGAGGCATGTTCCATGACTACCCCAATCACTCCTTTCTTAGTATATGGGATGGTGACTGGCATTGGAAAGGCATATCCCAATAAGGGAAGTCATTACCATTAAACCTGTACACACACAGATAGAGAGAACTACATAAAGATAACCAAGAAGGAAAGAAAAGTAAATCAAGCACCACAAGGTACCACCACTAAGAGTAAAGTGTGTAAACATAATGTAAAGGGGATAGAATACAAGACTAACTGAATGGAAAGCACAAAAAAATAAGTATAAGATCCAGAGGTCATTCTCGAAGGATCCTACCAGATGGGTAGGTATAGGTCTCCACCATATGTCATTGTAGCGCTCCACCTCTATCGATACACTTCCGTGCAACGTCTAGTCTTGGCTCCCCAACTCCAAGTCAAAGTTGTTTTTCGTCTGTACAAGACACAACTGGTGCGGACAAGGCCAATGTAGGGGTGAGTATAACAATACTCAGTAGGGACCTTGACACCCCCAAAGGTCTCTCTGTAATCCACAAAGCAAAACACCACAAAAGAAAAATACCATAGTGGTAATACCACCCAGAAATACCTCAAACACATAGCATAATGAAAAAACTCACACCAGGTATAAATTAAGTGAAAAAGTAAGTATGATTAGTTGTAAATCTAGTTCATCTTATTCTGTCGAGAGGCTCTGCTATATATCCACATTGGGTCGCAAGGTTATAACCCACACAGGATCACTAGGTGCTGACCCACACAAGATTTCCTGGTGCTGACCCACACAGGATCTCTAGGTGCTGACCCACACAGGATCTCTAGGCACTCTGCTATAGATCCACATATGGTCACTAGGCGCTGACCCACACAGGATGGCTTTGTGGTAACCCACATAGGATTTCTAGGTGCTAACCCACACAGGATCGCTAGGTGCTGACCCACATAATATCGCTAGGCGTGGAACCACACAAGATTTCTAGGCGCTGACCCACACAGGATCTCAAGGTTCTGACACACAAAGGTTCTCTTAGTTCTGACCCACACTGGATCGCTAGGTGCTGACCCACACGAGATCTCTATTCATTCATTGCGTAAAAGAGAGCCACTGAATTCCCGCACTTAGCACACTTAAGTTTCAAAGGTCTTCCTCCTCAATTCATCATTCATATATCAACTTCCACAAAGTTCTACTTATAAGTAACCCAAAATATCATGTTGTCTTAAGGGTTCCAATGCAACAGAAGGCGCTTCGATCGGATGTCCGGTCTGTAAGATATTGTTATATTTGTAAAAAGGGTCTAGTTGGGTTCAAGTCCGATCCATCCTAGTCGTAGACCAAAATCCACAAAAAATAACATAGAGTATCTAATAAGGACTTCTTCATCTCAAGGGTACCAATGCAACTAATTGTGTCTCGATCAAATGTGTGGTTTCCAAGAAATGGTCATTTTAGTAAACAGAGGGTTGGTTGTGTCTGGGCCCAGTCCAACCCAGTCAGACCGACACGACCAACCTAGCCCAGGGGTCCCCAAATACCCTGGTTCAATTAGAAGGACTCGACCTGACCCAGTTCGGGTTAGGGTCGGTCTGGTCCGGCTTGGCCAGTGGACTAGGCCCAACAGACCTCACTAGACCCAACCCGGTTTGACCAAAGGTCCGTCACGCCGGGTCGCCCGGTGACCCAGCCTCGGCCGGTCTGGCCAGAAGGGTGTGAGTCTGTCCTGTCTGTGTGGGTTAGGCCCAATGGGTGTGATTCTGGCACACCAGGCCATATGTTCGGCCCACTAACGGGGGGGCACGACCCTCCATCACAAGGCTCAACCGCTCGGTGTGGCTGGAGGTGTGTCATCTAGCCGGGAAGAGGCAGTCAGCCACGTCCGGCCCCTACTAGCCCTACAGATGCACATGGACTCCTTCTGTGGTCGAGCGACCATGGGTCGGCTCTCCTGGGTAGCCCGAACGCATGTTTCCCCTCCACATGGTGCCCGCTTGACGTTGCTTCATCCCACTACGTGCCAACAAGCTCTTCCCCATCCTTCAGCACGGACGACAAGGGTCATCCGCCGCAGAGATAGTTGGCGTCGCCCCATCCATGTGGCCTGCATGGGCGGTCTACCACTAAACTGGTGGTGTCGCACCAATGGCTCCAATGACGGGCCACCAAAGTTTCTCTGGTGGTCCGTTATTCCGATCAGTTTGTGCCTATGGGCTTCGTAGGGAACCACCATCACCATGAATCCTTCGAATTCATCTGGCTGACAAGTTAACTAGTCGACTTCTAAGAACACAACATGAAAGAAAATGGCGGAGGGACTGAGCCTTGTTCGGGTCAGTCCACACCCTCCATGATAGATTTTATCAAGGGGATAAATATGGTGACAACCACACATCTTGAACAACCCCAAAACAAACCCCCACACAATATCCACCCGCAAGAACGAATGATTTGCAGATCAACCCATTAGTCAGTTGATCCATGTTCATAGTAAATTTTCAAGAATGAGGAATAAAACATCGAATACATAGAACACATAAACCCCTACCAATAAGGCCCCGACCATAAACCTTACTTAATATTGAATTAAATTAATAATTCACATTGAGGATCTTTTCAGGTTTAGAGTTTTAGAGAATTAGAACATAACTATTACATCTCAAAAGATTTACAAAGTAGACACTTCTACTAAGTTTCTATAGAATAAAAAAACTCTTAAAAATAAACATGTGTAGTTCCATGTTTTATATAGCATGACTTTCCCTTGATCTCATCCTTGACCCTATTCCACAATAAGTCCTGTGAAAAACATTTCAAAAAAACTTGGGGTGAGCATAAAAAGCTTAGTAAGGGATACACAAAGACTGAAAACTGTTAGTTTATCAAAACAACAAGTAAACCATGTATACTTTATCAAAGTAATACCTTCACCTTCATGAAGTAGTAAAAACTCTTCACTGAATAAAATATCATTACATACCCTTTTTTAACCAAAGGATTACCATAAAACCCATATAAAGAACACATAACATATAAAGGTAACTTGGGACATAAACATACTTAAATGGAATAACCATATGGTCGACTTCCACACATACTTAATGGAATAGCCATACAGCCGACTTCCATACCCAATGCATTGGAGTTTATAACATAACCACTCGTCCTGGTATTCACGGAACCACCCGTTATATGGTTTATCACGTAACCACCCGTCAAATGTCCAAGTACCATTATAAAAATCATAAGACATAAAACAAATATAATGGAAAGAAAACATTTCCACACTTTGATCACAATATATCACTTAAATATATTGACATAAAAAATCCATTATAAAAACCATTTTCAATACCAAAATACATAAAAGAGTATATGGTATTTATTTCATTTTAAAAAAAAACAATACGGCTTGTTCAGGAGGCCAAAGACCATATAATACTCGCGGCGGCGGAAAAGGTCGTTGTCACCGCATACGTTAAAAGAAACATTCCTTTTTTTCGTTTTGTAAAACGCTTCATAGAAAAAGATTCCTTTTGTATAAAAGTAAAATTCAAAGGGGTTTATACACAGTATTAAAGAAATTTGTGTATAAAACGAAAAATGCCTCAATGAAAGGAGATTGAGACGAAGTCCCTTACAAAGTTCATTTATTTGAATAAAATAGATCTATTATGTGTATTCACTATAAGTACACATAAATAAAGTACAAATACAAGATTTTACATAATAATATCATTACATAATTTAAAAGTAGGAGATTAACCAAAAGAATAGAAATTGGGTTAAGAAGTTCCCTTACCTCGGGTCTGACTTGACTCGATCATTCTTTAACGTCCTTAATAATAAACTTGAGTTAATTTCTATTTGATTAAGAACCGTTTTCAAGTTCATTATTCCTTTTATATCACTTATTGCCATGTTATAAACATTATGTAACCATTTCAGTTAATAATGTTTGTTTTGTCGATATTTGGTTCTTAAGTCGAAAGTGGACTTCTTACAATTACATGTTGTTCGTGTGGTCAAAGGTTCTTTATATCCAGAATGACATTCCTGATTTGGATATCATATATATCATATATATCCAGCATATACATGTATTTATAATATTACATAATCATTTAGAGGTAAGAAATGAAATGCACCATTCATGGAGATGGTAAGCCGTACGTACGCATGAACGCTAATTTCATTTCTTTGTCATATTAATGGAATTAAAAATAAATGAGAGGTATGTATATTTTAATTACAGAATTATATTAATCATTTATATGTATCATTCATCATATATATCAATTATATACATGTACTTATAATAGTACATTACATTTGGGGATAATAAATGAAATGCACCGTTCATGGAGACGGTAAGCCATACGTACGCATGAACGCTACTTTCATTTCTATCTAATACTTTAATGGAAAGAAATAATAATGATATAGAGGTATATTATAATTCCAGTATAACATCATATATAATAACTTTAAATCCATCCTTTATATGACCCACATATGGCATTAACGAATCACATCACTTTGAGGGGGCGGTAGTCCGCACTTCCTAAAATGAAATTATCATGTTTACCACAATAGAAACCATAAAGGTAAACCACAAATGAAAAATAAATAAGCATAAGGAAAACATAAACATAATATATATCATATATAAATATAGTGACATCTTAATGGCCACCATAAAGGTGTTTAAAAGAAGATTGAACAATCATCGTTTCCTGAGGCAGAAATTCGCCAACCACAGAAACAGTATGTTCTTTAACCATTAGATGTAGATGTGTGTAAGTGTAGCTCGAAATCATATTATAACAATATCCTAGTATATTGAGGATACTTTAGTTGTTACAAAAGAAAATAATAAAAAGATTTTAGGGGGTTGGAGAAGCAAAATAAAACAAAAGGACTCAAGTGAAGATATTACCATAAACTTGGGTAACTCCCTTTGGTTTGAGCTCAAAGGCTTCCTTGGGAAGACTTATGCCCAAAGTGAGGCTTCAAGGAGTAAGAGAGGGAAGTGGAGAGACAAAATGGGCATATTTTGGCCGATCCAAAGGCTTTGGGAGTGTGGGTAAGGTGGTAGAGGTGGGGGCCTTTTATAAGAGGAGAGGAGGGGCACTCTTGGAAAGTAAGGAAAAGTCACTTTATTTTAAATGATATTCGGATTTAAGAGGTCCCACATTGATATAATTCGAGTATAAGGTAAAATGGGTTCTAAATCCACTCATCGAATAGGTTTTGGACATGTGTAATTCTTAGATATTACATTATCTTTCCATTTTATTTAAATCGTTAAATACTGAGGTCATCACTGCATCATCATGATGTCATAAATAATTTATTTTATTTAATGTCTAAAAATTATAAAAAAAATATTATGATGTAGGAAATCTTTTTATATTTCCAATGACTATTTATAGTCAAAAATATGACTTGTATAACCCCATGTAAAAAGTGTTTTAGTAAAACATTTCATGTTTGTGTCATTTTTTACTTTAACATTAAATAAAAGGTATTTATGTTATTTTCCAACCAAAGTGGCTCCATGGGGTCCCCAAGTTGACCCATGGATTTTCGTGGTCAGACATGACACATCCAATGAGGGTAGGACATGTGTCTATGTCATCTCATTTTATTAAAACATTATTCTTACCTTAAACTACACTAATTACCTCTAATCGCGATTAAGAACTTAAAAGTTACTATTCACCAAAAAACTATTTTAATCTCATTGAACAACATTTTACTTCTTAATGAAAACCATGTATGTCAGATTTGTGAAATTCAAAACACAGATGTGGTAAAATTTCATTTAAATGAAAAATCAGTTTTTATAAGTACCACTTAGTGATTTCACTATTCACCAAAAATTGAAGTTTTTCAGAAAAATACCAAAAATTCACCCTAAGATATATTTGATATTCCGAATTCAAAAATGAAGTATATTTTACAAAATTCAAAACATATAAGTCAAATTAATTAATTTAATAATTAATTCCCGCTGTCATGACAAATAGCGTGTTTTTATGAAATAATATGTATCAAAAGATTGACACTAGTTTAAGTCTGATTTCAAAGTGAAATTAATTACAACGACCACTATTGGATTTAATGGTAAAAATATATTCTAATTTCACTTTAAAACTAATTCAAAAGATAATCTAATCATATAAATAAATTATATTAAAAAGATGTTTTGAATTAAAATACAACATTTTACACTATTCATTAAAAAATGAACTTTATCGGAAAAATACCAAAAATTTACACAAAGTAAATTTTGATGTCCCGATTATAAAGAAGAGTTTTATTTGGTCCAATATAATGTATAAGAGTGAACAAAACTATATTTAATGACGGTTCGCCATCAAAAGGCGATAAGTGAACCTTTAGTGAAAATTAGGGCATATATGCCTAAAATTGAATTCTTTCCGTATTTTAAGCCTTTATCTTTTATTAGATAAAATTAAAAACATTTAAAAAACATATATAATCATATTTTAGTTATTTCTATCCTTTCCCGCCAATACAACAACTATGTGTTAACTACCATTTAAAATAATATTATTTTATTACTAGTGAGCAGCGTATTTTTTCAAAGGAACTCATCGTTGCATATCGGGTACGCTATCGAACATAGCAACCACTTTAAAGTAAAATTAATATTTAATTCGTAAATATTAATAAATACGAAAATGTTTTATTCATTATTTACCTGGGATGTTAGATCCTTCCCCCCTTTTGGGAATTTCGTCCTCACAATTTTATTCACTTATCAAAATAAGTGGGGGTATTTATCCCTCATAGCATTTTCAGATTCCCACGTTGCCTCTTCAACCATATGGTTTTTCCACAAAACCTTTACCTTGTGGATTACCTTATTTCACAACACTTTCTCTCTTCGATCAAGAATCTGGACTGGCTGTTCTTCATAAGATAGGTTCTCCTCCAGCTGAACTACCTCTGCACTCAAAACATGAGATGGATCTGGCATATACTTTCTCAGCACAGAAACATGAAAAACATTGTGTACCTGAGATAAACTCGGAGGTAAAGCCAATCTGTATACAACTGATCCAACTCTCTCCAGAATTTCATATGGCCCAAGGAACCTTGGACTCACCTTTCCTTTCTTACCAAATCGCATCACACTTTTCCATAGAGAAACCTTGAGAAAAACATGATCACCTACCTCGAAAGATAGATCCTTCCTCCAGTTATCCGCATAACTCTTCTGCCTTCTTTGAGCTGTTCTCATGTGTTTCTGAATCAACTGAAATTTTTCTACCATCTCTTCTACCAATTCTGATCCCATCAGCTTCCTTTCACCCACCTCATCCCAAAATGCTGGAGTTCGACACCGCTTCCCATATAATGCCTCAAATGGTGCCATCTGTATACTGGAATGAAAACTGTTATTATAAGAAAACTTTACCAAAGAAAGATGTTGGTCCCAAATTCCCTGATAATCCATCGAACAAGCTCATAGCATATCCTCCAATATCTGAATTGTTCGTTCTGACTGCCCATTTGATTGAGGATGAAAAGCTGTACTAAAATTTAATTCAGTACCCAATGACTTCTGAAGGCCTTTCCAAAAGTTATAAGTAAACCTGGGATCACGGTCAGATACAATGGAGAGTGGAAATCCATGTAACCTGACTATCTCTTTAAGATACAAAAGGGAAAGTTGATCTAGGGAAAAATTATCTCGTATAGCAAGGAAATGAGCAGATTTAGTCAAGCGATCAATAATAACCCATATTGCATTATTACCTCGAATGTCCTCGGTAATCCCACAAAAAAGTCCATGGATATGTTTTCCCATTTCCACTCCGGAACTGGTAAAGGCTGAAGCATCCCTTTCGGTAACTACCGCTCTATTTTAACCCACTGACAAGTCAAACAGTTCACAGTAAAATCAGCAATATCCCTTTTCATTCCATCCCACCAGTAATACTCCTGCAGATCTCTGTACATCTTAGTACTGCCAGGATGAACTGAAAACGGAGAACTATGAGCTTTACATAACAACTCTATCTTCAACTATGAATCAAAAGTCACACACAATCTCTTCCCAAATCTCAAAATGCAATCATTATCAATGTTGAATTCATGCAACTTACCTTTCTGAACCATCTCTACCTTTTTCTGTAACTCACTGTCTTGCTTCTGTGCTTTCTTGATTCTGTCAGATAGATAAGATTTTACTGATACCTGAAATAAAAGAGAATAACATCCTACACCAAAAATTTATATGCCAAGGTTCATCAAATCCTTAACCAAAGGATCGCGTTCCAAACGCAACATTGTTAATGAAGCATTAATTTTTCGACTCAAAGCATAAGCCACTTTATTTTATTTTCCCGGATGGTAATTAATTGTACAATCATAATCCTTGATTAATTCCAGCCATCTCCTCTGTCTCATGTTCAATTCTTTCTGAGTGAATATATACATTAAAATTTTTTGATCAGTATATATTTCACACTTTACTCCATACAAATGATTCCTCCAAATTTTTAAAGAAAAAACAACAGCAGCTAATTCCAAATCATGTGTAGGGTAATTTACCTCATGATTTTTCAACTGACGTGAAGCATAAGCAATTACCTGATCATTCTGCATAAGGACACAGCCAAGTCCCTTCAACGAAGCATCACTGTATATAAAAAACTCACCATTCCTGGAAGGAAGTGCCAAAACTGGAGCATTCACCATTCTTCTTTTCAACTCCTAAAAACAATCATCACATTCCTTTGTCCAGATATACTAAACACCCTTCCGAGTTAGCTTAGTCTTTGGACTAGATAACCGTGAAAAATTTTCAACAAACCTTCGGTAGTAACCTGCCAAACTAAGGAAACTACGGATCTCTGTTACATTTGTGGGTCTTATACATTCTTCAACAACTTTTGTTTTAGCAGGATCAACAATTATGCCATCTTTTGAAACAATGTGACCCAGGAAAGAAATTTGTTGAAACCAAAACTCACACTTACTGAATTTTCCATACAGTTTCTTTTCTTTTAAGGTCTGCAAGATAACCCTTAAATGACTTTTATGCTCCTCTTTACTTTTAGAAAACACCAAAATATCATCAATAAAAACAACCGACAATTTTCAACTGAGTCAATTGAGCCATCACTGCAACAAACTGTTTAGTTCTGATTCTGACCATCTCCGGATACTTATTTGAAAGGTCATTTCCCTCTGTATTCCTTCCCAGAAAAGTTGTTCTGTTTCCTCTATGAAAAACCATTCTTAACACATAAATATATTAGGCGAAGCAACATGGTAATCTTTAAATGCTATATCATTTCAATCGTACCATAAATTAACTTATAATTTTACAATTTTCTAACTAGTAAAGTTGTCTAAACCGAACTCTAAT
Organism: Viscum album; assembly: GCA_963277665.1. Taxonomy (NCBI): domain Eukaryota; kingdom Viridiplantae; phylum Streptophyta; class Magnoliopsida; order Santalales; family Viscaceae; genus Viscum; species Viscum album. The sequence goes on along the minus strand of OY728156.1, from coordinate 1,223,719,299 downwards.
ACCAACTATAAGGCCTCGGCCTTAAACCTTACTTAATATCGGATTAAATGAATAATTTACATTGAGGATCTTTTCAGGTTTAGAATTTTAGAGAATTATAACATAACTATTACATCTCAAAATATTTACAAATTAGACACTTCTACTAAGTTTCCATAGAATAAAAAAAACTCTTAAAAAGAAACATGTCTAGTTCCATGTTTTATATAGCATGACTTTCCCTGATCCCATCCTTGACCCTATTCCACAATAAGTCCTGTGAAAAACATTTCAAAAAAACTTAGGGTGAGCATAAAAAGCTCAGTAAGGGATACACAAAGAATGAAAACTGTTAGTTTGTCAAAACAACAAGTAAACCATGTATACTTTATCAAAGTAATACCTTCACCTTCATGAAGTAGTAAAAACTCTTCACTGAATAAAATATAATTACTTACACTTTTGTAACCAAAGGATTACCATAAAACCCATATAAAGAATACATAACAAATAAAGTTAACTTGGGACATAAACATACTTAAATGGAATAACCATACGGTCGACTTCCACACATACTAAATGGAATAGCCATACAGTCGACTTCCATACCCAATGCATTGGAGGTTATAACATAACCACCCATCCTGGTATTCACAGCACCACCCGTCATATGGTTTATCATGTAACCACCCATCAAATGTCCAAGTACCATTATAAAAATCGTAAGACATAAAACAAATATAATGGAAAGAAAAAATTTCCACACTTTGATCACAATATATCACTTAAATATATTGGCATAAAAAAATCCATTATAAAAACCATTTTCTATACCAAAATACATAATATAGTATATGGTATTTATTTCATTTTAAAAAAAACATTATGGCTCGTTCAGGAAGCCAAAGACCATATAATACTTGCGGCGGCAGAAAAGGTCGTTGTCACCGCGTACGTTAAAAGAAACATTCCTTTTTGTCATTTTGTAAAACGCTTCGTAGAAAAATATTCCTTGTGTATAAAAGTAAAATTCAAAGGGGTTTATACACCGTATAAAAGAAATTTGTGTATAAAGCGAAAAATGCCTCAATGAAAGGAGATTGAGACGAAGTCCCTTACAAAGTTCATTTATTTGAATAAAATAGATCTATTATGTGTATTCACTATAAGTACACATAAATAAAGTACAAATACAAGATTGGACATAATAATATCATGAAATAATTTGAAAGTAAGAGATTAACCCAAAGAATAGAAATTGGGTTAAGAATTTCCCTTACCTCGGGTCCGACATGACTCGATCATTCTTTAACGTCCTGAATAATAAACTTGAGTTAATTTCTATTTGCTTTAGAACCATTTTCAAGTTCATTATTCCTTTTATATCAATTATTTCCATTTTATAAACATTATTAAACCATTTAAGTTAATAATGTTTGTTTTGTCGATATTTGGTTCTTAAGTCGAAAGTGGACTTCTTACAATTACATGTTGTTCGTGTGGTCAAAGGTTCTTTATATCCAGAATGAAATTCCTGATTTGGATATCATATATATCATATATATCCATCATATACATGTATTTATAATATTACATAATCATTTAGAGGTAAGAAATGAAATGCACCGTTCATGGAGAAGGTAAGTCGTACGTATGCATGAACGCTACTTTCATTTCTTTGTCATATTAATGGAATTAAAACTAAAGGAGAGGTACGTATATTTTAATTACAGAATTATATTCATCGTTTATATGTATCATATCATATATATCGATTATATACATGTACTTATAATAGTAAATTACATTTGGGGATAAGAAATGAAATGCACCGTTCATGGAGACGGTAAGTCGTACGTATGCATGAACGCTACTTTCATTTCTATCTCTTAATTTAATGGAAAGAAATAATAATGATATAGAGGTATATTATAATTCCAGTATAACATCATATATAATAACTTTAAATCCATCCTTTATACTTCCCACATATTGCATTAACGAATCACATCACCTTGAGGGGGCGGTAGTCCGCACTTCGTAAAATGAAATTATCGTGTTTACCCAAAATGGAAACCATAAAGGTAAACCACAAATGAAAAATAAAGAAGCATAAGGAAAACATAAACATAATATATATCATATATAAATATAGTGACATCTTAATGGCCACCATTAAAGGTGTTTAAAAGAAGATTGAACAATCATCGTTTCGTGAGGCAGAAATTCACCATCCACAGAAACAGTATGTTCTTTAACCATTACATGTAGATGTGTATAAGTGTAGCTCGAAATATTCTTATAACAACATCATAGTATATTGAGGATACTGTAGTTGTTACAAAAGAAAAGAATCAAAAGAGTTTTGGGGGTTGGAGAAGCAAAATAAAACAAAAGGACTCAAGTGAAGATATTACCTTAAAATCGGGTAACTCCATTTGGTTTGAGCTCAAAATCTTCCTTGGGAAGACTTCTGCCCAAATTGAGGCTTCAATGGGTAATAGAGGGAAGTGTAGAGACAAAATGGTCAGAGGTTGGACGAGCCAAAGGCTTTGGGAGTGTGGGTAAGGTGGTAGAGGTGGGGTCCTTTTATAAGAGGAGAGGAGGGGCACTCTTGGAAAGTAAAAAAGAGTCACTTTATTTTAAAATTATATTCGAATTTAAGAGGTCCAACATTGATATAATTCGAGGATAAGGTGATAAGGGTTCGAAATACACTCATACAATAGGTTTTGGACATGTGTAGTTCTTAGATATTACATTATCTTTCCATTTTATTTAAATCGTTAAATAATGAGGTCATCGCTTCATCATCATGATGTCATAAATAATTTAATTTATTTAATGTCTAAAAATTAAAAACAAAATACTACGATGTAGGAAATCTTTTTATATTTCCAATGACTATTTATAGTCAAAAATATGACTTCTATAACCCCATGTAAAAATTGTTTTAGTAAAACATTTCATGTTTGTGTCATTTTTTACTTTAACATTAAATAAAAGGTATTTATGTCATTTTCCAACCAAAGTGGCTCCATGTGGTCCCCAAGTTGACCCATGGATTGTCTTGGTCGGTCATGACACATACAATGAGGGTAGTACATGTTTCTAGGTCATTTCATTTTATTAAAACATTATTCTTACCTTAAACTACATTAATTACCTCTAATCGCGATTAAGAACATAAAAGTTACTATTCACTAAAAAATTATTTTAATCTCATTGAACCACATTTTACTTATTAATTACAACCATGTATGTCGGATTTTTGAAATTCAAAACACAGAAGTGGTAAAATTTCATTTAAACGAAAAATCAGTTTTTATAAGTACCACTTAGTCGTTTCACTATTCATCAAAAATTGAAGTTTTTCAGAAAAATACCAAAAATTCACCCTAATATATAATTGATATTAAGAATTAAAAAATGAAGTATATTTTACAAAATTCAAAACATATAAGTAACATTAATTAATTTAATAATTAATTCCCATTGTCATGACACATAGTGTGTTTTTATGAAACAATAAGTATCAAAAGATTGACACTAGTTTAAGTCCGATTTCAAAGTGAAATTAATTACAACGACCACTATTGGATTTAATGGTAAAAATATATTCTAATTTCACTTTAAAACCAATTAAAAAGATAATCTAATCATATAAATAAATTATATTAAAAAGATGTTTTGAATTAAAATACAACATTTTACACTATTCATTAAAAAATGAAATTTATCGGAAAAATACCAAAAATTTACACAAAGTAAACTTTGATGTCCCAATTCTAAAGAAGTGTTTTATTTGGTCCAATATAATTTATAAGATTGAACAAAACTGTATTTAATGATGGTTCGCCATCAAAAGGCGATAAGTGAACCTTTAGTGAAAATTAGGGCATATATGCCTAAAATTGAATTCTTTCCGTATTTTAAACCTTTATCTTTTATTAGATAAAAGTAAAAACATTTAAAAAACATATATAATCATATTTTAGTTATTTCTATCCTTTCCCGCCAATACAACGGCTATGTGTTAACTACCATTTAGAATAATATTATTTTATTACTAGTGTGCAACGCAAGTTTTCAAAGGAACTCATCGTTGCGTATCGGGTAAGCTATCGAACATAGCAACCCCTTTAAAGTAAAATTAATATTTAATTCATAAATATTAATAAATACGAATATTTTTTATTCATTATTTACCTGGGATGTTACACTACCTCATTCACATTTGATGTTTTTGTGTTCGTCCTTGAGGTTTCAAGAAGTTAACGTCTCTTCTGTCTCCATTCTTCGACCCACGTCAAAGATGATGAAGTCTTGTCTGCATTCACCTTTCTTCATTGGGGGGGAGACTGTTGGAGGTTCATTAGAGAATCACCAAGGTTTAATCCTCTCTCCACCAACGCATCTAACAGTTTTAAGTAATCACATCATAGTGTTTCTGTTATGCTGCGACGTCGCGTTGTTATGCTGTGTCATTTATATAACAGTTTCGCTGTTACACTTCCTTTATTTTATCGTTATGCTATGTGATATGGGCCATTAACGAGTTACATTAATGCACCTTGTCTCCGCCTCATCATCTCCTTGTCACTGCACCCCAACTTCATCGTCCTCTACTCAACAGTGAGAAAAGATATAAAGTAATTATTTTAAATTATTTTATTATTTTTCTTGAATAGTCCAAAAAATAAATTTTCTTATCAGCCCTTGCTAGCCCAATTAAAGCCATTTCTAGGTGAATTCTGATGTTTTGAGTTCAACAGTGCCTTCTGATTTCCAATCTGATCATTGGTTCAAAAGTTAAAAAAAATTATCGCACGTTTTCTAAAAGTACCTTAAAAATGCTCAAGATTCCGTTCTAGGCTCTCGAGGCCACGGAATCATGTGTCATTAGAGCATGTGGTCTTAGAATAATTCCATATAATTAAAAAAATCACATGGAAATTCTAATACATTACAAATTAATTCAAATATAAATCATTTACACATCTTTAATATGTTATATTTATCTTAAAATTTTGTGATACCCTTTAACTAACCCATTAAAGTTTTTTTTATAGTTTTAAAAAAATTATAGATTTTTCTATTGCTTGCACAAGCATTGTTTCAGTGTTTCATAAACATTTAATGCAATTATTTCAACATCAAAATTTAAAAATAAATTACCAAGGTAAAATAAAATTAATTCATATTTAAAATTAGTATATATAAACTAACATGGATTTTCTCATTCCCATCACATAATATTATGGATATTAAAAGAAAGTGATATTTTTTACTATGTTTTACTTAAAAGTTATTTTGGTAAAAACCATATGAAAATTAAAAGAAAATGTCATATTTTCAAATTCTATATGATTATAGATGAAATAAACTCATAAAATGACATAAAGGTAGGTTTTGTGTTGATTTTTAATGCCTTATCAAATTATTTTTAAACTTAATTACCAAATTTACACTTTAATGCGGTGATAAATATTTACTATAATTACTACTCATAATGACCAAAAATAAAAGGGTCGTATTTACCAAATTGGAATCTATTAATTCCAAATATGGTATCGATTTTCCAATATTTAATTTATAGATGTGGTAGATACAAAAGTTAATATAAATTCATAATAACACAATGTAAAATAGTTTTTAGAAAAATTTTATTTTTATGTATAAAAATAAACATGATCTAAATCATGAATATTTCTTATTCAACTAGAAATAATTAGATTATTAAAATTAAAATAGATTATTTGTTACTTTAAAATAAAATTAAAAATATAATGGGACTTTTATCTTACTTTATTTAATGAAAATAAATGTGAGTATTTCAAAATTTGGATTTTTTCAATATTCACCAAAAGATCATTAATTTTAAAAAAACAATAATTTAATGATAATTTAATTTTTATATTCTGATTTAAAAAATTATATTTATTTCATAAAATATGGTATCTAAAAGTGGTAGAAATTAACTCTAATTTCCATGAACAAAATGTAATAAAATTCATTTTTAATGAAAATACATTTTTCAACAATTGAGTGATTGTTTATTATTGATCAATAAATAATATAAAACCTTTATACATATTTTTTTAATTTGGTTTGAATTAGTTATAACTACTAACAAAATGAATATGTGATAACTAGTACATTAAATAATAATATTCTAATATTATATCATTGATTTCATAATTCTTAATGTTGCATGTTAAGAGAGCTATACAATATAATATTATACATTTTACATCTCTTACATTCAACCCCCATTAAATAAATTTAACAATTGTAAATTAATTTTTAATATTAAAAAATACACTTCTCTCAAACCCACATCATACAGAGGGATTATAAAACATCCTTTAGAAAGGGAAAGTATTAAACCTAATGGTTACCTAAAATAACACATAATCAGGTTCCCATATAAGGACAACATTGGTGGGAAGATAAATTATATACAAGGAGGGGAAAACTAATGTCTAATGAATAATAGAGTGTTTTATAGAATATTTTCATGAGAAATTTAACAACCAAAAAACCATAAATCAATGAAGGGTGAAATAAACATCTATATATCAATAATTAAGGTAAATGGATAAAAAATTTATTTCAAGATCATTTTCCTAATGTTTTGGTATTAAATTTATATCAATATATAGAAAATTTGAAATTATACTAAATTTATTTTCATCTCATAAGTACAAATTCATCCATTGGTTATTCTTTGATTAATTTCTACTTAAAATATTACTCAAAGAAATTAATATTAATTTTTCATGCATTAAGATCTGAAATTAACTTTTAGAAGATCATAACATCTATAAAATCATAATAATTTATTCCACTTATTTTTACTGAAATTTTTTTTATAAAAATTTAAGGTAATACATAGAATGAATATACCTTCATATATATATATGATATATTAATCTCTAAAATTCAATAATAAAACCCAAGGTTTAACATAAATTATTCTTTAAATAAATAACCCTATATCACAAATAACCTTAACAATCTCAATATTAAATAAAGTCTTAAACCCAAAGGATATATTATACCCTTAAAATTGAACCTTCAAAAATATAATAATATTATTCCAATGAAATCCTTTATATCAAACTAAAATTTTATATATACCTCCACCCAATAAAACATCTCTAGAAATATTATTAATCACCTCAAAATCCTAAAAACCCATAAAGATTTGATCCGATGATATGTTTTTAAAAATAAAATTAATATTTATCTATCATATCATTTGTGTATAAATAATTTCAAACTAAAAAAGTCATCATTTAGGACAGTGGCTGGAATTTCACCCTTATTACCCTTCTATTGTTGGTTCAATCCCCATTGAATTTTCGGATGCGAGGAGTTTTCCATAGCACTACGGGATTCCCTATTTATAAAACAATATTAAAATAATTCATATAACATTACCAAAAAATATGATTAACATCATAAAAAATAACCTTAATCATCAAATAACTTTTTAACCAATAATATTTTCTATACAAATTATTTTTTTGCAAAAATAAATTTATATTAATTGCATATTATTACCTAAACATTAATGATCATATTAACCCTAATGGTTGTCAAATACTTAAAATTTATTTCTGCAAATAATAAAATATTCATTCTCCCAGTAACTATTTCACAAAAACATATAATAAAATAAATTTTGGTATTCTAATAAATGTCTCCCAAAATATCCTTAATCGTCTTAAAGTCTCATCACATAAAACCTCAAAATGAAAAAGAAAATCCTTTAAACTTATGATCAAACTTAAACTTATCAACCCAAGATACTTTAGTTTTATCTCATATCACTATGTAATATCATCTATTTCCATAATATCAATTATTTCATTTATCATAATGGTTCACAAGGAAAATTTAAATTAACCTAAGAATATCTCTCAGGAGTGTCAAACAAGTTGTTCAATAAGAGAAAACATTCCATGCACCCAAATGGTGGTTGAAATATACTCAACCAAATCCTTTTAGAGTTTTTCCCATAAATAATATATATCAAAACCACATCCACTAGTAGTATCCAAATATGGATGTGTTTATAGGGGAACCACATAATATCTACCTAGAAAAAACTTTTGGATGTTATCTTATACATGGACTATCCTCAAAGACCATCATAGGGTTATGTTCCATAATCTATGTTTTCCAAAATCAAGTTCCCAAGATTCTAATAAAGATTAAATGATTCCAATTATTGCTAACCCAACTCCAATAACCCATAGATAGTGTTTAATATATTATATTTTTAAAATATACAATGGATCTCACCATGAAGGATCGATCAGTTTAGTATTCTTAGAAAAATAGATATATAGATGATTCTAATATTACATTAGAAATATAAAATAAATAGTATAAGAAAAAATATTTCATCCTTTATATTATTAATAATATCTTTCTTTATATCCATAGAAAAAGAAAAAAAATATTTGGTGGTATCATATACTCAGTAAGGGTTGCGTACAATAGAAATTATCATGAGTAAATAAGGAATAATTAATAATTCAAGGTAAATAACTAAAAATACATGTGATCTAATCCACAAATTGAGACCAAAATGAAACCATATATAATATCAATGTATTGATTTCATGGATAATAATAACTAAATTCTAATTGAATTAAATTATTAATATCAGATGTCATGATTTCAGGCATTGTGATATATTTACCATCAAATCCTTGAACTAAGAATGTTAAATTTATGGGTATGTATACACTAAAAACCCCTTTAATTTTGAAAATTTATTTTTCTCAAGAGACCTATCGATACATCATGGGGCTATATAATTTTGATATACACCTACCACTACATTTCCATTCCATTAGTCATATACTGAATGATCAATTTAATTCATAAACAACATGTGTTATTAAAAAATATATATATTAAGTTAAGAATAAAAAATACCAATATTTCTCTAGTCAGTCAAATAACATCAATAGTAAAAATTTATAAATAGAAACAGTATATGATTTAGGAGATAAAAATACCCATCATACAAGGAATATGGATATTTAATTGAAATGTAATTTCAAATAAAAAATTATAATCACAAGAAATTGAATGTTTTAAGATAAATTTAGTGACCAAAAAATTAATTATAGATGACATTCAATTCTCTAGAAATATTTTTTTGTAGTAAAATAAGTTCTTTTGAAAAAAAAAATTAATATTAAAATAATATTTAATTAAAAAAATTCTTTTTAGAACTATGGAATGTATTTATAATAATTTAAATAGTGTATAACATTTATAGAAGTGGGAAAATCCATTAATTTCATATGCGTTAAAAGGAAACATTCCTTTTCACTTTTTTAAAATGAATTGAAAATTGAATTTTTGTAAAAAAAATAGAAATATTTCATTCAAGCCTCATAAAAGTAAAAGGTAACTTAAAATATCCAAAATAAATTATTTTTGAAAATAAAAATTAAATCTGTGAAACAATTTTAAAAAATATGGATATGGAAGAAAAATATAATTGATCAAAAGAAAAATAAGAATGAATTTTATTTTAATAATTTATTTTCTTGATACAAGTTCCAAATTGAGGAATAATTGGAAGAAAATATTTAAAAGCCTTAAATATAAAAAGGAAAATAAAATAAATATATTTTATAAAGTAAATATTTTATGATTCCTTCAAAAAGAACATATCCAATCCCAACAAAAAATGAAATTCTAAAATAACTTATTACCACTTTGGTGTATTTTAAATTATAAGACTTTGAAATGGTAACCAGAATTGAAACATTATTCATCATAAATAAATATATACTTATTTAATATAAAAAAATGGGAATTATATACACCATATAAAAAATAAATATTTTAGTAATATTAAATATATCTCAATGGAAAGGAAATTGAGATGAAATAACTTACAAATATTGTCTCATTGATGTGATGATTAATCAATGTAGTTATTATGTGTTACAAATTTAAATATCAAAAAAATAAGTTTAAATACAAAATTTTTTAATTAGATTTCATTTCACACATAATCATGTTAGAACATAGTTAATGAAGTATAAGTATAACCCAATGAATTGAAATTGAGTTAAGAAACCCCTTCCCTAAAGTTTGAATTTATTCATAAGTTATTTTAACCTTCTACAGAATAAATTTGGTTTTATTATAGTTATATTCCATATCCATATACATTTCTATAATATCATTTATTTTCCATTTATAACATTTTATCACCAATTTGTTACCAATCATTTATTATTATCATTGTTTTGGGTGTTAGCTACATTATTTTTCGTGTAGGTTTTGATTTTATAGATTCAATATATGTATTTATATACAGCTATAAATTATAAAGATATAAAATTGAATTTCACTATTTATGAAGATGGTAGGCCATACATACGCATGAAAATTGTTTTCACTTTTAAAAAAATGGAATAAAAAAGGTAAATAATAATTTACTTCTTAAAATCATAATCATATCATATATATTCATTAAATATATCCTTATTACTATCCATGTAAACTGTAAATGAAAAACTGATCACACCACTTTGTGGATGTGGTAGTCCACAGGTACGCACGAGCAACATTATCATTTTCAAATGGATTGGAACGTATAAAGGTATATCTGATATTGTAAATAAAAAATAATAATAATTTTATTACTATCTTATAATTTCATTATTTCCATATTTATAAGCATCCATGTAAAATGGTGACAAAAACAAATTATACCACTATGTGGAGACAGTATGTTGTACGTGTGCATAAGAAATGTTTTAATTTTTCACAGAATGGAAAATAGATGGAATTTGGTTGTAACATAGACATAATAACATATAATTATATTTATTATCATTTAGTTATTATTTTATGATGATTAGAACAATTCATAGGAATTAAAAAAAATAAAAACACTTTAAAAAGTTGGTAAAAATGATTAACTCTTCATGGGTAGACATCCTTTAGATCCCTTATTAAGGACCCTTGAAATGGTGTTTTAAGAAGAAAATACCTATAATTAATTAATAGGGAATTTTATAATGTATTTTATTAGATTTTGGTTGATTAATATTTCTCAAAGTGGTGTTAAGAAAATAGGGAAGGGGCATCCTCTTATAAGTGAGGGGTGGGGAATTCATGGAATTTCTTAAAGTATTAAATTAATGTAAATTATTGTTCATGAAAAAATGGATCAAAATGATATAATTAAAATATTATATGATAATGATTATAAATACACTCATAAACAAAAATTTGGACACGTTTTGATCATCTTTTCACCCTTATCTTTTAGTTTTAAACCCCCATTAACCCTTTTGACGATTACCACAATATTAATGTTATCAACCCATTAAGGGTATTAATGTTACCATAATAGGAAAAATGATCCATAAATAGATTGTGGATTATTTATTAATCCATATCCAATTCATTTTTCTAAAGATAAGATATTTAGGAATTTTAAATCATTTAATAAAATATTTTTTATTATAAGTTTACTTTGAAACTAACTAGATAAGAAAGGAATTTTAATATAAGCCTTTAAAACTTATAGAATATTTTTTATATATCTTCAAAAATATTGGGACACTTTAACTTGACCAAAAATATTATTTTTATATTTTTTTAAAAATATTTAATGGATTTTTTTACAACATTCTCAAAAACTGTTTTTCAATTGCATAAACATTTAAGGTAATTATTTCATCACTAAAAAATAAAAATATATTATCATGAAAAAATAATTCATATTTAAAATAACAATTTATAAAAAAACTTATAATTTTTTATCACTGGCACAAAATATTATAGATATTAAAGAAATCAAATAACATTTTTACTTAATATTTTACATAAATATTATAATGGTAAAAATCATAATGTAAGTCCCCAACCTTAAACATTACATAATATTGAGTTAAGTCAACAATTTTACATTTATGATCTTTTCAAGTTTAGAGTTTATAAAAATAATCCATAACTATTACATTACATCTCAAAAATTAAAAAGTATACAATTCTACTCTATCCAAGGTTTTTTACAAAAATAAAACTCATTAAAATAAAAAAAAGAATTATTTTCTTGATATAAATTTTCATTAATTAATCCATTCTCTTACCCTTCCTTATACCATAGGAAAAACATTTAAAATACTTGGGATTAATATAAAAAGATCAGTAAGGATTATAAAATAAGTATAGAAAACATTAGTCATTCAATACATAAAAATAAATGAAATCATATTTTCAATCATAAAATATAAGATATTTAACATACCTCATGAAATAATAAGATTTATGAATACCACACAAAAATCATAAATCAAAAAGGAAACTTCTGGCATCCATAACAAACGTACATTGTAGCTTTCACAGCTACATAAGGAGTTGTGTTTGGAATACCCATCAGAGTATATTCTCTAAATCTCTTAGTAGAAACATTAATGTTTACCTCTATCATGTTTACCAATTCATTGGAGAAATATCTCAGGATTACCAGCCCTTTCTATATCACAGAACCACCTACATACATAAATAATTCCCAAGAACTATAACATGTTCATAACACATAAAATAATCATAAATGAATGATACCATTTCTACATTGCAATCAAAATATATCATTTTAAGATATTGGCATAATAAATACTTTCCCAAAACCATTTTCAATACCAAAATATGTAAAAGGGGTATATGGTATTTATTTTCCTTTTAAAAACATTACAGCCTGTTATTGAATCTAAATATCAAATAATACTCATGGTGGTGGAAAGGTCATTGTCATTATGTATGTAAAAAAGAAACATTACCTTTACCATTTAGTAAAACGCTTTGTAGAAAAATGATTCCCTTTGATTGAAATTCAAATTCAAATGGGTTTATACATAGTATAAAATAAATTCATGTATAAATCAAAATATTCCTCAATTAATGGAGATTTAGAAGAAGTCCCTTACCTTGAGTCCGGCTCGTCATGTGTGTTTCATGTTCCTCTTCATAAAATGCATAACCCACTTTGATTTGAGCCAAAATGATTTTCTTGAATTTTTCTTATGCACAATGTAAGTATTATAGAAGAAATAGGGGGATTTTTGGAGCTTATTTGGGATGATTTTGGATAATCCAAGGTTCTTGAGAGGTGTGATTAAATGGGTAGAGGTGATGCCCTTTTATAAGAGGGAGGAGGGGCACTTTAGGAAGGTTTTGAAATATTATTTTATTATAAAATGATTTTTTTTCAAAATGGACCCAAAGTCACTTATTTCAAAGAAAATAGGATTTTCGGTCGAAAAATCTCAAAAAATTGGTTTTAGACAAGTATATATCACAAAGATAACCTTATCTTTCATCTTTTACCATTAGTTAACTAATTTAAATTTTACCATGTCTTCTTGTATATTCTTACTATATGGTTAATATAGTTAATATAAAATGCCAATAGAACCTCGAGTGGCTCATTAATGAGACATTGAACCTTATATATGTCATTTGGCTTAATAGTATATTTTTATAACTGTTATTTCATTTAATAATATAATTTTTGTTTTAAAAACTAATTTATGTCAATATTTATACTATTCATATCATGACTTTTTTTAAAAATCCATAACTTGATTCTTTAGAAAAAATATCATAAATTCAAATATAACATATCATACTCATCCCTAAAATTATTGGATATCATAAAAAGTTTAAAAATTAATTTATTTTAACATTTATAATCTCATTTATTTAAATCACTCATTAATAAGGTAAACACTACATCATCATTGTGTCGTAAAAATACTTATTTACTTGATTTATAAAAATATAAAAAAACATGATGTCTGAAATAATTTCATATTTATAATTACTATTTATAGTTGATAATATCACTTATATAACCCTATATGAAAATTGTTTTACTAAAAGCTACATGTTTATTTTACAATTTTCTTTACTTTGAATTAATTCTTACAAAATGTCATTTCCATATCTATGTGGATCCATGGGGTCCCAAAATCGACCCAAGTATTCCCATGGTATGACATATATCATAAAAGAGGATTATGACACATTTTAGGGTAGTTTTATAATATTATAATATTATTTTTACCCTTATTTACCAAATTTACCCTTTAACCATGGTAAATTAAATAATTACTATTGTTACTATTCATAATGTCTAAAAATAAAAGGTACTTATTTATGAAATTTGAACCTCCTTATTCCAAATATTTAATCCATTTTTTCAAATTCAAAACATAAAAGTTGGATTAATTAATTTTTAATTAATTCCCATTGTCAAAACCAAAAACCGTGTTTTTAAGAAGTAAAAACTCCCAAAATATTGACATGTTTTTACCTCCAATTACAATGTGAAATTACTTATAATGAACAAAATTGGATTAAATGATAAAAATTTAATTTAATTTCACTTTACAACCATTTTAAATTACAATATAATGATATAAATAAGTTAGATGAAAAGGCATTTTTGACTTAAAAGGTGGTATTTTCACTATTTTATTAAAAAGAGAACTTTATAAAAAGATTAACAAAAATTTACCCAAAGTAAATTTTGATATCCTGTTTCTATTGTAGAATATCATTTTGTCAAATATAATATATTAAAGTGAAAAAAAAATATTTAAAATGTGTTCTCCCTCAAAAGGTTGTAAAACAACCTCTTAAAAAATATTACAGTATTTCAAGTTTGAAATCAGATTCATTCTTATTTTAATCCTATAAAATATATCAGATAAATGTAAATAAATTTAACAAATATTTATAATTATATTGTAGTTAGTTCTATTCATTCTTTCCTATATAATTGTTTGAATTTATTACCATTTAAATAATAAAAAAAATTCACTATAACTCAAAGTTGTGTGCAATGTAAGATTTCAAAGAAATTCATTGTTGCGTGTTGAGTACTCTATTGGATGAAGATTCATCTATAACATAAAATTAATATCTTATTAAAAAATATTAATAGATATGAAAAATTATTATTCTATAAATATATGGGTCATTATATCTTTCCATGATATTGGAAGTTGTGTCCTTGGAATTTTAAAATTAGGCTCGGAAACTACAATTAAAATACCACATTAGAAATAAGATTCAATAAAAAACATCACTTTTAAATAAAGAAATATAAGTGAAAAGGTCACCAAAGATAACACATACTTGGAATTCATGTAGGAAAACATGGATATAGAAGAGAAACTAACCATCAATATTTTATGGACAGTGATAGAAAACATGATCTAGATAAAGATAACCACTTGAAAATCACAATCTTGTGATAGGTTAAACGGTCTTTGATTCACTATTAAGAAATGTAAACATAAAAAAAATTTGTTTTAAGTTTATTTTCAAAATGTTTCATAATTTATTTATGGTATTGACTAAGAACATAAAGAAATATACTTACTTTTCAAGTAGATTCTCATCCTTTAATAAATTTCTACCAAAAACTCATCTTCTCTACAAACGATGAGTATTCAAGATGACTTGGTCCCATGTGAAGTGCTAGAATGAAAATCTAGAGGATCACATAATCCACAAAATATGAACTATATATATAATATTTCTTTAAAAATTAACCAAAAACCAAATTGTTAGGAAAAGATCACATAATCTCCCAAAAGGATAATCCTTTATAAAAAGAAATACTACTCTTAATCTCCAAAATTCAATAAACAATATCCAACATTCAAAAAATACCATTCAATACACAATTGTCCTTTAAATTATTCAAAATAATCCAGACTATGTTTGAATCCAAAAATTCAGAAAGATTTGATCACATAGTCTTCCATGATAAATCTTAACATTTATCTCCAAATAACATCGAATACTCTTAAAGTATCATACTAAAAAGTAATTAACATAATCACATATTCTCTATGGTAGGATAATAATTTCTATAAATAACCCATAACAACATATTTCCACAATAAAAGATATTGATTCTTCCAAAATAAATTTCAACCATTATTCCTAAAATAAAATCCCATAGTATTATATTTTCATTATGCATATAGGGGTTCTATTATAATGAATGTCTTCCTAAATAATAATTATAACTTAATCACCAAATCATTTTCCTATAATAAGGATAACCATTGATAAAAAATAAGTTCCCAAAATCCACTTATTCTTGAGTCATAAAATCATTTAACTAAAAAAATAATTCATACTAACTAGGGACTTCACGTAGGCCAGTAGTAGGAGATAAATCCCAGTCACACATTGGTTGTGGTTTTGATTCTCACAGCTTTTTCTGGCATGACGGGTTGTCACACAATCTGTGTGTTGTCCTTTTCCAAAAACCATATAATTATAATAAGATTAACACAATGATATAAAATCATCAAAAATAACCATAATATAATTTAACATAAAAGGTTATCTGATACCTCACATTTTGCATCCCAAAAAGTAATAATCCGTAATTTCCTAAAATTCAAGTATCATATAAAACCTAATGGTTCATTATAACTATATCCAAAAATGAAAATATAATTCATCTACAATTAAAAATTTTATATTACAACATAACAGTTAAAAATACTAAATGTCTTCCAAAGTAATCCCATCATTAATACATTTAGTCAAATCAACATCCACAGATCCAATATAACTCTTTAATTCCTAAAATGTAGACATCTTAATCATCAAAAATTCTTCATGATCCTCTATCTATGTTTTTTAATCTTTTTCTTTTATACTTATTTCCTACAAAAAAATCTTACATAATGTCCAAAGACATCAATAATGTCAAAACATTTTCAAAGAAATAATCAATACCTTTCATAGGGCATTTTTAGTTTTTTTATCTTCAAAAGGATTGGCATTAGGAATTGGTAAACATATATTTGAAAGGCCCTACTAATCCCATTCCCAAACCTTATTCATATGATATCTATATGTGTAATGACCATGCATACCACATTCTAAACATTAAATTGATCCCTTAGAAATAACTTATTTCTGTTTCCTAGAGTCACGAGGATGCTTCCTTTTTCCATGGTAGTTTATTGATTTAAGACCTTCGTTAACACATTTATAATATCTTCTAATCCAATTGAATAATTTTCATAGGTGTTTATTTCCACATATTTGAAACATAGGTTTTTGAATATACTTACCTTTATGATTATTACCTAAATTTCCATAAGGATTCATTTCTCACATATATGAGGCCTTAAAAAATCACCAAGTTTCAAGTGGAAAATCATGATACAAGATAGTTGGTTAAGAATGAACATAGGATTCATCATTGCATCTCCCATTTAATTCAATTTTTTATTCAAAAAACCATAACAGTTTCCTTTACAAGCATTGATACTTTAGTGCCTACTAGATCCAGCCATTTACTAAAACCAAAAAGTTTAGTGCAAGTATATCGATAAAATAATAAAATTATATCTTATGATGAGGGTAAATACTAAGTTAAATTTATTCATATTATCTTAAACTAAATAAATTTATGTAAATTAACTATAACTATTTTTAGTATTCTAACCATCGGGTTTATATAAAACATCTCACTTTTGCTTAAGTAACACCCTAATCTCTAATGTTATCTAAACCGACCTCTGATACCAACTATAATGCCACAGCCTTAAACATTATATAATATTGAGTTAAGTAAATAATTTTACATTGAGTATATTTTAATTTTTATATTTTTAATGAATTAGACAATAACTATTATATTACAACTCAAAAATTAAAATGTTGACACTTCTACTCTATCCAATGTTTTTCACAAAAATAAAACTCCTTAAAAAAACAAAAATTATATTCTTGATATAAATCATCTAGAATTATTAATTTCTATTACCCTTATATATACCATATGAAAAACATTTCAAAAAATGGGATTAGCATAAAAAGCTCAGTAAGGGTTATAAAATAAGGAAAGAAAACATTAGTCCATCAATACACACAAATTAATGAAATCATACTTTTCAATCATAAAACATAATATCTTTAACATACCTCATGAAATCATAAGATTCATGAATAACACCCAAAAATCATAAATCATAAAGGTAACTTGTGGCATCTATAAAAAAAATACATTGTATATTTTGAAACTATATAGGGAGTTACGTTTGTAATACCCATCAAAGTATATTCCCTAAATCTCTTAGTAGAAACATTAATGTTTACCTCCATCATGTTAACCAGTGCATTAGAGAGATATCTCGGGATCACCTGCCCTTAGTTTATCATGGAACCACTTGTATACTTAAAAAAATTCCAAGAACCATAGCATGTTCATAACACATAAAATAAGCACAAAGGAAAGATAACATTTCAAAATTTCATTCACAAGATATCATTTCATGATTTTGACATAATCAATGCTTTCTAAAAACTAGTTTCAATACCAAAATAAGTAAAAAGGGATTATGGTATTTATTTTCCTTTTAAAAACATTATGGATTCTTATGGAATCCAAATATAAAATAATACTCATGGTGGAGGAAAGGTCATTGTCCCCATATACGTTAAAAAAAATCATTACCTTTGTCGTTTAGTAAAACGATTCATAGAAAATGATTCCCTTTGAATGAAATTAAAATTAAAAGGGGTTTATACATAATATAAAAAAAGTCTTCTATAAATAAAAATATTCCTCAATAAAAGGATATTGAGACTAAGTCTCTTCCCATGAGTTTGACTCATCACGAATGTTCATTGTTCTTCCTTTTAAAACGTGTAACTCCCTTTTATTTGCACCAAAAGGATTTTATTTAATTGCATTATACCCAAGGTAAGCCATATAAGAGGAAAAGGTGGATGTTTGTAGCTTATTTGGGAAGATTTTGGATAATCCAAGGGGCTTTAGAGTTGTGATTAAATGGGTAGAGGTGATTCTCTTTTATAAGAGGGAGGAGGGGCACTTTATGAAGGTATTGAAATATTATTTTATTATAAAATGATTTTTGGTTTCAAATGGTCCCAATGTAATTTATTTCAAAGATAAGATTATTTTGGGTATAAAAACTCTCAATAAATAGGTTTTAGACATGTCTAGGCCACAAAGATAACCTTATCTTCTAGCTTTTACCCATAGTTAACTAATTTGACTCATACCATGTCTTCTTGTATATTCACACTATATGGTAGATTTAGTTACTATAAAATGCCAAAAAACCTAAAGTGGATAATTAATGACATTTTAAACACAATCTAAGTCATTTGGATGAGTTTTATATTTTTTGGACTTTTATATCATTTAATAAAATAGTATTTGTTTTAAATACTCATTTACGTAAATTTTTATACTATTTATAACATGAATTTTATTAAAAACCTATAACAACATGATTATTTTTAAAAAACATAATTAATTAAAATATAAAAAGTCATAATAATCCCTAAAATTAGTGGATGGTATAATAAGTTACAAAATAAATTTATTTTAACATTTATAATTACATTTATTTAAATCATTCATTAATAAGGTGAAGAATTCATCATCATTGTGTCATAAATATATTTATTTATTTGATGTCTAAAAAATATAAATAAAATACCATGATATAGGAAATATTTTTATATTTATAATTACAATTTATAGTCGAAAATATCACTTATATAATCGCATATATAAATTGTTTTACTAAAAGATACATGTTTATGTTACATTTTTCTTTACTTTAAATTAATTCTTATAAAATGACATTTTCATATCCATGAGGCTCTATAGGGTCCCAAAATCAACCCAAGTATTCCCATGGTTGGAAATATATCATCCAATAGTATTAGGACATGTTTTAGGGTAGCTTAATTTTATTTTAATATTTTTAACCATATTTATCAAATTTACCCTTTAACCTTGGTAATAAAATATTTACTGATATTACTATTCATAATGTCTAAAACTAAAAGGTACTGATTTACACAATTTGGAACTCCTGATTCCAAATATGGAATCCATTTTTCCAAATTCAAAATCCATAGGTTTTAGAGATTAATTTAAAACTAATTCTCATTATGAAAACAAAAAAGCATGTTTTTAAGAAGTAAAAACTACCAAAAGATAGACATGTGTTTATGTACAATTTGAAAGTGAAATTACTTCCAATGACCAAAATTGGATTAAATTATAAACATATAATACAATTACACTTTAAAACCAATTAAATCTAAAATATAAATATATAAATAAATTAGATGGAAAGGCAGTTTTGACTTAAAATGCGGTATTTTTCACTATTCATTAAAAATGAAATTTATCAGATTACTACGCAAAATTTATCCAAAGTAAATTTCGATATCTTGATTATATAGAAGAAGTTTATTTTTTCAAATATAATATATAAATGTGGAAAAAAATATTTAAAAAGGTTTTTCCATCAAAAGGCGATAAAACAACCTTTAAAAAAATTAGAACATTTTAAGCCTAATATCTGATTCATTCTAATTTTAAGCCTCTAAAATTGATAGAATAAATGTAAATACATTTAAAAAACATGTATAATCATATTATAGTTAGTTCTATTCATTATTTACAATATAATTACTAGGAGTTAACTACCATTTGTAAAAATAATATTATTTTTCTGTATAACATAAAGTTGTGTGCAAAGTACGATTTCAAAGAAAATTGTTGTTGTGCGTTGAGTATGCTATCAGAAAAAGTTTAATATTTTACATAAAATTTCTATCTTATTAATAAATATTAATAGATATCAAAATGTATCATTCTATAAATACATGGGTCGTTACACATAAAAAATAGAAAAATGCCATATTTTTTAAGTTTGGTTGGTTATAGGTGAAACAGAATCATCTAATTAAATTAAGAAAAGTTGTAGGGTGATTTTTAATGCCATATAATGTTATTTTTAACCTTAATTACTATATTTACCCTTTATTGATGTTAAAAAATTTTGTTACGGTTACTATTTAAAATGACAAAAAATAAAAGGGACATATTTACCAAATTAAATCATTTTGATTGTAAATATGGGTATCTAGTTTCCAAGATTAAATTTCTAGAAATGGTAGAAACCAATTATTAGATAATACCTTAAAATACAAAAAAAATCTGTTTCTAGAAAAATGTGTTTTTAAGCATAAAAATAATACGTATAAAAATTAAAAATATCACTAGTTCAAATTGAAATAATTAGATTATTCAAGTAAAAAAGGAACATGTGTTACTTTTGGATCAAATTAAAAATATAATAGAGATTTTAAATTACTATATTTAATGAAAATAAATGTGATTATTTAAAATTTTGATATTTTTTACTATTTAATTAAAAATCATTCATTTCTGAAAAATATCAAAATTTCACAATAAATTAATTTTTAAATACTAATTTCAAAAATTATGTTCATTTTATAATGAAAAATTTATAAATGTGGTAGAAATTAACTATAATTTCCGTTCACAAATTGAAATAAAATTAATTTTTGAAGAAAATTCATTTTTTAAAATTGAGTACTAGTTTACTATTAATTAATACATTATATAAAAAATTTATACATATTTTTTATAATGTGGTTAAACCTATTTGTACCCTCTTATCCAAATGCTTGGAAATAACTCTTAAATTACATAATAATTTTTTAATAGTTTATCATGGTATGCATAATGCTTGATGTTTTATGTTAAGTATGATTTTGAGCATAGTATTAAAATTTTACAGGGTTTTAGAGTGAATCAGTGATCATATTATTTTATTATTATTATAAAAAATAATCATTTGAAACTTCTTAGAGTTTGAATTCCACACAAATATATCTCACATCCTAACCTCATATGTTGAAAATATACAGATAAAGACCAGCACTGGATATTTACATGGTTCGATCAATCTGACCTACTCCTCACCATGTTGGTTATACCCGCCAACTTGGATATTATAGTAAAAATATCATCTAGATTAGAAAATAATACACATAAACGTGTTCTACACCCTAATAATTATTCGTCCAATTGACCATGATTCTACCCTCTAGCAACAAACTCTTCTACCACATTTGGTTATACCGCCAATATATCCTTGTTTTCTCCTCTTCCTACTCGATTGGCTATACCAACCCAACCAAGATCAAATTTAAAAACAATTTTTATGCCAAGCTATAAGATCTTACTTATTCTTTTTTGATCTAGTGTAGAAATATCTTCTTCTTCAGATGTTCGTCCTCCATAAGCATGTTGGATAACCTTTTCCCATGTATAAATTCTCAAGGTCCTAAAAGGATCTATAAAGAATATTTTGATGTTTAAACATCCTTCTAACAATAAAATAACTCTATATACTAAAATTTTAACTTTTTAGAACATTGTCAAAAAATATTCATCGGTAAAATTTCATCTAGAAATACTTCATATGGTAAGATCTATATGGTATCTTCTATCCATTTCATCTTTTTATAGTACACATTCAATCCAATAAATAAATTTCTGATGTAGCTTAGTTTTATGAACCATGGTTTGGAATCCTATATCTAATTTTCCATCATTCAATGCACCTTTTTCTAATACACCTCTATCTGATGAAATTGTGCCCAATACACCTCTATTCAGTACTAGATGTATGGTACTCATCTTCTTCAATAAAGTATATTCTGGGTTAGTAACTCCATCTAAAGAAATAATAAATCCTCTCGAGATCAACTAGAAAAAACATTATCTATGAATGATATCTCATCCTTTTATAGGATCTAATTACTCTAAAAATTCAAGAATAAACATAGGCTCAAAATTTGAGCTTCCCGCTCAACTCAAAAAAAAATAACCAACTTCAAATCCTCCTACAAAACATGAGTCAAAATTCTTCATAAGACTTTATTCAAATATAATCATCACTAATCTCTTCAGATATTATTCAAATATTATCTATATTTATGAATGTTGAAATTTATTTTTAGCATCATCGCAAAGATTAACTTTACAAATCTTTTGTAATAATCCTCAACCCTATGCCTAGTGTACATACTTCTCTATTCGATCATTCGGAAATTGATATAATCAATTTGTTAACCTCGGTCCGATAGACCCTTTTTTAAACCTCAATCTGGTAGACTCTTGAATTTTCATCTGGTAACCATCGTAATTATCTATCTGGTACATCCTTGTATATTTCAAAATTTGATGATATTACATCTCTCTATATTATGAATTAAAGAATGTTTCTCTGGATTCCACATAAATCTCTATCTGGTATAACTTTGTATATTTTTATCTATTTATCTTTATATATTCTCAATGTATAGTTTTCTCTATCTAATGGAACTTCTTTAAAATTTCATATGATGGTAATGATATTCTCTATATGGTACATTATCATACTTTCCTCCATTAGATACAAATGAACCACCTCATATATTGAACTTTGTATAACCTCATCTCAAACATTATGCATCCTTTCTTTGTCTAATACAAATTTGTACAATCATAACCCAGTGACTTTATAACATTGACCTTTTTACTTCTACAACTCCAACTTCAAAAATCAACCTTTTTACGATATCATCTACTAAAAAAACTCAACTATAATCATTAATAAATTCAGGATGTTGGGTACTGTGAGGATCATCAAAGAATCTTCTAATGTATAATATTGCTCTAAAATTTGAAACAAAAATTCTCCCTAAGTCATCCATATAACTTATTATATAAACACTTATTGACATATTTATAACAAATAAAATGAAAAAAACATACTAAAAACAATATCCCCCTTTGTGTTTTCTGTCAATATATTCACGCATCTTCAAAGTCAAAATGTGTGGTCAATTTTTTATCCCCTCTATGTGTGTTCATTTTCTTTCATCCACTTATTAATAGTGAAATGAAAAGAAAATTATAGGGGTCATCCCAACTAGTTTTGTTTCACATCATAATCTAAAAAGAATTTTATTAAGAAAAAAATAGTATTACATGAATATCATAACAAAGAGACTATAATTAGATAACTCTATGTATATATGGGTTAGCTCGTTGTAGAAAAATACGAGTATATAATCAAGGTGATCAATGTTCTCTATATTAATTATTTTATGTAATACTTTTCCTCATGTTTATTCCATCATCTTTATATCATGGGATATATGAGTATGTTTGTTAATATAAAACCTTCACCCGTCACAATAAACACATCAAAATAATTCACTGTATAAACATAACTCCTCCTATATCTCAAATTTCAATGAAATTATCATGTCTACATAAATAATAGTTTTAAATAACAATGTAAAGTGTGATACTCATGCCCCAGCATCATATTTTCTATCCTTGAAGGGTATCACAACAACTTTAATCATGGTTATTGTGATATTATACAATTGATATCTCTTCTTTCTCAATGTTTCATAGAATAAATATTCAGGCAGAGAGTCTTCACTTAATATATACATTTTCTTCATCTTAATATTCTTCTCATACTTAGAATGGAATGTAATTTATTCCATATATCCATCCTTTATATAATTTTTATTTTATTTTTATCATCTATTAAGTCTTTAAATGAATCTTTTATATTTTCAACAATATTTGGTAATTCCTCATTCCCTTGAGTTGGTAACATACTTTTCATTATTTCTTATTGGGCTGGTAAAATAGTTATATAGATTTTAGTTCCATTCCCATCATTTTTATATCTATTACATTTCATATGAGTCTCTAAACCAATATTTTAATATATATTATCTTCAAAATTATTCACATCTTCTCAGGCTTGTATCTTCACAATTTCTTTAATAGGTTTTTATGCTTCCTCTATATTTTTAGACTTATATATTAGATTTTAATAAATAAATAATCACTCTTTCATTCCTTTCTCAATTTAATGAGGTCCTCAAATTCCTAACTTAAAACTTCAATATTTTTCTCCATTTGAACTTTATTTTCTTCCTCATCTTTCATTATTGAAAAAAATCCATATCTATTTATCATAAACCCCCCTTAATTCATAATTCTTTCCTAGTAGATACATATTATACCAGAATGAGTAGTACTTATTCCCAAATACTCAATAAAAATAGCAATGACTACTAAATCTTGATCTTTCATATAGATTGTAGTTCCACTCGGATGTTTTTTTATAATTATCTCAATACAAACTATGAGAATTTTTATTCATGGTGAAACTGTATTGAAGTATTTCAATCCTTCTTTATATTAGTTGATCTTTCACTAATATTTTTATTCTTATTAGATCCAATCTTATCTTTCAAACCAACATTTTCATAAAGGTATATGTATATTGATATTTCTTTGGAATAGTATCTCCATGCCTCTAAAGAACCTTACTTTCATGAGCTTGGGAAAATTCAACTTTAATCTCAACTACTTTGGTGAAGTCCTATCTAATTTTATTTAGCTCACATTGTTCTGTAAGAAAAATTGATTATATATAAGACAAATCTTCTACTTTCTCATCTAAACTTTCCCCAATATCTTTGACCATCTTCTCACGTTCATCCAACTTCATGTTTTTCTACTTACATTCCTCAATAGGTTTATTTTCTTCTATGTAAATCTTCTCCTCTCTGGGTGTTTTTTCATCATGATCGTTCAACTTATTTTTAAGATCACATACTTTTACATAACATTCTCTTATACCATTGAGGTTTTTAATTTAAATTTTGATATTCTCATCATTTTTAAAAGTTTTATCCTTAGATTCTTTCTTCAACTTAATCTTTTACTTCATGAGATGTGTACTTTTATCAAGAGTTTATTCTATATTTTATTTTATAATCCATTCTAATTATTTTATGTTTTCTCCATTATCGTAACTTCTTGATGGAAATGTTCCATTATAACAAGATCTAAGAATTTTACTTCCTTGACTAATTCATTTTTGGATGATGAATCCTCCTACTCACTTCTCCCAAAAAATTATTCTTATTTCTAAAAAACTTTTTCTTATGATTTTAAAATTTCATTTCAGAGAATTTTTATCACCTTCCTCAAAATTAGGTTCATTAATCTTTATATTTTGATAGTTACCAACAAAATAAACACTGCCATTACAATTCAATCACTTAAAAGGTTGTTTATATTTTCCTTTACAACTAACCTTTTTGTATATATTAAATAGAAGGGAAATAATTTTATTGAAATCCTCTTCACACTCCTCATCATCTAAATTACGTTATACCTTATTTACTTCATGATCTATGAACATCCCTTTTATTATTCCTTAAAAATAAATTTCTTTCTTAGATTTATTCTTAAACACTATTGCTTTCCTCATTTCATATTCATTGAAAACATTATAAGTTTCATCTAATGATAGGTCATATCAATATTCTATAGCAAAAAATATAGGATGAAACCTATCTCAAAAAAATATTTTGTTTCTTAAAAAAGTTGAATATTCATGTTTCTCATAAAAACATCTAATATTTCTAAAAATATCATAAACCCTTATACAGTATTCCTCAATGTTTTCAACAGTATCCATATTTATATCTTCAAATTTGATCCTCTCAATTTGAAACATAGCCTCCCTGACTTCAGAATTTCCCTCATAACTTCTTCATAACTTATCACATATTTTTTAACAGTTGTAAACCCCATAAAGTTTGTATATATTTTATCACAGAGAGTAATTAGAATGAAATTTTGAGCTTTTACATCAACTTATAGATTTCTCTTATCAATAGTAGACATAGAAATCTCCTTAAAGGTAATAAATCCCTCTATAGTTACATATATAAACTATAGTATAATATATAGAATGTAGGGTAAAATCATATTCCTCCAACTCTGATAGTTATTTCCATCAAATACAAGAACACCCTTGTTTTTAACTAAATTTATATTCTCCATTCCCATTTTATAGTTGAATATTTCAAGGGAAATCATCACTTAGATACTAATTAGAGTTCTTAGATTAGTGTAAGATCGCTGAGAGGGTATGGTTAATGAGTAGTAACTTTATTTTATAAATTTTTGTCACAAATAAACCTATGGAAGTAGTTTGATTTCTATATCAATTAAAAGATATATCACAACCTCACCTTATATACTGTAAATTGAAAGAGAGATATTGAAACACAGTATTTATAAGGTTTGGTCAATGTGACCTGTTTTTAACCATGTTAGACCTACCCCCAACATGGATTAAAAACTAAAAAATTCATTATGGTAATAAAAAATAGGTAAAAACAAGTTTTACATCCTAATAATTATTCCTCCAGTTTACCCTAATTCTACCCCCCAGTGACAAACTCTTCTACCATAGTTGGTTATACTCCTTAATTTTCCATCATCTCTCCATTTATTTTGTGACTGGTTCCACCCTCCATCCACAATTATATTAACTAATTGGTAATAACCCTCAATTATAAGATTTTCGTTCTTCTTTTTTTAATATAATATAAAAATATATTCTTTGTTATATAGTCTTCCGACATAATCAAGTTGGGTATCCTTTTCTTTTTTATAAGTTCCTAAAGATCATAAAAAGATCTATAAAGAGTCTTCTAGTATCAAAAATTCCTCTTAATATAGAAAAGTCTAGATATACTAAAATATAAACTTTCTAAAACTTTTTTTAAGTCAAAATTGTCAAAATTCTATTCATTAATACTCTAACTAGAAAGATATTCCTGATAACCTTCATTTATTTCACCTTTTTCTAGCATTCATACTATATAATGAAACTATATGTGTTCTACCTTAGTCTAATTAACCTAAATATGGTATCATCTATTTGATATTTCTTCATCTAATTCACTAGTGTCTAATGCACCTCCATCAGATGCACCAATGTTTGATGAACCTCTACCGGGTCCCTTATGTCTAATACTCATCTTCTTCAAATAAGTGGATTATTGGTTAGAAACTCATGATGAAAAAATAATACTTATTATTGAGATAAATCAATAATGATAGTATCTCTAAAGTATTTCTACTTATTTTATATGATTAGCTTCCTCTGAAGGGTAATGAATAAATTTGGGATCTCAATTTGAACTTCCCGCTCAACTCAAATTTCATTTAACTGTCTTTAATGCCTCAGTAGAAACTAGATTCAACATTATTCAAAATACTTCCTTCAAATATTTATGTTAATAAAATCTTTAAATATTAAGAAAACATAGTTTCATTTACAAATAATGAAATTATATCTCATCATTATCACAAATATTAACTTTATATGGATTTTGTAAACCTCAATAACCCTCCATATGATATACAAACTACCCAGACTAGTCATTGTATATCTGATCATTCTACATCTTATATACTAATTTTTTTACTTTAATATGATAAACTCATTTAATAAACCACTTTCCGATAGACTCTCGATTATTTATTTAATTAACCTTCATGATTAAATATCTGTTACATCCTTGTATATTTCTCCATCTGATGAAAACACATTGATCTGTATAATGATTTCAAGAATGTTCATCTAGTATCCTTATAAATCTCCGACTAGTAAAACATTGTAATTGTAATTATATTTATCTTTAGATATTTAATCTATATGGTTTTCTCTATCTGATGTAACTTCTACAAAATTTCATCTAATATAAATTATTTTCTTTGTCCAGTAAATTCTCATGCTTTTCTTCATCTATTCCATATCTACCACTTCATATATTGAAATTTTTATAGCTATATCTCAAAAATTGGGCACTATTTATTTTTCAAATTTAACTTTTTATAGCCGTAACTCCATGAATTCATAAATTTGGGCTTGTTATAGCCATAACTCCACCTTTGTAAGTCAAACATCATACAGCTGCATACTATGAACAAACTTAGTTTAAATCATGAAAATATTCACGATGTTCAGTATTTTTAGGATCATAACAACAAATTATAACTTATAATTTTATTATAAAATTTAAAAAATTTATTCTCTCCGACTTCTCTAAGTAACATCCACTAAAAACGCATATTTACATAAAGACATAAATTGAAACCAAACCAACTTTGACACGACAATTTGCAATTCCATGAGAAATGTTTGATATTTCACACCATAATTTCTTTTATATAGTGTATTTTGTACCACATTTCCTTCAAGTATAATGAATATATATCATTTTATGTTATTTGAATGTCCATTTAATGGTATCCCCCTTATATTATATTTATTATTAGATTACTAATACTCTAAGGGTTTTTCATTTTAATTCTCCTTGATAGAGATATGATGCATATTCGCCACTTGTTTCTTTTTTAGTGTATATATTGGATGTGGATTTATTTTATCATATTTTTTCATGTAATCTAATGTATTTATAAATCCATCTCATTGTGCACTTTAATCACTTTTTTCATGAGTTATCATATTCATAAGGGATTTATTTAACTCAAATTTCCTTTCTTTTAGTTAAAATATTATTCATTGAGAAT
The DNA here is from genome assembly GCA_963277665.1 of Viscum album. Classification (NCBI taxonomy): domain Eukaryota; kingdom Viridiplantae; phylum Streptophyta; class Magnoliopsida; order Santalales; family Viscaceae; genus Viscum; species Viscum album. The sequence goes on along the minus strand of OY728156.1, from coordinate 1,223,689,945 downwards.
CATTATTATATATTTGATAAATTCTTATATTTACAATTTTATCAGATATTTAATATTTTCTATCTGGTTAAAATTATGTTTTCCACTCAAAGTTGTTTTCTTGATGAATTTATTTCTCATAAAAAATAAATGATTTTAAGAAAAAATCGAATCGTTTTTAAAGTTGGGTTTTCCTCCATTTTAATGATCATTATTCCCAAAAAGGATTTCCTTACTATTATTAAAATCCAAATATGTGTTTAATCATGTGACTTTACTAGTTTCCAATACCACTTTTCAATGGGAAATTTTACTACCTATTTTTATGATGTGTAATTTCAAAAAAAGTATTTAAAAATAGTTAGATGGTTTTTAATCATTGAAAAATCAAATGTTTTATCTTCCACTTCCTATTTATTTTGGTAAATTTTATGTATTTTAAAATCTCTATAATTGAAAATTATTATACTTTGGTTCTAGTGAGTAATTAAATAGGGTTAATAATTTATGATAAATACACTTTAAAAAATCCCTAAAGTTAATTGAGAATTCACAGTTAATAAAAACATTATAATTATATGAGTATGATCATTAATAAAATTTATCAAATTATGATTGGGGCTCAATTAGAAAAATATTTTAAATCAAATTATCTTTTGAAACTAAATTCCTTAATCAAACACTTTATAAAAACATAGGTTAATAATAACTATCAAAGTATAAGTTTTTCTTACATATGAAAATAACAAATGAAATTTTAGCTTTGAAATAAAAAAACAAAAGCAATAGATCAAACTTTAGATTAAAATAAGGGGTTAAGTATCAAGAAAATACTTCATCCCCTCTACTTGGAAATAACCTACTACCAATCTTATTATTATAACAATAATTTGATACAGAATCTGGATCGGGATTTACAGACAATATCACATAGGTTGTTCAGGATCCAAGCCTCCTCAATAGTTATACATGGAAAGAAAAAAATATTGTCCATGTATGACCTATTCCATAGTTTTAATGTGTATATAGATAAATAAATATGAGATAGTGTGTCTATAATACTCCATTTGAAGCACAGAAGATATTGAGTATAAATAAACTAAGAAATTAAACACACTACTCAAATGTATATCATAAAACAGGAAGTGAAAATGAGTATATATAAGAAAAAATTATTTTTATAGATCTTTTATTATTTTTTTTCATATAGGTACTTGAATATTTATTTAAAAGAGCTTGAACAAGTTGTTCTAAAATTCAAGGAAAACTGAGTATCATAAAGTGTGTAAAACTACTTTTATTTTCAGTATGTTCAGAAAACTTCCACACAAGACCTTGTTTCAGTGTATGAATTATTATTGTTCTTATATCTATTCTACACTTTTAACACCCTAATATATATCAACATATAATCCACAAAACTCATGAGGTATTACTCTGAAATATGTATCTCTACAAATACAAATTATCAATTGAAGAATAATATTAAAGATATCATGGATTCTCATAGTGAGAACTAAATTAAAAAACCTATGAGTTGTTATTAAATTAATCCATGAATTGGTTTGATAATAATGATTAACAAATCCATGGGATATTTTCTCAATTAACTCCAAAAACTATCCATTTTAAGCATTAATTTTGAATGAAAAAAACAATGGAAGCATGTTGTTGGTAGCTCAAATCTAACAATATCACGAACCCCCGATATATTATACTAATGGTAGATCAGTCCATCAGTAGATATACCTATGGTAGATCCCATAATATATTAGTGGATCTGATCAGGGGTAGATATAATCTTTGTATATATCTGGTTTGGTGGATGATCTGGTCTGGCAGTAGATATAGTCTAGTGGTAGATCATGTATGATGGTAGATCTCATCTAGCGGCAGAATAATTTCATCAATAGATCTGGTCTGAACTAATGGTGGATGTCCTTAGTGGTATATCCATCAATGGTAGATCAAATTCACTAGTATATCTATTTGAAATTATAATATATCTTCATTACTAATTGTAGATCTATACTTAACCAATTTTATTTACTAAATTATATACTATCATAAAATAGTAATCTCATTTGAAACATAGAAATCCTGATATGTGTGTATTAAATAAGGAGGATCAAATATTCTACACCTTTTTATGAAAAAAAATCATGTAATTTTATAAACCTTGTATAAAATAAATATATACCAATGTAGATGAATCTGAAAAGTAATGGTCTATTTAACATTTCAAATTGCTAAAGTGAGATACTGAGTTGAATGTTTGGAATAGAAGTAGTTGAAACAATATTACAAACATAAAAAAATCTATCCAAAAAATTTATCCCCATTTTGGGATTATCAAAAAAGTAAGACTTTAAGGATTTTTTTATAAATAAAAAACAATACTAATAAGAGATAAACTTCAATAAAATACATAATTCATTTTATTATGTCTTAAAAAACAAGGGAAAATCTTTATCAAAGACTTATATTAATCTTAATCACTCTTATCTCTATGGGGTGGAGGATCAACTATAAAATTGAATTTTCTAGATAAAATAGGCATAAAGGTAGAAGTTGAGGGTATAAATATAGAATTTTGAAGCTCATAGATCACCATTTCCTATAGATTCTGAATATATTTATCTAATTACATACTAAAGGGCTGATACTAAGGAGGAATGGGTACATATGATGGTGTAGATTATAAGTACGACATAGGAATGGATTCATGTGCCACCACTACTTCCCCATATATATAAAAAAGATGATTCATAATATTTATAAATTACATTATGATATTTCCACCTCTCCCCATCGTAGTGAAGAAGTATTTTTCACATCTATTAATAGTTTGTACAAAGGGGTCAAGACTTTTAGTTGGTTTGCTTGTTCCTTTAAGGACATAGTGAGAGGAGGCATCTTTAAGTTCTCAATATGAAATTTTATATCATTCTTGGAATAAATTTTGGAAAGGAAGTATTTGATTACCTTATTGATAGTCACTTTATCACTTTGAGCTTTATTCAAACACTCCCTTACCAATTTATATATATTTTCACCATGCATATGGATTTTTTGAAGGTCCTCCTTGCGAGATGAAGTGAGATCACCCATGATGGAATGAAACTCCTCCCTAACTATAGCTTGGATCATCTCTGCATGAATTGAGTGTATAATAGGTGTATTATTGGATTTATAAGATATAATATGTGGTAGGGTCTCTAATCTCTCCAAAAAAGTTGCTTGGATTATAGAAAAACTAGCAATCATCTCTTCTAAGATATAAATCATGAATTAAATCTCATTAGCCAATATTTTATTATAAATATAAACTTATTAAATATTCAAAACCATTTAGGGATTAATACTAAATATGACCAACTCAAAGATATTCCTGGTATCAGCATTACTAAGATGAGTAAAACTGGGAGCCTGGGATATAGTAATTACATTAAAATCATATGGAAATATCTCTATGAAAATTTCTAAATAAAATCATATGCCATAATATAAGGGTATATGAGGAACAAGTAGATATGAGGGAACCCTCTTAAGGATAATCTAGATAGACTCTGCATTCTCAGATCTAGCCATAAGAGAATAAAAAAGAAATGCTTGTAGCTGACCGAATTCACCAATCCTCTCAATATGATATCCCATTGGATATGGTTCAAAAACTGAGATAGTAGGACCCACATGCTCAAGTTGACTATTTGGATCATCCTCACTTCCTCCATATTCAACATAATTTCAGGAAAATATTCCTAAAAACATGAAATTAGGAGATGAATTCCCCTTAGATGCAGCATCTTCCTTAGTAGAGGAATCTAGCTCATCTATATGAACTAATATCTTACTAGAAGAACATAGGGATTCCTCCCCCTAAAAATTCTATAGTTTCACCTACAATAGATGTAGCATCATCAGAAGGATGAACATAACCTGTTCTATCCACATATTTAGGTAAAATAGAAACAATATGAGAAGGATGTGATAGATCCCTCTCAGTAGAATCACCATGAAAAAACTCATGACTTTCAGATCCATGTTGAATAGGACTAGTTATGAACTTGTTCTTATCCTAAGTCATTAGTCTCCTCTTCTTCTTCTTCACTCAATAGAATCTCTCTAGTAAAAAGGATAAATAGGAGGAAATACAAATCTATAAGATAAATTTAGGATCCTGACAATATCTGGATTACTTCCATATTCATTAGAGATGGTTACTTCTAATTCAGCTTCTTCTACTTTCTCTTCCACTTCCTCACCTGAAAAATAATTCACATCATCATATGGCTCTAATCCAGGATCAATTATATCCTTAGGTGTTGTAGTTTGATCCATACTATTAAAATACTCATAAATATTTCAATTATATTCCACCCATTTATTCATCCATGGATTATAGTTTGATTTCATTATTTTATAGGTAAATTTTCTTCAAAAAACAACCAAATTTTTTCTCTTCTACTTAATTATCATCATCCAAAACCTTAGTTTCTAACATAGGTGAAATAATCCTATGATAAATTAGAGATTTTTACTTGGATGAGGTCTTACACATCTCCATAATATGTACCATAAGATCTCTACGAAAATTAATTTTATCTCACATTTTCATAATTAATAAAAGAAAGACATACCAATGCCTCATTTTTCTAAAATTACATTTTTTGGGACATATCATATGCTATATATACTTGAGCATGATTCAACGCTCACCCTAGATTTTTGTAGTTGAAGGTCTTCTCATTTTATCATTTCCAGTTAGTATTATAAATACATCTTCATACAAAAATATATCACTATCACATGGTATGGAACCTTGATAGTCATTAAAAAACCTTGATGAGGTACATTTATATGCTGAACCCATAGATTTGAAGAAAATATACAATCTTTTCCAATTATCATACTTCGAATGATGTCTTTCTTATCACAAAAATAGTACTCCACATATTGGTAAAACTTGTGAACCAACCTTGGATAAAATCTTCGATCATTCCTTGAAAACCATGCAATCCATCACAATTTCTGAATAAACATGAGCACTAATGACTTTCTTGAAATCATCCATTCCACATCCATATATTTCTATGTAATAACCACATGAGATACAAGTTGACAATTTTTTTTTAGACTATAAAATGAATCAATTCTTGATGAGATTTATTCACATGTCATGATATTTTTGAATAAGATATTGAGGGGATCTTCACTACCACCAATATACTGAATTTAAATGTGGTGGAAGTTTGTGAGGAAGGTTGAATGTTGAGAGAAAGGGAATTCTAAATGGTTCAAAGGGTAGGAACAAGAGAGAGTGTTCTAAAATCATATTTAATTTTAATTTTATCACATAGGTATTTGTGATTTTAAAATATAATAAAATTTAAACAAATAAATCATATAAATCATTAACATAGAGAATGGAATCAAAATAAAATAAGAACATAGACTCAACTAGTAGATTATCAATAGCAGATCTCCCAATGGCAGATCACCAATTAGTGGATCACCAACATTGGATCTTCTAATGGTGGATCACCCAAAAGTGGATCATAAATAGTTGATCTCCCAATGGTGGATCATAGATGATGAATCATCAATGGTGTAAATTTGAATATAAATCATTAACTGATAATTATCATTACTAGTTCATGTTTGATATAGTTTAATCTCTCAAAATTTAGGGAATCTATAAAAATGTTAGCTAGATGATGTTTATTTCCTATGAATTCAAGAGTTATATAAAATGTTTGTAAATGATATCTCAAAAATTAATGTCTTATATCATTATAAAGAATGAGATACAATATTATTGGAAATATATATCACACTTGTGTTGTCACAATTTAAAGGTACGTTTCTAAATTGATATCATTAGTCTAGCAAAGTGTGTTTCATCGACAAAATCTGATTAGAGTAACTTCCTGCAACTATGTACTCAATTACAGAAGTGGATAGAGAAAAATAATATTTCTACATACAACACCAAGATACTAGTGAATTTCCTAAAAGGTGAAATGTTCCAAATGTTTTTTCTCTAACTTAAAATACCTAAAGTATTCAATGAAATAAATAACTAAATCAAATTCTTGTACTCTTGGATACAACGATCATAAGTTGGTTGTATACTTGAGGTATTTAAAAATTCATTTAATTGCTATTAGTTGATATTATTTAATATTAGTTTGGAAAAAAGAACACATATACACACTAAACATAATATCTAGTTAGATAGTAGTGTACTATAGCAAGCCTCCAATCATACCTCTAAAATTGGCATGATCTAATGACTATTAATTTTCATTAAGATTTAGCTAACATGTTTCAGTCATGGGATTATCACTAATTTTTGTGATATCCATGACAAAACATTTTAAAAGGTATTTGTTTAACTTAATATTATTTAACATTATTTCATATTTATTTCGAAAAATTAGAAAACCAATAAAAAAATTATTTCTCCCATTAAACTCATTTCAATTTAACATTGAAACATTTTTGAAAAATTAGTACATAAAGAAATATTACAAGATCTAAAAATAATATCGATGTAAATTTTAACTACAAAAACATCCTTTGATGTTATTTTTATAAATATAATAGGATGAGATATGCCTTTTTTAAAAACGATAGAAATTATAAAAGATTTGATCCTATAATACCATGCTCTAGGAGATTATTTTAAATGATAAAAATCATGATTTAATTTTAAAACATGATTTGGAAAATGAGTATTTTGAAATCCAATGGGGTTTCAACAAAAAATTCATGAATTATATACCCATTTATGTATACAATATTGACATCAATTTTATATTTTTTGAAATCCAAATGCACTTCATAGGCAAGAAGTATTCTAATAGATTCAATTATAGCTACTGGTACAAAGTTTTCATCATATTCAATACCCTCTTATTGACTATACACTTGGGTAACCAATATAGCATTATTTCTAACTATTGTGTCTGACTAATCATCTTTGTTTCTAAACACCCACTTTGTTTCCATATTTAGAGTGTATTTAGGTATATCTACTAGTTAGAAAACTTTATTCCTTTCAAATTGATTGAGTTATTCTTGAATTTTAATCACCCATAATTCATAATTAACTACATAATTGATTTTATAGGTTCATGTAGTGATAATAATGCTTGATGTTCAACCTTATTTCTAATAAAATCTTTAATTTGTGTACCTATGTATTGGTATTCAACTACATCGTCAAAAGGATGATATCTATTAGAACTAATTTTTCTCATGAAAGTAAGGTCTGGTTATCCCATTATCTTCTAAAGGTTCAAGTTTAGTTTATTCATCATAACAAGATGATGTTTCTTTTTGATTCACAGAATTCTAAAGTGGTCTTAGGATCATGTGAATTTTTTTCATCAAAAATTATATTCGCAAACTCCTCCATAGTATTTTTTCTTACATTAATCACCCTATATGATTTACTATATGTTTAATAACTAACGAAAATTCCATCATTACTCTTGGAAGAGAATGTTTCAATATTATCCTTGCTATTGACAATAAAAAAAATTATACCCAAAACTCTAAAACAATTAAGCTTGGTTTTTATTCCCTTTCACAATTTTTATGGTTTTATCTTAAATAGAGAACTAATAATAACTCTATTGATTATGTCAAAATATGTATCCAAATATTCTACCTAAAAATAAATTTTTATTTCATTCTCATTAAGCATGGTTTGATAAATTTTTTGAAGGGTTCTATTTCTTCTTTCTACTACACTATTCTGTTGTGGGTTCCTAGGAGAAGATAAGTTATTATTATAGCTATTTTTTGACCAAAATGATTCAAAATATTTATTTTCTAAGTAAAATCTATGATCATGTATTAGGTTAATAATTTTAATTCTACTAATATTTTCTACAGATTTGGCATAATTGGTGAAATAGAAACAAGCTTCACTTTTGTGAGATAGAAAGAATACCAAATTATATCTAGAAAATTAATCTATAATAAAATACACGTAATAATTACCATTTAATATATAATCTCTAGAAGTTATAAACAATTCCATGTGAACTGACTTGAGGGGTTGAGAATTTGAAACTTCTTTCTTCGAATTGATATAGATTTTGCATTTTTTTCACTTTTTGACATGGGTTATAGACTATATCATTTTGGAATTATAGTTTAACTAGATCATTGACTAAACTTTCCCTAGTCATCTTTCTAAGTGAATGGATATTTTAATGGCCTAGTCAGCTATTCCAAAACCAAGATTATTTTTTAAAGGTACATACACTGGTAATATTATGAAAAAAATTCTACCTTAATAGTGGAAACATTTTCATTTCTTAAATCAGTAAAAACTAAATAATTTTTTAGAATAAAAAAAAATCATTAATTATTTTCAAACATAACAAGAAAACCATCATCACATAGCTATGATATGCTAATAATATTATACTTCGACCCATCTATAAAGAAAACTTTATAAATTAATGTAGTGTTTGAGTTACCAATTTTTCCAATTTTGATAATTTTTCTATTAGAATTTTCACTAAAAGTGAATATTACACCATAAAAATTGATCAGGTTCTTAAAATATAAATACTCCCCAATATTTTGTCAAAAATCTCTACTATCCAAATACCATAGATTCCTACTAGATATTTTTAAGAAGGTTTTTCACAAAAAAAAATTAAACCAAAAATGACATTGGTACCCAAATCTTCCTGGGTCTAGAAATATTTGTAATCAAAGATTTTGGAAAACATAATTTCATAGTAGGTTACCTAAAATAATATTTTAAAAGTTTTAAAATAAAATATTTTATAGGTCTAGAAGAATAAAAACAACCAACATAATTTTTCGAACTAGAACTACGAATAAAATTATTTTTAATGATCCTTTCTTATTCAGGTTGATACACTATCCCATAAGTATATTTATGCGTTGTTTTATTTCCATGAATCTGGGTCAAGGTATTTATTCCATTATTAAATATTTAGAAATCCCTCCTCAGTTTCTCATTATATAGTTTTAAATCATTATTTTCATTTAACAGTTGATCATTTTCATCTTTCTCTATAGTAAGATCAGTTTTAAAGCTAGCAATCATGGTATGTTGCTTCCCTAAAAACCATATATTTAAATTTAAGTTAATTAAATGTATCTTCCATCATATTATAGTATCTAAAAATTTCTTCATTACACATTTTTTCAGTACTATTTTAATTTTTATAAGAATTAAAATTTTGAAAAGTAAATTTAGGGAAAAAATTAGATACCACATATGTGTTTGTCATAAAACCCATGTTGAATCTATCATGATTGTCTTCTATACTTGAATCTGATTTAGTTTAGATATATTATGAATCACTTCGTGTTTCTTTCATGGATTTATTATACCTTTTATCCTTATCATCATATTTCTTCTTAAAATTTACCTTAGGATAGTCATCATTGGCATAACCTTTTCTCTTGTGTTCATAGAAAATTATCTCATTTATAGTATCATCCTTCCTCCAATATTTTTCTAACTACCTCTATTATCATATTTTCATTTGTTTCTAGTTTTTTAAAAATAAATTATTACTTTTTTTAACTTTTTGAATCTAATGGATAAGTGGGCCATTTATTCTTCATTGTCTGTAAGTGAATCCTCATCACTTGTGTTGTCTTTGATATTTCCTTTTTGTTTTTAAGTAGTGGTTATGAAATCTACAGATTTCTTCATTTGTTCATCCTCTTCCTCTCTGTTTAATTTATGTTCCTCTTTATAAATCATAATAATTATTATCAACTATTTAAAATGAAATATTCCTACATAACATGACATCCAGATTTAAACTAATGTTCCTCTCCATATATCTAGTAAACTTCTTAATAGGCACATTACTTAATCTTTTTCAGAAATAGGTTTCCCCAATGAGTGAATTATATTCAAAATATCATTAAACTTGAGATACATACTAGAAATAGGCTAATCAACTTTCATTTTAAAAGTATCATATTTAATAGTATAATTATTGGAATGTATTTCTTTGAAATTAGATGTTCCTTCATGAGAAACATCTACGGTAACCAAAATTTCAAAATAAATAGTGCATGTAGAAATTCTATTAAATACCTAGTAACCCAAATCATATTATAATGCATTAATGGATTTAGAGTTTTTTTCATATGTAGTTTTAGAATACTTAATCCCAGTATCCCTAGAATTTTGAGGTTTCTCATATTGATCTTCAATTATTTTCCAAATATCAGAACCTATACATTCTAAGTGAATTTTTATTTCAATCTTCCACTGAGAAATTTTTTTCGATTAATATAAATATTCCTATTTATATATAATCCATATTTACAATTATTATTTATAAACAATTAAATTTATAAATAATATAAATTTAATAGATTTAAAAGAAATGTAAATTCCTTTTGAAAATATATTTGAAAAAATTCATCTCATTCAAAATGTTAGTCAGAGTGAGTAACTCAAAAGGAGTTTTGGATTGAGTTTCCATTAAAAATTTCCAATAATAAAGCTTTAAAAAATTACTAAGTTAATTAAGAACACCTAGTTAATAAAAATAGAATAACTATATAAGTCTGATAATTCATAAAATTTCACAAAGTTGGATTAGGGCTAAGTTAAAATAATATTTGAAATCACTTTAACTTCTAAAATGAAATTACATAACAAAACACTTTATATAAACATTGATTAATACTAACTATCAAATTAGAAGTTATTTTTACTTGTTAAAATAAAAAATTCACTTTTAACTTTGAAATTATAAAAACAAAACAAAAAGATTACACTGTGGAATAAAACAAGGGGTATGGCCTCAAACCGAGACTTAATCCCTTCCACTTGAAAATTAGATACTTCTAAGAGTACTATTATAACAAAAATTTTATCCACAAATTGTATCAGGTTTTGTAAAAATCCCCACATAGGTTTTCCAAGATTCATGACTCTTCCACAGTTATATGTTGGAATAAAAAAATAATATACATGTAGCACTTCATCAGCAATTTCCATGAGTATAAAAATAAAAAATAAACATGAGAGAGTGTTTCAATTACACTCCAATTAAATCATTGGAGTCAGTTCATATAAATAACCAAACCAATACCACACACTTCTAAAATATAAAGCATAAAACATTGAGATAAAATTAGTAGAGATAATAAAAAAATGATGTTTCTTGGTCTATGATGCTTAGATTGTTCAGATATCTTTAAATATTTATTTGAAAGGAGTTCAAATAGGAACCACAAAAATTTCAATAAAATATAGTATCATAGATTCTAGAAAAAAATTATTTTTTTAAGTTTATTCTGAATTATTTCAAACATGTCTCTTGATTTAGTGTATGAAAGGTTATTGTTCTTCTATTTATTTCACACTTTTCACACCCACTTATATATATATCATCATATAAGATGAAACACACATGAGGGAGGCCACTAGAATATATAACTCTATAAATCAAAATTATCAATTGAATAATAATATTAAACATAACCTGGATCCTCATAATAAGTACTAAATTACGAAATCTATTCAAATTTTTTCAATAAATCTATAGAGTGGTTTAGGAATAATGGTTAAGAAATATATATTAGATTATCTTCATAAACTCCAATAAACTAGCCATTAGAATCCTTAATTGTGAATGAAAAATAGAATCAGCATTATGCTAGTGGTAGACTAACTCTAATAGTAACATAGACCACCAGTAGATTAGACTAACGTTAGATCAGTCTAGCGGTAGACAATCCAATGGTAGATCATCTAAACTATCATTGGATTTGATCAACAATAGATCTATTCTAATGGTAGATATATTCTAGCATTAGATTTAGTCCGTCATTAGATATGGTCTAGCGGTAGATATATTCTAGTGGTATATCTAGTTTGGCAGTATCAAATGTTCATTGGTTGATCTATTCTTAACTAACGGTGGATTTCCTCAATTGTAGATCCATCACTGGTAAACCAAATTCACCGGTCGATCTTTTTGAACTGATAGTGTATCTTCATAACTAATGGTATATTTTACTTATTAAATTTTATTTAAAAAAATTTGTACTATCATGAAATTTTAATCTCATTAGAATCATAATAATCATGATTTTTGAGAATTCAAATAACATAGCACCAACCATTTTTAAAAGTATAAGTTTTCAAAAAAATCACTTCACCTTTTTGAAACATTCATTCCATTTTCAAGGATTCATTATTGAATATTAATTTTAAAAAATAAAATGTTTTAAATATGGTTTTACATTAACATTTTTAAATAATTATGTATTTTTCAAGGCTGTACTATTGAAATTTGTTTTCAAAAGTAAATGATATCAAATTTTTTCACATCACCTTTTTGAAATTTACTCTTCAATGTTATTATAACTTTAACTTTTTTCCCATAATAAAATAATTTTTGAAAAACTATTTTATTAATTCATTTACATTTTTATCTTTATCTATAAAATTATTTATTTACATAGAAATTACTATTCATTAATCACCATATAAATGTTCTTATGTAACACTCTTTTTAGGTGTTTGAATTTTGAGCTTCTACATTTTAAATTCTTGATTTCAATTTTGGTTATTCCATCTAAAAATTATACGAAAACAATTTTTCATTCTTGGGTTACTTTATAATGATGTAAATAATTTTTTAAGTAGCACACATATGTATGGAAGACTGAAGGCCAGTTCCCTATATCACCCGATAATTCATTGGTTAAGATTTCATATTAGGTGATTAAATATTTCATGAATGTTATATAAGAATATTTATTCATACATTTTTTTTAACATGATACCGGAATATTTTTTGAAAAAAATTATGTATAAATGTGATATGATAAACATTGTTCAAAAGTTTTTTGTGTAAACATTATGTGGGAATATTTTTCACATTTTCGTTGTGTAAACGTGAAACATGAAGCATTTTTTGCAATTTTTTTGTGTAAGTGATGTAGGAAGATTTATTTATAGGTTTTTTGTGTGAATGTGATGTGGGAAGATTTATTCACAAGTTTATTGGTTGAAAATGATGTGAGTAGATTTTTTCTCAAGTTTTTTATGTTTATTTTTATTCCATAAGTCCTTATTATTTTAAGTTTCAATGACATTCCATATTTACATATACCTATTATTATTACCCTTAACTATTGTTTATCATATAAAACTCTTTTACCAAGTAATATGTTTGTTTATTTGAGATTACATATACATCTATCATAATTTACAGAAAAATATTATTATTCAATTATCTTTTAATAAGACATTTCTCCCTTGAATATGTTATCTCATATAATTATGATTAACCCATTATTACATTTTGATGAGTTATTTTCCCTTACTGATTGTTTGAGCTCACCTATATCATATGTTTCCATTCCCCAGGTTATAAATTTTATTATAACTTATAATAAGTCGAGAATGTAATATAGTGTTGTTCAGATATAGTGAATTTTTTTAAGTTTTGTAAAAAACGATGCATGTGTAATAGGTCCTCAAACAAACTAAACCATTATTTCATGGGATTGTGTGATTATTAGGAGATGAAATGTTTAACTTATGGTAATAAATATAGATTCATCTCATTTCATATCAAATTGAGTGTCTAAATAATGTGTTTTTATCACCTAATTCGGGATTTGGATTATAGGATTCCGTTGAAACCCATAATATTAAGGCTAGCTGCTCATCTTTCTCCTACATCCACTTATCACAAAAATATAGTCATGGGAATCGGCAACCACCAAGCAATTGTTTCAGTTTGAAAAAAAAAGTCACAACCATTATATTGATGTAGATGAGTTATGAGGTCGTCATCTTGAATATCATGCCTCAAATAGTGGATTTACAAAACCCAGAACTTTCACCACATGTGTTTTCCATATTTTTGGTATTCTCAAAGTTGGTTAAAAACAACCTCAAAACATATGAGATTATCATCCTCCATTTTAGTTCAAAAAATATTGGAATCAATTAATACTACCAAAAACAATCCTTGTGACATATAATTATAGCATAATATTCATCATTCCCAATGAAATAAATTGGATTTGTTTTTCCAAGATGCACTTAATGATTCCTAAACACTTACCATGGAGAATTATTCTTACCAAACCAAAGATATTTCCAACTTGACCCATGCTTGACCTCCAGAAAATTTTTGTTCAATGGGTCACACTATAATCATCCCCCAAATATTTTACCAACCACCCATAAACTCCTTCATCTTAGCCAATATATATAATATTTTGTGAGAAATATTAGTGCATCCTATAAAGAAATACAATATGAAATTCAAACACATAATGATGGTATCCCTAATCCATAATTTATTATTTCATTTATGATTTCAACAACCGATACAAGTTATAACTCTATCATAGTTTTCCCAACTCTTTAGAGTATAATTTTTTTCGGAGAGATAATCAATGACAGTCCTAGGATACTTGGATCTACTCATAAAAACTTACCTTCCAAGGATCATAAACCATTCTACCAGAATAATAATGGTAACTTAGTGTCTCATCATAACATGCTAGAACCCAATAAATTTTTCTTCTTATTAGAGTTAAAATATACATTTTCAACCACTATGATTAAGATACAGTCATTATTAATAAGTGTATCTAGTCATAAGTGTTTGAATATGAGCTCCACTAGAATCATTAACCCTTTAATAACAACACTAAAAATATAAATGGATAAAATAAAAATTATTTTTTTCTAGTGTCATTGAATAAGACACAAAACATACCTCAAATGCTATGTGTTGACATCTAATCAAATCCAAACATAGCACACAACCATCTATGGAATGAATGTCATTAATATTGAATCCAACAATGATTACAATAATATAGTAGTGAATAAGATCCAAAGAATCGTCCATCTATATCTATTTACTCACCACCAAATATCCTATAGGTAGTTCCTCATAAAATATTTTAGATCCTTCAGCATGGAAATGACTATCTCAAAAGTTTCCTTTAACATAGAGTTCTATTTATAGAATTTTCAGGGATATCCATGGGGAATAATTATATGATTCCAAATACTATGCTACATCACAAACCAATAAAATCTCAACTACACCAAAACACAACCAAGGTCTCTAGTATAGGTGGGGAATACCATTAAAAAAACTGAAAACTTGAAAATAAAACTAAAGGATATGTCCAAACACCTAATTTCATATTAATTACATTCAAATCATTCTTGAGAAGTGCACTATCCATAAACATATGCATGGTTGCGGGCATGCTACCCTAAAAAAGGATCCAGCGTCTTCTGATCTCAATCAATCCACAACATCAATGAATTGGACCCCATTAGTTGAATATCAAACTCCAATCATAGAATAATAGTACCAAAGTGAGTTGTTATAAACATAAATCAAAAATTCATTGAATAGTAATGGGTATATCAAATGAAAAAAATCCTTATCGACACTACAAATATCTAAACCTGATAGGTATCATGAATTTTAGAATATAACCACGCAAATACCAATAGATGATTTAGATTTATTTTTAATCTCATATGGAATGTATTAATATATCACTCATTATAACAACTCATGTACATATAAAATAATTTGTTTTCATTCTGGAATTAAATAACTAAATTCAATATAAAAGTATAGTGAAATAAGTGGTATTTATAGAAATAAAATAATCTATGAAAATTGAATAGTAACCTAATCTATGAAATTATAAATAAAATTTATACATATTATAATTAAAAATATGATATATTTATATCATGTAATAAGTAAATGAATGTTTTAAAAGTGATAAATTAAGTGTTGATATTTTTTGTAAAACATAAATGTTTACTTATAATTTTACAATTAATTTAATGATTTAAAAGAAAATTTATTTTCATAAAATAGATTCATAAATTAATATTTTATTATCTTATGATTATAATATAATTTATGAGATCATAAATAATTCTTTAAATTGTTATCAAATCTGTTATAGTTTTATAATTGGTATTTTTCAAATAAATTATGATTTTAATGAAAAATTAAATTTCTTATATTTTGAAATTTATTTTCAAAAAATGGAGTTCATTTTTTGGTTCTACATGTTGAAAAACTATTCGGGTGATTTTTTTGGATTTTTATAAAATTCTTGAATGAGTTGTCAATAAGGAAATACAATGGTTTACGGTTTAAGCTAAATACATGATGTTTTGAGACATGGATGATGTATTGATTATGTAAGTCCATAATATAGAACTATTATTCATTATTTTAATATATTTATTGATAATTCTCAAATTATTCAAATTCATGATCCAAAATAATAAACTAATGAATGAAATAATCAAAAGACACTCTTTTCCTCCACTATAAATACCACCCCTCACCACCTCTTTTCCTCACTCACCAAATACTTTTAAGAGGTTTAATTTCTATCCAAATATATTACCAAGCCTCTTCCCGATGTCGAAGAATAACTATTCTCACTAAAAGTCCAGAACCAACTTCCTTAAGGTGGTACACATGGAGAAGATTTCAAGGTTGAAATCCTCTTTCATTTTCATTTATATTCTTTTCAATTTATTTTATTTTCTTATTCTCTCCTCATCACCCCTTATACAAGTGGTAAGAAATATATTTCATTTTATATATACTATAATTTTATAATTTTGATATAAAAATTCATCATAAAAATCTTTCTCACCCTTTTATTATTAAAATAATAAAATCGTCTCAGATGTGTCGATTTAAAGCCATCATGGACGATACACATTCATTTTCCATTTCCGCCTTCAAGGAAGGTCATAAAACCATTATTATTGTTAAAAAATATTTTATTATACATATTATAATTTATATAATTTTCTATAACCAATAAATAAACATGATACTATATAAAATGATATTCATGATGATCATAAAAACCACCTAAATAAACTAAATAATTTTCAAAAAAACATTATCTAAGGATTCATCCTAATATTAGAAAACAAAATGATATATGGTATATTTTAACATTATGGAAACATATTAATTCAATTTACTTCTAATTCTAGGGGTTTTTATTAATTTGACAAGAAAATACATAATGAACTGACCATGGAAATAATAAAAAGAACGCACTAAAAATAATGGAAATAACAAGATATTATTAACAGATGGGTGGAAATATATTATAATATGGTCATATAAGGTAGAATAAACATGGGTATGTTTATGTAATAAATTAATAACACTATTGAAACCATTATATAGGGTTTTTTAACTCATTTGAAGTAACACAAACCCGAGGTAAGTGAGTTTTTATTAAAAATCCTCTTTTAAATTTCTATTTTTACAAAATTCCAACAGAATGTTTTTATAAAAGTATTATTGTTTTATGATTATGTGCTACTTCATGGGAATTTTTTATGATGATGAGTGGTTCATATATCTCCCTCCAATTCATTGGATATGTTTATGTTGGAGATCCACCGTAATAGTTACTTAATGTGTAACTTTGATGGTTACACTAGAAGGTAGCCTTGAGGGTTACATCCTAACGTAGCTGTGAGGGTTATATTGTAAGGTATCCATGAGGGTTAAAAATCCTATTTTAAACATGAGAGCTATAATATTATTTAATTAATTTCCCATATTACCTATATGTTTTTATTTAAGTTCTCTATGTTTTATATAAATCTCATGTTTTCACAAATTATATGATACATTAAGGGTGGTAAGTATATCTTGTGAAAATGATTACACATTTTTATAATCATTCATGTTATAATGGTTACATTACCTTTTATGTCCCTTACTGGTCTTTTTTTCTCATATCAAGTTTTTAAATTTTTTTCGTAGGGTTTTAGTATAGGTAATAGAAGTGAAGAATCCAAGATGAACATCAGGAAAAACATTCATGAAAAGAACACATGTTTAATTAAAACAATTTGTATTATAGATGAAATGGATAATTTTTAGTAGTATACACTTTTCATGTTTTTGTATTGGTATTTATTATTTTATAATTTTCGAAAAATCTAAACTAAAAAGATCTTTGGTAATGTAATAAGTGTATTCTTATTTAAATAACTAGATTATGTAATGTTTAAGGTCATGTCTTTATAGTTGGTATCAGATCATAGTTTAGATATATTTATAGTTTAGGATGATTTTAATAGAATACCATAAGTGATTTTTACTCTATTTTTAATTTTAAATGATATTAAATTTGAATATTACCATGTTTCTTCAACTAAGATATGTATGTTCAGAAATTATTTCTGTATCAAAAATAGGGAAGCTGATGTAGGAAGGCACCGAGAGGACGATAACATTCTAAATATACATCCTCGAATGATGGGAATTGGATCTATGTAGTTTGTGACAGTGATATATCAGTTGATTTGGTCTATAAATTAAGATGACATCCATGTAAGAGAGAATCCATGGCATCCACTAGGGAACATGATGATATTAGAACATTTTATACGAAAATACAATTCTACTTTTAGTGGATCTTTTCTCCCAGTGGTTAATAATGGTTGGATTAAATCCCTTGAAAATATATTTGATTTAATGGGGTGTTTAGATAATCAAAATATTAGTCTTTATATTTACTTTTTTTAAGGTGAAACTGACTAGTGGTGTTCAATTGTCAATAATATCAAAGATAGTGAGGAGATTTGTACCTTTGAATAGGATGAATTTAAGAATATTTTCCATGAAAATAAAATTTTTTAGGTGGTTCAAATTAGGATTGAAAACAAATATTTTGAATTGAAATAAAGGGAAGAATATTAAGTGGATTTGTATGAAGAAAACTTCACCTGATTGGAAAGGTATTCTCTAAATCTTATTTAGGATATTGATAGTAAAATCAATCATTTTTACTCACGATTGAATTCAATATATCAAAGGGATTTGGCCTCCCATGAATTAAAAAGTTATGATAAACTTATTTGATGTGCTGGGAGGGTAGAAATAGAGTTTTTTGATAATCACATGTACATTGAAAACAAGAATAAGAATTGGTTCAGATGGAAAGTGATAGATAACATTCAATCAAAGAATTTTGAAGGTAAGAAAATTAAGTTTCTAGATTGTGGGAAGTGTGGGAAAAAAATCCTTGTTAATCTCTTAACAAATATATGAAGAGTTTAAGATGTGGTAAGTTTGGACATATGTACTGAGATTGAAATGAAAAATATGTTATTGGTGGTATGTTTAATTTTGATAATAAGACTATAAAGTGTTTTTAAATGTTGTGAGATAGATCATTATGAAAATACATACCCAAATAATGATCTGAATTATTGGAAGAATCCAGATTATAAGAAGAAATGTGTAGTGAAATTCTTTGTGTCTATATAGGTATATTTTGGGTCATCAAATAAAGTGGTATCAGGTACATTGTTTTTCTACTCAGATTTTTCTAATTTCATGTTTTATATGGGGTCTATACATTCCATTTTTTTAATAATTTACTAGAAAATTGGAAATCCCACCTCAAGAAATGAAACAAGATCTTATGGTTACACGAATTGGGGAAATATTAAGGAAATATTAAAATTATAAGAATAATTCGGTTGTTGTCTATGTAAATACATTTCCTAAAAACACTATCGTTTTACCCTTAGTAGAGTTTGATGTTATTATATGTATGGAATGGCATTATTTTTATCATGCTATGATTTATTATAGATCCAATGAAGTAGTTTTTGTATAAATATTTTTATTTTTTATTCAATAACGAACCTATACATTGATAACATATTAGGAAGTTGAGAAACTGTTAAAAGATTAAAATGTAATTTATCTTGCACTTATTATTGAAAATAAAGGATCTTTTTAGATTAATGATGTGCCTGTGGTAAATAAATGCATGTATGTTTTTCTTGATGATTTTCCAAGTGTAATAACTATTCAGAAAGTTGAATTTACTATTGAATTATTTCTTGATGTTAAGAAAAATTCAAAACCCCCTATCAAATGGCTCACAAGGAAGTTCAAGAATTGAAAAACCAGTTGCAGGAGTTTCTAGATAAGGGTTTCACGCAACATAGCACTTCACTCTGGGGTTATACCTTTTTTTAAAGGAAATATATTTCCATGAGTCTTTTCATTGATTATAGATATTTGAATAACATTACTATTAATAATAAGTACCCATTTTCACATATCAATGACTTGTTTGATCAGCTTCGGGGAGCATAGTATTATTCCAAGATTGAATTGAGATCTGGTAACCATCAACTTAAGTTGAAGGACGATGAATTTCTGACAATAGTATTCTGAACTAGATATGGGCATTATGAGTTTTTTGTTATACCCTTTGTTTTGACAAATACCACTTCTATATATATGTATCTTATTTATATAATCTTCATTGAATATTTTTATAAGTTTATTATTATTTTTATTAATGAAATTACTATTTTTTCAAAAAGTTATTAGGATCATGAAAAACTTCTATGGATTTTTATGCAAAAACTTAAATAAAAAAAGTTATAATGGATATTTAGAAAATTTTATTTTTGGTTACAATAGACTTCTTTCCTTGGGAACATTGTAAATAAGGATGGAATAATAGTTTATCCCACAAAAAAAGTGGTTGATGAATGAAAAAGACCTAAAAATGTTACTGCGATTCAAAATTTTTTGGGATTAGCATTATATTGCCAACAATTTGTAAATATATTTTCTTGTTTATCTATCCCACTAACTATATTAACATGAAAATGGTTTAAATTTATTTGGATAGAGTAATGTATGTTTGTTTTTAGGAACTGAAGATGGAATTGGAAAATGCTCTAGTTTTGGACCTCCCTTCCAGAAATGGTGATTTTTTCATCTACACTAATTCTTCAGTGAAGGGACTTAGTTGTATTCAAATGTAGAATGATCTGGTTATTTCTTATGGTTCAAGACAACTGCAACCTCATGAGTTAAATTATCATACCCATGACTTGGAATTAGATTTTGTGTCATTAATTTAAAATTTTTACAGGATCAATTATATGGAAAAAAAATTGAAATATATACTGACCATAAAAGTTTGAAGTATGTATTTAGTTAGAAGGAATTGAGAAAGAGGTATATAATATGGTTCAAATATTTTAAGGATGTTGATTGCATGATCAATTTCCATCTTGGAAAATCATGAAAAGTGGTGGATGCCTCAAGTTAAAAAAATCATGCTAAATTAAAAAAAATTATATCTAGAACAAGCTCCCTTGGTCAATGATTTGATGAATTTATTTATGGAAGTTATTAGTGAAGGAAATTTCTGTGTCTTGTTTTAGGTGTCAGTGGAGTCATCTCTCTCAAGAAGAATTAAGAAAGTATAAAAGGAAGACTATGAATTATAGAAAAATGTAGAATTGGTGAAAAAGGGTATGTTTCCATAATTTAACATTGTTAAAGATTGTGTTTTGAGATTTGGAAAGAGATTATGTGTGCATAGTGATTCATAGTTGAAGAAATAGTTATTAAATGAAGCTCATAGTTCTTCATTTTAAATTCATTGTAGAAGCACTAATATTTATAAGGGCCTATGGGAGTATTACTGGTTGGACAGAATGAAAAGAGATATTACTGATTTTACCCAAAAATTTCTGACTTTTCAATAGGTCAATGTATATAGACCACTAACAAGGGGACGCTTCATCCTTTTTTGGTGCCATAGTGGAAATGAAAAAATATATCCATAGACTTCAAGATGGGACTACAAAATAATTCTTCAGGTACCAATACAATATGGTTTATTGTTGATCGACTGACTAAATATGAACAATTTCATCCTATCTGATTAACTATGTCTTTAGGTCATCTTTCTTAACTATACCTCAATGAGATAGTCCAGTTATATGGAGTTCCTCTTTCCATTGAATTTAACCATTATTCTAGGATCACTAATAACTTTTTTGAATTCCTTCATAAGTCATTGGGAACTAAATTAAATTTAATCATAGTATTTCATCATCAATATAATAGACAATTATACAAAACTATTCAGATATTGGAAGTTATTCTTTGAGATTCTTCAATGAATTACTAGATAAGTTGGGATCAACATCTTTCTTTAGTTGAGTTTTCTTATACTAACAATTTTAATTTCAGTATACATATGGCACCATTTGATGCATTGTATGGAAAGTGGTGTCAAATTACAACATTTTGGGATGAATTCGGGGAAAGGAAGTTGATGGGACTATAATTAGTATCAGAAGTTACTAAGAAAGTAAAGATGATCCAACAACACATGGGGAAATATTAGAGAAGGAAAAAAAGATATACAGATAACGAGATGAAAGATATTTCCTTCTAGGTAGGTGATCACGTATTTCTCAAAGTTTTTCCATGGTAATGTGTGATTCATTTTAGAAAGAAGTGAAATCATAGTTCACTGTTTATTAGATCCTATAAAATCCAAGATAAATTCGGACCATTTTCCTACCAAGTAGATTTTCCATTGAGTTTATCCCCGGTACAATTTTTTTATATTTTGATATAGAGAAATTATGTACCAGATTCATCTCATGTTTTGATCCATTAAGTAGTTCATCTAGTTGATAACCTTTCTTTTTAAGAAAATCAAGTTCATATTCTTGATCATAGAGGGAAAATATGGCGGAATAAGGTAATTCACCATGTTAAGGTTTTTTGGAGAAATCACATGGTTGAAGAAGTAATATGGGGATCTGAAACTTCAATGAGAGAAAGGTACCCTCACGGGTTTAATAAGTGAGTAAAAAAATTTTGAGGAAAGAATTTCTATAAGGGTGGAGAATTTAACTACCCAATTACTTATAAAATAATTTATTTTTCATTCTAGAATTAAATAGTAAATTTCATTATAAATGTATAATTAAATAAGTGGTATTTATTAGAATTAAGGAATATATACTAATAGAATCATACCATCACCTATGAAATTTTAAATACTATTAATATATCTTATAAGTTAAATCATGGTAAACTCATATCATGAAATAGGTTAATAAATGTTTTGAAAATGATAAATTAATTGTTGGAATTTTTGTAAAACATAAATGTTTGTTTATTATTTTATAGTTAATATAATGAATTAAAACAAAATTTATTTTCCTAAAATATATTTATAAATTAATATTTTATTTTTTTATGATTATAATATAATTTAATGATACCTTAATTAATTTTTTAAACTGTTATAAAATCTGTTGTAGTTTTAAAGTTGATACTTTTAAAATAAATTGTGATTTTTATGAAAAATTAAATTTCTCATATTCAAAAAATTAGTTTCGTAAAATGTATTTCATTTTTTAAATCAACACATAAAAAATGATCAAGGTGAATTTTAGGTATTTCTCTAAAATACTTGAATATTTGATGAATAATTAAATACGGTAATTAACAGTATAAGCTAAATACATGAATTATTAAGTCATGGATGATGAATGTATAATGTAATCACATAATATCTTACTATTATTCATTATTTTAATATATTTACTGATAATTCTCAAAATATTCATAGTCTTGAGCCAAAACAATAAATTAGTGAATATAATATTCAAAAAACACATCTATCCTCCACTATAAATACCACTCCTCAACACCTCTTCTCCTCACACCTCAAAGCCTTATAACTTGTTAAATTTCTAACCAATTCCATTCCAACGCCTCTACGCCACATTCAAGACCTTCTTTTCTCACCAAATGATTAAAATAAAATTCCTTAAAGAGGTTCTCAAGGAGAAAACTTTAAGAGGTAATATCCTCTTTCATTTTCATTTATTTTCTTTTTAATTTCATTTATTTTCTTATTCAATCCTAACCTCCCCTCATCCAAGTGGAAATAAAACAACATTATCTTATAAATACTATTAGTTTATCATTTTTAAGGGAAAAATAATCATCAAACTCCTTCTTTTTTTATTTTATTCTAAAAATGGGAAAATCATGTGGGATGTGTGGATTTAATGCCATTGTGGACAATAGAATTTCATTTTCCATTACCACCATCAAGGATAGTCATAACAAAATTATTATTCTTAAATCATATTTTTTTTAAACATATTATAAGTTATATAATGTTTTGGAACCAATAAATAAAATATGATATTAAATAAAATGATATAAGTTCATGAGGGTCGTAAAAACTGTATAAATAAACTACATAATTTTCATTAATGCTTAATCTAATGATTCATTCTCATATTATAAAAAAATATATATTCTATCATTTAAAATTTTTGAAACATATTAATACCATTTCTTTCATCTTCTGTAGTTTTTCTACCATTCTATAAAAAAATCAATAATGAACCGACCGTTAAAATCATGAAAAGAACGCTCTCGAAACAATGAAAATAACAAAATATTATTAATACTTGGGTGGAAAGTTGTTATAATTTGGTCGTTTAAGGTAGTATAAACATGGCTATACTTATTTAATAAATTTAATACACACTTTAAACCATTATAAAATATTTTTTACTCTTTTTAAGTAAGACAAAATTGAGGTAAGTGACTTTCCTTTAAAAATCCACTTTAAAATTTTTATTTTAAAAAAATTAAAAAAAAATATTTTTATGAAAGAATTATTATTTTTTGATTTTTTTTCTAGATCTTGGGAATTTTTTAGGATTAATTATGGTACCTATATCTCTCTATAATTCATTAGGTATGTTTATCTTGGAAGTCGATTGTAATGGTTACTCCAAGTGAAACTATGATGGTTACACCATAAGGTAGTTGTGAGGGTTACACATTAAGGTATCCATAAGGGTTAAATTTTAAGGTATTAGTGAGGGTTAAAAATCATATGGTAGTCATGGCAGTTACAATATTAAGTAAATAATTCCACATTTTACCTATATGGTTTTATTTTTGTTTTATATTTTTTATGGAAATCTCATGTTTTCACAAAGTATATGATACTTTAAGGGTGAGATGTATATCTTGTGAAAGTGATATATTATTTTCATAAGAATTTATAGATTGAAGGTCAATTTCCCTTTTATATCCCTTATTGAACATTTTTTTTGATCATCCCATGTTTATAAATGTTTTTTAAAGGGTTTATGTATTGGTATGAGAAAAGAATAAGTTATGATAAATATCATGAAACAATTTCATGAAAAAAAACTCATGTTTTATTAAAAAAAAATTATTATGGAATAAATAGATATGTTTTAGTAGTATCCTATTTTAATTCTTGCATATTGATAGATATTATGTCCTAATTCTCTAAAACTCTAAACTGAAAATATCTTTGAGATTGTAATAATTTTATTCTAATTGAATTAACTTGATTATATATTGTTTAAGGTTGGGTCCTTTTACTCATAATATATCATCTATTGGTAGTTGATTCTATATTATTAAGAAGATCAATATACTCTAAAAGTATCCTATACTAAGAACATCTGGGAGAGGATCTGACCTTTTCTCATAAGTCAGGGATACCACATAATAAATGTTATAATA
The DNA here is from genome assembly GCA_963277665.1 of Viscum album. NCBI lineage: Eukaryota > Viridiplantae > Streptophyta > Magnoliopsida > Santalales > Viscaceae > Viscum > Viscum album. Next base: position 1,223,664,500 of record OY728156.1, on the reverse strand, counting down.
TATTCTTTGTTTTTATAATAATCAGTGGAGAGGGTCTCAAGAATTGGTATGAAGATTTCATAACCCTGCCTTTGAATAAGAAATGGTTTTATCTAGGTAACATTTTTTTATTAAATGGGATGAACCCTTGGTTGCTAGAGTATATCTAGGTGAGCTAACTAACCCATACTTCATGCATTAACTAATAAAATTATACCTCAAAAATTATTCCTAAGAGTTTTGAGATGACTAATAGGTTAACAAAGTCATAGAGAAAGGATACATTGGCTGATACATCTAAACTAGTCTCCTTAGTTTGAAAACAATACTCGCGCCCCCACAAACAAAACTACCGTAATTCCCCAAAACTAATCCCCACAATCCCACTAACATCAAACTTCTTCTTTAGGACTTGAAATACTCTGATACACTTTTTACATGACCAGGCCTATAGGAACCCACATAGTCTTACAATATAGAGTGTGTGCTACCCCAATCCTGACTTTAATAAGTTTGGCGTTGGAGACTAAAAAAAATAAAGATTAAACATACATTGGATAACATAACCTAATACAATTGATAATATATTTGAATCTATAATACTTAATGAAATACAATAACACTAAAAATTAATATATAATAAATTATGTATTTTAAAAATCATGCATGAGACATAAAATGAAAAATACAATCCTAGGGAGGTAAAACTGGGAAAGGAAATACAACACGCATTAAACAAAACCACTGGGTGTATCTGATTCCATGAAGGGAATCTCCTCCTTTAAACATGGACTCTTTAAATGAAAACTATTATAAAATTTATCCTACTAAGTACCACATACATCTAAAATGCATCAACTCCACCAACAGTATTCACTCCACACCTTCCAAGGTCATCTCTAACAGGGTGCAATATATATACAGACACTACACTAGTGGGAAAAAACCTATGTATGGGTGATTATAAACATACCTATTAATATTACTTGAAACATGAAGTAAATAAAAACCAAATGACATCTAAAAAACCAAGATTATAGTAAATAAGAAGAATAATTCCAAATTTAACAAATATATTCAATGTTAAATTAAACCATGAGAAAGGGGGATTCTCATTCTTCAGAGTTGAGATCCATAAAGGATCGTATCCCAATAACAACCAAATATTCTTAGAGTATCAAAAATACCCATGAAACATATATTATATATTCCAATAATAATATATATCTGGAAGGAATCTACAAAGTCTCAATATTCCATCTGTATCTGGAAGACATATATAAATATTAATATGTAATACTTTATGTGACACCTAGCCAACTAAACTTACACTACTTTCACTCTACCTTTGATGTGACCAAATCTAAACATGACATAAATAATACATTAATTTCATGGTTTAATTAATACACTCCAAAAATAGTCACACAAGTAAAGGTTCTAAAGGTATATTATCTAGAAGACTAGATACATAAACATATTATTTTACAACATTTATGAATGTTTCGTGATAATAATTACCCTATAGAACCTATTATAGTCTTCTCATATGCCATAATCATCTTCATAACCTGGGGAATAGAAACATGAGAAGGGTGATATTGAATTCATAGTAAGGGGAACATGTCAAATAGTTAAAAAATTTAGATATATAATATGAGGAATAACATGAGTAATAGAGTAATATCGAATTAAAATATCATGAGGTCATAAGTGATAGAAAAACATGATTTCTCATTAAGTATCACAACATAGTAACATAATACCAAATAAATGTCATCAAAAATGTGGATTATAATCCTATAAAAAACAAGGAATAAATAAATCAGAAATCATAATATATTTAGAGAATGGAATATCAAAAAAAATTACCATATTTTAAAAATATATAACATTTTAGAGAATTAGATGCATAAACATAGGCCAAAGAAAAACATTGAGAACAAATCGAAGTATGTCCACCCTTTAATTTTATAAAAAATTCAAGTATTCCCATCCTTTATTTTTTTGAAAAATCAAATTATATTCATGCATCATTATCTAATGATATATAAAACTCTAAACAATTCATTTATGACAGATATAGGACCCGACATATCCCAATAAATACATATGAGTTCCACTAAAAATAAAATCATTCACATTATCATAAATAACCCATGGGGATAAAAAAAGGTTTCATAAATTTTCTAAATGGTATCACATAAAAAATAGGATCATTTGATACAAAAACCTTATCACCCCAAAATATTGTATATCAGGTGAGTTATTAACCATTAATTTATTAAAAAATAATCCTTTGAAAACGAAAGATAAATAACAAAAATGAGTTTTCTTAGAAAAAAAATGTTTCTTAATATTATATGATCATGGAAAGTTACTAACTATGAAATATTTGAAAACGCCTTTATTGAAAACCCATATCATAAAAATGAAATTGAAATCAAGGTTTTAAAATATAGGTAAATATAAATATCATTGTATATAAAAATAATTTTCATTTTCATTTTGGAAAGGAGAACATTTTCAGTATGTAAAAATATGGGTAAAGAGGGAAAATCCATTAAAAGATATGGGAATTATTTTGAACAAAATTTCACTTCCAAAAAATAATAGATTCATCAAAGAATAATACTTTGGTGTGAAATATGATTTACATGGAAAGAAGATATAAATACAATATAACATTATCATATGTTATATACGATCATACATGAAACTTTTTCACACAAATAGTATTGATTATGACCCAAGGGAAGGATTTGAGTCATGAAAATGTCTTACAATTACTCCCTCCACTACCAAAAAATATCGATTTTATCGGTGCTAGAAAAGTGAACTAACAATACTAAAAAAGCACTGTTAATCGAGATGAAGATAAGGGGGGTCCTTTTTATCAGTTCTCAAAAAGGCACTGATAAAGGCCCCCTTTATCAGCGCTAAAAAATTGCTGATAAAAGACCCCTTTTATCAACGCTAAAAAAAGAACTGATAAAAGGTTCCTTTTTCTACACTTTTTTTAGAATTGACAAAATTCAAAAAAATATAAAAAATATAAAAATATATAATGAGGGGGAGAGATTTTAACAATGCTTGACCCCACCTATATTAGTGCTAGGCAGACCCCCTCCCACTCTGCTGCACACTTCCCTTGCCCGCACATCCCCCACATGCCCGTGAGCACCTCCTTGCTTCCACCCAACCTCAAACTCGTGACCCCCCCCCCCCCCACCCCGTGTGCTCCAATACCTTTACCATTAAGCCATTTCGTTTTTTTTTCTCTATTTAATGATATATATATATATTTATATTTATTTATATTTATTGGTATAATAATATAGATTCATATTATGATAAATATATTTAGTTATATTAATACATATATATTTATTCATATATTAATATATATATTTATTCAAATATTAATATATATTTATATTTACTTATATATATAGTTATATTTATTCGTATATTAAAATAGATACAAATTAATATAAATATATTTTGTTATATTAATACATATATATTTATTAATATATTAATATATATATATATATATATTTATTCGTATATTAATATATATTTATTTGTTCGTATATTAATAGATATTTATATTTATATATTTATATATAGTTATAATTATTCGTATATTAATATAGATTCATATTAATATAAATATATTTAGTTATATTAAGATATATATATTTATTCATATATTAGTATATATATATTTCTTTCTATATTAATTTATATTTATATTTATTTATATATATATATATATTTGTATTTATAATTTTTTATCCATGTTTTTATTTGTATATTAATATATATTTATAATATTAGTTTTAAATACATTTATAAAATATGTTTTTTATGTGTGTTTATAAATAAATACATACATACATACATAAATATATATAACACACACACACACAGAGACACACAAACACACACACACACACACACACATATATATATATATTAACAAATAAGTACTTAAATATATCTGTATTTGAAAATCCATATAATGTTAAAACGACCATAACTTCTAATCCAAAAGTCTTTTTCAACTCCACGACCAATCAAATCAAAGAAAATGAAACAATATTTGATATGATAGGTGGTACATGCATAGCAGACATCTGGATCAGAAGTTATACCTATTTGAATGTTAAAAAATCAAAGTATACCAATTAATAACTCAGTTTTGGTGGCCTTCTGGGACTTTTTGGGCCTTGAAAAATGTGATAGAAGGTTCTCTTGGGTCACTGTCATGTAGATCTCATTACAAGATTTAATTTGATATGTTGTAGAGCTAAAATGGACATCCGGATCAAATGTTATGGCCGTTTGAAGTTTGAGTTACATTTTCAACTTATTTTAGATATTTTATTATTATTTTTGATTTTTTGTGTCTTCAAATTTTTTTTAAATCATTATTAATCTATTATAATAAGAAAAGTATTCATAAATAATATTATTAATATATTTTTAAGCCATTTTTGCTAAATTTATTATATATTAAATGTAATAGTCTATTTATACTTATCTAAAACATATTTAAAAAATACATATTATATTTATATCAATATAAATATAATTATATAAAAATATAATATTTTTCAAGATTTTTTTTTGAAATATAAACATTATCAGCACTAGAAAAAAGGGCTAATAAAGCCCCCCTCTATCAGTGCTACTAAAAAACGCGCTGATAAAGGATGGCGCTGTGAAAACCCAGTATTGTGGTAGTTCTTAGTTTAATACTCTATAACATATTATATCATAAAAATAACTATGTATTTTACCTACTTCATAAAATTATTCATTTATATAACCTTTTATAAAATTTCATTATAAATATTCAATAATTTTTTATTAGTTGGTTATCATCTATTTTTCATAATCGGGTGTCATAAAATTTGATCATTTTAAAATAGTATTGTAATAGAGATGTTTTTATTTATTATTCTCCAAAATTTAATCATTATTATATCATACAAGGTACTATAAATAATTTTTTAAAATAATTTATAACTTTACAATTTCACTTCATAAGTGTTTTGATAATTTTTTGTGACAATAAAATCGAAGATGGGATTATTTTGGTTAGTTTAATGAATAAAAGGTGATATATTATTAACATCATTAGAAATTAATATTATAACCCTAAAATTATTTTTAAATATTTAATAAATTATTATTACATGTTTTTACCAAAATATAACATTCCTCAATCATCTATTACTTAAACATTACAGCACTACTCATGTAGTTATTAAAAATGAACCAAACAAGAGTATGTGATAATGATTAAATGAGTAAGAGAATGTCATTATATAATATTAAAATAAATTTTACATAGTATTTAACATATAATAATAAATAACATATCTTAATTATCCTTATAATTATAATAACCCATTATGGGTGTTTATGATAAATAAAATTCATTATTCATAGAGGTGGTAGTTCGCACGTACGCACGATTAACGATCTCCTTTCTCAATGAATGGGTGTGATAAAGGTATGTTAAAAATGATCAATTCATAATTTGAATTTTCACATAACAAATGATTTATTCAAAAATATTATTCTTGTTACCATAATTGATATACGGTTATGGAAACAAGTTTCATCGCGTCGTGGAGATGGTAGTCCGCACATTTTCATGATCAATGTTATTTTCTTTTCTTAGTCGATGAAAAGGATTGAATATTTTTTTCCAATTATTAATAACTTTAATTATAATAATGATATTAATTTAATTATATTAACAAGTATAAAAATTATTTTATATAAAATTATAATAAAATAAAAGACTAATATAAGGCAATACTCTTGTTTGAAGTTTGAGTTTTCTCTTGGTAAACTACTTGGAAGTAAAGGCCTTAAGAAACATTACGGTGGTAATAATATAATATATGTGGGATAGGATAATATAGGGATAAAAATTATTATATTCAGGGTATAATTCAAAGGTGATGTGTAAATTTTAATGTGTGTAATTGATATCCTTTAATAATAGAAGAAAAGGTCACTTTAGGAAATACAGAACATTTTTTAATAATGTCACGAAACTATTCAAGGCTCAATGGCTAAAAAATGGAAAAATATGGGGTTCAAAAACAATTTAATGATGAAACACCTCCCATCCATTCATCTTTAGAAATGTTAAGAGTGATTTAATTCATTTTTTACTTTTAACCTTTTAACTATAATAACTTTTACCTTCGTAATTAGTATTTAATCTAAGTAATTGAAATTAAAGACAAAAATTAAAATTGGAACCTTTTAATTAATTTGAACCTTCTAATTTAAAATTTAAAATAATTTTAAATCAAAAAATTTGTAAATGTTTGAAAAGTTAATTATAAAGTAAACACACTTAATTGCATAAAATTCGTTTCTAGAAGAAAATAATTAAGTATTAAATTTATACATAAGATAAAATTATTTTGAATACTGATTTTAATGAAATACATTGATTTATTATAAAACAATTGAGGCTTTTGAGTAAATAAAAAACTAAATTTCACTATCTAGGCACTTAGTTATAGTAAATTACCAAAAACAATTTCTTTATTAAATTATTATTTTAAATTATTTTTAAAAATATTGGATATAGGATTATAAGTTCCAAGAATATTTTAAAATGAATAATTTTATTCCTTAAATAATTTTTTTATTACTTAATTTTTTTTAATAATCATGGATCATATCACATAATGATAAAATCATAAAATTTATAATTTTATTAAAAAACATATTTTCAATTAAAAATCATCCTCTATGAACACAATTCAAAAATTCATACTAAGTAAAAATTATGTTTTCAATTCAGAAATGAAATTTATTTTATAAAATTAAAATTTTAAAAATTTTAAATATATATTTTAAAATAAAATACATAATACAAAGAAAGAGGTTATTATTGAAAATAGCCTTTTCAATATTAACTCGTATTAATTATTTAACTTATAACTATTTAATGTTTTACCATATCAGTCGTTGTTATATATTTATTAATTATTTTATAATAAAATTCTTATATTTGTTTTCATTAGGTGCAGAAAGTAATTATTGTTATCGAACATAACATATGTTTTACAATGTCTATAATTACATGTCATTACATTATACTCCCATAAAATAATTTTATACTCAAAATTTAATATACAGGGGAAAATATGAGAGGGTAAGTTTTTCTCAGCACTTAATTAGGATCCCACATAGATTCATAGAACTTATTACTCCTCCATGTATTTTTAACTTGATTATTAGTCCTGTCCCACAACACCTTATCTCTTCTATCTATAATTTCTGCTAGTTTTTCCTCATATGAGAGATCATATTCTAGTTTCATGGATTCTGAATTCAGTACATGTGATGGGCATGTTATGTACTTCCTCAAAATAAATACATGGAATAAATCATATACTTGGTAGATTTCATGTGGTAGTTCTACGTGATAAGCTACTATATCGACAGGATCAAGGATCTTAAAGGTTCTGTTGTGCCTAGGGATCAGCCTCACGTTCTTCTTTAATCTCAAAACATATTTCCATAGATATATCTAGAGTAAAAACTTTTATAAAACATAACTATCTCTATATAATTGAGTATAATCTATATAGAGATTTTGTTAACTATTATTTACATTGATATATAGTTAAATGGTTTGAACCATTTCTATCATTTCTTGGAAATGGTCAAGACCTATCAGCTTTCTCTCTCAAAATTCATACCAGTGTGTATGAGTCCCACATATCATCCCATATAGAGCCTAATATGGTGTCATATGAATAATATAATGGGAAATATTTTTATATTATTACTCTAGCAAGGGAATTTTTTGATCCCAAAATCCATAGAATTTAATCAAATTAGATTTCATCATATCTTACATAGTTGGATGGTCCTCTTAGACTGACCATATTTCCAAGGGTGATAATTTGTATTGAAACTCAACTCTAACTCAAATTATTTCCAAATATGATTCCCATATCCGGAGGTAAACCACAGATGTTTATTATAAACAATGTAAATTCAAACCCCATTCATTATTACCACTTTTCTTATGTATATCATGTAGAATTATTCAAGTGAATAATCTTATTTGATGGTGATAAAATGAACTTACTCTATATGAAGATCAACTATAACTCAAATAGTATTGTGGTCCTTATATGTATTAGGTATTACCAAAAAAATACATCAAAATGTTTTAACAATTACATTATGGTATGGGTAATAGTTCCAACATAACCTTATAATTTTTTTCATCCTTAAATTTTTATCTTACCAAGCATTGTGATGTATATTCTATTATTTCCATATTCATGTTATCACACCAAAACATTTTGTTTCATATATCTATATATCATTTTTCTATATGGATGAATAGATAAATATAAGCTATGGTCATCATAAAAAAGTTACTTATTCAATTATGGATTTTGATGGTACACATATTTGGGTTCCATACCTTATAACTTCATCTTTATCAAGGTTAAATTCTAGAATACACACTATATTTTTATGTAGTTGTGAATCATAATTCTGGGATTATTTGATCTTATCATGAATGTAATGTTGAGAAATAATTTAGGAAAGATAGGTTTTTTCCCTTTCCTTATGATTTCAAGATTAATCAATTTTAAATACATGAGTAATTATTCTTTTTAAATCCTCATCATGGATAAGATAGAAAGATATTTCCTATGTAGGGAATCATCCACCTTGTTTACCCTCAAGGGGTGGTAATATATAGAGATTTCATAGTCCTTGATCATCTATAACCATATCCTTTAGAACATGTTCATCTATTTTTGTGTGAATTTATATTTTAGGCTCTTATGGTTAGTAAAAATTCACACTTCTCACCATAGAGATGATTCCACCATACTTTTAACGCACATACTACTACCTATAACTCTAGATTTGGGTAGTTCTCCTCACGAGTCTTTAATTTTCATGATAATTAAGATATTACCATATTTTTTTAAATAATAACACATCAAAAACCATTCAAAAAACATCTCTATATTTCAAAAACCCTTCACTACAGCAAGGTAGTGCATGAATAGGAATAATGGCAATTCTCTTCTTAACCTCCCAGAAGCTTTACTCACACTCTTTTTTGCAAATGAACTTCACTCCCTTCCAGGTCAAATTTCTTTGGGGATTTTATAATCATGATACGTTTCTCATTAAAAGTTCAGTAGTGTCTATATAATTAAATAAAACATCACATGTCATTCACAAAGGTTGATCTCGACCATTTTTCAATTACATCTATCTTTGATGTATCCACAGATTTACCCTTTCTTGTGATAACATGAACTACCAAGGATAATACTTTTAAACAAAATTCAAACATTCTGAATATGGAATATATTTTCTATTTTCATAAGGTCGTTAACACATATAGAAAATTATCTTCATTTTCTTCATTGTTCTTATAATATATAAGGATTTCATAAATAAAAAATATATAAAAAATCAATATAATCTCTAAAGACTCTATTTATGAATTCCATAATTATAGTAGGAGAATTTATAAGCTAAAATAGTATCACTATAAATTCATAGTGTCCATAACAGATGTAAAAAAGTTTTCTTGGGTATATCTTCTATCCTTACCCTAAATTCACAATATCCAGATCAAAGCTTAATCTTTTAAAAATATTGAACTCCACAAAGTTGATCGAACAGATCATGAATATAGGGTAAAGGCTATTTGTTCTTGATTTTGATCTTGTTAAGTTCATGATAGTCAATTTAGAGAACCATTGATCAATCCTTATACTTAAAAAAAACAGTAGTACACCTCGAGGTTAATCACTTGGGTATACAAAGCCCTTATCTAGATTATATTTTAGTTTCTTCTTCAATTATTCCAACTCAATGGGGTCCATTCTATAATGGCTCTTTAATATAGGCATATATACAAGTATGAGATCAATTTAAACTCAACCTCATGCTCATGGGGAAGGCCATGCAGTTCATTAAGAAATACATCAATATACTCCCATACAAAAGGAATTTTATTAATTTTGACTACATTCTGTATCATTTAAGCTAAGAGTATATTTGCCCATATTTTTCAAACATAAATATTAAATCCTATTTGATAAATAACATCACAAAACATTCTATAACTGTGAAGGTTTAGTGTCTTTGGAAACTTGTATTTATAAACAATTGGTTCATTAAATATATATAATTTTACCCACTTAGTTTTTCATAACTATCACCCTTATTAAATACATCATACCAAAAACATTTATTCTTATCCTAGAGAAAAAAACTAATTAAGGGTGATCACAGATGCTCTGTAAAGGTAAAAAAATGGAGATATAAATGACCATTTAAACATAACATGAGTATAATGTAGATTATAACATGAACATAACCTTTGAAAATAATACCCAACAATTCTTAGATCATAAGCATGAGTCATGGAATAAATATAGTATGTCCTTAAGTCATGAATCATAAACGGATCAATGAACATGACCCATGAGAACATAAAATTAGCCTAAGATTATGTCATAAAAGATTGGCATAAGTGTGGAATAATCATAATCATATAAATATTATATAAATTCTACCCAAAAACACATTCATAATACGTTAGTGCTGGGATCAATACCCCTGAATTTACTTAAATCTTGGGATAGCATTTCATATACCCTCTTTTGGGCATGGTATATCCTCCCATGTAGCCTATTTCTATTTTGGGTTAACCTCACATGTACCCTATTTTTTCGGACTGGTATAACCTATCGTGTGCCCTATTTTTTAATGCTTGGGATAAAATCCCATATACCCTTTGAGCCAATAGAATATTAATATTTACCCAATTCATTATAGGGCTATATAATTTTGGTCGCATCCATCATGTAATCATAAATCCATTCTTCTATATTCCACAAGATTTTAAAACATTCATTATAACTTAAATCATGGAGAAGAAAATGGGTTTCATATATATTTCATCATCATAACCATAAAAAACCATAGAAATAAAAATCATGACATTGTTAGATCACATTCCCAATAAATATTAATTAACAACAATGGATATTATCATAGATGAAAAAAATCCATTATAAGATCACTGAAATATTTTTTGAGGAAAATACCCTTTTCATTTCAAAATAAAATATTAAAATATTAAAATTTACCAAGTATTATGTAAAATTTTTTCTTTTTAAATAACCTTGGAAATATTTAAAGAAATATTCAAATCATTGAGCATTTATGGCAGTAATAAATTTGGTTCTTTCCATGTGCATTAAAACAATGATTCCATTCACATTTTTGGTAAAAAATCAAAAGTACCTCATTTAGAAAATGACAAGAATATTCCTTTTAAAAAAAATTAAAAATTAAATATTGGGTGAAAATTTATTTTAATAGTCATAGAACAAATATAAAAACATTATTAAACAAAATTAGAAAAAATGAATAAGGAAGGAAAAATGAATTTTGGCCGAATAATGAAATGATGTGGTTTTTACTTAAAAAAATACTTTCAGTCTCTTATGTACTTAAGGTGAGGAAAATGATAGGAAAATATTAATTCTCAAGAAATTGAAATATTAGAAGAAAATTAAAAGGATTTATTATTAAATGATTATATAATTTTTTTAATGGAAACTAAAGTATAGATAATCTTGATCAAAGTGACATTGACACATAAATCTCTTACCACTTTAGTAACTTTTGAATAGTAAGCCTCGTGAAAGAATAAATTCAAATTAATATTTAAATATAATTAAAATAATTATAATAATGATATAAAATGTCCAAGTATATTTATATTTATCTCATAAATAATATAGGTGAATAGTATAACATATGTCCCAACGAAGATAATTTGAGATTATAAACCCTTTACTTATGTTTGAATTCATTCAAAAATGACTAATCCTCATGTATAATAAATTTAAATTTATTATAATTATATTAAATATTCATTAACATAATTATAAAATCATATATTTTCCTCTGATAATATTTAAACACCTATTTATTAATATTTCCTTTTAAAAATCGCCATTTTTTGTGTTAACTGGTTATTTTTTCATAAGAAGTTTTATATGGTAATTATTTTACTTGTAATTTTATCATGGTTAAATAATATATATTTTTATTTATGATATAAATATCATATATATTCATTATCTACATATTTACAATGATCCATAAAATTTATTGATAGAAAAATGAATTACACTATTCATGGAGATGGTAGGTTGTACGTATGTAAGAATGTTGTTTTCATTTTTTGATTGATGGAAAAAAATAAAGTTAAATAATAAATTAAATTGAAAAAATAAATAATATATCATACATATAATATATATTTATTAAATCTATCATTATTACAATCCATGTAAAATGAATCACATTACTTCGTGGAGGTGGTAGTCTGCATGTATGCACGAGCGACGTTTTCATTTTCCAATGGAAAAGAAGGTGAGAAGGTAGATATGATATTATAATTATAGAAGAATAATTATATTATAAATATAATATAGAAACTTTAAACCCATAATAATAACCATTAACGAAATATGGTGATGGAAAATGAATTGCATCACTACGTGGAGGTGGTGGTCCACACGTATGCATCAGCGATACATTTACTTCGCATTTGATGGAAAAGATGGTGTATGGTGGTAATTAAATGAAAATAATAAAATTTAAGTATATTTATGATATATAATTTATTATTTTATGATTAATACCACATATTTAGACAAGGTATAAGAAGAAACAAATTAAAATGGGTCAGGTAGGAAGATTACCTCTTCTTCGGTAGGCGTCCTTTAGATCCCTTTTTAAGGACCCTTGGAATGGTATTCAAAAGATAGAATCTTATAATTAGTTACTAGGAATGTTTATAATACAATTTTATAGTATTTTATTAAGATAAAATGGTCAAAGTGGTATAAAGAAAAGAGATAAGGGGTGAAATTTTATAAGGGCGGGAAAGCACGCGCTAGGAATTAAAAAAATTAAAATATAATTAAGTCATTCTCAATCAAAAATCTTATAAATGGCTATAGAATTGAATAAAAATTTTATAAGGTTAAAATATGATCGAAAAAATGAAATTTATATAGACCCTGATGTCATTTTAAAAATTATCTTTTTTATTAACCTCTTTATCAAACATTTTTAACCATAACTGCAGTAATAACTTTTTCAAACATAAAGAGTTATAATTATACTTATAAAGTAAAAATTCACTCATAAATTGCCATCAGATGAAATTTTTTACCCTTTATAATCTGTTTTGTCTTGTTTAAATATTTTTATGATTTTTATATAATTTAATAAAATATTTTTATCATAGAATGCAATTAGTATCATTTTAAAATCTATTCACAAAATTTGACATTGAAAACTTCATAAAAATAATGGAATTAAAATAAAAACATTGAACACATATATAATATAGTATATTAATCTATAAAATTCAGGGCACATAATAATTTATACATATTTTATTACTTATAATATTTCTAAAATCATTTATATTATTTTTATATTAATTGAATAAATATTGTATCATTGTTGCCTAATAATTTAAGGTAATTATTATATCACTAAAAATTAGTTATAAATTAACATGATAAAAAAAATTAATTAATATTTTAGATAAAAAAAATTAAATGATATTTTTCCCTTTTTATCCTTAGAGTAACAAATTTAGAGTTATTAAATTCAATATAATGACATTATGTACATATTCCTTTCTTAAATTAAAATAAAGGAAATCATCAAAGAAAAATGACACTAAGTGGAAATATATTAAAAAAGTTGATGGTAATAAGGGAAATAAACTCATACAATATGATCAAAAAAACTTTTAGATAAATTTTAAATCCTTATGTCAATGTTTTAACCCTTTTTTACATTTTTACCCTTATAGAGTTGACAAATTTTTACCAATTTTACTTTTCAAAATTTCTAAAAATAAAAGGACACAATGAAAAAAAATTATACCTATAATTTAAAATATGCAATAAATTTTTCAATATTAAATTCATATAATTCATAGAATTTAATTTAATATTAAACCTGAAAAACGTGATGGAAAGCGGTTTTCTAGAAAAAATATTTTCTAAAGAATAAAAAGATTTTATACCAAAATAAAACATAAAATTAATTACAATTACAATAATTGTATTATTAATCATATTAATGATCTAATTTTACTTTTTAAACCATTTAAAAAAATTCACTTTTTCAATTCCTTAAATAGAAAAGACAATTTTCAATAAAAATTTGTATTTTTCATTATTCATCAAAAAATCAATGTCTTCATAAAATTATAAAAATTTCACACTAAGATAATTATGAAATAGTAATTTAAAAACGAATTTTATTTTAAAAAATAAATTTCATAAAATTGGTATAAATTTATTATATTATTTTCTAATAAAAAGGCAATAAAAAATATTTTTGAGGAAAATTTATTTTTGATGAATATAATGTCTTTTATAAAAATTGAGTGTTTATATATTTGATTTATCTAAAGCCTTTAAATATTTTATTTAAATTTATTTTTAATATTTTTCATTCCTCTCATTTAATGGCTAGGTTATAACGGTGTACTAGATTATTTTTCATTCAGACTTACGGTTTCAGATATCCCAAGCTATCAAAGATTTTTAATTTATTATAAGTGAAACATATCACAAAATATCATGGTTTAACATTCTCCCACCCCTGGATAAAATGGATTTTTACCATGATATTACATCACTCTAATACAAAAAAAATAGGATATCTTTGTTTCATCACATCCTTGGGCTCCCAATTAGCTTCTTCTAATTTCTTATTCATCCAGAGAGTTTTAAAAAGGTGAGTAGTCTTATTCCATAGAACCTTATCTCTACAATCCAATATTTATACTGTATTTTATTATTTTGGGAGATCATGCTCCAACGACACAATCTATGATTCCAGTACATTTGATGGATCAGTTATTTATTTCCTCATGAGAGATACATAGAACAAATCATGAACTTGATAGAGGTTTGATGGGAGCGCTAAGTGATAAGATATTATCCTTACTTGATCATTAATATCCAAAGGGAAAATATACATTGGGCTTATCATTCATTTATTTATTAATCTCATAACCTTATTATATGGATAAACTCATAAAAATAACCTCTCACAAACATTGTATTCCAGATTTCTCTAATGACTGTCAACATAACGTTTTTTGTCGACTCTGAGTTTCCATGATATGTTTATAAATTAATCTGGATTTCTTTACTATATTTCAACTATATTTGGTCCCAATTTTATTATTTATCTAGATTTAGCCTAGCACAATGGATTTGTACACTTCTTTCAATAGTAGGCTTCATAAAGGGTTGTCTGAATTCTCGAGTGAAATCTAGTGTTGTAATAAAATTCGACTAGAGGATGGTGTTTATCCCAACCACATTTCAAATCCCTATAAAATGATCAAAGAATATCCTATAGGTTTTGAATGGTTCTCATAGACTGAAATTTTATTTGAGGATGATAATTGGTATTAAAACTCAGCTCGATATCCAAATTCAGTTGTAGACCATGCTAGAATATCGAAGTAAACCTTGGATCCCAAGTAGATACAATATAATGTGTTACACCATGAAACCTTACCACTTATTTAATATATATTATCATAATATTATCAAGAGATAAATATTTTTTGTTAGAAAATAATTTTATTGATTACATAAGGTGTTCTTTTTCAATATAAATAGCATTATGGCCTTTATACTTTTAGGGGATTCTGATGGAAAAATCCATGTTGATGTTTTACCATTTCCATTTTGGTGTTAGTAATGGTTGTAACATCAACTTAGACTTAAGTTTCTTATCCTTAACATAATGAAATTAAAATCAAAGAGATACATACTTCTCATTGTCTCTCATTATGTTTTCCCACCAAAAAATCTCTTTCAGATCTCTATACATCTTTTTTAATTCTAATATGAATATACAATGATGAACTATGAATCTCATCCAATAGATACTTCTTCAAATCCAGTATGTATAGAACACATACATATTTCTTAAACCTTTTAATTCCTTCATAATTAAGGTTATACTCATTAACATTTCTAAACTTATTCTATAATTATGTATCTTCTATATGCCCCCTCTTTAATCATTATGTGGATATATAGTTAAATTATCATTTTAGAAAGATAGTATTTCTCCCCTTACTCCATGACTTCTATGTCCATTTCTATCAAATCCATTAATATTGGATATTTTTTAACCTCAATGTATATAATCTATCATGATTTTTTTTAATTGAAACATAAACCACTTTAGTTTACATTCTAGATGATAATTGGTTGAGTAGACATAATATTTAATCAACTCCAACCATATTCTTTATCGCATATTCATTTATTTTTTAGTGAATATATACTTTCAACATTTATGATTAGTATATGCATCACAAATTTCTCTATAAACATAATTCCTCTATATCATTAATGAAAAAATTATCATAGATATATCCTAATCATGAGTTGGGTAATTTTTCTTATGAACCTTAAATTGGAATGAGGCATAAGGAACCACTATATCACTTTGTATGAGGATACATCCTAGACCCATCATTCATACAAAACTATATATCACAAACTCTTATCCCCTATAGGGAAAACTATGCCCATGTGTGATGAATAACTATATTTTTAGTTCCTTGAAATTTTCATCAAATTCATTTATCCAGTGGAACTTAGTCCCTTTCTGAGTTAATTTGTTGAGTGGATTATAAAACTGTGAAAAAATCTCTACAATGTTTTGATATTTTTTGACAAAACTAAGAAAAAAATGGATCATAGTAATAATGTTTGGTGTTATATAATGTTTAAAAAATTCCATCTTTGATGGATCCATTGATATATCATCTCCTGAGTTTATAAGACCCAAGAATCAAACTTTTTATTAAAAAAATACACACTTCATAAATTTCTCATACATTTTCTCCTTCCATGGGTTCTTCAGAACAATCCTAAAATGATATTCATACTCTTCATTTATATTTTAATATATAATTATATCAACTATAAAGACTATCAAAAATTGGTCAAAGTCATCTTTAAAGACTCTATTCAATAAGTCCATGAAAATAGTGGTGGAAATAGTAAGACCAAATGGAATAAAAATACATTCAAAGTGTTATTACCTCGAATGGAATGTTGTCTTGGGTATATATTAACTCATTATCCTAAAATGATAGTATCCAGATCAAATATCAATATTGAAAAAATATTATAAACGTTTTAAATGATTGAAAAAATAACCAACATAGGGAAGATGATATTTTTTCTTGATATTGATCTTGTTATATTATTGATAATCAATATAGAGTTTCATTGTTCCATATTTCATCTATTAAAATAATAAGTTCACCTCCAGATGATGCACTTGTTCAAATGAATCCTAGATCAATATTATCCTGGAAATGGTTCTTTATTCCCCATAACTCAATCAATTCAATTCTATATGGAGTCTTTAAAATAGGTTTAACACTAGGTTTAAGCTCTATTGAAAACTAAACGTATTGATTTGGAGGAAAAATAGGGAATTATTTTGGAAAAACATAAAAAAAACTCTTGTATAATAGAAATATCTTCAATGTTGAGTTTCTACCCAACCATATGATATAGACACTACTTTTTAATTGGAATTATGTCCCATACAATGGATGCAATGTCCGCCAAAATTTCATATTTATTTTCATGTAGATAGATGAACATATGATGGTTTTTAATATCAAATTTGGATTCCCTTCCCCATAAATTGATATTTGATTTATGTAATGAAATCTAATACATGCCAAAAATTGCATCGAATTAAACTAGAGGGAGAATAATGACATTTTCAGGAATCACATTCCCATAAACTTGAAAAGGAGAATAGTCATAGACTTTATATAGGATCATCATATCATTAGAGTTTTTCACTATTAATTTAGTATATGAACATTAAAGATCTAAATTTACATTCCTTGATACTTTTCATAATATATAGTAATTCATATAACTAATCTCAAATAGGGTACTTAAATATTTTAGCTTACATATTACCACATCAAATTCATACTTTTATGTTCAATCCCACACCTAAACCAAAATGGTTTATATTACCATCAAACATTGTTATTCAGAATGATAAATCACATAATCATGAAAATATTTCATGGGATGTCTAAATCATGGAAGCTTTTTTTAATCTATGACATGTTAGGTTTAACCTAGGTTATCTATGATTATCACTTATTCAAATCCTTCATAATGTTTCATAAATAAAATGGGAATTTACCCAAGCATATCCCCCAGTCGTGTCAAATTAGATGCATAGAAATGGTACAAGAACCATGAACTAGATTTATATAAGAGATATACTCAACCAACTATTTTCAAGGTTATTACCCCTAGATGCATCTGTGTCAAAACCACATCCACTTGTATTATCCAGGTAGGGATGTATTTCTAGGAAAATAACGTAATTATTTATTTCAAAATACATTAGGATATTATCCTATTCTTATACATATATCAATGGATATCCCTAAATTTTTATCATCATAGTTTCCAAAGACTTACAAAATCATTCTCTGATACCAATTATAGTGACCCATGCATTCCATACAATAATATTACATCTTATTAGATGAATAAAATTAAATTCCATACCAAAACCATAATGGTTTGGTGCCTTTGGATGCTTGGAAACATAAATAATTAGTTCATAAAATATCTTCATCATCTCCCACTTAGTTCTTTATAACATTCACTCTACTTAGCCACAACATACCTAATGTAAATACCCTAACCCTAGTAGCTCATAGATGATGGTTACATTATTATATTGGTAATAGATACAAGAAATCACATCCCAAAGGACTAAATAGTTTATCTGCATCATAGAACTATATAAATTGTTGAATACTAAATTATATTTGAAAACGAAACACAAAATAAAATTTTCTGGGAGTGCACTATTATTCTCTTTTTTGTATCCCTGTATATCAATCCTAAAAAACTACTTGGAATCCTGGGGAAAGATAAACATAAGAAAGGGGTGAGATCTAATGCTCTGTAAGGGTATGCATACAATAGAATCTAAAATGAATAAATAAGTAATAAACAATATGGATAGGAAAAAATATAAAAACACATTCCATTTAAACAATAACATAAGTACGAAGAAAAATATTTTAAGAATAAATGTTGATAAAATAATTCCATAAAAATAATCACATGATCATGAAATGTATCCTTGGATATCATAAATAATAAAATAATCATATGTAGATGAAATAAATAATATCATAATTAGGAAATTAATAATTGAGTACATCATAAACATTCAATCAAATCCTCATGCTAAGACATATTATATAAATGGGTAAAGCCTCAACCAATACCCAAACTAGTTTGTATCATGATACCTACCGATACGTCTAGGGGTTGTAGTGGTCTCTTCCCATCACTCACTAAGTCCAATACATTCCTCATATTATAGGGTGAAACATAATCATCATAAAAATTCATATCTAATCTATTATCTTAAATATTAATAATTAACATAATAAATAAATATAATCTTAAACCATAAAGAGTAATGTGTTGAATGGTATCAAAATAGTACATCTCCAATCCCATTGGTCATAAAAATAAAATAAAATATGGTAGATGGTATCATAATAGAATAAAAATTTTAAATAAAAATATTAAATAAATTATATTTACGTAGATAAAAATAAAATAAAAATTATTCAAAAATTATTGAGTAAAATACCATTTTCACATTGAAACACTTATTTAAAAACATCGCAAGTATAAAGGAAAACATTTTCATAGAAAATAACCTTGTAAAATTATAGAGGAGTCTTAAAAAAATATTATTCAAGATTTATGGAAATAAATTTCATTCCATATAAGTTATAAAATGTATTCTTTTCACACTATTGTAAAAAGGTTAAAAGGTAACTCATTCTGAAAATTATAAAAAGATTTCTTTCAAACCATTTTGTAAACCATAAAACATGGGTAAAAATGTAAATTAAAAAATTATAGTAATATAAATAATATTTAAATACTTTTAAGTAAATATGCATATGGAAGAAAAATATTCCCTAAGAAGGGACATAAATATAAACATTCTAAAATAATGATGAGATTGTGAAATAAACCCTTGCCATCAGTTTGAATTCCTTTATATGTTTATAAATCACATGTATATTAAATATTTTTCTATTATATATCTATTAAATATCTGTAATAATATTTATCATACCATATACTACTTACTTATAATCCTCTATAACCCATTTATTAACAATTCTCTATTAAAATCATTTTTTTGGGTAATAATAGATTCATTTATCAAGTATGTTTTAGTTTTCTATTTTAAATATTTGTACTCTGATAAATTTTATATTATATCCATAAATTTAATAATGATATAAATATCATATATATTCATTATATATATATATCCATAAATTTTATAGATAGAAAAACGAATTGCACCACTCATGGAGACGGTAGGTTGTACGTACTAATGAATGTTGTATTCAATTTTTGAAGGATAAAAAGAAATAAACTTTATTAATAATTAATGTTTTAAGAATTATTATACCATATAAATCATATATATTCATAAAAATCATCCTCATTACCATCCATGTGAAATATAAAAAAAGGAATCATATTTATTCATGGAGGTGGTACTCCACACGTACGCATGAGTGATGTTATCGTTTCCCAAAAATTTGGAATCTAAGAAGGTGGATATTATATTATAATCCTATATTTATAATTATGTTATAAATATTAAACCCATTATAATTTTCATGTATAAAATTTGGTAATGAAAAATGAATTTTATAACTAAATGGAGATGGTAAGTCGTACATACGAACGACGGATAATTTCACTTCTCATTTGATGGAAAATAGGGGGTATAATGGTGGTTTCTTAATAATTATTACATTTAATTATATTTAGGATACTTATGTTACCATTTTAGGAGAAATACTAATGATTTAGAGGAGTTAAAATAGGAATCAAAAAATAAATTGATCGGTTAAGGTGACTACCTCTTCTTTTGAAAAATCTCTTTGAATATCCTCTTAAGGATCCTAGGGTTGGTATCTTGGGGATACCTTCACCTATTTAATTTTTATATAGAATTTTATAAGGTATTTTTCAATAGTATGTTCGATCAAGAGGACTCAAAATTGTGTAAGGAAGTGAAAGAAGGGGTGTCCTGTTATAATTGAGGTGAGGGGCGCTATTTGGAATTTCAAAAAACATTAATTTAATATAAATTAATTTTTATGTTCAGATGGATACAAATTGATAATATATGAATCTAAGCTTAGTATGAGTCTAAATCATCTCATAAAATAAAATTTGGACAATTATTGGGTATTTTTTTACACTTATATTTTAGTTTTAACCCCTCATTTACCATATTGACAATTACCATAAAATTAAAGGTTCTTACCCTTTAAGGGTTAATAATGTTACTATAAAATGAAAAATGTCCCATAAATATACCATGGTTGATGTATCCAACCACATCCCATTAATTTTTATGAATTAAAATATTATTTATTGTATAATATAATTAATGTCATTTTTAACACTATTCATTAAATTCGACTTTAAATATATTAAGAAAAGGGGATAATTCGAATATAATTCTTTAACACCTCTATAATATATCATATAGGTATATAAAATTCATGTTACAAATTCACTTATTCAAATTATATCACTTAATATATTTAAAATCATTAATTTTATTTTTATAATAATTAAATAAATATTTTATTAACATTGCACAAGAATTTAAGGTAATTATATAATTTATAAAAATTAAAAATAAATTTATCTCAAGAAAATAATTTCATTAAACTCTAAATTGAAATTATGTTTCATTCATATATTTTGTTTTTGTAGTTCCCCCAACCCTAGAAACCTAGATTCATTGTCTTTTACCATTAAATTGATATAGATACAAGATTCAGATCCCAAAGAACTGATCAGTTAAGTAGTCTTGGTAAGCTAGATATATACATGAGTCTTTAATTAAAAATGAATACACAAATTACAACTTTTTTTAGAATAACTTTATTCCATCTAGAATATACATGAGTAACATTCTTTGTAAACTTCATGGAATCCTAGGGAAAGGAAACTAAATAAGTTTCATCACAAAATCTTGGCAAGGGTTAATAATAGGATAATAAATAATGAATCAATGTGAATAATCAATATGGAATGTTAAATAAATTATCACACATGCTATTTAAATAACTGGATAAAGAATAATAATCATATAAAGGTAAATAACATACCACACATTCCATTTAATAAATAATATTTGAATGAAATGCATCCATTTATTTTTTCATAGTTAAAATCTCATTGATAATAATAACTGAATCCTGAATGAAGGTAGTGATTAAATATTTGATTTCATGCATGAGGAACATGAAAACCAATATTTTCAAGACCTTTCACAAAACTTTTTAAACTATAAGTCAACATTTATTTAATTTTCCCAATTGATTTTTCACAAGACACCTTTTGATGCATAAAGGGTCTATATGAATTCTGGGCCACACCCATCATCTTCAATCCAAATCATTCCTGACATATCTAATAATCAATTTCATTTATAAAAATGTTCCTTTCAAAATATCTATATTGACTAAAAAATAAGGATTTATCAACATTTACCTAGATAATCAAATAATTATCCAAGTAAACCCCATATAATAAAATTTTATGGTTTATGAAATAATCATATCCCTGATAAATAATGTGTATATTTAAGATAAATTTAACATTCAACGGTTACTCTAAAGTTAATAACTCAAGGGAAAGTTAATGAATACAAAAATGATTCAAGGAAGTTAATTTCAAAACTATCCATGGTCAAAAAAATCACAATTCATCTAGAGGAAGAATAAAGATGGTATAAATACAATATATACCCATTGGAGTAATAATAAGGGGTTTTTCATTAATTAAATAAAAATATCTTTAAAAATATTCATCAGGGAAATATTATTTTCATTTTGAAAAACATTTTGAAAATAATCTTATTTAAAATCCAATTTTCAAAACAATTCCTTTAAAAATATATTTGTGAAATTGCAAAGTAATATTGAAATAAATGATAGTGGTAAATTTCATACAAGCCATACAAGGTAAAAATAGCTTTCCTTATACATTGTAAAAAGTTTAGAAAAGTGACACGTTTGGAAAGCGATAAAAATATTCATTTGAAAAAAAAATTGTTAAAAATGGGTAAACAAATATTTTAATTAATCATTTTTTAAAGGATTAAGAAAAAAACTGAAAACATTTTTAGAAAATATGGTTTTGTAATAAAATTGATTTTTGATCGAAGAGAGAAATTAACTCGAATATTATTAATACATTTTATCGATAATTTCAAGTTCCAAATAGTGGTAAAATGGTTCTATCATTTGAAAAAGATCATAAATAAACATATCATAATAATATTAAAGATTTTATTAAACATTTATCATATAATTTACTTCAATGGAAATCCAAGTGTAAATAATCCTGAAAAAAAATGAGATTGTGAAGTAAACCCCTACAAAGATCATAATGGTGAAGTGAGAATCAATACAATGAATCGACTATATGTGTTAACAGCACATCCACAAAAAAATAAGTATAAATAAAACAATATTTAGTAAAAATTCATTAGAAACATAATCATATAATATTAATGATAATGAAAAATTAATATAGCCTAATGAAAGGAAATTGAGCTTTCAAATTATTTACCACTTGGTAACTCTTATTTAAAATGAAAATATATGAAATAATTTAAATTTAAATTTAATATACCATTATTAATGAATTATTAATGATATTATATGTCAAAGGGTCATTATACAAACCATATAAAAGTAATTATGTGCATAACATTACAATATACCACAATAAAGTGAAATTGAGATGAAATCCCTTACCTTACGCTTCCTTTTGGGTGAATGCTTCTTAACCATCTGTATAGAGGTTTTAAAAAATTTATTAACTTATATAATAATCATATTAATATTTATGATATCATAAATGATCCTTTTATAACATATTATTTCTCATTCTTTAATAATATTTCATTATTTTCATCTTTTGAGTAATTACTTCTTCTGTTTTTTGAGTATATGATGAATTTTTTTTGTTCCTATTAATTTGATCATGATTTAATCATATCCAAATTATAAACCACTATTTTAATATAATATATATTTATTTATAGTAATCCATAAAATTTGGTGGTGGGAAATGAAATATATCATTCCTGGTGACGGTAGGTCGTACGTACGCATAAACACTTTTTCCATTTTATTGTCATATTAAAAGAAATAAAATTAAATGATATATATATATATATATATTATCATTCCATTATCATATTTATTTCATATATATAACATATTTTTATTAAAACCATCCTTAATACATTCCATATAAAGCATGAATGAATCACATCGCTTCACGAGGGAGTAGTCCACTATACACACGAACGACATTATTGTATTCCCCAAAAATTAAAAATATGAATTTATGTGTTATATAATAATTAGATAAGAATAAATAAATTATAAATATCATATATAAATACAATTTCCATTATTATTCCCAACTTTGAATGGATGTATTGGAAAAATGAACAGCATCGATCCATGAGGCCATAGTCCATCGTACACATGAATGACGATTCATAAGCCATTTGATGGAAGTGTTTGTGGATTTAGGTAGTAAAA
Source organism: Viscum album (assembly GCA_963277665.1). Lineage (NCBI taxonomy): Eukaryota > Viridiplantae > Streptophyta > Magnoliopsida > Santalales > Viscaceae > Viscum > Viscum album. Next base: position 1,223,639,650 of record OY728156.1, on the reverse strand, counting down.
TTAATATAAAAATATATCTAAATATTTATTTTATTTATTTTATTATATAATCATGGTATAATAATAATTTAAGGGGGTGTCAAAAGAAATATAAAAATGATTTTAGAAGAACATTACCTATTCTTTGGGTCTCCCCCTTAGGTTATCACTAAAACCATCCAATGTTTTATTTAAGGAAAAAGTAATGATTCAAAGATTATTTTAAGTAATTTGGAATGTTTTGGATGATTCAAATGTATTGAGTTGTGTGAATTAGTGAGGGTAGTGAGTTCCCTTGTATAGTGGATGGGGAATGACATTCTTGTAGATGCCAAAAGTTTACATTATTGGGTGGTCTCCCTTGTGTGATGAGACTCCAATAATGAAAATATTTTATCCAATAGGGGATATGGTATAAATATTTCCAAAAAATGTTCTTTTACATGTTTTGGGTCATTTTTATGCCTTATATTTTAAGATTAACCACTAAGTAAACTCAATTTTACCTTAATCGTTGTGATTAACGTTAACTATTTTCACTAATTACTTTGGTCAAAAATTAAGTGGAAATTAATTTAAATTATAAATTATTATGATTAAAAATATGGAATTCATTTTTAAAAATTCAATGCACATAAGTGGAAGAATTTAATTTGATATTTATCCTGTAAACATGACTATAAAGAGGGGTTTTAAAGTGAAAATGTTCAAAAGTGTGAAATGCTTTTATAAAAAAATTCATCATTAAATTGATTATAATGACCTAAATTGGATTACCAGATATATAATTGATCTAATTTAACTTTAAAAATAATTTTAATATAATTTATCATTATGAAAAAATTATATGTAACGTCAGATGTTAATTAAAATCTGGTATTTTTCACAATTCATCAAAAAATGAAACTTCTCAGAAAAATATCAAAAAATCACCCTAATCAAATTTTTAAATTATTATTTAAAAATTAAATTTTATTTTTTAAAAAATAATTTATAAAAATTTCAAAATTTACTTTTAAAAATAATATGCCTTTCAAAGGTGGGAAAATTACCTTTTCTAAAAATACATCTTTTATGCACAAAATTGGATTAGTTCTTATATGAATCCTATATTATCTACTTTTAGAATGAAAACTTATTTGATCAAAGATATGATATATAAATTTCATTAACGTAATTCGCTAATATTGATTAATTTAATTTATTAAGATAAAACACCTTTGGTGAATATAACTAGATTTTTATGAAAACATTTCCTTTATATTCAATTGGTTTTTTAATTAATTTATAAATAATAGGTAACTAATAAATTCAAACATATATTTTCATATGTTATTTAATCATATTTATAACTACAAATTTAAAATATAGGAGATAATTTTTATTTTATATAATTATATTAATAGTGTATAGTTGTTCAGTAAAACCCGTTCTTGAATGTAATGCAATCATTCGAAGAAACTTTTTATTAATTATAATGCAAGCTAAACACAGTGTTGTGTGAATTGGAATACATATCGTAGATTAAATTTATTTAAAATAGTAAATATATTGTAATATATCAATATTTTATATTCCCTTATATACTTTTTTTATCATACACGCTCTCAAGTATTATATTCATATTTTAAGATTTCATAGTCATTCATTCCATGAACCATAAATAAATTTCATCCTTAAAATTTAAACTTGATCAAAGTAATCTAAGATTTTATATTTTGAAATTCATTTTTTGAAAACCTCTCATCATAAATGGGTTAATTAAATATCTTCTTAATAAGAGATAATGGTAAATAAAATGGTCAATTGGAATAACATATAACTAGGTTTCTAGATGTAAGAACATTATAGGAAAGTGAAGATATGGTCTTTGAGGAAAAGCAAAAAAATTTATAGAGAGTGATTGAGGTCACTGATCATAAGAAAGTGATTGATCAATGGAAATTTGAGGGCCTCAAATCCATAAATATTTAATGATCTAATGCACCATTTGATTCATAGAATATGAATATAATAGGATAACATTTTTGTTTCAAGATCAGTTTCTTAATGATTAGTAATTATTTTACTACCTAATAATATAAGTAATTATTCTTACATTATATATTCTTATTTCATATAATAAATTCATCCTTTAGTTATTCTTCATTCAATTACTCAAAAAAATTAATATCTAGAAATTGATTTTTTATGCCTGAAGCACTAAAATTTAATTTTAATAGGTCGTAAGATCCATAAAAGAGGAATAAACTTTATGTATATCTCTAGACATTTTCCAAAACCAATATGGTTAATACATTATCCTAGAAACTAGGTAACACTTTTGGTTTATCATTAATATTTATTTATCACGCTATTTATCAAAAAACAATGACATATTAACCCAAACATTACATAGGTCAGTGGTTGGAGTTAAACCTTTATCATCCTTTGGTTATGGGTATAAGCATTATGGGATTTCCAGATACAATGGGTTGTCACCCTACATATTGGATTTCCTTCTTCTAAACAATGTTAATATGAATCATATAACATTACTAATAAAGATATGAAGGAAATACTTGAAATAAAATTTGAATAACCTTGGTGATAAATTGTTTTAACAAATTGTTTAGTATTTGTTGACAACTAAACTTTTTATATAATAATATTTCTGTTTTTCAAGAATTAGTACCAGTTCTTCATAAGGGTATTTATAATTAGACTATACATTGTCAGATTCAGATTATCATATTTGTCTTCATCATATTTAGATCATCTGATCAAAAATAATTGGAGGAATAAAGTGTTTTTTTCTAGAAGCTTTCATTTGTCATAATCCAAGAAAGAAATTAGTTGGTAAGTGAAGAATTCATATTGTTTCTAAATTTTTTTTGAAATAATATTATGAATTAATGAATTATGAAGTTTTCATACTTTATAAATAAATTCATAAGATGCATTACTTATCATGAAGATCTTATAAATCAATAAACATATTCAAGATAAAGATTTTTAAGAAATAGAGGAATAATAATGATTGAAATAGTTATAGTGATTAATATAGAGTCTTCATTGGATTCAAGAAATCTAGATTCATAAGATCAGATCCATAAGTAATAATATGTGTAGCTGATGATGTTTGAAGAAGACCAATGTTTCAAAGTGGATTCATCATTGAATGCATTCCATCGTTATAGAAAATAATCATAATGGGACATCCATCGTAATGTAAATTCCATCATAATGAGGATTCAATCAGACTGATGCTGAGAATGAAATAGATTCATAATGATCCGAGAAGGAAACAAAAATCATAATGATATGATAATGAAATATGAATCGTAATGATATGAGAAAGAAATAGAAATCATAATGAGATGAGAAAGAAATAGAAATTTCAATGAGCTGGGAAGAAAACAGGTCATAATGAGGTGAGAAAGAAACATATCGTAATGAGCTGAGAAAGATATAAAGATTTAAAAGAGGTAAAAATTGAAATTCAATTATTTATAAATATTAGAGACATATATGTTAGATGGAAGGACTAAAATTTTATTTTTAAAAGCAAGATATTTTCATAGTTTTGAAATGTAATGAAGATGGGAAAGTTTTCATGTTCCACGCTCATTATTTTCTGAGTATCCTATTGATGCGCAAGCACGCGTCATTTAATCTACATGAGTTGTGGTGAGATGAGAATTAATTTTTCCCAAAACATCAATTACTACTAAGAAATATTATAGTGATATTTTAGGGTTAATACCATAGTTAAATAGTTAGAAGTGGTAACTGATGGATTGGAACCCTTTGGTGTTTGATTCCTCACAAGTTGAATCGGTTTGGGAAAACTTATTGTAAGATAATTAAGGGTTGACTTCAGGAATAAGAAATATATCAAGATCAATTTTAGGGATCATTTGAAAATATTGTCTTAATTTTAATTTGGAATGATCCTAAGGATTACGATGCGAAGAAATAAGAGGTCTCTAGTTGACTATGGTCAAATCAACTAGTTCAACCTAAGACGTAACTACTCTTTGATATAGAGATGCTTGTAAAACACAAGCCTCAGAATCCCAGAGCTGGTGAATTATTTTATTACATTGTAATGATAAAATCTCAAATGAAATATTATTTTAGTTGTTTTGGAAGACTATATTACATATATGATACTCATGATATATTGGTAAATATATAAAATACAAAAAAATGAAATAAATTTCATCCTGGAAAGATTATTCAATGTATTCCACTTCATAACCAAGGTAAAGGAAACATAATAAGGATGATCACAAATTTTCATTAGGAGTTATATGTAATACTAATAAGATAATTAAATTCAATAAGTCATTGACATTATGGCAGGGTAAATAATCTAATAAACATAAACCACCATTAAACTGGGAATGAAAATGTATCCATAGATTTTTTCATAGTAAAAATATCATATAATATAATAAATAAATAATAAATGAATTAAATTATTATTAATTGGATTCCATTTATCTCTCATAGGAACCATTATACCTTCAATGCGGTTTAAGTCTGTGGTTAGAATCTCGTCTAATTCTATTTGGAAACAACCATGAAGGGTTTCTCGCTAGTAGTTTTGTCTCATGAGACCTATCGATTCCTCGAGGGGATACAGAAAGACCCTAATATCACTATAAATCGAGATAAATTTGAATAATTATATTTAATAGAATAAAAATATTCCTTATAAATATTTGTATTAATTAGAGGATACAAACTCATCAATATTTCCTCAGTTAAAACAACATTACAAAATAAACACCATATTTAAAATGGTATACGTCTAAGACAATAATCATATACACGATAAAAGAATATATATATTTAATGAAAATATAATTTTTGTTTAAATGTGGTCTAAAATGGGAAGTAGATACACCACATAAGAATTATTAGGTGCATAATATCAAAAAAGTCTCAATGAAATGGAAATTGAGAGAAAGTCCCTTGCCACAATATAATCAATCGAATCATATAAAAAAATTAATAATAATCAAATGAATAATTTAATACAATGAATATAATGTGATTAATGATATTATGTTAGGACCAATAGGGGCCTATATACCCTGAGAGGGGGGGTGAATCAGGGTATGGATATTCTTTTCAAAAATTATTCATGCCCCACTGGATCTTGACCTCTTTATTAAAAGGGTCACTTTGTTTGCTCTTGTGTGTTTTTTATGATCACCTATTTTCTTCTTTCTCTGATGATGATGCTTCAAATGAAATGCAGGGAAGTAAGCAGGCAGACACAAAGATGTTTACTTGGTTCACCCTCACTGGGCTACGTCCAAGGAGCATACACCGACAAGTTCTCGTGCGTACCAAATCCCACTAGTCTTCATAAAGTGTGGATACAAAATTTGGGATAGAGCACTTCTATTCCTAGGCTCACTGCCTTCACAAGGTTTAGGGTCATCTCACTGCTTTCCTAAGGGTCACTCCCTATTTCTCTCTCTCTGGCTCACTGCCAGTGGAGAGGATCACCTTCTTCCTCTTCCTATGCTCACTGCACTTGGAAGGGATCCACTCACAGTTTATAGACCTGTAGGTCTCCTCATTTTCATAAAATAATGCATCTTCAACTATTGATAGATGCTCTGTTGAAGTCCAACTTTCATCCACTGATGAATACCACTTTTCCTCTGAACACTAGGCAACTACCTTTGGAAAGTACCTTTGCAAAGCACCCTACTTCGCGAGGCATCCAATTTCGTGAAGCTCAAACAAGCCTTCACGAAGCTCATGCCTTTTCGCGAAGCTCTCTCGCGAAGCACTCTCACGAACCACTCCAGTAAAGCTAAAGCCATTGCAGAGCAACTTCCCTCACGAATCTCACTGAGACAACGTGGAGTTCACAACTTTCGCGGAGCTACAATAGTCACCGTGAAGCTCCTCTTTCACGAAGCACACTGGCTCTGTGAACTACCTTCGCAATACGAGAGAAAAATATTTTCTCTGAAAATTCTCTCTACTTCTCTCAAGGGGGTCGGCCTCTATTTATAGGCGATTCCACTGACCCTCGAACTTTCTGCGCGAAGTCAACGCCATGTCATCTCAAATCGCGAAGCTCTGAAGTTTCCGCCGGAATTCTATCCAAATAGCGAAGTACCATGGCAATTTTCCATTCACGGAGCTCGTCGTAATCGCGGAGCATTCCGTCAATTCCTTCACGCCTTCGCCGCGAAACTCCCTCACAATTCCCTTCATCGCCGTGAATCTCCCTCGCAAAGCCCTTCACCACCGCGATGCGCTTCAGCCTCTGTCGTTCGTGAAGCTTGTCGTAATCGCGAAGAATCACTGCCTCCATTATCATCCTTTCCTTTGTCATCATTCTTTGTCAATAAGGATTGTCAACAAATTCTCAAAAACTCGACAATTCTCCACGGAAACCTGATTTGACAACAAACACAATCAACCCAAAAATACTTCAATGTTACCTTGAGGTATTTTTGCCCAACAATCTCCCCCTTTGGGTTTGTTGACAACTCTTCACAACTCTGCTCAGAATGATTTTCTGCACTTTGATAACTCACTGAGTATTCTTCCAGACACTACCACCATTCGTCTCTTGCGATTATGATAGCGTTCAAGGAATCACTTAACATGTACTCTAAGCCCACATGAGAAATGCTCGGCGTGAGAAACAAGAGTAGTATGAAAAGTTCATCAATGAATCACTTCATGTCAAACACCAATTGTCGATTCCAACCTAATACCAATTGTTAAATTGATACCAATTGTTGAACCACACTTATACACATTCGTGATAGCTGGAAACCTTCTCTCACCATTCCAACATCACTCTTCTGCTTTTATCACGATCCTTAGCTGTCGTGATATCTATGCTTTGATCGATCACTTCTAGAGTCGTCAGATTTAAAAAAATCTCCCCCTTTCTCATTTCTCCCCCTATCTGGCTGCTCCACTGGTCAGCTTCTCCCCATATCTTTCATGATTTCTCAAATAGACACACTGTCTCCCCCTTGAACAATCACTATTTTCTCCCCCTTTGTCAACTAACCCAAAGGTCATTCTTTTGTAGTCTGTAACATAGTATAAAACACATATCAGCACATTAGGGGAAAACACATCATACCTTAGGGAGAGGGGGGGTTCCACATCCACACTATTTCAAGTGCGGGGAATCGACTGAACTCCCAGATCCAGTCGATGACTCTCAAAAGCTTCCTTGGGTAAGGCCTTTGTCATAATGTCTGCAACCTATAGCTCCGTAGGCACATACTCCAACTTCACAATTCCCTGCTCAACCTTCTCCTTAATAAAATGATACTTAATCTCAATGTGCTTTGTCCTTGAATGATGGATGGGATTTTTTCTAAGATATATAGCACTTGAGTTGTCGCACTGGATTCTGATCGGAGACTTCACTTCAACTCCCATATCTTCAAGCTGCTGCTTCATCCACAATAACTGTGTGCAATCTTGAGTGGCCGCAATATACTCAGCTTCTCCAGTGCTCAATGAAATGCAATCTTGCTTCTTGCTTAGCCAAGAAATACACAATCCACCAAGATAGAATGCACCACCTGACATTGATTTTCTATCATCTTCTAAACTGGCCCAGTCTGCATCAGTTTATCCCAATAACTCTGTCTGAGATTTATCAGTATATGTCAAGCCGAAATCCACTATGCCCTGGATATACCGAAGTATTCTTTTCACTTCAAGCATGTGTACTTCTTGGGATTACTCTGATATCGTGCTACTTGGCATGTGGCGAAAACAATATCAGGACTTGTCACGGTCAAGTAAAAAAAACTTCCAATAATTTTCCTGTATTCTGTGATATTAACTGCCTTTCCATCCTCATCTTTTGATAATTTCATCCGAGTAGCAACCGGAGTCTTCATCTCCTTGGAATTATCCATTACAAACCTTGTTAGAACCTCCTTGGCATATTTGGATTGAGAAATGAAAGTTCCATTCCTTCCTTGTGTAACCTGTAGACCAAGGAAAATGTTAGCTCTCTAATCATTGACATTTCAAACTCAATTTTCATGAATTCGGAAAACTGTCTGCACTGAGCTTCATCTGAACCGCCAAAAATTATGTCATCAACATACACCAGCACCATCATCCTTTGATTACTATCATTGCTGAAATAAATATTGTAATCAACTCCTCCACGTTGGAAACCAAGTTTCTTCAAATACTGATCAAGCCTTGAGTACCATGCCCTTGCTGCTTATTTTATCCCATACAATTCCTTCTTCAGCCTGCAAACTTTGTTCTCATACTCATGAATGAGAAAACCATCTGGATACTCAATATACACTTCCACTTTCAGAACATCATTCAAGAATGTGAATTCCACATCCATCTGGAACACTTTGAACTTTCTTTGCACTGCTATGGCCAAAAATAATCTGATTGTCTCCAGCCTTGCAACTGGTGCAAATGTCTCATCTACATATATTCCCTCTATCTGGGAGTATCCCTTGAACACTAGGCGTGCTTTGTTTCGAATCAAAGTTTAGTATTCATTCATCTTGTTACGATAGACCCATTTAGTCCTGATGACATTCTTTTCTGCTGGCCTCGAAACAATCTCCCATGTTTGGTTCTTCTAAATCTGGTCAAGCTCTTCATTCATAGCCCGAACACAGTTTTCATCTTCATCTGCATCAGCTAAGCATTTCTACTCTACCTGAGATAGGAAAGACATCTGGTGTAGTGACTTCATTATTCTTGTCTGAGGTGGAGCTCAATGATCACTGATGATATTCTGCCTGTCAATTTTAGCTCGACTCTTTGGCTTTTGTGCAGATAAGGATTTTGCTTCCTTGTACTCACCATCATTATCTTCTTCTAAATCAACTTCACCCACTTCTTCTCTCCCTGATTCTCATACCACTTACTCACTTTCAACAGAAAACTTTTCTCAATGTCATTGTTTAATGAAGTCATTTCCTTCAAACTTCTTCTCTCAGATTTTTGTTCAAACGCCTTTGATTTTCTCTTGCAGCTTCTTGGTATCCTGAAAACAGTCAGTTGATACCATATTGTTAGAGAAAATAGATAAGCATGAAATTAATTTTTATTGGTGCTTCTCCCTGTGTTTCTTTCTTCCCTCAATAAGAAACAACTGAGCCAAGTCATCCAATTATTGCATTGATGGCTCTTGAATCTGATTTGGATATAGAATGCTCCCCTTGTGTTACACAACATTTCTATCTGTTAGGCCCAATGGTAGAGACTCATAACCATTCTTCTCCACATGCACCATTTATACTAATCTAGCACTCAGCATCGGGCCATTAACCAAATCTCTAAGCCGACTGAGTTGGAACTCGGTGTAGGAAACAAGAGATAAAGCTAATAACACAATCACTTATAATTGTACTTAGTTTCTTCCTTTCATTTTCAATTCTTCAACCTGATTTGAATCAATTGAAACTCTATAGCATATCACTTCTCCACTTTTCATCCTTAGATGCCACTACCCCATGGATCGCATCTCCCTATAACCTGAAACACATGAATCATCAGTTAACAGCATTTATATACATAGGGAGAGGGGACTTCTGGAATCCTCAAGATGAGGATTGTGGTTGATCCTGATGGGTAAACCCTTTGATTCTTTCTTGGAGTGCATCACACTCCTTTCTTACTTCCTCCAGCTACCTGGCCAACTTCAAATTCTCTGGCCATATGACTAAGCATTCATTACCCACATGCTGAGCCTTTTTCTGATATGTAGATTCTGTAGGCCCAACCTTTCTCATCACTTGGGGTATAGACCCACTAGTACTCATTTCCTTATTTGAGGTTCTTCCAAAATTCCATTTTCCTTGATTATTTCTCTGAGCAGGAATCTCCTTGCTTGTTATCTTCCCTTGTTTCTTCCACCATTGCGGGGATTTTCCTTTTTCTTCCAGTCCTCTCCCTGGCACATGACTTGTGAATTTTTCAACACATTCTTTATTTATCTGTCTTTTATCAGATTTCTAAATCACCACACTCTTTTTCACTGGTGGTGAGTCCTCCATTGAATGTGCACTCTTCTTATTCACAATTATAGTGTTTCCTCCCTTTTTCTTCCATATTTTTTCATGTTCATTCTTAGAGAGCTGTTGTGAGTATGATAGAGGAGGTGACTGAAACACCTTTCGTTCAGCTCTATGTGATTCTCCTGAGGCTCTAAGACTATTCTTCTCCTTACCACTTTGTCTCTCAGTGTAGAATTTCTCATTATGCATCATTGGAGTCGAGAATCTCTTTTCAAGTTCCCTTTCCCTTCTTGTGTTATTCTTGCTGCAATTTCTTTCCAAATGCCCATAATCTGAACATATAAAACATTTTCCATCAAAGGCATACCACATTTCGTCACTTCTATGTCGAGATACTGATACACCTTGAGTTCTTCTTCTGACACGGGGCTCTTGAGATTCCTGACACATACTCATGGTGTGTCCCATTCTTCCACAGTAATAGCATCTAATGGATGCTTTCCTCTGAGAGACTCTTCTCTCTGTTTTCTCATGACGCTTCTTCTTATTCTCATATTTATCAAAGTTTCTATTTTCACATCCTGAAATGTATTCCAAATCTTCTAAACAGAAGCTTGATGTATGGCCATGAATCCCGCAGAAATACCACATGTCATCACTTCTTTTTCTAGCTATCCTCTTAGGCCTATCTCCATCACCTACATGATTTTCTCCATTTCTGGTGTTATTTACGGCTCTCTTCTTATCATTCATGGGAGGTGATTTATCAAATCCAATACCATTTTTTCCGAAACTTGCTGGTCTTTGAGAGGAGAAAATATTCTGTTGTTTCTCTTTAGAAATAGCGTATATGTTCTTCATTTTATCATCACTTGTTGAAGGATGATCAAATAGCAAGTGTAAGGCATCCTTCATTTTTGGAATTCCTTTAGTATTGGATTTCTCTAATTTCATCTTTACTAATTCTAGCTATTCTTCCAACTTTTTAATCTTCATATACCTTGATTCAAGTTGGACATCAAGTTCTCCCTTGAGAAGCTTCCCTCTACTCATCTCATCTTCCAACTCACGTGTCAGCTTATCCACCATGTCACTCTGCTCCTTTACTTTCAATTTTTCTTGAGCAACAAAATCAGAACAACATGCATTGTCTTGTTGTATTCTTTGATTCTTCTGAACTAGATCAGATAGCTGTGTAGTAAGATAAACATTTCTGGCTTTCAGATTCTGAACTTCATCTGACTTTTGACTCTCTTCATAATCACCAGCCTTTTTTCCTTTTATTTTAGCCAACTTTTATAGTTCCTCACCCTGAGAATCATTCTTCTCCTTTAGGTCAGTTGCCACATCAATAATCCTTTGATTTAAGCCTCTTAGCTTTTTGACCTCAATTTCAAATGCTTGGATCCGAATGTCTTTAGACTTAATTTCATCGGTGTTTCCAACATAACTTGGAATATCATGTTCTTTGATGCACTTGACTTGATGTGTAATGTTTCTATTCAAGCCATAGATCTCCATTTTCTGTTCTTCAAACTTATGCTTATACTCACCAACTGATTCTGAGTTCTCTGGTACTGATAACTTGAGTTTCTCAATTTTATCCATCAACTCAGACTTCTCTTCTTCCTGCTGGTGCATATAGACGTTGGCATCACGAACCACTTTTTTAGCTTTCTTGGTTTTGGCTCTCCAAACATCTATCTCTTCAAGAGCAGCCTTTAACTCAGCTTTCATATCTATTCTTCCTTCAATTCTTTCTTCTTATTCATCACATGTTTCAATATAACTTTGAAGTTCATGTACTTCACTCATTCCTGTATCATGCTTGAGTGGATCAATCTTTTCCCTGTCAGATTCATCCAGACCTTCCTTCAGTAAACTGTTTGATTCTTTTAATTGAATCACACTTTTTCCATACACACTTCCACACTGAGGAGTACCACCTGACTTTAGCTTCTTCTTGGATGTTTTTCCCTTTGCCATGGCTCACCGAGATAAGAGCAGACTGATTCTTTAAACACACAGATCGACTACACCAAGTAGGAGCAAACCAATCCGATAAAAGAAATCTTCCCTCTGATACCAATTGTTAGGACCAATAGGGGCCTATATACCCTGAGAGGGGGGTGAATCAGGGTATGGATATTCTTTTCAAAAATTATTCCTGCCCCACTAGATCTTGACCTCTTTATTACAAGGGTCACTTTGTTTGATCTTGTGTGTTTTTTATGATCACCTATTTTCTTCTTTGTCTGATGATGATGCTTCAAATGCAATGCAGGGAAGTAAGCAGGCAGACACAAAGATTTCTACTTGGTTCACCCCCACTGGGCTACGTCCAAGGAGCATATGTCGACAAGTTGCCATGTTTACCAAATCCCACTAGTCTTCATAAGATGTGGATACAAAATTTGGTATAGAGCACTTCTATTCCCAGGATCACTGCCTTCACAAGGTTTAGGGTCAGCTCACTGCTTTCCCAAGGGTCACTCCCAATTTCTCTCTCTCTGGCTCATTGCCGGTGGAAAGTGTCACCTTCTTCCTCTTCCTATGCTCACTGCACTTGGAAGGGATCCACTCACAGTTTATAGACCTGTAGGAATCCTCATTTGCATGAAATAATGCATCTTCAACTATTGATAGATGCTCTGTTGAAGTCCAACTTTCATCCGCCAATGAATACCACTTTGCCTCTGAACACTAGGAAACTACCTTTGGAAAGTACCTTCTCAAAGCACCCAACTTTGCGAGGCTTCCAATTTCACGAAGTTCAAACAAGCCTTCACGAAGCTCCTGACTTTTCGCGAATCTCTCTCGCAAAGCTCTCTCATGAAGCACTCTCACGAAGCACTCCCGCGAAGCTCAAGCCATTCCAGAGCAACTTCCCTGATGAAGCTCACTGAGCCAATGTGGAGCTCACAACTTTCGCGGAGCTACAATAGCCGCCACGAAGCTCCTCTTTCACAAATCACACTGGCTTCGCGAACCACCTTCGCAATACGAGAGCAAAATATTTTCTCTGAAAATTATCTCTACTTCTCTCGAGGGGGTCAGCCTCTATTTATAGGCGATTCCACCAACCCTCAAACTTTCCGTGTGAAGTCAACGCCACGTCATCTCAAATCGCGAAGCTCTGAAGTTTCCGCCAGAATTCTGTCCAAATCGCGAAGCACCCTGGAAATTTTCCGTTCTCAGAGCTCGTCGTAATTGTGGAGTATCCCGTCAATTCCTTTGCGCCTTCGCCGCGAAGCTCCCTCGCAATGCCCTTCATCGCCGTGAATCTCCCTTGAAAATACCTTCATCATCATGATGCGCTTCAGCCTCTGTCGTTCGCGAAGCTCGTTGTAATCGTGAAGACTCACCGCCTCCATTCTTCTGGTCTTTGCTATTTCCAAACCATGCATCCTATCTTCGTGAAATTCATGCCTTTGCCATATTAAATTATGATGTTCATGGAAATCCTATTTTCGCGATGCTCACCAAACTCCAAATTTTGGACCCCCAAAATTTGGAAAACACTGGGAAACGGCGCCACCTTTTACTGCACTTTTGTACCGCCTCCAGATCGTCCTTTCCTTTGTCATCGTTCTTTGTCAAAAAGGATTGTCAACAAATTCTCAGAAACTCGACAATTCTCCACGAAAACCTGCTTTGTCAACAAACACAATCAACCCAAAAATACTTCAATGTTACCTAGAGGGATTTTTTAACAACATATTATATATCAAATATCAATATACATACACCACATATAAGAAATAAGTTGTGAATAATGGATATCTCACAAAAATAAAAGTGAGATGGGAAACCCCATACAAATATCATATCATTAGAGTAACGAAAAATCCACCAAATAATTATGTCTGAAAAATAAATAACCACAAAATATAAATGCACATAATATATAAAACAATCATAGGTCATTCACACATATTATTAGAAAAAAAACAAAACCAATGAGATAGATGTTTAACTCAATGAATGGAAATTGAGTTCAGATATCTCTTACCTTATTTTTGGATGTGTCATGCACTTGACCTTAATGTTTTGTATAGTAAAATTAAATACATTAATTAATTAATTAATTAATAACCTTTTATACATGTATTTTATTTATTATAATTTTATTATCTTATTTTGCATCATTTTTATGAGTTATAAGATACATGTGTTTTTCTTGGGAATGCTCGTTCCCTTGGTTTTCACAATCAGTATACTTGTATATGAGTGTGGAAGTTCATTTAGAATGGGAATAACTCTCCATAATTTAATTTTTATGATATTAATGAACATATAGATTTGTAGATTGTTATATAAATTATTTTTTATATGGTATTAGGATGAATTATTAGATAATAAATTTATTTATAATAGTTTATATTATTATGGCAGTTAATGATCTTAACGAATTAATTTTATTTTATCATTTAGTATTATGTAAATATGTTACTTCCTGAACATAAGAAAGGTTTTAATACATATTTATATTCTTTTTTAACAATGAAAATGGTTTCATGACAATATTTTAAGGTGAAATTGATGAATAAAAATTGGTCATCCATGAAGGTTGTAAATTGGCACCTCAGAGATGATGATTTCATTTTTAAAATAAAAGAGAGAGAGAGAGAGAGAAAGGAGTTTCCTGATAGTTATTCCATTAAAATGATATCATTATAGTATATATATGATACTATAATTATCATGATAATTTTGATATAGGAGGTGAGGATAGTATAATAAATTAAATAATTTAAAAATAAAATAAAAGGAAAATGAAGAGGAATTTATCGCTTGAATACTCCTCCTTGAGAACCTCCTTAAAGAAAGGGATTTTGGTATTTTGGTAAGAATAAGACCTCCTGGATGTGGGGAGAGACTAGGGAAGAGGATTTTATCAAAACATTAACAATATTAAAGGCTTAGAGGAGTGAGGAGAAAAGGGTGTGAGGGGTGGTTTTTATAGTCAAGGAGAGTTGTGATTTCTCATTATTTAATTCATTATTTTATTGTTTTTCTCAAGATAAGAAATAGTGTTGATTATTATTGTTAAATACAGTAATTTGGGCATGTGAGTTTGAACTAATGGTTCTTACATAATTCATGAATTAATTAATAGTGTATTTAACTTATAAGGTATATATACCCGAAATTAATGTATTTTACTATTCACCAAAAATTCAAGTATTTTATAAAAATACCAAAAATTACCCCTAACCATTTATCAACATGTAGAATCCAAAAATTCACTCTATTTTATGAAAATAATTTTATAAATATGAGAAATTTAATTATTAATCAAAATCATTATTTACACAACAAATACAAATTTTAAATTTATTACTCATTTTATAACAATCTTTAAAATTAACTAATGTCTCACAAAATTATCTTAAAATCATAAGACAAAAAAATATTAATTTATGATTAAATTTTACGGAAATAATTTTTTTTGGAATCATTATATTAATTATAAAATTGTAAATGAATAATTACATTTTATAGAAATAATAATAATTAATTAATAATTTATAAAACATTTATTTACTATAATTATATCATACTTTCATATATAAGATTCCTAAATATTATTTATAAATTCATGGGTGAGGATATTATTTATTTCGCTCATTTACTATTCATAAGGGTCGTTTTATTATTCATAAGGGCAACATTACTATTCAAAAGGGTCAAGTTTTCTATTCACCAAAAAATTAGGTTGATCCAATTAGACTCTAAATATCTTACTGATCGCAATTGTGTATGTTTGTTTTTCAAAATTCAATTCACAAAAGTGGAAAAAATATGTTCAATGGCTAGGTTATTACTATCTTGTTTATATAATTATTGAAAATTATTGTTTCTCAGAGACTTGGTGTGGTGTGCATTATATTCTATATTAAAAATATTTATAAATGCTTGGTGTGTTACATGCTTACCTCTTTCAATAAATTACAGCCTTATAATTTTATATTAAGATTTGAAAAATAGAGTTTTATTTTTGGAAATTCCTTTGTGGGAAACCCATATACAAAATAGGGTTACAGAAAATCCTCTTAATAAGAGGGAAATCAGAAATGTAAAGGTCGCCAAAATATTAGGCACTCGAATAGGATAAAATTAGTGTAAGGTGAAATCATGGACATGGAAGAGAATTCTACCCATCATGTTCTAATGGATACTGATAGAGAACAATTTTATTAGAAAGTTAAACATCATAAAACCATAAATCTATGATCGGTTAAAATACTATTAGTTTCATAGAAGAAAAAGTAATCAAATGACGTTTTTTCTCCAAAATCGTTTTTCTAGAGTTGAGGGTTTCTTTTTCTATCTATATAAGAAATTTAGAAAACAAACTTAATTGATTTTATAATCTCAAATATAAAAACACTTAACATAACTTAAATTTTTATGCATAGATAATCTCATAATCATAAACATGGTTTTTTTGGGACATGTTTACTATTAAATCCTTCATAATGGTTTGTAAAAAAATGTGACTTCTCCTAAGAATTTCCCCCAAGAGTGTCAAACCATGTGCATAATAAGGATCATTGTTGTGTATCTAGTAACCCTAAGTTAGGCCAGGGACACCTTATCATATTTTTTACCCCTAGGTATATCTATTCCAAAACTACGTCCACTTGTAGTATCCAAATTATGATATATTTCAAGGAATATCCATATAATCTATAATTTACCAAAATTGCAGTATATTAATCTATAATTATCCTCAAAGTTTATCTTACAGCTATGTATTCTAAACTATGTTTTATAATCTAGTTTCCAAGGTTGCTACTAAACTTCCTTTGAAACCAATTGTAATGCCCCGACCCCAGAAGCCGAGATCCGGTGTATTATTTTATTACAATGGCATGATCAAAAACCAAAGGTCCAATTATTTTATCAGTTTTATAATAATATATTACATATATGATACTCATAGTATATTGGGAAATATAGAAACTACCAAAAAATGAAATAAGTTGCATCCTAGAATGCATATTCTATGTATTCCTCTTCATAACCTGAAGAAAGTAAACATAATAAGGGTGATATCAAGTGGTTATTAATATTTATATTTTATAACTATAAGAGAAGTATATTCAATAAGGCATAGACATTATGGAAAGGTAAATAATCTGAAAAACACATGCCATCAATAAATAGGGAATGAAAATGTATCCGAATATTTTTTCATAGTGGAAATCACATGGAATGTAATAAATGAATACTGAATGAAGTAAATTCTTATTTATTGGACATCATATATTTGTAACATGAATAATTATACCATCATGATATTTTATGTTTGTGGTTAGAAACCCATATGATTCCGTTAGGAAATAAACATGATGGTTTTGTCAACAACTTTATTGTCTCACGAGACCTGTCAATACATCAAAGGGATATAGTGGGCCATAACCATCATTGTAAGTCTAAATAATTATTCCTAAAATTATTTAATTCATGAAAAATATTCCTTATAAATATCTATATTGAGTAGAGGATACAGACTCATCAACATTTCCCCAGTCAAAACAACTATCAAAATAAACACCGTATGTAAAATGGTATACAGATAAAATAATAATCATATCCATTATACAAGAATATGGATATTTAATATAAATATAATTTCAAATTAAAATTGTTCTAAAATGGGAAGTAGATAAACCACACAAGAATTATTAGGTGCAAAATACCAAGAAAGTCTCAAGGAAATGGAAATTGAGACAAAGTATGTTACCACATTGTAATCAATCGGATCGTATGACCAAAATTTAATTATAATCAAATAAATGATAAGATAAAATGAATATAATTAGAATCATGATATTATATATCAAATATAATTATACATACACCACATATAATAAATATGTTGTGAATAATGGTAATCAAAAAAAAGTGTAGTGAGAAACCCCTTACAATGATAGTATCATTAGAGTGAAAAAAAGAAATGACATAATTATGAGTGAAAATATAAATCAAACCAATATAAATAGATATACTATATATAAAAATAATAGGTCATTCAAATATGTTATTGGAACAAAACATAACCAATGACATATATATTTAACTCAATGAATGAAAATTGAGTTAAGATATACCTTACTTTATGTCTGAATGTGTTATGCACTTAACCTTAATGCTCTCGGTAATATACATAAATCCATAAATTAATTGATTCATGACCTATTATAAGTTTATTTTTTTACTATAATTTTATGAAGTTATATTATGGTTCTTTTTATGATTTATATGATATAATTTTGTTGATCTGGAGTGCTCGTTTCCTTGGTTTTCACGATCAGTATACTTGTACATGACTATGGAAGTTCATGCAGAATGTGTATAAGTCTCCAAAATTGAATTTATAGGATATTATTTAACATAAATAATTTAAAAATTTTATATATATAGTCTTATTACATATTAAGAGGATGAATTATTAGATAAGATATTTAATGATAATTGTTTACATTGTTATGGCTGTTATTGATGATAACAAACGCATCTTGTTTTATCATTTAGTATTGTGTAAATATGTTTCATACTGAACATAATAAATGTTTTAATTCATAAATTATAGTATATTTGAATGATATAATCGGTTTCATTACCAGCCTTGAAGAAGAAATTTGAGAAAAAAAATTTGTAAACCACTAAGGTTGTAAATTGGCACCTCACGAACGATGATTTCATTTTTAAAATAAAAGAGCAAGAGAAAATAGTTTCATGATGAGAATCCCATTACAATGATATCATTAGATTATATATAATCTTATATAGTTATTATGATCATTTTAACAGAGGAGGTGAGGAGATTATATTAAAATAAATAATTTGAAAAGAAAATAAAAGGAAAAGGAAGAGGATTTTACCTCTTGAATACTCCTCCTTGAGAACCTTCTTAAAGAAAGGGGTTTTGGAATTTTGGTAACTCCAAGAGTGCTTGGAAATGGGAATAGACTAGGGAATCTTATTTGGGTATAACTTTTACAAACATCAAGTCTTATAGGAGTGAGTATAAGAGGGGGTGAGGGTGGGTTTTATAGTGGAAGATAGGGGTGATTTATCATTATTTAATTCATAATTTTATTATTTTTCTCAATAACATAAATAGTGTTGATTATTTTTACTAAATGCATTAATAGGTTAATGTGGGTTCTATAAAATCGTTCCTACATCATTAATGACTCAAGTAATAGTGTATTTAACTTATAATGTATATTTAACATAAATTATCACATGTTACTATTATAAAAAAATGAAGTATTTCAGAAAAATACCAAAAAATAACCCTTAACATTTTTCAACATATAGAATCCAAAAATGAACTCTATTTTATGAGAATAATTTTATAAATATGATAAATTTAATTTTTAACTAAAATCATCATTTACTTGAAAATTAATAATTTTAAATTTATAACTCATATTATAACAATCTGAAATATTAACTAAGGTCTCACAAGATTATCATAAAATTATAAGACAAAAAATATTTATTTATGAATAAGTTTTATTAAAATAAATTTTCTTTTTTATCATTATATTAATTATAAAATTCTAAATAATAATTTATATTTTATAAAAATACTAATACTTAATTAGTAATTCCTAAAACATGTATTTACTATAATTATATCATACTTTCATATATAATATGCTGAGATTTTATTTATAAATTCATTGGGGAGGCTACTATTTATTTTTTCATTTAATATTCATAAGGTTCATATTACAATTCTATAGTAACCCTAGCCTTTTACATATAACATTAAATGATATTAATCATATTTATACATCAGAGTACAAGACACAGATCATGAAGTCTGGTGTCTTTCAAGACTAGGTACATAAAACTAAAAACATGGAACTAAATATATCATCTCTTCATTTAGTCTTCATAAAGAGTTCCTAACTTCCTTGGAGCCCTGATATCTTCATAAGGTACCCAAGGGATCACATGAACAAAGCAATGATCTAAAAATCCCAGTAGGGGAATAAAGATAAGAATAATGCTTTGTTACATGGGTTATAAGGCATAACATGATGACATTAAAAGGCATGTAACATATGTAATAATAACATATAAATGTGGAACCACTTAAACATGGAATCATAGAATTGCGGAATAAACATAAAACAAGAATTTAGTATGATTCAAGGCTAACCGCCAAGACTTTTTCCCATAGTAGCACAAGCTGAGGCTAACCGAGAAGACCATTGCACATAGTAGCACAAGCTAAGGCCAATCGCCAAGAACATCGCACATAATCACCTCATGAGACTCAAATTTACTCAATTCATTGGAGTTATATATGGTCTCACCTATATCACATTTCATGAATATGTTTTCCATATAAATAATCATACATAATCAATCTTACATAAACATAAGGGCTACCCATGGAATGAATTGGGTACCGCAATCATGACATAAAGCATAACCAAAGGGTGTATCATCAAAGTGTCCATGAAATAAAAAAATTAGAACATATATGGAGGCTTAAAAGGTAAAATAGGAATATATCATTCCATGTGATGTCAAACATAAGTGACAACATATAATAAATGAACTTGAGAAATTTTAGTAATAAAACATTTTTGTGTGGTCTTAATGAAAATAATATAGAGAATTTAAAATAGAAAAGGGAAAACTAATTTATATAAAACCATAAGTGAAAGAATAATTATTTAATGATAAACAAAATAATTTTATAAATACAATGGTGGATTAAAATAGAGGATATAGTTCTTATGAAATTGTTAATAAATTTGTGAAGTTCCCATAAAATTAGTTTGCTTAATGGGAATTATCAAGGAGGGATTAACATAAAAGAATATATATACATGTAAAATAATGAGGTATGGATATTGAAACATGAATTTTAAGAATATAAACATTTTCTAGATGTTTTACAAAAAAAATAAAATACAATGACAATTGGATAAAAAGAAAGATAGAGCTACCCGACAGTTTTGGTAGAATTCCTTACGGATTATCAGCATGGTATCAGGTGTACTTGAGAGGGATTAATGAGAGAAAATGGGGTTTATAATCACTTATAAATCATTAGGGAAGTATTTTTAAGGTGTAAAATCATACCCCATCATTAGTTATTACACATAAAATGGAATAGCATAGAGGACATAATTAGAATAAAAGTGAAATGGAGATGATCTCTTACCTTAAGACCGTTGGTGTTCTCCGATTATTATTAATGACCCGAATAAAAAAATTAGTTTTATTAATAAATAATTAAATAACTACTTTATATATGTATAATATTTATTATAATCATTTTATGTTCATTTATAACCAATTTTATTGGTTATGAGGTTCAATTTCATTGTTCAGGTCTATTTTCTTGCTTGGTTTTAAGGATCATTTCAAGTTCGGATAAACATGTATGATGAAGGTTGTTGTACATAAGTGAATTTATATTTTATTATTGATCACCCAGAATTTTACATGGTTTAAAAATTAATTGGGTTACTTGAAATGAATTTGAATGATTATATAAATCTTTTGTGACATCCTTTTGGGTTAATTGGCGGTTTTTGACCACAAAGAATGCATTTTGTTTTAAAAACCAAAACCATGTGTACAGAAGGATTACAGAACCATAGATGATTTATAATACGTATATTATGGTTTGGTTCAACAATTAAAATGGTTTCATGACCATATTTGAATATGGTAAACTAAATTGATAACTCGTCGTCCTTGATTGTGCTAAATTAACACATCTCAAACGGTGTTTTCATTCATTTTAAATAAAAGATGTGGAAAGGAGAGAAGATAATGATTTATACTATTAGGATGATAGAATTAAATTTCATGTATGTTACTGGAGTCATCAAACCATTTGGGTGAAGGTAGGTGCGGAAATAAACAAGAAAATAAAAGAACATAAAAAGAAATAAAATAATTGAAAAGAGGAATTTACCTCTTGAGTTTATCTCCTTTGAGATCCTCTTAAGGGGAGAGGATTTGGTATTTTGAAGATACTGGGGGATATTGGACGTGGAAAAGGATCTTGGGAAGATATTTGGGTAGAATATTGGTAAGGAACAAGTATTTAGATGAGTGAAGAGAAGAGGTAAGGATTGGTATTATTTATAGTGGAGGGGAGGAGGGTTTTCATAATATTATAATCATTTATTTATTATTTCTTCACCAGACATGAAATAGTGAGTATTCCATGACCTATAATAGTAATAAATTCATTTGAGTTTTATATTTGGTTTCTTAAAACACTTATGATGTCAGTAATAGTGTATTTAAATTATAATGTCTTAATATAGTAAATTAACATATTTTACTATTCACCAAAAATTGATGTATTTTAGAAAAATACAAAAAATCCACCATAACCATTTTTAGACATGTAGAATATAAAAATGAAATACATTTTTCAAAAATAATTTTATAAATATTATTAATTTATTATTTAATTAAAATTATAATTTCTTCTAAAAGAACAGTTTTAAAACATTTATTTACATATTCCAAAATATAGGTACATAATAATTTCACTTAAATATTATTTATATACTATAATAGGTATGGTTACTATTCATTAAGAAATGTCACCATTCCTATGAGTAACATTTCTATTTATAGGGTATGTTACTATTCCCAAAAAATTGTGTTGGTCATATTACACTCCAAATAACTTACTGATTGCAACCGTGTATGTCAGATTTTTGAAATTCAAAACACAAAAGTGAAAAAATTATTTAGAGGCCACATAGAAATTATTAGTTCATTATGTTTCGCTTATAGGACATAATTATAAGAAGGAAATTTACATTTAAAACTTTGGGTCGTTACATTCTTCCCCCATTAATAAATCTTTCCCTCAAAATTTCATTTTACATTCTAATCCATAAACAGGTGTAGGTACTTTTCCATCATTGCCTCATCCAGTTCCCATGTTTCCTCTTCATACTTGTGGTTCCACCACAGTACGTTGACTAAGTGAGTAGTCCTGTTACACAAAAATATATCTCAAAGGTCCAATATCTACACTGGTTTCTCCATGTAAGAAAGATCATCCTCCAATTGCACCACCTATTAAGAGAGTACATGTGAAGGATCTGGTATGTACTTCCATAAGAGGGATACATGGAAGACATCATGTATTTCATCCATGGTAGGTGTATGTTCTAGTCGATGTGCCACAACCCCGACAAGATCAAGAATCTCGAAGGGTCTGATGTACCTGGGACTTAACTTTCCTTTCTTTCCAAACCTCAAGACCTTATTCCACAGAGAAATGCGTAGAAATACCATGTCTCCCACATTGAACTCAAGATATCATCGATGATTATCTTCATAACTCTTCTACCAAAATTTGTCTACTTTGACATGATGTTGAATGGTTTTTACCTTATCCACTATTTCTTCAACCATTTTTTGTCCTACCATATTACACTCACCAACTTCATCCCAACACACTAGTTTTTTCCACCTTTTCCCATAAAGGGATTCATATGGTTCCATTCAGATGCTCGAGTGAAAACTGTTTTTGTAGGAGAATTCAACCAGTGGAAAATTTTGGCCTCATCCTCCTTTGAATTCCATAAAACTTTCTCTCAACATGTCTTCCAGTGTCTAAATGGTTCACATAGATTGGCCATCAGTTTCAGAATGATAGGTCATACAGAAGTTCAGTTCAGTGCTAAGAGCATGTTGGAGACTTTTCTTGAACTTCGAGATGAATCTCAAATCTCAATCAGATACAATATATAGTGGTACTCCATGCATCCTTACCACCTCTTTGATATATATCCATGCAATTTGATCCAATGAGAAGTCCTCCTGAATTTTTGTAAAGTGAGGTTTCATCGTATAATGATCCATAATAAACCATATATTATTATTTTCTTCTGGATGTACTCGGATGTCCAGTGACAATGTCAACGGTGATGTTCTCCCACTTACATATTGGTATGGGTAGTGGTTTCATCATCCTTCTCATACATTTTCCTCTTAGACTTCACTTTTTGACATACTAGGCATTTTGATCTATATTCAGAAATCTCCCTTTTCATATTGTCCCACTAAAAGTTTTTTCGAAGTTCTCAATAGATCTTTGTTCTCCCTTGGTAAATTGAGAAGGTAGAAATATGTGTGTCATTCAAAATCTCATTCATTAACTCTGGATAGAATGGTACACATAGTCGTGATCCAAATCTTAAATCTCTTTCCTCATTATTCTTTAACTCTAAGGATTTCCCATTTCTGATAGCTTCAACCCCTTTCAAAATTTCCAAATCTTTTCTCGGAGTGTCCTTTATTTTATCTGTGAGGATGGTTGAGAAATTATTTGATAAAGGATTGATGATGTTCCTCCCTTAATGATTCCCATGTCTATCCTCAAAAAATCTAAGAAGATCGGATCCTTTTCAATTCTCATCATTGATAAAGTTGTAGGGTCCTTTCTACTTTGAGCATCTTCCACCTTATTTACCCTACAAGGACTGTAGTGTATTGAGAAGTCATAATCCTTGATGATCTCTATCAATATTCATTGATGCATATTAATCTATTTTTGTGTGAATATATATTTGAGACTCTTTTGGTCAGTATATATCTCACACTTCTCCCCATAGTGATAATTCCACAAGGTTTTTAACTCAAAGATCAGTGCGGAAAACTCTAGATCATGCCTTAGATAGTTTTTCTCATCGATTTTCTGCTTCCTTGATGAATAATCTATCACAATATAATTTTTCATCATCACACATCCTAATACCTTATTTGATACATCATTGTACAAAAGAAATAGTCTCCACTTGTTGTGAGTGTATGTATTGGCGTAGTGATTAGCCTCTTTTTCAACTCCAGGAAACAATTATCACATTTTTGAGTCCAGAAAAACATTCCTCCCTTCCATTTTATCTTATCATTGGGTTTGAAAATCATGAAATTTTCTTCAAAAATAGTCAATAATACCCATCTAAACCTAGAAAGAGTGTATCTTCATTATAGAAGTGGGTGTGGGCCACTCTTCAATCGCCTTTATTTTGGAAGGGTCCACAGATACCCCTTTTCAGGTGATAACATTCCCCAAGAATGATACTTCCTCCATCCAGAACTCACATTTAATGAACATTTCATATAGCTTCTCCCTTCACAAAGTCTTTAACACTATATTCAAATGCTCTTGGTGTTCCTCCTTGATCTTGGAGTGTATCATAATATCGTCAATAAATACTACAACAAATTTTTCAAGGTAATATCTAAATACACTATTCATTAAATCCATTAAAATATATGGATCATTAGTGAGTCCGAAGTAAATCACTATGAACTCAAAATTTCCATACCTCATTTGAAAGGTAATCTTGGTAATACCTTCCTTCCTCACCTTTATTTGGTGATATCCCAACCAAAGGTCCACCTTAGAGAAATAATAGGCCCCACGAAGCTGATCGGAAAAAGTCATCTATCTTAGGAAGGGGATACTTTTTCTTTACCGTGACTTTATTAAGCTCACGATAATCAATGTAGAAGCACATTGATTCATACTTATTCTTGACTAAGAGGACTTAAGTACCCTATGGTTAAGCACTAGGGCGTATAAAACCCTTCTCCAGATTCTCTTGTAACTGCTTCTTCAGCTCTTCTAGCTCTACGGTGGTCATTCTGTAAGGTGTTTTGATAAAGGCAGAGATCCAAGAATAAGATCAATTGTGAACTCAACCTCTTGGTCAGGAGGAAGACCATGAAACTCTTTAGGGAATACATCTGTGTAATCTCTCGTGATGGGAATGTATTCAATCGTGATTCTCTCCTTTGTCTTAATCATTTGGGTTAGATATGCTTGTTCATAAGGGATAAATATCCACACTTGATACAATGATTATAAAGGTGATTCATCTTCCTCCTTACGATTTTAAGGAATTGGAGGATGCTTCGGGATATGAAGAGTGATCTTCCTTTATTAATAGTTGATGTTGGATTTGTACAAATATATCCAATCCATGTCCAAGATAGTGTCTAACTCCACTAAAAGAAGTATGATGAGATTTTCAGGGAGGTTCAATACATAAACGTTAACTGAGGAGGAGTTATAAATCATGGATGCAATGATTTCCACCTTCTCTATTCTCATAGATATCTTTTCCTTCAAATTTTGAGGTGGTGTTTGAATAGTTCTACTAAACATGAAAGAAATGAACGAATTCATAGAACCAAAATCAAATAGTACGTTTACTATTATAGTATGAATAACTAGCGTACTTGTCACCACATCATTGACTAGCTCCATCTTAGCAGTAGGGGTATCATAATACCTACCTTGTTGCCTTGGAGGTTGTTGATTTCCTATGAAAAACCTTATCTTAGGGTAATTTTTGAATAATACCCATACTCCTTCCAGTTTTAACACTTCACCACAATCTGAGAATTGATCTGAAGCTTCCTTTATTCTTCCACGTTAGCAGAAATTTTCACATCCCTTCAGTAGTTATTGTTTAAATGCCCCAACCTTTCACATTTTAAGCAATTCCTAGTTTCCTTTAGAAAGTTCACCGAATTCTTCTTCCCACAACTTTTACAAGTGGGATATTCCAGATTCTTTCTATCATGGGATTTTTTCGTTGAACCACCCATGTTGTTCTCCATTTTTTCTTCTAGTCACCGAGCCTACGAGACCGTTGGGAGTCTATAATATCCATTTTAACCATGAGGGAACAATGGAAAATCTCATAATAACTATCAAAGTCTTGAATCTCTAACACCTTTGGTAAAATCGACTTTAGCTCACTAAATAATAGATCCACCTTGATTTTGGTGTTCATGAAAAATCCAGAGGTGTACCATGCAAGCCTTGTAAATTTTTCTTCATATGTCACGATGGAATCAACTTCCTTCTGCTTGAGTTAAAGGAACTCTCTATCCATCATGAGATGGAGGGTTCACGGAAAATATTTATTAAAACTCATCCTATTGAATTCCTCCCAATCCATGGAATAATGTTTCTCTTGGGGATTTTTATTCTTGATCAATGTCCCCCATTGATCATCTTTCCAATCTAAATGATAGAATTCCATTACAATTTACTATTATTTCCAGCACTAGAGGATATAGAATATGTTTTCAATGGATTTAATGCATTGTTATGCGAGAAGGGGATCAAAAGATCCACTAAACATGGGAGGCCTTTTTCACATGAAGGATTCTATGTCAAATTTCTCTTTCCATGGAGGAGGAGGTCATTACACAACATTCAAGTTATTATTCGTAACTTGAGCTAGCTAATAAAGTATTTTCATGATGATTTTACCACCCATTTCCCATCATATCAAGAATTTAATTAGGGAAATCTTTACATTTCCTATAACATTAGTTTTTGGAATGTGTTATTATATTTCCCACCATTATCTATGAAAAAGAACACAAAATTAGAGGGATTGAATACTTAGTTATTGAAATAAAAAGGAATATGTTGATCATAAAAGCATACACTTATAAAGGAGAAGTGTATCCTAACTTGGGACTCATTAGGTTTAAATCTAGGTTATCCTCGATATATTTTTAACTTATATTCTTAAGGAATTTTTTTTATTCCTTTAATAATGTTTTGTACTAATCTCATGAATTTACCAAAGCATATCCCCCAGGAGTGTCAAACCAAGTATGAAACGAGGCCTATTGTCATGTACCAGGATACCCTAGGTCAAGCCAAAAATTCCTTGTTAGATTTTTCACTACTAGGTTCATTTATCCTATAGCCACCTCTACCTGTTTGTATTTAGATAGGGATTTATTTGCTTGATAAACCACTACCTCTTTACTTACAAAAATTTAGGGATGTTCTCTTATACTTCATCTCACCCTTAATGTTCTTACTAAAGTACTTTATTCCTATTCTCCAAAAATAACTAGACCATCCTCTAATACCAACTATAGAAACCCTAGATATTTACATAAAACATTACAATATTTTAATCATATTTATACATTAGAGTAAAATCCAAGGATCGTGAATTCTAATGTCTTTGAAGACTAGGTACATAAAACTGAAAACATGGAACTAAATATATCATCTCTTCATTTAGTCTTCATAAAGATCTCATAACATCCTATGAGCCCTTACATCTTCATAGGGTGCCCTGGGGATCACATGAACAAAGGTATGAGCTAAAAATCTCATTAAGGGAATAAACATAAGAATAAAGCTTTAGAACATGGGTTAGAAGGCCTAACATGATGATATAAAAAGGATTGAAACATATGGAATCATAATATATAAACATGGGATCATTTAAACATGGAATCATATAATTGTGTAAAAAATATAAAACATGAATTTAGTATGATTCAAGTGTAACCTCCAATACCATTTCCAATAGTATCATAATCCATGGCTAACCCCTAAGATCTTTTCACATAATAGCACAAGCCAAGGCAAACTGCCAAGACCATCGCACATTATCACCTCATTCGACTCAAAATTACCCAATGAATTGGAGTGATATCTGGTTTCACCCATCTAAAATTTCATTAATAATTTTTCCACATAAATAGTCATACATAATCAATCTTACATAAATATAAGGGCTACCCATGGAAATAATTGGGTACCACAATCATGACACAAAGCATAACCAAATAGTGTATCATGAAAGTATCCATGAAAAAAGTAATTAAAACATACATAGAGGCTTAAAAGGTAATATAGATCTATATCATGGTAACTTATTTAAAATAGATGTTACAACATATAAGAAATTAACTTGATAAACTTTAGCATTATAACATTTTTTGTGGTTTTAATGAAAATACTATAGATATTTTGAAATAGAAAAGGGAACTATATTTTATATAAAACCAGTAGTGAACCAAGAAAGTTTTCAGTAATAAAAATAATTTTTTAATAAATACAATGGTGTATTTAAATGTAGGATATAGTGCACTTGAAATTGGGAAGAAATTTGGGAAGTTCCCTTAAAACAAGTTTGCTTAATGGGAAGTATCGAGGAGGAATTCACATAAAAATATATATATCCCCAAAATAAGTTAAGGGGTGAATCTGAAAACATGAGTTTGAATCATATAAACACCATTTATATGTTGTACATAAAAAAATACAACATCATTTGGATAAAAATAAAGATAAAGCAACCCGACTGTTTGGGTAGAATTTCTTATTGATTATCGGTATGGTATCGGGTGTACTTAACAGGGCTTAAAGAGAGATAATGGGGTTTATCGTAACATATAAATCATGAAGAAAGTTTGGGGTAGGTTCTAAATCATACCCCCATCATTTGGTATTACACATAAAATGGCATAGAATATAGTACATTATTGAATAAAAGTGAAATGGAGGTGATCCCTTACCTTAAGTTCGTTGGTGTTCTCCACTTGTTATTAATGACTTGAATAAAAATATTCGGTTTATTTATTAATAAGTACATAACCCATTTATATATTTATAATATTTATTATAATCATTTTATGTTTATTTATAACCATTTAAATTGGTTATGAGGTTCAATTTCATTGTTTGGGTCTGTTTTCCTGCTTGGTTTTAACAATCATTTTTGTTCGGGTAAACATGTATGATGAAGGTGGTTGTCTAGAATTAAAGTTATATTTAATAACTTAAAATCTAGAATTTTACATGGTTGAAAACATAATTTGGTTACTTTAAGTGAATTTTAATCATTATATAAAACTTTAATGACATCCTTTTGGATTAATTGGTGGTTTTTTACCACAATGAACACGTTTTATTTTAAAAACCAAAACCATGTGTAAAATAGGATTACATAACCATTGATAATGAATAATACATATATTATGGTCTATTTCAACCTTAAAAATGGTTTCATGAATATATTTTAATACATTAAAGGAAATTGATAACCCATCGCCCTTGAGTGTGCCAAATTAAAACATCTCAAACGGTGTTTTCATTTCTTTTAAATAAAAGATGGGGAAAGGATAGAAGATAATGAATTATACCATTAAAATGATATAATTATAGTACATGTATGTTACGGGAGTTATTATACTATTTGGGGGAAGGGAGATGAGGAATGAAATAAGAAAATAAAAGAACATAAAAGAAATAAAATAATTGAAAAGAGGAATTTACCTCTTGAGTTTATCTTCTTTGAGAGCCTCTTAATGGGAGAGGATTTGGTATTATGAAGATACTAGTGGACGTTAGACTTGGGGAAGGATCTTTGGAATATATTTGGGAAGAATATTGGTAATTCAAAAGGCATGAGAGGACTGAAGATAAAAGGTAAAGATGGGTGGTATTTATAGTGGAGGGGATGAGGGTTTTCATAATATTATAGTCATTAATTTATTATTTCTTCACAAGACAAGAAATAGTGAGTATTTCATGACCTAAAATGGTAATAAATTCTGTGATTCAGCTATTTGGGTGCTTACATAACTTATGATGTTAAGAATAGTGGATTTAAATTATAATGTATTAATACAATAAATTAATTTATTTACTATTCACAAAAAATTCAAGTATTTTAGAAAATTCCCAAAAAATCACCATAATCATATTTTGACATGTTGAATCAAAAAATAAAATCCATTTCCCAAAAATGATTTTCCAAATATTATAAATTTAATATTTAATTAAAATCATAATTTATTCTAAAAGAACAGTTTTAAAACATTTATTTACTTATTCCAAAATAAAGGTACATCATAATTTCAATTAAATATTATTTATATACTATCATAGGTAGGGTTTATATTCATTATTTTATGTAATTATTCATAAGGGAGACATTACTATTCATAAGGGTATGTTACTATTCAAAAAAAAGAAGTTGGTAATATTAGTCTCCAAATAACTTACTAATCACAACTGTGTATGTCAGATTTTCGAAATTCCAAATATAGAACTGACAAACATATGTTTAGAGGTCACGTAGAACTTAGTAGTTCATTATGTTGTGATTATATGACATAATTATAAGAAGTATATTTCCATTTAAAACATTGGGTCCTTACATATTCACAAGGGTAACATTACTATTCAAAAGGGCCATGTTACTATTCACCAAAAAAAATTAAGTTGACCCTCTTAGACTCTAAATATCTACTGATCACAACTATGTTTTTCGGTTTTTTGAAATTCATTTCAAGGAATTTAAAACAATATTTTTAATATATAGGCTGTAATTATCTTGTTAAAATAATTATAAAAAAATTTCATAACGACTCGGTGTTGTATGCATTACATTCTATATTAAATTTATTTTTAAATCCTTAGGGTGTTACAATACTGACAACCTGGATTTATTAAGCTTAGCATAAATGGTAGAAATTATTTTAGGTAATTGTTCACATCTTAATACATACCAATCAAAATATAAACCTTCATTTTAAGGTCCTTTAGTTATGGATGTTTGAATGAATTTAATTGGCAAGGATTATTTATCCTGATTACTAATCCTTAAGGGTACCAAGTTTGGAATTAAGGATTTATTATATTCAGATACACTTATGCTTGATCCATACCCTAGTTGGTTTTTAGAAACTCATTGTAGAACTAATCAAGAATGGGAAATAGATTGAAAACCTATTGAATTCACAAATATCAATGGGAATCAAACAATTAAACGGCATACATAGAGAGAAAATTATTATTAGATGAACATGAAATCATGAATTCAAAATAATAGGATAGATTCGATCATAGTTATAACTAAATAACTTACTTAAGACAAGGGTGAGAATAAGTTAAACAATGTTTCATCATATATTTATAATCAAAATGAATAATGATCGAAATGATATCAAGAATTCAAAAAATAATGAACTATGGCCTTAAAATTGATTTGAAAAACTTGTATTGAAGTAAAAAAAAAGGAGGATAATAAATTTATAGTTTGAGTAAAAGGGAATGAGAGGGTAATTAAAAGAACTAAAATCTTCTCTCTAGGGACTTCTTAAATGTATTTCCCTACTGTTATATATATAGTTAAAATTTTACACGATGTGTAATTGGGATTCAAATTTTGTAATCTTGATCCAGGATTTTCTACATAGATTTTGAATCTATGTATATCTTGTGTGGATCTCATCTGAGATTTATAGATTTGAGTCCTTTCACGTTGTGTATCTAATACTCACAACATGTTCCTTACTTCAATCATTATCTGTGGATTGTTAATTGCGTTCAAATCTTTTATGATGTGTATCGTTAACTCACGAAGTTTAATGGCTTCTCTACTTGTAGTTTTCACAATTAAGGCTTGATTAATGACTTATAGAATGTTGTGAATTTATATAACATGTCATTTAATGAAGATTCACGATGTATAATAGTCAAATTTTCTCCTTTTATACAATTTATCCATGAAAACTTTGGAAGCCTTATTCCTATAAAAATAAACACATACCAAGTGAATTTTCTAATAAGTCATTGAAAACCTTAATAAAATGATTTTAAAATGTATATAAGATTTCAACTTATTGAATTACACCACAATTTGACAATTTATTATCCTCAAAAAAAATCTCAATATATATTTCAAAAAGTTAATTAATTTTTAAAATAGGAAACATTCATTATATATAGGGAAAAAATAAGTGTAAGTTGAAAAAATATTTCTCTACAATAATCCTTCAATAGAAAATATTTTATGCCCCATAGCTCAGTTCTTTGAACAAATTCTTAATATTTTAAACATAATCTCTTACTTTTCCTTGAATTCTATACCAATTTTCAATTTACCCCAAACAAAATATTCTACCATCACTCAGGGTAAAATAAAACTAGAGTAATTCTCTTACCCATAGTACATGTTCATAACTATAGGATTGCATTGGTTCTATCGTCTACACTTTGTAATGACATATAAAAAATCAAACATGAGGGTTTCAACAATTTGGTTCTAATCACACTGATTTTGTGGGAAGGTAGGTAAATAGTGAAAAATGATCAAAAAGGAGGCTTGGATCTGAAGTATAATGCATGAATTTCCTGAAAAGTGTAATAAAATGATTTTTCAATAGATAACAAAGTCCTTGGTCCCAGCAGGTCAAGTTGGATCCATGTATATGTCAAATAAGTTCAAGAAGGGTATAATGTTCCTTAATTTTTCTTTTCCATTTTGACTTTATGAAATTATTTTCTAGGATAGATCTCACGCCCATCCCCTAACCACATATGATCTTTCAAGGGATTCATCAGTCTAGAAATGGCGATTTTTCACCTTCATACTACACAACCCATATCAATTTTTCTTTTTCTTTTTTATTTTTTAAAGAGACGGGATATTTGTGAAATTCTAGAAAGTATAAATAGATCACAATCAAATAGTCTGATGAGAATCCCAATACATCTCCACAGTAAAATCACCTCATACTATCTAAAATCCTCCCCCACACTAGTTTAAAGTGAAGTTGTGCATTATACAAAGAGTAGGGTAGGAAGTGATACTCATCTCGGAATAGCAGCATCCTACAAGTTTATTCATGGAAACTATGGGCTTAATGAGGGAAAGATGCAAGTTGGGTCTCAGGAAAAATTATATGAACAAAGATTACATCAATCATTTTAAAATTTTATTTGATCAGTCATAGCCTTAATAAAATCACAATGAATGTTTTGATATGTTCACATATCCCAGGTATCACGCATGAAATATGATCAGAAAAGTATATACAATTATATGGTTATAATACTCTTGGGAATGAGAATAAATATATAAACTCACAATCACTAAAGGTATAAAATTAAATAATAAGTTAATTAATAATAATTTAAAAAAATTCAAATTTGAATAAAATTACTAAGCTCAGATATAGTTCTAAAAATATAAAAAGAGAGAAAACATATATTTCCAAGAATTTATATGTTAACTTTTACTTTTATTTAAATGGATAACCTGATTTTTAGATTTAAATCATGCTTCTAATTTGAAAAATGTATCCCAAATAGATGGGATCAGGAAAAAATCAAGTGTATCAAAAGTAAAACATACAAATAACTCCCCTATACATAAAAGAAGATAGTGTCCGCACTTCCCATCAAATTATTGTGGGATTTTGATGGCACATAATGATCAAAAATGTAATGGTGATTGAAAACCTAAATACAGGGGGAATAGAGATCTCCCTGTATGAAGTGGAAAGCCATGAGGGAACTTGGGTTTCTTGATTTGGACTTGGGGTTGCCCTTAATATGGGTTATAAATACAAATCATACTCTCGATAAAACACTAGTCCACAGGTTTGAAATGTTTATAAGTATAATTACAGGTAGGCGAATAGTGTGATGAGAAATGGAAACTAATTTTATTTAAGTGTAGGAAGGTTTATACATTATATAAAATGGAACCCATGACAACAATTAAAAAACTCAAGAACTATAATTGGTATAAGGAATCAGACATGAAAAATGATGCATTGTGGGTTGCCTCTCATAAATTTTAACAGAAACATCATCATCCAGATGGATGGATTAAAATATTAGGTAGTGTGGTCCATTGGTAGAATGTATCCTCTAGTGTCTATAGCTACATGTGACGGTGTCTTCCAAATCGTGTGGTCTCTGGACAAGATTGATGACTTTGGGAGCATTGTGAGCATGGATCAGATGTGGAATGAAAGGTATTTGTGCTTGTAGAGGTTTTTTGTGCATGAATCTCCAGTGAGAGTTCCTAAATTTAACATTTTATCTCAGTCAAGAGATGATCAACATGTTTAACCAATACATATGGTGGTATTGGTACATCGACAATCATATATCAAATAGAGGAGATAAACATGCCTATTATCAAATTAAAAGATATGAAAATTCATCCAAGCAATAGTGTTGCAAAAATCAGTTCCCAAATTTAAATATGTGTAGTAGTAAAAAATTTTGAGATAAACAGACTAAAACAAGGAAAAACAGCCAGCTCTGAAACAAAGTCTAAAGAAAAAATCAGCAAACTGACCAACTAAGATAAGTTGATGGAATCAAAAATCTCCTTCACAATCCACTCACGGTCGGGTGGTGTTGGTAGTTGTCCAACTAGATTAGAGGAATTAACGGAAGTAGGGGATGGTGGATCAGTTACGAAGGGTGGATTAATCATACTGAGAATATGGTCTAGGGTAGGTGATGAAGAGGTGTTGATCCGAAGTGGGGCCTCGATTTTAGCAGTCGGTTCAACAAAGGGCACCTCAGTGAATGTAGTAGTGGTTGGCCAATTTCCCTATGTGGCCTACTCGGTGAGGCACTCTTATTGGGTAGTACTGTTGGTGATCTTTAAGGTTAGGTCGGGGTGGTTAATTGGTGGTGCTAGTGTGGTATAAGAGGAGGGGAATTTAGGTGCTATTGGTGGCTAAGATTCTATAGAAGAAGGTTGTGGAGGGTGGTAAAATGGTAAATCTCCACGAAGGGTTGGTGAAGATGGGAAGAGGTCCTTCGTAGGTTCTCCAATACTCATATATGAATGGCTCAAATATCTGGATGGGTGGTATGGGTGGGTAGAGTAGTAGTGGATGCGGTGGTGGTAGAGGCGGGGATATGGGTGGAAGGTGCTGGTGGTGATGCGGTAGGTGGATCAGATGGTGGGTCCACTGTAAGTACTACCTCATGTACACCTGGTACCCAGTGGTAAATTTCTCTATCCCTCACCAAGAGATTCATCTTTTAATGCATCATACTATAAATATCCACTATACGTCCAAGGGATGTGAGGGGAAGATAATCGTCAAAGACTCTGATATTTCTGGTGAGGTGGGTAATGAATGACCCTCCCATCAGTATGTCTCTATTCCAATTTACATGAGCCTGATAGTAGTATGAAAACTAATAGGCCATATTGATGGCTGAGCTTCCCATGGTTTCTTCCAAAATAAGGATGTCAAAACGGACCACACTCACATGGGACTCTTCCTGGGAAAATCAGGTGTGGGTCAGGGCTATATAGAGTATCTGAAGTTCTGGGCTATGAAACTGAGTGGATTTGGTGATTCAGGGGTCATTCACTATATGATCATCTCATGAAATCATCTTCTATAGGAACCACAAATTAGACTAGGTAAGATCAAGATATAGTGTCAAAAATATCTCATACATAGCAAACTCTTCTATGTAAATGCCCAGGCCGATGCTGAATTCAGAAAATGATAGCTCATGTGGTCATCCGACTAGAAGGATATGCATGTTATCCACTACAACCTCAAATATGGAAATTAAATCCATAAATACCTCTTGTTACATTTCCTCATGTGACTCAATCATTAAAGGGATATAAAGTCATTTGAGAAGCTCTAGGATCTCATCGTTGATATTCAGGCGGGTGAGAATGGCCATGTCAATGGTCTTGTTTGTCCTCATGGGTTTCACCTACAGTAGGTTGATGTTGATGTGAAGCTTTGGGTTAGGGATTCATATAATGGGTTGTAAATGGAAGTTTTTATCCCCTGATGATTCATTAAAGCTAGTCTAGGATTTATCATGGGCAACTAGAGCAGCACGGGCTACTGCAAGAGGTAGAGGAGATGCTGCCCGAGGTGCTCTAGGTGTAGAAGGTTTAGTGCTTCTTGGTCATTTGGTTGAAGGATGACTGTAAAGATATAACAATGACTCTAAAGGTGTAGGGAGATATTTTTTTTCCTTTCCATCATATAGGGAATATGGAGGGGTGTGGATGTACGGTCAGCTGATGGGGGGTTCATTGGAGGCCGAAATAGAGGAAGGGGAATGGGGGTGCGGTGTAAGTCATGGGCTATGTGTGGGGGTTTCATGGCTAAGAGATGATAGGGGAGAGTGGGAGAGAGAAGGTGATGGAGGTAAGTGTTTGTTGATAGGGAGAAGTTAGTATTGGTCATGAAGGAGGATTATAGGGGAAGGGAGGTGGTTTTTAGGAAGGGGGAGAGGGAGAGGGTAGGAGGAAGGAGGAGGGTGGGGGAGAAGGTTGGGAATTGGGTCTTGAACCTAGGGTTCACGACTTATTTTTTTAAACTAGACTGAAATGTTACATGAAATGTAACAACTTTTCACATAATGTAATTCTGGGTTTTATAGAATTTTTGGAAGAAAAGTTACACATCTGAAATAAGGTTACACAATGTGTAATAGGTATTTTTTTCATCTTTGGTACAACCCCATCCATTTAGTTCTTGGAATATCCAAAGAATTTTTATGGATAATATGATCTAATCAATTCAAAGATTATCTACACTAGGTTGCTCCCATATAGTGTTTCATTTAACATTGATATATTGACTTGTTTAAGGCTTGGATGAACTTTAGGTAGATAACATAGCCTTCACGGAAGGGTTCTTAATATATTATCAAACATTGACCAATTACATTGAAAGGAGGTTCACCTTACAACTAAATTTCAATGGTCCCATAGTGGAAAACAAGAATGGCTTCGAAAGGTCCAGAACATCTAGCTTTTAGCTTCCCAAGAAATAATTTTAATCTAGAATTGAATAAGAGGACCTTATTTCCTGGGACAAATATGTGTCTTTCAATGCATTGATCATTCCATTGATTAGTTTTCTCTTTTTAGATTATGAAATTGTAATAAAAATCTTTCCTAATTTCCTCCAATTCATCTAGTTATAACATTCAAGCTTCACTAGATTTCTGAGAATCCAAATTTAAGCTCTTAATTGCTCAGTACGAACGGTGCTCTAGTTCAATTGAATGATGACATAGTTTCCCATAAACTAATCTGAATAGTGGGGTACCAAAGGGTGTTTTTTATGCGGTGTTGTATGCCTATAATGTATCATATAGTGTCAAACTCTAGTCACTTCAACTTGTTTTGACCATATTCCCTACATTTTTTTAAAATCCCAACATGACAATTCCACTTTCCCACATATTTTTTGGTGGTAGGGAGTTCCTATGTCCTCACGAATTTCATATTTTTATAATAATATTTTAACATTTTGGTTGGTAAAATGTATTTTAGATCACTAATGATTAATATAGGAAATCCAAATCATTAGAACACATTCCTTTTTAGGAAATTCATGACCACTTTTGATGAGTAATGGGATATGGATTCAGCTTCTACCCATTTTGAGACGTAGTCCACACCAACAAGAATGTAGGTCTTTCAATGTGAATTGGGAAATAGTCCAATGATGTATATTCCTCAAACGTCAAAAATATCAACTTCCATGATGGGGTTTTGAGGCATTTCATTTCTTTTTAAAATGGTCCTAATTCTCTGGTACTTATCACAGATTTGACAGAATTCCCATGCATCTTCGTGTAGTGTGGTCTAGAAAATTTCACTTCATAGAATCATTACTATAGTGAAGTCAGGTACATGATTCCATCTATTTGGTGACATATGACATATTTTTATCACATTTGGAATTTCATTTTTGAGAGTTCAATGTCGCAAAAATCCATCAGTGCAACACTTGAATAGGAGTGTTTTATTCTAGTAGTAAAGTTTTCCTTCTACTAAAAATCTTAACTTTTGTTGATAGGAGAGTTCTTGGTAAAGAACTCCCATGGAGAGATAATTAGAAATATTGGAAAACCATAGTTGTACATTAATATTGAAAAGTTTTTCATCATGAAAATAAACTTGGATGTCAATATCATCATCATCCTTGGTGAGTAAAATAGGGGGATGGGATAGATGATCAACAATAACATTTTCCATGCCTTTAGTATCTTTGGTAGAAATATCAAATTCTATGAGTAGGAGGATTATAACGACCCATACTTTACATACATTGTTAATACTTCAAAATTGAAGCACACTTATTACAACATATGATAAAACCACAAAGGACCGTATAGGTATAGTGTCTTTAGAAACTGGGAAACATAAACAACTGGTTCATAAATCTTCTACAGTGTCTCCCATTTATTTCATCATATTTAGGGTCCCTTTTAGCATATTCGACTTAATATCCATCTTCCTGACCTGGGTAAAAGAAAACATAAAAGGGTGAGCTCAAATGCTCAACAAGGGCAATAAAGGAAATAAAAATCATATCATATCTTTTTGAAAATCATAACCTGAAAAAGAGATCATAAAATCTTAATAAATCATAGAAGTGAAAATGAGATCCCCATAATCATAACATAAGACTTGAAACTTTGTGGCATGCACACATAATCATGGAAAATCATTTCTTGTTAGTCATGACTCATTGCCAAGACTATCTTAGTGGACAAAGTCCCTTTCTGAACCGAGTTCACTCCTCGTTTTAGTCCTGTATCACTGAACCGAAATAACCTTCCATTCCAGCCATGTCTATCTCATGAGATATAAAATCTTTACCCAATGCATTGGAGGGAGATATAGGTCCCACCCATCTTATAATGAATCCTTTCTTATGTGTGCCACATAATCATAAAACATACATCATCGCATAACACATGTAACAAAAATGGGATTCTTGAAACATCATGACATCATAAATCAATTCATATAAGATAAAGGAATTCATAAAAATAATTCCATAAAAACATGATAAAATCAATGTAATAATAGGGATAAAAACAGAACCCTTTATTATCTTAGATGGAAAATAATTTTGATAAAACACTTGAACTCCATTCTTGAGGAAAATATCCTTTCTTCTTCAAAAACACTTTTCTTTTCTTAATATGTCATATAATTATAAACTAAAAGAAGTTGATTAAAAATAAACTTTAAAACTTGTAAAGGAAGCTTCTTGGAAATAAT
This sequence comes from Viscum album, assembly GCA_963277665.1. Classification (NCBI taxonomy): domain Eukaryota; kingdom Viridiplantae; phylum Streptophyta; class Magnoliopsida; order Santalales; family Viscaceae; genus Viscum; species Viscum album. The sequence goes on along the minus strand of OY728156.1, from coordinate 1,223,599,992 downwards.
GTTTTAAAAATCCATTCATGCCGTATAAGTTAAAAAAAACATTCTTCGTACTTTTGTCGGAAAAGTCAAAAAGTACCTCGTACGAAAAAAAACGACAAAAGATTCCTTTCGTATCTTTTACTAAAAACTCACCGAAGGGTAAAATTGGATATAAACTATTGTAGAAGGATGGAAATAATATTACATATTTAGGGAACATGGATGTGGATGATAAAATACACCCCAGTAAATACTTACGAATAAACAATCTCGGATAAAAATGAGATTGTGATTTTTCCCTTAACTTAGGTCCGATTTGCTTTGTTCGTGTCCGAAGATCCTGTATAATGGTTTAAATAATGTTATTGACTTATTCCAGAATCATACATATTGATATGATATCATATATGGTCATATTATTAGCTTCTTGTTAGTAATATTTCATTGTTACTTGTTACTCGGGTCTTTATAACTTTTTGTTCTTATGCGTGTTTTGTCGAATAAATTCTTATTCTTATCTTTAGGTTATAGATAATTTATTTACAGAATGGTATTAGTGTAGTATATACCATATTCATTCATTCAATTCATTTATATAATCATTATGAAATGAAGATCATGTAGAACGAGTCGCATCACATTGTGGAGACGGTATTCCGTACGTACGCACAAGTGATGATATCGTTCCTTTGATCGTGGAATTGTATTGGAGTATATATATATTATTTCAGTATCAATATTACTTCATAATAATCATATATAGTTACTCATTACACCATTATACCCATCCTTGTAAGGTGATGGTGGAAAATAGATTACACCACGGCGTGGAGACGGTATTCCGTACGTACGCACGCGCGGTGATTTCATTTTTCCGTAGGATGGATAGAAGGTGAATTAGGGTTGTTTCATATTTATAATAACATATCAGTATGTAAGTAATACTGATGTTATTACTTTATCATGAAACAACTAAAGAAGAAGAAGTTGAAGAAGAAAGAAATTGAAAAGGTCGGTAATGGATATTACCTCTTCTTTGGAACGCCTCTTTGAATCCTCCACTTAAGGAACTAAGATTGGTCTTTGGAGAAGACCAGGACCTCTAGGATTATTCTAGGGAAGTGGAGAGGAGAAAATGGCAGGGGTTGGCCGAGCTTGAGTGCTCAAAATTGGTGTGAGGAGGAGGGGGAGGAGGTGCCCTTTTATAAGGGAGGAGAGGGGCACCTTAGGAATATCTCAAAATATTATTTTATATTAAAGTCAAAATCGGTTTATAATGGTTCCAAAGGGTCTTATTTCGAAGATAAAGTGGGGATGGGTCGAAATCCTACCAACCAATAGTATTTAGACAAGTTTAGGGTATTATTTTAACCTTATCAATTAGATTTAACTCTAAGTTAATTAATTTAACTTTTACCGTGTCTTTTTGTTTTCTTTCACTATATGGTTAATACACTTACTATAACATGCCAAAAGAACCCCAAATTGTTTATTATTAATATATATATCCTTATCTAAGTCATTTGGATGAACCTTAGATTTTTAGGAATAAAATAACAATTAGTAATATAATATTTGATTTAAAAACTATTTTGTGTCAATTTTGACACTATTTGATATATGATTTTTTTTGAAAGTCATAACAGAATTATATGTTCGAACCAAGTTGATTAAATCAACACTAATATATCATAGTAACCTAGAAAATTAGTGGAATTCATAAAAAGTCTCAAATTACATTTATTTTGGTGTTTATAACATCAATTATGTCAATATTTCATTAATAAGATAATTACTGCATCATCTTTGTGTCATAAATAAATTAAATTATATGATGTCTGAAAATTACAAATAAAATACCATCATGTAGGAAATCTTTTTAGATTTCTAATTAATATTTACAATCGAATTTATCTTATGTATAACCCCATATTAAAAATGATTTACTTATTAAACTTTGATTTTAACTATTTTAACCCTTCTTTAAATAAATTAATAATAAATGTCCTAATCTAATCCAAGTGGGCCTAAAGGGTCATATTTTATTCCTAAGTTTGTTTTTGGTCGAATTACACTTGTCCAATAGAATTAGGACATGTGTTAGGGTAATATTAATATCATATTTACCCTTAGTTACCCTATTTACTATTAACCACGGTAAAAAAAGTAAAAAGTTACTATTCACCAAAAAATTATTTTCATCTCATTGAACCACATTTTAGTCCTTGATATTAACCGTGTCTCTCGGATTTTCGAAATTCCATTCACAGAAGCGGTAAAATTAAGTTTTATGCAAAATTCAGTTTTTTAACCTACCACTTAGTGGTTTCACTATTCATCAAAAATTGAAAGTTTTCAGAAAAATACCAAAATTTCACCCTAGGCTAATTTCGATATTCTGAGTCCAAAAATGAAGTCCATTTTGAAAAATAAAATTTATAAAATTTCAAAAAGTGGTTATTACTATTCATAACGGCTGGTTTTAATAGTATATTGTTGTTTAGTGAAACTCGGTATTGCGTACGACGCAAGCTATCGAGGAAGGTCGCGATTGCGTGTAAAGCAAGCCAAGCAAGTGTTGTGTAGAAAAAGATTCCTTTGATGATTTATATAACATAAAAGTCTCGGGTGTTACAAGGATCAACCTTATTATCCTTATCTTGTTATTCATTTTTTTCATTAAATAACTGAGGGAATCATAATCGGTGTATACAATCACCATGGTCAGGATAAAATAGCAAAAAAATCAAATGTATATGCAACATCTAAGAGTACTTTATCTGTAGTTATATAATTGAATTGAGCTTCATTCAGTGTGTGTATGGAATAGTAGATAGGATGGAAGATGTGACAAATTATTTTTCCCAAAATAGTGACAAAAAAATGTTGTAGGTATCACACATGAGTTCAAATTCTTTATCTCAATCAAGTGAAATGATTATAGGGGTCATTATCAAGATTTTCTACAAAGTATTGAATTTGAGCTGACATTATTCAGTGAATTCTAATGGAACATACTTTTACAATATCTATGTCTTAGGATGAGAAACTTTTGAAAAAAAAAAATCAAATCGCCTATAGAATCCAGCATAGCCAAGAAATCTTCTTTATACCCTTGACCATTGAAGGTTTTGTTAAATCATTTATGACCTTCATCTTAGATGGATATACTTCTGTCCCATCTTTGTAAATTTTATATCTGAGAACTAAGCATCCTTGAACCATAAAATATAATTTTTTCCATTTCAAAACTAGGAATTCCTCTTCACAATTTCATAGTAATAAATAAATATTTCTTAAGTAGATTTCAAAAGATCTTCTATAAACAAGGAATTAATCCAAGAACATTTCTAATAATTTATATTACAGATCATGTAAAATATGCATCATGCATCTTTTAAATGTTCTTGGAGCATTACATATACCAAATGACGTTCACCAGTAGGCTAAAGTTCCAAATAGACATGTGAATGTGGTTTTAGAGTAATCAATTAGGTCGACTTCAATCTGATTGTATCTCGAATATCTGTCTAGGAAACAATATAATTCTTTTACAGAAATACTTTCCAATATTTGATACATAAAGTGAAAGGGAAAATGATCCTTCTGTGTTACCCCATTTAAGATTTTTTAATCCATGTAGACTCTCCATCCAGTGATGGTGTATCTTGAGATCAATCCATTTTCATCAGTTTTTCCACAGTAAGTCCACCTTTCTTGGTAACACCTTATAGTGGGCTCACCCATTAATTATAAAATATTGAAAAAAATATTCTAGAATATATATGTTTCAATACTTCCTTTTTGAAAACTTCCTTCATTGGTGGTTGGAGGCGTCTTTGACGTTGGTGTTTGGGTTTGTCATATTCCTCAAGAAGACTTTTATGGGTGAATATAGTAGGAATGATTCATTTAATGTTGGACACCCACCAGGAAATTGATTTCTTGTGCCTTTTTTAGACTTCAACCAATTTTTATTCTTTTGACTGAGATGGTTTAGAGTTGATGATTACTGGAAGAGAGGTTGAAGTTCCTATGTATAAAAACATAAGAGTACTGGGTAGAGGCTTCAACTCCAGTGTCGGTGGGTTAAATAATCAAGGGACTGATGGGTGAGAAAGTATCACTTGTGAGAGGTTCATTGATGTTAACTTCGTCAAAATCATATTATTCATCTATATCAGGGAGTGACTCTTCACCATCTTCTTCTATAGCCTTGTATTTGTTTTCTTCATGGGTAACAGAGATAGTGTCGCAATTAGTTGCATCATTTTATTGTTTAGTATCCTTGATGAGGTTGAAGACTACCTGTTTTTCCCCAACTCAAAGATTGTACACCCCTGATTTATGTCAGTTAGAGAATTTCTTATGCCGAGGAATGTCCTTTTGAGAATAATGGGGTGTCACCTTCTTCTTCAATATCTCAAACTCAGAAGTCGACTAGAAAGAGGAACTTGCCGACTTTGACCAATATGTCCTCAAGAATTACTCAAGGGTACTTTACTGGTTGCTATGTAAGTTGTAGTGATACTTTTTTTGGTTTGAGCTATTTATTTCCCAACTAGTGAAAAACACTCCTTAGTATGAGGTTGACGCTTACTTCGAGATCACACAAAGCTTTTCCAAATTTACACTCTAAAAGAACACATGGAATTGAAACACATTTGGGGTATCTCATTTTTTATGGGATTTTCTAGTGAAAAACATTAAAGAAAAATTCATTAAATGATATGACCCCAAGATCTTCCATTTTTCTTTTATTGGAAATTAGATCCTTTAAAAATTTGGCATAAGTTGGCATCTACACAATAGCCTTTGTAAAGGGTATGTTTATGTTCAATTACTTGAACATTTCCAATAACTTTTTGTATTGTGCCTCCTGTTTTCCTTTCCTTGCTCTCTTTGAAAAAAGGAGAGGTGTATTGTATAGTGATCGGGCAATATACACTAGTTCTTTTAGTTTTTTAGGTGTTCGGGTGCTTGTGTATAATGATACCTCTAGGGGTACTACTTGGGAGGTACCATCATCTTTTTTCTTCTTCTATTGGTGGTTGCTTCTTAATTTCCTAAGTTTATCATTCATACCTTCTATAGGGTTGTTGAAAATCCAAAAAAATCAACTTTATAGCACTAAAGCCTTAGATTCTTCCCTTGTGTATATCTCTATATTACCAGGTAGAGTACCAAGTAATCTATCTAAAAGATTCTTTGAGAACTGACCCAAGTGAACATCAAGATTTTGTAAGGTAGCTCATTGTTTTGCATATATGTTTCTTGAGTAGTTATTAGTTGGTATTATTTTTGATCAAAAGTATACAATAGTTTTTCTATGTTTTTCTATAGAGGGGTGGTTTGATAGTGAGGTATTGGTTGAGCTGGTTGAAACTGATGTTGTGCTCTCTAAGGGAATGGTTGTTGTTGTACATATTTTTATGGTCTTGGCACATGGTTCATGGGAGGGTACCCTAGGGTTCCTTCGTTTTGGAATGGTTCTTGACCACTTCTCTATTGATAATATCCCTAGTTTTTTAGAGAGGGATGTTGAGCTGGCCTCTGCTAATAATACTATTGATACTGTTGGAATGGTGGATTTTTCTTATTGTAATTGATGTAGTTACAATCATGAGGTTGTTATTCAACACTTACCTTATAGTCTTGGTAAACTTGCAGGTCACCACATATTTTTCATGACTGTATCTCCATTATAATAGTAGAAAGGGTGGTGTACTAGGTAGCAATATTGAATCTAGTTTCTTTGTGAGTGCTTCTACATGCACTACTAGTCTGGTATTTTCATCCACTTGGTGGATTCCACACTAAAGTGGTCAAAGATCACTCTACCATGGGCTGGAGTTTTGAGAAAATTCACCCAAAATGTATCTCTTGGATTTTGGTGTCTTGAATCTCATCCCTCCATCAACGACACCATAGACGACTATGTGTTCAGTTGGTTGGATAACATGGTTGAATTTCTAGAGAAAGATCCACATGTCATGTCTATGGTATGGGAACTTCCACATCAGCACCTTGAATCTATCCCAAGCTTCCCATACAGATTCTCCATCAATCTGAGTGAATATTTTAATATCATTCTGGAGTTTCCAAGTCCATATTGGCATAAAATAATTTTATAAAAACATATTTTCTTGATCATACCAAGTAGTGATTGACTAAAGAGCTTGACTCATGATCCAATCCAATGCTTGGTCTCATAGAGAGAATCAGAATACATGATGTTTGATTGAATCAGATGGTACTCCCTTGTTGAAAAAATTATCTCATACTTCTAAGAAGTTGTAGATGTTCTCATGTGGATATTAACTTTGAGTTCCACAAAACTAGATCGTGTTTTGAATCATGTGAATGAGTCCATGTTTTATCTCAAAGGTAAGGGATTGAATAGGAGGACGCATGTTTCTTGGTGTAGCACCCTGGATTGATGGAAAGCAATAGTCCATGATGATTCTCTCTTATTATATAGGGTGATTCCCTAGAATGATATGTTGCATGTTTGGAGGGTTAAGCAGACTTGGTTCTTCTGGATTGTTTTGGTCAGCCATGTTTGACTAGCGGTGTGTAGAGAGATATCGTTCAGTTTTAGGATCTAAGGGTAACTATTCTTGGGATTCAAGGATCCTAAAATGAGATGAAGGGCTCTAGTGCATGCATTATTCTATGGGATCAAGGACTTAGTGGACTCTTTGAATGAAAAAAATATAAATAGGGTGAGGGAGAGGAAATACAAGGTATTTTTCAAAAATATTCATGTGAGAAGCTTAATGTCTCCTTGAAAATGGTGGAAAAATTTGGCATGTCCACACACACTGTTATAATCCATGCGACTTGCGGTAAAATTTGAATTACTTTCTTCTCAAACATCACTTGAAACTGAGATGTATTATAGTGATAGTCTATGCTTGATCCCATGGGAAATACCGGGCAAAGGTAACCTATGGCTTAGAACCCTTTGGTGTATGAGTCCTCACAAGTTGAATCGGTTTGGGAAAACTTATTTCTAGAGAGGCGAGGGTTGAATTAAGGAATAAGAAAATGATTGAGATCAATTTTGGGGATCTGTAGAAAATATGGTCTAAATTATAACATGGTAGGATCATAAGGTTTAGGCTATGAAGTAAGAGGAGGTCACTAGTTGACTATGTTCAAATCAACAAATTCTACCTAAGAGGTAACTATTCCTTGTTTTGAAGATCGTGAAAACCTAGATGAATTAATCCTCACTTCAAAGGCATAAAATATTTTAGGTTATTTTTCATAACATAATATATTCCAATCAGGATAGTTTCATTCATTCGAAGGTCCTATGGTTAGGTATGTTCGGATGAATTGAATTGACAAGGACTATTTATCCTGATTACTAATCCTTAATGACACTAAGTTTATAATTAATTATTTTTTGAATTCAGAAACACTTACTCCCAATCCCAATCCTATGTTTTTTTTATCCACTCATTATAGAATTAATCAAGAAATGGAAAGAGATTGAAAATGTATTGAATTCACAAATAGAAATGAGAATTAAAAAATTAAAGAACATGTATGGAGCAGAAATTACTAGTTGATGAACATGAAATCATGAATTGATAAAAACAAGATGGATTCAATCACAATTATAACTTAATTACTTACTTGAGATAAGGATTAGAACAAGCACATCAGCAGTTCATCATGGAATACTAGTCTAAATGAAGAATGAGCAAAATGGCATCGGGAATGCAAATCATAATGAACAACGACCGTGAAATTGATCCATAGCAGTTGTATTGAAGTAAAATAATGAAATGGGACAAAGAAATCTCAATTTTGAGTAATAGGGAATGAGATAAAAATAAAAATCACAAAAATATTCTTTTGGGGGACTCCTTAAATCTGTTACCTTACTGCTGTATATATAGGAAATACATTACACGACATGTAATTGGGATTCACGTCATGTAATGTTGATCTAATATTTTCTCTGTATATTTTTAATCTATGCATATTTCATGCATATCTTGTTTGATATTTGGATAATTGACTCATTTCACATCATTTATCTTAGACTCATGATGTGTACCTTCCATCAATATTTATCTGTGGAGCAGGAATTGCATTCAAATATTTCAAGATGTGAATCGTCGACTCACGATGTGTAATGGATTCCCCGCTTTTAGTTCTCATGAATTTTATTATCATGCTATAAATTTATACTACACATCGTGTAATGATATTTCATGACTTGTAATAGGAAAATTTTCTCCATTTCTATAATTTCTCCTTTTAAACTTAGGAAGCCTTATTCCTAAAAAAAGCACATACCAAGTGCATTATCGAATAAATAATTGAAAATACTTAATAAAATGATAGAAAAATGTATATAATATTTCATCTTATCACCTATAAATAATTTCTCATATCATTCTTTCATTGTAAATTTTCATATAAGCAAAAAAGGTGGAGCTCTAAAGAAATCAAGTGAAAGTCTTTTCTGGCCTGAGATCTCATGATGAGGACCAGACAGCTGTATTTTTGTATATTGAATTGAGCAAGATCATATTGTGAAGATTGTATTGAGTCAATAAGATTGATTAAATCATACTAAATAAAATTATTCTGATCATTTGAGTAGTGTTTGAGTATTTTAGAATGATAATGGGTTCATCGTATTGAGTCCATCATATTGAGCAATTGAGTAGAGTTTGAGTTTTACAGAGTGAGAATGGGTTCATTATATTGAGTCCATCGTTTTAAGAATTTGAGTAGAGTTTGATTAATGCATATTGATAATGATTCTTTAGACTGATTTCATCAGATCCAGCATCATCATATTGAGTAAATTGGATCCAGCATCATTGGATTGAGAAAATTATATCCAACCAAATCAAACAGAGCATTTGTGGCATAGTTTCAATAAAGTATTTATTATTTTATTTGGATAAATTATTTTATAAAAAAACTTTTTAAACTGATGGGATTCAGTATAATATATCCTATCAGGACATATAAGGAGTCCAATGGGAGTTGGAATAAGTTACATTCACGTCTTCATAATAGTGAATTTTCATAAACCCACGGAATGGCTATGAAAGGAATGTATGTTCTAATACTGATGTGGAACCTTGTGAATATTGTGTGTTTTATATTCTTTCCTACATTTTAATTCATGAGTATTTTCAAAATATTATTAGTAAATAAATATTAAGAGGTAGTAGTGGTTATGTTCTGAAAAGTATTTAAACTTATAAAAATTAAACCAACTAATTCCCCCCCCCAGTTATTATTTGATCCATCAGAACTTCAATTGGTATCATAAAGAAGGTTCACCTATTGAATCATTACCATGGATAAAATCAATTATGTCAATAGTATAGGAATTCCTATATTCAATAGAATAATTTATTATGGATAGAAAAATAGGATGATATCTTTTCTCTTATATCTTGGCCTAGAAGTTGTTGATACTATTGTTATTGGTTTTCCACCAATTTAGAATGATGATCCTATGATATTTTCTAATAAGATAAATATAAAATTTGATGTAATGGATATAAATGAAATCCTTATGTACTTATTAGAGAATTTTTATCAGAAGGTGATGGGTCTCAATACTTTAAAACATATGTGGGACAAGCTAGAAAGTATTTTTCGAATGTAACACTAATGATGAGGAAGCCAAGATACAAATCTAGAATTGTAAGTATGAATACATTAGAATGAGAGATGAATAAAATATAGACGAATAATTTACAAGGGTAAATGAAATTTTTTGTAACATCATAGGATTCAAATATTTCTTATAAGACTCTAAAATTATGAAAAAAAATTATGAGAAAAATTCTAGATAGGTTTGATTCTAAAATTTACTCTTTAAAATATATGGATGATTTATCTATTGATGAATTAAATATATTTTTTATTTCTTATGAAACGAATAAATATTCACTGTTTAAAAAGAAAATAAAAGATGAGTGGGATTTTGGAGCTATGTGAAAGATGAATATCCAAGATTTTAAAGAATATGATCATTTTGATTTCAATGATAAGGAATATGATGAGTTGAAGAATAAAATTATATGTCTTATCTCTAAAAACTATCTGATATGTAGAAGGAAATATAGAGGTAAACATCCTATCAAATGCTTTGAGTGTAGTGGAATCGGACACTTCGCTATGAATTCCCCCAAGAATATAGTTGGAGAATAAGAAGATGATTCATATAAAAAACCTCGATGGAAGAAGTTGAAAAAAAATGTGAAGAATAAAATTCATCCAAAAAATAGGAGAATAATTTTACTAGAAATAATACAAGTATTTTGAGTAAGAAATTTGAATTATAATCAACTCACAAAAAATCATCTGATGTTGAATGTTCAGAAAAATTCAGAACCTTCACTTCCAAAGTTGAGAAAACAAAAGAGTCCTCATATAGTGAAGAAAGTGGTGATGAATCTTATAGATAGTATCAACTCAAAATAAAAATTTTGTATGTATTGAGAAAAAAAATCTCTAAATAAAGATATAAGATTAACAAAGAAAGACATTGAATATGTTTCTAAAGGAAGAAAATATCTCATCCAATTGGAGTATAAATATATTCTAGACATCATATGTTACAAATTAAGAATTTTTGAATATGGAAAAATGATGGAAGATCTCAGTAATTAGTTGGAAGATAAAGAATAAGAGGTTAATAAGTTTCAATCCAAAATTATTGACTGTTAAAGTATCTTTAGGAAGATGAATGAAAACTTCACCAAAGCATCATAAGTAAAAGATGAGACATTTAAAGTTTCTGAAAAGGCTCAATACGAGAATCACGTAAACTCTTCACTCAGAAAAAATAATTTTTTGTCTAATTATTTTTACATTTCATATTCTGGAAAAAAAAATTAGGAAATATTGGGTGGAGAAAGGATGTGAGAAACTGATCTAATATACAAAATTTGGAAAACCACTCAAAATAAAGGATGGTCTACATCCTGAGTATGTTAACCCTGAAAGAAGTTACCAACCTTTAATAAGTTTCTATAAAGAATGATATTTCTTGAATAGAAAATCAAGATTTAATGGATATTGATGGTGTAGTGTAATATATTGGCATAGATATTATAATTTTGGGAACAACATATATCTACCTAGAATAAGGTTTGAGTAGAATATAAAATATAGTGAAAGTAGATTGAGTAATTTTCCTAACATATAGAAAATTGAAAAGGTGAATTATGAAGATGTTAGAAACATGCTAAGAAGAAATAAATTTTAAAGTATGGAAGATGTTTTTGGAAGGTGTGATAAGGCTAGTAATCATGTTGAAAAATGTTTAACACTCCTTCTGAAACAATTTTCATGCAATTTAAAATAAAATCTAGAAAGAATAAATTTATAGAAAGGGCTTTGTTGTTGAGATGGCCTTTAAAGCTAGTTAAAAGAAAAAAACATGGATACTTGATGGTGGTTATTACTCACACATTATAGGTGATTTTAAGAACTTGAAATATGTTGAAAATCATGATATAGGTGTTTTTACCTTTGGTAATTATAGTTTCATAAAAATTAGAGGAATCAGAATTGTTGAGATTGATGTATAAAATATCAAATCTAATGAAGTTTCATTTTTTGATGGGATAAAACAAAAATTACTTAGTGTAATTCAAATCTATAATGATGAAAAAATAATTTTTTTTTAGAAATGATTATTATATCATCAAAATAATGAAATATGGAAAAGTTATTATAAAAGGAGGAAGAACCAGTGGGAATATCTTCCAAATAGAAGAAATCAACAACTCCTGTCAGTTTAGTACTAAATATGAAAAAAATAGTATAATAGAAGACATGGGCACCTTGGACAAAATATTATGAAAAAACTTTATAAAGTTTATATAATTTAATAATTTACAAGATTAAAAATAAGAGAATAATATGTTTTTGTAACTTATCATAAAGGGAATATGATGAACAAAAGTTATAAAAGAGTTGTGATTAAATATACCATACCATTTGAGACTATTAATTCCAATTTATGTGTGATGATTATCCATCAATCAGAAAAATGAGATTTGTACTTTATCACTTTTATTAATGATTTTACTTGAATTGAAAACATCATGTTTGTAAAGAACAAGTCAGAGGCTATTGAAATTATCACATTATTTAGAAAAGATTTTAAAAGAGAAATGGGGGTTTCTATAAAAAGGTTGAGAACAGATAATGGCACTGAAATTACAAGCAAAACATTTGAAAATAATCTTAGTAATCATTGTATAAAATATTAGTGTATTTCTCCCTATACTCCACAAAAAAATGGAGTAGCAGAAAGAAAGAAAATAATTTTTCTGGAAATGGAAAAAATTTGTCAGTAAAATACCAAATTTCCATGTTCTATTAGAGAATATAATTTAGTATTGTCATGCATGTTAAAAATAGATTTTTTTTAGACCAAAAACCAACATGACTCTTTATTAAATATGGTATAAAAACCATCATTGAAATTATTCAATGTTTGATGGAGTCTATGTTTTCTCAAAATCAAAAATCGAAAATTGGGAAATTTTTATATGAAGAATGAGGAACTTTTATGGGTTATTCACCAAATAGAAGAATTTATAAATACTCGAACAAACATTTACAAAATATGGTAGGTGCATACAATTTGAAATTAATTGAAATCAAAATCCCCTTAACAAAATTTGTTGAGAATACTGAGGAGGATAAACTATAGATTTCGAAAAAAAGAAAAAGTAATTCAGAACATCCTTATCAAGATTTAGAAGAATCATGTGATGAGTAAAGTTCAGCTGGGAAAGAATCATTGAAATTTTATACCTTTCAAATACATGTTGAATCTAAAAACATTATTGGAAATCGTAAGCCTCCATTTTTGACAAGAAGAAAGTCAATATTAGATAATCAGACTTCACTTATCTTTAAAGTGGAACCAGAATCTGTTTTAGAATCTATTCAACACAAATAATGGGTAGATTATATGAATGAATAGTTGGATTAGATTAATAATAATGAAACATTGGAACTCATTTCATGACCAGTGAATAAAACTGCTACCAGAACCAAGTGGTTTTATAGAAAAAAGTTAAATTAATATGGATAAATTTCAAGAAAAATGTAGGTATTTTTTGTAAAGTCTATGCATATGTGGAATGTGTAGATTTGGAAGAAACATTTTTCCCAGTTACAGGATTAGAAACTTTTATAATTCTTATTTTATTGGACACACATTGGAATTTAAAAATTTATCTGAAGGATGTAAAGTTATCTTTCTTAAAAAGTGATATTAAGGAAGTAGTTTACATTGAACAATATTGTTGGTTTCTACATGATGAGGATGAAAATAAGGTTTTTAAAATGAAGATATATCTGTATGGGTTGAAACAAACTCCATATGATTGGTATAAAAAAATTGAAAAATGTGTGAGATTGTTAAATTTTTCTAAAGGAAAAGTTGATAGATTATTATATGTGAAAGATGTCGACCCCAGATATTTAATTTTAATTTTTTATTTAGTTGATGTAATTTTTTCTTGGGAAAGAGAATATGTTTGTAAAACATTTTATGAAGAAATAAAGAATAATTTTGAAATGTCAATTTTGGGTGAATTAACATTTTTCCTTGGATTACAAGTTCAATAAAAAAGAAAAATACATTTTCTTATCTCAAGAAAAGTATTTCAACAAGTTGTTAAAGAATGTTGGAATTAAAGAATCCAAAGAAGTTACTACTTCTATATTTGTGAGCACAATGTTGAGTAAAGACGAGTCTGGAAAAAGTGTGAATCATAAAGAATTTTTGAATCTGATTTGAAGTATAATTTACCTTAATCCTTCAAGGCCTAATATTGTTTATTTTGTGAATTTGTGTTCCATGTATCAAAGTAATCCGAAATAATTGCATATATTGGAAGAAAATAGAATTTTTATATAGTTCAAAGGAATATATTCACATGGGTTGTTATAAAAAATAAATATCGAGATGAGGTTTCATGGTTATACTGATGACGATTGGGTAGGAGATTGTAATGATGGAAAATAAACCTAAGGGGGAAATTTTTCTTGGGTGAATGTTGTGTGAGTTGGCATAGTAAGAAACAAAGTGCAGTAACTTTGAGCATAGCTGAATCTGAATATGTTGCAGTTACTCAGGATTGTACTCAAATTTTGTGGATGAAATTTTAGCTGGAAGATTTGAAAGTAAAAGTTTCGAAACCATTGAAGATGCATTGTGATAATCAGAGAGAAAATGATTTTTCTAAAAATATTTTTCAAACATTCAAGATCAAAAAAAATTGATATAAAGATTAACTTTATAAAAGATAAAGTTTCTAGTGAAATTTTTTTTCTGTAAAACATTTCAAAAAAGAATCAGATTGCTCGTATCTTTACAAAAGCAATGTCGGTGGAAAATTTTGTGGAATTGCGGTTGTTACTTCAGTTTCAACCTCCTCTCATTTCTTCCTAAGTCTCATAAGGAAGTACCCCCAACAAGATTTGTATTTTTTAGACAATGGGGAGAGAATGTAAAGTAATAACATTATACTTTGTAATAATTTTTTACTTTTATTTATTAAATGAATCTAAAGTTGTGGTTATTATATAATGGGGTATATAAAAAGAAAAGAGAGAGAGGAAAAGATAAAAGTGAGGAGAAATTTATCTTTACATGGATGCAAAATTTTCTTTCCACTGAGGGATGGAATTCCTTCAAAAACATTACTTTAACCAGAAGTGTGGTGTTGAGACACTTTATTTTGAGAAAGGATATGTTTTGATAAAAGTCAAAAAATTATTTAACTTACAAAATTTGAGTTGGGAAAAAATTTCTGAGAGTTGTAAAAGTCGTTAACAAGGGTTTACAACAAATCTAAAGAGGTACATTGAAGAACGTTTATGATAAATTGTTTTAACAAAGTTGTTTTTATTTGTTTACAATTAACAATTTAGTATAAGAAAAAAAATTCTTCAGGAATTAAACCTAGTTCATCATAATGGGATTCTTAATCAGACTAACCAACATTGAATTTATATTATCATATCCATCCACATCGTATTCAGATCATTGGATCAAAAATAATTAGGTGAAGAATGTATTGTTTGTTGGAAGATTTCTATTTTCGTTGAAAGATAGAGGTTTATGAGTGAATAAGTCAAATTATTATTGAAGATCTTTTGAAATAAGATTGTAATTACATGAATTAGAATGTTTTCATACTTTATAAATCAAGTTAGATGAGTCTTTACTAATCTTGAAGTTCTTATAGATCATGAAACATACTCATGATGAAATATTTTGATGAAATAAAGGAATCATAATGTTGGAAATGGTAATAGTAATCAAGATAGAGTCTTCATCGGATTCAATAAATCTAGATTCATAAGATCAGATCCAAAATTAGGAATATGTGGTGCTAATGCTGTTTGAAGAAGATCAAATTATCTCAGTGGTTCCATCATAGAATACTTTTCATCATTATGGAAAAATCATCATAATGGGATTTCTATAGTAATGGTAATTCCAACATAATGAGGATTCAGTCATACTATCTCTAAGAATGAAATAGGATTGTAATGAGCTGAGAAGGAAAAAATCATAATGAACTGTGAAAGAAATAGAAATTTTAATGAGTTGAGAATGAAACAAAAATATCATAATGAGTTGAGAATGAAAAAGAAATTGTAATGAGTTGAGAAGGAAACATATCATAATGAGCAGAAAAAGAATCATATATTAATTAGATGAGAAATATATGAAGATTTGGAGAGGTCAAACTTGAAATTAAATAATTTGTAAATCTCATAAAAATCTAAAGATGATTGATGGAGTCAAAGTTGAAGTTTAAATATAAGTGATTTTCAGAGATTTGAAATCTAAGTAAGCAGGGAAAGTTTTCTTGTTTTTTTGATCTTGATTTTCTAAGTCACCTATAAATACTTTCTCATGTCATTCATTCATTATATCTTTTCTCAGAAGAAAAAAAAGTTGAGCGTTGATGAAATCATTTGAAAATCATTTCTGGCTAGAGAACTCTTGAGCAGGATCAGATACCTAAATGTTAGTTTATCATATTGAGAATGATCTTATTGAGAAGATCATATTTATTCAATCATATTTTTTCGATCTTACTAAATAACATCATATTATCATTTATGTAGAGTTTTAGTTTTTTATGTTCAGAATGGGTTCATCGTATTGAGTCCATCGTATTGAAAATCTGAGCAGATTTTGAGTTTTGCAGATTGAGAATGGGTTCATCATATTGAGTCCATCGAATTGATAATTTGAGAAGTGTTTGAGTGATACATATTGAGAATGAATTCATCATGTTTTGTTAATAGGATCCATCATCATCACATTGAGTGAATCAGATCTAGCATCATCAAATTAAAAAATCATATTAATAAATTCATATTCAACCAAATCGGACTGAGGATTTGGACTGAGCATTTGTGGAGCAGTTTCAACAAAGAATTTATTCTTTTATTTGGATCAATTGATTTATAATAAATATTTTTAAACTAATGGGAGTAAATATAATCTTTACAATCATGAGATATAAGGTTTCTAAAATAAGTTATAACAATTTGTATTCACTTCTTCAAATATAGGATTTTCATAAACCCATGAGAGTGGCTATGGAAAGGGTGTAGGTTATCACACTAAGGCTTAACCTTGTAAATCTTGTGTGATTCACTTTCTTTCCATCTATTACATGCATGATTTTTTATAAAATATGATATGGAAATAAATATTAACAGGTTGTAGGGGTTATGTATTGAGATGTATTCAAACTTATAACAAGTAAAAAAACAAATTCACCCCCCCCCCCCCCTTCAGTTGTTATTTAATCCTTTGAACTTAAAAAGTAATTATTAAATAACTTTTTTACTAGGTTTTTTATATAATTTTTTTATAATGTTTAATAATATTATTTAAATATTATTTAAATTTCATTAATGTTCATTTTATCACAAATGGTTATCAATATCATTAAACTTATGTCCATAAAATATAAAGGAATTATTCCTCAAATAACTTTTACCCTAAAACATATACTATTAATGGGTTATATTTCTATAAATTTATTCCAAAATATCTGTAATCTAGGTATAATATAATCATATAAAACCTAAAAATAAGTGATTATTTATTTGAACTTATTTTCAATCTTAATCTCGTAACCCATTATGTTATCCATAACTCTTACGTTAATGAATACGCATGTGTTTCTAAAATTTAACATAATAATTTTATGTTTCATGATTCTTATATCCAAGATTATATTAGAAAAAATACTTCTATAATTTAATTCTTGAATCCCAATACATAAATACCTCATCCATTCTATTTCCAAATAGGTATTTCTTTGGTCTAGGGTTTAACCTTGGCCATTCATTTTCCATATCTATTTAAATAATTTATAATGGTTTATAAAAAATGTGAATTATCCTATGAATATCCCTTGGAGTGTCAGGACAGGTATACAATGAGGCTTGTTTTTGTGTACCATGTTACACTTGAGTCAATATCAACACACCCTTTTTTGAGTTATTCCCCTTGGGTACATATGTTCCATAACCACATACACTTTCAGTATCAAATGGGGGTATATTTCATAGAATACCCACATAACATATACCTTAACAAAACATTAGGATGTTCTTCTATACTTATCCTCGAAGTCTATCTTATGGTTATGTTCCCTAATCTATGTTCTCAAAAATCTATTTTCCAAAGTTTCTATTAAAACTTTTCTGATACCAACTGTAGAAACCCCGACCCCAACATCCTAGATCTGGTGTCTACTACCATTAAATTTTTATAGATAAAATATTCATATCTCAAAGAAATTATTAGTTAAGTAGTCTAGGTAAACTAGATACATACATGAGTCTTGTACTAGAAATGAATACAAAAATAAAAACATAGTTTTTTAAAGAATATTTTCATTCCATCTAGAATATCCTTAGATATCTTTATTAGTAGAATTTATGGAATCTTGGGGAAAGGAAACTAAATAATGGTGAGATCAAATTCTCCGTAAGGGTTAAGTACAACAGAAGAAATAAAGAATCCATGAGATTAATTAATATGAAAAGGTAAATAATTGAGTACACATTCTATTTAAATTACTAGGTAATGAATAATCAAAATAGAAAGGAAAATAACTAAACACACATACCATTTAATCAATAATATGAAAAATAAATGCATCCATTTATTTTTTCATTGTGAAAATATCATGGATAATTATAATAGAATTCTCGAAGAAGACAATTCATAATTATTGGATATCATGTCTGATGCACATGAAATACAATAACATCAAGACCTTTCATAATATGGATTCAAACTATAGGTAGATACTCATTTAATTTGGATAAATTATTTGTCTTAAGAGACCTATCAATGTGTTTAGGGGATATGTAAATTTTGGGACCTACCTATCAGTACTATTCCAAAGCATTCCTTATATAACGAACAATCAGTTGAATTCATAAACAATGTTCCATATTAAATATTTGTATTGAGTAAAAAATATGAATTTATCAATATTTCCCAAGATAATAAAATAATTGTAAAATTAAACACTTTATGACAATGGTATATGTTTTTTCCAATTATCATATGCATGATAAATTATTTTTTTTATTTAGGAGAAATTTAATGTTTAGTGGTTACATGAAAGTGAATAACTCAACGGAAAGTTAATGACTACAAAAATTATTCAAGGAAGTGAATGTAAATACCATCATTATTCAAAATAATCATAATCCATCCAATGTATGAATAATTATTTTATCAGTTTTGCATATAACCATTGGAGTAAGAATAAGGGTTATTATTATTGATGAAATAAAAATATATTTAAAAGTATTCATGACAAATATATCCTTTTCATTTTGAAAACCATTTTGAAACTAATTTTCTTTGAATACCACTTTTAAAAACCTTTTCTTTAAAAATATATTCACAAAATTATAAAGTAATATTCATAGAAATGATGGTGGGTAATTTCGTACAAGTCATACAAGGTAAAAATAACATTACATTTACATTATAAAAAGGATAGAAAAGTGCCTTGTTCGAAAAGTGATAAAATATTCCTTTGAAAAAAAATTAAAATGTAAAAATTGGTAAAATTTTCATCCAATAAATCATTTTTTAACGTTTAAATAAATCATTTCAAAAATAATTTTTTATAAAACATGGTTTTTTAAGATAATAGATTTCCAACCTAAGAGAGAAATTAAGTTAGATTTTATTAAAACAATTTCTCAATAATTTTATATAACAAAGAGTGGGAAATGGTAATAAAACCTGAAAATATCATGAATAACCATAGTAAAATAAAATTAAAGGTTTTATTCGATAATTATCATATAATTTCTTTTAATGTAAATCCAAGTGTAAACAATCCTGAACAAAATGATATAAAGTAAACCCTTTTAAAGATCATAAAATTAAAGTGATAATCAATCAAATGAATCGATTATGTGTGTAGACTGTAAATCCACACAAGATAATTTTAAATACAAAAAAATAGTCAAAATTCATTACACAAATAATATTAAAATATTAATGATAATGAGGAAGTAATATAACCAAATTAAAATAAATTGAGTTATGAAATTATTTACCACTTGAAAACTCTTAATTCAAATCCCCATAGATAAAATAAATAAAATAAAAACTTAATATAACATTAATAAATAATTATTATTAATATTACATGTAAACTTTTCATTATATACACAATATAAAATTAATTAGGTGCATAACATTACAATATACCTCAATGAACTGAAATTGAGACGAAATCCATTACATTATGCCTCTTTTTGGTTGAATGCACTTTAACCACCTGTATAGCAGTTTTTGAAATGTTATTAACCTAGAAAAAAACCATATAAATATTTATGATATCATATATTACCCTTTTATGAATTATTATTACATGTTCGTTAATAATTTTTCATTATTTTCATCATTTTCGGTAATAACTTGCTTTGTTTTTCTAGTACATCTTGACTTGTTATTTTTTTCTTCCTTTGGCTTAGGTCATTATTTAATCATATATATAATTTAAACCATTTTTTAAATATGTTATATATTCATTATATGTGTATTTAGATTAATCTATAAAATTTTATATGTGAAATGAAATACATCGTTCATGGAGACGGTGGGTTGTACGTACGCAAACGTTGTTTCCATTTTCTTATCATATTGAAAGAAAGAAAAGTAAATGATAAAAATGTATATTATAGTTATAGTATAATATTTATGTCATATATATCACATATTTTTATTAAACCTATCTTTAATACATTCCATGTAAAGCATGAATGAATCACATCGCTTCGCGAGGCGGTAGTCCGTCGTACACACGAACAACATTATTATATACCCACAA
The DNA here is from genome assembly GCA_963277665.1 of Viscum album. Classification (NCBI taxonomy): domain Eukaryota; kingdom Viridiplantae; phylum Streptophyta; class Magnoliopsida; order Santalales; family Viscaceae; genus Viscum; species Viscum album. The sequence goes on along the minus strand of OY728156.1, from coordinate 1,223,579,590 downwards.
AATAGAAATCATGATGGTGTGTGTTATATAATAATACCAAAATCATAAATTAATCATAAATAAAATAAATATAATATATAAACTATATCTATATTATTATTCCCAACTTTTAAAGATGGTAATGGAAAAATGAATGATATCAGTTTGTTAGGCGGTAGTCCACCGTACACACAAATAATGATTTCATAACCCATTTAATGGAAGTGTGTGTTATATTAGGAAATAAACTTAACATAACAAAATATTATCATATTTATTATAATGAGGTTATTATATAATAATTTTATAAGATTAATTTAAGGGTGTGGAGAAATAAATAATAATAAAATCTTTTAGAAGAATATTACCTCTCCTTCGTGTATCCTCTTTAGGTTTACACTAAAACCTTTAAAGGTTTGTTTTATGACCAAAATATTGATTATATTATGAGGGTGTAAATTTTTAAGTTAAATTGGTATGTTTTTATGAGATAAATGTATTTAGGGGTGTGAATAAGTGAAGATAGTGAGCGCCCTTTTATATTTGAGGAGGAATGTCATTTTTGTAAATACTACAAAGTAAACACTAATAGGAGGTCTTCCTTACCTCTTCTGACTCAAATATTGAACCATTTTCTATAAAATAAGGTATATGTTTTAAATATTGTCATAAAATGAGATTTATACATGTTTTGGTTCATTTATTCACCTTATCTTTTAAGATTAACCACTAAATAAACTCATTTTTACCTTAATCATTGTGATTAATAGTAACTGATGTCTATAATCTCTATGGTAAAAAATTATGTTGAAAATAATATAAAATCTAAAATATTATTATTAAAAATAATAAATTTAAATTTTAAAATTCAACTCACATAAGTTATAGAATTTAATTTAAAACATATTCCACGTAAGTGATGGTAAACCATGATTTTAAAGTGATAATGTTCAAACTTTTGAAGAGTTTTTATATCATAATTCGATATGAAATATATTATGATGACGTGAATTGTATTAATATATTTATAATAGATATAATTTATCTTTAAAACTAATTTTAAATATAATTTAACATTATCTATTCTTTAGATGAAAAGTAATTTTTCAATTAAAATCTATATTTTTTACAATTCAACAAAAAATGAAACTTCTCATAAAATACCAAAAATTAACCCTAAACTAATTTAAAAATTTTGATTTCAAAAATGAGGATTATTTTTTAAAATATATTTTATAAAAGTTTCGAATTTTAGTTTTAAAATAGGTGAACAATTAAAAGGTGGAAAAATTACCTTTTAGAAAAATACATCTTTTTATGCGTAATATCAGATTTGTTCTTATCTTAGGCCTATCGAATCTATTTGATGAATGTAAAAATATTTGTATTGATATATAATATATAAATATCATCAATATCATTCAATGAAAGTAGTTAATTTAATTTATTAATATAAAACACGTTTGGAACATAGAAATAGTTCCTTTATAAAAAACATTTACTTAATATTCAATTGGGTTTTATATTAATTAATAATTAATTGGTAACCAATTAATTAAATCGTATGTTTTCAAAATCTAGTTAATCTATTTCATAACTTACAATTTAATTTCTAGGATATAATTTCATTTTAAATAATAAAATTAATAGTATAAAGTTGTTTAGTGAAACCCAGTCTTGTGTGTAATGCATGCTTTCAAAGTAACTTGTTGTTGTGCTTAATGTAAGATAAATTTAGTACTATGTGCATTAGAATCTATATCATATATTGAATTTATTTAAAATAGTAAATATATTTTAAAAGTTTGAGATTTTATATTCCCTTAAATTCTTCTTATTTTGTTTCATACATGCTATGGAATATGATTTTCATATTTTAAAATATGGGGGTGTTATATTTTGTCCCTATGTGGACACATAATAGATATATAAAAATAATAATGTAACATTTTGTAACATTAATTTCTTTAAATATTATATGGGTCATTTTCATAGACAAGTGTACATTAAATAGGTCAATTTCAAGAATAATATGATTATGGTCAAATTACATTCATCCCATAACTAGTATGATGAAAAAATTGGGCCTTATTACTTAGTTTTAACCTATATTAACTTTATAAAGCCTTTACCAGTGTGATAAATTTTACCCCAATTACTATTTATAATTCCTATAAATAAAAGGGACTTATTTAACAAATTTGAACCTCATAATTCAAAATATTGAATCCATTTTAACAAAATAAATATCCAAAAGTTCCATAAATTAATTTTTAAATAAGAACAAAAAATGTGATGAAAACCGATTTTTAGATAGATGCAGTTTTTATTAAAAATGGATTTTTGGTATAAAAATATTTTAATACCAAATTCAACTATAAAATTGATTTCAATGAACCTAATTGTATTATTCTAAATATAAAAGAATTAATATTTATTTGAAATCATTTTAATATAAAATGGAAATTTTCATATGGTTGAATCAAAAATAATGTTTTTAAAAAAATCATTATTTTCCTTATTCTCTATATAATCAATATTTTGAGAAAAATATGAAAAAATTACTATAAGATAATTTTGATATTATTATTTCGAAAATAAATTTCATTTTATGAAATAAATTTTATAAAAGTGGAAAAAAAAGAATAATATTATTTTGTCACAAAAAGAAATAAAATCATTTTTAAAGAAAATGTATTTCTGAAGAATAAAATTAATTTACTAAAATTTGAGTGTTTATTTCATAATAATTAATCGATATATGTTTATTGAGTATGAAAACTAAATAAATTTTATAATTTAGTTATTCATATTCATACCTACCAATTTAATGGCTAACAATTATATTAAAATAATAATATTTGGTGGTTTGTTAAACTCGGTGTTGCATGTCATGTACACTATCAAACATAGCATTATTTAAAAATCTTAGGGTGTTTCATTATTCTCCCCAAACTCAATAAATTTAATCCACATAATTTTAAATTGTACTCAATAATCATGGGTTGACATATAAAAATTCATTTATTTAAAACCCACATCATGATAAGGGTTAATAAAAATTTCTCTTAAAAAGAGGAAAAGGGAAATACAAAGATCATCTAAAAACTATTTTTCAAAATATAAGAACACCATTAGGAATTGAAAATATGTATATGAAGATAAAAATAACTCATAAGACTCAATAGAGAGTGATATATAACATGGTCATGATAGATTTAACCATCACAAAACCATAAGTCTGTGAGTGATTAAAAGACTATTGATTTCTCAATAAGAAAATTAAATGGATAATGTTTTTATTTCAAGGTCATTTTTTTAAAATTGATGGATTATTTTACTATCCAGATAAATCCATCGAGAAAATAAACTTACATGATTTTTTTCTATACCATAAGTATAATATCAACCTTTGGTTGTGTGTCATTATATTTCTACTTCATCTCTTAATCCAGGAAATAGATATTTGAGATGAATGTTTCATGCTTGAAATACTTTTGATGAATCGTAAGATCCAAAATTCATTGTGTTATCCACTAAATAGTTAATAAAAACAAAATGGTCAATATTGGTAATCCAATATGATAAGTCATACTTTAAACTCAACAAAAAAATATCCAAATTTCAACTTAATCTATTCTATAGGTAGTTGACCTTAAAATTCCTCCAAAATATTACCGACTATATTCAAAACAAAAAATTATTCAAAACATTTATCTCTAGATTGCATAATGTAGTTCATAATGTCACATTCCAAAAATGTGTGTACCTTGATCATATATTCTAATAACTAGAAGCTCCATTAACATTATCCTTATTCCATATATCCCATATATACAAATATGTTGTAAACTCTATAATAAATTACTTTTTCATAAATTCACTAAACATTTCCTTGGTAACTAATACCATCCCATTAAATTTTTCAATTTCAATCTTCTCTTTATCCCAGATAAACATTATTTAATCAACATCAGAATCCATTAAGGGTTATGTTTCTCTTATTCATGTATTCTCATAAAATATCACATTTCAATAGATTACTTTTCTTTATTATTAGTACCATTAATCATATGATTTCAAATACATAAAAAACTATTATAGTACAGTACTTATACATTTCATGATACTTATAACCAAAACATCATTCATAAAATATTTCTAAAACCTAATTATAGAATCTAAATACACTATTACATTAATCATTCCACTCAATTGTATTAATAGTATAATCTTGACCTTGATCCCTTTTCTTATTCTACTCTATATTTCCTTACTGCTTGGGGAATTAATTTGTGTAGTTCCCCATCTTCTTATAGTTGAAGCAGTGCACATTGGAAGCTTTATTCTTTCCCATGCAATCACAATCTTGGTGTAATTTCTCTCAAAAATTGTAGAAAACTCTCATTCCATTCAAGAGAGTACTAGGGGGCTTATTTCTACAATTATGACATTTGGTAAAATCCATATTTCCCTTCTTCCATTTATCTATTTTTCACTCTGTAATATTTTTCTTCTATTGCATTCTTTTGAGGAAATAAGACTCAGAGAATTATTTCTCTATCTTAATATAATATGATATTATATACTCATATGATAATAATGTTTCAAAGACTCGGGACCTTCAAAGGATTGGTTTGATCCCATCAATGAATTTTTCAATCATACTCTATGCATTACATATATAGCCCATATAATTCATGGATAACCTTGTAATGTTAGATTTATATTTACCAACATTTTCCTATCTCTTTTGTCTCAGAATCATGAATTTTCTCACCATATACAGTCATTGTTCACAGTGGAAAAAAAATTCCAAGAAAATTTCATTAAAATCATTATATTACATGTTTTTAATTCCTCCTCATCCTTAGTGTTGTGAATCAATTACCACCATTAATCTAAATCACCTAAGAGATTATAAATTTCTATGATAGACTTCTCCCTTTCATTAATTCTAAAATCAAGAAATATCTTATCTAAGGAAGTTTTTCATTGATCTACTAAAAAAGTATTTTTAGTACCATTTATTGAATAAGGTTCCTGATGCATGAATTCATATAACATTGTTACACTAAATTTCAGATCAGTACGTAGCTCCATATGTTCAAGGTTATTACTCATTACTTTAGTCATCTTCTCCAATATAGATGAAATTTTTTCAGATATATCTTTAGATCTAGATCCAACTTCATTGTCTTACATTGAAGGTAAATCCCTACATGGAATACATTCATTGATATGGTTTCCCTTCCTTCTATTAGACACCATTTCTATACAATGATATCAACTAGATTGGATCATAACATTAAGAATCGTAATGTATGATTTCTAAACTAGTGAAACACTTTACAAAAATTCAAAAAATATAAATAACTAATATAAGAATCATAATATTGGTTTCTTTTTGAATATTCACAAGTTTTATCATAGTGTTAAGACTCTTAATCTATATTGGTTAAATCTGGTTCCCAAGGTTTCTAGAAAAATTACTCTGATACCAAATATAAAGACTTTGACCTCAGTAACCCAGAGATGGTGTTTACTTCATTATATTGGTAATAGATTTCAAGAAATCGAATACCATAGAACTGAATAGTTTATTAGTCTTATAAAATGAGATATATAATTGAATATTAAATTAAATTTTAAATAAAAAACATAATATATTCTTTGAGTGAACCATTATTCCCATTAGTCTATCTGTAACATCTCTCCCATCCTCATTGGATTAAGTCGAGGAAGAAGTGATACTTGTCCTTAGGAGACATCCCCAAGACACCAAATGTTGGAAATAAATGTTGAGCACCTCATAACACATGGGGTATGATTTTCCATTTTTTAAAACAAACAAAAACACACCATAACCAACGTCACTATATGAGGCATGAAAACAATGTATTACAATTTATAATAATACCAATGATGACAATACAAAACCATAAAAATACCAAATCAGAGTACTAAGTGGAAGACTAAAACCACAAAGCTCAAAGACTCCAAAGCATGGCTCCCAAGCTCCACACCAAGATCCAAGATCTAACACCACAATACCACCCAATCATCACGATGCACCACTTGAGAAATGAGATAAATTACCTTTACATGTGTACCAATAAATAACATATGCAAAATCACCAACGTGACAAAGTTTAGGGTCGGTAATGATACTCATTTAGATTTCACCAAATTACTTCCCTACTCATGCCACTAGGATAGAACAATTTATCATAATGATATAAATAATTTAGACAAAACCGTTAAAATAATTCAATAATTTCCAACAATCCATACACATCCTTACCAAAACATTTTACCCAAATCAACGTATCTTCAAGGAAATAAACCAACAAGTCATTAACCAATTTTTCAATTTCATGTTGGGATAAACCATTTAATTTCACATGACCCAATACATTCACCTCATCCACATTCCCAGCTCAACCACCCAATCTTGGTGTTACCATTTATCGAGGAACTCCATGACCAAATCTTATCCCCTTTTTATTATGGTACTTCACGACCACATCAAACCCATTGGTGGTGGTAATTCATGAACACTAACCATCCCCATTAAAAATCATACATAACCTTTTAAGAAAAACCATGAAAAATAAAATATTTCAAACCATTTTAATAAAATTAACCGTTTTGTTGAAAACACCTATAAGCCAACATCCATTCCAAATAACATTTTAACTAAACAATGCCAAAACCATTTCAACATAAATGAAAATACCATTTCAAACAATCTGTTCTAAAACCATTTTCCATAAAAAAACATTTTTATGGAAAACCATTCTCACAAACAATTTCCTCAAAGCAAACCAAGCCATCGATTTTAGAATCATCATTTAAAATCCAATAATGAAACATATTTCACATCCATATCACAGTTTATCCAAAATCCAAAAAACATTCTCAAAGGGGTTTCAACCAAAATTTTCACATCAATTTCATAATAAATTTTAATAAAAACAACTAATTTGAAATTAATTCATTTAGTTCAAGTAATAGGATTCGAGATTGAATCCACCTACCTCAAGGGTTTTGGAAAAAATAATCAACGGTCCAAACACTCAGTAAAGAAGAATGAAGAAACTACTAATAAAGGAGGCTTACCAAGAGAGATTGGCCTTCAAAGCACCAAGAATACCCTTAAATATTCCTCCATGATGAACGGGAAGTTATATATACTTGGATATATATAAATATCAATTGAGTATTAAAATAGGGCACAAAAGGGGTGTTTAGGGTTAAAATCATGTGAGGTTTATTTTTTAAAAGTTCACTTTTTAAATCATGCATGGATAACTACAGGGTTAAGACAATCATGTGCTAATTGTGCACCTGGTACTACCACAAGAGGGTGCCTTGCACATTTTTCCCACATCGTTAGACAAACTGTGCACCAACCAAATCAAATATCATTGTCCCAAGCTTTGCGGTTTACCTGGATGACTTGCACGGTTTTCACTAGCTCTACTCAAACCATGTGTGCTTATAAAATCCTCAAAACCTTCCCAAAAACCATCCAAACTCTCCCAAAAATTACCCAAACACTTTATATACATAAAAATAAAAATAAATGGGTTACGTACTAGAAACTAGGGGTGATATATTCTCCCCACCATTGGCCTTTCTATCCTCATAAAGTAGAAACCCATCACTTTCATGAAAAAATTTGGGCCATTTCTCAATCATTTTTTTCTCTCATTCCCAAGTCTCCTTTTGAATCTAACTTTTTTTCCAAAAAAACCCCTCAATAAATCGATGCCTTTTCCCATAATACTTTCTCTTTCCTATCTATAATGTACACTAGCATGTGCACCAATGAAGCAACATACTCTAGCTCAATATGATCCCATAGAATCACATGGTCATGATAAAGGTGGTATTTCTTCAACTAAGATACATGAAACAAATTACACATCGCATTAAACTAGGGAGGAAAGGACAAATGATATTCCACCTCTCCAACACGTTCAAGAATCTCAAAAACTCTAAATGTATCTTGGAAATAACTTAATTTGTGTAGTTCCCCATCTCCATTCTCTTCATAATCAATTTAATCTTCTCTATAGTCTCTTAGATAAGGCTCATCCCAATTATTGAATTCCCACCTATTTCCACCCTATAAAGTGGAGAACGACACGGATGCCCATACAGTGTTTCAAATAGAGCCATATATATTGATTCATGATAACTATTATTATGAATGAATTCCACCAAGGGTATGCTCTCCTCCCATAATCCACCAAAATCTATCATACAAGAAAACAACATGTCTTCCAACATTTGTATTGTCCATTTAGATTACACATCCATCTGAGGATGATATGTCGTACTCATCTTCATAGGAGTTCCATGGGATTTTTGCAAGGATTAATAGAAATGATACATGAACCCTAGATATCTATCTAACACAATCTAAATTAGTACATGGTTCCTCTTTACCACCTCATGAATATAGATTTTAGATAGGTCCTATATTGTATGAGATTCATGAATATGGTTGAAATGGGCCGACTTTGTGAGTTGATCCAAAATCACCCATATATCATTATGTTTCCTAACCATTCTTGCGAGATCTGTAACAAAATCCAGAGTTATCTTCTCCCATTTACACATAAAAACTACACTTTCAATGCCTTATACGTTTTATTAATTTGATGATGGATAGCCCATATTGAAGGATGATATATACTAAGAATTTTTTCTTTACAATCCACCAGTACAACCATCCGATTTCTAAAACCACAACACTGAATTCCCTTCCAGTTTCTATCCCTCAATGGTCTCCCCCCCACCCCATTGAGTTTTGATCTCTTATCCACACACTCTAAATCAGAGTATTTCACCTATTCAACCATTTTAATTAAATCAGGATCAAATGAAAATAGAAAAAAATCGCTACATCACCATGGTATTTGGATTCCAAATACATGTCGACAGTGATTGACATCAACTACCACTGATCTGAAGATTCTTTTTCCACCTAAAAATGTCTTTCAACTTAATACATCCACCACTGAATTTTCATTTACATTGTTTATACATCAAGTCAAAGTCAAACATCTAGTGATACTATATCTATATCCTTTGCCTCAAATTAAAAATATCTTCGTGATAAAATTTTCTTTAGACTCTTATGATCAGTAAACACTACGGATTTCTCACTTAAGATATAGTGACTCTAATTTTTCAAAGTATTCACTATAACAACCAACTCCAAATCATGTGTTAGGCATTTCTTCCCATGAATCATCAGATTTTGTAAGGCATACGTAATCACATGAGCCCATTTCCTAAGAACAAAACCCAACCCAGATCCCAAATCATCACAATACACCATGTACTCTTTTCCTAGTTCTAGAAAAACCAAGATTGGTGCTGGTGTAATTCAACCTTATGTTCTTCCAAAAACTTATGGAATTTATTTTTCCATTGAAATGAAACATTATTCCATTTCAAATCTATTATTGATGAATCTATTCATGATAATTCATGAACAAAGCATTGGTAATACCCAGTTAGACTAAGTGAATTTCATATCTCAAAGTCATTCAGTGGAGGTTGCCAAGAGATAATAGCCTCTATCTTCTTCGGATCCACAGAGACACCATTCTTAGAAATAAAATGTTTACAGAAATGTAACACTTGTATCCAAAAATCACACTTTGATAATTTGGCATAAATTAGATGATCTCTCATGATTCCCAACATTGTTTCTAGGTGCTTCTCATGCTCCACCATTTTCTTTGAATACACCAACATATCATCCACAAACACTACCATGAAAGAATCCAGATATCTCTGAAATATCCAATTCATTAATTCCACAAATACTACTGGTGAATTTTTAAGATAGAATGGAATCACAAAATACTGATAATGTTCATATATACTCCTGAATGATGTTTTAGGAATATAGTCCTTTTGAACCCACAGTTAGTGGTACCCCTATAGCAAGTCAATTTTTGAGAACCACTAAGCTCCCATCAATTAATTGAAAAGATCATCAATGTGTTGAATTGGATACCAATTATTATCCTAACTTTGTTAGGATTATGATAATCCAAACATAATTGTAGAGTTACATCCACCTTTTTAGTAAACAAAATCGGTGCTTCCCACGGAGATGTGCTAGGATAGATGAACCCTTTGTTTTTGGAATCTTCCAACTACACATTCAATTCCATCAATTCTACTAGTGTCATCTAGTTAGACAGAAAGGAAATAGGAATGTTCCCTAGAACGAGATCAATCATAAACTCCACATCTCTTATGGGTATAAATCCAGAGAAATATTTAGGAAATATAGCGACGTGGATTTTTCTTACATTATTATTACATCATTTTAAAGACAAAAAACATAAAATCATTACACAACAAGGATCCAAAGGTTATGTTTCATGGAAAAAATAGGACCATACATAACATTTACAATATAAAACATAGATATTTTTTAATTCCTTTTTCTCTAGCTTCTTATTGGTCCTAGAATGCTCCTTAGTACAAGTAATCACCAGAGGATATACATAAAAAAGGGGTGATTTAAATTTCCCGGTAAGATGATGGATACGAACATGAAACAATATAAATTGGTTTGAACATAATCATTATCAACATAACATAGGCATAGCATCATAAACATGAGAGTAAGTAAGAAGAAAATTCGTAGAATGTGGCAATGCATAAAAATGAAACATCATGTCTTAGTGATTAACTACCACACATAGTTATGAATAAATCTAGAACCATGTTCATGAATATTTCACTTTTCCCATGACATACATCACATTACCCAATTCATTGGTATTTTATATAATTCTGGGTACACCCATCATATCATAATTGTAGAGACCCAAAGATTGACGTACATAGACATTACATTACTTTTGAGGAATATCTAATACATAACAAAAACAGACACCAAAGGACCATAATAGTTTAGTGTCTTTGGAAACTCGGAATATAATCTTATAATCTTTCTGAAAGATCTTCAACATCTCCCATAAATATCTTCCTTTTTTTCTTACCGAAAACCTTTCTTTATATCCTGGGGAAAAGAAAACATATAAAGGTTGAGCTCAAATGCTCAGTAAGGGTAATAATGGAGAAAATAAAACAAACCATATACATTTGAACTTCAAAACATGAACATAATATTTAAACATCAAAATCTTGAGTAATGACGTAAAACATGGCAGTACGTAAGGCATAGATCATAAAGAAACATTAATCATGATAAAATAGCTTGGGAATAAAACATGTAATTGTGGAAACCATTAATCACATGTTATTATTTCCATAGTATCCTTGGAATTTCTTCCAAGACCATCATAGTGGACAAAGTCCCTTTCTGAATCGAGTTCACTCCTCATTCCAGTCCTGTATCACTGAACCGGATTAACTTGTCGTTCCAGCCATGTCTATATCATGAGATATAAATCTTTACCCAATGCATTGGATGGAGATATAGGTCCCACCCATCTCATAATTAAATAATTCTTACGTGTGCCACAACATAAACATAAATCATTCATCATAACCCAAAGAATAAAATGGGTTTCATAAACATCATCCCATCATAATATAATCTATATAAAACAAATGGATATCATTTCATCATTAGAGAAGTTAAACCATGTAAATCATTGAGAAATTATACTTGAAAAATACACATATGAAATAATTTCATCTTAGATGTAAAATGATTTTTATAAAACACTTGAGATAAATTCTTGAGGAAAATATCCTTTCTTATTCAAAATTATTTTCTTTTCACAAAATGCCATGCAATTTTAAAATAAAATGATTTTGTTGAAAATATTCATGAAATATTGTAGAGTAAGCTTCATGAAAATAAGGAATTATGAAAACCATAAAAATCCTTTCAATATTTATAAGTTAAAAAAACATTCTTCTCATACTTTTTCTGGAAAGTCAAAAAGTACCTCGTATGGTAAACAAAAGAAATATTCCGTCCATACGATGTGGTAAAAGTAAAAAAGGGTAAAAATGACTTTAAAAATACATTGAAGAAAACTAAAAATTTTATGAAAACATTATGAGAACATATGGACATGGATGATAAACATAACCCTAGTAAATACTTATGAATAAGCAATCTCAGATAAGAATGAGATTGGAATAATTATCCCTTACCTTATGTCCAATTTATTCCGTATGTGTCTGAGACTCCTATATAGTGGGTTTAAACATATTATTAACTTGTAACAGAACCATAATAATATTTATGATATCATATATGATTCACTTATGACTTTATATTATCCGTTCATTTGTCAATTCCATGTTAAAGCAGCGTTTTGGGTAAAATCGTTTCATTTATTGTACGCGTTTCGACTTGTTGTTCTTGATATTATTACTTATATAATGATTTAATTAATTCCAGAATGTAAAACATGATTTATATATAATAAATATTCATAATATACATATATATATATAATAGATCGATAAATGGAAAGAAATACACTGTTCATGGAGACGGTAGGCTGTATGTACGCATGAACGCTATTTTTCGTTTCCTTATTTAATTGAAATGAATTAAGTAGATTACATACATATATATACACATAAATCCAGTAGAATTATTATGTCATATATTTCATGATTACTTATTATATATACTTTATAATCATTCTTGAATTGTTAACATGGAAAATGAATCGCATCGCGTCGTGGAGACGGTAATCCGTACGTACGCACGAGCGATGATATCGTTCCCATATTTAATTAATGGAATTTGAGTGGATGATATATTATCTTAGAATCATTATGATTTTATAATTATCGTATATAGTTATTCTTTACACCATTATACCCATCCAAGTAAGGTGGTGGTGGAAAAACAAATTACACCACGGCGTGGAGATGGTATTCCGTACGTACGCACGCGCGGTGATTTTGTTTTCCGTAGGATGGATAGAAGGTGAAATAGGGTTGTTTCATATTTATAATAACATATCAGTATATGAGTAAAACTTATTTTATTACTTTATAATGAAACAACTAAATAAGTGGAAGTATAAGAAGAAATAAACTTGAAAGAGTCGGTAGAAGAGATTACCTCTTCCTCGACGCACCTCCTTTAAACTTCTTCTTAGGGAACTAGAGTTGGTCTTTTGAGAAGACCAGAACCTCTATGATATAACTAGAGATGTTTATAAGATTAATTTTTAGGGGTTTTCCGATATTCAAGGCTCAAAAGTGTGTGAAGAGAAGAGGCAAGGGGTTCCCTTTTTATAAGGAGGAGAGGGGCACCTTTGGAAAAACTTAACATATTATTCTATAATAAAGTCATATTCGGTTTATAATATCTCCAAATTGATTTATTTCGAAGCTAAAGTGGGGATGGGTCTAAATAATCTCAACCAATAGGTTTTAGACAAATTTAGGTTTGTATTTTAACCTTATCATTTAGATTTAACTCTAAGTTAAATAATTTAACCTTTAATGTGTCTTATTGGTTTCTTACATTTATATGGTTAATAAACTTACTATAACAAGCCAAAAGAACCCCAAGTGGTTCATTATTAATATATATAACATTATCTAAGTCATTTAACCGAACCTTAGATTTTTAGGAATATAATAACAATTAATAATATAATATTTGTTTTAAAAACTATTTTATGTCAATTTTGACACTATTTGGTAATTGGTTTTTGTTAAAATCATAACAACATGATTAGTTCAAAAAAAGTTAATTGAACCAATAATAACATGTCATATTAACCTATAAAATTAGTGGAATTAATAAAAATTCTCAAATTACATTTATTTGGGTATTTATAACATCAGTTAGGTTAATGTTTCATTAATAAGGTAATTACTGCATCATCATTGTGTCATAAATAAATTATATTATTTAATGTCTAAATATTATAAATAAAATACCATTATGTATGAAATATCTTTATATTTCTAATGAATATTTATAGTCAAATTTATCTTATGTATAATCCTATATTAACAATGTTTTAGTTATTAAACTTTGATTATAACTATTTTAACTATTTTTTAAATAAAATAATAATAAATGTCCTAATCTAATACAAGTGGACCTAAAGGGTAATATTTTATTATTAAGGTTTTTTTGGTCGAATTAGACTTATCCAATAGAATTAAGACATGTTTTAGGGTAATAATAATATCATTTTTACCCTTAATTACCCTATTTACTTTTTATCGTGGTAAATAAAAGTTAAAAGTTACTATTCACCAAAAAAATATTTTTATCTTATTGACCACATTTTACTCCTTGATATTAACAGTCTCTCTCGGATTTTCGAAAGTCCACTCACAGAAGCGGTAAAATTAAGTTTTATGTAAATTTTCAAATTCTCCTAGGAGGTGGGTAAAAGACGGTGAAAAGTTCAATAAAATTTTCATATATCTAAAATTATTATAAAATGATTCAAATGAATTACATTGAACTTATATAGGTATTATGTATCAATTTTGACCTAAAATAAATTTAAATAAATAATTATTTAAATAAAAAGTCAGTTTTAAAATAGTAATCCAGTGTTTTCACTATTCATCAAAAATTGAAAGTTTTCAGAAAAATACCAAAAAATCAACCTTGGCTAATTTTGATATTCCGAATTCAAAAATGAAGTCCATTTTGAAAGATAATCTTTATAAAATTTCAAAAAGTGGGTATTACTATTCATAACTGCTAGTTCATAATAATATTATAATAATATCTTGTTTAGTGAAACTCGGTATTGCGTACTACACACGCTATCAAGGAAGGTCTTGATTACGTGTAATGCAGGCCAAGTCAGGGCTGCATGTAGTGAAAGCTCCATTTGGTGTTGCGTATAATATAATCAAAACTTATTTCATTTATACATTAAACAAAATCTATACTTAATGTTGCATAGAATAATTTCCACAAAACAAACATGAAATTGAGTGTAACACGAGCCAAGAATAGTGTTCTGTGTACTACAAGATAATACGGTGTTGCGTATAGTACAAGATAATCTTGGTGTAGTGTATAATAGAATATATCAAAGAAATTAAAAATAATATATCTCATAAAATCTCGGGGTGTTACATTCTACAAAATGAATTTCGCCCTCGAAATTCGTTGGGGTTAAAAATTGTTTACTGCTTGAAAGTTTCGCTTGTAGAAACCCACATCGTAAAAGGCATACTAAAACTTAATTTTAAAAAGTAAAGTAAGAAATGTAATGGTTACCCAGATTAACTCATCACTGGGTTTCCACATAAGAGAACATAGGTGGAAATATGGATATGGAAGAAAAAGCTAAACATCAAGTTCTGATGGAGAGTGGTAGAGAACATGGCTATAAAAAATACATCAATAACAAAGGCATAAATTTGTGATGATTTAAGGTACCATATAATTCATCAGGTATGAGGGTACTAGGACAATGTTTTTAGTTCTCAAGATCATTTCCCTAATTTTAAAGAATTATTTAATTAAAAGAAATACTTACTTTATTTTGGTACAATCTCACAATTGTTCGTGCCTTGAACAATTTCCACTTTATATCTTAAAGAAATGATGTTGAATTTTTCAATCGTGGAGTGTTAGCAGGTCATGCGATAGAATTTTAGGTCATTCTATATGTTTCTATCGCAAAAAGTTTAGCATAATTTATTAAATATACATAAGTCCATCTATGTTGAGATTAATCATATATGGTTTCTAAAATGGACTTACACTTCATATATCATAGCGCTTAATAAAATAAAACTATTTTATACTAACCAGGGACTTCTTGTAGGCCAGTGGCATGCGATATAGGCCCGTTGTACTTCAGTTATGGGTTCCATTCCCACAACCTTTTCCGACGCGACGGGTTGTCGCCTGTCCTGCAGGTTGTCCCTTTTCTAAAACTACATTATAATAACATTCCTGCAATAATATCAAAAAAAATTCTAGCCTTAAACAATACTATATTATGTCTAAATTAATTCATTCCAATCTTTAGGCTTATCCAAAATACTTTTGTCCAAGCTCATAGTATAAAGAAAACAATTACCAGAAATTTCATCTACCGAGCATGTGAATACCATCATTTATCCCCCATATATCATACGATATATCATGTTGGTCACATTCCAAACATGTGAATACCTTAATCATGAATTCTCTTGAACCATAGTGAAAACATAAATTCTATCACAAGGTTACTCTTTCCATATACCAAAATCCCAAAAATTCTATATACTCAAACCATGATATCAATTTTTCCTTATATTAGTTAAGAGCTCATTTCATTTTTTTTTCTTTATCCCTTCATTATGAGCATATCATCTTCTTTCCAAAAATATTTCAATCACTTTTAATGGTTACCGGTACCATATAATTATTCAAAACCAATACATAGATATTCCAAAATTCCACGATGCCATAAATGAGATTCCATGATACTATTTTGAAATCTCATTACATAAACACTTAATCATTACACAACATCATTTTCATACTCAACATCACAAATAGTTATCGCATGTGACTTCCCTTTTTCCTTTACCTTAAGAGTTTGCTCACATTGATCATCATTAACCCTAGGATTAGGGCATTGACTAGCATAATTCCCCATTTCCTTTCACTTGAAGCATTGAAGTGTTGGTGGTGCATTCTCTGTAGTCTTTTCTTTATTCACATCATCTACAACCCTTTTTCCATTACTTCGACACTCAGCTACTCGATGACCTTCTTTTACACACTTAAAACAATTTCTAGTCCCTTTAAGATAATCTCCACCATGCTTCTTTCCACACTTTGAGCATAAATAAACATTCATCTTCTTTTCACCATTATTCTGAGATTTCTCCTTGAACTCCATCTTTCGTTTCTTGGCAAAACCATGAGATGGATATGTAACACCAACTTAAATTTCTACCTTGATAGCACAATGCAAAATTTCTTCATAGCTACTGAAGTCTCATATAACTAATTCCCTTCGAAGACTTGGTTTTAAGCCACTGAATAATTGATCAACTTTACTTTCAGGTTGGATGATAAATCCAGATGCATACCTTGCTATCCTTGTAAAATTCGCTTCGTATATACCAAAAGATTCATCATCCTTTTGCTTAAGCTCAAGGAAATCCTTTTCCATCTTTTTTCTAAGAATACGAGGGAAGTACTTATTGAAAAATAAGTTCTTTAACACATCCCATTCCATGGATTCAATTTCATCTCAGGGCCTCGTATTCTTAATTAGAGTCAACCATTGATCTGCTTCACCTTCTAAACGGTAAATAGCCAGAATTACTTTTTCATGTTCTAAATAGTGAAGTATGGAAAATATCTTTTCAATGGTACTAATCCATTGTTCAGAAACAAGTGGATCAAAATACCCACTAAAATAAGGTGTACGTTGCCTCATGAAGGACTCAATAGAATATTGTTCCCTTCTCTGCTCATTTAGAAGTCCAGAATGATTCATAGATTGTGTAAGTATAGCAACAAGATTTTGCAATACATATCCCATAACATTGGTTTGTTCAGGAGGAAAATCATTGCATTGTCCATTACATTGATCAACATAGTTACTTTGGATTCCATCCATTGTCTAAAACCCAAAAAGAATAGTGTGAGAGGCAAAAATCAAGCTAGGGAAAACAACATAATAAAGGGGGAGTACCTTCAATATATAAAATCTTAGGGTTAATTATAATATTGTTACTATAATTCTAGGACTATAACCTATACTTATACTTAACCTTAGGTACATCCCTAAACATACCATAGAAATATCTCTAGGGATATCACTAAAATTTTCTCATCCTAGTTTCCAAAGGTTAACTAAACCTTTCCTTTAATACCAACTATAGCGGTATGGAATCACTTCTAGTGGAATATAATTGATACCTATCAGGGAACTACATGGGAAGATACACCCCCTATGTGGGACACAACACCATCCCCAGTGGCAGCCATTTCCTCATGAAGCCCTTGGGCGGAGAGCCATGCTTCGTCCAATGCTCACATGTGAGAGTTCCCAAGGATCAGATTCATTCCTACCTCCTTTGCCTCTGATACCAACTGTTGAGACCCAAAGCTTGACGTACATAGAAATTACATTACTTTCGTGGAATATCTAATTCATAAAAAAAACAGACACCAAAGGACCGTAATAGTTTAGTGTCTTTGGAAACTCAGAATATAATCTTCTAATCTTGGTGAAAGATCTTCAACATCTCCCATAAATATCTTCCTTTTTTTTCTTACCTAAAACCATTATTTATATCCTGTGGAAAATAAAATATATAAAGTTTGAGATCAAATTCTAAGTAAGGGTAATAATGGAGAAAATAAAACAAACCATATACATTTGAACTTCAAAACATGAACATAATATTTAAACATCAAAATCTTGAGCAATGACGTAAAACATGGAAGTACGTAAGGCATAGATCATAAAGAAACATTAATCATGATAAAAAATCTTGGGAATAAAACATGTAATTTTGGAAACCATTAATCACATGTTATTATTTCCATAGCAGCCATGGCATTGTTTCCAAGACCATCTTAGTGGACAAAGTCCCTTTCTGAATCGAGTTCACTCCTCGTTCTAGTCCTGTATCACTGAACCGGATTAACTTGTCGTTACAGCCATGTCTATCTCATGAGATATAAATCTTTACCCAATGAATTGGTGGTATATATAGGTCCCACACATCTCATAATTAAATCATTCTTACTTGTTCCACAACATAAACATAAATCATTCATCATAACCCAAAGAATAAAATGGGTTTCATAAACATCATCCCATCATAACATAATCTATATAAAACAAAATGATATAATTTCATCATAAGAGAAGTGAAACCATTTAAATGATAGAGACATTATACTTGAAACATACACATATGAATTAATGTCATCTTATATGGAAAATGGTTTTGATAAAACACTTGAGATAAATTCTTGAGGAAAATATCCTTTCTTATTCAAAATCATTTTCTTTTCACAAAATGCCATGCAATTTTAAATGAAAAGAATTTTTATGAAAATATTCATGAAATCTTGTATAGTAAGCTTCATGAAAATAAGGCATTCTGAAAACCATAAAAATCCGTTCATGCTGTATAAGTTAAAAAAACATTCTTCTCGTACTTTTGCCGGAAAAGTAAAAAAGTACCTCGTATGGTAAACAAAAGAAAGATTCCTTCCATATGATGTGGTAAAAGTAAAAAAGGGTAAAAATGACTTTAAAAATACATGGAATAAAAGTAAACATTTTATGAAAACATTTTAAGAACATATGGACATGGATGATAAACATAACCCCAGTAAATACTTACGAATAAACAATCTCAGATAAGAATGAGATTGGAATAATTATCCCTTACCTTATGTCCAATTTCTTTTGTATGTGTCCGAGACTCATATATAGTGGGTTTCAAAATATTATTAACTTGTAACAAAACCATAATAATATTTATGATATCATATATGATTCACTTATGACTTTATATTATCTGTTCATTTGTCGATTCCATGTTAAAGCAGTGTTTTGGTTAAAATCGTTTCATTTATTGTACATGTTTTGACTTTTTGTTCTTGATATTATTACTTATATCCTGATTTAATTAATTCATGAATATAAAACATTATTTATATATAATATATATTCATAATATACATATATATAATAGATCGATAAATGGAAAGAAATACACCGTTCATGGAGACGGTAGGCCGTACGTACGCATGAACGTTGTTTTTCATTTCCTTATTGAATTGAATTGAATTAAGTAGATGACATACATATATATAAACATAAATACCTTAGAATTATTATTTCATATATTTCATGAATACTTATTATATATACTTTATAATCATTCTTGAATTGTTAACATGGAAAATGAATCTCATCGCGTCGTGGAGACGGTAATCCCTATGTACGCACGAGAGATGATATTGTTCCCATATTTATTAAATGGAATTGGAGTGGATGATATAATATATTAGAATCATTATGATGTTATAATAATCATATATAGTTATTATTTACACCATTATACCCATCCAAGTAAGGTGGTGGTGGAAAAACTGATTACACCATGGCGTGGAGACGGTATTCCGTACGTACACACGCGCGGTGATTTCGTTTTCCGTAGGATAGATAGAAGGTGAAATAGGGTTGTTTCATATTTATAATAACATATCAGTATATAAGTAATACTTATGTTATTACTTTATAATGAAACAACTAAAGGAGACGAAGTAGAAGAAGATAGAAACTTGAAGGAGTCGGTAGAAGAGATTACATCTTCCTCGACGCACCTCCTTTAAACTTCTTCTTAGGGCACTAGAGTTTGTCTTTTGAGAAGACCAGAACCTATATGATATAACTAGAGATGTTGAGAAGAGTAATTGGTAGGGTTTTTACGAGATTCAAGGCTCAAAAGGGTGTGAAGAGAAGAGGAAAGGGGTGCCCTTTTTATAAGGGAGGAGAGGGGAACCTTTGGAAAAACTTAAAATATTATTTTATAATAAAGTCATATTCGGTTTATAATAGCTAAAAATTGATTTATTTCGAAGCTAAAGTGGGGATGTGTCGAACTCCTCTCAACAAATAGGTTTTATACAAGTTTATGTCACTATTTTAACCTTATCATTTAGATTTAACTCTAAGTTAAATAATTTAACTTTTACTGTGTCTTCTTGTTTTCTTACACTTATATGGTTAATAAACTTACTATAACAAGACAAACGAACCCCAAGTGGTTAATTATTAATATATATAACATTATCTAATTCATTTGGCCGAACCTTATATTTTTAGGAATATAATAACAATTAATAATATAATATTTTTTTTAAAAACTATTTTATGTCAATTTTGACACTATTTGGTAATTGATTTTTGTGAAAATCATAACAACATGATTAGATCTAATAAAGTTAATTGAATCAGTAATAAAATGTCATATTAACCTATAAAATTAGTTGAATTCATAAAAAGTCTCAAATTACATTTATTTGGGTATTTATAACATCAATTATGTTAATATTTCATTAATAAGGTAATTACTGCATCATCATTGTGTCATAAATAAATTAAATTATTTAATGTCTAAAATTTATAAATAAAATACCATTTTGTACTAAATCTCTTTATCTTTATAATGAATATTTATAGTCAAATTTATCTTATGTATAACCCTATATTAAAAATGTTTTAGTTATTAACATTGATTTTAACTATTTTAACTATTTTTTAAATAAAATAATAATAAATGTCTTAATCTTATCCAAGTGGACCTAAAGGGTAATATTTTATTCCTAAGGTTGTTTTTGGTTAAATTAAACTTATCCAATAGAATTAGTACATGTGTTAGGGTAATCATAAAATCATTTTTTCCCATAATTACCCTATTTACTTTTTACCGTGGTAAATAAAAGTAAAAAATTACTATTCACCAAAAATTATTTTTATCTTATTGAACCACATTTTACTCCTTGATATTAACCATGTGTCTCGGATTTTCTAAATTCCACTCACAGAAGCGGTAAAATTAATTTTTATGTAAATTTTCAAATTCTCCTAGGAGGTGGGTAAAAGACGGTGAAAAGTTCAATAAAATTTGTATATATCTAAAAGTATTATAAAATGACTAAAATGAATTAAATTTAACTTATATAGGTATTATGTATCAATTTTTACCTAAAATAAATTTAAATAAATAATTATTTAAAAAAATCGGTTTTTAAATAGTAACCCAGTGTTTTCACTATTCATCAAAAATTGAAAGTTTTCATAAAAATACCAAATATTCACCCTAGGCTAATTTCGATATTCCGAATTCAAAAATGAAGTCCATTTTGAAATATAAAATTTATAAAATTTCAAAAAATGGTATTTCTATTCATAACGGCTAGTTCATAATAATATTATAATAATATCTCGTTTAGTGGAACTCAGTATTGCGTACTACACACGCTATCGAGGAAGGTCTTGATTACATATAATGCAAGCCAAGTCAGGGATGCATGTAGTTAAATCTCCATTTGGTGTTTCATATAACATAATAAAAACTTATTTCATTTATACATTAAACAAAATCTATACTTAATGTTGCGTAGAATAATTCCCACAAAACGAACTTGAAATTGAGTGTAACACAAGCCAAGAATAGTGTTGCGTATACTACAAGCTGATATGGTGTTGCATAGAGTATAAGCTAATCTTGGTGTATTGTATAATATAAGACATCAAAGAAATTAAACATAATATATCTCATAAAATCTTAGGGTGTTATAATAACATTTACATTGCGCGGTATAATTTCAGGTGCACCCGTCACAGCACAACATTTACATTATCATGCATGCCACATAGAACATATATTAATCTTGAACATAAAATATCCCATGGAATGGAATGAGTTTCATTTCATAAGAACTAATTCATAAAATATAGTTTCCCAAATGAAAAAGGTAACAGCATACTTAATATAAGAATCATCAACCTTGAATGAAGAAGAATCAATCTCGAGAAGTAAAATGTGTGTTTTTTTAAGAAGAGTTCTTTTGGAAAACATTTTGTTTGTCATAAACTCAATTAAGAAACATTTATATCCCAAAAAATGTAATATAATTATGAATAAATAATTTTTATGAAATAACCATGCTGAAAATAGGGTGAAATAAGGAAAAACCATAGGAAGATAGTTGGGTTCGAGAATTCCCCTTACCTTGAGTCCAAATGATTTATTCACATTAATATCCTATATAATAAGATTATATTAATTAATTAACAAATAAATAACCTTATATGCATTAATTTTATTCATTAAGGTTTTATTGAGTTCCTTTATAGGATTTTCGATGAGTTATATAGTTTAATTTCATCGTTTGGGAGCATTCCTTTTCATGGTTTTCAGGATCGATTCACTTGTATACTTGAATGGAAATTCATGTAACATGTTGGAAAATAACCAGAATCATTATTATATTTCATCAATGATAATACATAATTTTTAATGATATTACATATAATTTTTTTAAATTCTATGAGGATGAATCATTAGATAAAAGTTAATGTTGATCATTTTAGGTTAATTTTAGAGGGTTTTCGATCACAACAGACTCATTTTGTTTAATAATTTATTATTATATTTATAATTTATTTCCAAAAAATGGTTATAAAATAAAATTTAAAATCTTTTTTCATCCATTTAATTTTTTTTATTACTATCCTTGAAGGTGTTTACAGAAAATGAATGTACATCGCCCACGATGTTAGTAAATTGACACATCAGGGGCAATAATTTCATTTTGACAATAAAAAAGTGAGATGTGGGTTTTAATGATGGATCTTCTGTTAACATTATATAAGTCTGTTATATGTAATTTTATTGATTTATCATGCCATTTAGAAGAATTTAGGGGAGGATATAATAATAAAATAAATGAAATTGAAAGGAAATTTAATGAAAAGAGAGAGGATGTGCCTCTTGAATTCTCCTCTTGAGATCCTCCTCAAGGCACCTTATATTGGTATTTTAATGAGAAAAAGATATCCTAGACATGGATTAGGGGATAGGTAATAGTTTTATGAATAAATTATTCAAGGTTAAAAGCTTTAGAGGTGTCATGAGAAGAGGGTGTGAGAGGTAGTATTTATAGCAGAGAAGAGGGGCGTTTTCTCATTATTTATTTTATTAGTTTATTATTTTAGATCAAGACTATGAATATTTTGAAAATTATCTCTAAATATATTAAAATAATTAAGTATTTTTTGAGATTAATGTGCTTACATCATCCTTACAACAACAATGACTCAAAAATACATGTATTTAGCATTTATCGAAAATTATCATATTTTACTATTTATCAAAAATTCAAGTATTTCAGAAAATTTCCAAAAATTCACCCTAACCATTTTTAGAATTTTTGAATTAAAAAAATAACTCCATTTTATTAAAATACATTTCCAAAAATGATTAATTTAATTTTTAATTAAAATCATCATTTACATAGAAAATACAGATTTTAAAATTATAACTAATTTTGTAACACATTGAAAATATACTTAAGGTCTCCTAAAATTATTTTCAAATAATAAGGAATAAAAATATTAATTTATGAATACATTTTATGAAAATTAATTTTCATTTAAATTTTAAAATTAATTATAAAATTATTATTAAAAATTTATGACTTATAAAAATACCAACACTTAATTAACAATTTTTAAAATATTTACTTACTTATACTATGATATAATTGTATCATATTTTAACTTATAAGATGAAAAATTTTGTTTATACTTTTATGGGTGAGGCTTCTATTCATTTGGATGGTTTAATATTCATAAGGGTCATATTACTATTCCTAAGGTCGAGTTACTATTTCATCAGTATTGGTTCCTTAACTTATATAAGTACTCATTATGTCATTAATTATTAATTTATAAAGATTTTATTATGGTCCATAGGTGATTATATGCAATTTATAATATATTAAATTTCTATAAGAAGGGATAAATTCCATTGATAAAAGTTTTGGTCATTACATTCTTCCCCTCTTTTGAAATTTCACCCTTGAAATTTTGTTTTACATAAACCGGTGAGGGTACTTCTCCTTCATTGCCTCATATGGTTCCCAAGTTTCTTCTTAATTCTTATGGTTCCTCCAAAACACTTTGAGAATGTGGGTTTCCTTATTGTGTATAACCTTATCCCCCAGTCCAGAATCTTTATCTATTACTCCCCATATGAGAAATCATCTTCTAGTTGTACCACCTCTGAGTTCAGTACATGTGAGAGATCTAGTATGTACTTTCTCACGAGTGATATGTGGAACACATCATGAACTTGATCCATATTCAGTGGAAGTGCAATCCGATAGGCCATAGATCTGATGCGATCAAGGATCTCAATGGGGCCAATGTACCTTGATCTTATCTTCCCTATATTTCCAAACTATATGACTCACTTCCATGGTGATATTTGAAGGAATTATTTATCTCCAATGTCAAACTCCAAGTCCCTTCAACGATTTTTTACATAGCTCTTTTGCCTACTTTGAGAATCTTTCATATGATTTTGTATTGCTTGGACCCTATATGTCATCTCTTACACAAGATCAGGTGCATGTATATATATTTCACCAACTCCATCCCAACCGGCTGGAGTTCTACATCAATTTCCATAAAGAGCTTCATATGGAGACATCATGATACTCGAGTGGAAGTTATTATTGTATGAGAAATCATCCAACGGGAGATACTGATCCCAACCATATTTTAATTCTAAGAATAAGTCTCATAGAATATCTTCAAGCTTCTAAATAGTCCTCTCAGATTGGCCGTCAACTTGAGGGTGATAGGTCATGGTGAAATTCAATTCAGTACTCAAGGCTTGTTGTAGACTCCCCTAGAATTTTGATGTGAACCTAGGAACACGACCAGAGACAATCAATATTTTAACCCCATAAAGTCTCACCACTTCCTTCACATATATCTTTGTAAGTTGTTCAAGTGAGGGATCTTCCTTAATATTGATAAAGTGGGTTGTCTTGGTGAGTCGTTCCACCACAACACATATCTCTTTATTAATTTTGGATGTCTTTTAGGATACCCATGAAAAAGTCCAAAGTGACATTCTCCCATTTCCACATGGGTATAATAAATGGTTGTATCATCCCTTTAGACTTTTTTAGCTTTACATTTACTTGTTAACATATCAAGAACCTTGAGATATATTCTTCATTCTTCTTCTTCATGCTGACCCACCAAATATGTTTTCGGAGATCACGGTGCATCTTGGTACTCTAGGAATAGATAGAAAAAGTTGAAATATGGTCATTTTATAATATCTCCTTCTTTATGCCAGGTAATAAAGGCACACATATCCTTGTTCCAAATCAAATTACACCATCAACATCGATATGGAACTCTTGAAGATTCCCTTCATTTACTACATTCATCATCTTTTGTAACTCTGGATCATCCCTTTGTGCATCCTTAATCTTCTATTGGATAGATGGTTGGGAAATAATTTGGTCAAGGTAGGATGTATTCCCTACCATTATGATTTCAAAATCAATCCTTTATATATCCATGAAGATAGGGTCTTTCTCAATCCACAACATGGATAGAGAAGCCAGTTCTGTTCTACTAAGATCATGAGATACCATGTTTTCCTTACAAGGATGATCGTGAATAGTGAAATCATAGTATTTGATTAGCTATAACTATCTCCTTTGACACATGTTGTGCTATTTTTGTGTGAATATATACTTTAGAGTCATGTGATCAATATATATGTCATAGTTCTCACTATAGAGTTAGTTCCTCCATAATTTTAAGGAAACAATCATAGATTCTAACTCCAAATCATGTGGTGGGAAGTTATGCTCATGGAACTTGAACTATAATAATGTGTAGGATATCACATTATCATTTTTCATGAGTAGACAACCCAATACATTCTTTGAAGCATCACTGTATATCACAAAACTTTCTCTATTTCTTGGTAATGTGTGTATAGTTGTAGTGATCAGCCTTCTCTTTAGATCCTTGAAGCTTTAATCGCATTCTTCTATCCAAACATACTATACTCCCTTCCTTGATAAAATAGTTTGAGGGCTTGGAAATCATGATAAATTTCTCAAAAAATGTTGATAGTCCCTTACTAATCCGAGAAAACTATGTATTTTTGTGACACTAGTGGCTATAGGTCATTCCTTAATTGACTTTTTTAAGGGTCCATATAAATTCCCTCACATGTGATCACATATCCCAGGAATATGAATTACTACATCCAAAAGTCACACTTTATGAACTTGGTGTATAAATTATTCTTCTTTAACATCTTCAACACAAACCAAAGTTGTTCTTTATGTTCCTCCTTTCTCTGGGAGTAGATGATAATATCATCGATAAACACTACCAAAAAATCTTTGAGGTAATGTATAAATACTATATTCATCAAATTAATGAATATTAAAGGGTAATTGGTATGTTTGAAGGGAATCACCAAAAACTCATAGTGCCCATACCTTGAATGGAAGGCAGTATTCTGAATATCTTCCTTCTTCACCTTTACCTTATGATATCCAAAACAGATAACTACCTTTGAGAAGTATTGAGCTCCTCGCAACTGATCAAACAAGTCATCAATCCTTGTAAGAGAATACTTTTTATTTATGGTGATCATGGTGAGTTACCAGTAATAGATCCACAACCACATTAATCTAACCTTATTCTTGACAAAGTGCACCAATGCACCCCAAGGTGATGTACTAGGGCGTATAAACCCTTTTTCCAAATGTTCTTGCAGCTGCTTCTTTAAATCATTTAGTTCGATAGGATCCATACTATAGGGACGATTTGAGATAGGAGTAGCTTTGGGTATGAGTTATATTGAGAACTCTACCTCACGATATGGGTGATTCGGGGTAACTCTTCAAGAAATACATCACTATATTCCCTCATGATGAGAATTTCCCCTAGGATGATAACTTCCTTTAACTCAAGCATTTGAGAAAGGTATGATTCTTCATAAAAAATCAACACCCACACCATTAAAGGATTTTCAAAAGGAGATTAATGATCTTCCATGAATTTTTATAGGACTATGGGATGGTCTAGAATATATAAAAAAATTCTTTTTCTTGACAGTTGATATGTACTCTAAATAACAAGAGCCAATCAATCCCTAGTATAGCATCAAATTCCTCCTAGGGAATTATTATGAGATTCTATGGAAGAATATTCCCACATACACCAATATTATAAGAGTCTAACATGTGAGCTTCAATGATTACACAAATAGGTTTTTTATGGATATCTCTACTTCAAGGTTTTAGGGTTTTGATTCAAAAGTTCTAGAAAACTTGAAAGATATAAAGGAATGTGTTGAACCAGAATCAAATAAGCCTTTTTCCATTAATGATTGAATATGAAGTGTCCCTTTTATGACATCATTCTCTTGCTCCAATTTCATAGTAGTGATGGCGTAATCCTTTTCCCTACTCATTTTTATTTAGTGGTTTCCAAAGCTAATTACCCTCAAGGACCTGAGGTCTAGTGAACTAGTTTTCATAGTTCTCTTCCTCCCTAAAGTTATAGCATTGCACCATGGGTGGTACACTCATATCCTCCCCCACATTATCCTACTTATGTATTTCTGACATTGATGAGCTTAGTGGCCTTATCTACCACACTTGAATCATTTCCCCATCCATTTTAATTAGTTCCCATGATGCATCTTCCCACATTTTTACTTGTGGGTGGTTTAGTTTTCTTTCCACCTTTTTCATTAGATCCTCCAGCTTGGAACTCTATCTATTGTTTCTTATCACCGTATCCATGATACCATTATCAAAACTCCATATCCACTTTGATAGCACATTTAACAACTTCTTCATAACTCCCAAAGTCTCAAATTTAAATATCATTTAGAATGTTTGGTTTTAAACCAATAAAGAATATATTAATTTTTCTATCATTGTTGACAAAAAAACAAAAAAGTGTACTTTTCATGCCTTTTAAAATTTTCTTTTTTGGCTATGATATATTATCCTCCCCTTTTCTTCAAATCAATGAATTATATATCCATATTTTTATGAAGATTTATAGGGAAATAAATGTCAATAAACATTTTCATAAAGTCTTCCCACTCTATCTCTTTAATTTCATCCCTTGGCTTGGTGTTCTTAATTAAATTCTACCATTGATTGACCTCTCCATCTAGATGATAAATGGACAGATTCACCTTTTCCATATTAGAACAATGATGCATATAAAATATCTTCTATATTGAGTTAACTTTCTATTATGTAACTAGTGGATTAGAAGATCCACTAAACTTCTATGGTCATTACGACATGAAGCACTTGATAGCCAGTTTCTCCCTCTTAGGTGAAGGAGGATGTTTCAAATTATTCAGGTTGTTGTTCATAACATGAGACAGTTGGGTATGAATCACAATAAAGTTTTTTAAATCCACCTCCTAGGGGATTTCATTTGGGCAATTGCTTCATTGTCCCTCGCATGGGTTGTTGGCTTCGTTTCTTCTGGTTCCCACCATTTTATAAAATAGAAAAGGTTATAACAAAACATAAGTCAACAAGTAATGAATAATTTAACTCTAAAGGAATATCTTATGGTATCCTTATGTTCAGAATTTTTTTTAAAAAAATATTCTTTAGTTCTTACATATACTTAGTCTCATAATATGGGTTTTCATAAAGATTATCTAATCCTAATTCCCAAATTAACTAAATCGTGCCTCTGATACCAACTATAGTGACCCATCACTTTCTTACAATACTATTACATCATTTTAAATACAAACAACATAAAAACATTACACAATTAGGATCCAAAGTTTTAGTGTCTTGGGTAAAATAAGACTATACATAACATTTAAAAAATAAAACATAAACATTTATTGAATTCCTTCTTCTCTAGCTTCTTATTGGCCCTTGAATTCTACTTAGTACAAGTAATCACCTAAGGATATACATCAAAAAGGTGTGATCTAAAATACCAATATGGGGATACATGAGAACATGAAACAATATAAATTGGGGTGAGTGTAATCATTTCCATGATAACAAAGTCATAGGATCATAAACATGAGAGGAAGCAATAAGAAAGGGTTTAGAATGTTTCAATGAAAAAAATGAAACATAATGTCATAGTGGTTAATTAAAACACATAGTTGTGAACAAAGATAGCATCATGTTCATGCATATTTCACTTTTCCCATGAGATATATCACATTACCCAATGAATTGTGGTACTATATAATTTTAGGTGCACCCATCACATCATAACATTTACATTAGGCTGTATAATTTTGGGGCACCCATCACATCACAACATTTACATTATCATGCATGACACCTAGAACATATATCAATATAGAGCATAAAATAACATAGGAAAAGGAATGATTTTCATTTCATAAGCACTAATTCATAAACATTATGTTACCAAATGAAATAGAGAATTATATACATGATATAAGAATCATCGACCTTGAGTGAAGAAGAAAAAATCTTGAGAAGTAAAAGGTATGTTTTTCTTAAATAAGAGTTATTTTTTAAAACATTATGTTTGTAATAAACTCATGTAGAAAACATTTATATCCCAAAAATGGTAAGATAATGATGAATAAATTATTTTTAAGGAATGATGATGCTGAAAATGGGGTGGAAGAGGGAAACCCAAAATAAAGAGAGTTGGGTTTAGGAATTCTCTTTACCTTGAGTGAAAATGATATCTTTACTTTAATATCATGTTTAATCTGATTAGATTAATTAATTAAAAAATAAATAAAATTTTATACATTAATTTGATTTATTATGTTTTTATTGATTTCATTTATTTTATTTCCAATGAGTTATAGAGTTCTATTTCATCGTTTGGGAGCATTCATTTTCATGGATTTCATGATAAATTCACTTGTATACTTGAATGGAAGTACGTGTAACTTGTGGGTAAATATGAAGAATTTTTATTATATTTAATCAATGATCTTATGAAATTTTAAATGACCTTTCATTGAATTTTGTTATGTGGTATGAGGATTAATCATTATATAAAAGTTAATGATGGTCTTTTTAGGTTAATTTGGGTGGTTTTTCTATCACAATGAACTCGTTTTATTTAATCATTTAGTATTATGTTTATAATTTAGTTACAAAACATAAATATGGTTATAAAATATACTTTAAAACCTGTTTTAAACCATTTAATAGTTTTATTAAAATCCATGATGGTGTTTAAGGAAAATTAAAGTGCATCGCCCACGATGTCGGTAAATTGACATATCATAGTAAACAATTTCATTTTTATAATAAAAGAGTGAAGGGGAGGATTTTAATGACATATCTTCCATTAAAAAGATATAATTTCTTTATGTTTAATGTATCAAAGTTATCATGTGATTTATATTATGGGATGTGAGGATAGAATAAGTAAATAAATGAAATTGAAAATAAATTAAATGAAAAGATAGATAATATACCTCTTGAATTTTCCTTTTGAGATCCTCATCAAGGCACCCAGTCTTGGACTTTTTATGAGACCAAGAGCTACTAGACTTGGTTTAGTGGATAGGGAAGAGTGTTGGGATGAATTTGGTCATGGATGAAATTTTTAGATTTGTGAGGAGAAGAGGGTGTGAGGGGCGGTATTTATAGTGGAGGAGAGGTGTGTTTTCTCATTATTTAATGCATTAGTTTATTATTCTAGATCAAGACTATGATTAGTTTGAGAATTATATATAAATATAATATAATAATGAGTTATGGTTCGATATTAAGGTGCATAAATTAACCTTATATCAATAATGACTCAAAAATGCATGTATTTATCATTTGTCTAGGATTATCGTATTTTACTATTTATAAAAAATTCAAGTATATTATAAAAATCCCAAAGATTCACCGTAATAATTTTTCAACATTTAGAATTAAAATATGAAATCCATTTTATGAAAATAATTTTATAAATATGATTAATTTAATTTTTAATTAAAATCATGATTTACTTTGAAAATACTGATTTTAAAATTATAACTGATTTCGTAACACTTTGAAAAATTACTTTAAGGTCTCATTAAGTTATCTTAAAATCATAAGACAACAATATATTAATTTATGAAAACATTTTATTAAAATAAAGTTTCTTTTATATTATTAAATTAATTATAAAATTGTAATTAAATATTTATGACTTATAAAAACCACAACACTTAATTAATAATTTTTAAAATATTTACTTACTTATACTATGATATAATTATGTGATGTTTTCACTTATTAATTTCAAAAAAATTATTTATACTTTCATGGGTGAGGTTACTATTCATTTGGTTGGTTTACTATTCATAAGGGTCATATTACTATTCTTAAGGACAAGTTATTATTTCATCAGTATTGGTTACTTAACTTCTAGAAATACTTCTTATTTCGTTAATTAATCATTTATAATGTTTTTATTATGGTCTATACATGATTATATAAGATTTATACTATATGAAATTAATATAAGAAGGGAGAAACTCCTTTGATAAATGTTTGGGTCGTTACAGGAATGACATCCTGAAACTGATCAACAACCACAGGAAAAGCACTCTTATCCACCTCTTTCATCGATGCCAATGACAAGGCTTCCAAATTATACATTATTGTTTCAACTACTGGTTCCAACAAGATAATTTCACCATCCTTTACAATCCTCTATACCCTAGAGAGATGCTTGATGCCATCATTAATCATGAAACTAATTGTTCATGTATAAAAGTAAATGTGAGCCTTGAACATCGCTAGCCAATCCATTCCCAGGATTATATCATAAACATATATCTAAAGCACTAAGAAGACCCATGTCAACTCAACTCCATTAATGGTTATACAACATTCACAACACATTGAGGGTTGATTCTCTCTTTAACTAAGAGGATTTTGACATTTCAAAACTTAAGGCATCATTTCCACATTTAAACCCAAAAAATCAACAGCACAAGAAGCAATGAATGTATGTGATGAACTAGTATTAATAAAAGCTTATATAAGATTAAAATTCAAAATAATCATACCTCGCACTATCGATGGTCCAGGTTTGTCTTTCACAATAGCCTTCTCAACTCCAAATATATGCTTACTTACCCCACTCTACTCTTTATTACACTGTGAAATTGCACAGGATGAAGAGTGATAGTATTCCTAGAATCACTATAGATAACTCTATTTTGATGACAGGGGGTGTTCTACTATCCTCACCTTCTTGAGGCCTAAGACACCTACAACCCTTGAAAAGTTTCCTGAACACCTGAATTTGGAGCATATCAAAAATAATGTTGAATATTTCTCATTTTATTTTAGTTATGGTATGATATAGGTTGTGTTGTATACTCTCACTTTATGTGGCTTAGAGAGCCACATTGTAAATATCCTGGTTTTCTCTTAGGATATGGAGAAAGATTCACTAATCCTGTTGTCAGTTTCTAATCTATACACCCACCTTGTAAATAGGTGTCACTCTTCTTCTTGGTCCCCATGTTAGAGTTCCCACCATTTCCCATAGGTATCAACATACTTCCCCATCCTGTAGCTCCTTATATATCCCTTTCATTCACTATTTCTCTATTAAACATATCTGTATAGTCCGTTATATAGAGAACCGCAATCTTCAAATCAATTTCATCCCTCATCCTCCATTCAAAAATGCATTCCTTCCAATATGAACTAGAAACAAATTCAGGTGAAAACTGGACTATATTAATGAATTTACTCACATATTCTTTAACAGATAGGTTCTTCTACTTCAAGTTAAATAACTATATTGTTCTTGGAATTCTAAATGTGTGAGGGTATAATTTTTTGTTAAAAAAATCATCAAAATTCTCTCAGGAGATAACATGGTCCACTTTAGCCTGGACCACCAACTCCCACAATTGATGTGTAAGATCTTTTAACATGTAAATTAATAACCTTACATTCAAATATGCTAGTGTGCCTAGGAAATTGAGGATTTGATTCATCCTATTGAGCTACACATCCACCTTTTCTAGTTCTAAATCACCCCAAAAGATTGATGGATCATTTTTTTGATGTTCCTTGAAAGGTGTATTCTAGTTTTAAGAATCACTGCTTTCAAGTGGTTTCCATTGGATTTATTTATGGAACTGGAAACTTTTAATAGTTCTTTATCCAAAGGGGACCTACTTTCCAAAGGCAGGTGTTCGTTATGTTTGTACTTCACGGTACTTAAGAACGTGCATTGTTCAAGAGGATGGTAGGTCAGACTCATCACACCCTTTTGGGGGGAAATATTGTCTACTCTAGGACTTTGTTTATAAATGATGATATTTTCATGAATCCTTATTAATTCACCAAATATATCATATGTACCCCTTGGAATTTTCAATCACTTATTTAGCATGATAATGGTTTAAAATCATTTTTACGTATTCTAGGTTCTTCATTAATAGATATGTTTGTATGCATTCAAGTTTCTCCATCAATGGTATCCTCTCATATACTACTTAGAGGTTTTTTAATCATCATTATAATGATACTAGTTTTTAAGACCTCAGTGGGGAACTCTAGAATTTATCTTCATCTAGGGAGATGATGGTTTGGTTTGATCTTATGATAGTGCCCATAAAATTGGATACCAACGTATCCTTATAAAAGGAATCAAAACCCTCATAGTTTGCTGCCACTGAATGGGACACATCATACCTTTTAAGTTCAAGTGATAAGGACCTAGTTGTATAGTTTAATGTCATGTGGTATGAAAATCTAAGTGGAAGGTTCTTAGTCAAAACATAGTGTGGGACTTATGATGAAGTATCCCAAGGAACATGGAAAGGATATGGGTTTCCATGTATGATCATACCCTTTTAGGAATATGACCCAAGGAGAACATGGTTGATTTATGGTATTGGGTTTGAACCTCAAGGAGGCTTCCTACATATCCCATATAGATGGTAATCAAAGCCCACATAGTTTGATAAGTCTCATAGGAGAGTATAGTCCTTTGAGAGAAATTAATTTGGGCTTACTTCCTGAAAAGGATGCCTTGGAGATTTGAGGATTTAATTTCGGGCTTATTCTAAAGGAGAATGCCAAAATTAGAGGAATTAGGGTTGGATTCCTGAAGAGGACATCCACTGAGCTTGGGCCCTAAGAAGGCTTCCTACGTATCCTAATTATGGTGGGAATCAGAGTTCTCATAGTTCATTCTATTATAAAAATGTTGTGACCATGAAAAATCTTTAAGACCAAGTGAGTCATGCACGGTTTGAGAAACAATAGAATTTAAAATATTCAAAAAAACCATCCACAGTTTTCCTCTTCTGTTGAAGTAAGGGGGCATACCTATGGCGGTGAGAGTGGATGAGGGTGAGGCGACTGTGGAAGAGGGCGAGGTGATCGTGGAAGATGGCGATGCGATGGGACTTCCCTCTGTTCTATTTATATTGTACAAGGTTGCAATGTATGAAGGAATATATAAAGGTTAGGGGATTACACCATGAGGTCTTCCCACGGTGAAAAAGCCCTACGGGAGAAAGAAAGGGTAACAAAAGTACCTATGCCAATATCTCCTATGATCTTTGGCACTGAAGAAAAAAGGAGGAGCAATGATGCTACCTCCTAAAATAAAATCTAGGGGCTTATGCCAGGATGGTTTCCCTAAAATTGATCCGGGTAAGGGAGGGAGACATATTCTTTTCTAAAATGGAAAAGCAAGTGTGAACCATACCTTCCCTCCCATAGACCTGAGGTTCCGGGTCGTCTCTTTGAGAAGGGAGTGGATATGACCCAAAATCTCCCCCAAACCGAGAACTTCCCAACATTGTTCATTGGAGAAAGGTCCATGTGATTGTCGATATACAAACCCACATACATTCCATGTATCCTAAATCCCTTATAAAATAATTTTGGGAAGCCTCTGACTATGGAAATACAAACCCAAATAAGAGTCACGCTAATGTGTCTTTCCCAAAGGTTTGATAAGTCAGGATGTTTTGATAGAGGTATCAACAGAATCCTTTTCAGAAAGGGGATCCAAGGAAGAAGAACCCTTGCCATGAATGGCTTGGATGAAGGCTTGATGTCTTGTAAAATGAAGAGAATAATTGAATCAAAAAAGGGCACCCAAGTAGATAAGGGCGCACAACTTTGGGCTTGCAAGTTGACTCGAGCATCTTGATATTCACTTAAGTGAGGAACAACTTGTATGGTAATACTTGGGAAAGACTTGGCTCAAGCCTTCAATAGTATTCACAGGTAATCCCAGAAGTGGGGCGCTCAAGTTCCTATGAATGGAATAGGTGGCGTGCAAGTGTTTCTTATTTATGGAGGTTGGGTTCTTTAGGCATGCAAGTGTTATGGTTTTCAAACACTAAAAGGAATTATGTCAAATGATCCTCATTAAAATAATTCGTGCAAGGTGTTGAAGAACTACCTTGAATGTTCAGAAAGACTTGGGTGAAGCACTAGGGCGACCAGAGTAGCAATTGGGCTTCATGGAAATCCATTTATCTCAAATGGAGTCCCCAAGGGTCTATTTATTAGAAAATATGGGACATTGGGTGAAAGGAATTTGGGTTCTCATGTTGGATGTGTGGTAGAAATGTGGCACTCAAGTGGATGTGCACCAGATGGGTGGCACCAAAGTATACTTGCATGTCTCTAGTTGAAGACATTATGTCGAGAAGTGCATGGAACACATTTCATGGTGTCAATAATCATGCTTCTAAAACTATACCAAATTATTCATATGTCAAGGTTCATCTTTTGGGTTCTATATATCCACAGATTAGAAATCATGCACTATGCTTTGAACTAGTTGTTGTTTCACATGTGGTTCTAGAGATACCACATTCTTAGAAGCTTCCTCTAGTTGGTCTATATTACACCTACCTAATTCCATTTCTATTAAAAAAACACCCACCATAAGTCTCACTATCTAGATGCTTAGAGATTAGAATTTCAAATTTTATCACATCAAAACTATCAAAACCATTCTTTCCAACATTTGAAATTTCTCATGTTCAGCAATTTATGAAAAATCCCCTATTTTTTGAAAATCATCTCATTTTCAAAATACCACAACCATTCTCTTTCAAAAATATCAAATTTGAACAATAAAATCCAAAACATTTCAAAAATTAACACATTTATACCATTACATAAATCATTATTCCAAATTAAATATTAAACCCTAGTGGTAAGTCATTTATTCCATGAATTCCATGCTCTTCTAATTGGATAAACCCATGAAAATTAGATTATATTCCTATAAGTGTCTCCAAACACTTATGTACCAAACTCCCTCATAACTTGATGTTCTGTATAAAAAGGTTAGCTACATATTTTTATTCTATACATTTCAATTTCTAAAAATCCCACTCCTTGCTACTATCCCAACTCAAGGAATAAACCAATAATGAGTTCCAAATCCAAAATGGACAATGAATTCCATAGGATCGAACAAGACTGATTTCATATGTAAGTCAAGGATCGAACAAACTAATACCACTTGTAACATTTTTCCCCTCCACATTGGCTTAATTCTAGGAAAAAGTGCTACTTGGCCTTAGGTGTCATCCCCAAGATACCAAAGGATGGAAATAAATGTTGAGGGCCTCATAAAACATGGGGGTATATTTTTCCATTTTTCAAAACAAAGAAACACAAACACACCATAACCAGTGTCACTATATGATGCATGATAACAATGTATTACTACTCAAAATCATAACAACGATGATAATAAGAAACAATAACAATACTGTAGACGCCGGAAAAGTCCGTTGTTCCCAAACGAAGCTCCGGATGCGGAAAGCGAGGTCATATTTGGAGTCGGAAGGATGTTTCGGAGGGCCCGGAGGCCTTGCGCGGAATTTCAGAGGCCCGCGCGCAAAGGTGATGTTCCGCGCGCAAACCCCCCGGGATGCGCGCAATGCGCCGGTCCGGCGCGCAATTTTGCGCGCCGCGGGTCCGCGCGACTCCCTTGCGCGCCGCGCCCGATTCCGCGCCCGCGGGGGGAATTTCGCGCTCGCACCCTGGATTCCGCGCCCGGGGTTGCCTATAAATACAAGGCGACCCCCAACGTTTCAAAGGTTGCTGGAAGTCGAAACGTCTCCCGTGCGCGCAATTCAACCCCTTCCGCGCGCAATGACGAACTTCAGGTAACCTCCTTTCTTTCGCGCAAGAAAGCCTCGGGGTCCGCCTTCGCGCGCAATCCCCGCTGGCTCCTTTCATTTGACTAAACATTCACCCTAAGGCCTTTGCGCGCAAAAGAACCCGCTTGCGCGCAATTGCCCCCGGGGTGCGCGCAATCCGGCCTGATTGCGCGCACCCCCCCTTCTTTCAAGTGGTCATTCATTAGAGAATGAGCCGTTGCCCCCGCGCGCTATCCGAAGCCCGGTGTGAGCAATCTCAAGCATCCGCGCGCAAGGCGCTGGCCCAATTGCGCGCCAGCCGCCCCGATTGCGCGCCGGCCCGCAGTATTGCGCGCAAAGCTTCCTTTTTGCGCGCAATCTGCCAGGGTCGTCCCCGTTGACCTCCTAAGGGTACCCGCCTGTGTGGCACCCGATGATTCTCATCCCGGGTGCCCGCACCGTGCGTTGTCTTCCCGTGCGGCCCTCCAGGCTTGCGCGAAGTGACACGCACCTATGTCCAGCATGACGTTAAACTGCATACTCGTCCAGCATGACGTTAAACTGCATATACGTCCTGCACGACGTTAAACTGTACATCGTCCGCGCTGCAAGACGTTAAACTGCCAAGTGCTTCGTCCGGCAACCTATGC
The DNA here is from genome assembly GCA_963277665.1 of Viscum album. Classification (NCBI taxonomy): domain Eukaryota; kingdom Viridiplantae; phylum Streptophyta; class Magnoliopsida; order Santalales; family Viscaceae; genus Viscum; species Viscum album. The sequence continues at coordinate 1,223,541,278 of OY728156.1, read as the reverse complement.
CCAGCATGACGTTAAACTGCACACCCGTCCAAGCTGCACGACATTAAACTGCCTAGCCCCCATCGTCCGTGCTGCAAGACGTTAAACTGCCAAGTGCCTCGTCCTCAACACATGACGTTAAACTGTACTTCGTCCGGCAAGACGTTAAACCGTCCGCTTCGTCCTCAACACATGACGTTAAACTGTACTTCGTCTGGCAAGACGCTAAACCGTCCGCAACCTGATCTCGTGCTCCGCACGCAGGGTCTCCCCCGGTTTGGACGTGGCCCCCACCCGCTCGTCTCTGCAGGGATGTCGGGATTGTCCCCCTTTTGGGACGATTTAATGGGAGTGGCTTTTCCCTACGGGGGCAGGGTATTACAAACCCCTAGTTTCTCGTGGGAGGCTGCACATGTGTATCTCCATTGCACCTCCCCACTGCCGAAGCCAGTAGAGGGTCTGACTGGGATCGAGGTGTCTTTTGCTTTCAGTCCAAGTCCCTTCCAACTGAGTTTTGCAGTATCCGGGCTGCCCCAAGTGCGTAAGTCCTGACAGAATGAACTACGTGGACTTTGATCCCTGTCTTCTATACAGGGTACGTAGGAAGCCTCCCTGAGGCCCAAGCCCACCACCTGGTCGTTCCGGTCGTATTTACGTCCGTTCTTCCATCAGTGGACCCCTCCAGGGTTCACGCTTGCGTTGATTCACCTATGAATCCGCCCCTGTGGGAGACTGCCCGTGTGTATCTCCACGGTGCCTCCCCACAGCCCCCCTTTTCCATTTCCCCTTTTATCGTCCAGCATGACGTGAAACTGTGATCCACCCGGCCGTTCCATCCCCCTCCGTGCGAGGTGGTTCGGTTCAATCCTCCGCCCGGCGGCCTCGACCTCTTCGTGAGTCGGCTTGCCGACGTCCAGCATGACGTTAAACTGTATGCCCGAACTACGTTGACTTTGATCCGTGTTAACGCGCGGTACGTAGGAAGCCCCTCTGGGGTCCAAGCTCTTCACTTCATCATCCATCCTGATCCTTACCCGGGCCGCCACATCCCGGTGGGGTCATGCCACTTCACTTCACTCCACGTTACTTGGGAAGCCGCCCATGTGCTGGCCCCAGCGTCGGAGGTTCCCCGCAAGGGGTTCTGTCATCTGATCCACTTTTCGTGTTGATCGGTCCGATGCCGTCCCCGCTGGACGTTAAACTCGCGGCATACCCCGTGTTAAACACGGGAAGCTGAGGAAAACCTCAGGTGACACAGTTCCCCGCACCTAGTACGGGATGCCTCAGGCCATCGTGCCTTCGAGAAGCCCTATTAGGGACGGAAGACAGACGTGCAGAGCCGCAGTGTTACGACACGCCCCCAGCACCCAGAGCCACCCGGCCTTCTCACCGCAGGTTGCTGCCCCGCCCAGACTCCTTGGAACGTCCGGGCGGAAGCAGCGTAATTAACCGGTGTCCATGAAGATATGGCGCCGGGAACGAGATTCACGAACATTCTTAAGTCTATGAGGGAGACTCGGATTAGGCGACAAGTTCCGAGGAGACGTCCAAGGAAGGAGAAGCCGACATCCCATCATCCCGGTTTCGATCAAGGAGCAGACGCCCCTGAATAAGGGACGGATGCCGCCCGCCCTTGGAAAGCGGGACTGCGGGACCACAAGCCGCGCGCCCATCCCCTCGGGTTGACGGGTGCACGCGCGAACGCGTCCTGGCGGAACAGCGTAACCCGACGCACATCCGCACCGAAACAGAAAAATGGTGAACCCGACGTGAATCTCTTCTCCTCGATACGAAGACCGATGGCTTTCAGAGGTGTTGGAAGACCGGCGTGTTGCCCGGCCAAGCATTCAGTCTTACCCGCCAGGGGCTGGGGAAGGGACATCGGGCACTCCGTCTCGCAACGTCGAGGGCCTGGGTTCCCCCCACGGAAGGCGTCGTGGCGCTAATGGTTGGTTGTCGATTCCTTTTTCCTGTCAGTATTAATGGGTCATTCTCCCTGCTTGCAGAAATCAGGTCGCCCGATCTAGTGCCCGAACGCCACCCGCCCACTGGCGCAGGGACAGGGGAGACACCGACGCGGCTGCTCCGCGCGGTCCCGCCCGTTCCGCAGCCGTCCCAGCAGCCGCAATTGCGGGACGACCACGCCCTCTCTCCCCCTCGGAGGTCATCCAGAGAAGGGTGATCAACACCCTGGTGCGGAGATACGAGGAAGAGGGAGTCATCCCCACTAGGGAAATGGCTCGCCTGGACCTTGAGGAGGCTGCGCCTCGCCACCACCGCCGCCCCCGAGGGCCGCGCAGGGAGGCACCGCTGCCTACCTCAACGTCCAATCGCTTCGGGAGTTTATCCCCGGAGCGCTCTGACAGTTCCCTTCCTTATGCGGATGAGGTGGGAGATGCCCAGGATCACCCTATCCGAGGTCCGCTCCAGGGATCCACGATAAGGGCTCCCGCCAGGCCACGGCGACATCGCCGCCAGGCCCCTCAAGTCGAGGAACAGGCTCTCCACCTGCCCGCGCCGCTCATCCCGGCTCGTCTGTCTCGACGCCAACGTCGGGCACGAGCGGAAGAGGATGCCCACCTTGGGTCTCTAGCAACAGCGGCCGCATTGGCCCAAGCCACTGCTGGCTCCAGTCGCCAGGCCTCTGTGCATCCTGAGCGGGGGAACTCCTATGCCCGACCCGGATCGAGGCCCCGACCGCCCCAAAGGCAGGTTGGGTTGACTCTCCCGGTTGCTGGCACTGGCAGTAGCCACCGCGGACCACCTCGCGGTAGCGCTATTCACCGGCAGGATCTACTCTGTGTGGCCGATCCAGGAGGCGTGGGTCATCCCACCTTCCGATCCCGACCCGGAGGCCTGCCCGGAATCATCTCTCCCCGCGTCCCCTTTGATATCTGTCCCGGTGCCCCTCGCACCTTGGTTCCCAGTCCTCTCGGCCCCAGCACCAGTGCGGCCGGAGGACGCCAGGACAGAGATCAGCCCTGCCCCGAAGAACCACCCAGGGGCAGGAAGGCAAGGCGTCGACGCCGAGGGAAGAATGTTGCGGAGTTCCGGACAGAGATCCGACCGGTTTGCTTCTCTGACTCAGAGGCGGAGTACGATTCGGCGACAGAGCCCCTTCCCCAATCCCGCCAGTCAAGGGCAGGGGTAGGAATGCGGCACGTCAGCCTCGTGCTCCCCGAGAGCGAGATCGATGTGATCCCCGCGTCTCTCCGAAGGTATATCCGGAGTAACGAGGGCCTGGTAGACCCCCAAGGATCAAACTTGCGGTTGGTACCGGCCCCTCCGGAAGTGCCTTCCGTCTCGATCAGAGAAGCCGGAGACTTTTTCTGGGGACCGACGGTCGAACCACGATCTGGTGCGCCCTCGGCGAGCACCGATGCTACGGCAGGATGTTCGCTCGCCGGCCCGTCCTATCGTGATGTGGTAGCTGGGGCACCGCCACCCTCAGGGGGAGGCCCGGGATATGGAGGCCAATCGGCCTGCTCGCCGTATTCACCGCCGGCCAGCCCGTCGGCCCGACGGCCCGCCTCGGCACCACTACCAGTTCCCCGTCCGTTCCCAGCCATGGAAGAGGACCGAGGAGATCTGGGTCCCGAGTTTGAGTCGTGGAGCTTCTGGACCGTCCTTGCAGAGGGCCACTTCCCTGAGAAGTTTTGGCCAGTCGCAGGACCGGGCTTTGATGCACCCGAATCGCTCACCCCGGATGAGTTCGAGTGCTTCCGCCGAACTCTCCGGGAGACTCACTCCCGTCTTCACTGCCTACAAATGCCATACCCCGGGAGTCAACTACACCTGGAGGATATTGGTGAGCAGTGCCGTCAAATTGACCTGGCCAGGCTCCCCGCGGTCCGGCACCCCGGGTCATTTGGGCACCACGAGGCCCTCCAACAACGATGCGTTGAGTGCTTTCAAGTACTCCGCAAAGTTATCGAGGAAGCCACTCCCCACGTGTATATCCGTGGATGGGGGCAGTACGCTGCCCTACGCTTCAGCGTGATTCGCCGACAGCCCGATTCGTTGGGTGGCCCTGAGGGTATATCCCCAGGGACAGGAACAGTCAATATGGCTGACCTGTCGGGAGAGGGGAACGACTTGGAACTTCTCGACGGGGGCTTCCCCCCCGAAGACAAGCCGTCGTCAGACCCATCAGTGAGAGTTACTCGTCATCAGAGGAACCTCCTGGGGCTCCCCGCACCCACTGAAGCACTGACGTTGAGCCGAAACGTCAGCAAAGGAAAAGAGCACAGCGAGGCTATAAGGCCCGCCGACCCATCTGCCTCCATGCGGAGGGCAGAGGAGGATCCCGAGAAGGCTACGCTACGTCAGCAGCTCGCCGAACAGAAGAGGCTGGTTGACCAGCTCCTCGCCGAGCGCGCTGCAGAACGGCGGCCTGACTACGGTGATCCCAGGCCAGGACAGCAGGGACCGGAACAACCACCCCTCGATGAGACTCTCCCGGGCAACCGTGATTACACCGTGTTCGCCGACAGGAGAGAGGCCATTGCCTACGGCAAGAGGGCGCGGTATGTTTCGCCACACCCTCCCGAGCGGCGCGACTACCCGAGAGATCCCGCTCGGATTCCTCCCGCTGCCCCAAGGGCCGCTCCGCCAGCCATCCCACGAGCTGCCGAGTTCGACGATCCGGTCGACGACCCGATTGAAGGGCCATGCAATGCGCTCGTGGTTAGAGATCCTCGCCAGGACTGGAACCCATGTCCGAACGATCCGATGGCGGCACTCATTGCCCGCTTGGAAGCCTTGGAGACTCGGCAGGTGGCGATCCCACCGGACGGCAAGCCATACCCAGCATGGGTGGATGACATGCCGGCGCCTCCGGGATTCGGGAATCCCACTTTCGCCCCCTTCAACGGGACCGGAGATCCGCCACAACATTTGGCCCATTTCAACTCGAGGTGCGGGCCTATGTTGGGGACTCCGGCGCAGCAAGAGGCCGCTAAGCTTCGCTGCTTTGTCCAGACACTGGAAGGGCCAGCATTTGTCTGGTACAGCCAGCTCCCCGTCGGGTCGGTAACCAGCTGGGAGGACCTCCGTAGACAGTTCCTCTACCAGTTCAGTTCCACGACCCGGAAGACGAGTATCGCAGACCTCTTCAAGTGCAAGCAGAGGCCTGATGAGCGAGTCGCGGACTTCGTCGCCCGATGGAAGGGTCTCACGTATTCCCTTGACATGCCATTGACTCAGGAGCAGTTGCTGACAATGTGCGTCGGGAATGTCAAGACCGAGCTGGTCCCTTCCCTGATTACTCAGAATTACCCCGGAGGGTTCAGGGACTTCTCAGACAAAGCTCAACGTCTTGAGGAAGCCCTGCAACAGGCCAGCCAGGCACACCCGCTGCCTCCTATGATTCCTGCAAGGAGAGCCAGCAGGGCTGAGCCCGCTGCTGTGGCCCAGATAGAGGCTCCCAGGCCGTTGGAGCTGCTGCCGGTGAGGCCAGCTCCGCAGCCTCACAGGAATCCGCCTCCACGGGCTCAGTTCCCGGCCCAGCAACGGCAGCCTCAGAACCGGCCGGCCCCTCCGCGTAATGTACCGCCGCAACCCAGGCGAGATAATCAGGGTCCACCTCCTCGGCAGGCCCCTCCAGCCCCTCGTCAAGACCGCGCTCCCAGGGGCCCGCGACACCTGACGTACTCATTCCATGAGGATCAGGTCCCCGGTTATTTCCGGAGCGCCCTGGAGCAGAGGATTGTGCGATTGCCTGAGTGCTGGAGGCCAGAGGAGGCACATCTCACGGATAACCCCCGCTACTGCCCCTACCATCGGGCCCTGGGGCACACCATCCAGCGGTGCTATGTGTTTAAGGACTGGCTCCAAGACCAGATTAACAACAATGTAATCAGGTTGGGCCCAGCTCCAGCACAGGTAGCGGGCGTGTTCGTGGGATCAGATGACGATAGTGGCAACGAGGACGAATGGCAGCTGGTCTCCGACCGCGGGTCCCAGAAGTATAATAACTGGATGGCCCGCAAGACGACCATTCGCGCCCAGGGAATCATCCGTGCGCGCTTGAATCAGCCTGAGCCCCCAGAACCTGCGGGTGCTGCTTCGGCATCGTCGTCCCAGTCTGCCTCCTCCAAGAGGAGCAAACGGCGGCAGCGCAAGAAGGAAGAGCGCGCCCCGCCAGTTCCGCCACTATCCCGTACTCTCGGCGATTTCATGCCCCCGGAGATGGGGGTCCCTCCTCGGATCCGCCCGGTGATGGATGATTCGTCCGATGACGGTATTGGGTACGCTTCGGTTAACACCGTCGAGCTGGTAAATCCCTTTTCGGTTCCCGACGTTGAAGAACACCAGGTGGACCTCCCTAGTGTCCCCGGTCGTCGCCACCGTCGGAAGAACCGCAGCAGCAGGAGTCGCCGGGGCACAGCCGTCGGTACCTCCGGCCAGGCCGTGCACGCCACTGAGACTAGGCGGCAGGCTCAAGATCGAGCTCAACGTGCGCAGGCTCCCCATCCGGGGATGACGGATTCGCCTCCGCCACTGTTTGTGGTATGGGACCGGGCAGAACCGCCTCAGCCGCGTCGCGACCAGCTCCGCCCTGCCACAAGTCCATCCCGGCCTCCTGACTCCAGTACGGTGACCATTTCCCGGACTGCGACCAGTGAACAGCGAGATGCGCCAAGTACCAGTCGGCCGCCGATCCAACCGGTAAGGCCCGTCATGCCACCAACCGCAGAGCAATCTCCTGCAACCAGGAGCTCGCGCTTGGCCAAAAAGTATGATGTCCTGAAGCACTTGGCCGACATCCCAGCAAGGCTCTCCATCCTTGAGGCTCTGCGCATGTCATCTGAGATGCGCGAGGCACTCGCTGAAGCCCTGAAGAGCCCCCTCCAGTTCGAGACAAAGGTTGCGGCTGCAGAGGCCTTCCACGCCGAAACGATCGAGGACGCCGAATGTCAGGCAGTTATCTCGTTCTCTGGTAAGGATGAGGACCCTCCTATACAGGGACACATCCGTCCGCTGTATGTCACTGGCCAGTTCAATGGCCTTGAAGTCCGGCGTTGTCTTGTCGACACGGGGTCCGGGATTAATCTGATTCCGACTCGGACGCTCCGGAGATTGGGGTTGTCTGAGGATGACTTGATTCCCTCCGACCTCAGGATCCAGGGGTACGACCGCACCGAGCAAACCCCGGTCGGCAAGATACGTTTGAAGACCCAGTTCGGTGACTTGGTTGCCAACACCGAATTCATGGTAGTCTCTCAGGACACTGCGCATAACGCATTGATGGGCAGGCCATGGATTCACCTTCATGCGGCGGTTCCCTCGTCATACCACCAATGCCTCAAATACTCCCTTAATGGTCGAGTAGGCGTGCTTCAAGGAGATGCCTCTCCTTTTGTCTCATGTGAAGCCCGCTATCTGGACGCAGACTATTACAAGAGCAAGGATAAGCAGATCCTGGCAGGTGAGGTTGAGCCTGTCGCTGTTGCAAGCGATCCCTGGGCAAGTCTGGATGACGCTTACGTCCTCCCGATTCACCGGTTGGACGTCGCCATGGTCTTGACGGTCCGCGAGTCTCCTGATGAGACGGCCGCGACCGCCCGCGCCAGCACCAGTGGCCCAGCAGGATCTGGTAGCCCCAATGCAGTTTCCAACGCAGTCTCTCCCGTGGATGATCCCTCCCCGAGTGGAGAGGGTATGGAAGACGCACCCCCAGCCTTTGAGGAGGGCGTCCCCGCCACGGTCGATGAGTTAATACAGGTGAACCTTGGAACCGAGGCCGATCCAAGACCCACGTTGGTTAGTGCCGCCATGCCCTCTGAGGAGCGGCAGCAGTACGTGGACTTTCTCAGGCAGCACCGTGATGTGTTCGCTTGGGGCTATGACGAGATGCCGGGGCTAGATCCTCAGGTAGCCGTCCACCGCCTTGGTCTCCCGGCGAACCATCGCGGGTTCAAGCAGCCTCCCAGGAAAATGCACCCATCCCATGGTGCCATGGTTGAGGCCGAAGTTGACAAGCTTATCAAAGCCAACTTCGTGAGGGAAGTTCAGTACCCCAAATGGCTGGCCAACATTGTGCCGGTCAGGAAGAAGAACGGGCAGATTAGAGTCTGCATCGACTTCCGCGATCTCAACCGCCACTGTCCGAAGGATGATTTTCCCCTTCCAGTGACAGAGCTGTTGATTGATGCCACGGCAGGGTTCCAAGCCCTCTCCTTCATGGATGGATACTCCGGATACAACCAAATTCGGATGGCCCCTGAGGATGAGGAGTTCACTGCCTTCAGGGCCCCCCAAGGTACCTTTTGCTACCGGGTCATGCCCTTCGGCCTGAAGAATGCAGGTGCCACCTACCAACGGGCGATGCACCGCATATTCAAGCCAATCCTCGGCACACTGGTGGAATGCTACGTCGACGACTTGGTTGTCAAATCGCGCCAGCGTCAGGACCATCTCAAAGATCTTGAGAAAGTGTTCAGCTTCCTCCGGTTTCGCTGCCTGAAGATGAACCCGTTGAAGTGTGCCTTTGGGGTCACCTCCGGAAAGTTCCTTGGATTTGTGGTAAGATACCGGGGTATTGAGATCGACCCAGAGAAAATCAGGGCGATTAGCCAGATGCCTCCCCCGGGTACCGTCCGGGAACTGCAAGGGTTCCAAGGCCACTTAGCCTATATACGCCGATTCATCGCGAATCTGGCCGGCAAGTGTAAGCCCTTTTCTCGGCTTATGAAGAAGGGTGCCACCTATGTATGGGATAAAGAGTGTCAGACCGCTTTCGAGGAAATCAAGCAGTACCTGCTTCAACCTCCGGTCCTGATGCCGCCCGTATCCGGAAAGCCGCTGGTCCTTTATGTGACCGCCCTGGAACGGTCCCTGGGTGCCCTTCTCGCCCAGAAGAACAACGAGGGAACAGAGAATAGCCTCTATTACCTCAGTCGCATGCTCCTCGATGCGGAGGTTAGGTATTCCCCCATCGAGAAGAGCTGCCTGGCGCTCGTATTTGCCGTACAGAAATTACGGCACTACTTGCAGCACCATGAGGTACAGTTGGTTTCTCGGGTAGACCCGTTGAAATATATCCTGAGCCGACCTATGTTGACTGGCCGTCTAGCGCGGTGGGCTGTGATTCTCCAGCAGTTCGACATCAGGTATGTGTCTCAGAAGGCCATCAAAGGGCAAGCGTTGGCAGACTTTCTGGCCGCTCACCCGACCTCCGCGGATCAGCCGCTGGATCTAGGCTTTCCTGATGAGACCATTCTCTCGGTTGATCGAGCCGATCCATGCTGGCAGATGCACTTTGACGGTGCCTCCCGGAGCCCCACCGGTAGAAGACTCGATAATCCTAAGCTCAATAGAGTGGGCTTGGGCATCGTCTTCATTACCCCGGAGCGAGCCGTGCTTCCATACTCTTTCCTGTTGTCAGAGGGCTGTACCAACAATGAGGCGGAATACCATGCCCTCATCACCGGCCTCGAGTTAGCTCTCGAGATCGACGTGCCCCGTCTGTGCGTGAAAGGGGACTCCGAACTGGTCGTTAAGCAGATCAATGGCGACTATGTTGTCAGGAAGCCGGAACTTGTGCCATTGTTGGAGTGCACCCTCCTTCTGATGGCCCGGTTCCCTTCTCGGCCAGAAATTGTCCATATTCCCCGGTCGCAGAACGGTCGAGCAGATGCTTTGGCCAGCCTGGCTGCGTCACTTGCGGAACCTGAACAGGACAACCTGATCGTCCGCGTGACGCGCCGCAGGCTCATCGCTCCCGTTATCCCGGAAGAAGATCGCGGCCCGTTGGTAAGTAATCTCACCACGGTTGCCCCTATGCCCGGAGCCCCGAGTACCCCAGATATAGCAGTCGGATCAGCCCCTGATTGGAGGACGCCTTTGGTTGAGTACCTCCAACATGGCATTCTTCCGTCAGATCGGGCCGAGCGCGAGCGAGTTCGACGCCGCGCATCGCAGTTCGTCCTCCAGAGCAGTCCCGGCCTGGAGCAGATCCTCTACAAACGCGGATTTGATGGTGTTCTCCTCCGTTGCCTTCAGGGAGTTGAGATCCCACGAGTCATGCAAGAGGTTCATGCTGGTTCATGCGGCGCCCACCAGACTGGGCCGAAGCTGTCCCACCAGATTCGGAGGTTGGGATACTTCTGGCCCTCTATGATCCATGACTGCATCGAGTACGCCAGGAGGTGCCATGCGTGCCAGGTTCATGCGAACTTTGTGCATCGGCCGCCGGAGCCTCTCCATACCACAAGGTATTCCTGGCCCTTTGCAGTCTGGGGACTGGACGTTGTGGGACCTTACCCGCCGGCGACAGCTCGCCAGTGCCGGTTCATTCTGACCGCCACGGACTTCTTCTCCAAATGGGCAGAAGCGATTCCGCTCAGAGAGGTCAAATCCTGTTCGATCGCTGACTTCGTGACCTCCAACATCATCTATCGATTTGGAGTGCCTCACGCTATCCTCACGGATAACGGAACCAATTTCCGAGCAGCCGAGTTGAAGAAGTTGTACGCCAAGTATAACATCCGCTCGAACCATACATCTCGCTATCATGCGCAGGCGAATGGACAGATCGAGGCGTTTAACAAAACCCTCTCTAACATTCTGCAAAAGATGGTTGGTCAGAACAAGAAGAGTTGGCCGGACAAGCTCCCCAACGCCCTCTGGGCTTATCGGACGACGACTCGCAATTCCACCCAGATGACCCCTTATTCCCTGGTGTATGGAGCTGAGGCCGTCCTGCCCATCGAGATCCAGTTACCGTCCTTGCGCACTGCGGTCTACGACCAGCAAGCGCCGGACAGAGTTGCTGAAGCCCGTCTAGTCGAGTTGGAAGCACTGGATGAGAATAGACTTCGCGCTTTGCACAACTTGGAGAGGCATCAAAGCAGGATGGCTCGAGCTTTCAACAAGAAGGTTCGCCTCCGCTCCTTCCTGCAGGGTGATCTAGTGCTAGCCCTAAGAGCACCGATGATCCCCGGCAGGAAGCCGCCCAAGTTGGAGCCCAAGTGGGAGGGACCTTTTGTTGTCCACAAGGCCTATCCCAATGGCGCGTACTCCCTAGCGACTATGGATGGTGAGCGTGTCACTCCTCCCACCAACGCTAGGTTCCTCAAGCAATACTTTGCCTGAGTGTCACCACGTCCTGCACGACGTTAAACTGCATTCGTCCAGGCTACAAGACATTAAACTGTTCAGCATTCGTCCGCGCTGCAAGACGTTAAACTGCCAAGTGCTTCGTCCCGCATGACGCTAAACTGCACTACGTCCGAGCTACAAGACGTTAAACTGTTCAGCATTCGTCCTGCATGACGTAAAACTGCCACTCAAGAACTACGTGCGGCTTGATTCCCATCCTTATGGGATACGTAGGACCGCCTGAACCCTCGTGTTTCAGGCCCAGCCCCATCCTTCGGGAATTTCCATCCCATCTCGGGCCCTTGGCCCAGTTGCCCCGGGGTGTGCGGCGTATGGTGTGAGTGCGGGGCTATGCCCTCATTCACGTCGGTTTGCTCGTCACGCTGTACGCCCCCCCCCCCCCCCCCCCACGTTTGGGGATGCCTTCTGCTCCCCCCTTCTTTTTTCCTCATCGTCCTGCATGACGTTAAACTGCACTTCAAGAACTACGTATGGCTTGATTCCCATCCTTATGGGATACGTAGGACCGCCTGGACATTCATGTTTCAGGCCCAGCCCCATTTCCCGGGAATCTCTATCCCGCGTTGGGCCTCTGGCCCCAGTTCCCCTCCTTTTTGTGCGAGGCGTATCGCGTGAGCAGGGGATTATGTCCTCATTCACGTCAGTCTACTGGCCGCGCCGTACGCCTCCCCCGTGTGTGGGACTACCTCACACCCCTCATCGTCCTGCATGACGTTAAACTGCCTTTCCAGAACTACGTATGGCTTGATTCCCATCCTTATGGGATACGTAGGACCGCCTGGACGCTTGTGTCTCAGGTCCAGCCCCGTCTCTTGGTTGATCACGGGGACCTGCCCCCCTTCGGTTGCTCTCAGGGTGAGTCCTCCGACCCTTTCCGGAGATCTGTTAACATGTTTTGGGTGCTTTGGTCTATGACTCGTAGTGTCAGATTCAATCCCGACAAGTCCTGTGTTGCTTGTCAGGCCCCGCGCTCCCTCTTGTTCGAGCCTTCACTCAAAGGGATCCTCGTTAGCGGTTTGGGTACGATGCCTCAGTGCTCTCCCACCGCTCCGGGTCGATTTACCGGTGGGTCTTGGGCCGCAAATCGATATGAATCCTGCGATTGAGCGGTTGATGCTCGTTTGCTTGCCCCGTCTTAGGCTGACGCGATCGGATGTTGTGTTGCGAATGCGTCAGCAACGTCCTTGATCGCCATGTCAGCTCTCTCGGGCTATGAACATTGGTTGCGCAGTCCTCATCACACTCCGCCTTTGTGCGTTGTAGTGGGATCTTGACACTCTCTTCATATCGACCTCCGGTACGCCTCTACACGTTAGGCAGACCAACCAGGGTAATGATGTCGTTCGAGGCTCCCATGATCTGAGCACCAAGGATATATGCAGATATCCTCCCTAAGGGCCATGCGTAGCTGGACCCTCGTCCCCATAAGGAGGAGGGAGTCGCCCGAACAATTGCGTTCTGGGCCCAGTATATCTGGAGGCTAGCATCTCTGCCCCTCGGGTGATGGACATACGCAGACCCCTATCCCAAGACTCTTTTCCTGGAATCGTGCGTGACCGCAGGGCTGGGTATGTTCCCACCTCCGCCGTGTCCGCCGTACCGCGATAAGCGGGTTCCTCCATGGTCCGAACCACACGACCTTAAACTGTGTTGTCTGGTCCTACCACACGACCGTAAACTGTGATCGTCTTGGCCGCCCGACGAGAAACGGCACTGCATCGTGATGTCCTCCTCAGGGGACACTCATGTTGGGCGCTGGTTAATGACCACGCCATTCATCAATGCCTTCCATGGCTTGATTATTGTGGCGACGCCAGAGATTTCTCAATCACGGGCATGTCGCCGCACAAAGAAAAACCATTCATCTTTAAGGACAAACAAGAAATATCAAATGCCGCTCCTTTTGTGTGCGAGGGTCAGACCCGCACTCTTCCCCGCGCTGGTGCCCGATTGTGTTGCACCGCGCTTCAAGAACTACGTGCGGCTTGATTCCCATCCTTATGGGATACGTAGGAACGCCCGGATGTTTGAAACTTCGGGTCCAGCCCCCCACCTCTTAGAGATTCCCCCTTCTCTGGGGAATCCGCCGCCTTCAGGTCACCCTCAAGGCGTGTTCCCCGACCCCTTGCCGTGGTCCACCGGTGTCAAGAGTACTCTGGTTTATTGCCAGGAGGGTCAGGATCCGCTTGGTCAGGTTTCCTCCACTTTTCAGGCTTCGTGCTCCCTTTCATTCGGACCCATCGTCTACGCCCTGGGTGGAGCCCCCGTGAACGGTTCGGACACAATGCCTCAGTGCTCTCCCACCGACTCGGGCCGGTACCCCCAATGGCCTCGGGCAGCAAATCGATATAAATCCTGCGATTGAGCGGTCGATGCTCGTTTGCTGCCTCATTCCACCAACGGTTGGTGCGATGTTGATGCTGCTTTTCCGCCACGGTCGGCAGTATTCTCATATCGTCACGCCGGTGCTCCCGGTCCTCGAGTGAATGGCCGCATGATTCACATTTTCCACCTCCCATTCTGACCAGGCGAAACCTCGACACTCTTGACACTATCCCTCAGTGCATCTTCGCATATCCAGGGGATATGACCACGATGTGGCGTGCTTTGAGCCTTTATGGTCCGAGCTCTAAGACCTTAAACTAAGATCCCCCCTTTATGGTCCGAGCTCTAAGACCTTAAACTAAGATCCCCCCTTTATGGTCCGAGCTCTAAGACCTTAAACTAAGATCCCCCCTTTATGGTCCGAGCTCTAAGACCTTAAACTAAGATCCCCCCTTTATGGTCCGAGCTCTAAGACCTTAAACTAAGATCCCCCCTTTATGGTCCGAGCTCTAAGACCTTAAACTAAGATCCCCCCTTTATGGTCCGAGCTCTAAGACCTTAAACTAAGATCTCTCCTTATGGTCCGAGCTCTAAGACCTTAAACTAAGATCTCTCCTTATGGTCCGAGCTCTAAGACCTTAAACTAAGATCCCCCCTTTATGGTCCGAGCTCTAAGACCTTAAACTAAGATCTCCCCTTCTGGTCCGAGCTCTAAGACCTTAAACTAAGATCTAGCCCTTATGGTCCGAGCTCTAAGACCTTAAACTAAGATCTCTCCTTATGGTCCGAGCTCTAAGACCTTAAACTAAGATCCCCCCTTTATGGTCCGAGCTCTAAGACCTTAAACTAAGATCTCCCCTTCTGGTCCGAGCTCTAAGACCTTAAACTAAGATCTAGCCCTTATGGTCCGAGCTCTAAGACCTTAAACTAAGATCCTCTAGCCCTATGGTCCGAGCTCTAAGACCTTAAACTAAGATCCTCCACCTTTATGGTCCGAGCTCTAAGACCTTAAACTAAGATCCAGCCCTTATGGTCCGAGCTCTAAGACCCTAAACTAAGATCTACCCCAAATGGGGTCCTACGTCCTGCATGACGTTAAACTGCACTCACAGAACTACGTGTGGCTTGATCTCCAGCCTGATGGAGTACGTAGGAACGCCCGGGCATTTCGACTCGGGTCCAGCCTCAGGGATCGATAAGTCCCGCCCCTCCTCGTCGCCGGCCGTCTGGCCTGACTTCGGGTAGAGTGGTGCAGTTGTGATATTCTCCCCGATTCAGCTCGGGATGCCCCATCGCAATGATGGGAAGCGACAGTTTCCTCGTCAGAGAGGTGCTGTCTGAGAATTGAGGTGACTCACGGCCAGATTAGTGCATCCGCCTAATACGCTTTCCCCACGGTGGCGCAATTTTGAGAGCGTTGGATTCTGTCCGAACAAATCGTCACTTCGCCCCACGCTTCGCATGCCCTGTTGATCTGGATTTTCCACCCTTGTGTCTGAAGGAACCCCAAAGCGGTATTCATGATGACATGTGGTCCGCCTCCTGCAATATGAATGATGGCCTTTTTCGGTCCGTCTATTGCAGTTGTTATGGTCGATCCACTGTCCGCCTACCATCTTGGGCATTTCCTGGAAGGCCGATCGTTGTGGATGTCTGGATTCGGGACACGCGATTCACCTTTTCTCATTTCCCTATGTTCGGATAAAATCTCAACGCCCCTAGCGTTGTCCCGCTCGTGTGTTGGAACAAGTTGGGGGATGATACATTGGTTAGGTCTGAGGTCTCCTTTCCTAGGAATGACCTCCCTCTTTTCTCCAGAAACCCAGGCCCAATTATGGATGCCTGATGCTTGGTTAACACTCCCGCAAGACAACGAATTGTGGTTGAGCATGTTAAACCAAAAGACGCAGATAAATATGGCGATTCATACAAGTGGATCAAATATTAAGTAGCGGAAGCAAATGTTCTGGGAATGGCAAAAAACAGCCCTTAGGGATTAGCGTGCTGAATGAGTCTTTCTAATGCCGCTACCCTTTGGCTGGTGGCCTCCAGAGCTGCTTCTCGTTCTCTGCGTGCCCTCTCCTCGTCGGCGGTCGCAGCACGCAGTTCGTCAATCCTGGCCTGTGCACGCTCCCGCTCGACTTGGAGTGTGACCATCTGTTGGCCCGCCTCCGTCAGCTGTACCTGAGCGTCGATCAGTTGTGCCGATAGTTGCTCCACAAGCTCGGTACATGCTGCGACGAAGGCCTCCTTCTCTGCCGCCTGCCCTTCGAGGCGCCGGACTTCCTGCTCTGCCGCGATGAGCGCCTGCGTGCTCTCCGACATGTCCCGACTTTGTGCGACGTCGGCACGCCGGCGGCTCTCGCGCATCTTCTCGGCCATGAAATCACGGACCGTCAGATGGAGGCGTTGAGCATCAGCTCCCCCGGCACACAGGAAGCGCAGCCAGGTCTGAAGTGATCCCATGCGCCCCAGCCATTCCGATGGGTCTCGCTTGAGGAAGCGCTGGATGCACTTCCACCCCCTGCGTCGCGTTACCCGGCTATCCTCGACCGCCTCCGCGTCCGAGTCATCCATCTCCTCTGGGTCGGCAGGCCGGTAGGCAGGGAAGGCAGCCAGCAGGTCTGCTGCAGGGTCCGCCCCTGGGAGGTCCTCACGAGGGATAGGTTCCCCAACATCCGGGCAACCTTCTTCTCTCTCCCCAGCGGCGCTGACACCCTCGTCAGCCCCCAACCTCTCTCCGATGTCAGCACCGCCGATGTCCGCAGCCCCTTGATCAGCAGTTGGTGGGGCCGGCTCGGTTTGGGAAGCCTGTTCCGGAGCAGGCGGCATGTCCACCACTGGTCCACTCGTAGATGGCCCGGGTTCGGCAACCCGACGAGCCTCCGATGTTGAGATCACTGTGCAGGGCATGCCATGGTTAGTCACGGATCGTCAATGGCAAGCACCGGCAGTAAAGCAAGGAGACTTACGGGGGTTCAAAGCGTCATCTTCCGCTGCCCCGGCCGCCGTAGGAACAGCTGCAGCGGGGGACCCCTCAGCGCTTGTCAGTTCAATGATGGGTGTCTGGCCCCCGCCTTGTCCTGCTGGCGCCTCTCCTACTCCTGCCGAGGACGCTTGGCCAACGTTCGTGTGCTCCTGAGAAGGATGGAGAAACGGGTTAGAAGCTGCATAAGAGAATGGATGAAGCAAGTTGAGTAGGGATAGAAGCGGACCTCGAGGAGCTCAGTGACATCAACGTTGTCAGAGCCGGCCACCTCGCCGCTCTCCCGTGGGCTCCCCCGATGGGACCTTCCCTCGGAGCCTTCATCCTCCCCCGTCTCCTCCTCCTCCTCGGAGTCGTTACTGTCATCTTCTTCCGGCGGCATCTGTTCCGGAGCGGGCTCGAGACCGAGCATCACCTTCACCAGAAGGGATGGCTCCGCACGCTGACCACGTTGGCGCGCGTACTCGTCCATGGCCGTCAGATATGCATATTGCCGGTTGAAGTCCACCCTGTCGGTGATCTGGAGGCGCCCGACCTCTGGCAGATAGATTCCTTCTCTGAGTATCTTTCGCCAGATAACGTCGGTCCCCAGTGACTGCCGCAGGGTCATCCAGGCCGACCACAGCGCCGGGAAGACTGCATCGTGGGAGGGTTCGAGCAGACGCCTCACCTGCTTCCCGGGCCGCTCCTCGACCGACGCATGCGCCCCCTCTCTGGGCGCCGAGGTCGTGGCGGCAGCCTGCGATGCGCCCGCCGCCGAAGTCCCTGCTCGCGCCGGCCCCGCTGCTTGGCGCGCCTCCGTTCTCCCCCGTGTGGCGGCGCCTCGCCTCCTTCCTTGACGCCCGGTCTCCGCACGGGTAGCCTCGAGCCGCCGAACTAGCTTCCGCAAGAGCCCCTCAGGGTACGCGATGGCCCAGTGTTCGGCGTACTCGGTTGCCAAGCCTGCGTTAACTCCGGTAGGAGGGAGGGTGATGACGTCGCCAGAGCCGAAGGCGACGAACATCAGCCACATCTGGCGAAGGACGCAAGGGTTCGTCTCCTCCCGAACAGCAGTGAATACCCTCTTCGGCATCCGTTGAAGGCACCCGAACTGCCTGGCGAACCGGGTCAGCACGTAAGGCTCGCAGATCACCTTCCCGTCGATCCGAGCCACGAGCACCCCGCCCCGCATGTTCAGGAAGTATTCGTGCTGCTCCAGCGGGCCCTGTCCGTTGTCGATCATCTGGCCGACGGGAGTGGGGAACGGGCTGAAGTTGAAATTGGCATGATTGCCAATCCGAACCCTCACGCCCTCCTCACTGAGGGTCATCGGAGCGACCCCGCAATGTTCAGCAGGGAGGGTCGCAGGCCGTTGCCCGGAGGACTGATGGCATTTGGGAACGTATACCCACCGAGGTGAGCAGCCACCCATCCGTGGAAGAACTGAAAGGGCCCACAGATCCTTCGTGGCGACCCCCCTCGTGAGATGCGTCCCAGAATGGCATACAGCCTCGCCAGTACTGGGACCCCGAGGTTGTACCTCTTATTGGCAGCCATGGCGCCCGCCATCGCCAGCGTCGCCGGGCGGACGCCCATCCTCGCATCCCGCACTGGCAGGAGCCACCCGCTCAGAAAGGCGGCCAGGAACGCCGCGTACCGGACATTCGGGTCCCGGGCCTCGATGACGCGGTACCCCCATGAGCGGTAATCGCCCGTCTCCAGGACCCGCCAGTACGACCCGTTCCGGCTCCTCTGAGCTGCGGTCGGGCACCGCTTCCCCCTGCCTGGCATCTTGACCGCCGGGTCATGCTCCAGGAACTGGCCGAACCAATCCTTGTAGGCTATGTCCTTCTGGAAGTCTTGGATCCCGAGCCGCTGCGTAGCCAGGTCAAGAAGATGCCAGGTCAGAATGGGAGTCCGTGACCTGTCCTCCCAGATGTTCTTCGGTGGCAGGAACTCATCGTACTGGTAGCCCTCCAGCGGGATACCTCCGATGCAGTGGATGTCCCAGAGACCGATGCCGACCTCCCCATGGTGAAGATGGAAGGTGTTGGTATTCGGGGACCAGCGAGTGAACAGCTCCGGCCCGAGCTCAGACTGCTGGTAGAAGTGGAACTGCGACGTCCACACCGCCTCGAACAGGCCGATGTACCGCAGCTCCTCTGCGAAGTGATCGCAAGTGTGGCGTACCCAGAACGCCCAGGCCCATTCACTGGTAAAGTTGCCCCCGGATCGCAAGTCCCAGTCCTTCAGCCAGCCCTTGGTGTCGTCAGTGACACTCTGACGGTATGTGCTCGAGTAGAGGGCTGGAGAATTCTCCGCTGTAGGCTCACCCCCATCAATGGTTCGCGTCCTCGGGTTCAGGACGTAGACATCCAAGTGCCTGGTTTCCCTGGCAGGATGCCCATTGTTGGTGATGTTATAGCGGTGAAGCTCGTCCTCCCGAGTCACCCAGGTTCGCGGCGCATCAACCTCGAATCCTGGCACCGGAACCTCATCGAGGATGCCGAAGTTCCAGAGCGGCAGGTTGTCCGACAATGGATATGTCTTCTGGGCCGGCGTTAGTAAGTCGAACAAGGATTGATTGTTAGAAACAATCTCCTTGGCTCCGTAAACCTCCTCGTTCGTCGCCATCTCGGCTCTGCGGGTGGCGGCATCCCCTTCATTTCCTCTGTGCGCGGCCATCTCGGAAGATTCGGGAGTCGTGCGGGTTAAGGGATGAAGCGTGCGGGATCGGACGAGGCTGGTGGAAAAGTTTGAGAGGCGGCGCGCAATCCAAGTGGACGGCGCGCAATTGGGAAGACTGTCGCGCAAAGTTCCGGGGTTTCGCGCAAAAACAGGCGAAATCCGGACGGTTTTGCGCGCCGATCGGGCGAATTTCGCGACCGGAAGAGGCAATTTCGCGCACGAGAGCTTTGGAGCTTATCGCGCGGAAGGCCAGAGTACGGAACGCGGGACCCAGCGCCCCTATTTATAGGCGAGGCCGGGTCCGCGCTGCGCGGAAAGCGCTTTGCGCGACCGCAGCGGCGAATTTCGCGACCGGCGCCCCTTTTTGCGCGCCTAAGTCCCGCGCCGCCCAGGACTTCGGCATTCCGGCGTCTCCCTCGGAACCCGATCGTTGCGACCTCTCGCCGATCAGATTCCGAGGGGGGGCTTTTGTAGACGCCGGAAAAGTCCGTTGTTCCCAAACGAAGCTCCGGATGCGGAAAGCGAGGTCATATTTGGAGTCGGAAGGATGTTTCGGAGGGCCCGGAGGCCTTGCGCGGAATTTCAGAGGCCCGCGCGCAAAGGTGATGTTCCGCGCGCAAACCCCCCGGGATGCGCGCAATGCGCCGGTCCGGCGCGCAATTTTGCGCGCCGCGGGTCCGCGCGACTCCCTGGCGCGCCGCGCCCGATTCCGCGCCCGCGGGGGGAATTTCGCGCTCGCACCCTGGATTCCGCGCCCGGGGTTGCCTATAAATACAAGGCGACCCCCAACGTTTCAAAGGTTGCTGGAAGTCGAAACGTCTCTCGTGCGCGCAATTCAACCCCTTCTGCGCGCAATGACGAACTTCAGGTAACCTCCTTTCTTTCGCGCAAGAAAGCCTCGGGGTCCGCCTTCGCGCGCAATCCCCGCTGGCTCCTTTCATTTGACTAAACATTCACCCTAAGGCCTTTGCGCGCAAAAGAACCCGCTTGCGCGCAATTGCCCCCGGGGTGCGCGCAATCCGGCCTGATTGCACGCACCCCCCCTTCTTTCAAGTGGCCATTCATTAGAGAATGAGCCGTTGCCCCCGCGCGCTATCCGAAGCCCGGTGTGAGCAATCTCAAGCATCCGCGCGCAAGGCGCTGGCCCAATTGCGCGCCAGCCGCCCCGATTGCGCGCCGGCCCGCAGTATTGCGCGCAAAGCTTCCTTTTTGCGCGCAATCTGCCAGGGTCGTCCCCGTTGACCTCCTAAGGGTACCCGCCTGTGTGGCACCCGATGATTCTCATCCCGGGTGCCCGCACCGTGCGTTGTCTTCCCGTGCGGCCCTCCAGGCTTGCGCGAAGTGACACGCACCTATGTCCAGCATGACGTTAAACTGCATACTCGTCCAGCATGACGTTAAACTGCATATACGTCCTGCACGACGTTAAACTGTACATCGTCCGCGCTGCAAGACGTTAAACTGCCAAGTGCTTCGTCCGGCAACCTATGCCCAGCATGACGTTAAACTGCACACCCGTCCAAGCTGCACGACATTAAACTGCCTAGCCCCCATCGTCCGTGCTGCAAGACGTTAAACTGCCAAGTGCCTCGTCCTCAACACATGACGTTAAACTGTACTTCGTCCGGCAAGACGTTAAACCGTCCGCTTCGTCCTCAACACATGACGTTAAACTGTACTTCGTCTGGCAAGACGCTAAACCGTCCGCAACCTGATCCCGTGCTCCGCACGCAGGGTCTCCCCCGGTTTGGACGTGGCCCCCACCCGCTCGTCTCTGCAGGGATGTCGGGATTGTCCCCCTTTTGGGACGATTTAATGGGAGTGGCTTTTCCCTACGGGGGCAGGGTATTACAAACCCCTAGTTTCTCGTGGGAGGCTGCACATGTGTATCTCCATTGCACCTCCCCACTGCCGAAGCCAGTAGAGGGTCTGACTGGGATCGAGGTGTCTTTTGCTTTCGGTCCAAGTCCCTTCCAACTGAGTTTTGCAGTATCCGGGCTGCCCCAAGTGCGTAAGTCCTGACAGAATGAACTACGTGGACTTTGATCCCTGTCTTCTATACAGGGTACGTAGGAAGCCTCCCTGAGGCCCAAGCCCACCACCTGGTCGTTCCGGTCGTATTTACGTCCGTTCGTCCATCAGTGGACCCCTCCAGGGTTCACGCTTGCGTTGATTCACCTATGAATCCGCCCCTGTGGGAGACTGCCCGTGTGTATCTCCACGGTGCCTCCCCACAGCCCCCCTTTTCCATTTCCCCTTTTATCGTCCAGCATGACGTGAAACTGTGATCCACCCGGCCGTTCCATCCCCCTCCGTGCGAGGTGGTTCGGTTCAATCCTCCGCCCGGCGGCCTCGACCTCTTCGTGAGTCGGCTTGCCGACGTCCAGCATGACGTTAAACTGTATGCCCGAACTACGTTGACTTTGATCCGTGTTAACGCGCGGTACGTAGGAAGCCCCTCTGGGGTCCAAGCTCTTCACTTCATCATCCATCCTGATCCTTACCCGGGCCGCCACATCCCGGTGGGGTCATGCCACTTCACTTCACTCCACGTTACTTGGGAAGCCGCCCATGTGCTGGCCCCAGCGTCGGAGGTTCCCCGCAAGGGGTTCTGTCATCTGATCCACTTTTCGTGTTGATCGGTCCGATGCCGTCCCCGCTGGACGTTAAACTCGCGGCATACCCCGTGTTAAACACGGGAAGCTGAGGAAAACCTCAGGTGACACAGTTCCCCGCACCTAGTACGGGATGCCTCAGGCCATCGTGCCTTCGAGAAGCCCTATTAGGGACGGAAGACAGACGTGCAGAGCCGCAGTGTTACGACACGCCCCCAGCACCCAGAGCCACCCGGCCTTCTCACCGCAGGTTGCTGCCCCGCCCAGACTCCTTGGAACGTCCGGGCGGAAGCAGCGTAATTAACCGGTGTCCATGAAGATATGGCGCCGGGAACGAGATTCACGAACATTCTTAAGTCTATGAGGGAGACCCGGATTAGGCGACAAGTTCTGAGGAGACGTCCAAGGAAGGAGAAGCCGACATCCCATCATCCCGGTTTCGATCAAGGAGCAGACGCCCCTGAATAAGGGACGGATGCCGCCCGCCCTTGGAAAGCGGGACTGCGGGACCACAAGCCGCGCGCCCATCCCCTCGGGTTGACGGGTGCACGCGCGAACGCGTCCTGGCGGAACAGCGTAACCCGACGCACATCCGCACCGAAACAAATACCAAATCAGAGTGACAAGAGGAAGAATAAAACCACAATGATAAAAGACTCCAAAACATAGCTCCAAAGCTCTACACCAATCTCCAAGATTCAACACCACAATATTTCCCAAGCATCACGATAAACCACTAAATAAATGAGATGCTTTACCATAACCTATTTCTTAATAAAAAATATCTGTAAAAGTTCCAACATGAAAATGAATTTTGTGATTAATGATACTCAGTAGGATTTCCCTAAATAAAATACTTACTCATACAACTTGTATGGAACAATTTAGCATAATGATATAAACAATTTATACAAAACCATTTGAACTATTCAATAATTTCCAACAAACCAAACACATCCTTACCAAATATTTTACCCAAATCAACGCACCATCATGGAATGAAACCAACAATTCATTAACCATTTTTTCCATTTCATGTTGGCATAACCCATTTTATTTCTCATGACCCAATACACCAAACTAAACCACACACCCAACTCAACCACCCAATCTCAGTGTTACCATTGATGATGAAACTTCACATCCAAATCCTACCGCATTTT
Source organism: Viscum album (assembly GCA_963277665.1). Lineage (NCBI taxonomy): Eukaryota > Viridiplantae > Streptophyta > Magnoliopsida > Santalales > Viscaceae > Viscum > Viscum album. The sequence goes on along the minus strand of OY728156.1, from coordinate 1,223,518,419 downwards.
TATTATGGTATTTCACGAACACATCCAACCCTTTGATAGTGGTTATTCATGACCACTGACCATACCTATTATAACTCACACACATACATTTAAGACAAACCATTTTAAATCAACTATTTCAACTATTTCAATAAAATTAACCCTTTTATTGAAAAAACTTCTAAGACAACATCCATGTCCAACAACATTTTAACCGAACAATGCCAAAAACATTTCAAAATACATTCTAAAACAATTTCCAACCATCCATTCAGAAACCATTTTCCATAAAAACATATTTATTGAAAACCATTTTCAAAAAACAATTTCCATAAATCAAACCAATCCATAAATTTAAAAAAATCATTTTAAAATTAAACAATGAAGCATATTGCAACACCATATCACAATTTATAAAAAAAATCCACAAATCATTACCAAAGGGGTTTCATACAAGCTTAGGACATCAATTTTACAATCAATTTCAATCAAAACAACTAATTTGAAATTAATCATTCTAGTTCTAGCAAGAGGAGTTGAGATTAAATCCACACACCTCAAGGGTTTTGGTGAAACAACCAAAGGCAAAAATTCCCACAAAATTCATGTGAAAAGTCAAAAAATATGCCTTATATCCCTTACCCTAACATCAACAATAAAAATATCACCATTATCGGCATATATATATATATCTACGACAGAATTATATCTAAGAAATTTGGAGGAAGAAGGATGTATATCTAAGAAAAACCAAGAAACTACCTAGAAAGGTGACATACGTAGGGACATTTTCCTTCAAATCACCAAGAAAACCCTTATAAATGATTAAATGATGAGTGAGAGAGGCTCCCTAACCTTATATAGAAGTAAATCTTGAGTGACATTTGAAATGGGCCTCAAATGAAGTGTTTAGGGTTAAAATTGTGGGAGGTTTATTTTTTAAACCCACAATTTTTAAACCATGCATGGTTAGCCATATGGTTAGGAAAACTATGTGCTAACTCTATGCATGTTACTGCCTCAAGAAGGTGCCTCACATGGTTTTCTTACACAGTTAGATAAAACGTGCGCCAACCATGAGAAATCTCATTGTCCCAATTTTCATGGTTTACCTGGAGGAGTTTCATGATTTTTACTATCCATTCTCTAACCATGTGTTCTTATAAAATACCCCAAACCATCCAAAAAACTTCCAATATATACCAAACATTACCCAACCACTTTATATACATAAATATTATAATAAAGGGGTTATATACTCTAAACCGGGGGTGCTACATTCTCCCCACCATTGGCATTTCTTGTCCTCAAAAAGTAGAAAACCATCACTTTCACACAAAAAATTGGGTCATTGATCGACCATTTCTTTGTCCCATTCCCAAGTCTCCTCTTAAATTTGATCATGTTCCACAAAACCTGCACTAGAATGATTCTTTTTCCCAAAAATAAATTCATGTGTCTATCAACAATCTGCAATGTCACATTCACCAATGAAGCATCTAGCTCTAAGTCAACATCATCCCTTCGAATCATATGGTCAGGATCTGGATGATATTTCTTCAATTAAGATACATGAAACACATTATGCACCACATTAAACTGGGGTGGTAAGGCCAACTGTGATCCCACCTCTCTAACATGTTCAAGTAATTCAAAAAGTCCCAATGTATCTCAAAGATAACTTTCCCTACATTCCAAAATGACAATGTCCAAGCCTATGTGATATTCTCAAGAACACATGATCACTCACCACGAATGAAAACGTCCGTCAATGATTATCCACATATAATTTTTTATGGATCTAAGTTTTATCCCTTCTCTTCCTGGTAAACTGAATCTTCTCCACATTCTCTTGCATAAGGCTTAGACCAATAATCAAAGTCTCGCCTGTTTTCACCCAACAAAGTGGAGAACAACACGGACATCTATATAGATCTTCAAACAGATCCATATGTATCAATTTCTAATAGCTGTTATTATAAATGAATTCCACCAAGGGTATGTGCTCCTCCCATGATCCACCAAAATCCATCACACAATCCTATAACATGTCTTCAAACATTTGTATCATCCATTAAGATTTACTATCCATCTAGGGATGATATGTTGTACTCATTATCAATTGAGTCCCAAGGGATTATTGTAAGTATTCCAATAAAATTGATTTGAACAATGGATCTCAATATGATACAATAAAAACTATTATATTATGCCACTTTACAACCTCACTGATATAGATTTTTGACAGGTCCACTACCATATGAGATTCAAGAATAGGGATTAAATGGTCCGAATTTGTGATATGATCCATAATCACCCATATGGAATTGTGTTTCCTAGATATTCTTGGGATACCTATAATAAAATTCATAGTTTTATACTTTCATTTCCACACAGGGATTGGTAAAGACTAAAACATACCTACTATTTTTTAATACTCTTCCTTGACATGCGGACAAATCAAATATCTCGATACAAACTCAGCCACATTGTTTTTTCATACCCACCCACAAAAACCGTGCTTTCAAAACATTAAAATTTTTCTAAATTCCTAGATAGAAAGCCCATATTCAATGATGATATGCACAAATAATTTGTTCCTAACAATCCACTCATACAACCATAAGATTTTGAAACCAAAACACTGAATTCTTATCCAGTTTCCATCCCTCAATGGACTCCCCACCTTTTAGTTTTGAATTTATAGCCATACACTTTGAATCAGAGGAATGTGCCTCTTCAACCGTTTTAATCAAATAAAGACTGAAAAAGTGGTAAAATGGATACATCACCTTTTTTCACATTCCAAACACATGTCATCTATGACCAGCATCAACTGCCACTAATATGTTGTTTCATTCTCCACCTGAGTATATGAATTTTTTCTTAACACATCCACCACCTACTTTCCATTACTCAGTGCATACATCAAGTAAAAGTCAAAAATCTAGAGATACTCCATCAATATCATTATAGCATCCCGCCTTTTTATCACATAAACTTTCATTACATTTTACAAAACCGAGGATCTTTAAGGTTTGGTGTCTTGGAAACCAGGAACTTAAAACATGAAATAACAAAAAAAACATTCTTCTTAAACACTTGAAAGGCTTCTCCTTATGTTCATCCTAGGTTCATTACTGCATCTCAGAACCTAGGTACATACATCAAAGGAGAGGGTGAGCAGAAGGCCCAGTAAGGAAAACAAGAGAAACATTTTACATGTGAACTTGAGATACTTCCATAAGGTAATGAAAAGAACTTTAAGGCATGAGAAAGAAATCATGAGATATATCATAATAAAAGTAACATTTTTCATAACTTTAAGATGTGGCTACATCATTTAACATATACAATCATGAACATATCACCAAGGTCCATCCCCAATGTGTCATTTGAAAATTACCAAGGTTATTCACCAAGGTATTGTGAAAATTGTAATCTCTAGTGGTTACATCATTACCCAATGCATTGGAGTGCTATCAGGGCGCACCCTTAAATTTTCCTTTATTATCATGTGAGCCACATATATCATCATCAAAAATTTCATAAATAGCCCATATAGCATAAAATAAATGGGTTTCATTTCATAATCAAAACGTTTTAAAAACTGCTTTAAAGACATGATCTTTACGTCACTTTAAAACCCACAGAAAAGGAAGGTGGGTCTCATGTATGTAAATCCCAGAATTTAAAATAGAACATTTTGGTATATATGTGAATACCCCTTTAGAAGAAAGAGCTTTGAGTATTCACTTAATAATATAAAAGAACTTTAGAAAAATAGAGAGACATTTTGAGACGGAAATTCTGTAGCATAACGGCTATGTTACGAGGTTTTAGAAGACATTAAAAGGAGAGGGAAAATGGGTCAAACATTCATAAATGACCCATAAAACAGTAGATGGACAGAATAATAAGGATACATGATCATGGTAATGAAATTTCAAGGACATACCATTTGAAATAAAAAACATAGAAGGAAGACAAAAATTAGATTTCTCTTATGAAAGTTCGGCAGCGCAACGGCGTTACTTAAACTTCAACAAAAATGATTTGAAAAGATAAAATAGGGTATCTCATCATGTGAACATAATAGTTCAGTATGATAAATATAGAGACAATTCCCCAACATAATTAAAAAGCAGCTTGAAAGACTTGACATGAAAGTAGAACTTTGAAAAGAATGAGAAGGGTGAAAGAATCCCCTAAATATTCGGCAGCCTAACGGCGCCACTTAAAACTTCAAAATACTGAATTGAAGAGATCAAATGGGGTCTCTCATCATATGAACATACGAGTCCAGTATGATAGATATAGAGATCATACCCCAACATAAAAAAAAGGAACTTGAAAGAATTGACAAGAAAGTAGAACTTCAAAACGAGAAGGGTGAAGAACCACTTAAAAATTCGGCAGCCTAACGGCGCCACTTAAAACTTCAAAATACTGAATTGAAGAGATCAAATGGGGTATCTCATCATATGAACATAAGAGTCCAGTATGATAGATATAGAGATCATACCCCAAAATAACAAAAATGAACTTGAAATAATTGACATCAAAGTAGAACTTCAAAACGAGAAGGGTGAAGAACCACTTAAAAATTCGGCAGCCTAACGGCGCCACTTAAAACTTCAAAATACTGAATTGAATAGATCAAATGGGGTCTCTCATCATATGAACATAAGAGTCCATTATGATAGATATAGAGATCATACCCCAACATAACAAAAATGAACTTGAAAGAATTGACATGAAAGTAGAACTTCAAAACGAGAAGGGTGAAGAACCACTTAAAAAATCGGCAGCCTAACAGCGCCACTTAAAACGTCAAAATACTGAATTGAAGAGATAAAATGGGGTCTCTCATCATATGATAATAAAAGATCAGTACGATAAATTTAGATATGATACCCCAACATAATAAAGAGGAACTTGAAATACTTTACATGAAAATAGATCTTGAAAAATGAGAAGGGAGAAAGAATCCGTTACAAAAATTTCGGCAGCCTAACGGCGCCACTTAAAACTTCATAAAACGAAATAATGAGAGTAAGAGGGGATATCTCATTATATGAACATAAAAATGGAAGTAAGAGTAGTATAAAAGAACACCCTCCAACATAAGAACATGTAGCATAAAAGGAATGACATAAAAGAGATTACTTGAAATGAAAGAGAGAGGTCGGATCCTTTACCTTAAAATGTAACTCTTAAACCTCAAAGGATGGGACCTTGAGGGCTTGGGGGCACCTTGGGAGGACTCCTTGGGAGGTAATGAGACCAGAAATTTGTTGGGGAAGAGTGGGTAGTCGAATGGATGAGAGGAGGGCTTGGTATTTATAGGGAAAGTGAGGGGACAAGGCATTAATGGCCAAGGGACACCTCAAAAGTGGTTTTCTCAAAAGCATGGGCCCTCCCATGGTACTTCCCATAAAGTTAGACCACATGGGGACCCCCACACAATACTTCATCACCCATGGCTGTCCAAACCTAAAAAAACTCATGACATCATCATGACACAGTTATGATGTCATTAAACATACCGAAACCCTAAAATTGTATTTTCACTATTCACTGAAAATTCAACTTTCTCAGAAAGATCCCAAAATTTCACCTCAATCAAATATCAACACTCTGATTACAAATATGAACTCCATTTTATAAAAATAATTTTCTAAATATTTTTAATTTAATTTTTAAATAAAAACACTATTCACCGAAAATTCATTTTTTTCAGAAAAAAGCCCAAAAATTACCATAGCATAATATCGGTGCTCTGAGTTCAAAAATGAAATCTATTTTATAAAAATAATTTTCTAAATATTTTAATTAAATTTTTAATTAAAAAACACTATTCACCCAAAAAACTAATACTTGAATAATAATTTATGAAACCGTTATTTAACCATTTTATTGAATCACATTACTTAATCAAGGTGCCTATATTATTTTAAAACTTTCTTTAAGTGAGATTACTAATCCATTTGGTCATATTACTAATCCTAATCATAAAATCACTATTCATAATTTACTATTCATCAAAAATCAAGTTGATCTTATTAGACTCCAAATTTTGTACTGAACATAATTGTAGAAGACCATTTTTTGAAAATCATTACACATTTTTAATTATTTAAGGTTTACATAAACATTTTTAAAATAACCTTTTTCTAAAATTCATCAAAAATATGCATACTATATTTATCCGGTCATTTGAAAATTCATAAACTTCATCATAAGAAGAAATCCCAATTTTTATTTAAAACAAAGGATTACACAAGGCAGTTACGGTCTCCTTACATAGCCCCTTATCACACCAGCATATGACCTAAGTGTAAGGTGTGCTAAGGTGAGAGAATCTGGGGGAGGCTCGGCTAACATCGCACGAGTAGTAATTTCTATTAGTTTGAACTTCTCGCAAAGGCGATTCCGTTCTAGCTTCACACGATGAAGTTCGTCTTGGGTTTGGTCCAGACCAAAGCCCAGTGGTGCTACCTCCTTCCCAAGTTCTGTTAGATGGGCTTCGATCAGTCCAAGACTACTGGGTGAGGCCATCGAATCTTCTTTCTATAATAATTAACCAAGATTACTTGTATATAGAGACAATAATCAAAACATTTTGTTCACAGTGGTCATATTGACCGATGGTCATAAAACAGTCAGAACCCAATGGTCTCATTTTAATTATAATCATGTTTATCAAAAAAAACATTTTTGTTGAGTATAAAAATAAAATAACACATGAAATTAGGAAACAATATTTATTCAAAATTTCGGGCCGTTACAATCTTCCCCCCTTAAGAAATTGCGTCCTCGCAATTTAAAAAAAATTGGGTTTTGAAATTTCATTGAAAGTCCCACATCGGAAAAAGAGTATGTGACACCATTACTTTAAAAGAAAGAAAAGGAAGTACAAAGGCCACCCGAGTTTACTCATACTATGATTCCATGTAGGAAACATGGACATGGAGGAGAAAACAAAGGGTCATGTCCTAAAGGAGAGTGATAGAAAACATGATTAGGAGGAAGTTAACCACCAGAAAATCCCAAAATTATGATGTGTGCAAGCGGTCTTTGATTACCTAGTAGGAAACTTAAACCAACAACGTTTTTGTTTTACGTTCCTTTTCATAACTTTGAGGAATTCATTTACAACATAGAACAAAAACATAAGGAAATATATCTACCTTCATGTAGAGTTTCATCCTTTAATAAGTTTCTACCCAAAACTAATATTTTCTCTAAACTATGAGCATTCAAAACTACTTGGTCTCATCAAAACACAAGAATCATCTTCTAGAGAATCACATAATCCACAAAAGATTAACTATCTATTTCCTTTATCTTTAAACATTATCCCAAAATCCTAAAGGGTAAGGTAAAACAACTCTTCAAAAAGAAAGAATCCCATAGGAATAGAAACTACTTTTAAATCTTCAAAGTTCCATGGTACTACCCAAAGTTCATCATAGTCCATTCCATAAATAACGGTCCTTAAAATTCCTCAAAATAAACCAAACTAATATTGAAACACAAATACGAGAAGGATTTGATAACATAGTCTTCCCGAATAAACTTCATTGTTCATCTCCAAACAACATCAACCACTCCTAACATCTTATAACAAAAGTATCTAACCTAAACATATTTAACCCAAGATAGGTTAATCATTCCCATAAGTAACCTAAATTACTATAAGTCCACCTTAGATTCATTGATTATTCAAATATAAGTCAACCTTACTCCTCAATGAAAATACCGTTGTAATCTATTTACCCCGATCATATAGGGTCCCCAAAATAGTGAACATATTCCAAAATAAAAATCATATTTTAATCCCCTAATCATCTCTGTCATATTAATACGGCAATCGTAGCATTTCCTATCACATTGGTTGTTGAGACAAATTCTTCCATTTCCCACCATTAACTAAGAAAAGAAACTATAATTAGGGGCTTAAATACTTAGCGAATAATCATGAAAAGAAACTTAAAGCATATAAGGATAAATTGTAGTTGAAAAGTATACCCTAACTTGTGATCCCCTAGGTTCCCATCTAGGTTATCCATGATCATATATTCTTATGTGAATCTTCATTTTATTTTATCTTTGTTCCTTTAACAATGGTTCATACTAAGCTTATGAATTTACCAAAGCATATCCCCCGGGAGTGTCGTAACCAAGAGTGTAGCAAGGCCCGTTGTTGTGTACCAGTTCCCGTTCGAGTCTAGCTCAAAGCGGTGTTTTTGGGTTTTACCCCTATGTACATCTGTGCCAGAGCCACCTCTACCTGCTCGTATCCAGACAGGGATGTATTTGCTTGGCAACCCCTTACTCAATACTCACCAAAATACCAGGAAGATTTCCTATATTTTAACTTTTCTATAGGCTTCTTCCTAAAGTTTTCATATCCTAATTTCCACAAATAACTAAACCATCCTTTGATACCAACTATAGCATCCCGCCTTTTTATCACATAAACTTTCATTACATTTTACAAAACCGAGGATCTTTAAGGTTTAGTGTCTTGGAAACCAGGAACTTAAAACATGAAACAACAAAAAAAACATTCTTCTTAAACACTTGAAAGGCTTCTCCTTATGTTCATCCTAGGTTCATTACTGCATCTCAGAACCTGGGGACATACATCAAAGGAGAGGGTGAGCAGAAGGCCCAGTAAGGAAAACAAGAGAAACATTTTACATGTGAACTTGAGATACTTCCATAAGGTAATGAAAAGAACTTTAAGGAATGAGAAAGAAATCATGAGATATATCATAATAAAAGTAACATTTTTCATAACTTGAAGATGTGGCTACATCATCTAACATAGACAATCATGAACATATCACCAAGGTCCATCCCCAAGGTGTCATTTGAAAATTACCAAGGTTATTCACCAAGGTATCGTGAAAATTGTAATCTCTAGTAGTTACATCATTACCCAATGCATTGGAGCGCTATCAGGGCGCACCCTTAAATTTGCCTTTATTATCATGTGAGCCACATATATCATCATCAAACATTTCATAAATAACCCATATAGCATAAAATAAATGGGTTTCATTTCATAATCACAACGTTTTAAAAACTGCTTTAAAGACATGATCTTTACGTCACTTTAAAACCCACAGAAAAGGAAGGTGGGTCTCATGTATGTAAATCCCAGAATTTAAAATATAACATTTTGGTATATATGTGAATACCCCTTTAGAAGAAAGATCTTTGAGTATTCACTTAATAATTTAAAAGAACTTTATAAAAAGAGAGAGACATTTTGAGACGGAAATTCTGCAGCATAACGGCTATGTTACGAGGTTTTAGAAGACATTAAAAGGAGAGGGAAAATGGGTCAAACATTCATAAATGACCCATAAAACAGTAGATGGACAGAATAAAAAGGATACATGATCATGGTAATGAAATTTCAAGGACATACCATTTGAAATGAAAAACATGGAAGGAAGACAAAAATTAGATTTTTCTTATGAAAGTTCGGCAGCCCAACGGCGTTACTTAAACTTCAACAAAAATGATTTGAAAAGATCAAATAGGGTCTATCATCATGTGAACATAAGAGTTCAGTATGATAAATATAGAGACAATTCCCCAACATAATTAAAAAGGAGCTTGAAAGACTTGACATGAAAGTATAACTTTGAAAAGAATGAGAAGGGTGAAAGAATCCCCGAAATATTCGGCAGCCTAACGGCGCCACTTAAAACTTCAAAATACTGAATTGAAGAGATAAAATGGGGTCTCTCATCACATGAACATAAGAGTCCAGTATGATAGATATAGAGATCATACCCCAACATAAAAAAAAGGAACTTTAAAGAATTGACATGAAAGTAGAACTTCAAAACGAGAAGGGTGAAAAACCACTTAAAAATTCGGCAGCCTAACGGCGCCACTTAAAACTTCAAAATACTGAATTGAAGAGATCAAATGGGGTATCTCATCATATGAACATAAGAGTCTAGTATGATAGATATATAGATCATACCCCAAAATAACAAAAATGAACTTGAAATAATTGACATGAAAGTAGAACTTCAAAACGATAAGGGTGGAGAACCACTTAAAAATTCGGCAGCCTAACGACGCCACTTAAAACTTCAAAATACTGAATTGAAGAGATCAAATGGGGTCTCTCATCATATGAACATAAGAGTCCATTATGATAGATATAGAGATCATACCCCAACATAACAAAAATGAACTTGAAAGAATTGACATGAAAGTAGAACTTCAAAACGAGAAGGGTGAAGAACCACTTAAAAATTCGGCAGCCTAACGGCGCCACTTAAAACTTCAAAATACTGAATTGAAGAGATAAAATGGGGTCTCTCATTATATTATAATAAAAGATCAGTATGATAAATTTATAGATCATACCCCAACATAATAAAAAGGAACTTGAAATACTTTACATGAAAATAGATCTTGAAAAATGAGAAGGGAGAAAGAATCCGTTAAAAAAAATTCGGCAGCCTAACGGCGCCACTTAAAACTTCATAAAACGAAATAATGAGAGTAAGAGGGGATCTCTCATTATATGAACATAAAAAGGGCATTAAGAGGAGTATAAAAGAACACCCTTCAACATAAGAACATGTAGCATAAAAGGAATGACATAAAAGAGATTACTTGAAATGAAAGAGAGAGGTCGGATCCCTTACCTGAAAATGTAACTCTTAAACCTCAAAGGATGGGACCTTGAGGGCTTGGGGGCACCTTGGGAGGACTCCTTGGGAGGTAATGAGACCAGAAATTCGTTGGGGAAGAGTGGGGAGTCGAATGGATGAGAGGAGGGCTTGGTATTTATAGGGAAAGTGAGGGGACAAGGCATTAATGGCCAAGGGACACCTCAAAAGTGGTTTTCTCAAAAGCATGGGCCCTCCCATGGTACTTCCCATAAAGTTAGGCCACATGGGGACCCCCACACAATAATTCATCACCCATGGCCGGCCAACCCTAAAAAAAACTCATGACATCATCATGACACAGTTATAATGTCATTAAACATACCGAAACCCTAAAATTGTATTTTCACTATTCACTGAAAATTCAACTTTCTCAGAAAGATCCCAAAATTTCACCTTAATCAAATATAAACGCTCTGATTACAAATATGAACTCCATTTTATAAAAATAATTTTCTAAATATTTTTAATTTAATTTTTAAATAAAAACACTATTCACCGAAAATTCATTTTTTTCAGAAAAAATCCCAAAAATTACCATAGCATAATATCAGTGCTCTAAGTTCAAAAATGAAATCCGTTTTATAAAAATATTTTTCTAAATATTTTTAATTAAATTTTTAATTAAAAAACACTATTCACCCGAAAAACTAATACTTGAATAATAATTTATGAAACCGTTATTTAACCATTTTATTGAATCACATTACTTAATCAAGGTGCCTATATTATTTTAAAACTTTCTTTAAGTGAGATTACTAATCCATTTGGTCATATTACTAATCCTAATCATAAAATCACTATTCATAATTTACTATTCATCAAAAATCAAGTTGATCTTATTAGACTCCAAATTTTGTACTGAACATAATTGTAGAAGACCATTTTTTGAAAATCATTACACATTTTTAATTATTTAAGGTTTACATAAACATTTTTAAAATAACCTTTTTCTAAAATTCATCAAAAATATGCATACTATATTTATCCGGTCATTTGAAAATTCATAAACTTCATCATAAGAAGAAATCCCAATTTTTATTTAAAACAAAGGATTACACAAGGCAGTTACGGTCTCCTTACATAGCTTCTTATCACACCAGCATATGAACTAAGTGTAAGGTGTGCTAAGGTGAGAGAATCTGAGGGAGGCTCGGCTAACATCACACGAGTAGTAATTTCTATTAGTTTGAACTTCTCGCAAAGGCGATTCCGTTCTAGCTTCACACGATGAAGTTCGGCTTGGGTTTGGTCCAGAGCAAAGCCCAGTGGTGCTACCTCCTTCCCAAGTTCTGTTAGATGGGCTTCGATCGGTCCAAGACTACTGGGTGAGGCCATCGAATCTTCTTTCTATAATAATTAACCAAGATTACTTGTATTTAGAGACAATAATCAAAAAAATTTGTTCACAGTGGTCATATTGACCGATGGTCATAAAACAGTCAGAACCCAATGGTCTCATTTTAATTATAATCATGTTTATCAAAAAAAACATTTTTTTGAGTATAAAAATAAAATAACACATGAAATTAGGAAACAATATTTATTCAAAATTTCGGGCCGTTACACTCATTTTCCTATAATTAAAATTTATTTGTGATAAAATTTTATTTAGACTATTTTGATTAATAAACACCCAGAATTTCTTATCCAAGAGATATTTACACCATGTTTTATAAGCATACACTACAGCAAGAAATTCCAAATCATGTGTTGGGTAGTTCTTCTCATGTATCCTCAACTGTCATGATCTATATGCAACCACATGATCCCATTTTATGATAACACACCCCAACCCTGATCCTGTTGCATAACAATACGCTACATACCATTTTCTTAGTTCTAGATAAACAATGATTGGTGATAATGTAAGGTGAACCTTAATCTCTTCAAAAGACTTATGATATTTCTAATTCCATTGAAATTTAACATTATACCTTATAAAAGATATCATTAGTGAAGTTATAAATGAAAATTCATGAAAAATCATCAGTAATACCCAGATAGACCAAGGAAACTTTTTATATCAAAGACATTCATTATTTGTTTCCATGAGATAATAGCCTCTATATTCTATATATCCATTGAAAAACCTTTCTTATAAATAACATATCCAAGTAAACTTATATCTTGTATCCAAAAAACACACTTTGATAATTTTTAATGAAACCAATGATCTATAAAGATTCCAAAAATTGTTTCCATGTGCTTCTCATGCTCCACCCTTATCCTTGAATACAACAATATTTCATCCACCAACACCACCATTAAATAATACAAATATCTATGAAATATATAATTCATCAAATAAATAAATACTTATAGTGCATTCGTAGGACCGAAGGGTGTCTTTACATACTCATAATGTCCATATATACTCCTGAAACTTATTATCAAAATATACTTATTTTGAACCCACGGTTGGTGGTATCCTGATTGCAAGTGAATTTTAGAGAACCACTGAGCTACCCTCATTTGACCTAAAAGACCATTAATTCATGGAAGTGGATACCGATTCTTTATCATAACTTGGTTAATATGATTATAATATATACATAATCAGAGAGTTACACATGCCTTTTTGAAAAAAAACTAGTGCTACCCATGGAGAAGTGATAGGCTGAATGAACCCTTTGTTTTCTGTCTCTTCCCACTTCACTTTCAATTCCCTCATTTCTACGGGTGCCATCTAGTAAGATGAAAGGGAAATATGAAAAGTCCATGGAAGGAGATCAATCATAAACTCCACTTATCTAATGGGTGTGACACATTCCTATCATGGGGTGTGGAAAAAATTGTTTCCTAAGAGAAAATGAATTATAGTTGTTAACATAGGATGTCTCCAAAGAGGAGTGAACAACAATCGTGTTCTTCCCTTTAAATTTGAGAAATAAATTGAGTTGTTTTTGAAATTTTTTGGTTTTGAAAACAATGCATTAGATCAAAATAAAGCAATAAAGTAAAATATTTAAATCAAATTGAAAAGTATGTGATTAAAAATCATGATAATAAATGGTTGATCAGTTTGGGTTTGGTTTACCAATTGCAATGTTATCATAGTTCTAATTAATCCAATCCTCTTCTGCTAATCAAATTAAATTGTGATTTCATGATTGTTTCCTATCACTACCTTAGTCAATGGTGATGATGAGAGTAAAACATACCAAGATATTATTTTGGCCTAATCTCCTTTATTTTATGAAATATTTTCAGTGAATACCCTCAATTTATTTAATCAATTCTCGATCAAGTCTTGTTTATCCAAAATAATCAATAATATGCACTACGCCTCCCTTATGTATAGACGATAGCTAAGTACTTAACCACTTAGCCCTGATCTATTCCATATTATATAGACCATAACCAAGTAGAGGGAGATACTTATCATTTACCAAATCAATAATAACAACAGAATCTAAAATCAAATACAATCTCACAAGATAATAAAAACCGTTTTTAGAAATTGAAACCAACTTCATAGAAAAGAGAAAAATTTCATACCATTAAGTGCAAGAACTCGAACATTAAAAAAGAGAAAACCTAAACTTCTCCAACCACTCAGAATATTTACCCCACCATGGTAAGGGTAATGGGGAATAAGTGGGATAAATAAGGCATTACAATATTAATAATAACAAAATAACGAAATGAAAGAACAAAAAAATATAATATCTAGAATCTATCTTCTAGAATTTGGCTTCGGTTATTCCCACAAGATGGTAAAATCATGAAAAGGTCCCTTATTTTAAGACGTGAGTAATAGATTTAGAAAAATAACCTTTAAATTTAAATGCTTTTTGATCCATGGACAAGATGTTTTGGCCTCATTACAGTACCTTACTTTTTCTAGCACCGATTACTTTTCCACCTACCACACTTTGACCAGTTCAAGGGCAGCCTAAATGAAATAATTTATCCATGAAATTTCATTTGAAGATTATAATTTGTGTCTTATTTCTAACACTTATAAATTAATCACATAGGTGGTTGGTATCCCAAGATATTATAATTTGAATGTGGTAGGGTTCATTCTGCCGACCAAAATTAGTATTCAAATTAGTATAATTATTTGGGCTTGTGGAATTTGGAATTACCTCTAGTTACCCAAGAAGAATTTGTTTCCCATGAACATAGGAATCCAAAAAAAAATAGAATCAATAAAATTGGAACCAAATTTTAAAATTTATTCCAAAAAAACATAGGTCAATTAGAACTTTTAAATTTAAAAAAATAATCAATTTTCAAATTTTATCTCAAAACATACCAAATATCAAAAAATGATACAAATTTACTTGCATTGATTAATTAGAATTGATTAAGTCATTGAAAAACATATGAATAATAATGAAAATGTTATCTATATCAATTTTCCTACATTTATCACTTGAAATCCTTGACAAGTAAACATCAATATCAAATCAATGAAAATTTAAAACACATACCCATGAGATCTACCTATTTGACCACAAGAAACAAAAGATTTCAAGTATCCTAAAAAACCATTATTTCAAGTTCTTAATTTATATCATTCAATATATTTCCACTTTATTTATGCTCTCATGCACAGAAAACACTTAACTCACTTTCATTTTCTCTTATCACACAAATGTAAATTTTCTAGCAATGTCTTTCTCATCCAAACTCATACAAGGGTCACTATAGGCTTGATAAATTTCTACATCTCTACCCAATGTGATTAAAAGACATATTTTTATCATGAGCACTTGTCAAGGTTATTTATTGGTTTTCAATTGGTAAGATTTAGATGTGAAAAATTATGAGGTTGAATAGGGAGGGTTTGACTGTTTTTGATGAAAAATTGCATTATTCAAATTTTCACTAATGTATGGTTTCCTCCTTACTCCTCTTAGTATCAGTTCATCTCCATAATCATGAAAAATAATGGAATTTTCCAACCATTAATCAAATCCGCGGAAAAAATTGAAAACAACTCAAACATTTTTTCTATTGAAAGCATCAGATAGCCACAACATTTTTTTCTTTGGATGCTCCATAAAGGCATAACTTCTCACACATGAAAGTTTTTGAAAAGAAAAAAATATAAATATAATGATTTTCTGGCATTAAAAACATCTATTAACATTTGATTTTACAGCCAAACTATAACCAAATGAGTTTTTACAATAAAAGATAGCTTCCCTCACACTTTAGTTCAAATAGATTATGCAATTTCACTTCAAGATTAGGTTGGATAAGGAAAATTGGTGTGTAATGTGGCTAACCTAATAGGTTTTTCATGGATTCTAAGGGATACAATGATTAATTTAAGATCAGTTTCATGGGATAATTTTTTTTACACAATGAAATGGGTTTTAAAAGTTGAAATTATAATCATTCATCTCAAATGTTTTAGAAACACACAGTTTTTTTAAAAAAAGATAAAAACAATTGAAATTCCTAAACTATAAAGGTTACATCCCCCAAAATTAAATTATGAAATGATTGAAATGAATTCAAGTGGATTTAATATGTAATTATACTTTAAATTCAATCATAGTAATCAAGAAAGTGATAAGGATAGGTACAACCTGTCTTATTGGCAGTGCAGCGTTGAGTTAATCTCTTTAGTGTTGCACACATGAAAACCTACAACCAAAAGTAAGGAAAATAATATAAGAAATTAATTAATAGAAAATAAAAAATAAATATTGTGAGAAATGGAGGATAGACCTTAGTTTAATCCTCCAAATTGGACCTTGGATTTGACCCCCTCCTAATTGGTTGTTCCAATTGGTTATCTCCAATCTGATGGTGGGTGAAGTTTCGTTAATATGAACCACCAGAATTTCTTCCTTCCATCATAAACTTCTTAATTTTTTTAGGACTCTATGGATATAGTACTCCAAATCCACCCCCATGAAAATGAAATAAAACTTTCATGGTGGGGTTAGGGAAAATAATATGTCCTCCTCTTTCTTAGTTTCCACTTCCACAACACCTTATTCATTATCTAGAAGTTTCTCAAGGTATGTTGAATCAAAATAATATTCAATGGGAGAAACATAGTGTAATTCTATTTGAATAAAATTAAAACCTGATGAATCAATATCAAATTCTTCACCTTCAAATTAAGAAGCTTCTTTCTATGTGTCGATAGGAAATTCCACTTTGGTCTCCTCTTGAACATCTTCTAATAAGTGTTCAACAATTTTAGGGAGCTTGAAATAGTAGCCATCAGGTGAATATTATTTTTAGATTCATCCACCATGAAAATAGATGTTTTGACCGAATCTTAAAATATCACGCATGGGGAGGTGATACTCAATTCAGATTCAATAAGATCAGAAGATAATGAGTTTATGAAAAGATCATCTCCCTGAGTTTTTTCGGATTCAATTACTTCTTTAGTGGAAATAAAATTTTCCATATTATAAAATTATGGAATGTAATGGGATAATTCATCTAGATCTCATGCCATCACTTCTAAAAATTTTTGGTTCATTTCTTCCCTCAGGCCCGATATGAATTCTTTGAATGCATGCTCCCCATTATTTTATTTCCAAAAAAACCTCACTTGTCTAACAATAAAAGAAACACCATCATCCATGGATAAGGGTGAGATATTAATTGGTTCATGTACTTGTGTAAAATTATTCTATGAATTAAAGAAATAATATTTTTAAAATATCATGGAAAAATATTTTTTAAATTTTTTTTGAAAAGTGTCAAATATTTTAATTAGATTGTGGAACAACCTATCCCAAAACAGTGCCAGGTTTTGACACATTTTTTCCCTTGGGTGTGGGGAAAAAATTATTTTATAAGTTAAAATGAATTATAGTGTTTAACCTAGGTTTTATCTTGATATTAGATCACAACAATCACATTTTTTCTCTTTAAATTTTTGAAAGATGTGGGGTTGTTTTTTGTACTATTTGGAATTAAAAACAAAGAAACTAAACAAAATAACGAAATAAAGTAAAATATTTAAAACAAATTTACAATAATGTGATTAAAAATTGTGATAAGAATGCGGTGATCTAGTTGGGGTTTGTTTTTCAATTGCAATGATAACATAGTTTCAATTATTCCAATCCTCTTAGGCCAAGCCAATTAAAGTGAGATTTCAAAATTGATTCCTCTCACTCCCATGGTCAATGGTGATGGTGAGAGTAACCCATACCAAGATATTATTTTTTTATAATCTTCTTACTTATTCCAAAGAGTTGTGGTAAATACCCTCAATTGATTTAGGTGATTTTATACCGGGTCTTGTTTATCCCAAATAATCAACAATATTCACTACGCTTCCCACACATACTGACGATCAATGAGTAATTCTACACTAAGACTTGATCTATTCCTTTATATATAAACTATAACCTAGTGTAGGGATATAATTATCATTTACCAAAGAAATAATAACAATGTAATCTAAAATCAAATAAAATCACACAAGGTAATAAAAATGTTTTTAGAATTTGAAACCAAATTTATAGAAGAGACAAAGATTTCATACCATTAAGTGAAAGAAATCAAAAATTACAAAAGAGAATACCTAACATCCCCAATAACACATAATATTAACCCCACTATGGTAAGGTTAATTGTGAATAATGTGGAAAAATAATTCATTACAATATTAAGAATAACAAAATAAAGAAAAGAAAGAACATAAAAATAAATCCTCTAGAATTTATCTACCAAAAGTTTGATTCAGTTCTACCCAACATATGGTCGAATCATGAAAGGTATATTCTTATTTTAAGTGATAAATAGATTTTTCCATATACGAATGAAATTTAAAAGCATTTTGGTTTGTGTATAAGAATTTATTTCTGCATTACTATACCTTACTTTTTCTTGTCATCGATTATTATTCCACCTACACCATTTTGACTAGTTTAAGGGCGTCCTTAGTGAAATAATTTATTCCAAAAAATTAATTTTAATCGTAATATTTGAGTATTATTTCTAAACATTCTAGAATAATCTCATTATGCGGTTGGTATCATGAGATTTTCCTCTTTGAATGAGGTAGGGTCCATTCTACCAATCAGAATAAGTATTCAACTTAGTCGAATTATTTGGTCATGTATAAGTTTGAACTATCTCTAGTTTCTAAAGAATAATTTGTATCCCACAAACATATAAATCCTAAAAAAATGAATCACTCAAATTAGAACCAAATAGTAAAAGTTATTCCCAAAAAACATAAGTGAATTAAAATTATTAAATTTACAGAATTAACCAATTATCCCATTTTATCTCAAAACTAACCAATAATCATAAAATGATGAAAATTAACTCACATTTATCAACTAGTGGGGATTAATTAGTTAAAAAATATATGAATAATAATGAAAAGATTATCTCTATTAGGGTAGAAATCCTGAGAAATCTTCAGGAAAGTCTTCTAGAAACTTATCAACAGCCGCTAGAAAACCACTCTTCTTGATCTCTTCTATCAATTATAAAGATGAGGCTACCAATTAATATGAAATACTTCCAATTTCTAGTGCGAAAAATCATGTATCACCAATATTTACGTTCCTCTCTCCACTAAATATATTCTCAATTCCATCTTTAGTTATGAAACTAACTTTCACGTATAACAGTAGATCTGATCCTTGAACATCATTAGCCAATACATACCTAGGATTATATCATAAACATCTATCTCAAGAACTGAAAATTACTATGTCAACTAAACTTCGTCAATGGTTATACAATACTTTATACACATTAATTTTAGACACTCTCTTTGACCAAGAGAAGTTTTAATATTTAAAATAAAAGTCATCATTTCAACGTTTAAACCCAAGAAAACAATAATACATGAAGAAATAGAAGAATATGATGCAACCATATAAAACAAATCTTTAATGTGTGTATAATTAAAAATAATCATACCTTAAGCTATCGAAGGTCCAAGTTGGTCATTCATGATAACCTTCTCAGCTCCAAATATTTGATTACTTTCCACACTCTGGTCTTTGTTACCCTACTAAAATTTTCCTAGTTGAGTAGTCATGGTATTCCTAGAATCATCATGGCTAACACTTTTTTACTAATGAGGGGTGTTCTTATGTCCACATCACGTGGAGGCTTAAGAACCCAACAACCCCTGAGAAGTCTCCCGAACAACTAGAATTAGTGCATTGCAAAAATAATTCTAAATATTTACAATTTGATTATAGTTATGGCATTCTTTAGGTTGTTTCATACACTCTTGAATCATGTGGCTTAGAGATCCACATTGGAAACATCCCAGATTACTCTCTAGCTTTAAATATTGATTCACTGATCATGCTTTCAGATTCTGATCAATAATCCCACCTTGGAAATAGATGTCCCTATTCCTCTTAGTCTCCATGTTTGAGTTCCCACCATTTCCCATATGTATCAACATACTTCCCCCACCCATATCTCTTGAGATATCTTTTTCCACCACTATTTCTCTATTAATCAACTCCATAAAATTTTTTATACAGAGCACCACAATATTTGAAAGAATTTCCAACCATATCCTTGATTCAAAATTTTGTGCCCTAAAAGAAACACTAGTAGAAACCTTGGGTGAAAACTAGACTAAAATCATGAATTTATTTACATATTCTATCATATAGAGGTTCTTATACTTCAAGCTAAAGAATTACAATGTTCTTTGAATTATAAACGTGTGAGGGTAGAATTATTTGTTAAGAAATTCTTCAAATTCCTACCAAGCTATACCTTTGTCCACTTTAGCCTAGACCTCCACATCCCACAATTAACATGAAAGATCTTCCAACATGTGCATCGCAAAATTTACTTTCAACTCCAACAATGTTCCTAGGAAATTGAAGATTCAATTCACTAAATTTATCCACACCTCCACCTCTTCTAGTTCTGAATCACCCTGAATGATAGGTGGATTATTATTTTGAAACAAGACCAAATGATCCACATGTCACAGTTTATATTTTGGAATCCCTATATACATAGTTTAAAAATCTTTAATTATGTTCTGAACTAGCTACTAGTTCACCTGAGGTTCAGGTGCAACCACGTTTTCAGCAGCATCCTCCGGTTGTTCTCTATGACGCCCACTAGGTTCCATTTCTATCAAAATAATAACAACCATAAGTCTCACTCTCTATCAACTGAATTCTTACAATTTAAAACTCTATCACATCACAACTATAACAACTAGATTTTCTAACATTTAACATTTTCCATGTTCAAACATTTTTTAAAAATACACCATGTTTTGAAAATAACCCCATTTTTAAAATATGACAACCATTCTCTTTCCAAAATCATACATTTGAAAACAATTTCTAGATTTTTCAAAACTCAACACATTAATACGACAACATAAATCATTATTCCAAATGAAACCCTATTGGGAGGTCATTTATACCATGCATGCATCCTCTTCTCATTGTCTAAACCCATGATAATGAGATTACATTCCTATAAGTGTATTTAAATACTTATGTACCCAACTCCATGGTAACTTTATGTTCTGTACGAAAAGGTTACCTGCATCTTCTTATGTTATACATTTCAAGTTCTTACAATATTACTCCTTGATTCCATACCAACTCAAGGAATAAACCTAGAATGAGTACCAATTCCAAGACTGAAAATGAATTCCAAATGACTGGACAAGATTGATTTCACATGTAGTCAAGTACCAAACAAACTAATATCACTTGTAACTTCCCACCCCTCCACATTGACTTAAGTCAAGCTAGAAGTAATACTTGGCCTTAGGTGACATTCTCAAGATTCCAATAGATGGAAATAAATTTTGAGGGCCTCATAACACATGGGGGATGATTTTCCCTTTTTCATAACAAAGAAACACAAAAAACCCATAACCAACATCACTATATGATTCATGATAATAGTGTATTACAACTTAAAAACATACCAATAATGACAATAAAAACTATAACCATACCAAATTAGAGTACCAAGCAGAAGACTATAACCACAAATATAACGACCCAATGTTTTATCAATGGAAAATCCCTTATTATAATTATGTCATATAATCACATCAAATCACAACACAATGAACTACCATGTACTATGTGACCTTAAAACATAATATTTTCACTTCTATGTTTTGATTTTTGAAAATATGACATACATCATTGTGTTCTGTAAGATATTTAGAGTCTGATATTACCAACACTGTTTTTGATGAATAGTAGCATACCCTTGTGAATAGTAACATACCCTTGTGAATAGTAATGAATAATAAGTTGGAAAAAATAATATAAACATCACCCATGAATGTATAAATACAATTTGGACATCTTATAAGTGAAAAAATGATCATAGTATAAGTATTTGAATTTTTTGATGTCAAAAATATTTTAATTATAATTTTAGCACTAGTTTAATAATTTAAAATGAAAATGTATTATCATAAAATATAATCATATTTTTTTCTATTTTATTGTGCTTATAAGATAATTTTATGGGACATTGATTAATTTTTAAAGGTGCTATAAAATGAGTAATAGTTTTAATGTTTTTTTTAATAAATTATGATTTTATTTAAAAATTAAATTCATAATATTTATATTTTTTTTTGAAAAATAGAGTTCATTTTTGTATTCAACACGTTGAAAAATGGTTAGGGTGGATTTTTTGGAATTTTCTAAAATACATGATTTTTTTATGAATAGTAGAATATGATAATTCACAATAAATTCTAAAACATGAATTTTTGCATCATGATTGAGTCATGGATGATGTAAATGGTCATTGGTTCGAACACAAATGCACTTATTACTGTTATTGGTCACAATCATCAAACTCTATTTCTTGTCTTGACCAAAATATTTAAATAATGAATTAAATATTCAAAATTCACTCCTCTTCTCCACGATAAAAACCACACACACTCCATTCTTCTCTTCATGCCTCTCAAGCCTTATTCAAAGACTAAGTTCTTCCCAAATAACTCCCCATGTCCAACAGACCTTGGTCTCCTCAAAACACAAAATCCTATCCCTTTAAGAGACTCTCAAGGAAGATTAAATCAAGAGGTAATTTCCTCTTTTCTTTTCTTTCAATTTCATTCAAGTTTTTTTTCTTCTTTTTCTTTCCTATCATACCTTCACCAAAATGGTATGATAACTCCAAAAAAATACATTTAATATAATTCCATTATTATAATGGTACAGTTTATCATAATATCCCCATCCCCCTCCTTTTATTCTATAAATGAAAATACCGTCTAATATGTTTTGATTTATCACATTCAAGGACGGCAGGTTTTCAATTTGCATTACCATGTTCTAGACTGGTCATGAAACCATTTTAATGGTTTAACCATATCATAATATATGTATTTTATATTATTTAATGTTATGTAATATTTATAAATTCATCATGTAAAATAATAATACAAAACCAGTTAATTGTGATAAAAATCGCCACATTAATCCAAGAGTTAATCATTAATGCTTTATATAATGATTCACCTTCACTCCAGATAAGAAAATTAAATTTATAACCATTTTATCATATTTATGTTCACTAATATCATAAAAAAAAATTCCAAACAACCACTCTCATCATACATGTTTATCCATTCACGTATATAAGTAAACCGAACATGAGACAAATAGACCCAAACAATGAAATTGAACCTCCTAACCAATCAAAAAGTTTATGAATGAACTAAAAAAGGTTATACTAAATCATTTACATGTAAAATAGGCTCTGTAATTATTAGTTAATGAACCTAATTTTATTATTCTGATCATTAATATCATGTGGATAATACCATCGGACCTAAGGTAAGGGATCCCTTTTTTCTCGCATTCATTCAAGAATATCCTCTATGTTATTCCCTTTTACAAATAATAACTAATGATGGGGTATGATTTATCACCTTAAAAATTATTCCCCCATGATTTATAAATGATTAGAAGTACATTTATCTCTCATTAACATTTCCTAAGTACACATGATACCATGCCGATATTTCGTATGGGATTCTACCCGAACCGCCTTTATTCCTTTGGGTTTCTCTATTTATTTTTTACCCAAATGAAGAAGTATTTTATTTTAATGTGTAGATTATACATTATATTTATATGCTCCAAAATCATTTTTGTAGATCCATCACTCATTCTTCTTTAAGGATATACATTCTTTTAAGTGATTCTCTCCTTGATACTTCCCAATAAGCAAACTCATTTTATGGGAACTTCCCAAATTTTAAAAAAATTTAAAGTGCACTCTAACATTTGTTTTAATCTAGAATTGTTGTTATAAAATCATTCTTTTATTATGAAAACTTTCGTTTTTCACTATTATTTTTATATAAAATATTATTCCCTTTTCAATTTTAAATGCTCTTTAGTATTTTACATAAAACCGCACTAAAATGTTTTACTGATTAGTGTATCTTAAATACTCCTCTTAAATATTGTCACTTATGTTTTTCATCACTTACCATGATATATTCCTTTATAACTTATTACTTTCCATGTATGTTTTAATTCTTTTCTCTCATTGACACTTTTATGATATGCCCATTTATTATGATTTATGGCCTGAATGTGATACCCATTTCTCTCCATGGGTTACCTTATGTTTATGTATGACTGATTATGTATGATTATTTTTTTGGAAAGAATATTCATGAACAAGTTAATATGTTTGGACCTATATAGATCTCCAATTAATTGGTTAATTTATAGTCTCATGAGATGTTATGTGCAACGGTCTGGACAGTTAGCCTTGACTTGTGATTCCATGTAAAATGATCTTGGTGGTAAACCTTGACTTGTTCTCCTCTATGTGAAACAATCCATGACTCCTGCTAAAGTCATAATTTATGTTTCTTCCACAATTCTATGAATTAATTTTTATATGATCCCATATTTATATGTTATGATTCTACATGCCATGTTATATCATTATGTCATGATTTCTAACCCTTATGCTAAATCCTAATTCTTATATTTATTTCATTGCTAAGAATTTTACCTTATCCATTTATACATGTGATCCCCAGGGTTCCCTATCTATATATATATAAGGTCTTAAAGGATTTTAGTTGCTCTATATGAATTTTAAATAAATAAGTTTTTTTCAGTTCCATGTTTATAGTTTTATGTACCTAGTCTTCCAAGACAGTAGACTTTACAATCCTTGGATTGTACTCATATGTATAATTATTCTTGAAATCATGTAATGTTATATCTAAAAGGCTAGGGTCACTAAATTTGTAATCATATGATGGTCTAGTTATTTATAGAGATTATCTATTGATCACTTTAGTAAAAACCTTAAGGATGAGACTATGTATAAGAAACCCCCACCCCCAATTTTGGTAAGTATAGAGTAAGTTGTTTATCAAGAAAATATGTCCCTATCTAGATAAAAACAACTATAGGTGGATTTAGCACATATTTATCTTGGGGTAAAACCCTAAAACACTAGTTTGAACTAATCTCAAACGAGAACCGGTGCACGACAATGGGCCTTGATGCACTCTTGGTTTGACACTCCCAAGGGATATGCTTTGGTAAATTTAAGAGCTTGGTACAAACCATTATTAAGGGGATCAAAAAATACATAAGAAAATAAGTTAATAAATAGATCAAGGATATACTAGATTAAAATATAGGGAATCACAAGTTAATAAACACTTCTCTTCTACATGTTTATCCTCTTAGGTTCAAAGTTTCCTTTTTATTCTCAATAGATAAGTATTTTAGCCCTCTATTTGTACATTCATTTTCTTAGTTAATGGCGGGAAATAGAAGAATGTGTTCCAACAATCAATGTGATAGGGAATGTGATTATTTCTCTAATGACATGTTTGATATGATGGGAATGGGTGCTCAAAACTTCATGACAGTACTTGCTCAGCTGGCTCAAGTTATGAATAATAACTTAAATCATGTTGACCAACCTCCTCCTCCAAGGAAAGAGCATGTTGTTGTTGAATCCTCCATGCAGCAAAGGCCCCACATGTTTACTAGATCATCTAATCCCCTCCTCATAGAATAGTGGATTAACACCATTGAAAATATATTCGCTATCCTTTAGTGCTCATAAGAAGAGAAATTCAGACTAACGGTCTATCATTTTGATGGGTAAGATGATTAGTGGTGGGTACTGATCAAGAATACAAATCCCCATGAGAATATTGATTCCATGGTTTGGGAGGAATTAAAGGGGATGTTTTTAAATTAATATTTTCCCCAAACCTTCCATCTCAAGATGGAAAGAGATTTCCTCAGACTCAAGAAGAAGGAAGATGAGTCAGTCGGGGTGTATGAAGCAAACATTACAAGGATTACAAGGTATGCCTCTGGCTTTGTCATGAACACTGAAAGTAAGATGGATCACTTATTTAGAAAACTAAAGCCAAGTCTACAAAAAGTTTTGGTGATTCAATACTTCGAAAACTATGAGGAGATTTTATATTGTGCCCTCAAGGTTGAAATGGATATTAGAGACTCTCAGTGTTATCATGGGACCAATGACAAGAAGAGGAAGATGTAATCTCATGTGGGTGGTCCTAAAAATATATTACATGATGGGAAGTATCTCGATCATCCCACATGTAAAAATTGTGGGAAGAAGCATGCTGGGAACTGTCTAAAGGTAACCAGAAATTTCTTCAAATGTAGAAAGTGAGGACATCTGGCTAAAAATTACCGATGGGATATAAAAAATCCCACTAATGTGGAAGAATAAAGGAAGGTTAAAATCAACACTCATCTTGTAGTATAGTGCTACAACTTCATGGAACATGGGAATTATGTGAAAAATTTCCCTAAGCTGAGGGATGTTGGAGGCAATCAACAACAACATCCAAGGCAACAAGTAAGGGCTTATGTTATCACTACTACTGAGGTGAAGCCAGACAACAATATGGTGACAGTTACGCTAGTTATTTATTTAAGAATTGTGAATATACTAATTGATATCAGTTCTACATATTCTTTCATATCATTCAAGATTAGTAGAACTATTTAAACACCACCTCAAAATTTAGAGGAAAAGTTGTCTGTGAGAATAGATAATAGTTAAATTATTGCGTCCATGGTTTATAACTCCTCCTCGATTAACATTTTTGGACTGAACCTCATAGAAAATCTCATCATACTTCCTTTAGTGGAGTTCGAAGCTATCTTGGGCATGGATTGGATATCTTTATACAAATCCCATATCAACTATTAGGAAAGGTAGATCACTCTTCACATCTCGAATCATCCTCCAATTATTTACAAGTGTAGGTATGAATTTGAATCTCCATTGGAATAATCATATCATTTTTGGATATTTCTTCCTTATGAGTAAGAAAATATAGCCCAAATGATTAAGAAAAATGTTATAATTATTATTTAATACATGCCCATAGTGAGGGATTACACTAATGTATTACCTTAAGAGTTGTCTGGACTTCCTCTTGAAAAAAAGGTTGAGTTCTCAATTGAACTTATTATTGGATCTCTACCTATATCAATGACACCTTATATAATGTCCATTGTAGAGCTGTAAGAGATGAAGAAACAGTTACAGGATAATCTGGAGAAGGGTTTTATACATCTCAGTGCTTCATTGTGGGGTGTTTCATACCTCTTTGTTAAGAATAAGGATAGATCAATGCACCTCTATATTAATTATCATTAACTCAATAAAATCATGATAAAGAACATGTATCCCTCTCCATGAATATATTTCTTGTTTGATCAACTTTGTGGGGGTAGTTATTTATCTATGGTGGACCTTCAGTCAGGATATCCCCATTTAATGGTGAGGAAGTAAGATATTCCCAAGACTACCATTCTAACGAGGTATAGACACTATGAGTTCATACTGATTCCCTTCGGACTCACTAATGCTCTAGAAATTTTCATGGATTTAATTAATAGTGTCTTTAGAGATTACCTCAAAAATTTGGTAGCCTTTATCGATGATATTACCATATACTACAAGAGTAAGAAGGAATATGAGGATCATTTGAATATTGTGTTAAAGACATTGCGAAGGGATAATTTTCATGAAAAGTAAAGTAAATGTGTGTTCTAGATAGATAATTTATCATTCATGGGGAATTTTATCACCATCAAAAGGATATCTATGGACTCTTCCAAGAAAAAGGCAATAGAAGAGTGGCCCAGGCCAACATCTGTATTGGAGATCCATAGATTTTTGGGTCTATCTGGGTATTATCGAAGATTTGTGAAGAACATTTCACAATTTTCAAACCCAATGACCAAGATGACATGGAAGGGAATAATGTTTTTCAGGACTTAGGAATGTGAAGAATATTTTAAAGAGTTGAAAAGGTGGCTAATCAATGTGTCGGTACTCACACTCCCAACAATTGGAAAACACTTTTTGGTGTACAGTGATACTTAAAAAAGGGAATAGGCAGTGTGACGATGAAAAATGATTATTTGATAGCCTATTCCTGAAGAAAGATGAAAATACATGATCAAAACTATCCTACACATGATCTGGAGTTGGCAGTTGAGATATTTGCATTAAAAACCTAGTGGCATTATCTCTATGGGGAGAAGTGTGAGATATATATTGATCAAAATAGTTTCAAATAAATATTAACACAAAAATATCTTAATATTATCCAGCAACTATGGATAGGGCTCATCAAAGATTATGACTACTCAATCCACTACCATCCTGGTAAGGCAAACAAGGTGGAAGATGCTCTAAGTAGAAAGGATCTTCCATCTTTATCAATGATGAGAAATGGAAATGATTTGATCTTATTAGATTTTTAGATGATGTAAATGGGAATCATTAAGGGAGGAACATCATAAATCCTTTCTTAAATGACTGCTCAACCATCCCTCATGTAGAAAATAAAGGATTCACCAAGAAAAGATGTGGAAATTCTGAAAAGGGTGGAAGCTATTAGAAATATGAAATCATCAGAGTTCATGATTGATGAGAAAGAAGTTGTAAGATTTGTATCATGATTATAAATGACATCCTATATAGAGATAAAGAAGGAGCTTCTAAATGACGCATATAGCTCAACCTTTTCTATCCACCCAGGGATCAAAAGGATGTATCAAGATCTCCGAGGGAACTTTTGGTGGGATAATATGAAGAAGGATATTGTTGAGTATACATCAAAGTGCCTGGTATGTCAAAAAGTGAAGGCTGAAAATCAAAATTATAAGGGGGAGATGCAACCACTACCCATACCAACATAGAAGTGGGAGAATATCATCATGCACCTTGTCAGTTGATTTTGAAGGATATCCAGAGGAAACAATGCTATATGGGTCATTGTGGATTGTCTTAAAAACACAACTCACTTTATCGTTATATAAGAGGAATTCTCATTGGATAAAAATTCAGAGATATATATCAAATAGGTGTTAAGTCTGCATGAAGTACCACAATCTATTGTATTTGATCGAGATCTGAGATTCACCTCAAAGATCTGGAAAAGTCTCCAATATGCTCTAAGCACTGAACTGAACATCATTACGGCCTATCATCCTCAAAATTATGGAAAATCTGAGCGAACTATTAATAAATTGGAAGATATGTTGAGAGCATGTTCTATGGACATCAAATAAGGATGGGACAAACATCTTCCACTAGTTTAATTCTCCTTCAACAATAGCTTCCACATGATAATCCAAATGGAACCATATGAAGACCTTTATGGGAAAAGGTGAAAAACACCAACATGTTGGTATAAAGTCAGTTAGCATAAGCTGTTAGGATATGAAATGGTTGAATAAATTTTGGAGAATTTGAAAACCATTCAGCAGCACATCAAGGCATCCCAAAATCGACAGAAGAGTTATGAAAACAATCATCGATGAGACCTTGAGTTCATAGTTGGAGACATGGTATTTCTGTGTATATCTTAATGGAAGAAGGTCACAAGGTTTAGGAAGAAAGGAAATCCAATTCCAAGAAACCCCATCCCCTTCGATATTCTTGATCATGTTAGGGTTGTGGCCTATCAACCACCTACCATGTATAAAGTGCATGATTTCTTCCATGTATCTCTCTTAAGAAAATACATACCAGAACCATCACATGTACTCTCTTCAGAGGTGGTACAGTTGGAGAATGATCTTTATTATGAGGATAATCCATTGAAGATCTTGGATCATAGAGATAAAGTTATACATGATAGGACTACTCACCTGGCCAAAGTATTGTGGTTGAGCGATATGTACAAAAATGATACATGGTAACTGGCGGAGGCAATAAAGGAAAAGTACCCACAAATGTTTATAGATTAGAATGTAAAATGAAATTTCAAGGGTAAAATTTAACAAGGGGGGAATAATGTAACGACCCAATGTTTTATCAATAGAAAATCACTTCTAATTATTATGTCGTATAATCACATAAAATCACAACACAACGAACTACTAAGTACTATGTGACCTTTAAACATAACATTGTCACTTCTGTGTTTTAAATTTCGAATATATGACATACATAATTTCATTTAGTAATATATTTAGAGTCTGATAGAATCAACTTAGTTTTTGATGAATAGTAGCATACCCTTATTAATAGTAACAAACCCTAATGAAGAGTAATGAATATTAAGTTGGCCAAAAAAATTAAAACATCACCCATTAATGTAAAAATTTAATTTGGACATCTTATAAGTGAAAAAATGATCATAGTATAAGTATTGGAATTTTTGTATGTCATAGATATTTTAATTAAAATTTTATGATTAATTTAATAATTTAAAATGTAAATGTATTTCATAAAATTTAAACATAAATTGTTATTTTATTGTCTTATGGTTATCAGATAATTTTATGGGACCTTGATTAATTTTTCAAGGTGTTATAAAATGAGTTATTTTTTTAGGTTGTTTTCTTTTAATAAATTATGATTTTATTTAAAAATTAAATTAATCATATTTATAAAAATATTTTTTAAAATTAGAGTTCATAATTGGATTCTAGACTTCAAAAATTGGTTATAGAGAAATTTTGGGATTTTTTTAAAATACATGATTTTTTTATGAATATTAAATTACGATAATTCAAAATAAATGCTTAAACATAAATTTAGACATCATGTTTGAGTCATGGTTGATGTAAATGTCCATTTGTTAGAACTCACATGCACATATAACTATTTTGGGGCAAAATCATCAAAAAGTTTTTCTTTTCATGAAAAAAATAATAAAATAATGAATTAAATATTCAAAAATTCACTCCTCTCCTCCACTATAAAAACCATCCACACTCCCCTCTTCTAATCACTCCTTTGAAGCCTCATGCCTTGAATATGTTCTTACCAGATCACTCCCCAAGATCCTCTCCATGAACAATAGTATATGGTCTCCTCAAAAGACCAAATCCTCTCCCCTTAAGAGGCTCTCGAGGAAGATTAAATCAATAGGTAAATTCATCTTTTCTTTTCTTTCAATTTCATTCAAATTATTTTCTTTTATTTTTTTTATTTACTCAACTCCCTTCACCCAAATGGTATGAGAACTCCATTATCATATATGTATTAAAATTATATTATGATAATTGGATAATTTATCAAAATCTCTCACTCCCCCTTTTTTTATTTTATAAGTCAAAATACCGTTTGAGATGTATTGATTTATCACATTCAAGGACTATAAGTTTTCAATTTGATGTAAAATATTCTATAATAGTCATAAAACCATTTTAATGGTTGAAATAGATCATAATATATATATTTTATCTTATTTAATGTTTTGTAATCCTTATAAATTTATGTTGTAAAATTATAATAAAAAACAAGTTAATTGTGAGCAAAATCGTCACATTAATCCAAGAGTTTATCATTAATGTTTTATATAACGATTCACCTTCACTCCAAGTAATCAAATTAAATTTACAACCATGTAATAATATGTATGTTAAATAATTTTATATAACTTAAATTCTAAACAACCACTCTCATCATACTTGTTTATACGTCCATGTATATAAGTAAACCGATCGTGAAACAAACGGACCTGAACAATGAAATTGAACCTCATAACCAATCGAAATGGTTATGAATGAACTAAAAAAAGGTTATAATAAATTATTTACATATAAAATAGGTACTGGAATTATTATTTAATGAACCTAATTTGATTATTCAGGTCATTAATATCAAGTGGAGAACACTATCGAACCTAAGGTAAGGGGTCCTCTCTTTCTCATAATTATTCAAGAATCTCCTTTATGTTATGCCCTTTTACTTATAATTCATAACGATGGGTTATGATTTAGAACCTTTCCAACAAATACCTAATGATGTATAAAATATTATAAATCCTTTTATAACTTATTAATCCCTCCTAATTACACTCGATACCATGCTGATACTCTGTATGGGATTCTACCTGAACTGCCTTTATTCCTTCGGGTTGCTCTATCATTCTTTTTACCAAAATGAAGTTGTATTTTATTTTTATGTAAAACATTTAAATTATATTTATATGATCCAAAATAATGTTTCAAGATCAATCCATCATTCAATTTTGGGGATATACATGCTTTTAAGTGATTCCCTCCTCGATACTTCCCAATAACCAAACTCATTTTAAGGGAACTTCACAGATTTTTACCCAATTTCAAGTGTACTCTACCATTTGTTTTAAGACACATTTTTTATTATAAAATAATTATTTTATTATAAAATCCTTCTTTTTTCACTTCAGGTTTTATATGAAATATTATTCCCTTTTTTATTTTAAATGGTCTTTAGAATTTTCTTTAAAAACGCACTAAAATGTTTTAATGCTAAGAATTTATTACATACTATTCTTACATTTTGTCACTTCTATTTTATATCACTTACCATGTAATATTCCTATTTTACCTTATTAATTTCCATGTTTTTTTAATTCCATTCTCTCATGTACACTTTTATGATATTCCCATTTATTATGCTTTATGACATGAATGTGATACCCATTTCTCTCCATGGGTTCTATTACGTTTATGTGTGATTAATTGTGTATGATTATTTATGTGGAAAGAATATTCATTAACATGTTCATATGAGTGCACCCATATGGCACTCCAATGCATTGTTTAAATTTTAGTCTCACGATATGTTATGTGCAATAGTGTTGGCGGTTTTCCACGATTCGTGCTACCATGTGCAACAGTCTTGGTGGTTAACCTTTACTTGTGCTCCTCTATGTGCAACGAGCCTTGACTCGTGATAAAGTCATGATTTATGTTTCTTCCACAATGTGTTGAGTTCATGTTTATGTGATCACATGTTTATATGTTATGATTCTATATTCCATTTTATAACATTATGTCATGATCTCTAAACCTTGTGTTAAAGCTTTATTCTTATGTTTATTCCCTTTCTAGGATTTTTAGCTTATCCCTTTATTAATGTGATCTCTAGGGTACCTTATGTAGATGTAAGGTCTCAAAGGAATTTTAGATTTCTTTATGAAGATTAAATAAATAAGTGTTTTTTAGTTCCATGTTTTTAGTTTTATATACCTAGTCTTTAAACACACTAGACTTTACGGCCCTTCGCATGTACTATGATGTATAATTATGCTTAAAATCATTTAATGTTATATGTAAAAGGATATTTTCCCTATAACAAATATCAAAGACTCAAAAACATAGCTCCTAATCTCTACACCAAGCACTAATATCCAACACCACAAGACCACCCATGTATCACGATGCAACACTAAATAAATGAGATGATTTACCTTTACGGGTGTCCTGAAAAATGACAAATAAAAAAGCACCAACGTTACAAAATAGAGGGTGAGTAATGATACTCTGTTGGATTTCCCCAAATTAATTTTTGACTCATTACACAATGATATAATTATTTATAATAATGATATAAAAAATTTATACAAAACCATTTAAACAATTACATAATTTTCGACCAAACAAACACATCCTTGCCAAAATAATTTACCCAAATAAACACATATTTGAGGAAAGAAACCAACAAGTCATTAACCATTTTTTCCATTTCATGTTGGAATAGCCCATTTGATTTAACATGACCCAATACATGCACCTCAACCTCACACCCAACTCAACCACCCAAGCTTGGTGATACCATTGATGGTGGAACTGCATGTCCAGATCGTTTCCCCATTTTATTGTGGTACTTCAAGACCACATACAACCCATTGATGGGGGTACTTCATGACCACTAACCTTCTCTATTAAAACTCACGCTTAACCATTTAATCCAAACCATTTCAAATAAACTATTTCAAACCATTTTAATAAAATTAACCCTTTTTATTGAAAACACTTATAATCCAACATCTATGGAAGACAACATTTTAACCAAACAATGACAAAACTATTTCAAAATCCATCCCAAAACCATCTCCAACCACCTGTTCCAAATACATAATCTATAAAACAACATTATTATTGAAAAAAAAAATCACAAACCCTTTTCATAAAGCAAACCATCCCCCTGATTTTAAAATCATCACATTAAAATCCAATAACGAAGCATATTGCACAATCATATCATGATTTCCCCCAAAATACAAAAATTATTAAAAAGGGGATTTAAACCAAGATTTTCACATCAATTTCGTAATAATGTTCAATTAAAACAACTAATTTGAAATTGGTCCTTTTAGTTGTAGAAATAGGAGTCGAGAGTGAAGCCACCGGCCACTAGGGTTTAGGAAAAAACAACCAACAACATAAATTATCACAAAATCTGGGTAAAAACTCCACAAATACACCTTAGATCCAATACCCTAACATAAAAAATTCCAAATTTCATCATTATTGGCATAAAAACCCGATATCTATCTATGATGGAAGTATATCTAAGAAATCGAAAAGAGATAAGGAAGTAAATATTATAAAAACAAATAAAATGCCAAGAAATGAGACTTACCAAGGGATATTAACCTTAAAATCACAAAGAACCCCCTTATAAATGCATCCAAGATATATGGGAGAGGTTCCATATCCTTGGAGAGAGGTAAATATCAAGTGAGGGTAAAAATGAGGATCAAATGAGGAGTTGAGGGTTAAAATCATGTGAGGTTTGTTTTTTAAAAACTGACTTTTAAAACCATGCATGGTCAGCTTCACTGTTAGAAAAATGTACACTAAATGTAAACCTACTACTACCCCTAGAGGTTTCCTTACATGATTTTTCCACATAGTTAGAAGAACCATGTGCCAACTATGTCAATTCTCATTGTCCCAGATTGTACAGTTTACCTAGAGAGGTTTCATGGTTTTCACTAATCGTGCTGAAACATTAAATGCTTAGAAAAGCACCAAAACCATCCAAAAAACCTTCCAAAATATCTTAAACATTTCCCAAAAAGTTTATATAAATAAAAAAAATAATAAAGGGGTTACATACTAGAAAATGGGTTCTCTATAGTATCCCTTCATATCAATCATAATACACTTCCTATCATCCTAGAAAAAATAAACATACAAAACAGGTGAGAACGGATACTTAGTAAGGGTATGAATACGATAAATGATAAAAAGAATAAATAAGTCTATAAAAATGGATCGATAAATATCTAAAAAACATTCCATATAATCAATAACATAAGTCGAAAGAATAATATGGAAGGAATAAATGATGATAAAATAGTGTCATATAAATAATCACGTGATCTTGAAACTTATCCATGGATATCATAACTAAAAAAAATAATCACATGGGCATCAAAAAAATAATATCATAATTAGGAAATTCATAATTTTAGACATCAAAAATATACCATTTATGCCTCTTGATAAGACATCTTATATAAATTGTTAAGGCCTAAGCCAATACACAAACTAGTTTATCTCATGAGACCTACCAATGAATAGAGGGGATATAGTAGGTCATGACCATAACTTACTAGGTATGATGACTTACTCATATAAAATGTTTTAAATATAATAAATATAAATAAATTTATTGAAACTAGTGTGTGAAATTTTAATAATTACCCTAATAGATAAACATAATCACAAACCATCCTGGGTAATATAGATAATGGTATCAAAATAATACATCCCCAATAAAACTAATCATAAACCATACAATAAAATATATTATATTGTATCATAAGAGAATAACCCTATTAAAAAAAAGTTTTAACAATTTATGTTGACTTAGATGAAAATAATTTAAAAATATCATTGGAAAATTCTTGAAAAAATACACTTTTCACTTTGAAATCACTTATTTAAAAACTTTACAAGTATGAAGGAAAACATATTCATTGAAAATATCCACATAAAATTTTAAATAAATATTAAAATAATTGATTATTCATGATAGTAGGAAAATATATTCATGTCATATAATTTAAAAAACATCTTTTTCACCCTATTATAAAAAGGATAAAAAGTACCTCATTCAAAATCAACAATAATATTCCTTTCAAAACATTTTTTAAAAAGTAAAATGTGGAAAAATATCATCAATAAATAATTGGAGAGTAATATAAATATTATTAAAATAATTTTAAGTAATATATTCATATGGAATAAAAATATACCCTCAACGGGGACTTGAAAATAAACAATCTCGAATAATGATGAGATTGTAAAATAAACCATTACCTTAGGTTCAAATTACTTCATATTTATCTAAAACTCATTTATAATAAGTATATATTTATTATAAAACTATTCCATAAACATACTCATATATTTCATTCCATTTATGACTTACTTATAATATTTTATCACATTTTTATTAACAATTCTTTGTTAAAATCACTGTTTGAACTAAAACCTGCTTTGTTTTTCATGTATGTTTTAGTTCAATAGTTTTGGTCTTTGTAATTTGATCATGTTTCCACAATATAATGAAATTTAATAATGATATAAATATCATATATATTCATTATATATTATTCTGAGTAACCCATAAAATTTATTGATTAAAAAATGAATTACACCGTTGATAGAGATGGTAGGTCGTACATACACAAGAACGTTGTATTCACTTTTTAATAAATGGAAGAAAAGAAATTTAAATAATAATTAGCCTTTAAATAATTATTATTATATCATATAAATCAAAAATATTCATCAAATCCATCCTTATTACTATCAAATTGACATATAAATGAAAAATGAATGACATCATTTTGTAGAGGTGGTTGTCTACACGTACGCATGAGAGATGTTATCGATTCCCAATAATTTTGATGGAAAAAGGTAGATATTATATTATCATTATAGAATTATAATTATCTTATAAAAATTAAACCCATCATAATTATCATAAATAAAATAAGGTAATGAAAAATGAATTGTATCCCTACGTAAAGACGGTAAGTTGTACATACGCACGAGCAATACTTTCACTTCCCATTTGACTGAAAGAAGTTGGATAATGGTGGTTTCATAATCATGATAACATTTTAGTATATTTAGAATACCTATTTTTCCATTTTATAATAAATAACATAGTTTTATATAAGTTAAATGAAGAAGTAAAATAGAATGTGATCTGTTAATTCAACTTCCTCTTATTTGAAAAAAAAAATCCTTTTGATATCCTCTTATGATTCCTATGGTTGGTCTTTTGTGGAGACAGCACCACTAAAATGTTTCTTGTGAAGTTAAGAATGGATTTTGGGAGTGATTTTCAAGAAATTAGACTCAAAATGGTGTAAGTGGAGGAAAGGGTGTCCTTTTATAATTGAGTTGAGGGGTACCTTTGAAATTTAATAAAATCTTATATTAATATAAATTAATTTTTATGTCCAAATGAATAAAAAAATTATAATATTAAAATATTTTTTGATGGTTAGTTGAAATCATCTCATCCATAATATTAAAGTTTCCTTCCATTTAAGGGTTATTAATGTTATTATAAAATGAAAAAAAAACTCATTAATAGAACATATTTTATGTTTACAACCATATAACTTTCATTTTTATGAATCAAAAAATTATTTATTATAAAATATCATTAATTTAATTTTTAACACTATTCATTTAATTTTTCATTAAATATACTATGAAAAGGAGGGAATTCAAATATAATAATTTTAAACCTGTATAATAAGTCATATAGTAATATAAAATTCATGGGAGGAATTAAATCAATCAAATTATATCACTTTTAATATTTTTAAATTCATTTATTTTTTTAATGTAAATTAAATAAGTATTGTATTAATGTTGCACATGCATTTAAGGTAATTATATAATTTCTAAAAATTAAATATAAATTTACATCCTGAAAATAAATTCATTAATCTCAAAATTGATATTTATTTTCTTTATATCTTGTCTTTTTCCCTACATGGACACATAATAGATATTTAAAATAAAGAGATTGACATTTTGTAAATTTCTTTGCTTTAAATATTATAAGTGTCATTTTTATATAAAATTGTCAAATTAAACACGTCAATTTCAATCCTAAAGTGATTAATGTTGAATGAAATTTATATAATAATAATTATGATGATAAATTATGGTCTTATCACATAGTTTTAACCTAGATTAATCCGATTTACCCTTTATTAGGGTGAGAAATTCATTCAAATTTACTATTCATTATTCCTATAAATAAAATGGTTCTATTTACCAAATTTGAATCTCCTGGTTCCAAATATAGAATCCATTTTATTAAATTCAATACCTATAAGTAGAATAAATTAATATTAAAATAAGGGTGTAAAACATGACAAAAAACTGCTTTTTATATAAATTCATTTTTCATAAAAAAATGCATTTTTGTATAAAATATGTTTTCATACCGAATTAAGCTATAAAATTGATTAAAAATAACCCAATTGTATTATTAAAAATATAATGTAACTAATTTTAATTTAAAACCATTTTAAAATAAAATGGAACTTTGAAAATAATTGAAACCAAAATGCAGTTTCCAATAAATATGAGTATTTTTCACAAATTATTGGGAAAAGAAATCATTTCAAAAAAATTATCCATAATTCTTTTGATATATTGATTTCAAAAATTACATTAATTTTAACATATACAGTTTCTAAAAGTGAAAAAAAATATTTATATTACTTTCTCACAAAAAGCAATAAAAATCATTTTTGAAGAATATGTCTTTTTAAAGAATAAAATGACTTTACAAAACTTTTAGTATATATTTCACAAGAATTAATAAAAAAAATTATTGAGTTTTTAATTTATATAAATTTTATAATTTAGTTATTCTTATTCACACCTTGAAATTTAATGGCAATTTTATAATAGTCATATTAAAATAATAATATTTTGTGGTTTATTAAGCTCGGTGTTGCGTGTTGTATATGATATTGAAAGTAGTTTTATTTATAAATCTTAGGGTGTTATGCCTAAAAAATTTCTTCTTATCTTGAGGAAAATAAAACATAATAAATGGTGATCCCATACGCCCAGTAAGGGAAAACATGGGAGATGTCAATGATCATTTAATCATAACATGAGCTTAATGTGTATGAGAACATGATATTACCCTTGGAAAATCATACCCAAAACTTAATAGATCAGAAGCATGAGTCATAGAATATAGCTTGGAAATTCAGAAGACATGAATCATTAATTTATAAAAGAAAATGTTCCATGAGAACATAACATTGGCCTAAGATCATGTCATAAAAAGAGTGTCGTAAAGGTCGTATAATCATAATCACAGAAATATTATGTCATGGATACCCACCAATACATTCATAACATGTTTTTCTTGGTTTAAATGTCCATGTACTAGCTTCTATCTTGGTACAAAATTTCATTTACCCTCTTTTTTGCATTGAATAACCTTTTGGGTATCCTCTTTCGGGATAGGGATAATCTCCTGTGTATCATCTTTTTCTGAGCTTGGGATAACCTCTAGTATGCCATTTTTTGGGCTTGGGATACCCTCTGGCATACCCTTTGAGCTCATAGAACATTAATATTTTCTCAATGAATTATAAGGATATATAATTTCAGTTCCACTCATCACATAATTATAAATATATTCATATGTATTCTATAAGATCATAAAAAAAACTACATAACTTAAAATGTGGGAAAACAATGAATTTTGTAAATATTTTATGATCATAACCATAAAAAATATAGAGAAAGAATAAATATGGTATCACTAGATCATATCCCTTGTAAATATTATGTACTCTCAAACGATGTTATCCTAAATTAAAAATTCCTTTAAAAGATCACTAGAATATTTTTTTATAAAAATATCCTTTTCATTTATAAATCAAATATAAAAATATAAAAATTTACCAAATATTAATGAAAAAATTTTATTTAGAAAGAACAATGTAATGTTGTAATTTAAGATTCAAATAATTGAGAGTTTTTTAAGGGTTGAAATT
The DNA here is from genome assembly GCA_963277665.1 of Viscum album. Taxonomy (NCBI): domain Eukaryota; kingdom Viridiplantae; phylum Streptophyta; class Magnoliopsida; order Santalales; family Viscaceae; genus Viscum; species Viscum album. The sequence goes on along the minus strand of OY728156.1, from coordinate 1,223,478,456 downwards.
CCATTCATGTCATGTATGTTAAAATAAAGATTCCTTTTACATTTTCCATGAAAATTCAAAAGTGACTTGTTCAAAAAATGATGAGAATATTCCTTTGAAACCATTTTTAAAAATTCAGTCATGGTTAAAAATTTATTTAAAATATAATATAATAAATATAAAACCATATTTGAAAATATTTTTAGAAAACATGGATATTGAAGAAAAATGATTTTTGACTGAAGAGAGAAATAATGTTGTTATGACTTAAAAACATTCTTTCGGTTTCTTGAGTACTTAAAGTGAAGAAAATGAAAGGAAAATATGTATTATAAATAAATAACTAGTGGAGAATAATATAAAATAGATTTATCATGATAGTTTCATGTAACTTTCTTCAATGTAAATTCAATAATAAACAAGCCAGATCAAAATGAGATTGAAACAAAAATACATTTCCAGTTTGATAACTTTTGAATCGTAATCCCAGTGAAATAATAACCTAAAATGAAACATCAAATATTATGAACATAATGAGAATCATTATATAACATTTAAAAGGTTCATTATATACACCTCATAAATGATATAGGTGTATAGCATAATATATGTCCCAAAGAAAACAATTTGAGATGATAAACCCCTAACTTAAGTTCAAAATGCTTGAAAGTAAATTAACCTCCTATATGATATATTCATATTTATTATAATTCTATAAAAGAGTCATTAAAATAATTATAATATCATATATTATACTATTATAACATTTGAACACCCATTTATTAATAATTCCTTAATAAAATCGTCATTTTTAGGTGATAGTATTTTCATTTTAAGTGAGAATTTTTGTTATGTAGTTCTTGTAATTGTACTTTGATCATGGTTACATAATCTCCATAATTTTATTTATGATAAAAATATAATATATATTCATTATATATATATTTATAATCATCCATAAATGGAATATATATAAAAAATAAATTACATTGTTCATGGAGATGGTAGGTCATACGTATGCATGAAAGAAATTTTCACTTTTTAATGGACGCAATGAAAAAATGTTAAATAATTATTTTAACACACTAGGAGTTTTTGAATTGTTTTTTTTTTGAATGAATTTAATCTTTTTGATATTTTCATTTCACACAAGACTAAAAATAGTTTATTTTATATTGAAGAACTATGTTTGGATTTCTTGCACTACACGCAACATAAGTTTTAGCTTCATATACATGGAACATCAAGGTTAGTTAGCATTATATTCTATAATGACTTTCATCAATGTATTTAATAACATGCGTGAACAACATTTTGCGAACCATAATATATTATTAAAATATGATTATTTTATATAATAAGATGTAACTTAGATATTAAATTAGATTTTATGAATATTATTAACTAACTTATGAAAATATATTTTTTTCACAAAATATGAAATTAATTATATATTTACAAATAATTTAGAAAAAAATTGAAGAAACAAATTTAATATAAAGGGGGTATTTTTAGAAAAAAACTATTATTATACCAAAAAAATTGTTTTAATCCTAATAAATCAAATTAATCACAATTATTAATTGATAGTGTTATAACATATATGATATGTATGCAACTAAATATTTTTTATATTCATCCAATAGATTTTATAAGAACAACCCCAATATTATCTTTAAAACACTATATTTTTATAAAGGAACTTTTACTGCCATTTAATGGAGAACTCATTTTTAATCAAATTTTTGGAACCTTTATATATTTTATATTTCAAAATAAAATTCCTATTTGGAATCAAAATATAAAAATTAGGTTAGGATAAATTTTTGGTACCTTTCTGTAAGGTTTCATTTTTTAATAAATAGTTAAAAATAATGGATTTTAATTTAAAAACTTATTTTTATCTAATTTATTAATAAGGATAAATTAAATTTTTAATTGTATTAAAAGTTAAATTAGATAATATTTTTATCAATAAATACAATTTAGTTTATTGGAATCAATTTCACTTTGAAATTGAAAATAAAAGCATAGTAAACTTCTGAAATTTTTACTTTAAAAACCCACATTGTCGACCCGACTACGAGAATATATTTAAATTATATTTTGTCACTTATGTGATTGGAATTAGAAAAAAATGGATTCCATATTTGGAATCAAATAATTTATAATTTCAAATAAGGTCGACTTAGTTTTTGACCAAAAATATTAGCGAAGTAATTAAAATTATTTGCAATGATTAAGGTTAAAATAAGCCTAATTATGGACTAAACCATAACCTTAAGGCGCAAAAAAATCCATAAACTTGTCCAAAATAAAATTTTTTAGATATATTTATACCCTATACACCCTTTTATGAACTTTTTACCATTATTTAACCACTTTAAATTAAAAAACGTGGGTGGGGTTCTTTTCTTTTAAAATATTACAAGAGTGTCACTCCACCTCCATCATAAAATGCCTCATATAATCCCAAATTATAACAGATCTCAAGACACATTGGATCAAAAAACCTCTACCCAAATATCTCCCCAACTTATATCCTTTCTACCTTGAATCCTTACATCTGGCGTAAATCAATCCAACGAATCCTTTTGCCGTAACCAAATGGAGTTACCCGACTAAAAGGCAACACCCTACCTCAAAATCATTTCTTTTATTTTCATTATACAATCCCTAAAATATTATTATTATAGGATTTTATAATAAAATCATCATATAAAAAATACTAGGGTGTTTTTATGCTAATTATTCAACCTACACTTACACACACATCCATCCAATGGTTAATGAACACACTGTTTACGTGCATGGCGGACTACCGCCTCACTACATAATGATTACCACATATAAGGGTATAAATTAGGATGTAAAATCAGTTTATATATGTTATATATTATATTTATTATGTATTTAAGCTTCTATAATTTTTTTACAATGCATATCTTTATACTTTCCATTTTGTGTCAATATGATAATTTCGTTTGAAGAAGTGTGGACTACCGCCCCCATGAAACAATGTGATTCATTTGTACACTATATAGAAGGTATTAAGTATGGATTTAGTGAATATATATGATATAATAAATATAATTTATTAATGATATATATAAAAATATATAAATATATCTTTTATCATCTTTCTTTCAATACGACAATTAAATTGAAATAGCGCTCATTTGTATATACGACTTACCATCTCCATGAACGGTGTATTTTGTTTGATACTTACATGTTATATGGATTATTATAATCCACATATAATGAATAAAAATTATATTTCAATCAAATTTTAAATTATTTAAATAATTATATAAATATAAGTACCAAATATATAACAAATTAAGGCACATGCGAAAAACAAATCGGATATTACCCGAAGTGAAACCTTAACAAAGAATTATTAACCAGTGGATAATATAAAGCCATAATCAAACCATATATGGTATTAAAAGAAATAATATGGTTCTTATATAAAATAATAATAATTTTTTATTTTTTATATATAAGTTTTTAATGAGTACGACAAAATTCAAGACACAAGTTAAGAGGATTCCATCTCACTTTTTATTTCTTTGAGATACATGCTTTATTCACCACCCATTGATTATGAGTGGTGTTTATACTTCCCATGGATGTATAATATTATTATTATAATTAAATTTATGATAATTTAAATTTCTAATCTGTGATATTTATTTCATGAGATTCATGTTTCAAAATTCACCAAATCGGTAAACAGATTTCATCTCAATTTCCCTTCTTTGAGACCAATGCCATGTTATGCACTTATATCTCTATATAAGGTGTATATACTGAATTTTAAATGTTATATAATGATTATACATCCTTTAATTATATTTAAATATTAATTTAATTTAATTTAATTACTTGATGAGTGTGATGAAAAGTTACCACGTGATAAGATGTTTATTGAAATAATCACATCGTTTATGGAGATTGTTTAAATTTATTATCCATTTGATGAAATATTATGATTCAGATCTCAGGAACACTCATGAGGTTAATTCTATTTTATATTCAAGATATTTCCATGTATTATTACCTTTTTATCACTCTTTGTTACTTAATATAATTTAAGAAATGTTTTTAATAAAATTTGATTGTATCTCTCTCATTGGTCGGAAATGTATTTTATTTAGAAAACCATTTTTTTAAAATATTTTCAAATGATACTTGAAGACCATTTTCAATAGAAAGGTATTTTAAAAATGTTTTGTGGTTTTCAAAGCTTCCTTTAAAATATTACAAATATATTTTCAAACAAAAATGTTCTAAAGAATGTTTTTTGATTAAGAAATGTTTTAAAGGTGTTTGAGGATCCTTTATATGTTTTCAAAGAAAAATGTTTCCAAAATGATTTCAAAGATTTATTTATAAGTTTTCAAGTTTATTTTCAAGGTAACCGTTTTTATAAGTTTTTATGATTTTTTAAAGTAGAAATTATATTTTCCGCAAGAATTTATTTCATAAGATATTTCAACTTTATTTTCCATCTAAGATGACATCTGTTGATGTTACTCATACTTTTCTAGAAAATGGTCTAAAGGTTTCATTCATATTTTTTATAGGAATTGTTTATGACTAATGTCATGATGTTTGTGAAACCTGATTCTCTTACAAGAGTTATATACTTCTGAAACCTGCTTCTTTTCATGGTTTATGATTTAATGAAGTGGTTATGGAATCTATATTTTTTCACAGTTTATGATTTTATGAAATGTTGATGATTCCTATTTCATTTCATGTGTTATGATTTGATGTTTGTAAAAATAATCTCTTTTATTGGTTCATGATATTATGAATGTTATTTTTGGCACAAGAATGTATTATTTCATTATGTGAATGGTAAGACCTATATCTCCCTCCAATCCATGGGGTAATGATAAAAGCTTTATGAGCTCAAAGGGTACACAAGAGGGCATCCCAAGCCTGAAACAAGAGGGTAAACAGTAGTACATCAAAATCCTAAAAAAAGGGTAAACGGGAGGATATACCAAGCCCAAAACAAGAGGGTAAATGGTAGGACATCCCAATCCTGAAACAAGAGGGTAAATGGGAGGACATATCATGCTCGAAACAAGAGGGTAAATGGGAGTACATCACAAGCCCAAAACAAGAGGGTAGATAGGAGGACATCCCAGGCTGGAAACAATAGGGTACATAGGAGGGCATCCCGAACCTAAACTAGGTACACATGAGATTAACCCCATCATAACATGTTACAAAGGCCTTGGTAGGATTCCTTGACATAGTGTTTTTATATGTGTTTTCCACCATTCCATGTTTTATTCTTATATTTTGTTTTCCTAACGTATGCTTTTAATTATTTTTTGATCCATGTATTATGAACATACAATATTTATTACGATCACTAATATGTAGGGTATGATCTTCAAATGTTATTCTCAAGTTCCATAACCTTTTTCATGTTATTCTTATGCATTTCTATTATTTACCCTTATTGAGCATCTGAGCTCACCCCTTTCTTATGTTTCCTTTAACAAGGTTATAAATAATGGTTTTATGTATAAGTACTAAAGGTGGATATCTTTATGGGATATCTTAAATATCTTTCACTAGGATGAAAGGGATTATTTACATGTTTCTAAATACACTAAACTATTATGGTATTCAGGAATGTATTTTTATAATGTACTGAATATTCATCTAAAATGATGTAATGTCCATGAATGTCATGTTCGGGTCATTATAGTTGGTACTAAAGGAATGGTTTAGTCAACATTTGGGAACTAGGATGAAAAAAAATTAGTGACATCCCTAGTTATATTTTTAAGGATTTTTTTAGGTATGTCTCTAAGGATAAGTATAAGGATGAGTTAACATTTAAGAAAATGTCTTGGAATTTTGGAAAAATATATAAAAAGTGGTTTCCTAGTAATAAATCCCTATATAGATACTATAAGTGGATGTGTCTCTATAATAGATGTACATATGGGTAACAAATCTAACAATATGTTTTGGTCTTGACTTAGGGTAATATGGTACATGACAATGGGCCTTGCTGCACAACTAGTTTGACACTCTTGTGGGATATGATTTGGAAATTCAAAATCTCTTACTAAACCATCATGATGAAATTTAATAGAATATAACTATGAATATCCTAGGATAATCCTATGGTGTCATAGATTAATTGTGTCATAAGTTAGATATTCTATAAGTGACTTTTCATGATTATGTAACTCCTCGATATGATAATCATTTCTTCTTCAATTCTTTCTAATTTCAGCCAATGGAGGGAATCTAGAGGAACATGATTAGCATTAAATTTTATGGAAAATCTGTTTATGAGAAGTTAAATGAAGTGATCACTATTGTGAAGGATGTTGTGATCATGCATAATCAGTTTTCAAGGAACATGATCAATAATGTGTACCTTAACCAACTCTCAGAATCACCAAGGAAGAGAAAAAAGGATTTTGTTGAGAGTTAAGGTAATAGAGACCAAAGAGTAAAGAAGATTTGGGTTCCTTTGTATCAAGAATGTGGAAAGAACCAACAATGTTAAAGTCTTATAGGAACAATAAGGTTTTTTTGATTTAGGAAAAAATGACACAATAAATGTAACTACAAATGAAAAATAAAGAGTTCAATTAATGTAATGGATGAGAATGATGGCCTCTATAAGGTATTATCAATTGATTATTTCTTTAAATTTTTAAATTATGGGAATTATGAAAATTAATGTCATATGTGGAAGACCCATGAATATAATCGACAAGGTGCTACAATTAATGGTTTTTTTATTAATGATTAATAGACCACAAATGTTATAATAAAGGTATGGGATGTTTCAATTGTATTATTAATAAGGATGATTAAATTGAGTTTGAAAAATGTTAATACATTATTTGTATTTCATATTCCTAGAAAGTGCTATTAAGTAATAATTTGATTAATACTAAGTAATGATTTAAGAATAAATTTTAATGAATTAAGTATTAATATTTTGGAATTCAATGATTATGTTATATGAATCATGAATTATATGAGCATTTTCTGTTTACGTTTTCATTAAGGATATAAAAGTACATGTTGAATGGTTAAGAAGACATAGAAAAATGATTTCATAGAATGGTGAAATTTTGATTAATGGATGGTAACCCTTATTTAAGGTCTAACGTTGAGATAATGAGGTTTGGGTAATGATATGATGGATATAAATAAGTAAATTGGATGGTACAGATTACCCTGGGGCCCGAGCCATGACTACCCCAAGCCCACCTTTCATAGGCCAGGGTATGGCGACAAGCACTGGAAAGGCATATCCCTAAAATGTGAAGGAATTGCCATTAAAACTATACAAACACACAGTCCAAGAACACAAAAATATGTAACCATAATGTAAAACTGTAGTATTAAAGGTGTGTACTGAAAGTAAAGAGGCCAGAATACAAGCCTAACTGAAAATATACAACTACAACTGAAAACGGAAAATAGCTCCTAAGATCGTCCACCAAGGATCCTAGCAGAAGGGTAGGTATAACTCATATCCAAATATCTTCATGTCAACTATTACGGCCATCAACTATCTGGTCCTGGCTCCCTGAGTCTCATTCAAGGCTGCCCGTCGTCTGCACAAGACACAACAAGGTGCAGGCGAAGCCCGTGCTGGGGTAAGTATAACAATTTCCAGTAGGGACCCCGAGTCCCTCGAGGGTCTCTCAGAATTCCACAAAGGAAAACCACAAAGCATGATCTCAAAAACAAATCCCAAAGAAAAATACTCAGATCAAAACAAGCTATAACTAAAGTACAGAAGTACAGATGATTAGTAGTAAAGCTTGATCATCTTATTCTATCCTGACATGATGCTGCTGACCATACAGAGTTTGACCTACATGGTATCGATAGGTATTAACCCTCGCTGAACCACACAGGATCCGACCCACCCAGATTCGATGGGTACTAACCCCCACAAGACCCACACAGGATCTGACCCACCAATGATCGATAGGTAGTAACCCCTGAAAGACCCACACAGGATAGATAGGTATTAATCCACACAGGATTGCTAGATGTTGATTGACATAGGATTGGTAGGTGATGATCCACACAGGGTCTCTAGAAGCTGATCCACACAAGGTCTCTAGATGATGATACTCATAGGGTTTCTAGGTGCTAATACACACTGGATAACTAGGTACCGATCCACACAAGATTGCTATGTGCTGATCCACACAGGATCGCTAGGTTCTGATCCACATAGGATCTCTAGGTGCTGACCCACACAGAATCGCTCGGTACTAACCTCCCTATAATCTGTCTCCAACCTCTATCTCATAGCCAGACACTAGATTCCTGCTCATAGCATGCTTGATTTCTTGGATAAACTGCTCCTCAATCCATTGGTCATTATTCAACCGGAACTAAGTCCCACGAAGAAGTTACCTAATGATGTGTCATGTTATAAGAGTTCCAATGCAACAGACAGTGTGTCAACTGGATGTACGGTCTATAAGTTATTAGAATTTTAGTGCCAAGGACCTGATTGGATTTAGGGTCAATCCAACCCATATGTACTCCAATTTTCTCCAAAACAATTGTGGAGTATCAGGGGCCGAGAGCGGTTCGGATCCGGTCCGACCCGGTTGGACCGACCCGGCCTGATGAGACCGGGCTGCGGCGGTCTCAGCCCACAGGGCCGCAGCAGCGCGGCCTTCCAGCTAGAACGAATCGCGCAGGATTCGTGCGGTCCACCTCTTGAATGGATCAAACAACCATTCGCTTATTTAAATAGTGGCACCAGGTGGTTCAGCCTCATCACCCATGGGACCTGTAGGGTACGATTCCCCTCCTGCACCGCGGCTTCATAGTCGCGGGCTCTTCACGGCGGCGCATGCCGGCACACCGCCACCCGCCTCTGTACCTGGCCAAGAGCTGACCACCACCGCATTGGCGGGACTTCTACAGACTACAGGGTGGGATTTGGTGGTCTTTTCTTCCTTCTAGATGTGCCTGCAGGCCTCCTGAGATACTTTTGTTGTTGCGTGCCTCCTGGTTCCTACTTTCTATCAAGTTGGAAGTTTGTCCCCCGAAGAACGCAACCTGAACAAAGCGGTGGAGGGTCTGACCTTGTTCGTTTGGCCTATTCCCTCCACATTATCATTATAACAAGTGGCAGATTATTCCAATCATCAAAGATAATATTTAATAAATAAACCCCCTACCTTGGATTTCATTGGAGATGTCACGGTGGTGGAAGGAGAAATTGTGCTTGACGAAGCCGCTGGCGTTCATCATTCCTGACTCGATTCCTTCGACGTTGTCATCCAAGCTTCCATTCCTTGGTGGAAGTCACCACAAAACTTTATCCTAGGTTCCTCTCCATCAATCCAAAATCACGTGCCTGATCTTCTAATAATAGATGGAGGATCCAAACGTGTTGCATGACATTAATGCGGTTCATTTATGAACTGCATTTAATGTTACAATGTCTAGGTTACAAAACAAAAGAGTCAAGACATTAAATATCTTAAAAAGTTATGGGTCCAGCCACCGCCTATCAATAGTTATAGAAAAGAAATAAAATAACTCTGTTAAGTTATTTTATTTTATTTTTTTGTAAAGTCCAAATTTTATCTTTTTCTACCAACCTACTCCAATCGATGAGAATCTTCCCTTAAGCCAATCCCGACTATGCGGATTCAATGGTGCTCTCATATTTAAATGATGATCACCAATTCAAAAGTTAGAAAATTTCTCCCAAAATTTTACTGAATGTACCATGATAAAATGTTCTAAAATCCATTTTGGGAATGCTGGGCCTCAGAATCACATGCTGTCAATTTTTTCAGACACTTAATAATCCCAAAAAAATTAAAAAAAATTACCTAGAATTTATGGTTATTTACATTATCCCCACCATAGGGATTTTCATTCCCAAAAGCTACACTAAAACTAGGGGAAAAATGGGGGTACTAGTCAAGTATATGAGCCTCCCTCTCCCATGTGCTCTCCTGGAGATTCACATGTTGCCAACAAACTAACACCAAAGGAATCAACCACCCATGAAGGACCAACTCTTATCGATCCTCTATCTCTACTGGGAACTCTGCAAACATAGACCCATCATTGATGTCCAGCTCACCCCATTAAATAACGTGTGATGGATCATGAATGTATCTCATTAGCTGTGACATGTGGAAAGCATTATGCACCTAGTGCATCTGTGGGGGAAGAGCTACAGGGTACGCCACCTCGCCTACTCTGCTGAGGATCTAGAAAGGCTCGATGAACCTCTGAGATAGCTTGATACCCTAGACAATCCTATATAATCCTCGTCGTGGTGAGACCCATAGGAAGACATGGTATCCCTCCTCAAACTCCAAGGGTATCATTTTCTTATCAGTATAAGACTTTTTTTGGCTCTGTGCAGTATTCATCTACTCTTGGATGATCTATACCTTCTCTGTGGTTTCCTGAACCAACTCTGGACCCATAAGTGATGACTCCCCTAGGTCTGTCTAGCAAAGATGTGATCTGCATGGTTGTTCGTATAGGTCCTCAAATGGATCCATACCGATAGTGTAGTTATAACTATTGTTGTATGAAAACTTCACTAGGTGTAGGTGGTCCACCCAACTTCAGCCGAAATCGAGGACACAAGCACAAAGCATGTCCTCGAGTGTCTTTATGGTCTGCTCTATCTGACCATCTATTTGAGGATGGAAAGTGATGCTCAAGCATAGCTGAGTCTCGAACACCTCCTGCAATCCCTTCCACAAGCTGGACGTAAAAATTTTGTCGCAATCCAAGACGATTTTCATTTCCACCCCGTGTAGTCGCACAATCTCTTGCACATAGAGGAATTCCAATCCCTCTATTGATCCATGCTCTCAAATGGGTAGTAAGTGGGATAACTTTGTGATTTGGTCAATGATCACCCAAATGGAATTGTGTCCCCTGGATGTATGTGGTAGCTCTGTCACGAAGTCCATGGAGATACCATCCCACTTCCACTTTGGTACCTCATGTGTCTGATCTAAGCCCACCTGTACCTGATGCTCGACATTCACTTACTGACAAGTGAGGCATCAGGATACAAACTCTGCCACTATTTTCTTTATCCCTAGCCACTAGTACTAATGTCGGAGGTCCTGGTACATCTTCTCCACTCCAGGATGTACCGCAAAAGGGGATGTATGTAACTCCCTCAAAACCTCCTCTCATAGCATCAATGGTACCATGGTGCATCATCTTAAGAGGACGACGTGCTCCCCACCTTTAGAAAATCCTTCAAGAACTTGTCCTGAGGATATCTGAGTACATCGGGCCTCACATTCAACGTCCAAAAAGTTGTGCCTCTCGAGTTCGCTATAGAAGTGGTGGAGTGAATGTCATATATTGGAGGTAAGATAATATATCTCTATCGATGAAGGAAATCTTCAACGCGACTATCTGCTCCGCCACCTCACTCAGTTGTTGTAGACCAGACCTCATGTTGAGTGCATCTTCTATTATATTCCCCTTCCTAGGAGTATATAATATCTCAAATCTGCAATCCACTGACAAAATAATAAACGGTTTTCTTTAGACAGTGTATAAGCTGCTTTTGGTTTCAGTAACCTTTCTGTTTAGACATTCTCAAATAGTTCCAATTCTGGACGCCTGCAAATTTGGGCAAGATCTAAACGTGCATTTACATTGTCTTTTCTCTTTCCTGGCGTATCCAAAACTGTATGAAACAAATTATCAAAACAGTTCTTCTCAATATGCATGACATCTAACATGTGTCGGACCAACAAATCAGACCAATATGGCAAATCCCAAAATATGCTACGTTTAGTCCAATTGTGTTCTTTCCCAAAACCAGAAATTTTCTGTTGGTTTATTGTGGGACCAAAAGTGATGGGAGGTAATGAAAATACAACCGATTTTAACTCCGAACCTGATAGCATTTTTGGAGGTCCATCCCTTTCAGCTGTTCCTTTTCTGAAATGAGATCTGTTTCTGCGAAAAGGATGATCGGCTGGAAGAAATCTGCGATGAAAGTCAAAATAACAAGGTTTCTTTCCATGAATGAGCATAAATGCTTTGTTCTCTCCCATACAGTAAGGACATGATTTCTGACCATGTGTACTCCAGCCAAATAACATCCCATAAGCCGGGAAGTCACTTATTGTCCACATCAATGCTGCTCTCAGTATGAAATTCTGTTTCGTTGCAACATAATATGTACTGACACCAGTACTCCACAATAAATTTAATTCATCAATCAATGGCTTCAAATAAATATCAATATTTTTCTTCGGATGTCCTGGAATTAGTAAAGTCAAAAAGATATATGGCTCCTTCATTAACATCCATGGAGGTAAATTGTACGGAGTTAAAAAAACAGGCCAACATGAATATTGACTACCATAAGATCCAAACGGACAGAAACCATCAGTGGAAAGGCCCAGTCGAACATTTATAGCTTCTAAAGCAAAGGATGGATGCACTCTATCAAAATGTTTCCATGAATCACCATCGGCTGGATGATTCAAGCTTTTATCGGTTGAAATATTCTCTTTATGCCATGACATCATTGTCACTGTATTCTTAGACATGAATAAACGCTGAAGTCTGGATGTAAGCGGAAAATATCTCAACTGTTTTACAGGAATCAAACCAGACTTCCCGTGTTGTCCTTCTTTATATCTCAGTTGCCCACATGTGGGACAACTATCCAACGACTCATTTTCCCCAGAATATAAAATGCAGTCATTTGAACATGCATGAATCTTCTGACAAGTAAGTCCCAAATTTCAAACCAACCTCTTAATTTCATAGTAATTTGCAGGTAAAACATTTCCTTCGGGTAACAGTGTTTTCAGCAAAGAAAATATCTGGTCAAAACAGGTGTTTGACATTCCGTTATCTGATTTGATAGCCATAAATTTTGCAACTGCTTCTAATTTGCTCATCTTGCAGCCAGGATATAATGCATCCTCAGAAGACTTCAACAACTCATAAAATTCAGACGGTCCCAACTTAGGATTTGAAGCTATATCAGCCGGAGTTTTTGTATGTTGAACAGATGAACCTGCAACATCATGTACTAAATATTGAAACTGGGATGGATCCGGAATCAAGTTGGTATCACCTGCTCTGGAACTGCGTTCACCGTGTTGATACCAAAAAACATAATCTGCTTGAAAACCAAAACACAAGAGATGTTCCCCCACTTTGTCAAACGTGTCAAACGTTCTCAATGCACATTTTCTACAAGGGCATTTTATCTTTCCTTCTGAAACAAATTTTGGATTTGATGCCACAAATGATAAAAAAATCTCCACACCCTCTATATATACTGGATTTAAACCAGAACCATTTGGATTTCTACGTTGATTTATCCATATGCGGTCATCTAATAATGACTGTTAACGACCTCTTTGTTCCATATTTTTCTATAAAATATAAAAGCATTACTGGTTTTGAATAATTTGTTAGAAAAAACACAAGCAAGGATTGAATATATTGAGAATAAAGCAAAACCTGTTACAAATATTGATAATTTTAATATTATATTGATTTTTTATTTTTTTTAATAATACTAATATAATTTTTTTCATAAATATTAATTATATAATAATAACATCATTACATTATTAGTATATTTTATTATTAATATTAAAATAATATAATTTTCTATATTATATACAATTCTCCTTTCATCTGTGTGTTTCACATTCTGTCTCCACATGTAATATTGGCATTCACTTTCACCTCTCCATTGGCGAGTAGGTTGATAATTTTGAAAAAGAATGCCAATATTACATGTGGAGACAGAAAAAACACAGAAGAAAAGAGAATTGTATATAATATAGAAAATTATATTATTTTAATATTAATAATAAAATATACAAATAATGTAATAAGGTAATTATTCCTAATTATTGGTAATTATTTCAAATTATTGGTAATTATACCAAATTATTGATAATTATTCCAAATTATTGGTAATTATTCCAAATTATTGGTAGTTATTCCTAATTATTGGTAATTATTCCTAATTATTGGTAAATATTGGTAATTATTGGAAAATATTGGTAATTATTGGAAAATATTGGTAATTATTGGTAATTATTGGAAAATATTGGTAATTATTGGTAATTATTGGAAAATATTGGAAAATATTGGTAATTATTGGTAATTATTGGTGATTATTGGTAATTATTGGTAATTATTGGTAATTAATACTAATTATTGGTAATTAATACTAATTATTGGTAATTAATACTAATTATTGGTAATTAATACTAATTATTGGTAATTAATACTAATTATTGGTAATTAATACTAATTATTGGTAATTAATAATAATTATTACTAATTATTGGTAATTATTACTAATTATTCCTAATTAATACTAATTATTCCTAATTAATACTAATTATTCCTAATTATTACTAATTATTCCTAATTATTACTAATTATTACTAACTATTGTTAATTATTCCTAATTATTGCTAATTATTACTAATTATTACTAATTATTACTAATTATTAGTAATTATTACTAATTATTACTAATTATTGCTAATTATTACTAATTATTGATAATTATTAGTAATTATTGATAATTATTAGTAATTATTGATAATTATTAGTAATTATTGATAATTATTAGTAATTATTACTAATTATTGGTAATTATTACTAATTATTCGTAATTATTACTAATTATTCGTAATTATTACTAATTATTCGTAATTATTACTAATTATTCGTAATTATTACTAATTATTCGTAATTATTACTAATTATTCGTAATTCTTACTAATTATTCATAATTATTACTAATTATTGGTAATTATTGGCAATTATTGGTAATTATTGGCAATTATTGGTAATTATTGGCAATTATTGTTAATTATTACTAAATATTGGTAATTATTGGTAATTATTAATAATTATTGTTAATTATTACTAATTATTGTTAATTATTGGTAATTATTACTAATTATTGTTAATTATTCCTAATTATTACTAATTATTGGTAATTAATACTAATTATTGGTAATTAATACTAATTATAGGTAATTATTACTAATTATTGGTAATTATTACTAATTATTGAGAATTTTTCCTAATTTTTCCTAATTTTTCTTAATTTTTTCTAATTTTTCCTAATTTTAGGTATTTATTACTAATTATTACTAATTATTGCAAATTATTGGTAATTATTGGTAATTATTGGTAATTATTGTTAATTATTGTTAATTATTGCTAATTATTGCTAATTATTGCTAATTATTGGTAATTATTGGTAATTATTGGTAATTATTGGTAATTATTGGTAATTATTGGTAATTATTGGTAATTATTGGTAATTATTGGTAATTATTGGTAATTATTGGTAATTATTGGTAATTATTGGTAATTATTGGTAATTATTGGTAATTATTACTAATTATAAATAATTATAAATAATTATAAATAATTATAAATAATTATTACTAATTATTCCTAATTATTCCTAATTATTACTAATTATTACTAATTATTAATAATTATTACTAATTATTCCTAATTATTACTAATTATTCCTAATTATTCCTAATTATTCCTAATTATTCCTAATTATTTTTAATTATTCCTAATTATTCCTAATTATTGGTAATTATTGGCAATTATTGGTAATTATTACTAATTATTGGTAATTATTGGTAATTATTGGTAATTATTACAAATTATTCTTAATTATTGATAATTATTGATAATTGTTCCTAATTATTACTAATTATTCTTAATTATTGATAATTATTGATAATTGTTCCTAATTAATCCTAATTATTACTAATTATTACTAATTATTCTTAATTATTGATAATTATTGATAATTGTTCCTAATTATTCCTAATTATTACTAATTATTACTAATTATTCTTAATTATTGATAATTATTGATAATTGTTCCTAATTATTCCTAATTATTACTAATTATTACTAATTATTGATAATTATTGATAATTATTCCTAATTATTCCTAATTATTCCTAATTATTCCTAATTATTCCTAATTATTCCTAATTATTCCGAATTATTCCTAATTATTGGTAATTATTGGCAATTATTGGTAATTATTACTAATGATTACTAATTATTGGTAATTATTGGTAATTATTACTAATTATTACAAATTATTGTTAATTATTGGTAATTATTCCAAATTATACATAATTATTACTACTTATTGGTAATTATTACTAATTATTACTACTTATTGGTAACTATTACTAATTATTACTAATTATTGATAATTATTACTAATTATTACTAATTATTGGTAATTATTACTAATTATTACTAAATATTCTTAATTATTGATAATTATTGATAATTGTTCCTAATTATTAGTAATTAAATGAATAATTACCAATAATTAGGAATAATTACCAATAATTACAAATAATAACATTATTAGTATATTTTATTATTAATATTAAAATAATATAATTTTCTGATTTATATACAATTCTCCTTTCATCTGTACGTTTTCTATCTCCACATACAAATAATACATGTGAAGACAGTAAACACACAGATGAAAAGAGAATTGTATATATATAAAAAATTATATTATTTTAATATTAATAATAAAATATACTAATAATGTAATAATGTTGTTATTCCTAATTATTGGTATTTATTACTAATTATTAATATTTATTCTTAATTATTAAAAATTATTACTAATTATTCTTAATTACCATTAACTATGAACAATACTAATAATTTAAATTTATTAAGTAAGAAAACAATATAAACATAATTAAATTACAACTAATTAAGAATAATTGAAACTAATAAAAAATTAAAAATAAATATTAAATTAAAATGAACATAAATACCTTGAAAATTGATCTGCTCTGATCGTTCTTCAAAACTTTAATATCAGCTCCGAAGAAAAAAATTAAACTGAAGAAAAACTCAACTTTAGAAACACAAGTTTGAGAGCAGTAGAAGATAGAGAATGAGAATGATTTGAAAAAAACGGATGGGGGTATTTAAAGGTTAGATTAGTTGCGACGGGCCCATTTGCGACGGGTACCGTCGCAAATACCTTAGCCCGCATTTATTACGGTCAACGGGTAAATAGTTATTTGCGACGGGACCTGTCGCAAATAACATACTATTAGCGACGGGAAAATATTCCCGTCGCAAATACCTTTTACCGCCGCCGGTTATTTGCGACGGGAATATTTTCCCGTCGCTAATAGTTTTCCCGCGATTTGGCGCGCATCGCGGGAAAACTATTTGCGACGGGGAAAGCAATCCCGTCGCAAAAGCCTATTTATTTGCGACGGGTAACTATCCTCGTCGCAAATAAGTTTTTAACGGACTATTTGCGACGGGATTTATTCCCGTCGCAAATAACCCGTCGCAAATACCCATTTTTCCCGTTCCTCGAGGAACACTAGCCATCATCATTGCCTCAGGTTCTGGTCCTTCTATGAGAACATATACTAGAGACTCTTGTGATCAGAGTAAATAGTAAACAATCCACCCATCAAGTAGTGCCTCCACATCTTCAGCACAAAGACCACTACTGCTAACTCCAGGTCATGGGTAGCGTAGTTAGGCTCATGTTATCTCAACTATCGGGAGCCATAGGCAATCACCGCTCTCTCCGGCATGAGGACCCAACCTAGTATGGTCCTAAATGTGTCATAGTAGACTATATACCCAACACCGTCTTCTGGTAGCCTCAAGATGGGGGCACTCATTATTCTTTTCCTTAGCTCCTAAAAACTCTATTGGCACTTCTTCGTCTATAAGAAATGATGAACCTTCTTCATCAAGGCTGACAAGGGTGCCTCTACCCTAGAGAATTCATGCACAAACCTCCAGTAATATACATCCAATCCTAGGAAACTCTACACCTCGGTCACACTCCTAGGTGGGTTCTAAGAAAGCACTGATTCTATCTTTGTTGGATCCTCTATAACTCCAGCCTCCGAGATACCATTCCCCAGGAAGTGGACATCATGTATCCAGAATTGGAACTTCAAGATCATTCCATAAATATGGTTCACCATGAGTGTATCCAAAACTATCTGTAGGTTCTTGGCATGCTTCTCCTCTAACATTGAGTATATCAAGATGCCATCAATGAAGACCACCACGAACCGATCGAGGTATGGTTGGAAGATCCTGTTCATGAGCCCCATGAACACTGTTGGTGTCTTTTTCAAGCTGAAAGGCATAAAAAAGAACTCATAATGGCCATACTGACATATAAAGGTTGTCTTTAGTACATATGCATCCCATACCCTAAGCCAGTGATAGCCTAATCTGAGGACTATCTTCGAAAACCAATGAGCTCTCTTCTGCTGGTCGAAGAGATAATCGATCCTTGGAAGAGGATAATTTTTCTTCAAGGTCACCTATTTCAGGCTCCGATATTCCACAAAAAGCCTTAGACTCCCATATTCCTTCGTGGAGAACAAGATCGGGGATTCCCATAGGGAAACATTGGGCCTTACGAACCCATTTATCTACAAGTCCTCCAACTGTACCCTCATCTCATGAAGATACATGAGAGACATCTAATATGATGGTGTAGATATAGATATCATCCCAGGGTATAGTTTAATGTGAAATTATACCTCTCTATGGGGAGGTAGTCCTAGAACATCATCAGGGAAGACATCAACATACTGGTCCACCACAACATGATAACTTGGACTCCTTGTGTCAAATGCTATGAGGGTGAGGCTACCCAACTGATCAGTAATCGGAAGCACCCTTCTCCGAGATAGTCCATCCTATGTTGGAAAGGTTTTCTCCTCCTCATTGAAGGTAAACCTGATCTCGTCCTCATGCACACACCGCACTTTGTGCCTAAAATAGTCGATCTGAACATGGATTGTGGATATCCAGTCCATACCCAAGATAATGTCATAAGGCCTCGATGCTGCTTCTAGGAGATCTTAGCCAAATCTCTCACCTCCTAGAGTGAGCTCACACTGCTTTCACGAGTGTGTAATCATTGAATCTTATCCTGTAGGAGTCTCTACTCGCAAAGATCAATCCAATAGCTCCATCAGAATCTCTGAGCTCTGAATGAGTTTCATGGTAATGAAAGAGTGACTGGAACCTATGTCTATAAGTACTGAAGATAGGGTGAAATAAACACAGATCATACGTCTAATCATCTCCAGAGCACCATGGTTATAGGCCTCTGCTAACAGTAGTTGTGCTCTCCCCTGGCTACCTGCTCCCTGTGGTCGGGGTGGACCACCTAGTGGTGGTGGTGGTAGAACCTCAAATCGTTACCCACCACATATTTCACGGCCTTCTCCTTTTCCATATTTTCCACCCTATGGACCTCCTCACTTGAATCTCTACCTCTTCCTTGGAGGTCCCTCGATCATCTGCTGATCATCGGTATGGCTGTTCGGGAAGTCATGAGCCATGTGGCCCTACCCGCCACATGTGATACACACTCTGCCTCCCATCTGACCTCATCTACCTCAAGAGCTCTGATCCTCCGGCCCTGCGTCCCAGGGTATTCCACCAGAGGGTCTGGCCATCCTGGACCTCTGCATCATCTATCTACTACCTATTGTAGATGACTCGGCTACCTATCGTCTAGTGGTGGCTCTCACTATCGGTTCCTGATCATCTATGAAGATCTCTACCAACAATGCTCACTCGAGCACTCCAGCCAGCGTTGTATTATTCATTGATATCATTGATTCTCTGATCTCTCTTCGGAGACCCTACTAAATGGTCTGTTCCATGAAGAATTTGTCACATACCATGTTGGTGGAGTCGTGCGAGAGGTCAGTGAATCTCACCAAGTACTGGGCTACTGTCATGCTAACCAGCTGTAAGTGCAGCTGCTCTTGAATACACACAGAGTGTAGTGTTTCAGGGACAAACTCCACCCTGAAGTGGCTCCCAAATTCCATCCTAGTGAGGGTTTCCTCCTCATGTAATTGTATTGTCATGATCCACCATCTTCATGTTGTTCCCAGAAAAATACTAGCATATAGGATCGCCATCTCATCTGTTGGTGTCCCAACTAGGTGGAAAACTCATGCCACAGTCTCCACCCAGTCCTCAGCTACCTCAAAGGATTCTGCCACTAGAACTCCTGCAATGCGCTCCGTCGTCATGCATTGTCCGCCAGTGGTGCTGGTGGAAACTGCTGCCCAATTGGTGGTGGTGGTGCTAGTGCACCACATGAAGGTGCTAACATAAAAAGAAGACCCTACATCGAAGCCTTGTCGCTCGGTGGTCCATCATCGTGTACTCTCTCAAGAATTTTGGTTGGCTGTCTATGTAGTGACATCCTGAAAATAAATAGGTGTTTCATGATCAATAAGTTATACCTGGTAAGATAACTCAAAATAGGTCAACTAAAACATTTACAAAACACATAACATTAGTGTTTTCATGCACTATGTCAGAAATCAGAATACCAACACCGGACTCCCCGAACTCAAAACCACACTCAAGAAGCTCAACATTATTTCTCCATTGGAAATATTAGAGTCCTAGTTCTTTGGTAGAACCAACTCCTCTGATACCAATTTTTTACAACCAGTCACTAGGTTCTGTTTCGTGACTACCTGAAACCCGCCTTATATAGCCCAAGGGTTGGCAACTACTACCAGAAAGGTGTATCCCTAAAACACTACTGGAAAACTAACCTTTACCAACGGTTTGGAACCGTTGGTATAGGCCTCCAAACCGTTGGTATAGCCTATACCAACGGTTTGGAGAACCGTAGCCAAGTAATCCGTTGGTATAGGTAATATGAAATCTATACCAACGGTAATGGAACCGTTGGTATATAAATTCCAAAAATAAAACATTCGCTGGGATTTGATCCCAGGACCCCTCGTTTATCATTGAACGACTCAACCACTAACCTAACATGAATTTTGTGATCATAATTACATAAATATATATATGTATTCTCATAAATATTTTAAATTTTGATTTATATAATGTTCTGGGTACGAAGGTCTGATAAAAAATGGAAGTACCTATACCAACGGTTGTTAAAACCGTTGGTATAGGTATTGGTTGTGATTTTGATTCTGGAAAGTATGTTCAATTTTTGGCCCACTTTTCCCAACGGTTTGGCCAAACCGTTGGGAAAGGTAGACCTATCCCAACGGTTTGGTCAAACCGTTGGGAAAAGTGGCATTTTTAGGGACCTTTCCCAACGGTTTGGCCAAACCGTTGGGATAGGTCTACCTTTCCCAACGTTTTGGCCAAACCGTTGGGAAAAGTGGCCAATTTGGGAGGCCTTTCCCAATGGTTTGGCCAAACCGTTGGGATAGGTCTACCTTTCCCAATGGTTTGGCCAAACCGTTGGGAAAAGTGGCCAATTTGGGGGCCTTTCCCAACGGTTTGGCCAAACCGTTGGTATAGAAGCGTTGGGAAAGATCTAATTTCCAGTATTGAAATAAGAAGGAATTACTTTTAAACCTATACAAACACACCATCCAAGAACACAACATAATATAACCACAATTTAAAACTATAGTAGTAAAGTTGTGTACTAAAAGTAAAGGGGTCGGAATAGAAACCCAACTGAAAAGATACAACTACAACTGAAAATAGAAAGTATCTCCTAAGATCATCGACCGAGGATCCTACCTAAATGGAAGGTACAACTCATCTTCATATCTCTCCACGTCAACCGTTACCACCTTCCACCATCGGGTCCTATCTCCCCAAGTCTCGGTCATGGCTGCTCATCATCTGCACAAGACACAACAAGGTGCGGGTGAATCCCATATAGGGGTGAGTATAAAAATTCCTAGTAGGGATCCCGAGACCCCCGAAGGTATCTTATAATTCCACAAATGAAAACCAAAAATCATAATCCCAAACACAAATCACACAGAAAAAGACTCTTCTTAAAACCAGGTATAACTAAATTATAGAAGTACAAATGATTAGTCCTAATGCTTGATCATCTTATTTTGTCAAGAGGCACTACTACTAACCATGCAGAGTCTGACCCACACATGATCGATAGGTACTAACCCCTCTAACCCACACAGGATCCGACCCACCCAGTATCGATAAGTACTAACCCCCACAAGCCCCACATAGGATCCAACCCACCCAGGATCGATAGGTACTAACCCCCGCAAGACCCAAATAGGATAGATAGGTGTTGATATACACAGGATCACTAGGTGATGATCCACATAGGATCACTAGGTGCTAAACCACATAGGATCTATAGCTGATTATCCATATAGGGTCGCTAGATGCTAAGACACATAGAGTTTCTAGGTGCAGATCCACACAGGATCGCTAGGTGTTGATCGACAGTGGATTGATAGGTGTTGATCCACACAAGATCTATAGGTTCTAATCCACATAGGATCACTTGCTGATGAACCACATAGGATCCCTCAGTACAAATCTATTTATGATCTGTCTCCAACCTCCATCTCATAGCCAACCACTGGATTCCCCGCTCATAGCACGCATGATTTCCCGGAGAAACCGCTCCTCAAGACATCGGTCATTTTAAAAATGCCACTAAGTCTCACGAATAAGTTTACCAATAATCCATCATGTTATAAGTGTTCCAATGCAATAGACGGCACTTCAACCAGATTCTTGGTCTATAAGTTATTGTCATTTTGGTGCTGAGGGCTTGCTTGTCTTTTTGGTCAATCCAACCCATCCATACTCCAATTTTCTCTAAAACTCTCATGGATTATCTCAAAAGGACTCTCTCTTTACAAGGATCCCAATTTTGTAGATGGTTCATTAAATGAACATCCAGTTCGGAAGATATGACCTTTTGAGCATATCACAGCCCGAGAGGGGTCCGGGTCCGATCCGTCCAGCCTGACCTGGTCTGGGTTGACCCAACCTGGCCCAGCCCAAATTGGCCTGATCCATTGTTGGCTCGGACTTCTGGCTGGCATGATATGCATGAGGGTCATGCAGTCCACCTCCCGAATGGATGGAAGATACATTCGGCTCGTTAAATGGTGGCACGAGGTGGCACCACCTCGTTACCTGCGGGGCCCTCATGGAGTGGGTCCCCTTATTCATTGCGGCTTCATAAACATGGCCTACTCATTATAGCACACCCATGAACACCACCTCCTAGCTCCACGGGCGACCGAGATTCGGCCGCTTCTCCATCTGCCATGGCACCGGCCGGTACCACCTCCTTCCGCGGTTGGAGACTGCCAGCCACCGCCTTCGCCTGCCGACATCGGTCGCCTACATCGTCGTGCCGACGGAACTTTCAAAAGCCACCAGGTGGGATCTGGTGGTCTTTTATTCCTTCTAAACATGAATATGGATGTTTCGGGATGCTTCCGTCATTGCGTGCCTCCTGGTTTCCACTTTCCATTGAGTTGGAAATTTGTCCCTCGAAGAACGAAACATGAACAAAGTGGCGGAGGGTTCAACCTTGTTCGTTTGGACCATGCCCTTTGTGTTAGAATTATAACAAGTGGGAGATTATTAAATTAATCAAAGATAATATTTAATAAATAAACACCCTACCTCAGATTTTTTTGGATATGTCACGGTGGTTGTAGGAGAATTCGTGCTTGACGAAGCCGCCAGCATTCCTCATTCCTGATTTGATTCCTCTGACGTTGCCATCCAAGCTTATGTTCCTCTATAGAAGTCATTGCAACACTTTATTAGAGGTTCCTCACCTTTATGCCAGAATCCCACGCCCAAGATTATATTAAATAGATGGAGGATCCAAATGTGTTGCTTGACATTAATGTGGTTCATTTATGAACTGCATTTAATGTCACAACATAGACGTTACCAAGTAAAAGAGTCATGCCATTAAATGGATTAACAAGTCATGGGTCTCATCACCGCTAGTAAATAGTTATAGAAAAGAAATAAAATAAATTTGTTAAGTTATTTTATTATTTTTATGTAAAGTCCAAAATTTATCTATTTCTCCTAAACTACATCGGTCGAAGTGAACCTTACCTTAAGTGAATCCCGATGTTTTGGATTCAATGGTGCTCTCAGATTTTAATTAAAAGCACTGATTCAAAAGTTAGAAAATGTCGCCCAAACATTTACTTAGCGTACCTTTAAAGAAGATTCATAAATCCATTTCAGGTACCCCATGCCTCGGAATCATGCTCCATCAATTTTCATAGACTCGTAATAATATCAAATAATTTAAAAAAATTACATGGGATTTCTGGGTCATTACAATGGTTATTACCATTTTTCAAGAGAATATATGATGAGGGTATTCACATGTTTGGAATATGAAAACTAATTAGTAATTTTTGATTCATAGGTGATCAATGTTAAGCTTATTTGTTGAATTTCTTTCAAAATCTTTGAATATTCATCTTTTAGAAGGGTTATAAGGTCAACCATTTAGAGAAATTTTAAGTCAAACTTCAAATAATGTTTTGGAGATTAATGTATTATGTCACCACATAAGGACCTATGCATATTGGATAACCTATTTTTTTATGGTAAATGAAGATAGATGGGATGGCTTATCATGGATCTCATGATCTGTTAGTACTTTAGAAAAAAAAGGAATTCTCATTTGTTCATAAGGGTAAGATATGTAGTAGAAATCTATCGAGGTGTAACCAAAGGTTGGGATTGTGTATAAGAAAGGGAATAACATCAAGTAATTATATTTATATTTATTCTTAGTCAATAAAAAAAATTACTCAATGATAGGATAATGATAAAAAATGTGTTGTCCTAATACCTTAATTTTTATTGAGTTGATGGCCTATTAAATCATTGCAGATTTATGACTTTGAGGAACTCAAATTTTTATTAATGATTCACATCTTTGTGATTGATGACCTCAATCACTCCCTACAAATATTTACATTTTTCCTCCATGTCCCATCTCCACTCCCATCCTATGTTCTTATATGAGTAAACCTTGTTATAAATTACTTTGGTTAACCATTATGGTTCAAACTTTCCCTTTATAGTGAAGTTCTATTCTTCATTTTTATGATGTGGGATTCTATAAATGAAACATTAAATTATTAAGTCATTGAAATCTTAGAAAAATTTTGAGGGTGAAATTCATTTTAAGAGGGGGAGATTGTAACACCAAGAGATTTTGTGAATTATTTTTTTTGAATTAATTTAATCTTTTTGATATTTTACATTTCACGCAACATGGAAAATAGTTTATTTTATATCATATTCCTATGTTTGTATTTCATTCATTAAAAACAACATAAATTTTAGCATCCTCTACATGGAACATCAATGTTTTTTAATTTTAAGATGAGAACTTACCCAAAAGGACAAGCCTCTTTTATTAGAACAAAATAATGGAAAACATACAAGGGTATAAAGATAGGAGTTTTACAGTGGTCCCTCTGAATAAGATAAAGGAGGTCATCAATAATCACATAATACCATAAGAAGTAAATACCATTGACACCCTTATCTTTCATTACACGTAACAACAACTTTCCTCAATGGCTTGCATAACACATATGACCATAGTTTAGAGAACAATATTATATTATTAAAATATGATTATTTAATATAATAATATGTAACCTAACTGTTAAATTAGATTTTATGAATATTATTAACTAAATTATTTAAATATATGGTTTTCAAAAAAATATAAAATGAATTAATTATTTACAAATTATTTACTAATAAATATAAAAACCAAATTGAATATAAAGGGTGTATTTTTATAGAAAACTATTACCATGCCTATAAAGTTGTTTTAATATTAATAAATTAAATTAATCACAATTATTAAGTTATATTATTGTAATATATATGTTATATATTAAATAAAATATTTTTTATATTCATCCAATAAATTTGATAAGAATAATCCTAATTTTATGCTTAAAAACCTATATTTTTATAAAGGTATCTTTACAGTCATTTAATGGAGAACCCATTTTAAATATAATGTTTGGACATTTTATATATTTAATATTTCAAA
Organism: Viscum album; assembly: GCA_963277665.1. Taxonomy (NCBI): domain Eukaryota; kingdom Viridiplantae; phylum Streptophyta; class Magnoliopsida; order Santalales; family Viscaceae; genus Viscum; species Viscum album. The sequence continues at coordinate 1,223,452,508 of OY728156.1, read as the reverse complement.
ATAATATTCCTATTTGTAATTGAGACATAAATATTAGTTAGGGATAACTTTTTTTTACTTTTATGTAAGGTTTATTTTTTTAATTAATAGTTAAAAATACTGGATTATAATTCAAAACTTATTTTTCATCAATTTTATTTATAAGGTTAAATTTTATTTTAATTAGTTTAAAAGTTTAATTATATAATATTTTTATCAATAAATACAATTTACATCATTATATTCTATTTAATTTTAAAATTTACTATAAAAACATAGCAAACATTAAAAAGTTTTTATTTTAAAAACATGCATTGTTGACCTGACTCAGGGATTATATTTAAATTAATTTCTTCCACTTATATGATTGGAATTTATAAAAATATATTCCATATTTAGAATAAACATAATTTACAATGTATAAAAATTTCAACTTATTTTCTGGCCCAAAATATTTGTGAAGTAATTAAAATTTATTACAACGATTAAGGTTAAATTAAGCTTTAAAGGGACTAAACTGTAATCTTAAGACCTAAAACAACCTATAAACTTTTCCAAAATCCATTTTATGGACATATATCGACCCTAACTGACCTTTTATCTAATTTTTATCATTATTTAACCACTTTCAATAAAAAACATGGGTGGGGTTCCTTTCTTGTAAAATATTACAAGAGTGTCACTCCACCTCCATTATAAAAGGCCTCGTCTCCTCCCACCTCCTCACACCTCTCAAGCCATTTCATCCTGACCAAAATATGATAAAATATCTCCCCAACTTCCATCCACTCGACCTTAAATCCTCATCTTGGGTAGAAATAAATCCAAGGAATCCTTTTGGCACAAACCAAAAAAAGTTACCCGATTAAAAGGTAACACCCTCCCTCAAACGCCTTTCTTTTATTTTCTTTCTCCACTCCCTAAAATAATATTTTTACAATATTTTATAACAAAAACAGTATCCTAAATATACTAGTATGTTTTTATGCTAATTATTCCACATAAACTTACACACACTTCCATTTAATGGGTAACGAACATACTAATTATGTGCATGGCAGACTACCGCCTCACTGAGTGATGATTGTTCATTTTTCTTTTGCCTCCTCTCATGGTGTATATTATGATGGAAAATCTATTTATATATTTTATATATTATATATAATATTTATTTAATCTTATGTAATTATTTTACAACACATATCTTTATACTTTCCTTTTTAAGTTAATATGATAATTTTGTTTGAGGAAGTGTGAACTACCGCCCCTTAAAGCAATATGATTTGTTAATACACAATATGAAAAGTATTAAGGATAGATTTAGTTAATATATATGATATATATGATATGATGGAGATAAATTATTAATTATTTATATATACATATATGTGAAAATATGTCGTTTATCTTTTATCATTCAATATGAAAATTAAACAGAAATAGGGTTCATCCATACGTACAACTTACCGTCGCCATGAATGGTGTTTTCCATTTGGTAGTTATATATTATATGTATTATTATAATACACATACACTGAATATAAATTATATTAAAATAATTATTTATATTCTGTAAATAATGATATAAATATAAGGGCCAAAGATATAACAAATTAACACACTTGTGAAAAACAAATCAGATATTACCAGAAGTGAAACCTTAACATAGAATTGTTTACAAGTGGGTAATATACAGAAATAATAAAAGAATATATGGTATTATAATAATAATATGGTTCTGTGATAGATTTATAATAAATTTATATTTATTATATAGTAGGTTTTAATGAGTACGAAGAAAGTCAAGACACAAGGTAAGGGGATTTCATCTCACTTTTTATTTCTATGGTATACATGATTAATTCACCACTCATTCCTTTTCAGTGGTGTGTATACTACCCATGTATGTATTATATTATTATTATAATTAAATTTAGGGGTATTCAAATATCCATTATATGATATTTATTTCATGAGATTCATGTTTCAAAAGTCACCAAATTGGTAAAGTAATTTCATCTCAATTTCACTTCTTTGAGACACATGCCATGTTATGCACTTATATTTTTATATAAGGTGTATTCTATATAATTTTAATGTTATATAATGATTATACTTCCTTTAATGATATTTAAATCTTCGTGTAATTTCTTTTTTTACATGATGAGAGTGATTAAAAGTTACCAAGTGATAAGATGTTTGTTGAAACAATCTAATTTTTTAACAAGATTGTTTATGTTTATGCTCCCTTTGGTGAAATATTATGATCCATATCTCAAGAAAACTCCTAAATTTACTTATACTATGTTTATTAAAGATATATTCATGTATTTGTACCATTTTTTCACTCTACGGTACTTAAGATAATTTAATAAATTTTTTTAAGAAAATTTGACAATATCTCTCTCTTCAGTGAGAAATTCATTTTATTTCAATAATGTTTTCAAATGATCCATGAATAAAATTTTAAAGGGAATAGTATTTTAAATTTGTTTTATTGTTTTCAAGACTTCTTTAAAATATTATAAATCTATTTTCAATGAAAAATATTTTCATGAATGTTTTGTGTTTACGAAATGTTTTAAATATTTTCAAGCATCCTTTATATGTTTTCAAAGAAAAAGTTTTAAAAAATGTTTTCAAACATTTATTTATAAGTTTTAAATTTTATTTTCCAGAAATTGGTTTTCAGAAGATTTTATGTTTTTTAAAGATGAAATGATATTTTCCTCAATAAGTGTTTTCAAAATATATTTCATAATTATTTTCTATTTAAGATGACATCTGTTGATGTTACTAATGCCTGTATAGGAAATAATATAAAGGTTTCATTAATATTCTTTATATGAATGGTTTATTATTGATTTCATGATGTTTATGAATATCGTTTCTCTTCAATGAGTTATATACTTTTGAAAACCTATTATTTTCATGATTTATTCTTTAATGATGTGATTAGGAAACCAATCCCTTTTTATAGTTTATGATTTGATGAAATGTTGATGATAACAATTTCATTTCATGTTTTATTATTTTATGTTTATAAAACCCATATATTTTCATGGGACATGATATGATTATTTTTGGAACAAGAATGTATGATTTCATTATATGACAGGTGGGACCTATATCTCCCTACAATTTATTGGTTAATCATAAATTATTTATGATCTCAAAGGGTACACAGAAGGACATCCAAAGCCTTAAACAAGAGGGTAAATGAGAGGTCATCCCAATTCTAATATGAGAGGGAAAATGGGATAAATACCAAGCCTAAAACTCGAGGTTAAATGGGAGGACATCCTATGTGAAAAACAAGAGGGTAAATTGGAGGACATACCATGCCCAAAACAAGAGGGTAAATGGGAGGACATCCCAAGCCCCAAACAAGAGGGTAAACATGAGGACTTCCCAAGACCAACAAAATAGGGTACATGGAAGGGCATCCCAAGCCCAAAGAAGGTACATGGGTGATTAACCAAATCTAAACATGTTACAATGGCCTTGGTGGGTTTCCCTAACATGGGGGTTTTATATGTGTTTTCCACCATTCCATGTTTTATTCTTAAGTTATAATTTCATGACTTATGCTCTTAATTATCTTATGATCCATGTATTCTAAACTTTAAATATTTATTATTATATCTAATATATATATTATGATCTTAAAAATATGTGATCAAGTTCTATACCCTTTTGTTCATGTTATGCTTATGCATTTCCTTTATTTAACCTTACTGAGTAATTGAGCTAACCTCTTTTTTATGATTCATTTCCCCAAGTTATGATGAATGGTTTTTGGTAGAATTATTAAAGTTGGATATCTTTATGGGATATGTTGAATATCTTTCACCAGGATGGATGATTTTTTTAACAAATTTCCAAAGACAACAAACTATTACGGTCCACATGCACGTGTTTTTGCACTATACTAAATATTCATCTAAAATGATGTAATATACATATATGTTAAGCCTGGGTCTTTATAATAATTAAAACTGATATAATAATTATTATAGAATACATATCATATATATTTATTAAATCTATCCTTATTACCATCCATGTATAGAAAAATTAAAAATGAATCACGTCACTTCATGGAGGTGGTAATCCACATGTATGCACGAGCAAAATTATCGTTTTCTATTGGATAGGTAGGTCAGAAGGTAGATATGATATTATAATTAAAAAAGAATAATTATTCCATTAATATCATATATAAACAATAAAATCATCAAAATAACCATTCGTGAAAGTTGATGATGTAAAATCAATTGTATCACTATATGGGGGTGATAGTCCATACATTTATAAGAGCAGTACATTCACTTCCCATTTGACGGAAAATATGGTGGATAACAGTAGTTACAAACAAATAATCAACTATAATTAAGTCATTCTCAGGAAAAATGATTCCAAGTGGACATAGATTCAAAAAAAGACTATAAGGTCTAAATATCATCAAATAATAAAATTTATACAGGATATGGTGTCATATTGAATGTTGTATTTTTTATTAACTCTTTCATTAACCATTTTTAACCTTAACCATGGTAAAAACTATTTCAATCTTAAAGGGTTGTAATTTCACTTATAATGTATCAATTGAACTATTAATAACAAAGGGATATAGTTTTAGACACATTAATAGATTGGTTTTTATATTTAAATATATTTATTATTTTTAAATAATTTAATAGAATATTTTTATAATAAAATACTATTAATGTCATTAGAATAACTATTCACATAATTTGACTTTTAAAACAACATAACAATAGTAGAATTAGAATTAAAACATTTAAAACATACCTAACATGTTATATTCATATAAAAAATTCTTTGAATATAATAATATATCCAAATTTTATTACTTTTAATATTTTTGAATTCATATATTCTATTTTTCTTTTAACTATATAAATATTATGTCAGCATTGTGTATGTATTTAAGGTAATTATTCAATCACTAAAAATTATAAATATATAAAATGATAAAGAATTATTTCATATTTCAAATAAAAAAATAGAATCAAACTTATCCTCTTTTTATCCTTATAATAAAAATTTAAAGTTATTAAAGTCAAGAGAGTGATATTTTGTATTTATTACTTTCTTAAATTAAAATAAATGTCATAAACAAATAAAAATGCACCAATTGGACATATATTCATGTATTGGATAGAAACGTATGAAATAAACTTATTAAATAATATAAATGAAATTATTATAGAAATTTAAAATCCTTAATCCAAAGTTTTTACCCTATTTTACTAGTTTTTACCATATTTTACCTATTTTACCCTTACCGTGGTGACAAATGTTTACCAACGTAACTATTCATAATGAAAAAAAATAAAAGGGTATTAATTAGAAAATTTGATCATCTGAATTCCAAATACAGAATCCATTTTTCAATACTAAAATAAAATAAGTGGCATAATTTAATTTAAAATTAAACCTGCAAAATGCAATGAAAATTGATTTTCTAGATAAAAATATTTTCTGAAATATAAAAAAAAATTATACCAAAATCCAACAAAAAATTAATTAAAATGACCATAATTGGAATATTCATAATATAAATTAACTAAATTTAATTCTAAACTATTTAAAACTAAATGTAACTTTGTAAATTCCTTATATGAAAAGATAAGTTTCAATAACAATCAGTTTTTTTCATTATTCATTGAAAATCAATATTTTCAGAAAATTATAAAAAATTCAATATATAATAATTATGACATACAAATGAATTTAATTTTTTTAAATACATATTCTAAAAGTGGTGAAAATTATTTATATTATTTTCTCAAAAAAATCAATAAAATCATTTTTTAGGAAAATATATTTTTAAAGCATATATGGAATTTCCTAAAAAATGAGTACTTGTATATTTTCTTTATCTAAAACTTTTATATATATATTTAAAAATATGGTTATTCTTATTCACTCATTCAATTTAATGTATATCTTAAAATGGTATACTTTATTATTTTCCATTTAGACTCGTGGTTGCATGTATTACTAGCTATCGAATAAAATAAATTTATTTAAAAAGAAATATATCATAAAATATCAAGGTGTTTTAAAGAGTACCTAATTGATGGGTTTCATAACTCATATTATAGAATTTTCTTTTGAATGGATCTTGTAATCATCCTTACATCGATAATTGATCATAATATGGTTGGGGATATGAAATGAGATCTCCTTATCTTGATAATTTATATGTTCTCTAAATAGGGATAGTCAATCCATGCCCAAAATCACATAAAGTTAAACCAAGGGAAGAATAACTATATCTGTAGGGATTATCTAACCAAAAACGTTTGTCATATAATATTTTTTTATCTTATATGATATTACTATGCCACCAGGGTTTTTCCTAGATAGTTCATTTCTAATGGAATGATGTGGTAAATCAAAATTATTAGCGAACTTTTGTGATATAAAATAATGTGAAGAACCATAATAAATTAATGAATTTTTATATCTATATTGAATAATGAGTATACCTTAAACCAATTAATAATTATTCTCCACCTCAATAAGATTGATAACATACAATCTTCCTTTATATCTTAGTTTCGGAGGTTGTTGAGGCATTATCTCTTCAATAGCTCTGGGGTTAGTGTTGTTATTTTTATAATGCAAAAACTATTTTTAACTTGAATAATTAAAGCGTGGGTATAACATTTTTTGTATCCTAATTCTACTCTTATGTGTTAATCATCCTCTTTTAACCACTTTGATAGTTTTGTACAATATAGACAACCTTACCACACTTAAAATATTTCCCACATCCCTTGAGGTAGTTACCTCGGTTCTTCCTCTCTAATTTTTAACACATAGGTAGTTATAATTTCATTCTCCATGTGGCTTATAATATAATATTCCATGATACTCCACCTTTATTTTTTACCCTAAAAAAAAGATAGTCCCCATTTTCTATCTCAACCTTTAACAAACATTGAACAATCATCTCATACCTTTCAAAGTCTCTTATGCATAATGCCCTTAGAATACATGGCTTTAATCCACTAATGAAATTGTAGATATTGATTTAAAATTTGGAGATATAATAATAGTCATACTAGGTAGGCCTCGTGAATTTTTCATCATAAGTTCCAATAGATTCATCCTCCTTTGGTTTCATCTTATGTAATTCCAAGTCTATCTTTGTTTGAATAGTTCGAGTAAAGTTCTTGAAGAAGAAGAATTTTTTAAAATCTTCTCATTAAATAGAGTCTAATTCATCATTTTAATTGTATTCTTAATGATAATACACCATTTTTTAGTCTCTCCTAAATAATAAACAACCAAAATAACCTTCTTGTGCTTTAAGCACTGGAAGGCAGAAAATATATTTTTCATTTAATTGATCCATTTCTCAAAAATAAATGGATTAGAATATCCATTTAAGGAGGGTGGATTTTGATACATAATGTATTAAATATAAAGATTCTCCATTTTTATTTTTTTGGGAGCTCAACGTTATTAGCATTATTATTTATATCTTGTAACAGTTATGTGAGAATTGTATGAGGTTTTGTGAACCAACTCCCATCCCATTTGGAAGCTCATTATAAAAATATCTACACCATCCCTCACACTAATTATTAGTTTGGTTCCACCTTGTTCCACCCATTACTTCAAATAAAATAATTTTTAGGGATATAAGCCAGTAAATGTAGTCACGTAAAACTGTGAGTTTATAATAAATAAATCTCAAATGATGTATATATACTAATATAAAACCCTATAGGATTCAATATAAGGTATTCATGGTAATTTATTTTTGAGGTTATCTAACTTAAAAATATTCAAATATCTCATAATGTTTCTTAAATATAATGTTAATTAACCCAATAACATCCCATGGGAGTGTCTTGTTAGGTGTATAGTCCTAGGCCCACTCATCATGCATCAAGTTGATGATCGATTTAATGCTCAACCAACCCTTTTTAGGGTGATTAACCCTAGATTCATATATTCTATATCTAGATACACTTTCTATTAAACAAACAAGGATTTATTTATAGTATAACCACATAATATCTATTATACCAAAACACCAGGATTTTATCCCATAAATAGACTCATTACTAGAGTTCTCACTAATGTTCTCTAAACTAATACCTAAAAAAATAAACCATACCTTTTATAAAAATTGAGGAAACCCAAGATAAACATGAAATAAATGATATATTAATTTCATGGTTTAATTAATACATTTCATAAATAGTCACATAAACCAAGAAAAAAAGGGTTTAGTGTCTTGGATACTGGCTATATAAACATATTATTTTACAACACTTATGAACATTTATATATAACTATTATCCTTTATACCCTATTATATATTTCTCATATCAAATAATCATCTTCAGAACCTAGGTAATGTAAACATAAGAACGGGTGACCTTGAATTCCTATTAAGGGAATCATATCAACTAGCAAAACCATTAGATCGTAACCCTTTAATTTTATGAATAAATCCCAGTATGTCCACCCTTTATTTTTGTCAAAAAATCCAAGTATGTTCATACATAATTATCTCATGATATATACAACCATAACCAATTAATTTGAGGGTGATATATTACCCTATCCATCCTTATCCATACATATGAGTGCCACTTAAAATAAATTCATTTATCTTATCATAAATATCACATGGGAAGAAAAATGGTTTTCATAAATTTTTCAAATGATATCACATAAAAAATACGATCATTTTATACCGAAACATGATAACTCCAAAAGAGTGTATATAGGGTGATTTATGAAAAATTACACTATTGGAGATGAATCCTTTGAAAAATAAATATAAATCATAAAAAGGATTTTTCTAAAAAAACATTTCATAATATGATTTTAAAATGATGTGATTTTTGAGTCACATTCAAAAAAATTATAATGAAGAGGAAAAATCTTAAAACATATCTTTAAAAACAAATTCTAATAAATATACCTCTAAAAATAATCATATGTTATAATGTGATACATAAGGGAAGAATAATTATCATTGAAAGGAAAATATTTGAAATATTTGAAAATGACTTTATTGAAAAACCACATCATTTAAAGGACATCAAAACCTTGGTTTTAAAATGAAATAAAATATAAGGATCATTAGAGATAAAAAAAATTAGTTTCAACTAACTAAAGGAGTCCCTTTTTGGGAAGAAAAAACGTGGGTATTGAGGGAAAATCCATTAAAAGAGATGGAAGTAATTCTAAATAAAATTTCATTTCCAAAAAAACAATTGATTAATAAAGGAAAAATAATTTGATGTCAAAAATTATTTACCTATAAAAGAAGTTGTAAAAAAACAGAACATTATCATAGGTTATATATGATCATACTTGAAAAGTTTTTAGACAATGATAAGTGATTTTAACATAAGGGAATCATTTGAGCCATGGAATCCCCTTACCATTATTATCGCTTAGTCGAATGCACTCTGAACTCATGTATCAAAAAAATAACTATCTTAATAACCTATTTAAAAACATTAATTTCTAATATAACCTTTCATAAAATTCCTTTATAAATATTCAATACTTGTTTATTAGTTAATTATAATCTATTTTCATAATTGGATGTCTAAAAATTTACTTTTTAAACATGTTTTATAATGGAGATGTTTTTATTCATTAATCTACCAAATTTAATCATTAATAGATCATAATAGTTACTAGATAAATTTTTTATAATTATTTATAAATTTATAATTTCATTTATTAAGTTTTTTGTGATGTTTTGTGATGATAAAATCAAATACAAGCTCATTTTTATAAGTTTAATAAATAAAAAATGATGTATTAATAACATAATTTGATATTAATATTATGAATCCATAATAATTTAGAAATATTAAAAACAAAATTACATTTTTTTACCATAATACACTATTTCTTGATCATCCATGATATAAGCCTTACAATTCCACCCATGTTGGTGGTAAAAAAGACTTAAAAAGAGAATGTTATAATGATTGAACAAGTAAGAGAATGTTATTATATAATATTAATATAAATTGTATAAAATATTGAAAATGTCATCAATATCATATATCCTAATTAAACTCATTCTTATAAACATACAATATGGTTGCTTAGGATAAATGAAATCCATTGTATATAGAGGCGGTAGTCTGCACATATGCATGATTATCGGTCTCATTTATCAATGAATGGGAAGAATGATGGTATATAAAAATGATAATTTAAGAATTATATTAATTACATATAAAACCTATTTTTTTCATATAATCTATCCTTGGTACCATCCTTGGGATATGGTGATGTAAAACAAACTGTATCTCGTCCTGGGGGTGGTATTTTGCACACTCGCACGATCGATGTTATATTATTTTCTTAGTGGATTGAAAGCATTGAATATTTTTTCAATTAATATAATGAAATTTTAGTATAATAATGATAATTATTTATTCATATTTACAATTTTAAAAAGTATTTTATGAAGGAGTAGAATAAAAGAAATGACTAAGGGAAGGAAATACTCACGTTACTAGCTTAAGATTTCTCTTGGTAAACTCCTTGGAAGTGAACGCTTTAAGAAAACATAAGGTGAATAGAATCTTATGTAGGTGGGATAGGGTTATATGAGGATAAAAAATTCATAATTTAAAGTATAAATTCAAAGGTGAAGTGTAACTTGGAAAATATGAAAGTGGTATCCTTTTATAAGAGAATAAAATGGCACGTTTGGAAATAGAAATTATTTTTTAATAATTTAATGACACTATTCAAGGTTCAATGGCTAAAAAGTGAAACAATTGGAGGTAGGGGATAATATAAGGTATAAAATCATCTCATATATTTAGTTTTAGATAATTTAATATTGATTTAAGTATTTTTTTTAATTTTAACCTTTTACCAAAATTAATTTTTACCTGGGTAATTAATTTTTTAACTTATTAGTTAACATTACTGAAAAAAATATTGGGTCATTTTAAATAATTTGAATCTTATGATTTAAAATTTTAAAATAATATTAACGCATTAAATATCTAAAAGAGTGAAAATTTAATTTCAAAATAAACATACATAACTGTGTAAAAAAATAATATTTTTTTACGATTTAAATTTATATATAAGATGAAATTATATTAAATAATTATTTTAATGATGTATATTAATTAATTATAAAAAAATAAAATATCAAAGGCTTTCATGGTAATATAAATCTGAATTTCAACATCAAAACACTTAATTAAAGTAAAATACCAAAAATTGTTTTTTATTGAAGTAACATTTTCAATTTTGTTTTAAAAATATTGGATATTGGATTATAAGTTCAAAGAATATTTTAAAATTTTTAACATTATTCCTTAAATAAATTTTTTATTACTTAAATTTTTTTATCTTCTAGGATAGGCTTACATAATGATAAAATCACTAAATATATTATTTTTTCAAAAACTATTTTTTCAACAAAAAATACACCTTTTCAAGAAAAAAAAAATTTAATTCTAAGTAAATTTTTAGGTCACTAATTAAAAATGAGTTTCATTTTAGAAAATTTAAATTCTAAAATTTGAAAAATTTATCTTTTAAGAGAAAAAAATATTACAAAGAAATTTTTTTATTAAAAATAAAAATTTAAATATTAACTCATATTAATTATTTACCTTCTAAATATATAATGGTTTTCTATATTAGTATTTATTATATCTTTATTTATAATTTTCTCTCAATATTTTGTGGTTTTTTCATTAGGTATTGTGTTTAATGAATGCTATCAAATATAACATCATTTTAACGATGTCTAGAAATTCAAGTCATTATAACATCATTGAAAATGTAGTAGGTGACCACTCCTCATCAAGATATGTGTGTAAAAATAGAGGGAGTACCTGAAATCTATGGAGGACCTCATACTGATACACTGGTGAGTGTTAAATCCATAAATAGAGGATCGAACCTCGATACATGGTTGAGTACTAACTCCGCTAGTTATGTAGAGAATCACACCCTATCACGAGTATGCTTTTAGGGGGGAATATAAACCCCATGCATAGGGTGTCATGACCTAATACATGAGGGAGTACATGAACTCCATGTATACTCTAAACACCTAACTCAAACCCTATCATCATCTCGATGGAACTAAGATTCTATAACTTCTCCAATAATCTTGTAGATGGGGGATGTATCCCATCCAAACGCTAGATTCCCTATCCCTAGGAGATCATACGAGAAGCCCTAAATCTAATCCTTGATCCTTCGTTGATATCATCTCTGGACTAATAGTGAATACTATTGTGCCTTTGGTGTGGGTGGTGCTACAGATTTTGATCTTTCTGTTGATTTGAAGGTCTTTCATCATAGAGTTCATTTGGTTATTTCCTTTTCTACAAATGAGGTAAATCATCTCCCCTTAAATTTTCACTTTGTGATTGTTGGAAAATTTAGTAGGCGTAGACCATCGTTGATCATTCTAAGGAAATCTCTAGAAGCTATTGAGTTTATTGGATTCCACATTATCTTGTTAAACTCAACCAATGTTATTTTTTGATTATCATCTGAAAATGAGTATTATAGATTCTGAGCATGGAAATCATGGGTTTTTGGTATTTTCTTGCGAAAGGTCCTGAAATGTACCCCTTATTTTGATCCTGACATTTATTTTCCCATTTTTCCTACATGGGTTGGTTTCCCTGGACTATCAGTTCATCTTTTCAAGAAGATTTCCTTATTCCCAATTTCTATCCTTATTGGTTATCCTCTAAAATTGGATCTTGTTATAGAAAAACTCTCAATACCATTGTTTTATCGGGTTTCCACTGAGATTGATGTATCTAAACTTCTTTCAAATCAGATCTGGATTCAAAATGGAAATTCTAGTTTTTTTGAAGAGGTGATTTATGAAAACTTTCCTTCTTATTACAGTGACTATTTTAAAATTGGGAACCCATCCAGAGAATGTGGAAGAACAGTTTATCCACCTGTGAGATAGTTGACATGGGTTGAGAAGAGAAAGTAGAAGTTGGACTTGGAAGATTTCACTAGAGAGTTAAAGGCAGCGATGAAATTTGTTGGCCCTTCTGGAACAAAGGATTGATTTGGAGGGAAAAAAGAATTTTTTGAGAAGTTTATTGAAAATATGACTCGGTTCATTGATAATGAGGAGAGTGGTTCTCAAACTGATATGGTTAATGTCTTATCAGGTTTTGTTGATACTGTTCAAAGTGCTTTGAGTGACCCTACTGATGTCCCCCCCCCCACATTGGAGAGGAATCAGGACAATCCTAGTGACTCCTCTAAAACCTTGAAGTATGTACATGATAATGCACATCAATCCAAAGTGGAATTTTTCATTCATGTGATAAAAAATGACAGAAAGCAGTGGTGGATTCAGATGGGTTTATTACCCCTCATTCTAAGAAAATAAAGAAGCGTATTTATTATTTCAAGTTGAAGTGAACCATTGTTACCAGATCCTTAGGACTACATGCTGAATTGAATATGGGCCTTTCACAAGATCAATTCAATAAATTTTTTCCATTTATTTATTAATAGAATTTGGATGAGATATGTAAGCATAAAAATCATCTTTCTACTAATAAGGAGGTTCTCAATAGAGAGATTTACTAATGTATTGAAGATAATGAATCCTTGATGTTTCAAAGGTATAAAAAAGGGGAAATTACCTTCCATGAATATTCTCAAATAAGGTAGCGCATGCTCTCTAAAATTAAAATGAATTTTTAGAGGAATCCCAAATTGGATGATGGGACACAAATATTGATTTTGGATGCCATGTGTTGGGAATAAAGATGAGTGCTGAAATTGTGTATGATCCAATCAATCTCCCTCTCTCTACTTTTTGTCGACCTATTTAATATTATGGGATGTCATCTTGTTTGCATGATATTTGGTAGTTTTTATATGATTTTTTCTATGGGATGATGCACTTTTTCACTCACCATTGTTTTTATGCTTCAATGATCTTGAGGTGTTGAGTATACCTGATTTTATGTATGACAGTTCTTGATTTGAGTATGAGGGTGGATGTTATTTAAGAAACCCCTTTTGATGTATCCTTCTCTAACTTGGTGAAGGATGGAATCCTTTAGATTTGTTGAGTTCTCATAACTAGGTGGATTTGACCTTGGAAATGAAAAGTTTGGTTTGACTAGGGATTGATGTAGAACCACTCATTACTGCATTAAAAGACATTGATTTTTCTAGAGGAGTTTTATTGCAACATCAATAACTTCAATGGTTGCATTACCTCATCTCATTCTGCTCCTAAATCTGTAGATGAAAAATTGAGCACACCTATGTTCTTGTCACTTCTGGATCTTTTTTCCCAGCCTTTTCAAGTGCCTTTTCATTCGATTTGACATTTTGATACCACAACCAGTTCGGTAGTCTCTTCATCAAGTAGAAAATTTTCTACTAAAATGTCAGGTAAAGAAATGTTTTTTGGGACATGGATGAGTCCCTCATTCTGCAAAAATTCCCTATAAACAAAACATATGAAAAATATTTCTCATCTTGGGCTTCCAAGGTTGATGTTTCTCTTTACGTTATATGCATTTTTTTTGTCTACATGTTGTGCCCATCCTATCTCGTACTTTATTTGAGTACACATCAAACTGAGATAGAATCTTATGACATGGTTATGTTGTGACTTTCGTGAAATTTGAAGCTTTTTCTCTGTTAGTATTTGGGGTCTTGTAGGATCAACTATTATATGTGATTGGAATGGACATAAATATTTCATAGGGTGAATCGGGAAAAGTATACACATCAACAATAATGATGTGGACATGATGTAATCTAGTGAGATTCTTTTATCTTTCATTTCCCCAGATGATAAATCATATTCTCTTCATTTTTTCCTCCCTTCTAACCACTTTAACCTATTGAATTTTATCTGCTACAATTACTTTTCACCTCATGTAATCACTTTGTTACTTATTTTCATTAATAAATTGTTGGGGTATGAGTTGGTCCCAACTCGGACTCAAATATTTTTGGTAGATAAATACTCATAATTGATTACTAATACATTGAAAACTAACACCTAAGTTTAAATATATAATGAATATGGATATCTTCTTGGTATACAGCATGTCCTTCTAGGGTACACAATGTTTAGGAAACTTGATCACGTTGGTCATATGCTACCGTTACCCAATTCATGTGTAAACAATATGCACATTGTATACAATAATGCAAATGATGTGTATGAGTACATGGGTTGGATGGTGTGTATTCTAGATATAGGATGAGTCACCTCGTTAAATGTACATGACATCTTTGAGAAGTACACAGTGTGTGGGACCACACTGCTACTTGGCATATGTAGCATGTACATGTTGATATTTTTCTTCTAGTATACATGGATTGTGTGATATGGAACATGTGGAGTGGGTCTATTTTATTTTTCATGTTATTAGATACACACTGAGGAATGAAATACCACAATACATAGCATGTAATAGAGTTGGTGTTCTAGAACCAACTGTTTGTGCTTTAGATTACGTGCGTATACAATTTCAGGAATATTAATGAAACATATTATTATTATTATTATTTTTGTATGAGTTTAATATAATAATGTCCTTGGATATTTGTTTCATTGATAAGGTCATTGCAGTTCCCCTATATGATGATAACCTTGAACTGCGATAATGATATTCTTAAATATAGTTCTATGGTCGGATGACATACTATTATAGGGAACATAGTTTGTAGAATGTTAGGTTTGAGTACTCTTGAGTGGATGAGGCTTCTTCTCCTGAAGTTTACACTTGATAATCTCCAATATGGGAGATTACTAGAATTTTCCCAATAGTAATAATTCTATATGTTTTAGTGTCATCGTATTTTTCTATATGCGATATTATGAAATGGTCCTTAGAATTTAATATTATCATTAGTGCATTTCATGACTCGTGCAATTACATCATTGAACACAACAGTGATGTTGTATATTCAAAAGAAGTAGGATATGTTGGGGGAATCATTAATGAAATGTTATTAATGGATACATTGAGGAATGATTTTTCCCTTCCATCTTTATAGAAGCTGATATCTCCACCCATTTATTGGAATAGAACCATTGCATTAAGTTTCATTCCCATGGTGTAATAATATGTTTCTATCAAAGAGTCAAAGAAATACATATCGAGCATATAGGTTGATGAAATAGATGTGAAATTTTATTTGTGATATATTTAGACAAATGGATTATATTACACAGGGATCATTCATATGTGGTTATTGATGTTGTGACATTAATTTCTTTATCTTGGTTTCCTTAACCCATTACTAGATAGTAATCTTGGACTATGAAATCTTTCCAATAATAAGAATAAAGAATCTTACAGGGTCACACACTAAGTGTTTCTATTGATCTTGATAAAATTCTTTTTAAATTTAATTATTAGAATAAATGTTATCCTCAATATCGATGAATAATTTTATTCAAATTTTATTGATCACTAATATTCACAAGGTAAAAAATAATTAAGTATTAATTAATAAATAATTTATTTAATTACATAAATATTAAATAAATATTTATTTTTTGGATTGTGGATAAAATTTTAATTTTATTTATGAATAAAATGTTTAATTAATTAATTATTTAGGTATTTAATAAATGTCAAGAATTTGGAGTGGACCAAGATCGTGTCTAGTGATGGATATTTATTTGAAATTCGGTAATTAATATTTATCATTTCTTGAGATAACAAAATCCAATAAATAATAATCTAATTATTATTTTTATTTCATGGGGTTTGATAATTATTATTATATTATTTAAGGGCTGATATGAAATTAAATAATTTTTCAACCTGTAAAACCTTGACCTTTTCTGGAGATGTCTTGAGATCATTTACAAGTACTCTTTTTCGGTTTTATTGAGTACTTTTCATTTGGGTTTTACCTTGAGTTGAATTTTGGTGAAATTTGGATATTTTGGAAGAAAATGGGAAATTGCATGGTTGGCGCACAGTTTTCTCAAACTGTGCGCCACATCACCATAAAACAAGAAACCATAGATAGAGGGTAATTTCCTAGTTATTGAATGGTTTGTCAAACCATATGACCTCTTAGGAGAAACCGTGAACCCTGATAATAGAGGAGCATGGTTTAGGTGCATGGTTAAGGAAAACCATGTGCCCTTGCCCAGAAAACCATGCATGACTTTATATGTCACCTAAAAATTATTTTTAAAATTACCCGAACCCCAAAAACTCACCAAAATCGAATCACATTCAACCCCTAACATTATTTCAGGATTTGATAGCCTTTAGGATTAATTTCAAGCCCTCCTAACCATTGTTCTAGGTGATTTGATGCCCAAATCAAAGATTTACACCCCTCCTGATAAGAGGAACTCATTCTGCTTGGTCTTTGGTTCTTATTCCTTTCTTGTCGCATTCAAGAAAGGGGGTTTCTTCCAATTTTTATTATATATGGATCTAGTATAGTGGATTAAGATATAGATTTTAAGGATCTTTATTTTTTCAGTCTTGATTTTGGGTTTTATATGCAGATCTAGTTCTAAGTTGTTGTGCTGCTCATATTTTGAGGATTTCCATTTGTGAGTGTTCTTTGTCAAACTTGAGGTAGGTGGTCTATAACTCCAATCCAAAAGTATTTATTTAAATTAATTGTATTTAATTGTATAATTTCTATTATATTTTTATAAATCGTGTTCTTGATTGAATTAATTAATTTAGTGAAATAATTAATTGAAGAGATGTGAAATTGGGGTTTGGGGGAATTATAAATTGAGATAATTAATTGTTGAATTAATTATGAGATATTGAGTTTTTTTAATTCAGATTATTAACTATATAATTAATTGTGAGATATTTTTTTATTTTCGATAATTAATTGTGAAATTAATTATGATATATTGGGTTTGTTAAATCTAGATAATTAATTGTTGAAATAATTATGAGACATTGAGATTTTAGAATTTAGATAATTAATTGTGGAATTGATTATGAAGTATTGAGATAGTGGATGAGATAATTAATTGTGGAATTAATTATGCGATTTTGAATTTTTAGATATAGATTAATTATTTGATGAATTAATTAATGGGATTGACATATTTAATTAATTTGGGAATAAATTAAGAGGATTTATTTGTTAAAATAATTTTTGAATTAGTAATGAAATTGTTGTGGTTAGTTAATTATTGAATTGACTAGTAGAATTTAATTGATTAATTAATTATTGAATTAATTAATTGTATTTATGTGATAAATTAATTGTCTAATTAACTAATATTATTGATGTTATTCATTAATTTTTGAATTAATTAATGTTATTGATCTGATTATTTAATTTTTTAATTATTTAATGGAGTTTTGGTGTTTAAATAATTATATAGTTAGTAATGGAATTGATATGGATAAGTAATTTTTTAATTAATTATGTGTTGATGAATGGTAACATGGTTATTATATTTTCAAGTTAAGAATGGTAATATGGTGATTTAGTTGAAAAATAAAAAATGGGAACATGGTCATTCTAATATGTGAAGTATGAATGGTAACATTAGAATTTAGGTATTCATTAATGAATGGTAACATTCATTCATATATGAATTGAAGTAATGAAAAGTAAAATTTTCCTTCTAAGACATGATATTACTTGGGAATATTTCATACTCTGGCATGAGCCAGAGCTGGTATTGAAATACAGGTGTCTATAGGAACCTAGGGGTTTATGTGGTTAAATAAAGAATAGTTGATAATGTGATAATTGTTTATTTATGAATTAATATTTATTTTTTATATAGTTGCATACACTCACATGAGCCTCATCCCAGTTGTTGAGCTATCCTTAAGTGCATCCACATGACCCAGGTTTAAAACCAGGTAGAGGTATATTTTTTGGGGGTATTGTAGCAGTACTGTAGCAGGTACTATAGCACGCACTGCAGCAGACTGTACACTATGTGGGTACTGTAGCAGAGTTGTACACTATGCGGTACTATAGCAGAGATGTACACTGTGAAGGTATTGTAGCAGGCATGGGCTACTGTAGCAGGTACTATTCGGTACTGTAGCAGCTGGAACTATTCACCTTGGGCCACTACTTTGAACTTTGAGTCCTTAAAACATTCAGGACCCCCAGGCCTTCGGGTAAGTAGGGATTTCGGGCCACCTTTAAGGCCTTAGGGCCACCTCAAGGCCTTCGGGCCACATGCAGTTGCGCCAGACAGACTCTACAAAAAAGAAGCAACCCCATAAGAGGATTCAGAGTAGGTGCACTCACTAGAGTAGAGCCAAATGGATTTTTTAGAATTAGAGGGTATGGCTATGCTATCGAGACTAGCCTGTGCTAGCAAGGGAAGCCTAGATAGATGACCATGCGAAGGTGGAAATCTACTATCACGATGCAGATGCTGGGGAGGGGTAGTTCCTTGTAGATAGTTTGGTAGAATTCCTTAAGACCTTTGGGTCATGTAATCTTTTAAGCTTATGGGCCATGTAATATCTAATCCTACAGGCCTTGTAAGGATTCCCCCTCATCCCTTGAAATGGGGTTATCAAAAATCAATAAAAATTAAGGCCTTCGGGCCATTCTGAGTATATAGTTTCATACACTATTATTTGATTGGATGTTATTTTGGACATCGTTGGTGGTGGCATGTTGAAATGTACTCATACACTACATGGGTTTCATGATCTGTACCCAAATAGATTTAATGGTTGCAGGATATGATAAGGGTGAAGTCCCTATGTTAAGTGGCTTAGTCGAGATATAGCATGGATGAGGGAACCAGACATGGTTCAGGACCCATTTTTGAGTTGTCAGTCTCTTCACTCTTGTGTTTAATTTTGACACTTGGAACGTACATTATCATGACACATTTATTGTTTAGTTCGATATTTTATCTTCAGTTTTGGTCATCATGTGATATTGGCATATTTCTGGTTATGGTTATATATTTTGTTATTGTTTATTTTTTTCTAATGGTGTTTTACTCTAACAAATAGGGTCTAGTCTTCCCATGACTGATATTAGACACTCACTGATATTCATTAGCCACTGTCATACGAGGAGGCGTGCTTGAGGTCACGTTGCAAACTGTCTTGGGGCACCGGTGTGTGGCACCCAGGTTAGGATGTTACATAACCTAAACCCTAGATCTATAAATTGATATTTATGTCTATTGTTTAGGGTTAATCAAGATTTTTGAATAATTTCCCAAAATAAAATTCTCTCTTCATTCCTCCTCTTCTCTTCCTATCAAGAATAAGAAACACTAGAGAGATTCCCTCAATCTTGAAGGAACTGCTAGTGATCAACACAAACAACATAAGAATAGTTATTCACCACACTAGAACTCAAAAATAAATTGGAATCAATTTGACATCAAAGCAGCTTGTGTGGATCACTGCTAGAGGGATTCTACACTTGGATCCTTATAGCATAACAAAGGTAATCTAGAAAATGGTTTTTTAGATTTTCAACAATATCTTCATCAAATAAAATTCATAAGATGAGGTAACCACTTATTCTAATCATAAATAAATTAATTTAAAATTTAAAATTAAATTATCCTCTTTGGGGTCTGGGTATTCTCTCCGTCAATATTTAGTGGAAAATTATCATTGGTTATGGTGTTCATGTCATGTATAATATTTAAAATGATCTAGAAAATATATAAAACCTTCTTGGTTCATCACCCACCAAGGTTATTTTACTGCACCCCGAACCTTTAAGTTATATCAAAGCAGTCATATTTTAAATTTATAATTATTTATTTGATTATTGATTTATATCAGAAATTTTGGTTATAATTTCATTTCATGAATTATCTATTATCTAATTTTATTTTAATTAACATTTTTTAGACATATTAACAATAATAGTTAAGTTTTTCATTTTATTATCAGATTGAGACTAGATGAATAATGACTAGATATGACATCAGTAAGGGCCAAGAATTAAAGCTATATATCATGGGATTACATGGTCTGTAGCCATAGTACACATTGTGTACCCAAGTACACTACACCTAGCCATGTTTCGTGATACAAGACGTACTGAGAAGTAACTACACATGGTGAATTTATTTAACACTTTGTTTAGACTGAGCCAACCTAGTACATGGAATGTAGAATTAAATGGTGTGTAGTTTTCATACATGTTATATAGTCTACATGGTTTTGTGGTGAAATTATCACAATTCATGTGGTCATATACATAGTCAAAACCACATTAGAATGACATCATGGAGCAATAAATACATACATGATGTGTAACCTATATACAAAGTGTGTAGTTAATTATTTCCCATGTCTAAATTAAAAAATGAACCAATTTTTTATTCAAGAAGACACACAGAAAGCGAAACACACGGCGTGTAGTTGTAGTACACGTCATGTGGTTCCAAATCCGAAGAACACGTCGAGTCTTTCAGAGGGATTTTTAGACACACCGAAAGTGAGATACAAGGCATATAAATAGATTTTACATATCATAAAGTCCATATGAGGTTCATAATGATTCCCCAAGAATTTATCCTAGGTACATGAAAAGTGTTACATAGCCAGTAACTCAATAGTACATGTTGTGTAGTCTTCCAGTAAATAAAAAAATTAAAATTACATTAAATTACTAATTATATTATTAAAACCTTATTATATTTATTGTAACCTATTGTGTTTGAAAATTTAATAATGGTTTTAAATAATATTAAATGCTCAATTAATTTATTGTAATTATATGCAACAATTGGTTTTATTGTTTATTTATCATGATACATTTCTGATAGTTATCTCTAATAGAATTCAGATGATCATTAATATAAATGGAAATTAATTAATTAATTAATGTATGAATTTTTATCTTAATAATAAATAATGAATATAAATCAATGTTAGCCAGTATAATTTTGTTTAACTGTTACATATGTATGACCATTCATTATCTGGACCAAGACCCATGCATGTGTTGGAATTATTTAATGTAATTTATTACATTGGTTTGAAATTATTAATTATTAAATTTAATATGATGGTCTACTATTCATCCCTCCATCCATTATTATTTAGAACACGTGCTACCATGGTGATTTATGTAATTCCATTAAACTAATCCTTTTCTTCCTTCACTTGCTTTTGAGTTATAAATACTTTTAATAAATGTAGTATCCCATGGTGAGTAGAGGTGGTTCAAGATGGGACTAAGAGGATGCCAACTCAGGTGATACATAGGTGGATGGGTGGAAGGTTGTAACTCATGCCAAGACCGACACAAGGAGTTTTCCCCTAGATCATAGGATAATTTATTATCCTATCAATAAATCAACCATTAGATAATATCATGATCTTTTTATTTATTTATTTATTTATTTATTTATTTATATATTATGCAATATTTAATTTATGGATTCAAGACTATGATCATATGAATAAATGAAGTAATATTAAAAGATGAAAATTAAATAAAAAGATTGTGTATATTATTTTATCCGAAATGGATAATCACTTATGTAAGATCCACTTAATTTTGAAAAGGCAAGTAAAGGATAAAAAAAAGATAAAATTTATGCTCAATAAATAAAATCTCTCAAATATAAAAATTAATTCATACTTGAGCTTCCATTGTTTGATTATTAATGAATCCAAAAGAACTATGTTTTTGAACAACCCTTTTTAGGACACATACTTTTATAATGGGTGTTCTTATGAATATTTTGGGTTGAATTACCCATTTTACATAAATAGAAGAAAACCTTACAAGAATTAGTGTAACTTTGAGGTAAGTGTTGAGGAAATCCAAGTCATTATTTTTGGATTGTGGAGTCTACTCAATGAATCAAGGAGCCTCAATCCCATAGTTGTCAAATAACTACCTACCTTATCATGACCAACACTTTTTGTGGCTATCTGAAGGTGCATATGGATCCTTGAAACTATAATGTCCTAGAAACTAGACATTACAAGTCTCGTGGTCAGGGATATTGGTATTTGATAAAATCGTTGGAGACTTGATAAAATTAATTTTTTTTATTTCTCACATAATTTTCAATCAATAAATGTACTAATAATATTTTATTTATAATTTAGAATAACAAGAAATTAAATCATCCACATTATTCCTACAATCCATAATGGAGAAAGATTGTATTCTTACTGGAAATAACTTCTAAGAATGGTTTAGACACCTTTGAGTTTTTTTTTTCACCATGAATGGAAATATTACATGCTAGAATCCTCACTACCTGATCTTTCTATAAAGGATTTGAGTGATTAAGAGTTCCTTGTCTATGAAAAACATTTGAATGTGGCGGTTGAAGTTCAATTTTTGATGATATCATCTATGTATGTTGAACTCATAATGTCACGTGAAAACAGGGATGCTTATAGAATGATTGATCACCTAAATGGTTTATACCAGGAGAGATCTAGACAATAATTATTTAATATATCCAAAGCACTATTCTAGATTAATCTTATAGAGGGTTTTCCAACTGGGCCTCATGTAGTCAATCTCATTAGCCACATTTAGCACCTATAGGTTTTAAGGCTTAAATCCCTCATTAATTGACATTGATCTAAATATTACATGACTCCCTTATAGATTATATAGATTTTTTTGTAAATATTAATTTGAACAACATTTAGAAGTATCTTTAATATATAATCACTCTTATTCCATAAGTAGATAAGGGGATGAAGCCTGAAAAGTCGTTCATCCTTATAGAGAATAAATGGAAAGAAATGGTAAAGGTTTCTAAGCCCAAAGATTATTTACAATTCCTATAAAAGAGGATAATGATCAAGGGGAAATAAAGGGATTATTATTTTATCTATTTATGATGTGGCAATAAGGGAAACTGGAAGAAAAAATGCACCCTTCCAAAGAAGAAAGGGTAAACTTCATGTGCATTTTTTATCAAGTGAAATTTATTTGTTTCTACATATTGAGTATTATATGATAATTATGGTGATAAAATATTTATGATAATATAGGAATCAGGTATATTTATAAATATTAACTAAGGTGAGTTAAATTTACAAGTAGATAATGTATCCAAACTATCTATTGTGATTATCAGGGACTTCCACCTCACATTATCGACTGGAATCGTCTTTATTTTAAAAAGTTTTTATTATATTCCATCCATTGACAAAAAAATATTTAAATATCCAAACTTGATATGGATAGATTTATTTTCAAATTAGGGAATAAATGTTTCTTATTTTGTAAAGATAGTATTTTTTTGGTAAGGTGTATTTAAATATTGATATTTATGTGTTGGATTACACAAACCAAGTAATGGAAATCGATAACAACAAAATTTGCAAAACTCATACCATACCCAACTATGGAATATCCGACTAGGTCCCACAAATGAAAATAATTTAAAAAAATTACACCAAGATAGATTTTTAGTTTCCTTTAAACTGAAACCACTTGGTGTATATCATACATGTTTACAAGGAATGATAACCAAATACATATTTAGCAGAAATTGTGAAAGGGCCAAGAAGCGTCTTGAATTACTTCATAAAAATGTGTGTGGACCATTTATTATTGATGAAATGGGTGGATACTCATACTTAATTACTTTTACTAATGATTTTAGTACATATGTATATGTCTACTAGATGAGTTATAAGTATGATTCCTTTGAAAAATTCAAGGAATACAATAATGAAGATAAGAACCATCTTGGTAATGATATTAAGAAACACTGATCATACCATGATGTAGAATATCTTAATGAAAACATTATTGATTGTTTATGGGAGTTTGGGATACTATCTCAAATCACACCTCCTTATACACATCAATATAATGGTGTAAGAAGAAGGAGGAACCACACCTAGTTAGACATGGTGAGATCAATGATGAGTCATATGAGTCTTCCATTATCCTTTTGGGTGTACGTGTTATAAATAGTAGAACAATTACCAAAACAAGTGGAAACTAAATCAATAAATTATATTCCATGTGAAATTTGGAGTTTATGAAAAACAATATTGTTGAATTTATATGTCTGGGCTTGTGAAGCATTTGCTAAGGCCTTTTAAGGTGACAAACTTGCTCCCTAGTGCATAAAATGTATGATAACCTAATGAAAAAATGGGTTATTACCTATAGGAACCCTAAAAAAATTTATAGTGTCAAGACAAAAAAAATTCCTTGATATGGAGTAGGTATCTAAAATAGATATTGGGAGATAGATAAATATTTATGAACTCTAGGATCAAGGTACCCAAGAGTTGGCACAATAAAAAATTCCATAAATCCTTATGGAAGAAGATGTTTCAAAGACATAAGTACTTCATAAGAGTACAATAGAGGTTATATAACTAAAAATATATGATTTTATAGTCATCATGAATGGTGACTCATTATTTGTTGATAATAATGATCCTATAAACTAAAAGGGAGCAGTAAATGGAACAGATGTTTCCAAGTGTTAAGAAGACATGAATTCTAAAATGATTATATCTACCAATCCTATGTTTGTATTTTCATATATACTCCAGTGGATTTAAAAATAATTGGTTATAAATGAAAATTTAATAAGAAACTAGATATTGATGGGAAATTTAGTACTTATATGGTGCGACTGGTTTCAAAATGGTTTAGGCAGTATGGAGGCATTGACTAAGACAAAAAATTCACCAGTTTATATGCTAAAATATATCAGAATTGTTCTTGACATTATGGATTTCCATGACTATGATATTTTAAAATTGGATGCAAAAAAATCCTTCCTTAATGAAACCTTCATGAAGATGTATATATGACAGAAAATAAAAGGTTTAGGACTCCTAAGGATTCCAAAATGGTATGAAAGTTCCAAAAAATCTATTTATGGATTAAAGTAAGGATCTCAGTTATAGAACATTAGATTTGATGAATCTATAATGGAATTTGGTTTTATAAATAATGAATGTGATCCTTGTGTCTATAAGCAGTTTAGTGGGAGTGTGATCATTTTCTTAATAATACATGTTGATGATATATTAATTAATGGAAATTAAATACAAGTTTTATAGTCATTTAAAGAATGGCTAAATAAATTCTTTTCTAGAAAGTACTTAGGTGAGGTAGAATATATTCTTGGGATCAAGATGCATCATGATAGATCCAAGAGGCTACTCAGCCTAAGTCAATACACCAATATTGACAAGATATTAAAGCGATTCAGTGTGAAGAACTCTAGGTGAGTATTTTTACTGATGTCACATGAAATTCATATTTCTAAGAAAATGCATCCTTAGACACATGGGGAAAGGAAAATAATGTAAAATATTCCATATATATTGATGATTAGGTCAATCATATATGTTATGCTATGTATCAGGCTAAATGTTGTTTGTGCCTTGAGTGTGGTAGGTAGATACCAAGCTGACACAGGTGATCTCCATTGGATGGTGTCAAGACTATCTGTAAGTATCTAAGGTGTACTAAGGATATTTTCATAGTATATAAAGTAAATTAGGAACTATTCATTAAAGGATATAAATATTCTAGTTTCCAAACACATCAAGACAATCTGAAATCACAGACGAGATACATCTTCACTTTAAATGGAGGTGTAGGGAGCTGTAAGAGCTCAAATTAATCTGTGGTTGTATATTCTCTAGAAAATTATTGGTATATTGAGGATTTTAAGGAAGCTAAATAAGTAGTATAGATATTAAAATTTATCCGATATTTTGATGTGGTACCTAATATTAAAGATCTGATCACACTCTTTTGTGATAATATTACATCGGTGGTTATCACTGAGTAGCCAAAGTCACATCAGTGGGTGAAGCATAAACCTTGTAGGTATCATCTCTTAAAGGAATTTTCTTAGAGAGGTGAGGTTTTAGTGAGTATAATATCCATATAAGACACATTGGATTACCCTTTGACTAAATCATTGACTTAGAAGAAACATGATCATCATGTGAGGTCTATTGGAATGAAATTCATAGACGGTTAGATCTAGTCCTAGTGGGAGTTTGTTGGAGATTGTGTTTTAGAACCAACTATTTATATATTTTATTACATGCATAATCGATTGTTTGAATATTAATGAAACATATTATTACATAATTATCATTGTTTTGTATTACTTTAATGTAATAATGTCTTAGGATATTTTTCACATTGATATGGTCATAGAAATTCCCCACTATGATGAGATCCTTGAAGTACCATGATAATATTCTTAAATATAGTTCTATGGTTGGATAACATACTATGATAGGGAATATAGTATGTAGACCATAATTTGTAACTAATCATAAGTGGATGAGGCTTATTCTCAGGAATTTCTCACTTGGTAATCTCTAAGATGGGAGATTATGAGAATAGACCCACTAGTTGGAATTCTACATGTTTTGGTGTGATCATATATTTTTATTTTTGAGCATAGTGTAATGGTCTTTAGACTATAAGATTATATTTAATGCATGTCAGGACCCACACATATAGATTTAAAGTCAAAATCAATGATTCCACATGTTCACGAGAAGTGGGGTATGTTGGGTGCATTACAAATGACGTGTTATTAAAGGATAAGTTGATAAAGGATTTGTCCCTTCAATCTTTATGAAAGTTAATATCAAAACCCTTTCCTTGGAATAGATTTATCTCATTAAATTTCATCTCCATTGGGTAATGACCTGTTTATTTTAGAGATTCAATGAAATTCATATCAAGTATATAGGTTGATTACACATATTTGAAACTTTCTTGATGGGATATTATGAAAAAGTGATTATATTACACAGTGAGCATTCATATGTTGTTGTCGACGTTGCGATATAATTTTTTTTCTCTTAGGTGTCTTAACCCAATTCTAGATAATAATATTAGACTTTAGGCATGTCTATCTAATTCCAACAAGAAAGAATCCTAGGGGGTTACACATTAAGTGTTTCTATTGATCTTGGTTAAATTCTATTTGAATTCAATTATTAGAATAAATATTATTTTCAAGAATGATGAATAGTTGTATTCAAGTTTTATCGATCTCTAATATTCATAAGTTAATAAATAATTTTTTATTAATTGATAAATAATTACTTAAATTTCATGAATGTTTAATAAATATTTATTCAATAGAATGTGGATAATATATTTATTTTATTAATGAATGATATAATTAACTAAATATTTATTTAGGTATTCAATAAAAATTTTGGATTTGGAGTGGACCAAGATCGTGTACAGTGGTGAATATTTATTTTCAATTGAGTAAATAATATTAATCATTACATAAGATATCACACTCCATAAAATATTATTATTATTATTTTGGTATGGAGTTTGTAAATGATTATTATATTAGTTAAGGGTTGGTGTGCAATTATGTAATATTTTAACTTAAACCCTAGTTTGATAAATAGATGGTTATGTATAACAACCTAGGATTTTCATATATAAATATCACATAGTTTTATAAATATATTAAATAAATTTCACAAATACATGCTCGAGGACTATAATGGTATAGTGTCTTTGGAAACTTTGTACACAATCTTCTTATTTAGTGAATGATCTTCAACATATCCCAAAAAGTTCATTCCCTTTTGTATTATTCATAGACATACCCTACTTAAAACCTTTCTTCATAACCTAGGGAATGGAAACATAGGAAATGGTGATCTCAGATGTTTAGTAAGGGTAAAAATCAGAGATATCATTCTATGATCATATGAAAGCATAAGATAAGCATAATGGTATGAGATCAAGGTCATAACATACAAATTTCATACCCAATATATAATTGATCATAAACATGATTAATAGAATAAAACATAATAATTTCAAAATACATAATTCATAAGAGTGTGAAACCATCATAATTCATGAACCATAACCTCATATCATACAAGTGTGGAACTAACATAGGTATAGAAACCATTTCATTTTTTATGTTTAACTACCAAGACCATAAAACATAGTGGATCACGCATCATCACCTATTTCCCATTGTGGATCAATCCCATCAACCTGTTTTCCATTGTGGATTAAGCCTATTGATTGGTTTCCCGTTTTTATCTCATGAGATATAAAAGATTCACTTGATGCATTTTAGTGATATATAGGTCCACCCCACCCTTATTTATAATGTGATCACCATCATTGGTTAAAATGTAACACATACCCTTTTTAATAACATAACCACCATCCATGGTTATAACGTAACCACCATCACATAATGAAAACCATACATAAGTGTGCCAAAAGATCATAAAACATTCATCATATCATAACCCATGAAAATAAATGTGTCTTATAAATATTAAATCATATCATAACCCATATAAAGGAAATGGGTCTCATAATCATCTCATCAATTCATCATAGAATAAACCCTGGAAAAAGAACATGTTTAATAAACATATATTAATCATAATAAAAAATTATATATAGAAAGAATAAGGATGGTATAATTGGATAATATTTCTATTAAATCATTAGTAACATCAAAGGATGTCATCTTAGATGGAAATTTATTTTGAAAGATTACTCAGAACTTTTGTTGAGGAATATAGCTTTTCCACTTTGAAAATAACTTTTTAAAACTAAAATTAAAAAAAATAAAAAATAATTTTATTTTAAAATTACCTTTGAAAATTATAAGGAAATATTTAAATCATTTATCATTTATTATGGTGTAAAATTCTTTTCATTTCATATATGTTAAAATATGAATTCATTTCACATGTTGGTAAAAGATGAAAGGGGCTTGTTATGAAAACAACATGAAGATTCATTTTAAACCATTTTGTAGAAATTAAAAAATGGGGAAAATTTTATTTATAAATCATTAAACAGTAGTAAAAAATGTCTTTAAAACATTTTTAGAAAACATGGATATGAATGAAAAAGGGTTTTTGACCAAAGAGAGAAATAAAGACGATTTTTCTTATAAACATTCTTTTTGTTTATTTAATATTTTAAGGGAGGAAAAGAAATTAAAGAATTTATTTTCTAGATATAAATATATTAGAAGAAAATAAATGACTTTATTTAGAGTTTTATGATAATATCTAATCATTGTTATCATATCATAAATAATCTCATTAAACAGTGAGATTGCGACATTTAACCTTTTCCACTTTGATATATTTTGAATCATGAGCCCCATGAAATTAATAGAATTACATGGATATTTATGCCACATAATTATCATGATAAGGATAATAAAATAAATTCATATGTAGTATATACACCATACAAAATAAATATGTGGTGTATAAGTTATGTGTTTCACACAAATAAATGTTTGATGAAAATCTTTTACCTTAAGTCTTGAATTCCTTCATACACATTAGAATATCCTATATAATAAATATAAGTTTATTATACATATATTAAATAAAAATAATCATATGAATCATTTCATATATGATTTACTTATGACCTTTTATTATCCATTTATTAACAATTTCATATTAAAATTGCATTTTGGGTAATAACTACTTTGTTTTTCATATATGTTTTGGTTTGGTATTTTGGGTACTTTTACTTTAATCATGGATCCATAATATTAAAAATGATAAAAAATGGTATAAATATAATATATATTCACTATATATGTATTTTTAGTAATCCAATAAAGTTATAGATAGAAAATAAATTACACCATTCATCAAGACGGTAGGTCGTATGTAGGCATGAATGTTGTACCCATTTTCTCGATGGATGAAATGAAAGAATGATAAATAATATATTATCTTTAAAAATTATTTTTTATTTCATATATATTACATATTTTAATTAAATATATCCTTATAACTATCCGTGTAAAGTGTAAGTGAAGAATGAATCACATCGCTTCACGAGGTGGTAGTACATCATACACACAAGAAATGTTATCATATTCCCACGGAATGGAAATTAATAAGTTATATGTGATATTATAATTAATTATATAAATTTTTTTCATAAATATCATATAAATATATTAAATCCATAATTATATCCAGATGTGATAGGTGGTAATAGATAATGAATTACATCAGATCATGGGGCGGTAGTTTGCCATAAACATAATCAACAGTTTCATTTCCCAATTGATTGAATATAAGATAGATGTATGTAATTACATTAACAAAATAAAATCTCAGTATATTTTAGATATTTATTTTTTTATATCATAATGGTTGAATAACATTTTAATGAGTTAGAGGAATAAATAAAACTCAAGTTAAATAATTTTACCTCTTCTTCAGAAAACCTCTTTAGGTTTATACCTAAAGCCTTTATAAGGAGTTTTATAATTAAATTATGTCCTATAGGATTTGGGTATGGAATAATGGAATATATTTTGGTAGTTATTTTATGAACCAAAGTCTTTTGGAAGTGTGAAGAGGAGAGGACAGGGGGTGGCCTTGTTTTAAGTGGGGGAGAGGGCACACATGGAATTTTTAAAAAGAATTAAGTGTACCCACATTTCTCACCTGTCACAAGGCTAAAAAAATGGGTCATTATAGAACCTAATATGATCCAAGGTTTAAATATGTCCACTTTATGGGAGTTTTAAAACTTTCTAAGTCATTTAATACCTTATATTTTCAGTTTAACCACCTGTAAACTCATTTTAACCTTAACCATGGTAATTAATATTTACTATTTTTACTATTCATTAGGACCAAAAATTAATTTAACCTTATTATAAAATATTAATTAATATTATTTTAAATATGGAATCCATTTTTTTTAATTTCATTCCAAAAATTGTAAAATTTGAATTTAAAGTTAAACTCGCATACGCAACGAAAAATTGGTTTTCCAAAGAGAACATTTTCATAATTATAGAATGTTTTAATATCAAAATTCAATATGAATTTGATTAAAATGAAAAAAATTTATTAATAAATTTAAATCATTTTACTCTTAAAAAAATTAAACAATATGGAACTTTTTAAATGATTTAAACGAAAATGTGTTCTTTAATAAAAATCAATAATTTTCATTATTCACCAAAAAATTAATCTTTTTAAAAAATTATAAAAAAATTACCCTTAGATAATTTTAACATGTTGATTAAAAAATGAAATTAATTTCTTCAAATAAATTTTAGGAAAGTTTCATAAAATAATATTATTATTTGTTAACAAAATCCAATACAAATCATTTTTTGTGAAAAAAAATATTTTTGAAGCATATAAGGACTTTAATAAAAATTATATAATTATTTATAAATATATTTTATCTATCTAAAACAATTATACATAATTTTTAAAATGTCTTTATTCCTATTAATACCATCAAGTTTAGCATATAGGTTATAAAATTCATTTTTAAATAATAATATTAATATTATATTGTGGTTCGTTAAATCTCGGTGTTGCGTGTAATGCAAACTATTGAAGAAATTAACTTTATTCAGAAAAAGATCATAAAAAATTAGGGTGTTATACTATGTCTATTTCGAAGGGTTAATCAATATTTGGGAATAATTTCCCATAATGTAATTCTCTCTTCATTCCTCCTCTTCTCTTATTCTCAATAATGAGAAGCACTAGGGAGATTCTTTCCAGCTCAGAGGAACTTCAATAAATCAAAATGAACAATGAAAGATAATTGATTCACCACACTAGCACCCAAAAATCATTCAGTTTCATTATAAGTTCAAAATAGTACATATGGATCACCACTAGATTTATTTTATACTTGGATTCTTACAGCATAACAATGATAATCTAGAAGAGGGTTTTTTAGACAATTAACAACATCTTCATCAGATAAAGTTCCTAAGAAAAGGTAACCACTCCTTGCCATAATAAGTAATTTAATTATAAATTTAATGTACAAATATTTTATCTAGGTTTAAGGTTTTATCTATGTAAATATTCAGTGTGAAAAATTTATTATTCATGGTGTTCATATCATGTACAATATTACAAATGATCCACCGAATCGACAGAACCTTCTTAGTTTATCGCCCACTAAGGCACTTCCACTACACCTAGATCCTTCAGCATGTGACTCGAAGATGCATAAAATATGATAATTAATTTCCCACAAAACCCAATATTCTATAGTTTCTGACATACATAACTAGTATCATAGGGATACAAGTTGTGTGACATTAATGAAAATGAAAAAATTATGAATGGTGGCATACTCAATGTGTGTGAATGGGGACTACAACCCATGTAGTCAGAAAACCTATAGAATGATAAATTATTTGATTCCTCCCCATGAACACCGTTATCACCTTTACATCTAGCCGATCCTCCCGAACCATATTATACCAACACCCCATCTTCCTTTTATAAACCAATAATGTTGTATGTTAATCGTTATAACACCCTAAAACTGAGAGTGACCACTACATGGGGATGAGGAGAATGAATGTTGAGTATAGAATTCAGTGGAATATTTGACCACCATAAACATGTTCAGGGACATATCCAATGAACAAGAAAGAATAAAAGGATGGGAAGAAAATTTATTCTTAATTATCAAATAGATGTTCGTGGGAGATTAAAAATAATCACTCCTTTAATTATAATTTAATTTATAAATAAAGTATAAATATCCACCAACACAAACAAATAGTGTTAGTTAAATATTCCTTGGAAAATTCTCAAAATAAAATCCTTGATAAGGAATCATCCCAATGTTAATATCATTCTAAAAATTAATCAATTATAAATTATTCAAATTCACATGAATTAAAAAATAATAATTGTCGAAGTAAGATATTAATTCAACATATGATGAGAAAATAATGCAGTTTAGTAGTTTGATGAAATGTTTTTATAAATATTCAATTCTTCATCATATAAAATCATCTCATATTGTTGATAAAATTATTTATCGAATAATTCAAATAGAGAAACATGATTAATTAAATTAAAATTTTCAATTATTCTTGTGACATGAGGTAAAATCCATTTTAAATAATAATAATATATTTCCAAACATTTTCCCCTTAAATAAAAAAATCATTACCACCTTTTAATTTTAAATCATGTTCATTGTTCTAAAAATTCTTTTGAGAATAAATAATTAAAAAAATAAAAAATTTCATTAATCACCACCAAAAACTATTGTTAATGGAAAAATCACTAAATCAATTTTTCAACTTTTTAAATCCTTATGAGTTTTTCTTGATAATAATTTTGGAGTAAATTAACATCATATATTTGGTTATTGATCATATTTTAATTCATTCATGATTTTATTCATTTTAACACTATAAATTCAAGTGATTCGACCATGAGAAGAATATGATCAAATAAAACAATGTAAGAAAAGTATTAGATTTATAAAAATAGTCATAAATAATGGAATAAACTTCATCACTTGAACAATAACATCTTGAACCACATTAGTTTTCAACTGCCACTGTGAAGATTTTGTAGAACATGAATAATTTTTCTTCATTGGCTAAAGCGGGAGAGATGAATTTTCTAAGGGGTGTCTTCCACTGACGGAAAAAGAGATATGAAGGAGAAGTTTCATAAAGGGAGAGAAAATGAATTAGACTGTCCGCAAAACGATGTCAAAATAGTGCTAAAACACTATTTTAGCATAAAATTGAGCTTCAACCCACCGTTATCAACGATATTAAAATGGATACATGCTATAGTGCATCACCATATTTAGTGATGCATTGTAGTTGTGCTAAATTATTTTATTTGAAATTTTAGTTGATATATTAAATAAGTACCATTTTTTCAAAATATGTAATCATTTTTTATAAATATTATCACAAATAAATAGAATATATGGTTATATAAAATTTTACTGTAGATACTTCATTTTTATATAACCCTACTCCCTTTTTGAGTTTTTGGTTGGAAATTCTCATAGAGGGATAAAATATTTTTCATTCATAAACTATCATCATAAAGCTACCATAAGATTCCCCATGATGACTCTCTTCCTAATTCCTCTAATTAAATCTCATCATATAGTGTGAGACAACCCAAAAATATCCACTTATATAATCTTCCAAGGCACATCATTGTCATCCTGGAATTTCGACGCCATGTCACTGCTTTCTAATAAAATTGAAAAATTACCTTTATCATATAATTAAATGTTTTTAAATAGCCCCAAAATTCTTGGTTTTAGAGCATGATGTCTGGATGGGTGTGGGAATTAATTTGTTTATTTCATTTTTTACTAAAAATAAAATCACAATTTGTAGTACAAATTTTATTCATAAAAACAAAACCATTTAATATAATTTTTTTATTAGAAAATTTATAAACCATTAATTTTTTGTTTGGTTCGCATGAAATTGCATATTTACCTATTTTTTATTCTAACATCCAAGATAAAGATCCATGATGTTTTGTATTGCTTGGATGAAAATTTGAACTGAATTTATACATAATCATCAACATGATGATATTATATCATTATTGACCTATATTCAAAATAAAACATGTGCCTGTGACAAAATTTATCATGTAATTGGATCCCAAAATTACAATGGAAACCTAAGTACATAATCTTAAATAAGTAAAAACATGTGTGTTTCAATTTAATATGTGGGGTTTGGTTTGACAGTTTAAACGAACAATGATCTACAATGTTATATTAAGTCAGCATCACTAATCGTACCCCAATAAAAAAACACACTACTATAAATCATCCCTTTAACAGTACAAAAAAAGAGCTTTAACAATTCTAAAAAGGCATTTTTGTCCTCAGTGTTGTTAATGGGAGGGTCCCCATTATCAGTGCTAAAAAAGTGTTGATAAAGCTCATCTTTATCAGCCATTTTTTATCATTGATAAAGGTAACTATTTATAATTACTTTTATTAGTGATAATGAAAGGGGGTCCTTATGAGTGCTAAAATAGCTCTGATAAAGGGGGGGATTTACCGGTACTAGAAATAGTACTGATAAAGGATAATATACTGTTATTTGTTATTTGAATAACATCACAAGGCATCACATACACATGTAACTTGTAAGTAAATATACTTTTATAGAAATATATAATTTAATTGAAATATATTATACATCACAAATACTAAAAAAACACTACTATATACATTTCAAATAATTTTATGTATAATTTCATTTACAATTACAATGCACAAAAATTTAAAAACATTAATAATTCATCATCTTTGGAACATGTGACCCCATCTCAAAATATTATGGCCATGGTATTAGTTGCTGAACAAACCACCCCATCTCAAGAAAAATAATCCACCAATATAAGAAAAAAATATTATTTTAGTAATACTATAAATAAATAAATTAAATGTCAATATGAAAGAATATATTAATAAAATGTCAATTTTAAATAAAAATAAACCCTTAGAGTTATACCGGTTACACCATGTGTCGTGTTGAGGCCTGGGTGATTCTTATATGTCAAAAAATGACTTATGTGTCGTTTTATTAAAGTATCAAAACAATATGAATTCATTTTCTCAATTTTCAGTATATCATTTGCTCATTTTACTAAAATTAAAGTTAATTTTAAATAAAATGACACACTTAGAGTCATACCAGTCACACCGTGCATCAGCCTGAAATGAGGATGATTACAAAACATAAAAAATTACATATGGATCATTTTCCTAAATTATCAATACAATATGAATAAATTTTCTCATTTTTGAGGTTGTCACTTCTGTTTTTTTCTAAAATGTCATTTCAAACTGGAAACATGCACTTTGATTCATACAGGTCACATCGTGTGTCAGTTTGATATGATACTACTTTATAAAAATAAAAATGACTTATGAAACATTTTCCTAAATTTTCAAGACAACCAAATCATGTTTTCTTGGTTTTTAGTGAGTGGCCCGTGTTTTGAACTAAAATGTAAATTTTCAACTGAAAATGGATACTTTGACTCATACTAGTCACTCCATGAATTGGATTGAGGTGTGTTTAATTCCTACATGTAACAAATGACTTATGGATCATTTTTCTAATGTATCAAAATAATACGAATGTGTTTTATTCTTTTTCAGTATGTCCCTTGTTTTTTTTACTAAAATTAATGTCAATTTTAAATAAAAAGACACACTTGGAGTTATATCGATCACACCATGTGTCGAATTGAGGTTTGGTTGATTCCTACATAGCACAGATGGATTATGGATCATTTTACTAAATTATAAAAATAATATGAATGTATTTTAATTGTTTTCATTATTTCATTTGTTATTTTTACTAAATTTAATGTCAATT
Source organism: Viscum album (assembly GCA_963277665.1). Classification (NCBI taxonomy): domain Eukaryota; kingdom Viridiplantae; phylum Streptophyta; class Magnoliopsida; order Santalales; family Viscaceae; genus Viscum; species Viscum album. The sequence goes on along the minus strand of OY728156.1, from coordinate 1,223,415,352 downwards.
TTAAATAAAAAGACACACTTGGCATTGTATCAGCCATACTGTTTGTTATATTGAGGTTTTTTTATTCCTAAACTTCAAAATTGACTTATGGATCATTTTCCTAAAATATCAAAACAATAAGAATGTTTTTTCTTGGTTTTCATTAAGTCACTTGTTCTTTTTAATAAAAATAATATCAATTTTAAATAAAAATACACAGTTGGAGTCATATTGGTCACATCGTGCATTAGATTGAGTTGAGTATGATTTCTACACATCAAAAATTACATATATATCATTTCATAAATAATCAAAACAATATGAATGTGTTTCATCAGTTTTGAGTGTGTCACTTGTGTTTTTTACTAAAATTTCATTTCAAACTGGAAACACACACTTGGAGTCATAATGGTCACATAATGTATCATTTTTATGTGAGACTACTTCCTACACATCAAAAATGTTTTATTAATCATTTTACTAAATTAATAAAATAGTCAAATCTCATTTTCTTTTTTTTAGTGATTGGCGCATGTTTTGAACTAAAATGTTAATTTTAAAACTCATAATAGGTACTTCTAGTTATAACTGTCACACCATGAATTTTATTGTGGTTCAGTTGATTTCTACATTTCTCAAATGACTTATGGATCATCTTTTATAAAATATCAAAATAATATGAATGCATTTTCTCAGTCTTGATTATGTCACTTGTCTTTTTTACTAAAATTATTGTCAATTTTAAATAAAAGGATGTACATAGAGTCATACTGGTCACACCGTGTGTTGGATTGAGGTGGGGTTTATTTCTACACATCATAATTGACATATAGATCCCTTTAATAAAGTATTAAAACAATTTGAATGTGTTTGATCATTTTTCAGTATGTAAATTTTTGTTTTTACTAAAAATAATGTCAATTTTAAAAAAAAAGAAACACTTGGAGTTATTCCAGTCACATCAATTATAAAATTGATGTGTGGTTGATTAATACACATCACAAATGAATTAGGTAATATTTTCATAATATATGAAAACAGTCAAAATCTGTTTTCTCTATTTTCAGTATGTCACTTATTATTTTTACTAAAATTAATGTCAATTTGAAATAAAAAGACACACTTGGAGTCATAGTGGTCACACCATGGATGTAGAGACCCGAAGCCTGACGTACATGGACATTACATTACTTTTGCGGAATACTTAGCACATAACAAAAACACACACACAAGGATTGTAATAGTTTAGTGTCTTTGGAAACTCAGAATATAATCTTCTAATCGTGGTGAAAGATCTTCAACATCTCCCATAAAGATCTTCCCTTTTTTTACCTAAAACCTTTATTTATATCCTGGGGAAAATAAAACATAAAAGGGTGAGCTCAAATGCTCAGTAAGGGTAAACAAAAGAAATATCAATCACATCATATTCATAAGAACATCACATTTTGGAAATCTTAACCTACAAAAGAGAGCATAATTTCATAACATGGGATAAATCATAGTAGTGAAATGTAATCCCAATAATCATAACTTAAAACATGAAACTTTGTGGCATACACACATAATCATTGAGAATCATTTCTTGTTATTCAAGACTCATTGCCAAGACTATCTTAGTGGACAAAGTCCACTTCTGAACCGAGTTCACTCCTCGTTTCAGTCCTGTTTCACTGAACCGGCTTAACCTGTCGTTCCAGCCATGTCTATCTCATGAGATATAAAATCTTTACCCAATGAATTGGAGGTAGATATAGGTCCCACCCATATCATAATGATACCATTCTTATGTGTGCCAAAAAATCAGAAAACCATACATCATAGCATAACCCATGTAATAAAAATGGCAATCTTAAACATCGTGACATCATAAAACAATTCATATAAGATAAAATAATTCCTAAAAATATAATTCCATCACAAAATAATCAAATCAATGTAATAATAGGGATAAAAACAGAACCCTTTATTATCTTAGATGGAAAATAATTTTGATAAAACACTTGAACTCCATTCTTGAGGAAAATATCATTTCTGCATCAAAAACACTTTTCCTTTCTTAACATGTCGTACAATTATAAACTAAAAGAAGTTGATTAAAAATAAACTTGAAAACTTATAAAGGAAGATTCTTGGAAATAATGTTTTAAAAATTCATTCATGCCATATAAGTTAAAAAAACATTCTTCTCGTACTTTTGTCGGAAAAGTCAAAAAGTACCTCGTACGGAAAACGTCAAAAGATTCATTTCATATCTTTTACTAAAAACTCACCGAAGGGTAAAATTCGATATAAAATATTGTATAAGGATATAAATATTACATATTTAGGAAACATGGATGTGGATGATAAAATACACCCCAGTAAATACCAAAGTATAAGCAATCTCGGAAAAAAATGAGATTGTGATATTTCTCTTATCTGATATGCTTCGTAAGTGTCTGAACCTCCTGTATAATGATTTAAATAATGTTATTGACTTATTCCAGAATCATAATTATTGTTATGATATCATATATGGTCATATTCTTAGCTTCTTATTAGTAATATTTCATTACTACTTGTTATTCGGGTGTTTATTACTTTTTGTTCTTATGCGTGCTTGTCGAATAAATTCTTATTCTTCTCTTTAGGTTATAGATACCTCATTTACAGAATGGTATTATTGTAACATATATCATATTCATTCATTCAATTCATTTATATAATCATTATGAAATGAAGATCATGTAGAACGAGTCGCATCACATCATGGAGACGGTATTCTGTACGTACGCACGAGTGATGATATCGTTCCTATGATCGTGGAATTGTATTGGAGTGTATGTATACTATTTCAGAATCAATATCAATTTATAATAGTCATATATAGTCATTATTTACACCATTATACCCATCCAAGTAATGTGGTGGTGGAAAATAGATTACACCACGGCGTGGAGACGGTATTCCGTACGTACGCACGCGCGGTGATTTCCTTTTTCCGTAGGATGGATGGAAGGTTAATTAGAGTTGTTTCATATTTATAATAACATATAAGTATATAATAAATACTTATGTTATTAATTTATCATGAAACAACTAAATAAGAAGAAGTTGAAGAAGAAAGAAATTGAAAAAGATCGGTAATGGATATTACCTTTTTTTTGACGCGCCTTCACTTAACCTCCACTTAAAGAACTAAGGATGGTCTTTGAAGAATAACAGGACCTCTAGGATGATAATAGGGAAGTGGAGAAGATATTTTTTCAGGGTTTGGCCGAGCTTGAATGCTCAAATTGGTGTGAGGAGGAGAGGGAGGAGGTGCCCTTTTATAAGGGAGGAGAGGGGCATCGTAGGAAAATCTCAAAATATTATTTTATATTAAGGTCAAATTCGGTTTATAATGGTTCCAAAGGGTATTATTTCAAAGATAAAGTGGGTATGGGTCTAAATCCTCTCATCCAATAGGATTTAGACAAGTTTAGGTTATTATTTTAACCTTATCAATTAGATTTAACTCTAAGTTAAATAATTTAACTTTTACCGTGTCTTTTTGTTTTCTTACACTATATGGTTAATAAACTTACCATAACAATCCAAACGAACCCCAAGTTATTTATTATTAATATATCTATCCTTATATAATTCATTTTGCCGAACCTTATATTTTTAGGAATTAAATAACAATTAATAATATAATATTTGTTTTAAAAACTAATTTATGTCAATTTTTGACACTATTTGGTACATGATTTTTATGAAATTCATAACAGAATGATAAGTTCGAACCAAGTTACTTATATCTACAATAACATGTCATATTAACCTATAAAATTAATTTAAGTCATAAAAAGTCTCAAATTACATTTATTTGGGCATTTATAACATCAATTATGTCAATATTTCATTAATAAGACAATTACTGCATCATCTTTGTGTCATAATAAATGATAATTATTTAATCCCTAAAAATGCTAAATAAATTCCTATGATGTAGATAATTGTATTAGATTTCTGGATACTATTCATGTTTGAAGTTTCATGAAGTTTATCACTAAATTAAAATTATTATACTTATAAGATTTAAGAAAGTGGCATGTTGTCACATTCTTTGGTTTTAATAATAATTAAATTATTTTCATGGACAAAAGTCCATAAAATGAATATAATCTGACCCTTAGGTTATATGGGTCTACTTTTAGCCATCCAATAGGATTTTTCCAAGTGTTAGGGTAATTTTATAATCTTATATTTACCCTTAATTACCCGATTTACCTTTAACTATAGTAAATAAAATTTACCGTAGTTACTATTCACAATGCCCAAAAATAAAAAGTAGCTTATTAACATAATTTGGACCCACTGATTCCAAATATGGAATCCATTTTTCCAAATTCAATACACAAAATATGCAGAAATTAAATTAAAATTAATCCCGTTGTCGAAAGAAAACGGGTTTTTCTTTAAAACATTGCAAAAGATTGAATATATTTATCCTACGAATTCAAGGTAAAATCAATGCTAATGACATACATTATATTAAATGGTAAAAATATATTCTATTTATACTTTAAAATCATTCAATATTATAATTTAACCACATAAGATATTACGATGAAAAAAGTTGTTTTTAATTAAAATATAGCGTGTTTTTACTATTCATTAAAATATGAAAGTTATCGGAAAAATATCAAAACTTTATCTAATGTAAATTTTTATATCCTGATTCAAAAGAAGAATTTTATTTTGTCAAATTTAACTTATAAACATGTCAAAAACTAGATTTAAAGTGGGTGCGCCATCAAAAGGCGGCAAAACTGCATTTTTTTAAAAATACTTATTTTACCCGAAAATTTTATTTTGTTCTTATACCATGTTCTAGAAATGTGTAAGATGAATAATAATGTTATAAAATTCAAAATTTAGTTAACACTATTCATAACGGCTAGTTCATAACAATATTATAATAATATATCGTTGTTTAGTAAAACCCGGTATTGTGTACAACACACGCTATCGAGGAAGGTCGTGATTGCGTGTAATGCAAGGCAAGTCAAGGATGTGTGTTGAGCAAGATCCTTTTGGTGTAGCATACAACACAAGACATTAATGAAATTAAAATGAATATTTTTCATAAAATCTTGGGGTGTTACATTCTACCCCCCTTAAAATGAATTTTTCCCTCGAAATTCGTCGGGGTTATAAATGGTCTACTATTCAAAAGTTTCTTTAATAGAAACCCACATCGTAAAAAGGAATACCAAAACCAATCTTTAAAAACAAAAGTATGAAACGTTACGGTTACCCAAATAAACTAATCACTGGGTTTCCACATAGGTGAAAATATGGATATGGAAGAGAAATCTAACCATCATGTTCTGATAGAGAGTGGTAGAGAACATGGTTATGGAAAATCCAGCAATCACAAAGCCATAAATTTGTGACGATCTAAGATACCATCTGATTCATTATATATAAGAGTACTAGGACAACATTTTTGGTTTTCAATATCATTTTCCTAAAGTTGATGAAATTGGAATTAGAAGAAATACTTTCGTGATTTTGGTATAGTCTCACTGTTTGTCATTCTTTGGACAATTTCCACTTCATGTCTTAAAGAAATGAAGTTGAATTTGTCATTCGTGATGTGTTAGCAGATCATGTGATAGAATGATGGGTCATTCCATCTATCTCAAAAGGTTAGAAAAGTTATCAAAAAAAATACATAAGTCCATATATAGTGAGATTAATCATATATGGTTCCTAAAATGGAATTATACTTCATATACTGCTTAATATAATAAAACTAGTTTCTACTAAATAGAGACTTTCTGTAGGCCAGTGGTAGGCGATAAAGGCCAGTCGCACTTCGGTTGTGGGTTCGATTCCCACAGCCTTGTCCGACGCGATGGGTTGTCGCCCGTCCTGCAGGTTGTCCTTTTTCTAAAACTACATTACTATAAAATCCCATCAGTAATATCAAAAAAAATTCTATCCTTAAACAATACTTAGCAGATGTCCAACATAATCCATTCCAATATTTAGGCTTATCTAAAATACTTCGGTCCAAGCTCATAGTATAAAGAAAACGATTACTTGAAATGTCATCAACCAAGCATGTGAATACCATAATTTATCCCCCATATATATATATTATTGGTCACATTCCAATCATGTGAATACCTTAATCATGTATTCTATTGAAAAATGAATACCCATTGAACCATAGTGAAAACATGAATGTAATTAAAAGTTAACACTTTCCACATACCAAAATCCTCAAAATTCTATATACTCAAACCATGATATCACTTAGTCCTTATATCAATCATGAGCTCATGAATACTGTCAAATATTTCATTTTCTCGTTTTCCCTTCATTATGCGCATATCATCTTTTTTCCAAAAATATCTCAATCACTTTCCATGGTTACGGGTACCATAAAATTATTGAAAACCACAGAAGACCAATACATAAATATTCCAATATTCCACGATACTATATACAACATTATTTTGTAATCCCATTACATATACACTTAATCATTCCACCACATCATTATCATATTCAACATTGCCAATGGTGATTGCATGTGACTTCCCTTTGTCCTTTTCCTTATGTGGTTGCTCATCTCGATCATCACTAACCCTTGGATTAGGGCATTTATTGGCATAATGTCCCATCTCCTTTCACTTGAAACATTGAAGTGTTGGTGGTGCGTTCTCTGCAGTCTTTTCTTTATTCACATCATTAGAAACCCTTTTTCCATTACTTCGACACTCAGTTTCTCAATGACCTTATTTTCCACACTTAAAACATTTTCTAGTCCCTTTAAGACAATCTCCACCATGCTTATTTCCACACTTTGAGCATAAGGAAACATTCATCTTCTTTTCACCATTATTCTGAGATTTCTCCTTGAACTCCATCTTTCGTTTCTTGTCAAAAATATGAGATGGATAAGTAAAACCAACTTCCATTTCTACCTTGATAGCACAACGCACAATTTATTCATAGCTACTGAAGTCTATTATAGCTAATTCCCTTCAAAGATTTGTTTTTAAGCCACTGAAGAATATATCAACTTTACTTTCAGGTTGGATGATAATGCCAGATGCATACCTTGCAAGTCTTGTAAAATTCGCTTCGTATATACCAACAGACTCATCATCCTTCTGCTTCAGCTCAAGAAACTCATTTTCCATCTTTGTTTGAATAATAAGAGGGAAGTAATTACTGAAAAATAAGTTCTTGAACTCGTCCCATTCTATGGACTCAATTTCATCTCTCTGACTCGTATTCTTGATAAGATTCCACCATTTATCAGCTTCACCTTCCAAACAATATACTGCTAAGATGACTTTATCATGTTCAGAACATTGAATAACTGAAAATATCTTTTCAGTAGTACTGATCCATTGTTCAGAAACAAGTGGATCGGAAGATCCACTAAAAGAAGGTGGACGTTGCCTCATGAAGGACTCAATAGAATATTGTTCCCTTCTCTGCTCATTTGGAAGTCCAGAATGATTCATATCTTGTGTAAGTATAGCAATAATATTTTTCAATCCATCTCCCATAACACTTGTTTGTTCAGGAGGACAATCATTGCATTGTCCATTACAGTGATCAACACGGTTACTTCGGGTTCCAGCCATCGTTTAAAACCCAAAAAGAATAGTGTGAGAGGAAAAAATAATGCTAGGGAAAACAACATAGTAAAAGGGGGAGTACCCTTAATATCTAACATCTTAGGTTAAATTCTAATATCTTTACCGTAGTTCTAGGACTATATCCTATATGTATACTTATCCTTAGGGACATCCCTAGACATACCTTAGAAATATCTCTAGGGATCTCACTAACGTTTTCGCATCCTAGTTTCCAAAGGTTGACTAAACCTTTCCTCTGATACCAACTGTAGAGACCCGAAGCCTGACGTACATGGACATTACATTACTTTTGCGGAATACTTAGTACATAACAAAAACACACACACAAGGATCGTAATAGTTTAGTGTCTTTGGAAACTCGGAAACTAATCTTCTAATCATGGTGAAAGATCTTCAACATCTCCCATAAAGATCTTCCCTTTTTTTTACCTAAAAAATTTCTTTATATCCTAGGGAAAAGAAAACATAAAAGGGTGAGCTCAAATGCTCAGTAAGGGTAAACAAAAGAAATATCAATCACATCATATTCATAAGAACATAACATTTTGGAAATCTTAACCTGCAAAAGAGAGCATAATTTCATAACATGGGATAAATCATAGTAGTGAAATGTAATCCCAATAATCATAACTTAAAACATGAAACTTTGTGGCATACATGCATAATCATTGAGAATCATTTCTTGTTAGTCAAGACTCATTTCCAAGACTATCTTAGTGGACAAAGTCCACTTCTGAACCGAGTTCACTCCTCGTTTCAGTCCTGTTTCACTGAACCGGTTTAACATTCCGTTCCAGCCATGTCTATCTCATGAGATATAAAATCTTTACCCAATGCATTGGAGGGAGATATAGGTCCCACCCATCTCATAATGATACCATTATTATGTGTTCCACAAAATCATAAAACCATACATCATAGCTATAAGGCCCCAGCCTTAAACCTTACTTAATATTGAATTAAATGAATAATTCACATTGAGGATCTTTTCAGGTTTAGAGTTTTAGAGAATTAGAACATAACTATTACATCTCAAAAGATTACAAAGTAGACACTTCTACTAAGTTTCCATAATAGAAAAAAACTCTTAAAAAAACATGTCTAGTTCCATGTCTTATATAGCATGGAATTCCCTTGATCCCATCCTTGACCTTATTCCACTATAAGTCCTGTGAAAAACATTTCGAAAAAAAACTTGGGGTGAGCATAAAAAGCTCAGTAAGGGATACACAAATAATGAAAACTGTTACTTTTTCAAACATCAAGTAAACCATGTATACTCTAACAAAGTAATACCTTCACCATCATGAAGTAGTAAAAACTCTTCACTGAATAAAGTATCATTACTTACCTTTTTGTAACCAAAGGATTACCATAAAACTCATATAAAGAACACATAGCATATATAAAGGTAACTTGGGACATAAACATACTTAAGTGGAATAACCATACGGTCGACTTCCACACATATCACTTAATGGAATAGCCATACGGCCAATTTCCATACATACTTAATGGAATAGCCATACGGCCGACTTCCATACCCAATGCATTGGAGGTTATAACGTAACCACTCGTCCTGGTATTCACGCACTACTGGAAATATAATATTTCCCAACGGTTCACAACCATTGGGAAAGCCCCTCTAACCGTTGGTATATGATAAACCAACGGTTCTGATAACCGTGGGGAAGTAATCCATTGGGAAAAGGTTTTCCCAATGGTTTACTGGAAACCGTTGGTATAGGCTGACAAAAGACACCCTATCCCAACGGTTCTGCCAAACCGTTGGGATAGTTTTTCCCAACGGTTTGGAAGAACCGTTGGGAAATATCAGTTTTGGGATAGTTTTCCCAACAATTCTCCCCAAACCGTTGGGATATCCCCATGGATGAACTCTTTCCCAACGGTTTAGAACTGTTGGGAAAAGAGATATTTACCAACGGTTCAATGAACCGTTGGTAAATACTTCTTTAGGATTATATGCCAACGGTTTTAAACCATTGGCATATCCTATGCTGCAAATTGAAGCAGCCTATAATTTGCACAGCCCCTGTCCATTAGGCCCCTCTCCATCAGGCCTCATTTTGACCTCATTTTCAATCCAATTATTGTACCTGCAATAAAATAAAACATATATATACAATTAAGAACAAATTCATACACATTTAACATATAATGGATCCTGAAACTATACACATCCATAATTAAATTAGAGTTCATAATGTAATTATAAATGTACATAATTCATATAGAATTCAATTTAAAATTTAGATGACAATTATATGTGGAATCCGAAATTCAATTCATAATTTGATCGGTTTTTTCTACACCATATATTTTTACCTCAAATGATGTCCATTTTAAACAAAATACATACACCTGAAGTGATACCGGCCACACCGCACCTCAGATTGAGTCGGGGTTGACTCGTACACGTCACATTTAACCCATGGATTGTTGTTCTAAAGTATCGACACAATCCGAATGCGTTTGGTCGGTTTTCCGTATGCCAGTTGATGTTTTTTCCTTAAAATGACGTCCTTTTGAAACAAAAGATGGACACTATGAGGGGTGCCGACCACACCGCGTCTCCAATTGAGGCGGGGTTGATTCGTACACGTCACATATGACCCATGGATCGTTCTCCTAAAGTTTAAATGGAAACCGAATGCGTTTGGTCAGTTTTCCGTATGTACTTAAAATGTTGTCCATTTTAAACAAAAGAGTGACACTTAGACTAATACTGACCACACCGCGACTCATATTTATCCTGTGTTGGCTCGTACATGTCACATATGACCCATGGATCGTTGTGATAAATTATCAAAAGATTCCGAATGCGTTTGGTCGGTTTTGCGTATGCCAGTTGTTCTTTTCATTTATAATCATGTCCATTTTAAACAAAAGAGACAGAGTTAGAGCGGTGTCGGCCACACCACGTCTCGGATTAAGACAGGGTTGACTTGTACATGTCACATATGACTCATGGATCGTTGTGCTAAAGTATTGATAGAATCCGAATGCGTTTGGTCGTTCTTCCGTATGTCAGTTGATGCATTTCACTTAAAATGACGTCCTTTTGAAACAAAAGATGGACACTTTGAGTGGTGTCAGCCGCACCACATGTCGGATTGAGGCGGGGATGATTCGAACACGTCACATATGACCCAAGGATCGTTCTCCTAAAGTTTCAATGGAAACCGAATCCGTTTGGTCGTTTTTCCGTATGTACTTAAAATGGTGTCCATTTTAAACAAAAGAGAGTCACTTAGACTTATCCTGGCCACACCGTGACTCGGATTCAACCCGGGTTGGCTCGTACACGTCACATACGACCCATGGATTGTTGGGATAAATTATCAATAGATTCGTAATGCGTTTGGTCGGTTTTCCGTATGTCAGTTGATGCTTTTCACTTAAAATGACGTCCTTTTGAAACAAAAGACGGACACTTTGAGTGGTGCTGGCCACACCACGTCTCCGGATTGAGCTGAAACCACCGTGAAACATTCTAATTATTATTCGTGATGTGTACGCACAGACGGAACATCAATCGGATGTGCGGTTTGCATGGTACGACTCAATATTCGTGTTTTAAGTGATGCGCGCGCTTCGTAAACGCGCGTGAGGGGGGTCCAAATGGGCCGAACGAAGTCGGAATGGCCTGAAATCAGACGACAAATATGGGAGAGTTATTTATGAAGTGTTCGAGCAGACGGCACATCAATCGGACGTGTCGTGTGTCCGCGGTGACCGACAACGCAGTTCTGGTGTCATAAACGGCCAAAACGGGCGTCCAAAGGTCAAATTCATAGAAGATGACCTCAGATTGAGCTGAAACCACCGTGCAACATTCTAATTATTATTCGTGATGTGTACGCGTAGACAACACGTCAATCGGACGTGCGGTTTGTGCGGTACGACTCAATATTCGTATTTTAAGTGATGCGCGCGCTTCGTAAACGCGCGTGAGGGGGGTCCAAATGGGCCGAACGAAGTCAGAATGGCCTGAAATAAGACGACAAATACGAGTGAGTTATTTCTGAAGTTTTCGAGCATATGGAACGTCAATCGGATGTGCCATGTGCCCGCGGTGACCGACAACGCAGTTCTGGTGTCATAAACGGCCAAAACGGGCGTCAAACGGTCAAATTCATAGAGGACGACCTCGGATTGAGCTGAAACCACCGTGAAGCATTATAATTATTATTCGTGACATGTATGCGCAGACGGCATGTCAATCGGACGTGCGGTTTGTGCGGTATGGCTCAATATTCATGTTTTAAGTGATGTGCGCGCTTCGTAAACGCGCGTGAGGGTGGTCCAAATGGGCCAAACGATTTCAGAATGGCCTAAAATCAGACGAAAAATATGGGTGAGTGATTTATGAAGTGGTCGAGTAGACGGCATGTCAATCGGACGTGCCGTGTGCCCGCGGTGACCGACAGCGCAGTTCGGGTGTCATAAACGGCCAAAACGGGCGTCAAACGGTCAAATTCATAGCGGACGACCTCGGATTGACCTGAAACTAGCGTGCAACATTCTAATTATTATTCGTGATGTGTACGCGCAGACGGAATGTCAATCGGACGTGCGGTTTGCGCGGTACGGCTCAATATTCGTGTTTTAAGTGATGTGTGCGCTTCGTAAACGCGCGTGAGGGGGGTCCAAACGGTCCGAATGAAGTCGGAATGGCCTGAAATCAGACGAAAAATACGGGAGAGTGATTTTTGAAGTGGTCGAGCAGACGGCACGTCAATCGGACATGCCGTGTGCCCGCGGTGACCGACAACGCAGTTCTGGTGTCATAAACGGCCAAAACGGGCGTCCAACGGTCAAATTCATAGCGGACGACCTCAGATTGAGCTGAAACCACCGTGAAACATTCTAATTATTATTCGTGACATTTACGCGTAGACGGAACGTCAATCGGACGTGCAGTTTGTGCGGTACGGCTCAATATTCGTATTTTCAGTGATGCACGCGCTTCGTAAACGCGCGTGAGGGGGGTCCAAAGGGGCCGAATGAAATCGGAATGGCCTGAAATTAGACGACAAATACGGGTGAGTGATTTCTGAAGTGGTCGAGTAGACAGCACGTCAATTGGACGTGCCATGTGCCCTCGGTGACCGACAATGCAGTTCTGGTGTCACAAACGGCCAAAACGGGCATCAAATGGTCAAATTCATAGCGGACGACCTCGAATTGAGCTGAAACCATCGTGAAACATTCTAATTATTATTCGTGATGTGTACGTGCAAACGGCACGTCAATCGGACGTGCGGTTTGCGCGGTACGGCTCAATATTCGTGTTTTAAGTGATGTGCGCGCTTCGTAAACGCGCGTGAGGGTGGTCCAAACGGGCCGAACGATTTCGTAATGGCCTGAAATCAGACGACAAATACGGGTGAGTGATTTATGAAGTGGTCGAGAAGACTTTACGTCAATCGGACATGCCGTGTGCCCGCAGTGACCGACAACGCAGTTCTGGTGTCATAAACGGCCAAAACGGGCATCAAACGGTCAAATTCATAGAGGACGACCTCGGATTGAGCTGAAACCACCGTGAAACATTCTAATTATTATCCGTGACGTGTAAGCGCAGACGGCACGTCAATCAGACGTGCGGTTTGCGCAGTACGGCTCAATATTCATGTTTCAAGTGATGCACGCGCTTCGTAAACGCGCGTGAGGGGGGTCCAAACGGGCTGAACGAAGTTGGAATGGCCTGAAATCAGACGACAAATACGGGAGAGTGATTTCTGAAGTGTTCGAGCAGACGGCACATCAATTGGATGTGCCGTGTGCCTGCGGTGACCGACAACGCAGTTCTGGTGTCATAAACGGCCAAAACGGGCGTCAAACGGTCAAATTCATAGTAGACGACCTCGGATTGACCTGACACCACCATTAAATATTCTAATTATTATTTTTGATGTGTATGCATAGATGGCACATCAATCGGACTTGCGGTTTGCGCGGTACGGCTCAATATTCGTGTTTTGAGTGATGCGCGCGCTTCGTAAACGCGCGTGAGGGTGGTCCAAACGGGCTGAACGATTTCGGAATGGCCTGAAATCAGACGAAAAATACGGGTGAGTGATTTATGAAGTGGTCGAGCAGACGGCACGTCAATCGGACATGCCGTGTGCCCGCGGTGACCGACAACGCAGTTCGGGTGTCATAAACGGCCAAAACGGGCGTCAAATGGTCAAATTCATAGCAGACGACCTCGGATTGACCTGAAACCACCGTTCAGCATTATAATTATTATTCGTGATGTGTACGCGCAGACGGCATGTCAATCAGACGTGCGGTTTGCGCAGTACGGCTCAATATTCGTGTTTTAAGTGATGCGCGCGCTTCGTAAACGCGCGTGAGGGGGGTCCAAACAGGCCGAACGAAGTCGGAATGGCCTGAAATCAGACGAAAAAATACGGGAGAGTGATTTCTGAAGTGGTCGAGTAGACGTCACGTCAATTGGACGTGCCGTGTGCCCGCGGTGACCGACAACGCAGTTCTGGTGTCATAAACGGCCAAAACGGGCGTCAAACGGTCAAATTCATAGCGGACGACCTCATATTGAGCTGAAACCACCGTGAAACATTCTAATTATTATTCTTGATGTGTACGCGTAGACGTCACATCAATCGGACATGCGGTTTGTGCGGTACGGCTCAATATTTGTGTTTTAAGTGATGCGCACGCTTCGTAAACGCGCGTGAGGGTGGTCCAAACGGGCCGAACGATTTTTGGAATGGCATGCGCTAGTCTGATCAATGAGTGGCGCTGGATCCACAGAACCTGATGGAACACCCTCTGGTGGAACAGGAGTCAAAGACGATGGAATATAAAAGCTCGGAGAGACAGAAGTAGAAGGAAAAGAAGATGGAACAGCTGTATGACCTGATGCTGACTAGGGAGTGGGAATCATCATGGGATGTGAAAATGATGGGGCAGAAGATGCAGAAGGTAGCGAAAACATGGGAGGCCTAAATACCCCATGTGTCCCTAATGACACACTAGGATCAGAATGTGGGAAGGCTGAAATGTCAGTGGGAGGGGCAGGGTCTAGTCGGGCATGCGCAGCTCTACGTCCACCTCCGGTACAAACCCTCCTCGTACCACCGGCCTGAGTACTAGGACCAGTACTAGGCTCCTCGTAGAATAATTGTCGACGTAAAGGTGGATCCTATAAAAAAATTTACAAAAAAAATTAATCACATGACATTATATATTCTGTATATATATATATATATATATATATATATTTGAAATAAAGTACTCACTGTAGGCACTAATGGTAGAATGCCCATCTCCTCCATCCGACGATTGTTCTCCGCCATTTTTTTTCTTCGTCTCTCTTCAATTGGCTGCATTTCCTGCATTTGAAAACAAATATGTAATTAATTAGAAAAAGAAAATTAATGTGTAAACCAAAAAACTAAATATATGAGGGAGTGAGGGGATTCATTGGTAATTTAGCTATCAATTGTTTTAGAAGAGCTTGAATGAATTTAATAAAACATACAAGTTGTAATGTTCACCAAGTTAGAAATATTGTTTGATTTGGTTTGAATACAGTTCAATTCCAAATTATAAAATGCAATTCAAATAAAACAGCAACCAATAAACATTGAAAATTCACATAACGGTCAAGTCAGCTAAAACATATTTGTGATCAATACTAAATAAATATGAATATTACCAACCTTAACAACCCAACTCGAGGTAAACCAAAATAATTGAGAACATGGATGAATGATTCTATATATTTCCAACCACAACTTCAGGTTCACAATCAACTCTGACAATTGAGCTATTGGAGTCATCAAAAGAAATAAATGGATTGGTTCCAATGGCAATAGGGACAGTGTCAATTCCATCATCAGCATCATCAAAAATATGTCTTGGAATTACTTCAACTATGACACCAAATTCAGGTTGAAGTTGATCTTTGACATAAAAAACTTGTTTATCCATTGATGCCAACACATATGGTTCTTCGGTAGCAAGAGTGCGGGTCATATTAATTACTCGAAATCCACAATCATCAATAAATGTGCCATGTCTCGTCATCGAATCAAACCAATGGCATTTCATCATTGTGAATCGTCCATGAGAGTAATAATCCAATATTATTATTTTCTCAACGACTCCATAATAACCCACATTTTCAAGTCGCGGTCTACTATCTGATGCACTGGAATAACAATCTGTTGTGGCAGTAACCATAATACCATCATGTTGTGTTCTCATGTTTTTGGCTCGTTCAGTGACAATAAATCTGTACCCATTGATAACAATTGATTTACAGTCACGAACCACTGTATTAGGACCAAAATCCAAAGATCTTATTTCCTCAGAGACAGAGCCAGCAGACAAACCCAATACCTGCAATATAAATGACAGTTAAACTTAAGTAAATATTGAAATAATTAATTTAAACAGTAATATTTTTACCTTCAATTTTAACCAAGCAGAAAACTCTTTGCTATGCAAAGTCTCTCTCCTTCCCAAAGATAAAGAACGATGCTTCCTATTTATCATTGTTTTATGTTCCCTGTAGATAAAAAAATATGAATAGTTTAACAGATATATATGTAAGATATACATATTCAATTTTGTTACCTGATATAGTCATCGAACAAATCACAGTTGAACAAAACTATGCGATGTGCCATCTCCTGCTCTTCATGGCTTAATGTCTTCAATGTATATGATCCAGGAATTCCTCCTGTTTGAGGAAGTGATGGAAAACTGGGTTCAATTTGCTCATATTGTTCTTCTTCATTTCTCATTGGTCTGTTCATTCTTGTAGTAAGATCAGACAAATACATCGAACAGAAATCCATACATTCTTGAGCTAAGTAACCGTTCACGATAGAACCTTCGGGATGATTCTTTTTTCGAACATAAGACTTTAATGTGAACATATTTCTTTCAGTTGGATACATCCAACGAAAAGAAACAGGTCCTCCGATAAGTATTTCAGTTGGAATATGGACAGTCAGATGCAGCATGCATGTGAAAAATGATGGGGGAAATATTTTCTCCAACTCACACAAAATTAATGGGGCATCTGTCAAAATTTTTTGCAAGAAAGACTTGGAAAACTTCTTAGCACAAAGATCTCTAAACAAATGGCACAACCGAATAACACCCACCCTTACATTATTGGACAAAAGATGACGGATTTCTATTGGAAGCAACTCATGTAGTAGAACGTGATAATCATGAGTCTTCAAAGATTTTAGCTTCAACTCTCTTCTGTTGACCTGTTTAGATATGTTGCTTAAATATCCATCAGGAACTCTAATAGTCTCTAATACTTCCAAAAATTGTTTTTTTTTCAGTAGGTGTCATCACATAAGAAACACATGGAAGTTGCCATTTATTTTCACTGATACGCACAGGATTCAATTCTGGTCTGATGCCCCAATCCACCAAGTCACGTCGAGATCGTAAATCATCTTTTGTCTTCCCCTTGACATTTAGAAGAACTGAAAGCAACATTTCACATATATTCTTTTCAATATGCATTACGTCTAAGCAATGACGTAGAAAATTGGTTGACCAATAAGGAAAATCAAAAAAGATACTCCTCTTCCTCCAATTGTAATAGGTTTCTGTGGAAACATTCTTTCTCTTTCCAGATTTCATTTGACCCTTCCCGAACGAAAAACTGAAATCTTTCAATTAATTAAGCACATCAGTTCTAGACATACGCTGAGGTGGATCATCGGACTCTATAGTATTATCAAATCTTTGACGATTCATTCTATATGGATGATCCTTTGGAAAAAATCGTCGATGTCCCATAAAACTGAAACTACAATGATGTTTCAGTCTTCTGGATCATGTATTCTTCATACAAACTGGACATGACAGTTTTCCCTTCGTGCTCCATCCAGACATCATTGCATAAGCCGGAAAATCATTGATCGTCCACATAAGCGCAGCACGCATCTGAAATATGTCTTTCGAACATGCATCGTATGTGTGCACACCCACATCCCAAAGAAGTTTCAACTCCTTTATTAAAGGTTGCATGTATACATCAATATCAATGTCGGGATCAGAAGGACCAGATATGAGTATACTCATGAAAGTGAAAGATTTTTTCATACACAACCATGGGGGAAGATTATAAATGTGTATAAAAACTGGCCATGTGCTGTGCGAAGTAAGCATTTGCCCAAACGGATTAAAACCGTCGCATGAAAGACCCAGCCTCACATTACGCATGTCAGCTACAAAATCAGGATGTCGAGCATCAAATCTCTGCCATGCAAATCCATCTATAGGATGAACCAACTCATCATTAGTCTTCTTTCTCTCGGTATCATGCCATCTCATTTTTATTGATATGTCATCAGACATAAAAAGATTCTGGAGTCTGGGGATCAATGGAAAGTGCCACATTACTTTCTGTGGAACGCGGGATGGTGTTTCATCAGATTTTGACTTCCAGCGGGATGTGCCACATTTTATACATTCATTTCGTTCAGCGGTTTCTTCCCAGAATAAACTGCAATCTTTTGGGCAAGCATGAATTTTGTTTCTGGAAAATCCAAGTTCTTCAACTAACTTCCATGCCATATAGTGGTTTGAGGGAATATCTGCATCATCTGGAAGTAAATCCTTCAAGAGGGTAAGAATGTAATCGATTGCTGTATTAGAAATCCCATACATAGTTTTTCCATGAAACAATCGGATTAAAAATTCCATCTTTTTCATTTTATCGCATTATCGATATACTGGAGTCGTGGCAGCATCATTCAATTTTTTCAGCGTATCAATATCATCATTTTCACTAGATGCATCAGTTGTCCTCATATCGACGTCTTCTTGAGTCAAAATCCTTTCTTTTTCATGATGACGAATAAACGGAAACCGATCATCTAACAAATTCTCCATTCCAGTCCTTTCATTTCGATCATCACCAATTTGAGATTTCATTTTCTCCCCATTGTGATACCACACAAAGTAGTTTGCTTGAAAACCATTTTTGGTTATGTGGTAGCTGACTTCTTCACGACTCAACCAAGGTCTAACAACACAATTGGAACATGGGAAGTGTATGCGACCACTATCTGAAGCATTGCGAAATGCAAAATCTATAAAGCTCTCAAAATTGTTTTGAAAATCGCTTGAGATACGATCGGTTTCATACATCCAACTTCTGTCCATTATGTAAAAAGAATTCATATAAGTCATTTTGTCATAAACAATTCAATAGGATTGAACTTTAATAGAAAATACATTTAAGTAAACGATAAAGGAAGAAAATAATCATGGTATCAACTACACATGTGAAAAAAACATACTAATGTGTTATTGAAAAAATGTAAAACCAACAAGAACTTAATGTGTTATCACATCAGAGCATGCCTCATCCCATAACCATATTAGTAGGGTACCCTCGTGGACAGCCCCGCCCACCCCCGTGGACAACCCACCCACCCCCGTGGACACCCCCTACCCCCTAGACAGCCCAACCACCCCCGTGGACAGCCCACCCACCCCCCTCGATACCCCTTCTCCCTATGGACAGCCCCCCACCCCCTTGGATAGCCTGCCCACCCACCTGGACACCCCTACCCCCTGTGGCCAGCCCACCCACCCCCCCTGGACAGCCCGCCCACCCCTCCTTGACAGCCCGGCCACCCCCGTGGACAGCCCGTCCACCCTTGTGGACAGCCCGCCCACCCCCGTACCCCCCTGGACACCTCGTACCCCCCCCCCCCGGGATATCCCCGCCCACCCTCCCAAACAGCCCACACCCCCCTCCCCTGCAACCCCACCACCACCACCTAGACATACTGATAGAGCAAATATATTCAATTAATTTATATTTAATATCATTGTTTTAAACCCACAAAATTGTTCATCTAAGATGAATTGTTTCATTTTTATGATAATGGTGTTATTTTGAGCTGAATAGTAAAAATTGGTCATTTTGGATTTTTAACAGTTTTAAATTATTTTGGTAGTTTGGCCATAACATTATCTACACTAATCCAAATTGAAAAATTATTTCTTTCCCAGATTCTACACATCCAGGGCTTCATTTAATATATTTTGACTAAAATCTGAATCGGCTATATGGAAGCTCAAAAGAAGCTCACAATTTGGCTCAAGAAAACTGTTTTCAGTTATTCCTAGTTTTGATGTGGGATCCATAACTCATCCACTGTGGGCCCAAAGCTTGTGAAATTCGGTGGGTGGACGCAAAAGGGGTTTTGGAGCATCTTTTATGAAGGAATCACCGAGTGCATTTGCCGTTTATGGTTCTATTAAAGCACCCTAATCCGGAGGATTTCGTTTTGGAGAGTCTGACTGGACAGAATAAATTCTCATAGTAAAACGGCCATAACTCTCGGAATACATGTCCATATCCGCTGAAATTTTGAGGGGACACGGAAAAGGTAATTATGAACAACATTAAAGAAGGTCTCAATGCGTGAAGATGTCATTTAATGGGGCTACAACGCGTCGACATTCAGGGGAAGCATTCTGGCTATAAAAGGAGGAGAGCTCCACCCTCTCAAAGCATTCATTCTCCACCCCATTCCTTCCGGGACACCAAGAAGAAAATCTTTTCGGTATTATTTTTTATTTATTTTCTTTTTCATAGTTTTTTAATGCCTTCTTCTTCCCCATTCAACTCGATTACCCTTACCATGGTGGGGTAAACTTTTGGAGTGATTGGGGAAGGGTTGGTTTTCTACATTGTAATGCTTGAGTTCTTGGACGCAATTGAATAAATTTCTTTCTTCTTCAAAGTTGTTTTCAATTTATTATAGCAGATTTTATTATCAAGTTTGATCGTTCTTGAATATTAATTCCGTTATTTATTTTTGCCTTGGTAAAATAATCAATATCTCCCTCCACTAATTTTTGGTTTATATACGATGGAATAAACCAGGAATTAGTGGTGAAGTACTCGACGATCGTCAGTACGTGTAAAAGGTGTAGTGAATGTTCTTGATTGTTTGGGACAAACAAAACCCAATCGGGTATTTCCCATTTCAATTAAGGATATTCAATACAACTATTTTACACATGGAAGGAGATTTGACCAAACCGAGATCTTGGTAAGGTTTTCTCTCACAATAACAATTTCACCAAGGAAGTGAGAGGAAACGATTGTGGAAACTCACTTTAATCAACTAAGAAGAAGAGGTTTGAATTAAATTGAACAAGGATAGCATTATAATTAGGAAACCGACCCCGACCTAATCACCCTTTTAAATTTCATTGTTTTTAAATCATTTGAATTTCAAATTTCCATTCACAACATTTTTACCCCCGTTTTAAAGTGACAACCCATTTTGTGTGCACTCCTCTTCGGGAGACATCCTAGGTCAACCACATTACTACATTTTAACTTAGGAAATAATTTTTTTGTCATGCCCTACGACAGGCGTGCGTCAAACTTGGCGCCGTTGCCGGGGAGGTAGTGCCACAAACTAATTGTAAATATTTGACTTTTTCAATTTAAAAAAAAATCTTTTTCCATGTTGTTTTCAAATGATTATTTCTTTAATTCATGGAATTATTACCCACCAGTGAGAGAACCAATTATTGAATCACCTTGGTCTATAGATTATAAAGTTTATTTCTTGGCTAGACAAATTCGAGGAGCTCGAATCAAAATCATCATAGAGGATGAATTCAAGGATCTCATTGAAAACCTTAAAGAGAACCTCGAATACCCAGTGTTGGAGGGTTTGGAAAGAGAATTAATTGAACTTCAGGAGTATTTTCCAGAATTTTATCAAGAAATGATCAATGTACAACACCAAGAAGAAGAAGTTAACAAGGATATTAAATCCCAATTTGAAAGAATTAGTCAAACAATTCAAAACATAGAGACCTCAATACAGTGGATTGCGGAACAAGTACATGCATCCCAGGATCAACAAAAAATGGAGCCCAAACAAGAACCAGAACCAGAAAAATTGATGGAAGAAGTATCCCCACAAATCCTTCAAGTTGAATAACCCATGGAAGCATTGATGAAATTAAAAGAAGATCCATTGAACCCATCTCAATCAATGTTGGATGAGATTGATGAATAAGATTTAGCAATTGAAATACATATAGAAGATCAAAATGATCTGGATAACTTCTGGAATGAGTGTGAGGAACTTCTTGAGCCAACTATTCCTCATAATGTAGATGATTCAGCAACATTGAAGGAAGAAACCAACCAAGCAGTGGAATTTGAAGAGAAGATAGAGGAGTCTGACTACCTACCTCTATCTACGGAAATTCAACTCCAGGAGACACCTCCCATTGAAGAACCAATTGAAGCCAAACAAGATCAGGGAGTTAATCTTTTCATAAACTCATTATCTTTTGATTTTGTTGAAACTAAATTGAGTATTACCTCCCCTTGTTTTAATTTTTCAGATTCATCAAACACTTGTATTTCCTTGGAGGGAGAATATGCATCTGAAGAGGAACATCTGGTGCTCCCCAAACCTATTGAACATTTAATGGAGGGAGTAAAAGAGAAGATCAAAGTGGATTTTCTGGTGGAAAATGAGACACAAGATACTTACTTTGAAAGGGAATAATTTTATATTGATTCTTCATGCTTTAATTTTTTTCAAATAGAATTAAACTCTGACATTACCTTTGATTTTTCCCTAGATGTATCATACCTTCATCAACCACTGGAGAGTAAAGATGATGTTGTTCATGCGGAACCTAAGAAGGATGAGGCTTTGTACTTCATCCTACCCCCACCATGCACGGTGTACCACATTGAGAAGGGGGTGATCTGGGGTACTCTATCTATGGAGTCCTCCTCAACAAGAACAATGAAATGAAAGCTGGGAAGAGCCACATGTGGTGGTTCAAATCAAAGAAACCTCACCCACCATCAGATTGGGGATAACTTATTAGAACTGCCCCTCTGGAGGCAGTCAAAACCCAGGGCCCACTTGGGGGATTAAACCAAGATTTATCCTTTTTTTTCTTATTCAATTTCTGTTTTCATTTCTTTTAAAAAAAATTCTTATGTTTTGTTTTTTAATTTTTTTTAGGTTTTCAAAGAGAAACACTTAGGAGTCAAAATCAACGTTGCATTGCCAATAAGCCAGGTTGTACCTCTCATTCACACTTGCTTGATGTTGTTATTAATTTTAAAATTGTATTACATGTTAAATCCACTTGAATGCATTGAGGACACTGCATCATTTAAGTGTGGGGGAGGGAACCTTTATATTATAGGATTTTCATTTGATGTTTCTTCTCAAAATAAAAAATAAAAAAAATTGTGTGTTTTCAAATTTTTGTGTGTTTATTTTTCAATTTTTGGTGTGTTTCTGAAACTTTTGAGCTGAAATGATAATCAATACCATTTTTGAAACCCATGTCAATGAGTGAACCAATCTATTTCATGAAACCAATCTTAAATGAATGCTGAAATAACTTTGTTTCAAGTTCAAATCTTTTGTAAATTCATGAAAAGTACACTGATTTTTGAATCTCATGCCATATTTCACTGTCAATATCTTTGAAATAACTTTCCTGTGAGGCTTCTGAACCATTTTTTTCATATTCTTTTCATTCACCTCATTTCTTGAGAGAACCAGACCATTCTTGCTTTAACCAGAATTTGATTTATTCCTTTCAAAACTTGAGGGTTGGGGTACGTGTGTTTTAAATGAATGAGACATTTATTTTGTTTGAAGCCCCCTTTTCAAAATAATCCTTTTCATTATGGCCCACCTTTAAATTTATCCTTCATTGTAGCCCCTAGTAGCCATGAATTGCCTGTTAGGTTAGCCACATTACAAGCCAATTTTCCCTATCATACCTGCTCTTGAAGTAAAATTGCATGATCTAGTTGAACTTAAGTGTGGGGGAAGATGTATTGTGGTGTACTAACTCATTTGGTTATACTTTGGGTGGAAAATAAATTGTGGAAGAGATGTGTGTGATGCTGAAAAATTATTCTGTTGAAAGCTGTGCCTTTTCTGGAGCTTTTATGACAAGAGAAGTTGTGCCTTTCTGGAGCTTCCAATGTAAAAAGAAAGTTGTGCCTATCTGGAGATTTAAAAAAATCATGTTTGAAAAGATTGAAATGTTTGCTGCTGAGCTGATTGAATGATGATGGAGCCTATTTTCAACAAAGGGGAAGTGAAGGCGACCATATTTGAGTGAAAACTAGAATCTTTCAATTTTGCTTCAATAAGAGCCAAGCCTTCCTTTTTCGGCCTCAGAACTTTTAACATCTAAATCCTACCAACCGGAAGCCACAGAACAACCCTGAAAATTCCTCATTAGAAACACATGTCCTTGACTCACATCGGGTGGAGAAGTGGGAATTTATCAAACCTATGGTGACTCTTGTGTGAGTTTGGATGAGAAAAGCCTTGTTCAGTCTTTACATTTGTGAGATGAGAGAAAATTCATGTGAGGTAGGTGTTTTGTGTGCATGGGATAAGAAATGAAGTGGAAATATATTAAAATCTTAAATGGAGAACTTGAAATAACATTTTTTGATGAGGCATGATATCTTTTTGTTTCTTGAAATTGATTTGATTGATCTCATTGATATGTGTTTTGATTTTGATTTGATTTGATTTTTACTTGTCCAGGAGTCCAAGTGCTAAGTGTGGGGGAATTGATAGAGAAAATATCTTCAATTAATTTATATTGAATATCATTGTTTTAAACCCACAAAATTGTTCCTCTAATATGAATTGTTTCATTTTTATGATAATGGTGTTATTTTGAGCTGAATAGTAAAAATTGGCCATTTTGGATTTTTAACAGTTTTAAATTATTTCGGTAGTTTGGCCATAACATTATCTACACTGATCCAAATTGCAAAATTATTTCTTTTCCAGATTCTACACATCCAGGGATTCATTTAATATATTTGGACTAAAATCTGAATCGGCTATATGGAAGCTCAAAAGAAGCTCACATATTGGCTCAATAAAACTGTTTTCAGTTCTGCCTAGTTTTGATGTGGGATCCATAACTCATCCAATGTGGGCCCAAAGCTTGTGGAATTAGGTGGGTGGACGCAAAAGGAGTTTTGGAGCATCTTTTATGAAGGAATCACCGAGTGAATTGGCCGTTTATGGTGCCATTAAAGCACCCTAATCCGGAGGATTTCATTTTGGAGAGTCTGATTGGACAGAATAAATTCTCATAGTAAAAAGGCCATAACTCTCGGAATACATGTCCAAATCCGCTGAAATTTTTAGGGGACACGGAAAAGGTAATTATAAACAACATTAAAGAAGGGCTCAACGCATGAAGATGTCATTTAATGGGTCTACAACGTGTCGACATTCGGGGGAAGCATTCTGGCTATAAAAGGAGGAGAGCTCCACCCTCTCAAAGCATCCATTCTCCACCCCATTCCTTCTGGGACACCAAGAAGAAAATATTTTCGGTTTTATTTTTTATTTATTTTCTTTTTCATAGTTTTGTAATGCCTTATTCTTCCCCATTCAACTCGATTACCCTTACCATGGTGGGGTAAACTTTTGGAGTGATTGGGGAAGGGTTGGTTTTCTACATTGTAATGCTTGAGTTCTTGGACGCAATTGAATAAATTTCTTTCTTCTTCAAAGTTGTTTTCAATTTATTATAGCATATTTTATTATCAAGTTCGATCGTTCTTGAATATTAATTCCGTTATTTATTTTTTCCTTGGTAAAATAATCAATATCTCCCTCCACTAATTTCTGGTTTATATACGATGGAATAAACTAGGAATTAGTGGTGAAGTACTCGACGATCGTCAGTACGTGTAAAAGGTGTAGTGAATGTTCTTGATTGTTTGGGACAAACAAAACTCGATTGGGTATTTCCCATTTCAATTAAGGATATTCAATAAAACTATTTTACACATGGAAGGAGAGTTGACCAAACCGAGATCTTGGTAAGGTTTTCTCTCACAATAACAATTTCACCAAGGAAGTGAGAGGAAACGATTGTGGAAACTCACTTTAATCAACTAAGAAGAAGAGGTTTGAATTAAATTGAACAAGGATAGCATTATAATTAGGAAACTGACCCCGACCTAATCACCCTTTTAAATTTCATTGTTTTTCAATCATTTGAATTTCAAATTTCCGTTCACAACATTTTTACCCCCGTTTTAAAGTGACAACCCATTTTGTGTGCACTCCTCTTCGGGAGACATCCTAGGTCAACCACATTACTACATTTTAACTTAGGAAATAATTGTTTTCCACGCCCTACGACAGTCGTGCGTCACATACCAACCCCCCTGGACACCCCACACACCCCTCCCCCACCAGGACACCCCACCCAGACCCCCAGGACACCCCACACCCCCTGGACAACCCCGCCCACCCCCGTGGACAGCCTTTCCCACCCACGTGGATAGCCCCGCCCACCCCCGTGGACAACCCACCCACCCCCGTGGATGCCCCCTACCCCCTAGACAGCCTAACCACCCCCGTGGACAGCCCACCCACCCCCCTCGACACCCCTTCTCCCTATGGACAGCCCCCCACCCCCTTGGATAGCCCGCCCACCCCCCTGGACACCCCTACCCCCTGTGGCCAGCCCACCCACCCCCCCCCCCCCTGGACAGCCCGCCCACCCCTCCTTGACAGCCCGGCCACCCCCGTGGATAGCCCGTCCACCCTTGTGGACAGCCCGCCCAGCCCCATACCACCCTGGACACCCCGTACCCCCCCTGGATAGCCCGGCCCACCCTCCCAAACAGCCCACACCCCCCTTCCCTGCAACCCCACCACCACCACCTAGACATACCACCCCACCTGGACACCCCACACACCCCTCCCCCACCAAGACACCCCACCCAGACCCCCAGGACAGCCCACACCCCCTGGACAGCCCCGCCCACCCCCGTGGACACCCCCTACCCCCTAGACAGCCCAACCACCCCCGTGGACAGCCCACCCACCCCCCTCAACACCCCTTCTCCCTATGGACAGCCCCCCACCCCCATTGGATAGCCCGCCCACCCCCCTGGACACCCCTACCCCCCGTCGCCAGCCCACCCACCCCCCCTGGACAGCCCGCCCACCCCTCCTTGACAGCCTGGCCACCCCCGTGGATAGCCCGTCCACCCTTGTGGACAACCCGCCCACCCCCGTACCCCCCTGGACACCCCGTACCCCCCTGGATAGCCCCGCCCACCCTCCCAAACAGCCCACACCCCCCTCCCCTACAACCCCACCACCACCATCTAGACATACCACCCCCCTGGACACCCCACACACACCTCCCCCACCAGGACACCCCACCCAGACCCCTAGGACATCCCACACCCCCTAGACAGCCCTGCCCACCCCCGTGGACAGCCTTTCCCACCCCCGTGGACACCCCCGCCCACCCCCGTGGACAACCCACCCACCCCCGTGGACACCCCCTACCCCCACAATCCATTATCCAAAACATATCAAATTGGTTTGAACACAATCCATAATTCCCACAATCCATTATCCAAAACATGTAAACGTTCACGATAGCCTCCCCCAACTTTGATTTACATGTTTTGAACACTCTCCTTCCAAACATAGAATACAAAAACATTAAATAAGTCTTCACAAAAACAAAAAATATCCTATTTAGATATTAATTTCAATAATCAATTAAACCACCAACACCTGGAAAAAATCTATTCATTAAAACAACTACAACAATATGGTTGAGATCAAATTTTACCTATTCGTATGGGGGTTTACCTGTTGGGATGGGGGGTGCTGGTGTTCTGATTCGAGAGAGCAGTGGAGGGATGGGGTTCACTAGAGCAGCGGAGCCAATATATTAGGGCTCTGTCCGAATGGGGAGAGGAGATCCCAATCTGAAATTTGGGGGAAACCTTTGCCAACGGTTTATAAAAACCGTTGGCAAAGGCACACATTTCCCAACGGTTCCAGTGAACCGTTGGGAAAGGGTCCACCGAAATTCCCTTTGCCAACGGTTTTTTTAAACCGTTGGCAAAGGCTCACTATACCAACGGTTTAAGTAAACCGTTGGTATACTACCGTTGGGAAAATCCCAAATTCCAGTAGTGACGGCACCACCCGTCATATGGTTTATAACATAACCACCCGTTAAAATGTCCAAGTACTAATATAAAATCATAAAACATAAAACCAATATAAATGAATGATAAAATTTCCACATTTCAATCACAATATATCATAATAGAATCCTTTATCAAAACCATTTTCAATACCAAAAATACATAAAAGATTATATAGTATTTATTTTATTTATTTTATTTTAAAAACATTATGTCTTGTTGAGGAAGCCAAAGACCAAATAATACTCGCGGCGGCGGAAAAGGTCGTTGTCACCGCGTACGTTAAAAAAACATTCCTTTTTGTCGTTTAGTAAAACGCTTCATAGAAAAAGATTCCTTTTGTATAAAAGTAAAAGTCAAAGTGGTTTATACACCGTATAAAAGAAAGTTGTGTATAAAATGAAATATGCCTCAATGAAAGGAGATTGAGACGAAGTCCCTTACCTTGGGTCCGACTTGACTCGATCATTCTTTAACGTCCTGAATAATAAACTTGAGTTAATTTCTACTTGATTAAGAACCTTTTTAAAGTTCATTATTCCTTTTATATCACTTATTTCAGTGTTATAAACATTATGTAACCATTTAAGTTAATAATGTTTGTTTTGTCGATATTTGGTTCTTAAGTCGAAAGTGGACTTCTTACAATTACATGTTGTTCGTGTGGTCAAAGGTTCTTTATATCCAGAATGACATTCCTGATTTGGATATCATATATATCATATATATCCAGCATATACATGCATTTATAATATTACATAATCATTTATAGGTAAGAAATGAAATGCACCGTTCATGGAGACGGTAAGTCGTACGTACGCATGAACACTACTTTCATTTCTTTGTCATATTAATGGAATTAAAACTAAATGAGAGGTATGTATGTTTTAATTCCAGAATTATATTCATCATTTAGATATATCATTCATTATATATATCCATTATATACATGTACTTTTAATAGTACATTACATTTGGGGATAAGAAATGAAATGCACCGTTCATGGAGACGGTAAGCCGTACGTACGCATGAACGCTACTTTCATTTCTATGTCATACTTTAATGGAAAGAAATAATAATGATATAGAGGTATATTATAATTCCAGTATAACATCATATATAATAACTTTAAATCCATCCTTTACACGTCCCACATATGGCATTAACGAAACACATCACTTTGAGGGGGCGGTAGTCCGCACTTCCTTAAATGAAGATATCGTGTTTACCCATAATGGAAACCATAAAGGTATGCCCAAAATAAAAATTACAGAAGCTTAAAGAAAACATAAACATATTATATATCATCTATAAATATAGTGACATCTTAATGGCCACCTTTGAAGGTGTTAAATGAGTATTGAACAATCATCGTTTCGGGAGGTAGAATTTCGCCATCCACGGAAACTGTATGTTCTTTAACCACTTGATGTAGTTGTGTGAGAGTGTAGCTCGAATAAATATTATAACAACATCATATTATATTGAATATACTGGTGTTGTTACAAAATAAGTAAATAAAAAGAGTTTAGGGGGTTGTAGAAGCAAAATAAAACAATTGGACATGAGAGAATAAATTACCTTTAAAAGTGTAACTCCTTTTGAATTGATCCTAAAGGATTTCTTTGAAAGGATTCTGCCCAAAGGGAATCCTCTAGGATGAGGAGAGTGATGTGGAGAGATTAAATGGGAAGTTTTTGGCCGAGCCAAAGTCTTGAGGAGTGTGTGAAATGAGGTAGAGGTGGGGGGCCTTTTATAAGAGGAGAGGAGGGGCACTTTTGGAAAGTAAAGAAATATTACTTTATTTGAAAATGTGTTTCGGTTTTAAAAGGTCCCACATTGATATAATTCATGGATAAGGTGATAAGGGTTCTAAAGACACCCATACAATAAGTTTTGGACATGTGTAGTTCATAGATTTTACATTATCTTTCCATTTTATTTAAATCGTCAAATAATGATGTCATCGCTGCATCATTATTATGTCATAAATAATTTAATTTATTTAATGTCTAAAAATTATAAAAAAATTACTATGATGTAGGAAATCTTTTTATCCTTCCAATTACTATTTATAATAAAAAATCTGACTTTTATAACCCCAATAAAAAATTGTTTTAGTAAAACATATCATGTTTGTGCCATTTTTTACATTAACATTAAATAAAAGGTATTTATGTCATTTTCCAACCAAAGTGGCTCCATGGGGTCCCCAAGTTGACTCATGGCTTGTCTTGGTCGTCCATGACACATCCAATGAGGGTAGGACAAGTGTCTAGGTCATCTTATATTATTAAAACATTATTTTTACCTTAAACTACACTAATTACCACTAATCGCGATTAAAAACTTAATAAGTTACTATTCACCAAAAAAATTATTTTAATCTCATTGAACCACATTTTACTTCTTAGTGAAAACCATGTATGTCGGATTTTTGAAATTCAATACACAAAGGTGGAAAAATTTCATTTAAATGGAAAATCAGTTTTTTATAAGTATCACTTAGTGATTTCACTATTCATCAAAAATTGAAGTTTTTCAGAAAAATTCCAAAAATTCACCCTAAGATATATTTGATATTCCGAATTCAAAAATGAAGTCCATTTTAAAAAATTCAAAACATATAATTCAAATTAATTAATTTAATAATTAATTCCCGCTGTCATGACAAATATCGTGTTTTTGTGAAACAATAAGTATCAAAAGATTGACACTAGTTTAAATCTGATTTCAAAGTGAAATTAATTCCAACGACCACTATTGGATTTAATGGTAAAAATATTTTCTAATTTCACTTTAAAACCAATTCAAATAACAATCTAATCATAAAAATAAATTAGATCAAAAAGTGGTTTTGAATTAAAATACAACATTTACAATATTCATTAAAAAAAATGAACTTTATCGGAAAGATACCAAAAATTTACACAAAGTAAATTTTGATGTCCCGATTCTAAAGAAGAGTTATATTTGGTCCAATAGAATTTATAAGATTGATCAAAACTATATTTAATGACGGTTCACCGTCAAAAGGTGATAAGTGAACCCTTGGTGAAAATTAGGGTATAAATGCCTAAAATTGAATTATTTCCGTATTTTAAGCCTTTATCTTTTATTGGGTAAATACAAAAACATTTAAAATCATATATAATCATATTTTAGTTATTTCTATCCATTCCCGCCAGTACAACGTCTACATGTTAACTACCATTTAAAATAATATTATTATATTACTAGTGTGCAACGTAAGTTTTCAAAGGAACTCATCGTTGCGTATCGAGTACGCTTTAGAACATAGCAACCCATTTAAGGTTAAAATATTAATAAATATGAATATGTATTATTCTTTATTTACCTAGGATGTTACATCCTTCCCCCCTTTTGGGAATTGTGTCCTCGCAATTTTATTCACTTATCGAATAAGTGGGGGTATTTATCCCTCATAGCATTTTCAGATTCTCACGTTGCCTCCTCAATCACATGGTTTTTCCACAAAACCTTTACCTGATGAATCACCTTATTCCGTAACACCTGCTCCCTGTGGTCAAGAATCTGGACTGGTTGTTCTTCATAAGATAGGTTCTCTTCCAGCTGAACTTCCTCTGGACTCAAAACATGAGATGGATCTGGCATATACTTCCTCAACATTGAAACATGAAAAACATTGTGTACCTGAGATAAACTCGGAGGTAAAGCTACTCGGTAAGCAACAGATCCAACTTTCTCCAGAATTTCATATGGTCCAATGAACCTTGGACTCATCTTTCCTTTCTTACCAAATCTCATCACACTTTTCCATGGAGAAACCTTGAGAAAAACATGATCACCTACCTCGAAAGATAGATCCTTCCTCCGGTTATCTGCATAACTCTTCTGCCTGCTCTGAGCTGTTCTCATGTGTTTCTGAATCAACTGAACCTTTTCTGCCATCTCTTCTACCAAGTTTGGTCCCATCAACTTCCTTTCACCCACTTCATCCCAGAAAGATGGAGTTCGACACCGCTTCCCATATAATGCCTGAAATGGTGCCATCTGTATACTATAATGAAAACTGTTATTATATGAAAATTCAACCAAAGAAAGATGTTGGTCCCAACTTCCCTGATAGTCCATAGAACAAGCTTGTAGCATATCCTCCAAGGTTTGTATTGTTCGTTCTGACTGACCATCTGATTGAGGATGAAAAGATGTACTAAAATTTAATTCAGTACCCAACGACTTCTGAAGGCCTTTCTAAAAGTTAGAAGTGAACCTGGGATCACGATCAGATACAATGGAGAGGGGAACTCCATATAACCTGACTATCTCTTTAAGATACAAACGGGAAAGTTTATCCAGGGAAAAAGTATCTCGTATAGCAAGGAAATGAGCAGATTTAGTCAAGCGATCAACAATAACCCAGATTGCATTATTACCTTGAGATGTCTTCGGTAATCCCACAACAAAGTCCATGGATATATTCTCCCATTTCCACTCTGGAACTAGTAAAGGCTGAAGCATCCCTTTTGGTAACTGTCGCTCTGCTTTAACCTGTTGACATGTCAAACACTTCATAGTAAAATCATCAATATCTCTTTTCATTCCATCCCACCAGTAATACTCCCGTAGATCTCTATACATCTTAGTACTACAAGGATGAACTGAAAACGGAGAACTATGAGCCTCGCATAACAACTCATTCTTCAACTGTGAATCACAAGGCACACATAATCTCTTACCAAACCTCAAAACACAAACACAAACTTATCCAAGAACTCATGGAAAATTCTATTCATAAGGTCCATGAATACAGCAGGTGCATTGGTTAACCCAAAAGGCATAACTACAAATTCATAATGGCCATATCTAGTACGGAACGCAGTCTTCAGAACGTCTGCTTCTTTTACTTTCAACTGATGGTACCCCGACCTCAAGTCAATCTTCGAAAAATACTGAGCTCCCTGTAGCTGATACCACTTCATTCGATGGCCCAACATCTGCTGAAGTTGTTGCAAAGGATTTCACCACCCCTTTCTGCTTGTAGTATGGCTGCATTCCCCCAGTTGAGTTCTTCATTGGACACTCGTTTGCATAATGAACCATTTCATTACACTTAAAACATCTTACCGTTGGATTTTCATTGCCTGCTTTATCATCTTCCTTATAGTTACGAGCAATATGACCATACTTACCACACCGAAAGCACTTACCAGACTTGGATAAACATTCTCCAGGATGCATTTTACCACACTTCTCACAGGATGGATATTTGGTTTTCTTACCTCCCTGCTTCTTTGATGAATTCTTCCCCTTTTCCTACCAACTAGACCTCTTATTCTGTTGTTTGTCATAGAACACATGATCATCGGAAAACTCCATTTCCACCTTCTCCGCACATCGAACAAGTTTTTCATAACTTTTTAACTCACGAGAAGCTAAAGCCCTTCGATACTTTGGATTTAACCTGGAGTAAAAATGGTTTATTTTACTATCAAGATCTCGTATGAAGTTCGGAGCATACCATGCCAATCGAGTGAACTTTGCTTCATAAGCAGCCACTGAATCATCCTCCTGCCTCAATTCTAGGAACTGTTTTTCCATCCTAAGACGAACCACCTTAGGAAAATATTTCTCAAGAAACATACCTTTGAATTCGTCCCAGTGAAGATCCTCAATCTCATCACTATCCCTGATATTTTTCACCATTTACCACCACTGATCAGCTTCACCTTCAAAACGGTAAACAGCAAGACTAACCTTCTGATGCTCTGAACTCCCCATGACATCAAAAATCTTCTCCAGTGCTTTAATCCACCCTTCAGCTTGCACAGGGTCATATGATCCTCTGAATGATGGGGGATGTTGCCTCATGAAGTGTTCCACCACTGACATGTTCCTCTGTGGTTGATCTAGCTGATCTCGTGCATGGATACCACCACCATTTATAGCCTGAGTCAACTGTGCCATCACTGCAACAAACTGTTCAGTTCCGATTCCGACCATCTCAGGTTGCTGATTTGGAAGGTTGTCTTCCTCCTGATGTCGTCCCAACATAGCTGCTTTGTTTCCTCTATGGAAAACCATTCTGAACACAGAAATATCTTAGGAGAAGCAACATGGTAATCTGTAAATGCTATATCATTTCAATCATATCATAAATTAACTTATAATTTAACAATTTTCTAACTCCTAAAGTTGTCTAAACTGACCTCTGATACCAACTATAAGGTCCCAGCCTTAAACCTTACTTAATATTGAATTAAATGAATAATTCACATTGAGGATCTTTTCAGGTTTAGAGTTTTAGAGAATTAGAACATAACTATTACATCTCAAAAGATTAAAAAGTAGACACTTCTACTAA
Source organism: Viscum album (assembly GCA_963277665.1). Lineage (NCBI taxonomy): Eukaryota > Viridiplantae > Streptophyta > Magnoliopsida > Santalales > Viscaceae > Viscum > Viscum album. The sequence continues at coordinate 1,223,381,303 of OY728156.1, read as the reverse complement.
GTTTCCATAATAGAAAAAAACTCTTAAAAAAACATGTCTAGTTCCATGTCTTATATAGCATGACATTCCCTTGATCCCATCCTTGACCTTATTCCACTTTAAGTCCTGTGAAAAACATTTCGAAAAAAAACTTGGGGTGAGCATAAAAAGTTCAGTAAGGGATACACAAAGAATGAAAACTGTTACTTTTTCAAACATCAAGTAAACCATGTATACTCTAACAAAGTAATACCTTCACCATCATGAAGTAGTAAAAACTCTTCACTGAATAAAGTATCATTACTTACCTTTCTGTAACCAAAGGATTACCATAAAACCCATATAAAGAACACATAGCATATATAAAGGTAACTTGGGACATAAACATACTTAAGTGGAATAACCATACGGTCGACTTCCACACATATCACTTAATGGAATAGCCATATGGCCAATTTCCATACATACTTAATGGAATAGCCATACGGCCAACTTCCATACCCAATGAATTGTAGGTTATAACGTAACCACCCGTCCTGGTATTCACGGAACCACCCGTCATATGGTTTATAACATAACCACCCGTTAAAATGTCCAAGTACCAATATAAAATCATAAAACATAAAACCAATATAAATGAATGATAAAATTTCCACATTTCAATCACAATA